>CM070770.1:298633624-299973624 GCA_036346955.1 Dipus sagitta | reverse complement strand
AACCCATAGGGACTGACTGAGGCCTTTATGACCCCACAGTGAATACCATAACCCCACTGAGGGAGGGCCCCCAGAGTAATGGGAGCAGGGGCAAGGGTATGTAAGAGTGTAACCTGCTATTATTACACACACACACACACACACACACACACACACACACACGAGCCAGGCATGGTGGCACGTGCCTTTAATCCCAGCAGTTGGGAGGCAGAGGCACTAGGACTACTGTGAGGTGGAGGCCACTCTGAGACTACATACTGAATTCCAGGTCAGCCTGGGCTAGAGCAAGACCCTACTCAAAAAAATAAAAATAAAAATAATTACATATATAAACTAAATAAAATAAAAAATAAAAAAATCATTGAGTTAACCACTTAGTTTTGCTTAAAAAATTACCTTAGCACTTTTTAAATAACCTGAAGAGTAGATATAAAAATTCTCTCCTTCCTAAAATACAGTATCAATAGCTTTTCTTGCTAATTTTCAGAATCAATTATACTCATTCAATAATTCCACATTTTTAGTAAAAGCATAAAATAAATAACCTATCCTCATTTAAGTACTTAAATAACATATTACTTTATTTTCCATGATGCATTCTCATGATAAAACCTATGGACTTCAGTACACTGTTTGTGATATGCAGAGCATTTGGTTATCTTTAAGGCTCAAATGGGCTCAAGTTGAAACCTTAGATTTTATAGAATGGATGTCAGGTAAACTGGTTCTC
The DNA here is from genome assembly GCA_036346955.1 of Dipus sagitta. Lineage (NCBI taxonomy): Eukaryota > Metazoa > Chordata > Mammalia > Rodentia > Dipodidae > Dipus > Dipus sagitta. The sequence goes on along the minus strand of CM070770.1, from coordinate 299,972,894 downwards.
AGTTATGTTTACAGCACTTGAAATACTGTTTACTTGAACATTTTGTATTTTAAAACATTTTATAGGATTGCAGTGCTCCTTACACAAAGAAAAGAAGAGCTCGCAGTTCAGGCTCCTCAATCACAGTGCTGAGATAAACGGTGACCAATGCAGTCAAAAAAAAAAAAAAAAAAAAACTATGGACTGCAATATATGCAACCCTCAAAATATGGTACCCTGGCAACAGAAGTAGAAAGGTTATGTCCACCTTCCCCGTGCTTCTCTTCCCCTGAAACAGGCCATAAAAACCTAGTCAATACTCCCAAGAAAGCAGTCATAAAACTTTCAGTCTAGAGGTATGCTACTTGTCTCCCAGAACATCCTTATCCTTGATGACCCAGAGAGGCCAAAAAGAATCTAAGTAAAACTTGCAAACACCCCCTAATTTCACTGTACCCCTTTATGTCAAAATATACAACTGTCACTGTCCACTCTTTATCAAATCTAAGTATAAAACTTATTTTCTTTATTTCCTTGAGTTTTCACTTATGAAGCTTCCTGTGAAACTTAACATATTAAATAATACATGCCTTTCTCTTGAGAATACATCTTGCTATGAGAGCCTGAACCATGAATCTAGCAATGAATGTGAAAATAAATCTTTCCCACTTTATAACAACAGTGCAAACAAACAGTGCTGATAGATGCCAAGCATGGGGACTCATGCCTTTAACCTCAGCACTCAGAAAGCTGGGGCAGTACTGCATGGGTTCAAGGCCAGCTTGGGCTACATAGTGATTTTTTTTTTTTTTTCGATTTTTCGAGGTAGGGTCTCACTCTAGCCCAGGCTGACCTGGAATTCACTATGGAGTCCCAGGGTGGCCTCGAACTCACGGCAATCCTCCTACCTCTGCCTCCCGAGTGCTGGGATTAAAGGCGTGTGCCACCACGCCCGGCTTACATAGTGATTTTTAAGCTAGCCTGGAATAAAGAGTGAGACCTTGTCTAAATAAATAAATAATTGTGGCATCTGATTGTTCCTAGTGTCTTATAGCCATTTTGGCTAAGCATCACCATTAAAACATAGAATTGGTTCCCTGATCCCTGTAGGTTCTCCTTCAGCTGACGGGGGGCTCTTTGGACCCTACAAGCTTGCTGCAGAAGCAGGCCCCTTATTCCACCTTTCTAACTGGAGGGTCGCTGTGTCCCCATTTCCTGGATCCCCTGCTCCAAAGGGTGCACACACAGAGTGAGTAGGCCAGAGTTGCTAGTTGGTTCTCCACCTTGGCAGTTCCCTGGTTCTGGTACCCCTGCTGCTGCCTTGAAGAGGCCTGGTCCCTGTATATGGGCTGCAGAAGCAGGCATCCTGATGGGCCCCTGGGAATCTAAATCTCTATTCCCCTGAGTTAGAGGGTGCACAGGCCACTGTAGAAGCTGGCCTCTTGCCCCTGGCTCTCCAGCTTCCTGGGGCCGGGCTCAGCAACCCATGCTCTGCATGTGCTGAACAGTAAGTACAAGTGGAGTAATTAGGCCAGAGCTCCTAGCTCTGTGGTTAGACCCCCACTGTATAACAGTACACCAACCTGGGTCACATTTAAAACAGAACACCCTCTGAAGTTCCTACAAGGACAAATACTTGCTTCATCCTCAACAGAATAAAGCATTTCTCCAGGATAGGTAGACCACAATGCAAAAAAGCCAATAAAAGTCAGAAAACTAAGACATCCTCCAGAAAAATGAGAGTTACTCCACATAGGAGAGTCAAACAACCAATCTCAAGAGCCAACAAAAAGATCTCAATAACCAAAACTACACCAGGCTCAAAAAAGTACAATACACAAGAAAACACCAAACCAGACACCAAACACAGGTGCACCACAGTTTACAAAACAAAACCTGCTTGACAACAAAACAGAAATAAACACAAATACTATCATAGTCACAGACTTCAATACTCCACTATCATCAATAGACAGATCACCCAAGCAGCAACTCAATAGAGAAATAATAGAGCTCAACAACACCATAGATCAACTAGACCTAACAGACATCTACAGAATGCACATTCTTCTCAGTAGCCCATGGAACCTTCTCCAAAACAGACCATATATTAGGCCATAAGGCATGCCTCCATAAATTCAGGAAAATGGAGTAACTTCCTGCATCATATCAGATCACAATGCTTTAAAGTTAGAAATTAACAAGAGATACATCAAGAACTCCACCAGCTCCTAGAGACTAAACAACACACTTTTAAACAATGAATGGGTTGTGGAAGAAATAAAAAAGTAAATTTTAAAATTCCTAGAATTGAATGATAGTAAAAATACAACTTACCAAAACCTATGGGACAATGAAGGGGAATTTTTCCCCCTAAGGGGGAAATGCATAGCACTAAATGCCTTCATAACAAAGACAGAGAGATCCTAAATTAATAACATAACTGTCTACCTAGAAGCATTGGAAAAACAAGAAGAATATAACCCTAAGAGCTCCAGATGGAAAGAAATAATTAAGATCGAAGCAGAAATTGATGAACTAGAAACCAAGAAAACAAATTTTTAAAATCAGTAAAATGAAGACCTAGCTCTTTCAAAAAATAAACAAGGTGAGCCGGGCGTGGTGGTGCACACCTTTAATCCCAGCACTTGGGAGGCAGAGGTAGGAGGATCGCCGTGAGTTCGAGGCCACCCTGAGGCTCCATAGTGAATTCCAGGTCAGCCTGGGCTAGAGTAAGACCCTACCTTGAAAAACCAAAAAATAAAAAAAAATAAAATAAAATAAACAAGGTTGATAAACCCCCAACAGACATCAGTGAAATTGGAAATATCATCAGGGCATACTTCCAAAACCTCTACTCCACAAAACTGGACAATCTGGAAGAAATGGATGAATCCCTAAAACACATACCACCTACCAAAACTAAACTCAGAGCAGATTAATCTCCTAAACAAAACTATCATATCCACGGAGATTGAAAAGGAAATCAAAAACCTCCCCAAAAAGAAAAATCCAGGACCAGATGGTGTCTCAGCTGATTCTTTGTTAAAGAACTGAAGCCAATTTTTCTCAAACTGTTTCACATAATTGGAGACCAGGGAATCTTCCCCAACTCCTTTTATGAAGCTAGCAACACCCTAATACCAAAACCAGACAGAGATGCAACAGGAAAACTATAGGCCTATACCCCTGTTGAATTTAGATGCAAAGAACCCAAACAAAATCCTCACAACCTGAATTCAACAGCACATCAAAAGCATTATCCACCTTGATCAAGTAGGCTTCATCCCCAGGATGCAAGGATGGTTCAACATATGGAAATTGGTCAATGTAATATACCACATAAATAAACTTCACCACAAAAAGCACATGATCACCTCAACTGATGCAGAGAAGGCCTTTGACAAAATACAACAGCACTTCATGATCAAAACACTGGAAAGAATACGTATGGAGGGTTTATACCTCAACACAATAAAGGCTATATGTAAAGCACCTTAGGCCCAAATAATACGCAATGGAGAAAGACTCAAGGAATTCCCATTGAGATCAGGAACAAAGCAGGAGTGCCCACTCTCACTACTGCTCTTCAATATAGTACTAGAATTACTAGCCCAAGCAATAAAAGAGGAGAAAGAAATAAAAGGGATACAAATTGGAAAGGAAGAAGTCAAGTTAGCCCTATTTGCATATGGCATGATCCTATACATAAATGACCCAAAGTCTCCATCTCAAAACTTCTAAAGGTGATTAATTCCTTCAGTAAAGTGGTAAGATACAAAATCACAAAAATCAGTAGCCCTGCTATATGCAAAGGACAAATATACAGAGAAAGAAATCAGTGAGGCTGTCCCATTTTCAATAACAAAATATATATACATACCTTGGAATAACACTAACCAAGAATGTGAAAGATATATATAATGAAAATATGAAAATACTCAAGAAATCGAGGAGGACTTGAGAAGATGGAAAGACCTCCCACGCTCCTAGACAGGTAGAATTAATATTGTGAAAATGGCAATTCTACCAAAAGCAGTATGCAGATTTAATGCCATACTAATAAAAATACTGGCATTATTCTTCACAGAGACAAAAGAAATGATCTCAAAATTCATATGGAATGGCAGCAGGCCTCAGATATCCAAACATATCCTCAGGGGGGGGAAAAAAACCCACCTCTGGAGGTATCACAATATCCAATCTAAAGCTATATTACAAAGCCACAGTAACAAAAACAGCATGGTATTGGCAATAGAACAGAAACATAAACCAATGGAACACAACTGAAGACTCAGACTTTACATCAAGTAACTACAGCTACTTGGTCTTTGACAAAGGTGTCAATAATGTAGACTTGATAAAAGACAACATCTTCAACAAATGGTGTTGAACAAGTTGGATGACCATATACAGAAAAATCAAACTAGACCCACTCATTTCTCCATAAACAAAAACCAAGTCCAAATGGATTAAAGACCTCAACATAAGATCTGAAACTCTTCTCCTACTGGATTGAAGCACTCTCCATTATATAGGAGTGGGGAAAAGACTTCCTGAACAAAACCCCAGTAGCCGTGGAAATTAAGCAATCACTCAACCAATGTGATCTCATGAAGCTAAAAAGCTTTTGCACAGACAAACATACCATAAGCAGAACCAATTACCCACTAACTGGGAGAAAATCTTCACCAGCTGTACCACTGACAGAAGCCTAATATCTAGAATCTACAAAGACCTCAAAAAACTAAACAATAAAAAAATCAACCTACTCCAAAACTGGGGCACAGAACTGAATAGGGAGTTCTCAGAGGAAGAATTACAAATGGCTAACACACACTTAAGAAAATGTTCAACATCCCTAACCATTAGGGAAATGCAAATTAAAACAACCATGAGATTCCACCTTACTCCAGTAAGGATGGCAATCATTAAAAAATCTAACAGCAGGGGCTGGAGGGATGGCTTAGCAGTTATGGCATTTGTCTGCAAAACCAAAGGACCCAGGTTCGATTTCCCAGGACCCTCGTAAACCAGATGCACAAGGGGGCACACACATCTGGAGTTCATTTGCAGTGGCTGGAGCCCTGGCACGCCCATTCTCTTTTTCTCCCTCTCTTTCTCTATGTCAAATAAATAGATAAATAAAAATAAAATATTTTTTAAAAAATCTAACAACAACAAATGTTGGCGAGGATGTGGGGAAAGAGGTATACTCATCCACTGTTGATGGGAGTGAAAACTTACATAACCACTATGGAAATCAATTTGGATTCGGATGAAAATAGACCTACCAACAGACACAGTTATTCCCTTACTGGGCATTTGTCCTAAATGCTTCATGCGTCACTACAGAGACATTTGTTCAATCATGTTTATAGCTGCTCAATTCATTATAGCTAAGAACTGGAATCAAACCAGATGCCATCATTGGATGAATGGAAAATAAAGTTGTGGTACATTTACACAATGGAATTCTACTCAGCAGTTAAAAAAAACTCTATACAATGAAATTTGTAGAAAAATGGACAGATCATATTTCACAAACTCACACAATCACAGAAGAACAAACACCACATGGTGTCACTTATCTGCAGTTCCTAACCTGGACCTGCTTGAGTTGCTGACATACCTGATAGGCAACTCAAGGCCCAGACAATAGGGATGGAAGGGTTGGGGGAATGGAAAGGGGGAGGGAAAGCAAACACAAAATTAAATCCAAAATGAACTAATACTACAGAAACCTTTATCCTTGGAGATAACCTGAAAGATATAACCCTCAAATGGAGTAAGGGTAGCACCTGAAAAGTATGGCCCTGGTGAGGGTAGGATGAAGCCTAAGCTTAAAAGAAAAAAAAAAAAATTTCTGTCTCTGTCCTGTAACTCCCAGTACCAGAAGTGCGCTGCTATCCACATTGAGCTATTGATGGGAGAGAGCTACAAGGTCCCCAAATCAACACAGCTTTCTGTCAAAGCACTTGATTACCTGCCTGAGTCAAAAGCTAAGACCCTGTTGCTGAAGATACCATATGCTGATGACACACAGCATGGAGAGACCTGGCTGAAATCCAGAAGAAAGCCATCCCCAGACAGTTAGCCTGTCTAGTGCTGGAAAATGCTACATGAGCTACTGGGGGAAAATGGCCAACACCAGTCTGAGCAACCGCAAGTCTAAGCTACTCAGAAGCAAACACCCAGATACGATGTACATGCCAGTGCAATAGTGGCACACAGCCTCACTGGGTAACCAATAGCTTTCTGATTGGCTAAGAGATCTGCTCAATGTAAAGGAACCCATATCTGGAATTGGGAACAGATAAGAATACTATGGAGACAAAGATTATGTTGTCCAATGTCAAGCTCGCACTAGTCTTTGCCTAAAAGAGGGGTTAGATACATCAGATTCTCCCTAAATCAATAATACTTATCCCACTTAAACTATGCTGACTTCACTCTCCATTGCAGAATCTGTTTTTTCAGAAGGTAATGAAACTGGAAGAGATAAATTACCACTGACACTTCAGCCAAGCCACAGCTGAAACCACAGAGGAATTGGGAAGACGAGCAAGAGTGCTGCTTCCATGCTGTTCCTGATAATCAGCACCACGGTGTAGGAGACAGACCCTGAGGATACTAAACACATACCAAAGCAGAGATCCAGAGGCTCCTAAGAGCTCATCACTGAAGTAGACTTAAAGCTCACCCACCACAGCTCATGGAATTTGGCAGAAAAGGGGGCGGAAAGATTGTAAGAGCCACAATTGAGACATACACAAATGTCATACACATACACACATGCATACATACACACGTTTTTTAAAAAATGACTAGTACTTATATAGAAATTATTTCAGTGAAAAAATCCAATTTAATTTCTAGGCTAGAGGGATGGCTTGGCGGTTAAGGCATTTGCTTGCAAAGCCAGAGGCTCCCAGTTCAACTCTCCAGGACCCACATAAGCCAGATGCACAAGAGGGTATATGCATCTGGAGTTCATTTGCAGTGGTTGGAGGCCCTGGTATGCCCATTCCCCCCCTTCTCTCTCTCCCTCTTTCTCTCAAATAAATAAATAAAAATATATTTCAAATAATCCAATTTCTGTTTAACTAGCATCATGCTCCATTTGCCATACACATTTTAGAAGGGTAAGTTTTAAAGTTAAACTTCTTAGATTCAGTTCCAGGTCTACTACCTACTAACCTTCCTGTACTCATCTAAAAAGCAAAAATAATAATGATTTCCATACTTGAACATACTTGTAATGATGATTGCTTAAGTAAATCCATATGAAGTGCTTAGACTTTGAAATGTAGCAAAAATGTAAGCAGCAGTGGCTATTACTTATAATAATCCTATAAATTCTTGCTAGTGACCCAGTGAGAAAAGTCTTACAGATGTATTCAGAATGTGAATAGACTACTGTGGGGGAGCTGTGGAAGATAAGGTCTACCTGGAGGAAGTAGGTCACTGTGTGTTGTCTATGCAGGAAATATATTAGCCTTGCATCCTCCTGTTACCCTCTTTGCTTCCTGACTACCAAGAGATGAATAGTTCTACTCTACCACAACCTTCTACCCAGATGCCCTACCTTCTTATACACTATATAGAAACAGTGAGTTAAAATAAGTATTTCTTGGCAGGAGAGATGGCTTAGCAGTTAAGGCGCATGCCTGCAAAGCCTAAGGACCCAGGTTCAAGTCTCCAGGTCCCACATAAGCCAGATGCACATGGTGGCACCTGCATCTGGAGTTCGTTTACAGTGGCTGGAAGCCCTGGCACGCCCATTCTCACTATCTTTCTCTCTCTCTCTCTCTCTCTCTCTCTCTCTCTCTCTCTCTCTGTCTCTCTCTCTCTCTAATAAATAAATAAATAATTTTTTAAAAAGTGTAATGAACCGAAAAAAAGAAAAAAAAATTACACATTTGCCAAAAATATAAAGAACTTTTACAAATCAGTAAGAAGACAAACAAAAATGGACAAAATATTTAGATACACATTTTGCAATGAAGATCTTTGACCAACAACCACAAAGAAAGATGCCCAAAACTATTACTTAACATAAAATCCAAATTAACAAAAGAACTTGTTTTTGACGGAGGGGGGGGGGACAGGATTTGTTTTATATTTTGAAAAATACATCTCATGTATCCAAGAGTGGCCTTAATTCATTATGTAGGTGAGACCAGCCTTAAACTCCTGATCCTCCTACTACCACATCCTAAGTGTTCAGATGACAGGTATGTGCAAACACACTAGGTCAGCAACTTCTAAAAGTGATGGAAATACTACAGATCTGAATGTGGGTGATAGTTATTTCTGTATACATAATTGCTCAGATACACAAAATACACAATTAAAGTGGACACATTTTATTGTATGCTATCTACACCTTGTTAAAGTTAATTTTTAAAAGGAAGATTAGTATGGACTACAAAATCTCACATGATTAGGAACATAGCTTCCTCTCATTATCCACTCCCCAGTACTCCCCAGTCTTTCTAGTTACCTGGGCACATCCATATGCTATTTTCTACTTTTATCAAACTGATTCCTGCTGCCGTTACACTTCAAGTCAAATGATTTTTCTTCCAGCAATTTTTCCCAGATCCCTAATCTTAGTCCTCTTGCTACTTACTCTATGTTAGCACAAAGTGAATAAAAACATTATTTGGCCCTAAGTGATCATTAATCAGGAACGACAGAATTGTTCATGCATCATCCACTGTCTACAGATTAAAGCCCATACTATATTTGAGAGAATATACTATGAGAAATAAATTATTTGTGGAAGAATAGGACATCCCATCTAATTTGATGTTTTCCACAAGAAACCTGGTATAAACCTATTTTGACATAGACTATTTTTGAGACCATCTAATAACTTCCATATTCTTAGAATAAAGGAATTAATTCAGGATGGAGAGATGGCTTAGTGGTTAAGCGCTTTCCTGTGAAGCCTAAGGACTCCGGTTCAAAGCTTGATTCCCCAGACCCACATAAGCCAGATGCACCGGGGGCACACATGCATCTGGAGTTTGTTTGCAGTGGCTGGAGGCCCTGGCGCACCCATTCTCTCTATCTGCCTCTTTCTCTCTCTGTCACTCTTAAATAAATAAACAAACAAAAATTTAAAAACATTTTAAAAAAAAGAAATTAGCCGGGCTTGGTGGCGCACGCCTTTAATCCCAGCACTCGGGAGGCAGAGGTAGGAGGATTGCTGTAAGTTCGAGGCCACCCTGAGACTTCATAGTGAATTCCAGGTCAGCCTGGGCTAGAGTGAGACCCTACCTCGAAAAACCAAATATATATATATATATTTCCAGGTTCCTAAACCACTCTGAAACCGAAACTAAACCATTCTACTCCTCTGAATAATGGCTACATCCAAATTTCCAAAGGTAATCTTGAATTGCATGAGATAGTCATTTAATGCTTTCTTTCTATTAAATGTTTGGACAAACATTTCCAGATTACAATCCATGGCCACAAATCAATCCAGTTTTGTAGTCACAAGAAGAAATTAGTGTGACCTCATACAGAATAAGCTGGTATAAGATAAGGACATTAATCCCAGCTCCTGATATAATTAACCACATAAATTTTAACAATTATTTAGATTCTCTGGTCTTTTTATCATTTCTGCTCAGGGTATATATAACTTCATATGTGCAGCAATCAATAATCTATTTTCCATACCTTTCTTTAATATATAGTACTTGTGGTGGTTTGATTCAGGCTTCTCCCATAACTTAAGTGTTCTGAATGCTAGGTTCCCAGCTGATGGAAATTTGGGAATTAATACCTCCTGGAGGCAGTGTATTGTTGGGGGTGGGCTTATGGGTGTTATAGTAAGCTCCCCCTTGCTAGTGTTTGGCACACTCTTCTGCTGCTATTGTCCATGTGATATTGGCCAGGAGATGATGCCCACCCTCTGCTCATGCCATCATTTTCCCCTGCCATCATGGAGCTTCCCCTTGAGTCTATAAGGCAAAATAAACCTTTTTTCCCCACAAGTTGCTTTTGGTTGGGTGTTTTCTGCCAATAATGTGAACCTGACTGCAACAGTACTACATTTAGAAACTATATTCTTCATATTTAAGATACATTTAAATCAAGTCCATATTTAGTACAGCAGAATATTACAAAAGAATTTAATCCTGGGCTGAAAGATTGCTTAGTGGTTAAGCATTTGCCTGTGAAGTTTAAGGACCCCAGTTCGAGGCTCGATTCCCCAGGACCCACGTTAGCCAGATGCATAAGGGTGTGCACGTATCTGGAGTTCGTTTGCAGTGGCTAGAGGCCCTGGCCTGCCCATTCTCTCTCTCTCTCTCTCTCTCTCCCTCTCTCTCTCTTCTCTGTTGCTCTCAAATAAGTAAATAAATAAAATAAATAAATAAATTTTAAAAAAGAATCTAATCTTTTTACTTCACATGAAACAGTCTCATGCAGTAGCTTTAATGTGTAATTACTAAGAAAGCTTACATGGTACTTAGCAGTCACTCAACAGATTTTAAAATATGAAGTACTAATCTACTCCCTCTCTCTCTCTCTTTCTCTATATATGTATGTATATGTGCATGTATGTATATATTTATAAACATACATACACACACATACATGCATACATACATACATGTAGGGGAGGGAGGAAGGGAAAGGAAGAGAGGGATAGGAAAAGGGAAGGAGAAAAAAGGACAGAGCAGTCATATGAGAGGTCATAAAAAGCTAACTTTTTTCACAATTCTATAGAAGGCAGAATTCACATAATAATTGACTGTCAGTAAAACAATGACAATGCTTTTCTATAACTTTGAACAATCCTTTGAAAATGGTGAATTCTGACAGTGGTACAAGCTATGTTTTTAAAGGGAAAAAAAGAAGGCAGAATGGAAGGATAGATATTAAAGAAAAAATTCTCAAGCTGGGTGTGGTGGTACATGCCTTTGATCCCAGCACTCGGGAGGCAGAGGTAGGAGGATCGCCATGAGTTTGAGGCCACCCTGAGACTACATAGTGAATTCCAGGTCAGCCTGAGCTAGAGAGAGACCCCACCTCAAAGAAAAAAAAATCTCAAAAATATTAAAAGATGGGCTGGGGAAATGGCTTATAGGTTAAGGTGTTTGCCTGCAAAGCCAAAGGATCCTGGTTCAATTCCCCAGGACCCACGTAAGCTAGATGCACAAGAGGGCTCATGCGTTTGGAGTTCGTTTGCAGTAGATGGAGGCCCTGGCACACCCATTCTCTCTTTCTCTTTATCTGTCTCTTCCTTTTTCTCTCTCTCAAATAAATAAAATATTTTTAAAATTGAAAAAAAATATTAAAAGATGCTCAAAGACTAGTGTTGAGTACTGCTTATTTATTATAGTAAGTTGTAAAGCCACTTACCAAGTAATAAAAGCTGGCTCAAACCACCAGCTATAATAATTTACTACAGATTAAAATCACAACAATTTCAAGTATCTAGTATAAACTTAATTGAGAAGGTTTTTAATCTGAAAATGGATAAGGGTTTCTAAATGTCTTATTGCATTGGTGCTTGCTTTTGCCATAGTGCATTTCACACATTACAGTTATGAAGCAGAAAGTATGTTAAAACTTGGGAGAATGGGAGTACTAACACAAGCTATGAAGGATTTCCATTATTCCAACAAAACATTTTACCCTTATTTTACAAAACAAATACTATCAGAATTCATATTATTTCAGTTACCTTCTCCCTTTACTACAAAACAAAAAATAACATTTTACTTTGTAACACTGACAAACTTACACATGCCATTTAATATGAAAATAACTTATACTCTTACTTATGAGCCAAATAAGTTGCTTGGATAATGTGGCTTACCTAATATTGCAAACAGAAATAACTATGGCAATTAGGTACATGTAGGAATTTTTTTCATTTTAATTTTATAAGCATAGAATTTATCTGTGACTGGATGTTTTCATAATTCTTGATGTTTCAAGTAATCATAGAAAAAAGTTGTTTTATATATTTTATTTCATGGTCAATAGTAGTATGGTCATACTTTAAACACAGACTTTACAGGTTTACTTAAACACATAATTATTACATTTGCTAGTTTTTTTTAACTTATGTATAACCTAGATGTGGATTTTTAAACACTCCATTGATTGACTTCAAATATCACTTGTTTTTGAGGCATATCACTGCTTTTAATTGTGATGTAAGAAATGATCTTTACCTTAAAAATTAAGCATAAAAATAAAATAGTATTACATTAAAAAAAAAGGTCCTACCTGTTTCAACCTCATGAAGAAAGTCTCCGTAAATGTCTTCCTGCTGAAATACCAAAACCGCTCATTTGCAGGGTACACACGGACCACTGTCTCCAGGAGGAAGCGGACGGGCTCCACCACTTCTGTGACTACCATATCCACTGCCACTGTCATGTACACTCGTTTATCTGTAGTAAAAATTTTCTGGATTTTATACTGGTTTTAATATTCCTTGATTATTTAAGAAAACAGTCTCCACATTTATGAAAATATTAAGGTTCATTATAACCATATCTTTTACATATTTATTTTTAAATATGCTATACCATTTTGATTGAATAGGAATCCAAATATTCCAAGTATGTTTCTGATTTACCTAATTTTTATATTATTGTCCTATTTTAATCAAGTGTCTGATTCTTCTGTTGGCTATCAGTTGCCATTCTCCAAATCAGAAACATAGGCAATTACAGATAACCATCAGTATCACTTAAAAAATGGGCTAGGACTAAACTTGGTGTCATGGCTGGCCTCTTCTGGAGCCAACTCTTAGCCCAGACCAATCAGCTCTCAGGCTCAACTGAGCCTGAAGGTAAAGCCCATCACAATAAGGTTATATACAGATGCTTACCAGGTGGGCAAGGTCTCTTCGGCTTTTCACCTCTCCTGAACTTCCAAATCCCAACTCTCTGATCTGGTAAGTCCCCACACCCCTCCCACCCCACACACACAATAGGCTGGGCTGAGATGGAGGATGTAGGGGACTCCTACTCCTACCCCTGCTTCCATGTGGGCTCCCTAACCCCTTCTGCCTTCCACATGGCAGAAGCTCTTTATACTTTCCATCTTTTTCCTTGAATAAATGTAATAATTTAATTTTTAAAAAAAAACAGGCCAGGGAAGATGGCTAGAGTAGATAAAGTACCTGTTCCACATACATGAAGTACCAAGTTTGAATTCCAAGGAAATGCTGGGTGGGTGTACTGGAATAAACAATTAGAAATAAGGGCTGAAGAGTTGGCTTAGTGGTTAAGGCACTTGCCTGCAAAGCCTAAGGACCCAAATTGGATCTCTCTCCAGAGCCCACATAAGCCAGATGCACAAAGGTAATGCAATGCAAGGTCATACATGCCCACTAGGTAGCACAAGTGCCTGGAGTTCAAGTTCAGTGGCTGATGCCCTGGCGCACCAATTCTCTCTCTCTTAACTCTCGCTCTCACTCTTGCTCTATCTTTAAAAAAATAGGGATAATAAACATAATAGATAAATAAAAATGTGACTAACATTTACAAGCTTCTGCTTACCACTAGATATGTTAGATAAAGAGTAAGTATGCAGAGAAAAAAATTTTGGTATAAATTCCCCAAAACAAAAAGATCAGAATGCATAATAAATAAATGAAAAATATATGCAATCTACAATGCTTAAAAAGTGAAAATAACTCAAAATATGCAAATTTCCAGAATTTCTTTGCTGTCATCTTTCCTATTACTGCATTGCTCCCACTCAAATAAAACAACCCTATAGTAATAAATGAAGCACAAAAATCAAATGCTTTCTACATGATCTAATCAGATTAAGATACCTTGTTAGCACAGCAGATACCATGTCAGTCTCATAAAAAACTGCTCATTTTAAATAAGATTTGGATTTCCTTTAAAATGTAACAAAACAAGATTGTTAATAAGCATTAATAAGAAGTGTTTTTTTTTTATTTTTTGGAGGGTTTTTTCTTTTTAGGCAGAATTTTACCCAGGATGGTAAAGAACTCTGTAGCCCAGGCTAGCCCCAAACCCACGGCACTCCTCCTACGGTAGCCTCCCAAGTGTTGGTATTATAGGTATGAGCCACCATACCTAGGCCCCTAAGAAATCTTTTAAGAAAAGTCACCTTTTGGGGTTTCTTCATTAAGTGCCAGAAATATTGGTGCATTAGGGTTCCACATGCCAGTGATGACATAGGCTCTCCCATCACAGCTCTTTCCCATGGATTCCTGTAAAGTTCAAACAGTCATCATTTATGACATATGCAAGAAACCCAATATTTTAAACTATAGCTTCTTTATAAACTATCTTAAATATTTATTTATTCATTTATTTATTAGACAGGGAGAGAGGAAGAGGAAGAGGCAGACAGATAGAGAGAATGGGCACAGCAGAGCCTCCAGCCACTGCAAACGATCTCCTGACACATGCACCACCTTGTGCATCTGGCTTATGTAGATACTGGAAAATTGAACCTGGGTCCTTAGGCTTTGCAAGCAAGCACCGTAACCACTAAGCCATCTCGCCAGCCCTAAACTATAGCTTTTAATCAATTTAATTCACTAAAATTTGGAACTACATCCTAACAGGAACTTTATTTTTACTATAAAAAATTTCAGTGAGAGCTTTTGGAAGGTTCCCTCCTAGACATGAAGTGGTCATTGCATTCATGACCTCTCAGCAATTGTGGCTACTGGAACCAGATCTGTACAACACTGAGCTCATAAACTTTTCTAAATGGCTGAAGAAGGAGGGACCAAAAAAGGCAGCAAAGTAGAAGAAATGTTTGAAAAGTATCAATAAAAAGTATTAAACATTTTTCCTCCCTACAAAATCATTTCTTTTTTAAAAAATATTTTATTTTATTTATTTGAGAGAGGGAGACAGAAAGAGAAAGAGAAAGAGAAAGAGAGACAGAAAGAGAGAGAGAGAGAGAATGGGTGCACCAGGGCTTCCAGCCACTGCAAACAAACTCCAGATACATGTACCACCTTGTGCATCTGGCTTATGTGGGTACTAGGGAATCGAACCGAGGTCTTTGGCTTTGCAGGCAAGAACCTTAACTTCTAAGCCATCTCTCCAGCCCCCAAATCATTTCTTGAATATCAAACTTTCCTACAGCTAGCTCAATACCTTCTTAAACCATGAGCCAAAAAAAAAAAATCTTTCTTCCCTAAGTTGCTTTTTGTCAGGTATTTTGTCATAAGAATGATAAAATACAGTGTTATTTATAATTATGACTTTCCTTTTCCTGAAGATCTGAAACTACATTGATAGATTTAGTAAACTAGAAAAGACTTAATTTACTTTATTATAAAATGTTTTCAGGGAAGAAACAGCAGTCAATATTGCTTAAAAATTGGGCTACATAGCTGGGCATGGTGGTGCACACCTTTAATCCCAGCACTAGGGAGGCAGAGGTAAAAGGATCGTCGTGAGTACAAGGCCACCCTGAGACTACATAGTGAATTCCAGGTCAGCCTGGGCTAGATTGAGAACCTACCTCAAAAAAAAAAAAAAAATTGGGCTACATCAATGGCATGGTAGACCCCTTCTACAAAGTGTGAGGGATCAGAATTTGGACCCCAGCACCCACATGAATGCCAATGAGCATGGCGAACCATCAGCACTGAGTTGGAGCAGGGATCCCAAGGATGAGCAGGCTAGCATACTAGCCAAATCAGGAAGCTCTGTGTTCAAATGAGAGGCCCTGCTTCAGTAAATGCAGAGAACAGTTGAAGGAGAAGACACCAGCACCTGGCCTCCATATGCACACACATGAACATGCACCTCCATACATGTGTCCCCACACAAAAACACATGCATCCATACCACACATAAAAACACTGTTCCAAACAAATTTTAAAAGTCTCACAAATTCTCAAGTTAAATATATTGTGCATGTTTTTTGATGTCTTTTAGACCCAATAAAGTAGCATTAAGACTTATTTTCAGTTTCACATAACATTTGGGTGTGACATAGAAGCAGAAGTATTAGCATCTTGCTCCAGAGAGCAGAACCAAGACTAATTAGGCAAAATTATAAGGAATATACCTTCACTTAATTGCAAACAACTTTTCAATAGCCACACTGTCTCTTGGGTTTCAATATAAGGTAAGAAGTTCCTTTTTATTAGATATAATCTAGTCAAGGGCCAGTGATCACATAGTAAGAGTACATGAAAACCAACAGCACTGGTTATTAGCAAATCATGACTTTGGGTTATTATACACAAAGCCTATCAACTGCCCAACTAGATGTCACTCAGGCAAGACCACTTCTCTTTTCAAGAGCAAGAATGTCAACAAGGCCTTTGATTTTGGTGACAGATTTGACAAAGTAGTCTCAGAAGTTCATAACAGTTCTATATATCTGATTTTAGGCTTTATGACTGATTTCTGCAAGTGACTCAATCTTTTAAACTCTGAAAGACCGTAACTAAGACCTAGTCAGTGCTTTCAACATACTACCTCAAGGAATTTTCAGGCTCCAAAGTACTATGGTCTGCCTTAGGTAAACCCATATTCATGACTGACATGTTGTAGAACAGTCAACACAGATGGATCAATAAGTAATTTATGTTTTCACTTTCAATGTAACTGCTTGTCCTTGCATGACCTATCCAAGCTGTGCTTTCCACTACCGGAGCTCATAGTGCCACTGAAGACTATCCACTGCTAGACTTAAAGAGTATGTAGGCACCAAAAGACTATGAACCCTCAAATTTAAGATCTGTTTTTTATACTTATATATAACCCCAGCATTTCATACAGTGCTTGCCACACAAACAGGTACCCGAAATCATCAACTGCTAGAATTTCAGTACTGACATCACCTTGAAATAATTCAAAGAAACATTTCTCATCATGATATTTAAATGACATTTACAAAACACAAAAGAAAACATGTCATTCCTCTTACCACGAAATGTAAAAATATCAGTTGACTAAGAAATTTTATACTTACTCTAAAATAATGATTTCCTATATTTTAAAATCACAATGTAAATGTTTTCATTGACTGCAACATTAGAAGGTGTTTCTACTTGAGTTAAGATGCCTTACTACTTTCACAAGAAATACCAGCCCTGGAATATATTTTATTTGTATTTAAAGGCATTCCTTAAAGAAATACAATAAATATACTTTACTAAGGACATAAAATCAAGATTAATTTAGAAAGGGAAATGCTTTAAAGGGAAAACAAGTATCATTATAATACTGAACTTAATGGTGCATTAAAATAAACTAAAGGTTCCAAATTCACTTTGGATATATTTGTCATAATCAGGTACCTGTCATTTCGGGCTCAAAGAAAAGCCTTCTAAGAAACAAAACAGATGTATAAATGGACTTTATCATAACAATATCCTTTTATTTACTTTTCAACCTACACATGATCATTTTGATGGAAATTTTCCTAAATCATTCCCTCATGAGTAATTTTAAGTCTGAGTTTCAAAATTTAATTATCGTTATCACAAAGCTAAAATAAATAACTGACAATAAGACAAAAATTTTTAGATAGAAAATAAGAACCTAGAATAACTACTATCTGTACTTGAATAAGATGCTTAAGATTATAATTACCATATCCAGTAAATGCATGTCACTGTTCTTCACATTTCGACCTGGGCTTAATAACATTCCAAAACATCTGAAAATATTGGGAAGAAAGAAAAGGGAAAATAAGGTACCAAGAATACACAGAAACCCAGTGAGCAAAAATCCCTTAAAATAATTATACAATGATCTGAGGTTTTTACTTATAAACTGCTTTAAATTTTCTTCCAGAAACATTAAAGATTCATAATAAAATAACATAAAAGTCATAGGACAAGTTATCAAAATTCCCAGATCTTTATCTTTAATGTAAAAAGTAACCACATTATCCTAATAATGGCAACAAATTATTAAGAAAATACTGCAATGAGTAACAGTTAGTTTCTAGGGAGCTAAAAGGTTTTATTTCCCTTGCAATTATTCCAAACATATAGGTAGAGATCAATTAACCAGCTGAAATAAAATGGGGTGTTTTAAAAAATAAAATAAGAGAATTTATTTTCTCTGCACCAATCCAGACTCACAGAAAGTATTACCCTGGCTTTCAAGAAGTCATGTTCCCTGAGTAGCTATATTGAAAACAGTCAGATGAGCCTCCTTTCTAAAGGAGCTATCATATTGGTGAAGATATTATCTAACACATGATTAACATATCATTAACTATTCAGTCATTGCTTCCTGATGCTGACGAAGACTCAGGAATCCTACCAGCTCTATTAACTCATTTGGAACAGATTTTCATGCACTCTTAAATTCGGATAACCTGGGCTGGAGAGATGGCTTAGCAGTTAAGCACTTGCCTGTGAAGCCTAATTACCCTGGTTCGAGGCTTGACTCCCCAGGACCCACGTTAGCCAGATGCACAAGGGGGCACACACGTCTGGAGTTCGTTTGCAGTGGCTGGAAGCCCTGGCGCGCCCATTCTCTCTCTTTCTCTATCTGCCTCTTTCTCTCTGTGTCTGTCTGTCACTCTCAAATAAATAAATAAATAAATATTTTTTTAAAAAAATCGGATAACCTAAGATTTTTGTATTTTCTAGACTACTGTTGTCTCCACTGTACAGATAAGAAAATCAAAGTCCATATAAGTTAAACAATCTATTCAAGGGCTAGAGGAAGGCTCCGTGGTTAAAGCTTGCTTGTAAAGCATGATGACCTGGGTTCAATTCCCTAGTGCCCATATAAAGCCAGATGAGCAAAGTAACACATGTATCTGGAGTTTGTCTGCATTTGCAGGAAGCCCTGTTCGAGGCTACCCTGGACTACATAGTGAATCAGGTCAGCCTGAGCTAGAGTGAAACCTTACCTCAAAAAACCAAAATAAATAAATAAATAAATAAATAAAGCATTTGAAAATCCCTTAGGCTCTCTTATAATTTACAGTACAGAGTAAGCATCTTTTTATGCCTTAGTGAACTGTCTTATTTCTAAATTTCAATCAGCTCCCAATATTTTATCCTTTAAATTGCAATCTTGTGAACTATTCAAAAGAACCTTTAGTGTGAAGATTTTGCCAGTTATTTCCACTGTAACATTCTTTTTTTTTATCATAGTCACTTTATTTGTGTTGCTAAGTTTGTCTTCCCTAAGCTCCTCTGTCTATGTAGCCAGAATCCCTGGAAAAACAGCAGTGTCAATATTCCATAGTCAGCTTTCTTCCCTAAGTGTATGTAAATCCCAGTCAAATCCTGAAACATTATGTCTACAATGAAGGAAACATTTTGTTAAACTATAAACATACTCTGTGCTTTCTCAAATGATGCTTGGATATTGTCAATTACATGTTTTATGTATTACTTCCAAAACTTAACTAAGGAAAACTACATGACTTCCTTGTAATTAACAGTTCCTTCCCATGTGGTATCTTTTAACACTTTAGCTCCAATGCTAGGAATACTAGTTTAATTTTTTAAAAATATTTTATTTACTTATTTGACAGAAAAAAAGGCAGAGAGAATAGCACCAGGGCCTCCAAACAAACTGCAAACAAACTCTAGATACATGCGCCCCCTTGTGTATCTGGCTTATGTGGGTCCCAGAGAATGGAACCAGTATCCTTTGGCTTTGCAAGCAAATGCCTTAACGGCTAAGCCATCTCTCCGGCCCCTAGTTTTAATTTTTTGTTTGTTTGTTTGTTTTGTTTCCCGAGGCAGGGTTTCACTCTAGTCCAGTCTGACCTGGAATTCACTATGGAGTCTTAGTCTTCAATCCAAAGTATGAGTTGAGTTGCTCCAATTCAACTAAAAGCTTTCTATTTCTCATGAAACTGAAAGATGTTGGGGTAACTTTCCCTTGTGTTTTAATTCATCACACTTTTTTAGTCTAGTTCATATCACAGCTTTAGATCAGGCTGGTCTAAACTATCTTCATTTGGCTGTCATTTTCTTGCCATTATTGATGGCACTGAAGCTAGTAGAGTGTAAGTTTCAAGTTGAACAGCTATAGAGTCCCTTAATTTTGGTTTGAATTCTGATGCTACAGTGACCATGTCCAAGTTACCTAACTTCTGTGTTTTAATTTCCAATTTATAAATTATGAATAATAAGAATGTTGAGAGGATAAAACCTCAAATAACTGGAATATTTGTAATTTTCTCTAGTATAGAATAAATACTTAACAAATGCTTGCCATTAGTACTATTGGTAGTATACTTTCTACCACCACTGTCATGATTTTGACTTACAGTGATAGTGCCTTGCATATGACAATCAGGAATATGTAGCCTATAAAATAAGAGTAAGTGCTTATCTTGAGAAGGAAGAATGTTGGCTAAATTTATTTAAGTTTTTTGTATATACAGACAGTATTTGTTTGACAGGTATGATATACATGGATTCCTGTTCCCATGGTTTAGTTTAAACAGAATATCTATTCATTTATTTGAGGGAGAGAATGTGAGCGAGAGCACACCAGGGCCATCAGTAATGGCAAGAATGAATCACTCCTCCAATTATACACATCAGCAGGCAAGATACAAAAACTGGCTGCGTTTTTGTTCTTCACTCAGTATATAAGCAGTTTTGTTTACTATGTTAGTCAGCTTTGTGTTACTGTAACAAAATACCTGAGCTGATCAAGTTTACAAAGGTTTAATGTGGCTCACAGTTTCAGAGGTCTAAAATCACATGGCCTTGTTGCTTTGGGGCCTGTTGTGGGACACTAACTACATCATGCAAAAAACCAAGAAGTCTATTCACCTCACAACACTCAGAAAACAAAGACAGAAAGGAGCTAGTGTCCAGAAATCTCCTTTAAGGGCACGTCCCCAGTGACCTAACTCCCTGCTACTAAAAGCCCCCATGCCTTAAAGGTTCTACCACCTCTCAATGACAGCACAGGTAGTAACCAAGCCTTTAATACATGGGCCACTGAGAGACACATAAAAACCATAGTATTCCCCAAAGACTTCCTAGAACAGTAAGATAAATTAGAAGAAAACAAATAACTTAAGATAAATGTATACAATAATTAAATCTACAGAAAGACTATTAAATAGTAATTACATTTTTAGGTCATTTCCTTTTAGCTATAAATCACTCACATCAAAAATATGTAACTCTCTCTTTACTATCCTTGGCTAATGTTCCCATTAACTCTTACATAATTAATAATTTTTTAATTGTGTGTTGTGTGTACATTATATATTTGTGTGTGTATTCTTGGGTGAGTATGGACATACTTGCCATTATGCACATGTAAAAGTCAGAGGACAACTTTTGGTTTCAGTCCTCACCTTCTAGCTTATTTGATGGAGGGTCTCAGGTTGTTCACTGCTACAAAGTTATGCCAGGCTTTATGCCCCAAAGTCTCCATCAAATTCTCCTATCTCTACCTACCTTCTCTCCTACAGGTATGGTAGGATTACAAAAGCCTGCCCCAACATCCAGTTTTGCACATGGGTACTGAGGTTCTTCACTCCAACACTCACCGCTGCATGGCAAGCACTGCATCCACTGAGCTTTCTTCCCTAACTCACAACTCTGCTGTTACTAATGGGTCAAATATTTCAGAAGTCTAAATCAAGTATGAGTACATTTACTAATTCTTCATAAATACAAAATGAAAATTCAGTAACAGTCAAATAATATTAAAGATAATTAAAACTATAAACTTCAAACTGAGCACTATTGTAATAGCATAGTAAATCACTTGATAAATCCATTATTTTGCTTTTCCACTCAATAAAAGTAGTAAAGGAAATTTGGACAGTGGTACATTATATAGGCTTTTGGAAACACATTAAGCATAAGCATAAAAATAAACAAAACTTGATAACTGAATATCTGTAAACATGATTCATCAAAAAACATCAGCTTCGGAAATGGCTCAGTGATTAAAGGCATTTGCTTATAAAGCCTGCCAGCCCAGGGTTCAATTCCAAAGCACCCATGTAAAGCCAGGTGCAAAGTGGCACATGCATTTATGATCCCAATGCACCTATGACAATGGGGGGAAGAGCCAGCTAGTCCTACATTCCTTTGCAGTCAGGTACCTCATATGGAGTGGCCACAGACCCTGTCTCAAAGAAGGCAGACACATAGAAGTTGTCCTCTGACCTCCACACACATGCATACCCATACAGATAAACAAATAAACATAAATGAAAGTAAAAGTTTCCTTTTATGGTTACATAGTTAACATGGAGTCATTTGTCTTTCTCAAGGTAAGTCAAATGTAGACAAAGTTGAATCAAACATCAGAAATAAAACGAATTTCAGCTTTTAGAAAACTTGTAGCATAAGAAATTACATTAACTTTCAGGCAAAATAAAGAGTACTAGTGATTCTACCTAGGAGTTCCTAGCACTTCTTTGTCCGTCATTTGTCAGATCATTTATTTTATTCTTCCAATTATTTTTCTTTCATGTACAGATCACATTCTCTCCTGTGGTTACTCAAATATTTTCTTTCATCTTTTTACTCTAGTGTTTTATCTTCCTTTATATGGTTGGAAACTAATGTTTTAATGAGGATGTTCAATGAGAGTAAAGAGTCAAAAATTATTTCCTTTTTTCAGCCTAAGTAATTAAAAGGATCAAGCTGAAAAGGAATAATGCTAGAGATTACAAAAGGAACACAGTAGGACAGGTTTCAATAATCATGAGTTTGATTTTTAAATGAAACTTTCAGACGTTAAATGAATATATGAAGATGTTGAGTATATGACTCTGGAGACCTTGGGTCAGAGATAAAAACTTGGAAACATTCATTTATAAACAAAGTTTCAGGACTTAATGAGCTAATCTGAATATAGGGAAGAAAACTACTCAAATAATGTGCTTTAGAAGGCAACTGAGATCAAATCGATTGTACAAGTAGAAAATCTGCCTTAAAAGCTTAAACTTTTTACCCAGACTAATAAGAGGGGGAGCAAAATAATTACAAATAAAATTTATCAACAGAAAACAAATGAAAGTAATATCTAAAGTTCTATCTGCATTTCTCCTACTGCCTTAAATTTTAAAAATTTAAATCACTGGCTGGCAGTAAAAATGGAGATATAAAGAGAAGGGTAGAATGGATCAGCTATTCTTACAAACTGAAAGAAGATTTCTGGCAGCACTAAGTTCCACCTGAAATTATAGGCATGAATCTAAAATAAATTTGCCATTTGTTTTGGTTTCTCCCAGCTATTTTCAATTACAACAGATAAAAGGAGCAAAAAGTGGACATGACTAGGAATGTGCCTGGAGAATAAGCACATGGCTGGGGATGGTGTTACATACCTATAATCCTAGGACTCTGGAGGCTAAAATGAGAGAATCTCTTGTTTGTGACTAGCCTGAGCTAATAATGTGACCCTGCCTCAAAAAAAGGATAGAGGGATGAGAAGGTAAGAGAATTATGAGAGTATTTATAAATGAATAATTTATAAGATAGGTCATGAAATCCATACTAGACAGGAAACAAGTAAAACTGGTAGACAAGAGATAGTGAAAACCTGTTAAAAACATAAAATAGTCTCAATGGGGTTTAGGAAAATTAGTAGAACAAAAAAATATGAGTGAGCTGAGGAGATAAATAGTAGTCATCAGAGAACAAGATACTTGAAATGAGACTTGTTTGTTTTGTTTTTTCAAGGTAGGGTCTCACTCTGGCCCAGGCTGACCTGGAATTCACTATGTAGTCTCAGGGTGGCCTCGAACTCACGGGCCATCCTCCTACCTCTGCCTCCCAAGTGCTGGGATTAAAGACATGCGCCACCACGCCCAGCTTAGGGTTAACATTATTGACAATGAAAAACTCTCAACAATAACAGTGGAAATAGAAAGGTGAGATAGGAAGATGTTTGTTGGAAAAAATCATCTACATAGAGTTTTCAACTCCTAAAAATTAAGATGAGCATATTACAACGCAGTAATCTGCCTCCAGGTTCCTCTCCTCATGCCCTACAAGTGCTGGGAGATTCATGGAAGATGCTGGAGACGCCTCAGGATGGGAAATAAATATGCAGGACTGACGCATGCTCCCCACAGCTGCCATATCTCTTCGTGTGTCTAATGAATACATCCTGAGCAAAAGCAGCTCACGAAGAAGGTGTACAGCAATCAATAAGTGTCGAAAGGAGAGAGGCCCAGGGGCTGGCTTAGCAGTTTAAGGTGTAAAGGTGTACAGGTACTTGTTCTGCAGTTCTTATCCCCACCACTCACATAAAACCTAACACTAGATCTAAAGTGTGCACATGTTTGTAACCCAAAGCACCAAAGGTAACAGAGGCATTCAAGAGCTCCTGAGTCTTGCCCTCCCAGACAGCAGAACAACAAAGGACATCCTGTCTTAAAACAGGTGGAAGGAGAGGACCAACACTCCAAGGTTGCCTCCGAATCTAAGTGCATGCCACGGCACAAGCATGCCTATGCAAACACACACAATGTCAAAAAATGTCTCAGGTGAACAACCTATATTACATCTTTAGAAACTAGAAAAGCAATTTCAAATAAAACCATAGTAGAATTAATGGGATAAAAAATAACAGGGATTACAGCAAAAATAAGCAAAATCATAGTATGAAAAAAGATACCAAAGGTCAAATAATAAAGGCCTTTTTTATTGGAGAACTTAGATACAATCAACCAAAACTAAATCTGGAAAAATGAGAAAGCTTGAAAAACTAATGATGCATACCATAATGACTCATTAACAGAAGATCCACTCTCCAACCCCCACAAAAGTAAACAGTTTACAAGGCCACCATTACTGGTACCATTACAAAACTAGTAAAGGACACACAAAAAGCAAAAACAAAAAAGGCAAAATGGCCACTTTGATGAACACAGATGCAAATATCCCCAATAAAACACTAACAGTATACTGTAAAGACCATTTGTCATGATCAAAGAGGATTCAGTTGAGGGTTGCAAAGACATATGCAAACATGGGGCTATTTACATTATATATACATAGTCTATAAACATATGCAAACCAATAAATGGAATACAGAACATTTACAGAACCAAGGACAAAAATTGTTAAGACCATTTCAAAATATAAAGTATTTGATAAAATTCAACATCCCCTCATGATTAAAAAAGAAAAATCTGTCAAATCCAGGTGTGGTGGTGCATACCTTTGATCTCAGCACTTGGGAGGAAGAGGTAGGAGGATTTCCATGAGTTGGGGCCACCCTGAGACTACACAGTGAATTCCAGGTCAGCCTAGGCTAGAGTGAGGCCCTACCTCAAATAATAATAATAATAATAATAATAACAACAACAATAAAATAAATTTTAAAACCCTGTCAGGCTGAAGAGATGGCTTAGTAGTTAAGGTGCTTGCCTGAAAAGCCTAAGAACTCATGTTTGAATCTCCAGGTCCCACATAGCATACACGCAGTGACACAAACACACAATGTCACACATGCACACAAAGTGGGGTACGCTTCTAAAGTTCATTTGCAGTGGCTCAAGGCCCTGGTGCACCAATTCATTCTCCCTATCACATAAAAAAAATTAAAGAAAAAAAGAGAAGAAGAAAACCGACTGCCCACCATGAGACTTGCTACCTTTCCCACATCTGCCAGCACCCAGGAGAACTTGCAGTAGAATCAGCACCATCAGCACTGCTTACTGCTAACCTGATAACCAGCTCCAGGGTAGTGGCAGCAGACACAAGGATCAAGTACAACCTATGCAAGCAGAAATCCCAAGGCTACAAAGAACTAAACACTAAATCAGACTGCCAACATGTCTGTCAGACATCATCACGGAAGAAGGGATGGAAAGATTGTAAGAGCCACAGAGTGGGTGGGAATACCCAGAGGCATGGTCCCCCCAGCACCCCACTGAGACTGATTGAGGCCTTCATGACCCCACAGTGAATCCTATAACCCCACAGAGGAAAGCCCCAGGAAAATGGGAACGGGGAAAGGGAATAAAAGGGTATAATCTGTTAAAAAATAAATTTTAAAAAAGAAAACTAACGTTAAAATCTGGCAGGCAGCCAAATAAATGAATTCAAGATTCCCAGAGCCAGCTCACTGGCAAGGTAGTACAAGGCCTGGAGCACACAGCATCTGTATTGACAGGGCTACAGAAGTGTCTTAATAAACCAGAACCAAAGCCATGATATCGTAGAGAGACCGTATGCACAGCTAGGGTGCAGCATCATTTCCAGACTTATGGTAAAGGCAAGAAAAACAGTCACAGCACATCAGAATCAGGAAGACACACTCCTTCTTCCTGCAGTGTCCCTCCAGCACCCTCTACTGTCACTATGGAATACTGTGCATGCTACAAAGAAGAAATGTCTAAACCTCCATTAGTGTCGACATGAGGGGAGATTTGTAGGTAAGAAACAACAAACTGATAACTGACATATAGAATACTGTTTAAATGCTTAAATGCTACAATGTTTTCTAATTACTTAGCAGCCAGGCCACAAATCCAAAGCTCTTAAACCAATAAATCTAAAATCACCATTGTGGTATAAAAGTATAATATGACTTAAGAGATTCAAAAAAAGCTCCAATAAAAGTTTGTAGATACTACCAATCATGACTGTGATACTGTACTACAGTTATGTAAGATGATACTACTGGGAAAACAATAAAGAAAGGTACATAGAAACTCTCTGCAATAGTAATACAATTTCCTTCAGAAAACAATGTATGCTTTCATTGCTCATACAATAAACTATTTTTTAAATACAATGTTAAAAAAGTAATACTATTATATACACATGCTTAATGTATACACTGTGATACCACCTCCCTCTACTGCATATAAGCAGAAAACAGCAAGAGAAGAAGCTGAAAATTCTGTCTTAATTAGAAGTTCTAGTTCAAAGGCTGACAAATAGGAGCTTCCAGTACATTCCACAAATCACCTGATATAGGCAATTGCTCTCTACCAATTTTCACCTGAAGTCACTATGAGAGAACACTGAAAGTATTTTTGTGCATGTAATAATGTTTTCCTAAATAGGGGGTACAGCAGACAGCTTCAGGTTGCTGGGATGAACTTCCAAACAAGACACAGTTTATGGGAGGAAGAAGGGATTTATTTGAAGCTTACACATTCAGGGGAAGCTCCATATTGGCAGAAGAAGCTGAGCCCCCTTTCTAAGCCCTACACCAAGAGAAAAAGCCACCAGCACAGGCAAACACTTTAGGAACTCCAGGCAAAGCTCAAGCACTCTGTATATATTTAGACTGGAATTCCAAATCCACCCCCATGCCTTAGGGTTGGACCCTAGGACCTGCCCACAGTGACATTTCCTCCAGCCAGGTGGCAGGAAATCCAAATTACGAGCTTTTAAAAACTACTGAATCAGGGCTGGAGAGATGGCTTAACAGTTAAGCACTTGCCTGTGAAGCCTAAGGACCCCGGTTCAAGGCTCGATTCCCCAGGACCCACGTTAGCCAGATGCACAAAGGGGCGCACGCGTCTGTAGTTCGTTTGCAGTGGCTGGAGGCCCTGGTGCACCCATTCTCTCTCTCTATCTCTGCCTCTTTCTCTCTCTGTCTGTCGCTCTTAAATAAATAAAATAACAAAAAAAATTTTAAAAAAACTACTGAATCAACTGGGGGACATTCAGTCAACCAACACAGGGGGGAAAAGGGATTTTCATCATACAGCTTTGAAAAACACATATAGGAAAAACTGAGCAAGTGCATGAAACAATCTTCAAATATTATATAGAGTATAATATCTTTTTAATTTTCTCATTTTCAAAACATGGAATGTAAGAATTATTATAACATTTTGTTGGGCATGGTGGCACACGCCTTTAATCCTAGCACTAGGGAGGCAGAGGAAGGAGGATCACTGTGAGGTCGAGGCCACCCTGAGACTACCTAGTGAATTCCAGGTCAGCCTGAGCTAGAGTGAGACCCTACCTCGAAAAACAACAACAACAAAAAAAAAAAAACAGAATTATTACAACATCTAAAGCACTTATTTTTGCTAATATATGTCATGAATATATTAATTTATATAAGAGAATAAAAGATGCAAATCAGACTAATATCTAGGTAACCTCAAGTCAGCAACTTGAGCTTCTTTGTAAATAAAGCTACAACAAAAGGCTGAAGGCAAAAATAAGCACTCAGTAAATTTAGCAGAAGCCTTACCATCAAGTTAGTGAGAAGAAGATTGCTCTCTTGGTTTTTGCAGTACTAGGGATCAAACCTAAGTTTGCACATGCTAGCTAAGTGCTCTGACATTCCTGGCTGCCTAACATCAAATCATATCAATGAAAAAAATAATAATAAATACTGAAATTCTAACATTTGTTGAAGCTAATTATGTCAAATCATACTAGAAAACTGTTCTGTGATCAAAGAAAAACCCTAGGAATTTTTTCAGGACTCAGTGACTAAATTTTTACACAAGAAATAATGCACACAGACCCTACAAAGGAAAGGTACCCATTGAACACTCATATTATGGAGTGTTCTACTTACACCTTGGAAGTCTCATCATAAAGATTTTTTGCTATAAACCAGCTAGCAAAAATTAAGAGCTGAAACAGGCACATCTCTAAATTACTCTGCAAAGCATGTACATAGGTCTATATACAGAACTCAGAAACTAGGCAGATGACTCAATAGGCAAAACATTTGCCATGCATTCATAAGAATGCTGAATTCAGATCCCCAGGGTCCATGTAAAACTGTTGGGCAAATACCCAGGTGTGGTGGCGCACACCTTTAATCCTAGCACTCGGGAGGCAGAGGTAGGAGGCTATCCATGAGTTCGAGGCCACACTGAGACTAGTGAATTCCAGGTTAGCCTGGGCTAGAGAAAAACCCTACCTTGAAAAGCAAAAAAAAAACTGTTGGGCAAAGTGGAGCACACTGTAATCTCAACACTGGGGAGGTAGAATCAAAGAATCTCCAAGGTTTACTGGCTAGCTAGTCTAGCTAAATCCACGAGCACAGATTCAATACAACAGATCCTGTTTCAAAAAATGAGGTTGGGCTGCAGAGATGGCTCAACCGTTAAGGTGCTTGCCTGCAAAGCCTAAGGACCCGTGTTCAACTCTCCAGATCCCATATAAACCAGATGCACAAAGGTGAGGCAAGCACAAGGTCGCACATGCCCACTAGGTGGCACAAGCATCTGAAGTTCAATCTCAGTGGCTGAGGCCCTGGCATGCCAATTCTCTGTCTGTCTGTCTCTCTCTCTCTCATATTAAAAAAAATAAGGTGGAGGATTGCAGAGATGGCTCAGTGATTAAAGGAAATCAGTGTACAAGTTCCATAACAAACTAAAAACAAAACTACCATCTGATCCAGTTTACCACTTCTGAGTATATCCTAAAAGGAATCTAAGTCATCATACAGAGATACCAGAATATCCATATTCACTTCCATAAGACAAATTATGGAATCAGCCTAGGTGTTCATCAATGAATGGATGGGTAAAGAAAGTGTAGAATTTTATTTAGCAATGAAGATAAATGAAATTATGTCATTTGTAGGAAAGTTAATGAAACTAGACGTTTATATTAAGCAGATGAGCCAGATACAAAAAGACAAATATATTCTCAAATGTAGAATACAGATTTTTTTTTGAATTAAGACATCAAAGTAGTAGGGGGACTACTTGGGAAGCAGAATGTTTCTTGCCAAGCGTGCTGGCACATGCCTTTAATCCCAGCACTTGGGTGGCAGAGGTAGGAGGATTGCCTTGAGTTCAAGGCTGCCCTGAGATTAATTCCAGATCAGCCTAGGCTAGAGAGCAAAACCCTACCTCAAAAAAAAATGTTTCTTACATGAATTTTACTATAAATTATAAGTATGTACAATGTATTAAAGTCAGAGTCTATTAAGTCATTTTTTCCCTTAATGTATGTATGTATTATTCCACTTATATAAACTCTGCACAAGTTAAAAAAAAAATCTTGGATGAGGGCTGGAGAGATGGCTTAGCGGTTAAGTACTTGCCTGTGAAGCCTAAGGACCCCGTTTGAGGCTCGATTCCCCAGGGCCCACGTTAGCTGGATGCACAAGGGGGAGCATGCATCTGCAGTTTGTTTGCAGTGGCTAGAGGCCCTGGCGCACCCATTCACTCTATACATATATCTGCCTTTCTGTGTCTGTTGCTCTCAAATAAATAAATAAAAATAAACAAAAAAAAATTTTTTTAATCTTGGATGAAAAAATAAATGGCTTTGTCACAGTAAAAATTAATGCTTTTTTTAAAAAAATACTAATAAGCAGGGGTTGGAGAAATAGCTTAGAAGTTAAGGCATTTGCCTGCAAAGCCAAAGGACCTAGGTTCCATTCTCCAGGACTCACGTAAACCAGATGCACAAGGTAGCACGTGCGTCTGGAGTTCATCTGCAGCAGCTGGAGGCCCTAGCGTACCCATTCTCTCTCAGTCTCTATCTTCCTCCCTCTCTAAAATAAAACTTTTTTAAAAAAATTTAAAATACTAATAATCAGCATTCCAGGTAGGTGATAAGTGCATTTGGATTCAAAGTATTATTCTCTCTACTTCTGGACATGCTGGAATTTTATACAAGGCAAAGTTTTTAATAAATTGCATTTTCAGTAATGTGAGGTATGTTATTTCACACCAATGTCTTTCTACTGACTTTGTCAGCCATAGTGTTTGCTGTAGGTATACTCTTCTGATAAGACTGCCATCTACTGGATTACTTAAATTCTACCATTTACAGTTTGAGAGTTAAACACATTTAATATATTTTACAGAATCAAAAGCAAAGAACTTTTTGTTTGGAGTTTGTTTTGTTACCTGAGTATTTACAAAATCTCCTATATCACAGGTAATTCTGCCAAAAAAATTATTGTTTGGGCAAGTCCCATTAACCTAAACAATCTCAGTCAATTCTTATTTGGATATCTATAGAGGTCATCTGACAGAATAATTGAAAAAGGACTCAAATAAGTTTAACATGGATTTAATAACAATCACTAAACATATACCAAGATTGCAAGTGGCAGGTATTACTATCAAGATAGTTGCATTACTTTGCCCTGCATAAAAAAATTTAAAAATGGATTATAAGATGTAAAACTTGGAAACTACTCAAAAAAGAAAAAAAAAAACATAGAAAACATTTACAAGATACAAGCATAGGCGATGACTTTTAAAGAAAACTCTATTAGCCCAGGCCATAATAGCTAGAACTAACAATTGGATTTCACCAAACTGAAAAGCATGTACAAAGCAATAAAAACAATTACCAGCATGAAGAGAAAGCCTATAGAAGGAGAGAAAATCTTTGCCAGGTATTCATTTGGCAAGGGAATATATGAAAGCACTCAAAAAGTTAACAACAAAAGGAAAAGAACAAGTAACCTTATTCCCCAGCACTGGAATTATACAAATATGTGCCACCACAGCAGACATTTTTATGTAGGTACTTGCAATTGACCTCCAGTCCTCATGTATGTAAGGTAAGCACTTTACCAACTCAGCCTTCTTCCCAGTCCTGAAAAGGTTTTTGTTTCTCTGGATCACCACCAATTTTCCCACACCTCGAATCCAAATAAAGAATTTGTATTTCAAGATTTTTGCTTCCACAAAAAAATTCTACTAATAAACATGTTTTAAACATATGCTTAAGACTTTCAGTCAAGATGGCAGACTCACAAACCGCAACAGAGCTGGGGGAGGGGTGAAATCAGAAAGCAGTGAGAGGCCAGGCATGGTGGTGCATGCCTTTAATCCCAGCAGAGGCAGAGTTAAGAGGTGGAGGTCACCCTGAGACTACAGAGTGAATTACAGATCAGTCTGGGCTAGAGCGAGACACTATCTCAAAAAAGAAATAAAAAGGAAAGAAGAAAGAAAGAGATGGAGGGAGGAAGGGAGGGAGGAAGGAAGAAAGGCAGGAAGGGAGGGAGGGAGGCAGGAGAGGAAGGAGAGGAGAGGAGAGGAGGAGGAGAGGAAGGAAGAGAAGGAAGGAAGGAGGGAGGAAGAAGAAGAGAGAGAAAGAAAGAAAGAAAGAAGGAAGAAAGAAGAAAAGGAGGGGGGAAGGGAGGCAGGCTGTGAGAACCAAGGACAACCATAATCTACCAACAAGACAAGCATAGACAGCTGACTCCCTGACAGGAGGTGAACCACCCCTCACACAGCAGCCAGGGCCCAGGTAAAACCACAGAGGAACTGGCAAGATCAGCCAGTGTGCTGCTTCCATGGCAGGCCTCATAACCTGGGCCAGGGTGATACAGCAGACACTGAGGAGACTCAAAACACACCATAGCAGAAACCCAGAAGCTGCTGGGAACTCAACACTAAAGCAGAATTAAAGCTCACCCACCACAGCTAAGGGAAGTTTGCGGAAGAGGGGGTGGAAAGAGTCTAAGAGCCACAGGGTGGAAGGGAATATCCAGAGACATAGCCCTCCCCACAATGACTGACTGCAGTTCTCACAACTCATAACCCACAACTCCACGGTGAACACCAGCAATCCCACTAAAGAGGGCTCTCAGTGGAGTGGGCACAGGAAGGAGGGGAATGAATGATGTTACCAACATACAATGCGCCCATACAAAGTTTCTATTTAATTTTTTTTAAAAGTTATTCTTAAATAGTGGTACTCTTATTTCCAATACAATAATTCCCTGAGAATAAGGCTAATATGTCCACTCATAGCTATTTTTTCTGTATAGGAGTTAGCAAGTTTTTTTAAAAAGAGTGCATGCAGAACCTGACATATCCAGAAGCAATGGGAGACTATCCTTCTTCCTATATCCCTACCACCACTTCATATTTCTGCAATGTGATATCATATGGTTACTTTAATTTGTATCTCATTATGTATTTGTAAAAAAACAGACATGTTTAGATGTATTTGTTAGGCAACTGAATAGCTTTCCTATGATTTATGTAGGCATACTCTTACCTAATTTCTCCTTTGTTTTCTGTCAGTTGTTAAGAAATGTATTATGGGGCTGGAGAGATGGCTTAGCGGCTAAGCGATTGCCTGTGAAGCCTAAGGATCCCGGTTCGAGGCTCAATTCTCCAGGACCCATGTTAGCCAGATGCACAAGGGGGCGCACATGTCTGGAGTTCAATTGCAGTGGCTGGAAGCCCTGGCGCACCCACTCTCTCTTTTTCTCTCTCTGCCTCTTTCTCTCTCTGTCTGTCGCTCCCAGATAAATAAATAAAAATAAAAAATTAAAACAGGGCTGGAGAGATGGCTTAGCGGTTAAGTGCTTGCCTATGAAGCCTAAGGACCCCGGTTCGAGGCTCGACTCCCCAGGTCCCACGTTAGCCAGATGCACAAGGGGGCACACGCATCTGGAGTTCGTTTGCAGTGGCTGGAGGCCCTGGCGTGCCCATTCTCTCTCTCTCTCTCTCTGCCTCTTTCTCTGTCTGTCACGTTCAAATAAATAAATAAACATAAAACAAAAAAATTTTTTTAAATTAAAACATTAAAAAAAGAAATGTATTATGTTGTAGGGATTAACCCTTCATCTATCATCTAAAACACATTTTTCAGAATGATTACGTGTCATTGACCTTATATAGAGGTAGCGATACTCTGTCCTCCATGACTTTTATTTAAAGGATGTACATTTACAGAGAGACATCTGCATATTTAAGGCTTCTGAAACTCCAGTAACTAAAACTAAAAATAACTGGCTATGGTAGATGTAAATAAGAGCAGGAAATAGGGAATGTGAACAGGAAGACCTGAAGCGGTGATCTGAAACCTGAGATCACTTCACTATCAACTGAGATGCTCAGTAAGCCAGCTACATCTAACTTACAGTGGAGACAATATCATTGTTCTCCTCCTGCTTTTGATTGAAAGGGAAAAAAAAAAAACTCAAGAAAAAAAAATAGTGAGCATGAGCTGATATTCTATTTTTGAATCTCAGTATATTTTGTAGTATATTTTGAAACATAGTAACAATGTCAATACTAGTTTGGGGTAACTTTTTTGTTTGCTTGTTTTGTTTTTTAAGGTAGGGTCTCACTCTGACCCAGGCTGACCTGGAATTCACTATGTAGTCTCGGGGAGCCTCAAACTTAGGGTGATCCTCCTAACTCTGCCTCACGAGTGCTGGGATTAAAGGCATGAGCCACCACGCCTGGCTCAAGTTTGGGATACCTTTTAAGAGCAAGCTACTTACCTTTCAAAAGCTAAGTTTTAGTTATAAAGTATATTTTAGAACACAATAAAAATGTTAATACTAGCTTCAACTAACATTTAAGAGCAAGCTACTTACCTTTCAATAGCTAATTCTTTGTTAGAAAGTTGCTGAACTGTAATCACAACCTTCTTCTCTATTCCTTGCTTTAATTTGAAATAAAATTTATCTCTATCCTTAGGCACAGGACTGAAATATTCAAAAAGAACAAGAATTACTAAAGCAATAACAGAATAAAATGATAACTATTCCAAGATTAAAACAAATCAACAAAGTATAATGCAACACCACTATCATCCCTAAGAACCTGAACTTTTGCCACAGGTAGCAAACTATAAATTTTATAATCAGCAACACAGAATTTCTAATAATTTCGAAGGTGAATTTTCAAAAGCTTTGTATGTTATGTCCAAACCAAGGTTAAATGCAAGATCTAAAAAAGTGACAGCGTAGTATTATTTTGCTCTTAGTTTTTATTTTCTGTTGTTTTTTTTTTTCGAGGTGGGTTCTCACTTTAGCCCAGGCTGACCTGGAATTCACTATGGAGTCTCAGGGTGGCCTCGAACTCATGGCGATCCTCCTACCTCTGCCTCCCGAGTGCTGGGATTAAAGGCGTGTGCCACCACGCCCGGCTTGCTCTTAGTTTTTAAGTTAAAAAATTTTTAAATATGATTTATTTGTTGTTTAAGAATGTCAACTTCTGATTTAGCTGGTTAGGGAGTTGTGAGCACCTGTAACACAGTTACAGCAAGGACAACTTACTTTTAGACACCTAGACTATGAAATGACTTTAATAAACCAAAGACAGACAAAGGGCTGGAGAGATGGCTTAGCGCTTAAGGCGCTTGCCTGCAAACTCATGTTCCAATCTCCAGGTCCCACATAAGCCAGATGCACAGTGACACAAGCGCCCAATGTCACATGTGTGCACAAGGGGGCACACATGTATGGTATTCATTCGCAGCGGCTAAAGGCCCTGGTGTGCCTATCCCCCCCCCCCTCCTGCCTTTTTCTCTCTCTCAAATAAATAATAAATAAAAATAAAAAAGATGGACAAAGAGACAGACATCATAACAAGTTAATAAAGTCTAACATATGACACAGTAACTACTCTCATACTGAATAATGCATTAAAAGTGGTTAAAAGAGAGGAGGTCTTATCAAAAAAAGAAAATATACTTTCAGTAACTTGCTTGGCCCAATAATCCTTTTTTTTTTTTTTTTTTTTTCCCGGTTTTTCAAGGTAGGGTTTTGATCTAGCCCAGGCTGACCTGGAATTCACTGTGTAGTCTCAGGGTGGCCTTGAACTCTAGGCAATCCTCCTACCTCTGCCTCCCAAGTGCTGGGGTTAAAGGTGTGCGCCACATCCAGCTCTCCAACAATCATTTTTATAGCTAATAATACAGATAAAATAACTGCTTAGCAATTATTGCTAGATTAAAGACACTGTTAAAACATATAGGGTATCATTAATTAGTGCAACTATTTCCTATAATTTATCTTTTCTAAACAAGAAAAACACATGTAAAATAGGAATAAGTGGTGCCTTTAATCTCAGCACTCGGGAGGCAGAGGGAATAGTATCACTGTGAGTTCAAGGCCAGCCTGAGACTACACAGAGTGTTCCAGGTCACCCTGGAATAGAGCAATACCCTACTTCAAAAAACCAAAACAAAAAAGAATAACAATAATGGCCAAATGATGGTCTAATCACATATATCAGTAACCATTAAAAATTATTTTGAAAGCCAGACATGGTGGCACATGCCTTTAATCCCAGCACTCAGGAGGCAAAGGTAGGAGGACCACCATGAGTTTGAGGCCACCTTGAGATACATAATGAATTCCAGGTCGGCCCGAGCTAGAGTGAGACCCTACCTTGAAAAACAAAAGACATATATATTATTTTGAGAAGGGATTTTAATTAAAAAATTCTTATAGGGCCATATATCAGTAACCATTAAAAATTATTTTGAAAGCCAGGCGTGGTGGTGCACACCTTTAATCCCAGTGCTCGGGAGGCAGAGGCAGGAGGATCGCCATGAGTTTGAAGCCACCCTGAGACTCTGCCATAGTGAATTCCAGGTCAGCCTGGGCTAGAGTGATACCCTACCTCGAAAAACAAAAAAAATAATAATAATAATTCTTATAGGGACTGGAGAGGTGGCTCAGCAGTTAAGGCACTTGTTTGCAAAGTCTAACAACCTAGATTAAATTCCCCAGGACCCATGTAAAGCCAAATGCACAGTGGCACATGTTTATGAAGCTCACTTCTATTGGCTCGAGGCACTGGTGCACCCATTCTTTCTCCCTCTCCCTACCCCCACATCATCTATCTGCTTGCAAATAAATTTTAAAAATTCTTATAAAGATGGGCTGGGGAAATGGCCTAGCAGTTAAGGCACTTGACTGTGAAGACTAAGGAATCATATTCAACTCTCCAGCACCCACGTAAGCCAGATGCACAAGGGGACACACGCATCTGGAGTTCATGTGCAGTGGCTACAGGCTCTGGCAGGCCCATTCTCTCTCTCTCTCTCTCTCTCTCTCTCTCTCTCTCAAAATAAATAAGTAAAATATTTAAAAATATTTTTTAATTCTTATAAAGATAAAAACATTCAAACATACAATTAGGTAAAATTCCTCCTAGAAATAAAACAAAGGGAATAAATTAGCCAGGCATAATGTGCATGCCTAAAATCCCAGTATTTGAGAGATGGAGGCAGGAGCATCAGGAGTTCAAGACCAACCTCAGCCTCATAGTAAGTCTGAAGTCAGCCTACAGAGCAAGAATGAGACCTTGTCTTCAAAAGTCCAAATGCTGGGGGCAGGGGTAATGAGATAATTTAAATATCTGTGATTCCCTATGGATGGCAAGACTCTAGCTTTTTGCTCTACTTCTATTATTTTACTAAATATTCTCTAAGTTATCAGTATTTTTAAATCACTTAAACATCAGAAAAGTATGAGTGAAACATAATCATGCACCAGCCAAATCTTTACAAATGTAAATCTTTATGCCAGTGCTGTCTAGTTTCTAGAACTGTTAATGAGTTTTCTATCTCTGACACAATGCTAATTTTCTTTGCAAGTTATTCTTGTCAAGCAACCTCACCTAAAGTTTCCTTTTCCATCATCTTCTTTAACCTCCAAGGAGACACTGAAGGTAAACACATCACTGTCGGGGGTTGGAATAATGGAATCTTTAACATCAGACACTTGTCTGGATGAACGTTTGAATGCAGTACAGAAACTATATAAAATTCTGCTTACCTAAAAGAACGAAAATGAAATGCTATTAGGTACAGGCATTGATTCTAATTATTTGTCTCTCCTAATTTCTGACTCTATAACTTTCTAATGACCACAATTTTTTAGTACATAGACATAGCCTAATAATCTACTGCTTCTTTTTAGACATCACATTATACAATTTTCTTCACTTAATACAGTAAAAAAGGAGTGGGTAAACAACTATATATGGTAAATATAGATCATCCTAGCTCTAATCTCAAAATTTTCTTGCCTAAGGACTATCATTAACATGAAATCCAAGAAGGGAGATATTAGTAAAAGCATATATCCAAAGGTAAATTAATTCAATAAACTCTTAACTTTATGAAATCAATTATAAACCATCATTTCACAGAAACTTAAGTTCAAGTATGAGATGTGTTTGCAAACTTATAATCAACAGTAACACCACCAGTATAAGCACTAGGGATCAAAAGAGAGCTAACATTTTTTTAAAAAAAAAGAAATGAAAAAAGAGGAAACGTCAAATAAAAATGGAAACATGAAAAAAAAAAAAAAACAGAGCCCAGTGAGGTGGCTCATGCCTTTAACCCCAGCACTCCACTTGGAAGACTGAGGTAGGAGGATCACCATGAGTTTGAGGCCAGTATGGGGCTACAGAGTGAGGTTAAGATCAGCCTGGAATAGAGTGAAACCCTACCTGGAGGGAGGGAGGGAGGGAGAGAGGAAGGGTGCTAACATTAAGGGGCCATAACTAGGATCCAAAGGATGAAGAATAGCAGGAGCTACTCAGGAGACACAATATGCTGATATCCTTACCTGTGGTTCAGAACTTCACCCATACAAAAATATACAAGAGACATGGCCATAAAAAATCCCACTGTCAGTACCACTGGGGATCATTCTGTTATTTTAGAAATTTTTCTTTAAAAAGACTTCTCTTGAAAGAAACTACTTAGCTATCAGGAAAAATGTAGTCTAGATCAAAGAATATATTATTGTGGTAATTTCTCCCCATATGGACAGTGAGAATCTTTTTGTTTCAAATAAACAAATCAGTTATTCTTCTGTTAAGGAACACAGATGGTATTCGCTACTATTAGTCAATAATGATCCCTTAAACATAGCTACAGCTGCAGCTCTTTAGTTTACCAACTCAGTATGTACTTATCAGTTTCATCATCCAGAGAAACCTTATACAACAGGCCTAACAGGCATTTGCAATACATTTTGCAAATGAGTATAGTTAAGTTACTGGGCTAATTATAAAACTCTGAGTTGAGGGCTTTTTAAGGAGGCTGCTGTGTAATATTATTCTGATTAGTTCCCTGCTGTTGATTTCCTTACAGAGTAGTAAAGAGAATCAAGTTCAATGAATGAATGAATGTGTGTATGGTTAGATTATATAAATATGCCCAAGTGTGTTCTTATTGAGGAATTGTAACCTCACTAAGAAAGAATTCTTTAACTCAAGACATCTTTGGGGGCTAGAGTAATGGATGGCTTAGCAGATAAAGGCACCTTTTTGCAAAGCACAACAGCCTGAGTTCAACTCCCCAATACCCACAGAAAGCCAGATGCAGAGTGACATAGCATCTGGAGTTCATTAGCAGTGGCCAGAGGTCATTCTCCTCTCTCTCGTTCAAATAAATAAATATTTAAAAAAATAAAGACATCTTTCAAATATTCTTGCTTTGTTTCTTTAAACTCTGACATTTAAATAAGTTAACAAAAATGAATTATTAAAAAAATAATAAGCATGGTGGCTCACATCTGTAATCTCAGCACTTGAGAGACTAAGGTAGGAGGATTAGCACAAGATCTAGGCCAGCCTGGGTTACACAATGAGTGAGTTCCAGGCCAGCTAGAACTAGAGTAAGACCCTGGTCTCAAACACACGCATGCACACACACACACACACACACACACATGCATAGAGGGGCGAGGGAGAAAGACAGAGAGGGAAAGAGAGAGACAGAGAGAGAACTAACAAGTTCATAAACAAGTTATATTCACTTATACATGCCTTCAGGTTACAAAATACACTACATAATATTGCAGTGAGTGGATTCTAATTTCTAAAATGATCTTGGCATCTCCATCTCCTCAATGAACACCCACAAACAAGGTTTTAGCTCTAGTCTTCAACTTCTGTTTCTACTTGCCTTAGCTTCAGAGGGCTAGATACTGAGCCATAATATAAAATACTGGTTTCAGCATATGGATTGCATAATCTGGTGTGGCATCTAAAAATGAGGAACCTTTTCTGAACTCTGTATATTGGACGAGGTTTGGCTGTTAACTGCAAAGCATAAGTGCAAGAGTGTGAAGGAGGATTGATTGCCCTCCCAAATATGATCAACTGTATCATGAAGAGGGAAGTGAATTAGTCACTTCAGAGCCTAATGCAACTGACTTAAGGACTATTTTCAATTTTTAGTAATATAAAAGCATCAAAGATTCCCAGAATGGCCAGGTGTGGTGGCGCACACCTTTAAACCCACCACTTGGGAGACATAGACAGGATCGCCATGAGTTCAAGGGCACCCTAAGACTATCTAGTGAATTCCAGGTCAGCCTGGGCTACAGTGAGACCCTACCTCGAAAAACCAAAAAATAAATAAAAAGATTCCCAGGATGAATGAAGTGAAATGGTCTTAATCTTTTCTTAATAATTAGGTCAACTCTAATGGCTACTAATTATTTATCTATATTATATTTTCCCATAAACTGGCAAAGAACTATATATGTATCTCAAACACTTTTCTTGCCAAATGGCTCCAAAAGCAGCACTATAACTAACATCTCTACCTTGTGCACTTGAAACACACACACACAGACACACACACACACACACACACAAAGAAAAAAACTCAGCATATCCACTGGTTGAATAATCAAAATAAGGTGAGATGAAAGGGATTACAAGGTCATACTCTCAATGAATCACATTAGAAAGTCCAAGTAAGACTTCGCTGAACATTAATATATTTACCAATTTCAAAGACAAATCATCATTGAATACATTAATCTAGGATACCAAACGTCATAATTCACTTGAAGAACAGTCCTTTTAGTAGAAGAATTTGTGGAGCTAGGGTTGTAGCTCAGTGGTAGCATAAGCATATAATGAATACGGTTCTGGAATCAATCCCCAATACAGGGTAGGGGAGAATTTATGAAAATGTAGAGTATTACTTCATTTTTCTAGATTTTATTAATATATTCTGGTGTGAACTTTTTCCTGTATATATACAGAGTCGTTTAAAATTCAAAAGTCCTCAAATTTTTAAGTCTTTGACCCATTAATCAGTGGTTACCAAGTGCCTTTCTAATGACATATTGTTTTTTAAATTAACTAATTAACTCTTTTGTTTTAAAACATTTTAAAATTATAAACAACTATAGACATACTCCTGCCAACCTATAACATTCAACTTCAGCAGCTCAATTAAATTACATTTATTAAATGTTTAAAATATTTTACCATGTTATCTCATTATCTTACATAAACAAGTAAACAAAAAAGCAACAAGCCAGGCATGGTAGCACATGCCTTTCATCCAGCATTCGGGAAGCAGAGGTAGGCAGACCACTGTGAGTTCGAGGCCACCCTGAGACTACATAGTGAATTCCAGGTCAGCTTGGACTAGAGCAAGTCTCTACCTCAAAAAAGAAGAAAGAAGGAAGGAAGGAAGGAAGGAAGGAAGGAAGGAAGGAAGGAAGGAAGGAAGGAAGGAAGGAAGGAAGGAAGGAAGGAAGGAAGAGAAAGCAACAAAAGATGGATATCATTAAGAACTTGAGCAATTAAGACAATGACTCATTGTCTCAATTCACTCCTTTGATAAATCTTGAACTTCTGCTGCATACAAAGTATTATTTTTGGTGCTATGGATGCAGAAAACAAGGAGTCAAAATTCCAAGAAGTCTTCTGTCAACTTTTTATACAGTCAATCTAAGTGTATTTTAAGAAGCATTAAACACAAAAGTAGGGGACACTAATATATAATTTTGTACAAATAGTCCAACTCCAAGTGTATTCAATCTTTTTTCTTCTTCCTCATTTCTTCTTATAAGCCCTTTAATTTTCTTTGTGTAGGACATATCAGCAAGCCTGGCTATCAGAAGCTACCCTGAAAATGCCCAAAAATATGCCAAATTCTCTTTTTTTTTTAATTTTTATGAGAGAGAAAATTGGTGTGCCAGGGCCTCCAGCCACTGCAATTGAACTCCAGCTGCATGCAACCTTGTGCACTTGTATCACCATGTGCATCTGGCTTACGTGGGACCTGAAAAGTCAAACATGAGTCCTTAGGCTTCACAGGCAAGTGCCTTAACCAGTAAGCCATCTCTCCAGCCTGGATTTGGCAAATTCTAAAAATGGCAGGACTTCAGAAATTTTTTTTCAGAAAACTAGGTGTGGGGCTGGGCCACAGTGGTAGAGAACAATGGAAAAAGATCACATTGCACCTTTCTCTCTTTTGGAGAACAATGTACAATAGCACATTAACTTTACTAACAGCAACGTAACTATATTTAACACTGATCATATCTCACAGGTGTATTTCCAGCAAATCATTTGTAAAATTCTAGAAATAAAAATGGTGACCTAAGAATTACTAAGGTAAAGTTCAGAAATAATGATTATCAATGCCTATGGTTCGTACAGCAAATTGGACAATCAACTTCATGAAGTAAATTAAATCTATGCCATGACAAACATTTAAATATATAACATCATTTTACAAAAGCACATATGCAGAAATAATTTAAAGTGGGCATTTTCTTTGCAGAAGGCAAAGGTTTATTGAGAAATAATACAATGCAATTTTTCCCAGAAAACAGTACTTATAGACAATACTACTCAAGCACAAAATTGTGTTTCTACTGAGGTTATTGATGCTGTTCTTGAAGAGGCGTAGCAGAGACACATGTAGACATATGGGATGGAGATATACTAAAATATTAATGGCAATAGAATTTAGATCAACTTTTATTTTCTTCCTTATTACAGTATTTTTTCAAATTCTCAAATATGTATTACATGGTAAATGTTCAAACAATGGTATTACATAACAAAATTATTTACTTAAATATAGCTAGTTTTTCTAAGATAAAGGTTTTCCATTAATATCAGTGTAACATACATACTCATATAGACACACCAAAAGATAAACATAGAAAAATCATGCTGTGAAAAACGCATGTGTCAAATAAAATTGTTTAGAAAGGGCTGTGCTGACTCAGAGGTTAAAGGCACTTGTTTGTAAAACCTGCTGGCCCAGGATCAATTCCAAAACCAACCATACAAGTCAGACACAAAAAATGGCACAAGTATCTGATGTTCATTTGCAGTGGCTAGAGCCCCTGGCATTCCAATGCACACACATAGAAATTATAAAACTATTTGAAAATGAAAAACAGCTTGCTCGAATGCATTATCATTGAAAGAAGCTGAAGCACAAGCTTTGGCTGGAGAGATGACTCAGCGGTTAAGGCACTTGCCTGCAAAACCTAGCA
Source organism: Dipus sagitta (assembly GCA_036346955.1). Lineage (NCBI taxonomy): Eukaryota > Metazoa > Chordata > Mammalia > Rodentia > Dipodidae > Dipus > Dipus sagitta. The sequence goes on along the minus strand of CM070770.1, from coordinate 299,930,004 downwards.
AGTCAGGTCTGATTCCCCAGGCTAAGCAGGTAAGGCACTTGCCAGCAAAGCCTAGCAACCCAGGTCTGATTCCCCAGCACCCAAGTAAAGCCAGATGCACAAAGTGGCACATGCATCTGGAGTTCAACTGCAGTATCAGGAAGCCCTGGCATGTTCATATAATCTCATATTCTCTTCCTTCCCCCTCCCTCCCTTCCTCCCTCCTTCTTTCTCACTCCTTGAAAATAAAGAAAATATTTAAAATAAAGGTCTAGTTATTTGTTTAAATTATTATCCAGTTGGGCATGGTGGCTCATGCCTATAATCCCAACAACTGGGAGACTGAAAAAAACAAGATCACTGCAAGTTCGCAGCTAGTCTAGTCTATATTGAAAGTTTGAGGCCAACCAGTGTTACATAGTGAGATACACTCTCAGAAAAAAAGAAAGAAAGAAAGAAACAGGGCTGGAGAGATGGCTTAGCGGTTAAGGCAATTGCCTGCAAAGCCAAAAGCCAAAGGCCCCAGGTTCAATTCCCCAGGACCCATGATAGCCAGATGCACAAGGCAGCTCAGGTATCTGGAGTTCATTTGCAGTGGCTAGCATGCCCATTCTCTCTCTCTCTTTCTCTCTCCATCTCCTTCTTTCTCTCTCTCAAATAAATAAATAATATCAGGTGTGGTGGCACACACCTTTAATCCCAGAATTTGGGAGGCAGAGGTAGAAGGACTGCCGTGAGTTCAAGACAACCCTGAGATTACATAGCGAATTCCAGATTAGCCTAGGCTAGAATGAGACCCTACCTCGGGGGGGGGGGGGGGTGGAGGGAGAGAGATGGGGAAAAAAACCTAAACTCAAATAAATAAATAAAATTATTTTAAAAATGCAAAACCATGGACTGGAGAGATGGCTTAGTGTTTAAAGCACTTGCCTGAAAAGCCTAATAGTCCGGGTTCAGTTCCCTAGTACTCAAGTAAAGCCAGATGCACAAAGTGGTGCACACATCTACAGTTCATCTTCAGCATCTAGAGGCCTTAGCATGCCCATTCTCCCTGTCTGTCTTCTACCTCTCTCTGCTTGCAAATGAATATATTAAAACAAAAAAAGGGGGGCTGGAGAGATGGCTTAGTGGTTAAGGCACTTGCCTGCAAAGCCAAAGGACCCAGGTTCGATTCCCCAGGACCCACGTTAGCCAGATGTGCAAGGGGATGCACGCATCTGGAGTTCATTTGCAGTGGCTGTAGGCCCTGGCGTGCCCATTCTCTCTCTCTCTCTCTCTCTATCTATCTATCAAATAAATAAATAAAAATTTTAAAAAGCCGGGCATGGTGGCTTAATCCCAGCACTGGAGAGGCAGAGGTAAAAGGATTACCGTGAATTCAAGGCCACTCTGAGACTACACAGTGAATTCCAGGTCAGCCTGGGCTAGAATGAGACCCTATCTCGAAAAAAAGAAAAAGAAAAAAGTCACCAAAGTAACTTTTTTAAAAAAATTATGCAAGTCGGGCTAGAAAGATGGCTTAGCAGTTAAGGCACTTACTGCAAAGCCTAAGGACACAGTTTTCAATTCCCCAGAACCCATGTAAACCAAATGAACAATGTGGCACATCCATCTGGAGTTCCTTTGCAGTGGCTAGAGACCCTGGTGTGCCCACTCTCTATCTATATCTGCCTCTCTCTCTCTCTCTCTCTCTTTCTCTCTAAAATAAATAAATGTTTTTTTAAGTTTTAAAAATTATGCAAGCCATCTTAAACACTAACAAGTTAACTTATGAATTATCTTCAAACCTTACACATACAGGTTAAAATACCATATCAATAAATATGTTTAAAAATATTTTACACATAAAAAGACTTTCTTTTATATGACACATTGGAAATGAAAAAATAGTGCATTAAGAATAAAAATTTTAGGCCGGGCATGATGCCACTTGCCTTTAATCCCAGCACTTGGGAGGCAGAGATAGAAGGATCACCATCAGTTCAAGGCCACCCTGAGACTACATAGTGAATTCCAGGTCAGCCTAAACTAGAGTGAGACTCTACCTTGAAAAAACAAAAACAAACAAAAAAAAAGAAGAAGAAGAAAGATTTTAGTAGGATGGAGAGATGGTTTGGTGGTTAAGGCATTTGGCTGCAAAGCCTAAGGACCTAGGTTAGATACCCCAGAACCCATGTAAGCCAGATGCTCAAGGTGGCATATGCATCAGGAGTTCATTTGCAGTGGCTAGAGGCCCTGGCACACCCAATTTCCTTCCTTTCTTTCTCTTTCTGCTGCTTCTCTCCCTGAAATAAATAATAAAAAATACAATAAAACTTTTAAAAAAAATTATAGGGCTGGAGAAATGACCTGGTGGTTAAGGCACTTTCCAGAAAAGCCAAAAGACCCAGGTTCAATTCCCTACTACCCACATAAAGCCAAACTCACAATGTGCCACACATATCTGGAGTTCATTTGCAGTGACTGGAGGTCCTGCTGTGCCTATTCTCTCTATATATATCTGCTTCTCTCTAATAAAGAAAGAAAATATCTTTTAAAAAGAATAAAGATAATAGGACGGAGATACTGAGTAGTTAAGGCTCTTGCATGCAAAACCCAACAACCCGGTTTCATTCCCCAGTATCCACATGCAGCCAAATGTAACAGGTGGCTCATGCATCTGGAGTTCATTTGCAGTGGCTAGAGGCCCTGGCATACCCATTCAATATTTGCCTCTTTCCCTCTCAAATAAATAAATAAAATAAATAAATAAATGGCTGGAGAGATGACTTAGTGGTTAAGGCACTTGCCTGTGAAGCCTAAGAGACCCAGGTTCAACTCCCCAGAACCCACGTAAAAAGACACACAAGATCACACATGCATACAAGGTGGCATACTGGAGTTTGATTGTAGTGGCTAGAGACCCTGGCATGCCAATTCTCATTTTCTCTCTCTCTCTCTCTCTCTCTCTCTCTCTCTCAGAGAATAAATAAAGAAGAATAAAGATTATGGGCTTGGGATATAGCTGGTATAGAGTGCTAACCTAACATGAGTGAGGCCCTGAGTTTAAATCCCAGCACCACAAGAAATGAATAAGTAAGTAAATATCTTGCAAGTAGTCATGATGTCCACCTGTTATATCAGCACTGGGAAGTCTGAAGGGGGTTGATCACAAGTTCAAAGCCATCCATCTTCAAAATAAGTAAATAAATAAATAACTTCCCAATGATACTACTAATACCATAAAATACCTTGATTTCTAAATATGACACTAACAGGGCTGGAGGGATGGCTTAGCGGTTACGACATTTGCCCAAAGGACCTAGGTTTGATTGCCCAGGTCCCACGTTAGCCAGATGCACAAGCATGCGCATGCATCTGGAGTTCATTTGCAGGCTGAAGGCCCTGTTGGCCTGTTCTCTCTCTCTCTCTCTCTCCCCTTTCTCTATCAGATAAATTAATAAATAGCAATAAACTATTTTAAGCATAACACTAACAATTGCTAGAACAGGCAAGTATTTAAAAACACCATTAATGGAGATAGAGAGACAGCTTAGCATTTAAGGCACTTGCCTATGAAGCCTAAGGACCCAGGTTCAATTCCTCAGTACCCACATAAGCCAGATGCACAAGGTGGTACATGTATCTGGAGTCTGTTTGCAGTGGCTAGAGGCCCTGGCGTGTACCTATTCACTCTCTATCTGCCTTTCTCTTTCTCTTGCTCTCGCTCTCGCTCTCAAATAAGTAAATAAATAAAACATTTTTTAAAAATAACTTCAGCTGGGCGTGGTAGTGCATGCCTTTAATCCCAGCACTCGGGAGACAGAGAGGAGGATAGCCATGAGTTTGAGGCCACCCTGAGACTACTTTGTGAATTCCAGGTCAGCCTGGACTAGAGTGAGACCCTACCTCAAAGAAAAAAAAAAAATCTTCAGGTAAAGCCGGGTATGGTGGTGCACTCAGGAAGCAGAGGACCACTGAGAGTTTGAGGCTACCCGGAGACTACATAGCGAATTCTAGGTCAGCCTGGGCTACAGCGAGACCCTACTTCAGCAGAAAAAAAAAAAAAAAACCTTTAAAATCTGCTTTGAATAAAATGTTACACTAACTAATAAAACCTTAGAACCAAGTAAGCTCTTTAAAGGTGTTTTCTTTTTAGTTTTATGTGTGAAATCCAAAAGACATAACAAGCATAAGTTCCTCCTTGTCTTGTTATATTATTTCTGACATTTTACTTTGTAAGAACTTAACAAGTCTCACATGTCACTCTCCCTATAAAAAGATCACTGATATTAAGATACTTCTGGTTCCATTGCTCAAATCCTCTGACATATTTTACAGAGATACAGTCCAACAAAGCTCTGCAGAAAACTATCCAGGGTAACAAGTCAAATGTGTCCTGATCCTCCTTTGGGTACCCTTAGCCTTTATATCATAGAAGTCCAAGAATCACAACCCTTGCTGGGCATCCTTTCTACCGCTGTTGGCGTCTGCTGCTTGAAGAGTTTTACAGTTACAGAGAGGGTAACAGTAACTGCTGGGCGTAGTAGCCATCCTTGAGAAAACATCTTCTTCACTTTACTAGAAGCCTCTCCAGATATCAACTAGGGGCTCTGAAAAAAAAAAAAAAAAAAACAAATAAACTAATGGCATACCTGCATATCATGTTCTTAACTAATAAGAATGACACTTGAAACTCAAATAACAGTTGTCCCTTTACCACAAAACAGGAAATTTCTGGGAACCTGATAATTAGATGACTAGTAAATGTAACTAAAGACTTCAGATTCACTAAAAGTGTAATCATTTTTGGATTAAAAACAGGTAGGTGTGGAAGTTTTTGTAAAGACTTGAATAAACCACAAAGATAATTGGAATGAAGCTATGTAGCTGATAAGTCCCCTCTAAGCTGATATATCCACTATCCACTACAGAAAGACAAAATTCTGTGTTTATTTTTGTAATATTTAAGCAGCAACAAAGTTGCTGAAAATTTTTTATTTTATTTTATTTTTTATTAAAAACAATACTTTGTATGGATACATCATGTGTTGGTACCATCTTTCCTCTCCTCTCTGGCCCCATTCCACATGAATTAAAGACTTTAATTTGAAGCCGGGTGTGATGGCACATGCCTTTAATCCCAGCACTCAGGAGGCAGAGGTAGGAGGATTGCCGAGAGTTTGAGGCCACCCTGAGACTACATATTGAATTCCAGGTCAGCCTGAGCTAGAGTGAGACCCTACCTCAAAAAACCGAAAGGAAAATAAATAAATAAATAAATAAATAAAGACTTCAATTTGAAACCCAACCCTATTAGCCATTTTTTTAACTTTGTGATAAAAAGTGAGTAGCCACACATATCAAATACAAACTAGAAAAGTTTTGAGAACAAATATAAGGTTATTAGTAGTATAGCATATTATTAATTAGACAATAATAATTAGACAATAGCATAAAGTAGGATGGCCCCAGGAAACGAGAAACATAGATCATTGTATAAATAAATATTCTCTATGCCATGGGACGTTATGAGCATCAAGTGAATGCTTTGTACAATGCCTAGCATAGCTCTCTATTTACAATGGGCTGCTCTTCATTTAGAAATTGTCTCTCATAATAAAGATTAATGACCATGGTCATGCATACCTCCTTCAAACAGCATTTTACTGCTAATGCTCTATAATGTAACACTTTTAAAAATGTATTTTAACTTTCTCACAACCTGCTATGTACTGAATACACTCTCCACAACTATAACTAATATTATCCATTAATATGTACAAAATTATCAAGTCAAGAATTTTCCAGTTTCTTACACTGTTACCCACTGTTAAAACTCTCAAAGTCAATAAACATTTCCCCCACTCATAAACCAGTAGCTCTATAATCCCCAAAGTGAGTTGCATACCATCACAATTATGGATAATGCTTGTAGTAAGGTCCCTCTCAAATTCCTTCTAGGGCAGCATTTCTATCTCCAAGTAGCAGGTTTTCCAGATCTTCAGAGTTCATTTCTTTGCTGTTGGGCTCCAGTAATCCAGTAAACACACAGGAGTATTAAAAGGCAGCTGCCAATGTGAAATGCCAGGACTCTACCACCTGCTTCCCCACCTCTGTAGCGGAGTGTGTAATGATCAGACATGGCCCCTCTCATTCATAAACACACACATATTCTCTCAACATACTTGTGTTTACGGCTACAACTTGCCAGGCATACTAGTAACACACTCAATTCACTCACTCTTGTCTATTATACCTTTTGAGAAAGAAATCAGGAGATACGTAAGTGTTGAGATGAAACAGATTTGGGCCTATCAGAAAAAAATAAACCTAAAAATTTGAACTATGTAATACATGAGTTCTAACACAGAAGTTCTATAGTCTTAGTGTAAATTATGTATGTTTATACATTTTAGTGTAAAATGAGTAACCAGAACATAAAAAAATACCATACCCATTACACTTGGCATTAAAACTCACAAATCTCTATTTCTATGAATTCTCATGTTGTAGCCATAAATAAAATCAATACCGCACATAAAAGTATCTATTCATGTTGTATGACAAATAAAGACTAGAATAACTACTGCCTTTAGCATTTTCTGCTGGCAAATTTTAAAAAGCAAACATACTTCAAACCTTGCCCACCCAAACCCAGTTTGCATGGCTTGTGAAATGGCTTCAGGTACTAAGCTTAGAATGTAAGTACTCATTTTTTACTTGGCAGCAATTCAATAGATTCAGAAAAGAAGACTATTCACAATGCATTTTATAGACACTTGATTCTGAACTATTACTCAAATGTAAGAAAATACCACTGGTTAATAATTTCTAGGCATATAAAGACATTTTCAAAGGACTATAAGTAAGTTCACACCCTGCTCTATGTAGCCATTTATATTTTTAACTGGGCCAGCTCTCTGGAATGAACCTGGCCCCTAAGAGATAACAAATAATCACGAGTGAAAATAACACAGACCTATGAAACAATATTATATGTGTAATTTTATATATTATGCTAATATTAATATAATATATAACTGAAAGTGTTATATAACTATCAAGCCCATCAAAGAAACAGGCATTGTCACAGGGACTTTTTAAAATTATACAGACCAATCAACTTGAACAAAATAAGAAGTACAAGTACATAAGCCAGGTGTGGTGGCACACGCCTTTAGTACCAGCACTCGGGATGCAGAGGCAGGGGGATCGCTATGAGTGCAAGGTCATCCTGAGACTACATAGTGAATTCCAGGTCAGTCTGGACTAGAACAAGACCCTAACTCAAAAAAAAAAAAAAAAAGTACAAAACATTTTCTGAACATAAAAAATAGTGTGATCGACTGGTATTTTTCTATTAGACCTGCTAACTGAAAGACTGTCCTACCTATAATATCATGTTAGTTCAGAGACCTGTCAGACTTAGCTTTCCATATTCAGCTCCACATCATTACAAATATTAACTTTGTCTGCAGAAATATTCTCCAACCTAGTCTTTTCTATGACAGAGAAATTAAGAAATCAAAAATATTAGCCTAATTCAACTCTATACCAAATTACTACATGATATCATACTTACTGCCTCTTTAATTTCACAAGAAAAAACATGTATTTGAAATTCTTCTGAACCATGAGAACTCTCTGTAAATGCGAAGCAATTGCTCTCTGTTGTGCCATCATGCCCACGTGCACAGAATAACACCTTATAGATTGGAAAAGATGCTATCTCCACATTGTTGCATGGATCTATGATTCTGCATGCAGTAAAGAAAAATGAGATAAAATATTAGCCATCTAATACAAACCATACCAATATATGACATATAATGTAACTACATTAAAATAACAAAAATAAACTGTTACTAATACAAGAAAACAAAAAAAAATTTACAGAAAATATTTTCACACATGCACACATACACATAGGATTGTTTTTTTAATATTTTTATTTATTTATTTATTTGAGAGAGAGAGGCAGACAGACAGACAGAGAGAAAGAGAGAGACAAAGTGGGCGGCTAGGACCTCCAGCCACTGAAAACGAACTCCAGACACATGTGCCACCTTGTGCATCTGGCTTAGGTGGGTCCTGAAGAATTGAACCAAGGTCCTTTGGCTTTGCAGGCAAATGCCTTAACCGCTAAGCTATCTCTCCAGCCCCCAAGATTATTTTATTTTAACAATTTCTTTGTTCTTGTATTTCTTATGACTCAATTCATTTATTTCAAAGCCAAATATACATACATCACTCACCTCAACAGTTTTGAATCATGTTCTGTTAAAGCGAAGCAATGTCAGTACAGAATAGCACAGATACTTCCCTAGAAAATGAATTTCTTTTCACAGCAGCACCTGTAAATTTATGTAAGCCCCAACTTATTATTCAAATGCAACCTCTTTCACCCCAAAGAAGAGTTCAGGTAGTTCCAAAGACAGTCTCAACCACAGAAGTTAAGATCTGAAAGGAGGGTTGAAGAGATGGCTCAGCATTAAAGGCACTTATTTGCAAAGTCTGATGGCCTGGGTTCAATTCCCCAGTACCCACATAAAGCCAGATGCACAAAGTGGCTCATACATCTGGAATCTCTTTTCAATCACAAAAAGCTCTGTGTGTGCCCATTCTACCCTCCCCCTCAGCCTGCTGCCAAATAAATGATAAATAAATATTTCTTTTAAAAAGATCCAAAAGGAATTTGTGCAAATTAGAAGCAAGTAATTCTCTGACTTTCCTTGCATGGGTACTATGTCTGGATTGCTGTGAACATCCAAGATTCCTTCATTCTCATACTAAGAAGCTTAAGTGATGAGCTGAGATAGGAGTGAGGCAACCACAGAATTTGAAAGGCAAACCACAACACTAAGTCTTTGTCAAGGCATGTTTGAAAAACTGAAACTAGAGCCGAGCATGGTGGCACACGCCTTTAATCCCAGCACTTGGGAGGCAGAGGTAGGAGGATCACTGTGAGTGCAAGGCCACCCTGAGACTACATAGTGAATTCCAGGTCAGCCTGGGCTAGAGTGAGACCCTACCTCGAAAAAAAAAAAATTTGAAACTAGAACTGGAGAGATAACTTAGCAGTGAAGGCGCATGCCTGCAAAGCCGAAGGACCCATGTTCTACTCTCCAGATCCCACATTAGCCTGACACACAAAGGTGAGGCAAGTGCAAGGTCGCACAAGCCAACTAGGCGGCATAAGTATCTGGAGTTCAATTGCAGGGACTGAGGCCCTGGCATGCCAATTCTCTATCTCTCCCTCTCTCCCAACCCCCAAAAAATAAATAAATAAAATCAAAACTAAACAGATACCATTAAAAAACATTCGAAATTTTTATGACACAATATAATTAATATAATTCTAAGATATTTTCCTGAAAAACTCAAATTATTCTAATCCAGACTTTATAAATTTATACTGTTCTTATTTAGGTACATGCTTTACTATCACTCTCTAGATTTTTGAACCACTATCATATAACAGGCTAACAACAAGATTTTATGCTCCATCAGAATTAAAAAAATACAAATCACAAGTATGTTTACATGTTTATTTCCATTTACAATACCTTAAGAATGTTTCCAAATGCCCCTGAAAACATGAACATATTTATTTCCTTCACTCTCTCTCAAATAAATACATAAATATTTTAAAAATACAGTGCTTACTTTGCAAATCTACAGAGCAAAGATGAATTCACAATGAAGCCCTACATCTGATTTATGACATAACACCTCCATCACCACTCAAAAGACTTAATACATGCCTGAGAGAAAGCAAATTAGAGCTTACCTCACAGAACCTTCTGGAACATTTGGAACATACAGAGTAACAGGGAAATGGTACTGACTGGAAGATCTCATGGTTGCCATTGCCCGTAAAGCCTCCACTTCATTACGTGGTGAAGAAACCTTTGTACATCCTAAGTAGGTCAATTTGTTAAATAAAACACTATCTTCTTCAGGAAGTTCACTTGGAGAAGAGGGTCTGGGTGTGGAAATTTCTTTAAAAAGACAAAAAAGTCAATAGTCAATTCAGGACTCTATGATATAACTTAGAAAGTGTTCAAAAGAAATATTTCAAACAATAGGTCCTCTGTATCTTCCTTTCTTGTTTGTTAATCTCAATTCAGAGTTCCATCCAGAAATATTCGTTTTGTACTTATCTCTCAATATTGCCTTACTTAGCTATCTACAATTAGCTATAAAGATCCAGCAATAGAGGGCAAAAAGATGAAAAACTGTGTTACAGACCATGTGAACTAACCTAAAAGTAATGGCAATTATATAAAAGCAAGTCATTTAAATCTATTTTGGATTAAAGGTTTTTATAGTACCTACCATTTTTACTATGTAACCAAACTTCCTAAGCAAAAGTAAGTCCTGTTAAAATGTTATAGCTCATACTTTTATGAATTAATATGAAATGACCCCCACAGGCTCATGTGTTGAATGCTCAGTCCTCAGCTCCTAGTGCTCTACAGGAAGGATTTGGAACTGCGGGAGGTGGGGCTGACTGAAAGAAGTAGACTACTACCAAAGACCTGCCTTTGAAGGGTCTACCTAGTTCCAGCTCTCTTCCTTTTTCTGTCTTCTGTCTACAATGAGGTGAGGAACATCCTCAACTCCACTCTCTGGCCAACAATGATAGTATGTCTAAGTGCATGGGGTCAAGCAACCTTGAAATCATGGCAAAACAAATCTCTCCTTTAAGTTGATTCCCTCAGGTATTTTGATCATAGTGATAACAAAAGTAACAAGTACACATTTCAGAAATAACAAGCCTTCATTTTTCTCCTAACTGGCCTGCTGGCTACCATGAACTTTGTTAAATTTTCTAATGGATTTTTTTTCCAATTGATATTGATGATTTACATCACCCAATTTTGTCCCTCCTTATAATCATTGCAAGGGGGGAGAGCTGTTCCTTTAATTCTAAGTACAGCAAAAAGAAAAATTCCAATTATTGTTAGAGAGTCTTCTTTGAATGAGTTAGGTAATGTAACATTTCCCTTTTCTGTCTCTACCTAAAACACATGTTCATTTTATCTCTGACCCCTCCCTTTTACCCACATGTGCATGGCACAAAATTAAGAACACCTGTCTGATTCAAACTATATCTGTACAGCATTTTCAAATTTTCAGTATCAATATTCATATTCTTATAAGATTTTAATAAATAATTCAACTAAAACCATTTCATATCTTCCCACTGCAAATCCTAAACATATATTAAAATAACTTTATCACTTTTTCACTGAAAAAACAAAAACCACAAAACATAAATTACTTTATATATCATGTTCTTCAGTGACTGAAGCATATTTTCTTTCCCTTTGGAATCACTTCAATGTACTAAATTTCAAACATGACAAATTAAAAACTATACATCAACTAAGCAATGGTGGTAGGCAATTGTTATCCCAGCATTTAAGAGGCTGAGGCAGGAGTCTCAAAAGTTCAAGTCCAGCCTGGGCTATGTAGCAAGACCTGTTAGTAAGTATTTATATAGCACCAAGGTTCTATGGTAAACTTGCACTTCAGTGACTAACAAGCATGTTACATTAGACAGTTTAAGTAAATTGACATTTGCGTAACTAGAGTTATAAAAAAGAGAAAAGAGGGAAGTTAAAAAATAAAAAATATGGGGCTGGAGAGACGGCTTAACGGTTAAGGCATTTGCCTGCAAAACCTAAGGACCCAGGTTCGATTCTCCAGGTCCCACGTAAGCCAGATGCACAAGGGGGCGCATGTGTCTGGAGTTCGTTTGCAGTGGCTGGAGGCTCTGGCATGCCCATTCTCTCTCTCTCTCACTCCCTCTGTCTCTAATAAATAAATTTTTAAAAAATTTAAAAGCTGGACAAGGATATAAATGGTTTACAAATCTATATGACACAAGATTATTAACTGTATAGATTCCAAATACAAAGCAGTGAGAAATGATGGATCAAAAACTGATTGATGATAAAACTGGCAGAAAGACTTTTAACTTATCATGAATATGATGAATGTTAAAGAAGAGCTGGAGAGATGGCTAATCAATTAAAGGTATTTCTTGCAAAGCCTGCAAACCTAGATTTGATTCCCCAGTACCCATGTAGCCAGACACACAAAGTGGCGCATATGTTTAGATTTTGTATGCAGTGGCAGAAAGTCCTGGTACACCCGTTCACTCACGCATGAGAGTCTCTCTCGCTCTCCCTCTCCCCCACCTCAAATAAATAAATAAAAAAGATTTTTAAAACAGAGAAAACTGAAAAAGAAATCTAGATCTGAAAAAAGAGTAAGATCTAAAGTGAAATATGCCTTGGATGGCTACATAACAGAATGCTTTAAATTACAGAGGAAAGTATTAAAGGAAATTGCTGAGACTAAGGGAAAATGACATTAGAGGGCATCTCAAAAAAGACTTGGCCCACGAATTCAGACAATATGCAAATGTCTAATATTTCTGCTAAATAAGCTCTAGAAAAAGAAAAAAAACATTAGTGGGCGGAGGATGTCAAGAAAAAGAAATAAGGGAAAACTTCCAAGACAGTTCAAGGTATAAATGTTCAGGGTCAAGAATATCAGTGATACTTAAAGAAAAGATACACACAGTGGACACTATACCTAAAAATCAAACTGCTAAAAAGCTAAGGGGAAAAAAATAAAAGAAGTTAGACAAAATGTCACAAATAAAGGAAAAATCATTCAAATAACATGCCAAACTTGATGGTGCAGGCCTGCAATCCTAGCTACTTGGGAAGCCAAAGCAAGAAGTTTGCAAGTTCAAGACATGCCAGGCCTACAGAGCAAGTTCAAGGCCAGCCTGAGCATCTTTGTGAGAGTCGCTGTCAAAATAAATAAGAGGACCGTGAATATACCAAAGTTGTGAAAATCTTGACTAGCATCATGTTAAGTCCTGGGTTCAATTCCCAGTCCCAAGGACTCTCATCTGAAACTATGGCAATGAACAGACAATGAGCATCATCTTTTACATGCTCAAAGAGCAATTGACAGAGATTTGAATATCTAGCAAAAACATGTATAAGCAATGAAGGAAAATCACCATTTTCATATATTAAAAACACAATGCTACAGCAAGCTCTCTAACCTGAGGTAATGATAAATGAATGGTAAGCATGATAAACACATTTTTCTCCTCACAAAACCTTTTTCTTCAGTCCCAGTATTTTGCCCCTCCATTTATACACCTACTATACCTTACCGTTGAGTCCTCCCATCTCCTCCCTCCCTCATAGCTTCCTGGCCTCTGCTAGTAACTTTTATTCAAACTCACATACAAATCTAAACATTTGTGGCTAGGATCCGCATATGAGAGAGAGCATGCAGCATTTGGCTTTCTGAGCCCAGATTACATACTTTATATGATCTTTTCCAGATCCAACCATTTCCCTGCAAATTTCATAATTTCATTTTTCTTTATCATTGAACAAAACTCCATTGTGTAACTATACCACATCTTCATTATCCATACATCAGCTAAAGGACATCTAGGCTGGTTCTATTTCCTAGATATTGTGAATAGACCAGTAATAAAAATGGAAGAGCAAATATCTCTATACCAAGGAGTATAACTGGGACACACAAAATACACTTTCAGCTGTCTTAGGAATCTCCACACCAACTTCCATGGTGGCTGTACTAGTTTACATTCCCACCAACAATGGAGAAGGGTTCCTCTTTCTCCACATTTTCCCAGAATTTGCTATCATGTGGTTTCTTGATAATACTGACAGGAGTAAGATGGAATCTCAAAGTAGTTTTAATCTGCATTTCCCTGATGGCTAAGGATGTAGAACATGTTTCTAGATGTTTATTGGCCATTTGTATTTCTTCTTTTGAGAACTCTCTATTCAGCTCTATACCCCCCCCCTTTTAGATTAGGTTGTTTGATTTCTCATTTAGTTTTTTGGGGTTCCTTGTATATCCCAGATATTAGTCCACTTTCAGATGTATGGCTGGCAAAGATTTTTTTCCCATTCTGCAGGCTGCCTCTTTGCTTTATTCAGAGTGCCCTTCACTGTATAAAAGCTTTCTAGTTATATGAGTTCCCAATGGTTTATTAATGGTCTTACTCCCTGAGCAATTGGAATTCTATTCAGAAAGTTATTGCCTATGTCTATAAAATGAAGTGTTTCCCTACTTTTTCCTCTAGCATTTTCATAGTTCCAGGTCTGATATTAAGGTTTTTGATATATTTGGACTTGATTTTTGTGCATGGAGTTAAGGACCTATTTTCATCCATCTACATATTCTCAGCACATTGGTTTTTGGTATTTCAAAAAGCTACTGACAGAAAGTCCAGAAATAGCCCCATGTATAATCATCAACAACAGGGTTTAAATAAAGGCCATTAAGTGGAAAAAGAAGTAGCTTTTCAACAAATAAACAATTAGGCAATTAAATGTGTTAGATATAAAAAAAAGAGAAAAGGGAGAAGAACTTTCACTTCCCATCCTACATTTTTTTAAGAGAGGGTCTCATGTATCCCAGAATGGCCTTTCAACTCACTATGCCCTTGAACTTTTGATCCTTCTGCCTTTCCTGAGAACTCAGGTTACAAGCATGAGCCACTACACCTGGTTTATGTGGTGCTGGGATCAAATCCAGGGCTTCATGTATGGCAGGCAATGATTTTACCAACTGAGCTACATCCCAGGCCCCCTAAATTTAAAAAAACAAGTCACCCAAAATAGACCATAAACCCAAACGTAAACCTAAACCTATAAATATTTTAGAAGAAACTTGGGAGAGGGGCATGGAAAGATGGCTCAGTGGTTAAAGGCACTTGTTTGCAAAGCCTGTCACCTTAGGTTCAATTTCCCAGCACTCACATAAAGTCATTTGTGGGCCAGACTGGTTTACATAAGCAAGAGACCTTGTCTCAAAGAAGGTGGAGCACAGACAAGTCTGTACAAACAATTCTTCTGACATGCATGCCATGACACACACATGCACATACACATACATAAATAAATACATTTAAAAACTTTTAAAAGTAGGGGGAAAAATCTTTGTTTTTTGTTTGTTTTGTTTTGGTGTATAGGTTAGGTTTATTACTAGGGTTTGAATCCAAGGCCTCATACATGCTAAGCCAAGTACTCTACTACTGAACTACATTCCCAATCCTCTTCTTTTAATTATCAAATGGGGTCTAAATTACCCAGCTAACCCTTGACTTCACTCCAGTGATGGGGTCTAAATAACCCACGGTGGCCTTGATCTTATAATGTTTCTATCTCAGCCTAACTAAATCACTGGTATTACAGGTCTGTGGCACAAGGCTCAGCTGAGAAAATCTGTTATGACCTGAGTTAGTAAAGATTTCATAGATAGATAACAATACCAAATATCACCAAAATCAGGAACTTCTGTCAAAAGCCATTGCTAAGAGAATGAAAAACACAAGCCACAGACAAGGAGAAAATATTTGCAAGTCATATTTTCAAAATTCAATAATAAGGAACAATCCAGTATAAAACTGGACAAAAGATTTAAATACATACTTAACCAAAGAAGCTATATCGATGGCAAGTAGCATGTGGAAAATACTCAACCTCATTAGTCATTGAGGCAATTCAAACAAAAACTATAAAAGTCTACTACACACCTTTTAAAATGTCTGTAATTGAAAACTTCGACCATATCAGTTGATGGCACTAAGTAGAACAAGCAAAACTCTCAAAACGCTGATGGTAATGTAAAATGTTGCAACAGCCTGGGATAACAGTACAGCTGATGCTTAGCAAGTTCAATATACACCTGCCAAAGGTTTTAACCGCTCCATTCCTAGGTATTCATCCTTGAGAAATTAAAGCACTTATCCATACAATCGCCTGTTTACAAATATAAACAGCAGCTTTAATGGTAATAGCCCAAAATTAGGAACAGCTCAAATAAGCCCTCAACATAATATTCCACATACTGGAATACTATTCAATAATAAAAATGTCTAATAAATCTCAAAATAATTATGCTCACTAAAAATCCCCAAAACATTAATTATTCAATAAATTAGTGGCCTTGATTAAAAATAATATGGAGGAGGCTAGAGAGATGGCTTAGTGGCTAAGGTGCTTGTCTGTGAAGCCTAAAGACCCAGGTTCAGTTCCTCAGCACCCATGTAAGCCAGTTGCACAATGCAATATATATGTCTGGAGTTCTTTTGCAGTGGATAGAGGCCCTGGTATGCCCATTCTCTCTCCCTCTCTATTTTCCTCTTTCTTTCTCTCAAATAAATAAACAAAATATTTTTTAAAAAACCAACAATATGAGCCGGGCGTGGTGGCACACGCCTTTAATCCCAGCACTCGGGAGGCAGAGGTAGGAGGATCGCCGTGAGTTCGAGGCCACCCTGAGACTCCATAGTGAATTCCAGGTCAGCCTGGGCTAGAGTGAAACCCTACCTCGAAAAACCAAAAAAAAAAAAAAAAAAAAAAAAAAAACCAACAATATTGGAAACAGAAAATACTTAAAACTTACAGTTTTACTGCAAGAATATATATTTTCTGAAAGGTAAAGCTGCATTACTTTTAATATGCTAAATTTTTCTGAATATAAACAAGTAGGTTTATTTTATTGAGTTGTAGGGAGGACTGACTGTAATCTCACATTTGTCACATAAAAGAAGCCCATCTAGACAAATTCCTGCCCCTTATCAGAGAAACTTATTAAGGGGTTTGAATGAAAAATGTACATACAACTATCATTTCATGCCAATGCCCTGGTTAGATTATCAAATCAGAGTGAAACTCAGAACTTCTGTACAATTAGGAAAATAATGGACCCCTTCTGTAGCAGTTGCCTTCTTCTTGCTGACAGAAAGCACCTGACCAAAAGCAGCTTGTGAAAGGAAAGGATTTGTTTTAGCTTATAGACTGGAGGGGAAACTTCATGATGGCATAAGCAGAGGCTGGGTATCACCTCTGCCTCAGCAGATGGCGAACAATGGCAGGAGGGGAAGCCAAACACTGGCAAGGGGGCCCTGGCTATAACACCTGTAAGTCTGCCCCTAACAACACACCTCTTCCAGTAAGGCTCCAATTCCCAAACTGCCATCAGCTGGGATCAACCATTCAGAACACATTACTTTATGGGGGACACCTAATTCAAACCACCACATCTTTGCTCTGTCCAAAGTATGAACAGATTATTTAACCTTATATACCAGTTTCTGTTGGTAGCCACCTGTGACCATGAGCAAAGCCAGATATGAAGAATGACATGAAGAAAATCACACCTGAGTAGTAGAGCCACCACGGTTGAGATCAAACCACCTATCTCTAAGCCAGCTGAAACTGGAGATGATTTTGGCTCAGGTTTTTTTTAATAGCATGCTAACTGAAACATTTGTTGATATACTGCAGATTCACAAGGCTTTATTTTTTTATACTCATGCATCCTTACTTATAAACTTGTATTCAGAATACAAATCCCACTCATGCATGGCTATATTTTTTATGAAATACACTCATGGAATTGATGTGCTTTTTTATTTGGAATTTTTATCAATATCTAAAATAAGAGTAAACTCTACAAAAGGTCATATAATATGAAAGATTATGTCCATTATACTATGTTTTGATGCCCAAGAACTTATTCATTTGTTTGATACTATGTACCAAGTACCAGAGATAAAATGAAGAACCAAGTATAGTCCTTATTCTCAAACCACACTGAGCTCTGGTTTTATAAGCAGATATATGGACAAAACTTAAGAACCAAACTCTCAACCAGAACTGAAAGCATGATGGCCCTGATCTTGATAAAACAAAACTAAGGAGGGGTGTGGTGATGCATGCCTGTGATCCCAACACTCAGGAGACTGAGGAAGGAGGATGACAAGTTTGAGTTCAGTCACACACTGTTTTAAAAGCAATTAAGTAAAAAATATGAAATACTAGACACTGGTAACATGCTCTCCAAGCTCAGTGAACACTGCAACAGAGGGGGCGAAAAGAATGTAAGAGCCACAGGGAGGAAAGGTGTACACTGAGACATTACCCCCTCCACAGAGACTGACTGGTACATTTAAGAACCCACCAGGATTACTGATAACCCCACGGCCCTCAGTGGAATGGGGGCAGAGGAGAAGGGACATAAGAGTAACCCAAAGACATGACCAATTTGTAATATGTTCATGTATTAAAGTTCTCAATCAAAATTTAAAATACTTATTAAGCTAAAGATTTTTCTCATTTTCAACTTAATTTTTTTGTTATTTTATTCCATTTACCTTACCATTTGTAAGTATTAGATATAGTACCTGTGTTAGATGGATCCAAAACTAACTGAAGAGATGGCTTATTTGTTTGGCTGGCTGGAACATCTCCAAATGAATGGTCTGAAATCTCACTGGAACTATGACAATCAACAAGATAACTGTTTTGTCCTTTCTCAGAATCTCTCAAAATCTCTTCCATGGCTTTTTCCAATTGTTCATCACCATTGGAAGCTACCTATAGAAAGAGCAACCACTTCTGCTTCAAAATCCTATTATAATTGTGAAGCTTAAATTTATAAAAAAAAATTCATTTCAGGAAGAAATTTAAATCTCAGTATTTATATAGCTACTGAAAACTAAGAATTTATACTTACGCCAAATTTCACAGACTTATGACACACTAAAACTCTGAATGATAAAACCAACTAAATTAAAGGAGGATTATTAGTTTCACAAAGGATTCTTCATAAAACACTTCAGATGTTTCCAGCTACATTTGATTTAAGATCTCATTTACAGAGATTCCTTTGACTCTTTATTATTTCCTTGTATAGGAATATAACCTACAAATCAAATAATCTTAAATTCATGTGTTTTAACAGAAAAAGCAGGTAAGTTTAAAGGCCATATTTCTTAATATCATAGTATAAACGTATTTCCAATTTATTTACAAACTGTTAGCTTTCAAGGAGCACTGCAAATTTCCTTCAAATTAAGTTGACATATTTTTTAAAAGCAGATGAGGCACAAGGCCTAAGTAAATAAATGATGTTTCAAGCATAGTAATGCTAAAAATACAGCTGTATTAAAATAAAGCATGCATATATATACCTGGAGTTGCTTGCTTGCTAATATTTGAGGTAGGAAAGCAACTGAAAAATTGAAATTTTTAATAAAAGAAAATATTCAAATGAAAATTCAACAGCTAAAAATATAAGACATGTACTTTCAAAAAGTAAGATTGCTAACTGTTAAGTCATCTAGCAGAATGTTACCAGTTGTTTAAATCATTAAAACCAAAACAAAATTAAAAAGTAAAGGCAAAATCCATCAAGTGAAAGGAAAACCATTTTTATATAATCAACTTTTAAATTATAACCTGGAGAAGAAACAAAAACAATGACATAAATTAAGTTTATGTAAGATTCACCAATTAATTCTAATTGTTTGTATTTGCCCTTCTATTTCTTCCTCCTAAAGTTCCAAATTATAAGGAAAATAACCAAAAATAAAATTTTAAAATACTAAACCAGATAGCCTCTGGATGAATCAAACACTAATTTTGTTATTAAGGTTAGTAGTTCAGGAAATGTTTAGATTTTTATGTGTCTCCCAAGATAAGCTTCAAATAGTTTAAAGAAAAAGCATTTAAAAATATGAAATTAGAAAAAGAAGCAGTACCTTCAGTTGTGGCCTTTCCTCATCTTTTGTAGAGGAATCATCTGCATGCTGAGGAACCAAAACAAATTCCTCACTGTTCATTGTAGCCACAGAATCAGATGACCCACTAACCTTCTGTAATGCAGCTCTGACCTCCATTTCAGGTGTGCAAACTTCTCTTTCCACATTCACCCAGGAAAACTGCAGGAGTTAAAAAAAAAAAAACAAAACTGCTGATTAAAAACATATACTAAACTCATGAACTGAAGAAGCTTTGAAAATAGCTCATGTGCAGAAGAATCCTACTGGCTGGATAATTATCCCACATTTAGAGAGCAACCTTCTTGGACTGGGCCACCTAATGGAAATGTACTCTTCTTCACTCTTGAGTTCCCAGACTAAAGAGATACTGTTCCCTGCAAAACACAAACCAGCCATATCTCAACTCAAAAGATTTAACTCTACTCAATTATCTTATTTCAACTAAAAATGCTAATTATGTTCCTTTTAATAACTAGAGGGAAAAAGTAAAACACGTTACTAACACTTAAAACTCACATGCATATAATACACTCAGCTGAGCACAGCTGTGCATACCTGCAGTCCCAGCTACTCAGAGGATAGAGGCAGGAAGAGTTCTCAAGCTCAGCTCAACAAGGCAAGGGCAGTACGGCAAACTGTCTCAACAGTATATATATTCAATAATTTTCATTAAATCTAAATGCCTTCAAAAAACTCTAGGGGCTATAGGGATGACTCAGCAGTTAAGGCGCTTGGCTGCAAAGCCAAAGAACCCAGGTTTGATTCCCTAGGACCCACGTAAGCCAGATGTACAAGGTAGCAAATGCATCTGGAGTTCATTTACAGTGGCTGGAGGCTCTGGCGTGCCCATTCTCTTTCTCTCTTTCTCTCTCTCTTTCTCTCTCTCTCCCTCTCCTTCTCCCTCCCTCTCTCAAATAAATAAATAATAAAATAAATAAAAATTTAAAAAAACAAAAAGCTCAACTCCAGGATGGAAAGATAGCTTAGGCACTTGCCTGTGACACCTAAGGACCCATGTTCAAATCTCCATATCCCACATAAGCCAGTCACACAAGGTGATGCAAGCACACAAGGTAGCACATGCACAAAAGACAGTGCATACGTCCGGAGTTCAACTGCTGTAGCTGGAGGCCCTTGTGCACCATTTCTCTCTCTCTCTCTCTCTCTCTCTCTCTCTCTCTCTCACACACACACACACACACACACACACACATTAAAAACTACAAAAAAACTCATTTCCTCAAGACTATGTGCTGCATATTTTTTCTGGGTCACTGAAGTTGACAGACTTAACTGGATTTAACACCCTAAGTCATGTATCTTTTCTTTCCTACACACATTAACACTTAGTAACACTTATTACACACATACACACACAAAGAAGGCTTTCATACTGCATTCATGTAGCAAACTAAGTTTCAGTAATCAAATATAGTGTAGCTCCACTTTCAAAATAGATCTATAGTCCCAAAGAAATTCAACATTTCCAGAAGTTGACATAGTTAGTTATACAACAAATTTTGACTGAAAATGTGTACTACAAAGCACACTGTACTTAGTGCTGGAATTAGCTGAATTAACAAGAGCCTGCTGTCCTGAGCGTAAATACTAGTGAGTAAAGAAACAAGCAAGTAAGCACTTAAAATGGACTACAACTTCTCTTTTCAGATGGTGTGCCCACTGGAGTGGTTCAAAGCTCACCAAAGTGCTTAGAAGTGACAGTGAAGTGCTCAGCACTAAGTGAGACATCTCTATCACACCCTCCAAGGCTCAGGACCATTGCAGAAGAGGTGGGAGAAACAATGTAAAAGACAAAGGATGGGGAGGAGTGCTTGCAATACTGTCTTCGAGACACAAAATGGCCTTGACAGTGGCTGATGCTACCTACACTAGACCTGCTATGTGAGAAAAAATTTTTAATATTTATTTATTTATGAGAGAGAGAGAAAGAGAAAGGGAGAGAGAATGGGCATGCCAGGGTCTCTAGCCACTGCAGACAAACTCCAGAAGCATGCCACACCATGATGTTATCAAAATAGAAGAGAAACGAGTTGAAAAGAAGGAAGTCAGTGAAGGGGGAATCTAGGATGGGGGAAAAGGGAGGGTGAAAAGAGGAAATTATGATCATGGCATTATGTTTATATTTGTGGAATTTGTCAATGGTTTAAAAAATGAATTATAAGTCACTCTGAATTTTACGAAGAAAATAAAACAACAGAAACATGATAGCAAAACTGTGAGGCTAGACATATCAAATAAGGCAGTAGGAAAAAAAACCTTTCAGAGTGAAGCATGTGCTAAATTAAAACCTGGCAGACAAAAGAGACTCTGACATTAAACAATTGACAGAATGACCAGATGGGTAATGTAAGAGAAGGGCAAGTTAAGCAAGCTGAGCAGAACACAGGACCTAGGAAATATCTGTGCATAAGAATACTCCGGCTGGGTGTGGCGGCACACGCCTTTAATCCCAGTACTCGGGAGGCAGAGGTAGGAGGATCACCTTAAGTTCCAGGCCACCTTGTTCAATTCTCCAGAACCCATGTAAGCCAGATACACAAGGGGGCACATGCATCTGGAGTTCATTTTCAGTGGCTGGAGTCCCTGGCGCACCCATTCTCCCTCTCTCTCTCTCTATCTCTTTCTCTGTCAAATAAATAAATACATTTTTTAAAAAACACTAGTGAGCCGGGCATGGTGGCGCATGCCTTTAATCCCAGCACTCAGGAGGCACAGATAGGAGGGTCGCCATGAGTTCGGGGCCACCCTGAGACTATACAGTGAATTCCAGGTCAGCCTGAGCTAGAGTGAGAGCCTACCTCAAAAAATAAAAAAATAAAAAGTATATATATTCTCCTTAGGATCTTTTCTCTAGAATGTCATCTAAATAAAAAACATGTATCACAGTTACAAAACAGTTTCTGAACTTACCATAATAATGGCAGAAGTTCTTTCTGATACAAACAAAACTGACAAGTGCAATGATTGCCTTAGTGGTGGCTATAAAAAGGACAAGCAAAGACATAATGGCCTCGGACTTAGATGACTGACACAGAATTAGAGACAGAGAGAGTTTTCATCTTTATCCAAGGTTTAAAAAAAAGGGTCATTTATGTAAACACAAAATATCAACACAGACAAGATGGCATGGCTGAAATTTTATTGACCAAATAAATATTAGAAATACAAGGATGTTTTATTTTTGTTTTTTGCAGTGCTGGCAATCCAGCACAAAGCCTCTTGCACATTAAGTATACAGTCTCCCACTGGGCTATAACCCTAGCAGCCCCACAAGAATCAGCTTGACTAGTAAACAAATATGGGAGGAAAAAAACAACACTATCTCAACCCCAGAAAGAACAAATAAACAAATAAAAATGTAAAGCACTTGAGAAAATTAAAATCTTATATGCACTAAGGCAGCATCACCTAGATGGAACAAAATGTGCATCCTTCCATACATATTTGTACCACCACTGAAAGCAGTGTCAATAATCTCCCCGGCAGACTGTCTACTCTAAAAATGTGATATTACCCTATAGTTTTATGGCTATAAAAATGGTGGGAGAGGGTTAGGGGCATTCAAGTAGTAAAAGGAGTAAAGAATAGATTGTGCCAGCTTACTCTGTTAATTTGCTAAAGATACATGTGAGTCACATTCAGGGAAAACCAGACTGCTAGCTACCACCTACAGAAGTACTTTAAAGGCATTTCAAGTACTAATTTTAGCTGATTTGACTTTTAACTTGCCCTTTTTTAATTTATGAGAGAGAGCAAGAGAGAGAGAGAATTGTCATACCAGGGCCTTAGCCACTGCAAATGAACTCCACACACCAGGGCCTTAGCCAGTGCAAATGAACTCCAGACACACACACCACCTTGTGTACATGTGCCACCTATGGGCATGCATCATTTTGTGCATCTGGCTTACATGGATTCTGGGGAGTTGAACCTGGATCCTTAGGCTTTGCAGTGCCTTAACCGCTAAGCCATCTCTCTAGTCCTTAACTTGCCTTTTATACTCAATTGTCATTAAAATCTCAAATTCTTAATGAAAGCAATTACTTAAACCAGCAATTATTTTGTTTTAAGAAGTATTTCAAAACTACTAAAATTTCTACTAAAAATTGTTCCCTGTGAACAATCACTACTGAAGTCTAAGAGTTTTCTTCATGTCCAATCATTTTAAGAATAGCCACTACAATTCATGGTTTTTTTAATTTTCCTTCAATCAGCTTCAATGCTGTTTCCCTGAAGCAATATGCCCAAACCACTATGTCAACAACAGTGATTTCAACTCAGTATGGTGGGACAGATACTCACTGCTTGACTTTTGTTTCTCTATAGGTTAAAACTTAATTGCTCTGTGCTTGAGTATTGTTTTTTTTTAATTTTGGTTTTTTTCTTGGTTATCTGAAATATACAGATGAGTAATTATTTTCAAAAAGAGCATATTATAAGTGATCTATTTTAGGAAGTATTATCCAGTTTTGAAGAACCTGGTACTATACATGTACAGGTATGGAGTTCTCACATTCTTTTCAATCACATAGTAATTTGTGAACATATGCCTCAAGTAGCAAAAAACTGGAGCACTGAACTCCACTTCATGTCTCCGCAAATATTTTTTTAAATTAATTCTAATTATAAGCAAAGAGAGAACACCAAGTCCTGTTGCTGCTACAAATGAACTCCAGATGCATACACCACTTTGAGCACGTTGTTTTAAGTGGGTACTTGGTAACTGAACCAGGACTGGCAGGCTTGGTAAGCAAAGGCTTTAACTACTGAGGCATCACCCCAGACCATCAGCAAATGTCTTTTTAATGATCCACTCAGTGCCATGATTTTTTTTTCCCCCAAGGTAGGGTTTCACTCTAGCTCAGGCTGACCTGGAATTCACTCCGTAGTCTCAGGGCGACCTCGAACTCATGGCGATCTTCCTACCTCTGCCTCCTGAGTGCTGGGATTAAAGGCATGTGCCACCACGCCCGGCCTCAGTGCCATGATTTTCACATTTGGGACCTTTAAATTCACTAATTCAAACAGCCTCCAACTACAGTGCTAAAGCTGTCCAATATTCTTGACCATAAAAACACTGTGATATGCTTCACTAAGAAAATTTATTGCTAGATAAGTGTCTTTTAGGCATAAATTAAAGGATTGTTTGTTCAATATTCATGTATCCACAATATATGTTAAAGTATTTTTAAAGTATTTTTATTTATTTCTTTGAGAGAAAGAGGGAATGGGCGGTCCAGATCCTCTTACTACTGGAAACAAACTCCAGATTCAGACAACACTTTGTGCATCTGGCTCTAGGTGGTACTAGGCTTTGCAAGCTTTGCAGCAGACTTTGCAAGCAAGTGCCTTCGAGCATCACAGCATCTCCCCGGCCCTATTCTGAATTTTACTTATTTGTTTGTTTGTTTGTTTGTTTGTTTGAGAGAGAAAGAATGGGCATGCCAGGACCTCCAGCCACTGCAAATGAACTACAGACACATGCACCACCTTGTGCATCTGATTTACATGGGTCCTGAGGAATCAAACCTAGGTCCTTTGGCTTTGCAGACAAGAGCCTTAACCACTAAGCCATCTCTCTAGCCCTGAATTATTTTTAAGATACATATCAATCAACTGAACAAAAAAATGTTGAGTACAGGTTAGTAAACATCTACTTATTTCCCAGGGAATAATACTTCAGTATTTACTCTCTAAGTGTCCACAGTGACTATATAGATCATAACCACTATATAACATAACCAATTTGGAGTATTCTCATTGGAAATTAAAGAAAAATTTTGCTACAAATAATGCTTTTAATGAATTTACATGTAACCAGTAGTAGAATAAAAAGAAAATATATACAATCTTCTTGGGATTAAGAACCATAATCTAGATAAACTGAAAGGGGGGGAATACTTGTGACATGGGAACAGAAGGAAGAAAAATATAGGGAGGATGGACTGGAGGGAGGCAGAAAAGGACAGGAGGAGGGACAGAAATCAACATAAATGAAATGTATTTGAAAATGCCATGACCTAAAAAAAGTTTGAAAAACATCATAATCTACTAATACAAGAAAAGATTTTTAAAAATGCATGAATTCCAACACAAACTTAAATGTGAAAAGATTCAATACAGTGCTAATGACAGTGGCAGAAAAACAACAAACATAAGCCAAAAATGTAAATAAAGAGCACAAAAAACAATGTTGGAAATCAGATGTGCTCTCTTTCAGAAAACCAGCCTTCCATATCCTTCAGTGGCCATCAATTTGCCCCTCCTGCCAAAAAAAAAAAGAAAGAAAACGCCTGTGCTTAACCTTTACTAGAACACACATACCTTAATCAAATTATATTCCAAACAACTGTAAAACTACATTTGTAACATACCAGCAAGTAAATGCACATGATGCAATAACAGTGTACTTACATTTGTTTCTCTAATCAGACACTTCTCTAAGAAAGTGATATTTGAACTAAGATCTACAGAAAGAGGAAGGGATCAAAGCAAGGCTGGCAGTCTACATAAAGAATGCATTACCCAAACTGCTGCATCCATGTTCACTGTCTCCAATTCTCCCATTTTCTCCTTCATAAATGGCCACCTGCCTTTTGTATTTTCTTATCCCTAATACTATTGTTATCAAGATCTCCAGAGGCTGGGGACCCTTGCCTTACAAGCATGAGGACCTGAGTCTGGTCCCCCACACTCCCCAGTAAATGGCAGATGCAGTGGCACACACCTATAGTCTCAGCAATGGGGAGGTATATGCAGGAGGATCCCTGAGCTTTGCTAGACAGTCAGTCTAGCCTAATCAGTGAGCTCAGAGCCAATAAAGGTGCCTGTTTCAAAAAGCAGAGGCAGACAGCAAACCTGAGGATGACACCCAAGGTTCTTTGTGCTCCAGCCTCCACATGCACGCACATGCATGCTCACTCACATACACCCATGCCCACACATATGCACATGATATACACATACACATGCAAAAAATATAACCTATGTACTTTTTTAAAAAGAAATCTCCAGTGACCTTGCCAAAAGCAAAATTACAACAATTTAAACATCTTAATTAGCTTTATTCTCAGTTCTAGCATCATGTATTGAACCTATCTGCATCTTCACTTTTGAAAGTGTAAAACAGTGGATGGTTGTGAGGATTGAATGTGTTAATACATGGAAAAACACCTGATCCACATTTGGCATTCAGTGAACATCAAACAGTATCAACATGTGGAAGAAAAGGTGGGGAGGGGCTGGAGAGACGGCTTAGCATTTAAGGTGCCTGCCTACAAAACCAAAGAACCCAGGTTCAATCCCCCAGTACCCACATAAGCCAGATGTTCAAGGTGGTGCATGCATCTGGAGATAGTTTGAAGTAGCTAGAGATAATGGTGTACCCATTCTCTCTCTCCCCCATAAATAAATATGAAAAATAAAAACTGTAAAAAAACATTGGTAAAAGAAAGGATTTTTTTCAACAAAATAGTTGTATAGGACTGTGAGTATTAAGGGAAATAATTAAATTGGTTCCAACAGGAAATCATACTCTCCACAAATATCAAAACAATTTTGGTCAGGTATTTTGCCCCAAGTTTGCAATCCCAGCACTTGGGAAAGAAATACAAGATAACGACAAGTTCAAGGCTAGCCTGAATTACATGTGACCCTGTCTCAAAGTCACAGGGAGAAAGAGTGAGAGAATAGGAATTTGGATTCTTTTTTAAGTGTTAAGACAAAAAATTTTCCAATATAGCACTCAGAAAAACAAGTATAAAGCCAAGGAAGAAATCATAACAAAAAGACTGATAAATGTAAACATAAAAATTTAAGACTTCTGCATATCAACTGGTAATGAGCAAAATTTAAAGACAAAAATTTTGAAATATGACAAAATGTGGCTAATTTTCAGTGTCTTAAATTTGCAACCTATTGAATACGAAAAAGATTAATAATCCAGTAGAAAATTAAATAAATAAAAATCATAAAAAGGCAAATGACCAATAAACATACTGCCTTCTAACAGTCATTTCAGTCCTCCCTCCATAACGTAGCAGCTCAAATTCCTTGCCTTCTGGATTAGGGCAGAGGGGAAGTCCCTGGTTGAACTATAAACCAGTTAACCTAATAACTCTTAACATTGTGCTCACAGAAGCACATAGTCCGTTAAAAGCTCTGTGAAATAAACCATCTCATGGGAGAATTACTACAGTCTTTTCTTTGCACAGCGTGTTAGATATGTAAGAGGTCTGCAAAAAAAAAAAGGTCAGGGAAACGATAAAAAGTTCTACAAAAGTGGAAAAGATTTTACTTCAGTAGATATTAAAGAAACAAAGGAGACATGATTTGTGGTTCATGAGTATAGTATAAATTCTTTTGGATCAAGAGTATGATGAGAAATAACACTTCAAATATTTTTCATGGGCTGGGCGTGCTACTGCACGCCTTTAATCCCAGCACTTGGGAGGCAGAGGTAGGAGGATCGCCATGAGTTCAAGGCCACCCTGAGACTACATAGTGAATTCCAGGTCAGCCTGAGCTGACCCTACCATGAAAAAAAAATACTTAATAAGACATACTATGAAATAGAAATAAAGTACAAAATGTTTGATGCTTATTAACTGTATTCATGTGTAGAAAATTATATATACACCTATTTGCTGTTCAGAGAAAGAAAATTATAATGCCATCTGCAACTCTTGCTGAAAACATCTAAGCGGGGGGGGGAGTAAAGCTTATCTAGAAATGAATATAAGTATTTAGGAAATGTACAAAAGTTCATAAAATGCTTTCATGACAGTACTGCAAGCTATTAGGTAAGAAAATGAAAGTCAGTCAATGAAAACAATTATGTATGTTGGGCATGGTGGCATACACCTTTAATCCCAGCATTCAGGAGACAGAGGTAGGATGATCACTGTGATTTCAAGGCCAGCCTTGGACTACAGTCAGTTACAGGTCAGCCTGGGCTACAGTGAGGACCTATATCAAAAAAAAAAGTGGGGGCAGCATGGTAAAGTATGGCTTTAATCCCAGCACTCAGGAGGCAGAGGCAAGAGGATCACTGTGAGTGCAAGGCCAGCCTGAGGCCACATAGTGAATGTAGGTCAGCCTGGGTTAGAGTCAGTCCCTACCTAAAAAAGACTTATGGCTGGGCATGGTGGCACACGCCTTTAATCCCTGCAGTTGGGAGGCAGAGGTAGAAAGATCGCCAAGAGTTCGAGGCCACTCTGAGACTACATAGTAAATTCCCAGTCAGCCTGGGCTAGAGCAAGACCCTACCCTGAAGAAACAAACAAAAAGGTGGGGGGCTGGAGAAATGACTTAGCAGTTAAGGCACTTGCCTGCAAAGCTAAAGGACCCAGGTTCAATTCTCCAAGACCTACATAAACCAGATGCACAAGGTTGTGCATGCATGGAGTTTGTTTGCAGCAGCTGGAAGCCCTGGTGTGTCCATTCTCTCTCTCTCTCTCTCTCTCTCTCTCTAATAAATAAATAAAATATTTTTAAAAACTGTGATCTGAATTAAATCATTTTAAAAAGACTTACAATAAAGAATAACAAGTCAAGGAAGAGGAAAGAGTTGATGTATTATCAATAAATATTCTAGTCAAAGAACAACATTCAGCCTTATGACAAAGTCATCCAAAGTGGAATAAAAAATAAATTAATAGACATGCTTAATTACTTCTTAATACTGATAAACCAGCTTTTCCTTAAGAGAAATATACTAAGAACCAGTTATTAATATAAATAAACCAATAACCAGACAACAAACCACTCGAAACAAACTACAGCAACACCCCAAACTTCTTAATAAGAGGTCAAAGGAAAGATCAGAAACAAAATAGGCTTCCTCAAAGTAGAAAAGAAAATCAGAAGCAACAAGATGGAGTGGCACATGCCTATAATCCTAGTACTCAAGAAGCTGTAGCAAGAGGATTAAAAATTTGGGCCAGCATAGCAAGAGCATGTTTCAAAGAAAGAAGAGAGGGAGGGAGGGAGGGAGAAGGCAGAAGGGAGAAGAAAAGGGGGGAGGGGAGGGGAGGGGAGGGGAGGGGAGGGGAGGGGAGGGGAGGGGAGGGGAGGGGAGGGGAGGGGAGGGGAGGGGAGAGCAATCTCTACCTAGAATTAGATAGCAGTGGCATATAATCTTGTAAACATACAAGAAACTACCCAACTGTACCTTTTCAACAGAGTTTTATGGCATGTGGTTTTATCTTTAAAATATTAGTAACTGACACAAAATACAATCTTCCAAAAAGTGAAAGAAAAAATGTAAAAATGGTTACTGTTCACCAGAAATACTGGAGTTAGCAAGAACATGCTAGCAAACCTAAGTTTCTATGTGTACTGAGGTTTCTATTCTCCAAAACGGGAAGGACAGGTACATATTCTGTCTTTGTGGCAAGCTGACTATCAGAATGGGTATGCAAACCCTTCACCAATATTCCTCACAGATACATCTCTACACCTGAGACTTTGTGAGAGCTACTATCATTTCAGTTAGAGAGATCACATGGGATTGTGGTTTGCTTGTTTTTTTACATTAATCACTAGTTCTCAGTAAATTCTAAAGGCTGTATTCTTGTGTTTTTACATACCTATGCTGGGAGCTGAACAATCTGACAGTTGTGCTCACAGCAGATGAAAATGAATCATCTGTCATTCTGATTAGGTTTTATGTTATTCACACAAATCAAGTTCACCTCAAAAAAAGCAGATGCCTGATATACCCCATGACCAGAAACACTCTTTTCTATGATCCATGGGACAGACAGCATTAGAAGAGTCAAAATAGCATCCATTATCCTGAACATAAACTAATGTTGGCTTTACCTTGTTCTTCAAACTAAATAAGAAAACACAAAACAGCATACTCTACATTATTAATTTTTATATAATTAATTTTTTTCATATGATATGGAAATATTTTAACTAAGTTAATAATTAAGGTTTGAGGAGGTTGTTTTGTTTCTGGTGGCACTAGGGATTGAGCCTAGAGTTTTCATATATGCTAGGCAACTGTTCTACCATGGACCTAACACTACAGCCCTGCTTTTTTTGTTGTTGTTGTTTTGGTTTTGTTTTTCGAGGTAGGGTCTCGCTCTAGCTGAGGCTGACCTGGAATTCACTATGTAGTCTCAAGGTGGCCTCGAACTCACAATGATCCTCCTACCTCTGCCTCCCGAGTGCTGGGATTAAAGGCGTGCGCCACCATACCCGGCTAAGAATAATATTTCTTTATAAAGGTTAAAGCTTATGGGAAATGTGGTAATGCCTGCTACTTAGGAGGCTGAGACTAGAACACTGCAAGTTTAAGGCTGATATGGGCAGCTTAGGAAGACTGTGTCTCAGGAAAGACAAAATAACAACATTTAAAAAGCAGGGCTGGGCCAGGCGTGGTGGCACATGCCCTTTAATCCCAGCATTCGGGAGGCAGAGATAGGAGGATCACCATGAGTTCGAGGCCACCCTGAGACTACATAGTGAATTCCAGGTCAGCCTGGACCAGAGCGAGACCCTACCTCAAAAAAACAAACAAAAAAAAAAAAGAAGTATTATTCTTGATTATAGAATAAGTGCTCAATTTGGCTAGCCATCAAAAATCAGGAAAATTGCTGGGAGTGGTGGTGCAAGCCCTTAATCCCAGCACTGGGAAGGCAGAGGTAGTGGATCACTGTGAGTTTGAGGCCACCCTGAGACTACACAGTGAATTCCAGGTCAACCTGGGCTACAGTAAGTAAGACCCTACACCTTGAAAAACCAAAAATAAATAAATAAGTAAAAATCAGGAAAATTTAAACAATTTGCTCATACTGCCATTCAAAAAAAAAAAAGAGAGAGAGAAAAGTACTGCTGCCCTGAATTTTAGACAATACCTATATAACAATTATCACTTACTGAGTACATATGTGTTTAAAATACTTCCCTAAACTCTACAAGGTAGCTATTATACTCGCTTTATAGATATGAAAACAGGAAGAAGATGATTAAGTCGTTTGCCCACAAAACCAGTCTACCAGATTCCAAAGAGCCTGCTTTTCTTACTCAAAAAAGGCAAAGAATAATAATAATATCCAACATTTGTTATTTATTTTATATAAGCTTTGCATTGCATTTCACTTAACTCTCTAAATTTATAAATGAAGAAATGAGAATGCTAAATGATATACCCAAGGTCACATGGCTAGAAAAGAAATCTGACCAAGCAAATGACCTTGTAAATCAGTTAATCTCTGTAAGAAATGTAAATTGTATAAAGAAATGGGAGAACAGTCATGCTTGTAAGCAACACACATACGTACTTAAAACTTATTTTCTGGAAGTGACTGTACTTGTCTTTCTCATGGAATTCCTCAAAGAACTTAACCAAGTCTAGAATTTTAGAAGTCCAACAAATACTTAACTAAAGCAGATTTTTAGTTTTCCATTTTACTGACTTTTTAAAAAAAATTTATTTATTTGAGAGAGAGAAAGAGGCAGATAGAGAGAATGGGCTCACCAGGGCCTCTAGCTGTTGCAAATGAACTCCAGATGCATGTGCCACTTTGTGAATCTGGCTTTATGTGAGTCCTGGGGAATAGAACCTGGGTCTTTGGCTTTGCAGGCAAGCACCTTAAGGGCTAAGCCATCTCTACAGCTTTTTACTGACTTTTTAAGATGGCTTAAAAGAAAATTTAACCTATATCAGGAAGACAAACAGCCTCCAATGCCTTAAAGTAGAAATTTATTGTTTTATTATGCTAGCATGCTCTTAGCAATTATATAATCATCCTTGATCCTCAAGTGTAAATGTATTCTGAATCTGCATTAACTCTACTTTTCCAATAGTAAACACACAGGCAGACTTGTAGGTGTTACTATTTATTAGCAGTGATCACTTGGCTACTTCTCAGATGCTCTGCTAGCTTTCTATTCAGTCATTGGGATAACTGTTGAAATTAAAATGGAAACAGGAAACATATCCAAGAACAGAGCCACAAAGAAATACAAATGAGATGGAAATTCAGATCTACTCTGAAATGTCATGCTTTGCATTATATCATTCAGATCTGTGCACTTTATTATGTGATACTGCTATACTGAAAAAAAGGGAAGGTATAGACTAAGCATATCTAATTTGACTTTAAAAGCAGTAATAACCTTGGAAATAAGAAACTGATCACTCCAGCTTTGAAACACTTGAGCAATATTTAACTGATTAATTAGTTAAAAAAGAAAATACAATGTCAGGCCTGTAATACCAGTACTGAGGAGGCAGAGACAAGTAGATCCCTAGAGTTCCTATGTCAGCCAGTCTAGCCTAATTGGTAAGGTGATTTCCAGGGCAATGAGGAAACCTATATCAAAAAGTGAATGGCATTCCTGAGAAATGACAACCCAGGTTGTCCTATGGCCTCTACATGAACACAAACACATGCACGTGCACATACACTAACACATATGAACACATACATACACACCACATATACATGATAAATAACACCAAATAAATGAAAGAAAAATACAAGCATATGGAACACTGAATAAAACGTAAGTCTATAAACAGCTAATTCTGTCTGTTCAACTCTGAAGTAATGGAGTACAACTATGATATACCAAAATTCATAAAGATGACCTCAAAAGTGAAAGAAAATACTTATTTTCCCAAAAGATACCAAAGAAATTTTTAATGTGCATGTCATGAATTCATGCATGCAAACATTTACCCATGGAACCCATGGAAGCCAGGTGCACATCATGGCACATGTGTCTGGAGTTTGCTTGCAGTGGCTGAAGACCCTGACATGTCCATTTTCTCTCTCTCTCTCTCTCTCTTTCTCTCTCTCCCCCCCCATAAATAAATTAATTAATTAAATATGTAAAAAGAAAGAAGAAAAACAGGCCAGACATGGAGGTGTACGCCTTTAATCCCAGCACTTAGGACTCAGAGGTAGGAGGACCACCATGAGCTCAAGACCACCCTGAGACTACACAGTGATTTCCAAGTTAGCCTGGGCTACAGTGAAACCCTAGCTTAAAAAACCAAAAAGAAGAAAGGGCCAGGCAAGGTGGTGCACGCCTTTAATCCCAGCACTTGGGAGGCAGAGGTAGGAGGATCACTGTGAGTTCAAGGCCACCCTGAGACTTCATAGTGAATTCTAGGTCAGCCTGAGCTAGAGTGAGACCCTACCTTGAAAAATCAAAAAGAAGGAAGGAAGGAGGGAAGGAAAGAAGGAAACAAACTTTGGAACTTCTAAATTAGTCTATTAATGTTGGTCAGCCCTGTAGAGCAAACCCTTTGTCTTAGACTGTTACTACCCTTGAATACAAAATAAAAAATAAGAATGTCTCCCAAATATAATGAAAAGTACAGAATTAGTTGATTGTGATATGTCCACAAATAAAATATCCATCTAGAGGAAATTGAACAGAACTCCCTATAATGAGTTCCTTAAATTGCACCCCAAGTCACAAATCATGTAGCTTACTTCTATGTGAAGTTACCATAAACATAGCCAAACAAAATGAAGTTAACAAATGAGAATCACTTATAATTTGAAATAAGGTCATTTTTAATTTTCTACCTACTAATTCAGTCAATAATTACTGTCAAGCTCTTCATAAAGGCCCTTTGTAGTCTAATATTAAGGAGGAAAAAAGATGAACTTCATGTCTAATCAAAATAGCTAAAACTAAAATCATGTTACTTGAGTCAAATACCCAAGGCTTTCTTAACAACCATCAGTATAACAAATTTTCAGTTCTATACTTCGAATTATTTTACATAGATGGAAGGAAGACATAAAAGAAAACCTAGCTAGTTATACCAAGCTATACACCTTACCTTGAAACTAAATCCAACAATAAGAATTATAAGGGCTGGTGGGCTGGAAAGATGGCTTAGCAGTTAAGTGCTTGCCTGTGAAGCCTAAGGACCCCAGTTCAAGGCTTGATTCCCCAGGACCCACATTAGCCAGATGCACAAGGGGGGCCACACATGTCAGGAGTTCATTTGCAGTGGCTGGAGGCTCTGGCACACCCATTCTCTCTCTTTCTCTCTCTCTCCCCCCTCCTTTCTCTCTCTGTCTGTTGCTCTCAAATAAACAAGTAAAAAATAAACAAAAACTTTAAAAAAAAAATAATTATAAGGGCTGGGATATTACTGAGTGGCACGGCACTTGCCCAGCATGCTTAAGGTCCTGGGCTTAAGTCCAGCACCACCAGAGGGGGGAATTATAAAACATTAAAAGCGGGGCTGGAGAGATGCTTTGATGGTTAAAGCACATGCCTACAAAGCCAAAGGTCCCAGGTTCGATTGCCCAGTATTCACATAAAGCCAGATGCACAAGTTGGCACATGCATCTGGAGTTCATTTAAAGTGGCTAGAGGCCCTGGCATGCCCATTCATTCTCTCTCTCTCTCCCTCCCTCCCTCAAATAAATAAATAAATATTTGAAAATGAAAAAAAATACATTAAAAGGTTACACGTAATCTACTAACTGGTTCTTGTATGTAGCTAGTGTCACATTTTAAAGCTATAGTTACTGGTCTGGAGATGCAGTTCAGTGGTAGAATGTTTGCTTAGCATGTTCATGGTTCTAGCACCATGCAAAAAGATAAAAGAGCAAGCAAGAGACAAAAGTTGAAATATTGGGCTGGAGAGATGGCTTAGTGGTTAAACGCTAGCCTGTGAAGCCTAAGGACCCCGATTCGAGGCTTGATTCCCCAGGACCCACGTTAGCCCCAGATGCACAAGGGGGCGCGTGCATCTGGAGTTCCGTTTGCAGTGGCTGGAAGCCCTGGCGTGCCCATTCTCTCTGTCGCTCTCTATCTGCCCCTTTTTCTCTGTCTGTCGCTCTCAAATAAATAAATAAAAATGAGCAAAAACATTTTTTCAAAAAGTTGAAATATTAAATAGCACCCAAGTTAAAAGCTTTAAAAAAGTACAAATGCTTGGTCTGATATCATCAGTTAATAAATTTAAGGTTATCATACATTCATACGGTGTTTATATTTATTTAAACTAGGTAGATGAATCTTAAGTTTCCCAAGCCATTTTTGGTATGTTTGTAAGATTTGAAATTTAGTTTATAGGGTTGAGGAAATAGCTTGCAAGTCTGCCAACCCAAATTTAATTTTCCAGCAGCCACGAAAAGACAAAGACAAAGAGGGACATGTGTCTCTGACCCTAGTATGCCTACTGGAATGGAAGGCAGAGCAAGGAGACTGCAAAAGCTCATGGGCCAGCGACACTGAAACACAGGAAGCAAGATGGCAAAAGCAAGTCACCCTCAAGGAGAGTAGAGAACAAACACCCTGAAATTGTCTGCAGACATCCAGGAATGTACACATATGTCCACACACATCATACACATCCACACATACAGATAACGCATACAGATAAACACACATAAAAATAAAATTCAGTTAAATGAAATAGCTTTTCTTTTAATGTGATTAACTATAGCTAAGATAATACTAAGCAATCTCTGCTACCATAGAAACATAAAATAGGGCTGGAGGGATGGCTTAGTGGTTAAGGCATTTGCCTGCAAAGCCAAAGGACCCCAGTTCAATTCCCCAGGACCCACATAAGCCATATGCACAGCCCTGGCACACCCATCTCCTCTCTCTATCTATCTGTCTATCTCTGGCTCTTCCTCTCTCTCTCTCTCTCTAAAAAAAAAATATATATATATATTAAAAAAAAACATAAAATACAAGTCTGGAGAGATGGCTCTTCTGTGCTTGCTTGCAAACCTGCCAGCCCAAGTTCAATTCCCCAACACCCATCGAAAGCCAGATGCAAAATGGCACATGTGTCTGTGCTCCCAACTTTCCTACAACAATGGGAGGTAGCACCAGAAGAATCTGGATGCTCATGGGCCAATGAGAGTGGTGCCCATGAAATGGCAAAAAACAAAACAAGGGATACCCTACTTCTAGCAAGGGGAAGGAGAGGACAAACACCCCAAGGATTTCCTCAAATTTCCACATGGCATCATATATATCCACACATGAAAACATATGAACACATAATAAAAAAAATACATATTAGGTCATAAATACAAAATACACAAATTGCTTGTTCCTAGTAGGTATGAACAGACCCAGATAGTAAATGTATAGTTGTAGATATTGTAACGATGTTTCATATATGTAATCCCTTTTCCTACTTCTTGAGAAGTTTACAATGGTAAATCAATATTTAAGCACAAAGTGGAAAGTCATTTTCCCACTAAATTCTCCAGTTATCTAACACACAGCAAAAATGATTTCTGTTACCCTTTTTATCCAAAGGCACAAAATGAGTTAAAAATTCTCACTTGCTTTAGAATTTTTCCCCCAATACAGGAAATCAAACCAGGGCCTCATATATGCTAGGCAAGCTCTTTACTTCTGACTTATATCATTAGCCAAACTCTCTTGCTTCTAAAAAAATAAACTGAGATAAAAAACTCATATTTTTTGTTTATTTATTTATTTGAGAGAGGATATAGAGATAGAGAGAAAGAGGCAGATAGGGAGAGAGGGAGGGAGAATGGGCAAGCAAGGGCCTCCAGCCACAGCAAATGAATTCCAGACACAAGTGCCACCTTGTGCATCTGGCTTATGTGGGTCCTGGGGGATGGAACCTGGGTCCTTTGGCATTGTAGGCAAGTGCCTTAATTGCTAAGCCATCTCTCCAGCCCAAAAGTACTCATATTGGACTGGAGAGAGAGCTTGGTGGCTAAGCGCTTGCCTGTGAAGCCTAAGGACCCCAGTTCGAGGCTCGATTCCCCAGGACCCACGTTAGCCAGACGTACAAGGGGGCGCATTTTCTCCCCCCCCTCTCTCTCCCTCCCTCCCTCCCTCTCTCTGCCTCTTTCTTTCTGTCACTCTTAAATAAATAAAATAAAATAAAATAAAATAAAATAAAATAAAATAAAAGAACTCTATGCCTGCCAAGCGTGGTGATGCACACCTTTAAAAAAAAGTATTCATATTTTTTTATCAAAATTACTACCTTTCTTTTTAAGTAGTCTTTTGCCTATTTTCTTTGATGCATAAAAATTGTACATGTCTTGTAGAAAAACCCATGTGATGTTTCAATACATGTATATATTACAAAATTTCCATATGTTTTTACAAATAGGAAACTGTATACAAGATAGTAAACACAGGGCTGAATGGGTGACTTAGTGGTTAAGGCATTTGCCTGCAAAGCCAAAGGACCCAGGTTCGATTCCCCAGGACCCACGTTAGCCAGATGCACAAGGGACGCATGCATCTGGAGTACGTTTGCAGTGGCTGGAGGCCCTGGTGCACCCATTCTCTCTCTCTCTCCCCTTTAATTTTCTTTACCAAGAGCATGATTAAAGGACTGGAGAGATGGCTTAGCGGTTAAAGTGTTTGCCTTCAAAGCCTAAGGACGCAGGTTTGATTCCCCAGGACCCACATAAGCCAGATGTAAAATATGACACATGTGTCTGGAGTTCATTTGCAGTTGCTAATAGTCTCTCTCTCTCTCTCTATCTCTCTCTCTCTCTGCCTCCACTTCTCTGTATCTCTCTCTCTCTGTATCTCTCTCTCTCTCTGTCTCTCAAATAAATATTTTTTTTAAAAAAGAGCATGATTAAAATAAATAGGAAGCTGAGCTAGAGATGGCTTAGCAGTTAAGGCACTTGCTTGCGAAGCCTAAAGACTCCTGTTCAATTCTCTAGGTCTCATATAAGCCAGACGCAAGGTGACACAAATGGGCAAGGTCACACATACACACTAGGTGGCGCGCACATCTGGAGTTTGATTGCAGTGGCTGGAGGCCCTGCTGTGCCAATTCTTATTCTCTCTCTCTCTCTCTCTCTAAAGGTTAGTATGTTGGGCTTGCCTCAAAATAAATAAATAAGAAATAAATAAGAAGCTTAATGCAGACAAGTTGAAAAAAAAAAACACAGTAAAGAGCCAGGTGTGGTGGCACATGCCTTTAATCCCAGCACTTGGGAGGCAGAGGTAGGAGGATCACCATGAGTTCGAGGCCACCCTGAGATAGTGAGTTCCAGGTCAGCCTGGACTAGAGTGAAACCCTACCTCGAAAAAAAAAAAAAAAAAACAACAACTCAGTAAATCCACAATATTAAATTTACTTCATGTAAAATTTCAGAACAAAATCAGTAAACAGTAACTGTTCCAAGAATTCCAGAATTCTTTTTCCAAAGAACAATAACTACCAGAAATCCAAATTCCTTATTATAACTTCTACCATCAGACAAATTAGATTATCACCAAATGTGTATTTTAAGCATTCTTCATTCCAATGATAAAGCTATCCTATCACACATAATCAGATCTTAATGAATCAGGTAGGATCTCCATCATTGTATCTGAGTAAGTGAATGCACAGCAAGAGGCAAGTGAACAAATTATTTACTGAACCATATGCACAGGGCATCCTATATAAAGTTTCAGGTGAACACTTTTTGTAATTATGCTATATATCCTGTTATTAGTTTTTCACATCATCAACAGGTTAACTCAAAATAATGCTTTTATTTCACTGTAATAATCATTTCACTATGTGTAACAAATCATAATATACACCTGAAATACAATTTTAAAGCTCCTATTTCAAATGGCAAAAGAAACAATGTCTTACATATTTCCTTCCTGCAAAAATATGAAGAATAGTCATGAGATTTCATTCTCACAAAAAAATCAAACATTATAGTGGCATTCTGCGTAATGTTCATATATAGAGTTGTCTTTTACATAAGGATTGAACAGCACAAAGGTAATTATTGCCTCTTGCTTTTGTGAAATGAGAAGCTTAAAGAAGCAGTTATCAATTTGAGGAAATAACATTTTCTACTTTTAATGGCATAATTTAGAAATGTAACAACTGTTACAACTATGTGTTTATATGTGGTAGTTCTCATGTTAAAGATTTAAACATTCAACAACAATTTGTTGAAAGCAGGTTATTATATCCATGAATGGTAGCTATCATTTTATCACTATACTTACTAAATGCCTGCTGTGAATGAAGCAAGATTGGCCATTTTAATTATCTTTCAGTTTACACTTACAACAATCAACAAACAAATTCTGATTATACAAATGGAAAAATATATTCAGAAGATTAAATAATTTGTTCTAGTTAATATACCTAACAAAATTAGATTTGAATCAGCCAAATCATTCTCTATTTACAGTCTGTCTCCTGCAATAATGACTACCCATTGGTCAAGTTTCTCAAGTCCAATTGTTGGTGAGGGAAGAAATCTGGACAAGTGATTTTAACTACACTTTCTTAGTTTCCAACCCAAAATTCACAGATGAAGGTATTGTGATAATGAAAGGTGTTGTAATCATTACACTAAAAAAAAACTTCTGGGCTGGAGAGATGGCTTAGCCATTAAGATATGTGCCGGCGAAGTCTAAGGACCCAGGTTCAATTCCCCAGTACATACATAAGCCAGATGCACAAGGTGGCCACTGCAAATGAACTCCACATGTATGTGCCATTTTGTGTATCTGGCTTATGTGGATACTGGGGAATCAAAACCTGGGTCTTTAGGCTTGGGAGGCAAATGCCTTATCTGCAAAGCCATCTCTCCTGGCCCAACCTATTCCTTTTTAATATTTTATTTGTTATTTATTTGCATGCAGAGAGAGAGGGGAGAACAGGAAAGGGTATGGACATGCCAGGGCCTCTTGCCACTGCAAACAAACTTCAGACATGTGCCATTTTGTGCATTTGGCTTTATGTGGGTACTGGGTATTTGAACCCAGGCCATCAGGTTTTGCAAGCAAGTACCTTTAACCACTGAGCCATCTCTTCAGCCTTAATCTATTCTTAAACATATATTTACTTCAATCAATGACATCTTCAAATCATTTGATCCGATGCACTGATCACTTTGCAAAAAGACTAAATCAACATTACACAGACGTAGCATAAAGGCTGCTGCTGCTGCTGCTGCTCAGAAACAAGACTGCCTTCAAGTGATACAGCCCTACAGCCTGATCCTAACTTTTTTTTTTTGGGGGGGGGGGAGTCCAATGCAGAGTCTCGTTCTAGCCCAGGCTGACCTGGAATTCACTATGTAGTCTCAGGGTGGCCTTGAACTCACGACGATCCCCCTACCTCTGCCTCCCAAGTGCTGGGATTAAAAGCGTGTGCCACCACGCCTGGCCTAATCCTAACTTTTATAATCTAGCCCATCTCTCCTCTGTTTGCTTGTTTTGAGACAAGTTCTTACTACAAAACCCAGGCTGGCCTCAAAATAAAAATCCTCCTTACTGGGCATGGTGGTGCACGCCTTTAATCCCAGCACTCAGGAGGCAGAGGTAAGAGGATCGCTGTGACTTCAAGGCCACCCCTGAGACTACATAGTGAATTCCAGGTCATCTTGAACTACAGTGAAACCCTACCTCAAAAGAAAAAACAAATAGGGCTGGAGAGATGGCTTAGTGGTTAAGGCACTTTCCTGTGAAGCCTATGCAGCAGACAGCTTCAGGTTCGCTGAGATAAACTTCCAGACCAGGCACAGTTATGGAGGAAGGGATATTTATTGAAGCTTACAGATCCAGGGGAAGTTCCATAATGGCAGAAGAAGCTGGCCTGCCTTCACAGGACCAAGCAGAGAGAGAGAAGCAACAGCCAAAAGCCACACAGCACAGCACACTTCAGGAACTCCAGCTAGGCACACTTTGCATATCTTTAGATTGGAATCTGAAACCCACCACCACACCTTAAGATCCACCCAGTGACATTGCCTCCAGCCAGGTGGCAAACTACAAACAAATAAAAAACTGAATATATTGGGGGCCATCTATTCAAACTACCATAGCCTAAGAACCCAAGTTCAATTCTCCAGGTCCCACATAAGCCAGATGCACATGGTGGTACATGCATCTGGAGTTTGTTTGTAGTGGCTAGAGGCCCTGGCATACCCATATTCTCTCTCTCTCTCTCTCTCTCTCTCTCTCTCTCTCTCTCTCTCTCGACTTCTCTGCTTCTAATAAATAAGTCAAAGATAAATCAGAAAAAAAAAAATAATAAATCCTTCTGCCTCAAGCTCCAGAGAACTAGCCACAAGTATGAGCCACCTACCCAGCTCTTTCCCTTTGTTAATATAGAACTCTGGTGAGCAAATCTGATCACTCTGTATGTAGTATCTGCTTTGACTTGTCTCTATTATTACACAAACTCCTTTGGTTATGCTCTAAGCATGTTCCAGCACTTATCTGCTCAATGCTAATAAAAACCAGCAGGGCAGTAAACAAGCTGGCCATGGCATACCAAACAGGTATAGGTCCAAGGTTAAAGCCAGGGAGAAAAGAAGCAACAGGAAGAGAAAGGAGAAAGCAGGTGATCAATATTTAATGACTTCCTCCCAAAAAAGTATGAGTATACATTAATAACCCAATTAGCAGGAGACTCAAATTAAGGAACTTTCCATGAAATAAATGATCAGTGGGCTTTTTCTTAAGCCATGTCCATATATCACCAGGTACAAAGTGAAAGATACTAGAGATATACTAAGAAAGAGAAGGCTGATGCTAAACTTGGTAAATAGGGTCGGCTCTCTTTGTTCACCTTCCTTTTCCAGTGTTAATGGACAATCAAGATATGCTTCTGTTTTTCTTCTTCTGGCAGTAATTAAAGTATTTCTATATTATAATATAA
Source organism: Dipus sagitta (assembly GCA_036346955.1). Taxonomy (NCBI): domain Eukaryota; kingdom Metazoa; phylum Chordata; class Mammalia; order Rodentia; family Dipodidae; genus Dipus; species Dipus sagitta. The sequence goes on along the minus strand of CM070770.1, from coordinate 299,887,735 downwards.
AATAAAACAAAAAATTCAAAAAATTTTTTCAATGATTTATTTATTTACTTATTAAAGAGAGAAATAATGAGACAGAGTGTACATAGGCACGCCAGAGCCTCCTGCTGCTGCAAAAGGAAGTCCAAGCCAGAAGTGGTGGCGCATGCCTTTAATCCCACAGCACTCGGGAGGCTGAGGTAGGAGGATCACCATGAGATCAAGGCCACCCTGAGACTACATAGTGAATTCCAGGTCAGCCTGAGCTACAGCAAGACCCTACATCGAAAAAAAAATAAAAATAAAAAGTCCAGACACATGTGTCATCTTGTGTATCTGTCTTTACATGGATACTAGGGAATAGAACCCAGGCTGTCAAGCTTTACATATAAATGCCTTTAACCACTGAGCCGTCTCTCCAGCCCCACAATTGTTTTTAATAATTACAAGAATCTAGTTACCCATTATTCTCCTTGATATACACATACAAGTTGTCTCTCTTTTCTTGCTACTACATATAATGCTTTTTTTTTTTTTTTTATGGTAAGGTCTCACTCTAGCTCAGGCTGACCTGGAATTCACTATGTAGTCTCAGAGTAGCCTCGAACTCATGGTGATCCTTGTACCTCTGCCTCCTGAGTGCTGGGATTAAAGGCATGCACCATAACACTAGCCCATATAGTGCTTTTATAAACACCCTGATGTCACACAAATTTTTAAGACAAAGAGAATTTAAGAAATTTTCAAGCTGTTCTAAGGTGCATCCTAAAGTTACTCCTACTCTACCCTGCTGTACAGATTCTTTGATGGTATTTTAAGAAATATTGTTTTAGGCTGGAGAGATGGCACTTTCCTGCAAAACCTGATGGACTGAGTTTGATTCACCAGAACCCACGTAAATCCAGATGCACAAAATAGTACATACACTGGGAGTTCATTTGCAGTGACAGAAGGCTATAGCATGTCCATACTTTCTCTGTGTCTTCCTCTCTCTCTCTCTCTCTCAAATAAATAAATATTTTTTTAAAAAAGAAGTATTGTTTTAGGGGCTTGGAAGATGGCTTTGCAGTTAAAAGACACTTATTTACAAAGCCTTCTGACCTGAGTTGAACTCCCATATCACCCATGTTCATTTACTATGTCAAGAAGCCCTGGCATGTCTATACACACAAATAAACAAACTAACAATTGTTTAAAAGAAGTACTGTTTTATAAACATCTGGGAAGTAAGAGGTTTAAAACCTCAATTAATAAACACATATATATCTGGATTAACAAATCTGGAAATCCGCTCCAATTCTCCCTTAAAAGTCAATCACTTCTACAGTGCTTATACAACCCTTTGCATAATGTATACTCCTACTCTAGCACTTACTGTATCATATAAAATTATTTATGCCTATCTCATCCATCACCTAGAAAACAAGCACATATTATTAATGTTTGTATTCTCAGCTTCCTAGCAGGTGTAAAGAACATAAAACACCACCTGATAACATTTGGTGAATAGTTAGTTAAACATCCATTTCAGAGAACAAAATAATTCCCCACTAGTAAGACAATTTCATAACAGAAAACTTGAAAAGATTTCTATTACACAACCCCTAAAAATATGTACCAAATCCACTTTAAAGCTAATGTTATTTGAAAGGATAATTTCCTGACCCATAACAAGAAACTGCATTACATAGATGTAACATAAAGACAGACACTAAACTCTTACTACACACAATTCTTTATATAAAATGTATCCTGTTAAATCATGCAAAAACATTATTGTGATTAAAAGGAAAACCTTTAGAAATGATGCTGTTGATTCTGTCCTCCAGTAGACCTTACTGGTGAACAGTCTGAAGACATAACAAATCAGCATACTAGTGTAGGTTTAATTATCTATGTTCTAGTTCTTCTATACTTTGAATCTATCTGGTCCTCCAGAGAGCAGGAATCATATTTGAGAGTCACAAGCACAACCTTAACTACATTTGGGGGAAAAAAGTCTTCAATTATTAACTGCATACAACCATCCTAGCTTTTTGAAACTTCCCAAAAGGTGATCAGGATTAACACAGTATCAATGAAAGATAAATGATTTTATAGAAAAAACATTTCTTCACTTGAAGTTTCCATGTAATATAAAATTTGCATAAAATCAGTATTAGCATCTGAATTTTTTTTTCTTTTTCAAGGTAGGATCTTGCTCTAGCCCAGGCTGACTTAGAATTCACTATGCAGGCTGGCCTCAAAAATCACAGCAATCATCCTACCTCAACCTCCTAAGTGCTGGAATTAATGGCATGTGCCACCACACCCAGCTAAAATGTTTTCATGTTACATATTTTATTAAATATAATGCATAGCTGGATTTTCACATTATAATCTACCAATAAGATGCCTAACGTTAAACCTTAATGCCCCCTACTGTGCCTAACATTTGTATATAATACACTTTTGATTAAGTCTACAAATACTTAAGCTTGCTATTATAATACCATAAGTGCACCGAAGCATGTGCTATTATACCATGATAACCCAACATACATAGCCCTTGTCTTCATGGAGCCTTCAGTCTTGTGTAAAAAGCAGACATCCAGCCAGGTACAGTGGTTCATGCCTATAACCCTAGCACTTGGGAGGCTGAGATAGGAGGATCACAGTGAGTTTAAGACTAGCTTGAGGCTACAAAATTCAGTTCCTTGCCAGCCTGGGCTACAAAGAGACCCTGGCTCATTTAAAAAAAAAAAAAAAAGCAAATATTCAACTAGTAAATATGTAAAAAAAGTAAATATACAACTAGTACAAATATGTACTAATCAAATGTAGTAAGCAGAATGAAGGAAAGTAACAGGATAGCATTAGTAGGGTTGCAGGAATTGGGACTGTCCTACTTTATCCTGGAATATTTCCTAATATTAAGAAAGCTGAGATTGACCTGGAAGGACAAGCCATTTAAGACAAGACCTACAAAGATCTGGGCATGGTGGTGCACGCCTTTAATCCCAGCACTCAGGAGGCAGAGGTAAGAGGATCGCTGTGACTTCAAGGCCACCCCTGAGACTACATAGTGAATTCCAGGTCATCTTGAACTACAGTGAAACCCTACCTCAAAAGAAAAACAAATAGGGCTGGAGAGATGGCTTAGTGGTTAAGGCACTTTCCTGTGAAGCCTATGCAGCAGACAGCTTCAGGTTCGCTGAGATAAACTTCCAGACCAGGCACAGTTATGGAGGAAGGGATATTTATTGAAGCTTACAGATCCAGGGGAAGTTCCATAATGGCAGAAGAAGCTGGCCTGCCTTCACAGAACCAAGCAGAGAGAGAGAAGCAACAGCCAAAAGCCACACAGCACAGCACACTTCAGGAACTCCAGCTAGGCACACTTTGCATATCTTTAGATTGGAATCTGAAACCCACCACCACACCTTAAGATCCACCCAGTGACATTGCCTCCAGCCAGGTGGCAAACTACAAACAAATAAAAAACTGAATATATTGGGGGCCATCTATTCAAACTACCATAGCCTAAGAACCCAAGTTCAATTCTCCAGGTCCCACATAAGCCAGATGCACATGGTGGTACATGCATCTGGAGTTTGTTTGTAGTGGCTAGAGGCCCTGGCATACCCATATTCTCTCTCTCTCTCTCTCTCTCTCTCTCTCTCTCTCTCTCTCTCGACTTCTCTGCTTCTAATAAATAAGTCAAAGATAAATCAGAAAAAAAAAAATAATAAATCCTTCTGCCTCAAGCTCCAGAGAACTAGCCACAAGTATGAGCCACCTACCCAGCTCTTTCCCTTTGTTAATATAGAACTCTGGTGAGCAAATCTGATCACTCTGTATGTAGTATCTGCTTTGACTTGTCTCTATTATTACACAAACTCCTTTGGTTATGCTCTAAGCATGTTCCAGCACTTATCTGCTCAATGCTAATAAAAACCAGCAGGGCAGTAAACAAGCTGGCCATGGCATACCAAACAGGTATAGGTCCAAGGTTAAAGCCAGGGAGAAAAGAAGCAACAGGAAGAGAAAGGAGAAAGCAGGTGATCAATATTTAATGACTTCCTCCCAAAAAAGTATGAGTATACATTAATAACCCAATTAGCAGGAGACTCAAATTAAGGAACTTTCCATGAAATAAATGATCAGTGGGCTTTTTCTTAAGCCATGTCCATATATCACCAGGTACAAAGTGAAAGATACTAGAGATATACTAAGAAAGAGAAGGCTGATGCTAAACTTGGTAAATAGGGTCGGCTCTCTTTGTTCACCTTCCTTTTCCAGTGTTAATGGACAATCAAGATATGCTTCTGTTTTTCTTCTTCTGGCAGTAATTAAAGTATTTCTATATTATAATATAAAATAAAACAAAAAATTCAAAAAATTTTTTCAATGATTTATTTATTTACTTATTAAAGAGAGAAATAATGAGACAGAGTGTACATAGGCACGCCAGAGCCTCCTGCTGCTGCAAAAGGAAGTCCAAGCCAGAAGTGGTGGCGCATGCCTTTAATCCCACAGCACTCGGGAGGCTGAGGTAGGAGGATCACCATGAGATCAAGGCCACCCTGAGACTACATAGTGAATTCCAGGTCAGCCTGAGCTACAGCAAGACCCTACATCGAAAAAAAAATAAAAATAAAAAGTCCAGACACATGTGTCATCTTGTGTATCTGTCTTTACATGGATACTAGGGAATAGAACCCAGGCTGTCAAGCTTTACATATAAATGCCTTTAACCACTGAGCCGTCTCTCCAGCCCCACAATTGTTTTTAATAATTACAAGAATCTAGTTACCCATTATTCTCCTTGATATACACATACAAGTTGTCTCTCTTTTCTTGCTACTACATATAATGCTTTTTTTTTTTTTTTTTATGGTAAGGTCTCACTCTAGCTCAGGCTGACCTGGAATTCACTATGTAGTCTCAGAGTAGCCTCGAACTCATGGTGATCCTTGTACCTCTGCCTCCTGAGTGCTGGGATTAAAGGCATGCACCATAACACTAGCCCATATAGTGCTTTTATAAACACCCTGATGTCACACAAATTTTTAAGACAAAGAGAATTTAAGAAATTTTCAAGCTGTTCTAAGGTGCATCCTAAAGTTACTCCTACTCTACCCTGCTGTACAGATTCTTTGATGGTATTTTAAGAAATATTGTTTTAGGCTGGAGAGATGGCACTTTCCTGCAAAACCTGATGGACTGAGTTTGATTCACCAGAACCCACGTAAATCCAGATGCACAAAATAGTACATACACTGGGAGTTCATTTGCAGTGACAGAAGGCTATAGCATGACCATACTTTCTCTGTGTCTTCCTCTCTCTCTCTCTCTCAAATAAATAAATATTTTTTTAAAAAAGAAGTATTGTTTTAGGGGCTTGGAAGATGGCTTTGCAGTTAAAAGACACTTATTTACAAAGCCTTCTGACCTGAGTTGAACTCCCATATCACCCATGTTCATTTACTATGTCAAGAAGCCCTGGCATGTCTATACACACAAATAAACAAACTAACAATTGTTTAAAAGAAGTACTGTTTTATAAACATCTGGGAAGTAAGAGGTTTAAAACCTCAATTAATAAACACATATATATCTGGATTAACAAATCTGGAAATCCGCTCCAATTCTCCCTTAAAAGTCAATCACTTCTACAGTGCTTATACAACCCTTTGCATAATGTATACTCCTACTCTAGCACTTACTGTATCATATAAAATTATTTATGCCTATCTCATCCATCACCTAGAAAACAAGCACATATTATTAATGTTTGTATTCTCAGCTTCCTAGCAGGTGTAAAGAACATAAAACACCACCTGATAACATTTGGTGAATAGTTAGTTAAACATCCATTTCAGAGAACAAAATAATTCCCCACTAGTAAGACAATTTCATAACAGAAAACTTGAAAAGATTTCTATTACACAACCCCTAAAAATATGTACCAAATCCACTTTAAAGCTAATGTTATTTGAAAGGATAATTTCCTGACCCATAACAAGAAACTGCATTACATAGATGTAACATAAAGACAGACACTAAACTCTTACTACACACAATTCTTTATATAAAATGTATCCTGTTAAATCATGCAAAAACATTATTGTGATTAAAAGGAAAACCTTTAGAAATGATGCTGTTGATTCTGTCCTCCAGTAGACCTTACTGGTGAACAGTCTGAAGACATAACAAATCAGCATACTAGTGTAGGTTTAATTATCTATGTTCTAGTTCTTCTATACTTTGAATCTATCTGGTCCTCCAGAGAGCAGGAATCATATTTGAGAGTCACAAGCACAACCTTAACTACATTTGGGGGAAAAAAGTCTTCAATTATTAACTGCATACAACCATCCTAGCTTTTTGAAACTTCCCAAAAGGTGATCAGGATTAACACAGTATCAATGAAAGATAAATGATTTTATAGAAAAAACATTTCTTCACTTGAAGTTTCCATGTAATATAAAATTTGCATAAAATCAGTATTAGCATCTGAATTTTTTTTTCTTTTTCAAGGTAGGATCTTGCTCTAGCCCAGGCTGACTTAGAATTCACTATGCAGGCTGGCCTCAAAAATCACAGCAATCATCCTACCTCAACCTCCTAAGTGCTGGAATTAATGGCATGTGCCACCACACCCAGCTAAAATGTTTTCATGTTACATATTTTATTAAATATAATGCATAGCTGGATTTTCACATTATAATCTACCAATAAGATGCCTAACGTTAAACCTTAATGCCCCCTACTGTGCCTAACATTTGTATATAATACACTTTTGATTAAGTCTACAAATACTTAAGCTTGCTATTATAATACCATAAGTGCACCGAAGCATGTGCTATTATACCATGATAACCCAACATACATAGCCCTTGTCTTCATGGAGCCTTCAGTCTTGTGTAAAAAGCAGACATCCAGCCAGGTACAGTGGTTCATGCCTATAACCCTAGCACTTGGGAGGCTGAGATAGGAGGATCACAGTGAGTTTAAGACTAGCTTGAGGCTACAAAATTCAGTTCCTTGCCAGCCTGGGCTACAAAGAGACCCTGGCTCATTTAAAAAAAAAAAAAAAGCAAATATTCAACTAGTAAATATGTAAAAAAAGTAAATATACAACTAGTACAAATATGTACTAATCAAATGTAGTAAGCAGAATGAAGGAAAGTAACAGGATAGCATTAGTAGGGTTGCAGGAATTGGGACTGTCCTACTTTATCCTGGAATATTTCCTAATATTAAGAAAGCTGAGATTGACCTGGAAGGACAAGCCATTTAAGACAAGACCTACAAAGATCTGAGCCATGTCGCCTAACCAGCATCTAAAAAGGCTGAGGCAAGTTTCAGAAATTAAAAAGCTAGTATAACTTAATCTCAAAAAACAAGAAGGAAGACAGATTTGGAAAAAATAGGTAAGGAACAAGATAATATACAGGGATATGCCACATTTAAGGTTTTATTCCCAAATACACTGAAACTATCTTAAAAGGAAGCATTATACTGAGGAATATGTAAGACCAAATTATAAAATGACAAAAACGGCTGGGTATGGTGGTGAACACCTTTAATCCCAGCACTCAGGAGGCAGAGGTAGGAGGACTGCAAAAATCAAGTTGACTACAGGCTAGAGAGGAAAGAGAATAGGGGTCCATACAGAAGAAAAGACATTCTGGACTGTTTAAATTAAAACACTGATTTTAATTACACTTCTCATTTGAAAAAAGTATCCTAAAACATTGTTAAATCTTTCACAAATCATTTTCATTTAATATGTATTCAAATGAAAACATACTAGCTATTGCTGCATGAGATTAGCCTTGTACCTTCCTTGCTTACCAGTTCAGGCACACAAAGAATTTCCTTATTTCCTTGGTAGTTTTTTGTGTTTTTTGTTTGTTTGTTTGTTTTTGAGGTAGGGTTTCACTTAGCCCAGGCAGACCTGGAATTCACTCTGTAGTCTCAGGGTGGCCTTGAACTCACAGCGATCCTACCTTTGCCTCCCAAGTGCTGAGACTAAAGGTGTGTACCACCATGCCCAGCTCGAGTATACTTTTTTTTTAAGTATAAAATTTTACTTTAGGGCTGGAGAGATGGCTTAGCGGTTAAGCGCTTGCCTGTGAAGCCTAAGGACCTGGGTTCAAGGCTCAACTTCTCAGGACCCATGTTAGCCAGATGCACAAGGGGGCGCACGCATCTGGAATTTGTTTGCAGTGGCTGGGGCCCTGGCGCGCCCATTCTCTCTCCCTCTCTCTATCTGCCTCTTTCTCTCTCTGTCTGTTGCTCTCAAATAAATAAAAACAACAAAAAATTTTTTTTAATTTTACTTTTATTCTTGGGGTTTTTTGTTTTGTTTTGTTTTGTTTTGTTTTGTTTTTCAAAGTAGGGCCTCACTCTAGCACATGCTGACCTAGAATGCACAATGTAGTCTCAGGGTGCCCTCGAACTCATGGCAATCCTCCTACCTCTGCTTCCTGAGTGCAGGGATTAAAGGTGTGTGCCACCACACCCACCACAAATTTTACTTTTTTAAAGTCAATTTATTTATTGTGTGTTTGTGTGTGTGCAGGTGCATGCATGTCACAGTGTACATGTGGAGGTCAAAAGACAACTTTTTGGCGAGTCCTCACCCTCCACTTTGTTTTGAAGCAGTCTCTCCCTCTTTCTCTTCCTCCCTCTCCGCCCCCTCCCTCCCCCCCCCCCCGTTGGCATACAGAGATTTGAGTATCATTCATGATGGCATTTTCAAACACAATTTTTTTTTTTGTTGATTCTTGTCCCCTCTCCTATCCTCAGTCCCCCAACCACTTCCAATTACCCTCTCCTTCCAATACCCTTCAGTTTACATGTCACATGTGTCCTTTCACCCTTTCCTCACTCTTCTTCCAAAGTCATCTCTTTATACTCCTTCTGAGTTACCATTCTACCTTTCTAGGTTGTACTCACATTTGTCACACACACACACAAAGCTGAGAATCACATATCAGAATTTCAAAAACATATGTAGTTTCGGTCTTCCTCAGATTGGGCCACTTCCTTTAATGAGATTCTCTCTAGGGCCACCTATTTTCTAAATTTCATTTTTCCTTGCTGCTGAATAGAATTCCACAGTGTATATATAACACATGTTCATTATCCATCCATCATCTAGGCTGATTCCAATTCTTAGCCACTGTAAATATGGCAGCAATAAACATGGATGTACAAGTATCCCTATAGTAGTATGTGGAGTCCTTAGGGTATATGCCTGGGAGTAGTATAGCTGGGTCATATGGGAGTTCCATTTCTTTTTTTTTTTTTTTCCCCCCAGGCTGATGTAGAATTTACTATGTAGTCTCAGGATGGCCTTGAACTCACAGCAATCCTCCTCTCTGCCTCCCAAGGGCTAGGATTAAAAATGTGTACCACCACACCCAGCTGGAAGTTCTATTTCTAAATTTTGGATACTTCCATATTAGTTTCCACAGTGGCTGTACTACTTTGCATTCCCAACAGTGAGTAACGTTTCCTCTTTTCCCAATCCTCCCCAGCATTTGTCAGTTTTCTTAATGATAGCCATGCCAATTGGGGTAAGATGGTGTGGTGGTTTGATTCAGGTGTCCCCCATCAACTTAAGTATTCTGAATATCATGATCCCAGCTGATGGCAATTTGGGAATTAAAGCCTTCTGGAGGCCAAGTATTGTTGGGGGTGGACTTATGGGTATTATAACCAACATCCTCTTGCCAGGGTTTGGCACACTCTCCTGTTGCTATTGTCCACCCAATGTTGGCGAGGAGGTGATATCCACCCTCTGCTCATGCCATTGTTTTCCCCTGCCATCATGGAGCTTCCCCTCGAGTCTATAAACCAAAATAAACCCTTTTTCCCACAAGCGAGCTGCTCTTGGTCAGGTGTCTTCTGCCAGCAATGCAAAACTGACTGCAACAGATGGCATCTCAAAGTCGTTTTAATCTGCACTTTCCTGATGGCAAGGGATGATTAACACTTTTTCAAAGTACTTACAAGTCATTTGTGTTTCTTTTTTTGTCAACTGCCTCTTCACTGCATTACCTAATTGGTGACTGGTAGATATTTTTTGTGTGTGTGGTGTTTAATTTTTGTAGTTCTTTGTAAACTCTTGTTATTAGCCCCTCGACTTAAGTATAGCTGCAGACTTTTTTCCCACTCTGTATGCTGCATGCTCACTTTGCTGAAAGTTTCTTTTACTGTGCAGTAACTTTCTGATTTCATGTAGTTCCATTTGTTCATTCTTGGAAGTCTCTGGTTGTCTTCTGACTCAGTTCATGAGCTTCCCAGAAATTCTACTGACTCTGCCTACCTTCTTGCCTTTGGCACTGGGATTATAAAAGCCTGCCACAGCTTCTGGTTTTTACATGGAGTTTGGTCTCAGAAATCAGGTAAGCAGAGTTGTACAACAATGCTTTATTCACTGAGCCATCTCCCCAGCCCCAAATTTTACTTTTTAATTACATTATTCTTCCAAATACATTACAATTATCACATTGTTCCTAATTTTTAAATAAAGGCAAACTTTTTCAATAAATAATTATTAGAATGGATAGTTTTTATATCTTTAAATAAAACAAGAAACATTTTAAGTAAAACCTTCTCAAGAAACAAATCTTAAAATTACCTTTCAATGTACCTTACCTCTAATTGTTAAGGCAACCTACACAATTTTCTCCAACTCAAAGTTCTTCAAGTTAGATCTAAAAGATGGTAAGATATCTCCAAGTGTCCCCGTGTTTCCCAGATACTGTCATGAGAACAAGATAGCAGATAAAGATCCCTCCCAGATTTCTCACATTGCTAGAAAAATAAATCAGTGGAGTCTATAAACCCAGAGACCAAGAAGGATTACCTTATATAGCAAACAAGAAGCTGAGCAGAGAAAGATTGTCACCTAAGCTCCACCCCAAACTCAATTAGAGAATCACCTCCCATACCACGTAGAATGAGCATCTCCTTAAGGTAGAAATACCTGGCATTCAACAGCCAAAATTAAAAGACAATTATCTGTAGCCTACTGAGAGAGAAGTCATCAATGGTGCTGCCCAGTAGTGAATCCTGCAAGCTTTATAGCTGGTCTGCCAGGCCAAATGTATCAACTGATGTAATGGTGGCATGTCTGATATGGGGGAAACCATATCTAATAGATCCGAGGCCTGCTCCATGAGAGGGAATTCCCACCTGGTACTGAGAACTAAATCAAATGCCTATGGTTTGGGAGAGGTCATAAACCCTAGGGAGAAACTACCATTGTTGTCTGGCTAAATGGAAATGATAAGCCCACCAAACTGCCCTTTAATATTTTTATTTATCTGCATGCATAGAGATATAGAGGGGAGAGAAACAGAGAGAGGAGGGAGGGGGGGGAGAGAGAGAGAATGGGCATGCACGGCTGGCAGCAGCTGCAAATGAATCCCAAATTCATGTATCACTGTGCAGCTGACTTTACATGGGTACTGAGGAACTGAACCTGGGTCATTAGGTTTTGTAGGCAAGTGCCTTAACCAGTGAGCTGTCTCTCCCACCCCCAAACTGCCCTTTAAATACTTATATTTATGCTCATATATTAATGCTACTCTCACTTTTGGTTAGAGAAGCTTCTTTTTTCAGATAGCAGTGACCACTGGGGTGACTCAAAACTCATCAAAGTGCTAAGAAGAAGGGACAGTACAATTTTCAGCATTTAGTTAGACATCTCTATCACACTCTCCAAGACTCAGGGACTATAGCAAAAGAGGTACAGAAAGAAATTAAAAGGGCTGGGGAGATGGTTCAGCAGTTAAAGTGTTTGCTTATAAAGCCTATTGGCCTGGGTTAGATTCCCCAGTACCCACATAAAGCCAGATGCACAAAGTGGTGCATGTGTCTGGAGTTTGTGTACAGCAGCAAGAGGTCCTGGTGTGCCCATGCTCCCTCGTGTTCTCTCTCTCTTTCTCTCTCTCTTCCTCCCTGCCTCCAAATAAATAAATGTAAGAGCCAAAGGAAGAGGAGTGCTTACAATGCTGTCTTCCTGGAAAAAAATGGTTTTGACATTCATGACCTCACTGTGGCTGATGCTACCTACACAAGACCTGAATAATAGGAGGAAAAAAATTATGACATCAAAATAGAAGAAAGACTAATTGGAAAGAATAAAGAATTCAGTAGAAGGGATGGGACCTTTGAGAGGAATTTTTGGAAATATTCAGACCCAAAACTACATCCCAGCTCCAAGAACTTTTGAAAAGTGTTCACTATCTGAGCTATAATTTATTAGTTATGGGTGTTGCCATTTCATTTCATCTCTTGACTAAAACCTACAGCAAGTTCTTTTCCTTGAGAGTCAGTCTCCTAACCATTATAGTCAGGAAGTTCGTTATCTCTAACCAAAGTGTTTTATTGCAATCTTAATTTCCTTTTCTAGGATTGGGTGAAGAGAAAAGAAATCACTTATACGTACTTTTTTATAAGCTAGAAAACTACTGTGAAGGTCACTTATTAACTTTCTCTTTACCAACAAAGAGATAATCTGTCACTCGTATGAAATAACTTGGAGAGCCTATGTTCCATGTCTTTAATGCATGTTTCTTTTTCTTTTCTCTGATTCTTCTCAACTTCTTCTCAGATCCTTGAAACACCAAAAATACTACACAGAATTCTTTAATATGTACCTAATTAAAATAATCCAGAAGATTGTGATCTCAACATTAATTCCTCCAATTTACTTTATAGTATGATCTCTATTACTCCCACAATCATCTTTCTCAACACCAATGTTAACGTCAAATCTCTATAGGTACATTATTTGTTCTTCCTTCAAAATTACTACAATAGAGCCGGGCATGGTGGCACACGCCTTTAATCTCAGCACTCGGGAGGCAGAGGTAGGAGGATCACTGTGAGTTCAAGGCTACCCTGAGACTACAGAGTGAATTCCAGGTCATCCTGGGCTAGAGTGAGACCCTACCTTGAAAAAAAAAACTGAAATATATACTTCTCCCTCACCTATGCTTATTTTATTTAAACATCTTCTTAAATTAAGGAGGGTGCATAATGTAGTGGTGCCTAAGAGACAGAAAAGTCAGAGGTAGTAGATACTTTTTGTTACCCATATAATAATCTACCTACTATCTTTGTATTAGAATAGCCTTGAACTGGGGGCTGGAGAGATGGCTTAGTGGTTAAGGTACTTGCCTGTGAAGTTTAAGGACTCAGGTTCAATTCCCTAGTATCCACATAAGCCAGATGCACAAGGTGGCACATACGTCTGGAGTTTGTTTGTTTGCAGTGGCTAAAGGCCCTGGCATGCCCATTCTCTTTCTCTCTCTCTTCTCTCATAAACAAATATATTTAAAAATGAGATGAGTTCCATTTTAAAAAATCAGAAGAAGAAGAAGAGCCTTGACATTAAGTTTTTGCAGGAAATATCCATTACTACTCAGGAATGGAATGGTAACATCACCTCTCCTGTGTATTCAACACCCCAGAAAAACTTACTGGTTGTATTACACTTTCAAGTGATAAGTTTAAGGCAGAAAATGATACAATTCTGGCCAATACAACCTAAGAAGTCCACAATAAAATTCTTTTAAAAAGATGCATTGAAAAACAAAGTGGTTTTTTTGCCTGACATCATAGCATCTACACATCATACTAGAACTGCTATAGCCTTCCTAAACAATGAAGTGAAACATTAAAATAGTGAAAATAAATCAAAATGATAGAACACCTGAGAACTTAACACTCCAAAGCTACTGACACTGCTCTCCTACACTCCGTATGTGGTGAGCTACTTCTCTGCGCTAGCTGAGCATTGAAGAATTGGACAGAGCACTCTGGCCAGTTACAAACTATGTCATGTGAGACAGGTTTCTCAATCTCCCTGTATTTTCTGTCTCAACTGTAAAATAAACACAAGTACCTCCTTCATGAGATTTATTTTAAATGAAAGAATACTATTATTTTACTGAAATTCAATACATAAACACAGCCAAATTTTAAAACACAAGGAAAAAGGCGTTATTCGGGAACCAAGAGGAACTGCTTTCACAAAATAAAAGTACAACTCAAAGATCATCAGTTAAGACATGTGTGACCAGATCCAGCTTTTTATATGGAAGCTGGAGGGTCAAACTCAAGCTGTCTCAAGCCCTGCCAGACCCTTGTGCTTGAACAGCAAGCACCTTAACTCCTGAACCATCTCCCCAGCCCTAAGAATGGTTCTTAATAACATGCATTCTACAGAGTGAGTTTTAGTAGTTATACAAAAGTATTGGGTCTAGTATATTCTTAACACCCCTGAGGAATATTCCTGAGACTTTAATAAATAACCAAATTCTTACATACCATTCATGTATATTTTCTCCATAAAATGAATACATGAGATATTTAAAAATTTACATTGAGCAGAAAATGCTAGGCTCATATGGGACTTATTTAATACCAACATTTGTGTATGTATGTGGTTCTAGAGACTGAATTTAGTTAGGGCCTTCAGCAAACTAGGTAAGTGATCTACCAAACCAATTATACCCCAAGCCCTTTAACAGTTATTTTCAAAGTGTGGAACATAAGTTCCTAGAAGCATTTTCTTAGTAATATTAAAACATTATTTTAGCCAGGCATGGCCGCGCACACCTTTAATCCCAGTACTTGGGAGGCAGAGGTAGGAGGATCGCCGAGAATTCAAAGCCACCCTGAGACTACATGAATTACAGGTCAGCCTGGGCTAGGGTGAGACCCTACCTCGGAAAACCAAAAAAAAGTCTTTTCTGTCAAAGTGATATGATAGTGCAAATGATACTGTAAAACCAATAGTAGGTAAGCATTTGCTGGTGCTTTAACAAGTGAGGGAGTAGCACTAAATTGTACTGATAATCACTGTGTTCACCACCATATATGTACCATTAATAGGACAGTATGTGCTGTGCATGGACACACACATACACACACACAGACACCTGTAACCCCAGCACTTAGGAGATGGAATCAGGAGGATAGGGAGTTCAAGATCATTTCCAGCTACACAAGCAGGGGGTTCAAGGCAGTACGGGCTACATGAGACCTTATATATATTTTTTTTAAAAAGTGGAGGAGCTGGAGAGGCGGCTCGGTGATTAAAGGTGCTTCCCTGCAAAGCCCGCCAGCCTGGATTCAATTCCCCATTACCCATGTAAAACCAGACTCTCAGAATGCTACATGTGTCTGGATTTCATATGCAGTGGCAGAAGCCCAGATGCACACATTCTCTCTCTCAAATGAGCATGCCAGAGCCTCCAGCCACTGCAAACAAACTCCAGAGGCATGTGCTGCCTTGTGTATCTGGCTAACATGGGTCCTGGGGAATCGAACCTGGGTCCTTTGGCTTTGCAGGCAAATGCCTTAACCACAAAGCCATCCCTCCAGCCCAATAACAATATTTTTAAGCCAGGCATGGTGGCACACACCTTTAATCCCAGTACTTGGGAGGCAGAGGTAGGTGGATCACTGTGAGTTCGAGGCCAACCTGAGACTACATAGTGAGTTCCAGGTCAGCCTGGACTAGAGTGAGACCCTACCTCGAAAAAAAAACAATTTTTTTTTTAAATAGAGTAGGGGCAGGAAAGATGGCTTAATGGTTAAGTTGCTTGCCTGCAAACCCTAAGGGCCCAGGTTCAACTCCCCAGAACCCACATAAGCCAGACACAAAGTAACATATACAGTGGCACACACATCTGGAGTTTGATTGCAGTGGCTAGAGGCCCTGGTGCACCAATTCTCACTCTCTCATTAAAAAAATAATAATAATAATTTTAAAAAATAGGAGAGTATGCCAGGCATGTTGGTGCACTTTAATTCCAGCACTCGGGAGGCAGAGGTAAGAGGACTGCCATGAGTTCAAGGCCACCCTGAGACTACATCGTGAATTCCAGGTCAGGGCTAGGGTGCAGCCTACCTTGAAACAAAACAAAAGGAGAGTATAAGTGTATTTCACTTCAGTGTTTTTCATGAAATAGTAAAGGTAATTGCTTTTACTAAGTCTCCTATCTTCTAAACATCTCATAACAAATTATTTTATTGCACACCAAAGTACAACCGTTCATAAAAGAAAGGCACTTTTGCCAATGTTTGACTTGCAAGCTGAACTAATCATTCTCTTCATAGAATATCATTTTCCTTGGAAGAACAACTGACAAATATAGATATAAGCATATCAATACTTGGAAGTCATGTTTTGAAGGCAAAGACTGTCACTCGAAGAAAACAATAGTATCAGTGGCAAATGATAAAATTAGAGCTTGCACACAAAAATCAGCTTCCCACTAACAACTTTTCTAATTAGATCAATGGTAATACTAACAAACGTGACTGTTTACATTGCATAATGAAATATGTCAACATTAGAAGGATCTTCATAACTCAGTGAACCAATGTTTTCCAAATGACCAATGTTACAAAAGTATGCATGTATAATAGAGCCATTCAAAGACCAATACAAAGCGGTAAACTTTAACTGTAGCATGGTATACAAAAAGCTCATTAGTATGATGTCAAATTTCACACAGCAACACACTATTAATAATTAATTGTAGAATTCCATGTGGTATCAAAGAAAAAATAACAACATTATCTTAAAGGACTTAATAAATTACTCCTCTCATTTTATTTATTTTTATTTATTTATTTGAGACAGACAGACAGAGAAAGAGAGAATGGGCACACAAGGGCCTCTAGCAACTGCAAACGAACTCCAGACGCATGCACCACCATGTGCATCTAGCTTACGTGGGACCTGGGTCCTTAAGCATCTCAGGCATGTGCCTTAACTGCTAAGCCTCTCTCCAGCCCCTCCCATTTTAAACTACATATGAAAACAGCTTTTCTTTATATACTTCAACTCAAAACATACTGCAGTAGGATGAATGCAGTAGGAGACATGACAATTTGTCTTCCATTACTTCAAACAGTCAAGAGACCAGCACTTGGGAGGTGGAGGCAGGAGGATAAGGAGTTCAAGGCCAGCTCTGCTGTTCAGCAAGTTCAAGCACAAGGCCAGCTTGGGCTACATGAGACCTATCTCAAAGGACCTGAGAGGGAGTGGGTTGCAAAATATGAAGCAATACTATCTGCTTGCTGAACTGTTTTGTTTTAGAAAGTTGCTTGAGGGCTGGAGAGATAGCTCAGTGGTTGAGGAGTTTGCCTGCAAAGCCTAAGGACGCAGGTTTGATTCCCCAGTACCCACATAAAGCTAGATGCACAAAGTGGCACATGCATCTGGAGTTCATTTGCAATGGCTGGAGGTCCTGGCACATCTATACTCTCACTCTCTCTCACACATTCTGTGTGTGTGTGTGTGTGTATATATATCTCAGCTTGCAAATAATAAAATATTTTTTAAAAAATTATGGGGCTGGAGAGATGGCTTAGCAGTTAAGCGCTTGCCTGTGAAGTCTAAGGACCCCGACTTGAGGCTTGATTCCCCAGGACCCATGTTAGCCAGATGCACAAGGGGGATGCATGCGTCAGTTCGTTTGCAGTGGCTGGAGGCCCTGGCACACCCATTCTCTATCTGCCTCTTTCTCTCTCTGTCTGTCACTCTCAAATAAATAAAAATAAACAAAAAAAATTTTAAAAAAAGAAAAGAAATTGTGGCCGGGCATGATGGCACACACCTTTAAATCCCAGCACTTGGGAGGCAGTGGTAGGAGGATCACTATGAGTTTGAGGACATCCTGAGACTACATAGTGAATTCCAGGTCAGCCTGAGCTAGAGTGAGACCCTACCTCAAAAAAAAATAAATAAATAAATAAATAAATAAATAAATAAATTGCAGCCTGAAGAGATGGCTTCGAGGTTAAAGCACTTGCCTGTGAGGCCAAAGGACCAAGGTTTGATTCCCCAGTACTCACATAAGCCAGATGCACAAGGTGGCACATGTATCTGGAGTTCGTTTGCAATGGCTGGAAGCCCTAGCACATCAATTCTCTCAATCTTAATCTCTCTCTCTCTCTTTGCCTCTTTCTCTTTCTCCCTCTCAAATAAATAAATAAATAATATTTTTTTAAAAAAGAAAGCTGGGGGCTGGAGAAATGGCTTAACAGTAAGGCACTTGCCTGCAAAGCCAAAGGCAATTGATTTGATTCCCCAGAACCCATGTAAGCCAGATGCACAAAGGGGTGCATACATCTGGTGTTCATTTGCAGTGGCTGGAGACCCAGGTGTACCCATTCTCTCTTTCTCTCCCCCTGCCTATTTCTCTATCTCTCAAATAAATAAATAATAAAATATTTTTTTTTAAATAAGCTGGGCTAGAGAGATGGCTTAGCAGTTAAAGTGCTTGCCTGCGAAATCTAAGGACCCATGTTCAACTCCCCAGATGCTATGTAAGCCAGATGCACAAAGATGAGGCAAGCACAAGATCGCACATGCCCACCAGGTGGTGCAAGTATCTGGAATTCAACTGTAGTGGCTGCGGCCCTGGTGTGCCAATTCTCTGTCTCTCTCTCTCTCTCTTTCTCTCTCTCTCTCTCTAAAATAAAATTTAAAAAAAGAAAGTTGCTTAAAAGGTTTTTTTAACTTGATGATAAAAAAATAATAACCATTTTAAGTCACCAATTTAAAGTTATAATGAAGATCCCCATCTACATATTTCACATCTTGCCTCTGGCCACGCTAGTCCTTTTACTTATGGGCATGATTTCTTCCCAAACACAAATGGCAGCAATTCTCCAAAACTCAGCTCACCAACTGTTTCATCATATTCTACCTCACTTCCAGCAAATCACTTCCTCCTATCTGATTACCAATGTACTTTAACTGATCTTCTCTCAAGATGAACCTATCTATATGAATTTATTTTTACTAAAGACAGATTATTTATCTTTCTATCTCCAACTCAACAGATAATAGGCATAAAATGAATACTTGGGAAATTCATTAAAATGCATAAAAAATATCTCAAAGAAGAAACATAAATATGAAATTACTTTTGAAACTAAGAATAAGAACAATGTAACTACAGATTTAAAGAGGTGCTTGAAGTCAATGAGTCCAACTTCTGATGGAAATTATCCCTCCAAAGTGTGTCCCTTAGAGAGTTCTTTCTTATTGAGAAGAAAAACTACAAGTACTTATTTTTAAAAACAGCTTTCAGAAAAGCAAGGAACCGGGATCAGAAAAAGCTAGTGTCTACCACAAGAATGGATTATGTGAACTTCCATCTTCTGGATCTTATTAACTTCCAGTCCAAAATCAGAGGTCTATGTGACTGTCAAAACCAATATATACTCATGCTCTAAATAAAAACAAAGCTAGGAATAAAGCATCTTCCATTCACTAAAAGGCTCTGCCTCAAATTGTTATAACTTCCCCAAACACTGGAAAGAGATTCAAATACTTTAAAAAATGACAAATGGGGGCCGGGCGTGGTGGCACACGCCTTTAATCCCAGCACTTGGGAGGCAGAGGTAGGAGGGTCACTGTGAGTTCAAGGCCACCCTGAGACTACATAATGAATTCCAGGTCAGCCTGAGCTACAGTGAGATCCTACCTCAAAAAAACCAAAAGGGAAAAAAAAAAAGAATGACAAATGGTCAGTATTCATAACAACACCTACTTGTAACACTAAAAAAAACACATTACCCACCAAAACAACTACCAACATTATATAGAAAACTCCAGTATCATCCCACAGATTACTAATTGGACAACAAGAAAAATAAATTTGCCAGGCATGGTGGTGCACACCTTTAATGCCAGCACTTGGAAGGCAGAGGTAGGAGGATCACCATGAGTTTGAAGCCACCCTGAGACTACACAGTGAATTCCAAGCCAGCCTGAGCTAAGGTGAGACCCTACCTCAGAAAACCAAAAAAAAAAAAAAAAGTTTTACAAGAGAAAGATCAGCTTTTTTGGTCACCATTTTTGCTCAGTGACCAAACTCAGCACCACAAAGAGTACAGCAAAATATGACACATTCTGATATACACAGGCATTAACCATGAAATATTTGTTTCACAAATGTTTTAATTTAAATAAATCTTTCGATCTAATGCTCAGCTTACAGGAAATAGAACACAAGGAAATAAACGAGGCAAATTCAATATGCAGAACATCTTACAGGCTATCTGTCTAGGTGTCTGGACAATCATGAGAAGAAAAATGAAATCAGAGATGTTGTTAGCAGTTAAAATGGGATTTCATACTCCTTGTAGACCTCAGTTTGAACAAATAAGCAATAAAAACAGAGTATTTTTCATGAGGTCCCAGTGGTTGATCTGTGGTTTTATTTCCTGAGCAACTGGGGTTATATTGAGAAAGTCTTTGCCAAGACCAATATAAGTGTTTCCCCTACTTTTTCTTCTAGCAGTTTCAGGTCTGATATTAAGGTCTTTAATCCGTTTGGATTTAATTCTTGTGCATGGAGAGAGATAAGGATCTATTTTCATCCTTCTACAAATATATATCCAGCTTTCCCAGCACCATTTGCTGAAGACGCTGTCTTTTTTCCAATGAGTATTTTTGGCATTTTTGTCAAATGGTGGTGGCTACAGCTACCTGGACTTATATCTGGGTCCTCTATTCTGTTCCATTGGTCAACATGTGTATTTTTGTGCCAGCACCATGCTGTTTTTGTTACTATGGCTCTGTAATATTAGTTAAACTCAGGTATGGTGATACCACCAGCCTTATTTTTGTTGCTCAAAATTGTTTTGGATATTCGAGTTGTTTTTGTGCTTCCAAATGAATTTTTGGATTGAAAAACAGAGTATTATGGGCTGAACTATTTCCCCTGAAATTAATGTGTTTAAATTCTAACCTCAAAATATAAATGTATTTGGAAATAGGACATTTAGGGATGTGATTAAGTTAAAATGTAGCCATTAATGTGGGCTTTAACCAGTCTGAGTAGAGTCCTTTTAAGAAGAAACTTGAAGCCAGGCATGGTGGCCCACACCTTTAATCCTAGCACTCAGGAGGCAGAGGTAGGAGGATCACTGTAAGTTCAAGGCCACCCTGAGACTACATAGTTAATTCCAGGTCAGCCTGAGCCACAGTGAGACCCTACCTCGAAAAAGCAAAAAAAAAAAAAAAAAAAGAAGAAGAAGAAACTTGGACACATGGGCACCAAGGAACCAATGATGCGTACACACAGAGAAAAGACCATGTGAGGATAGGGCCAGCTGGTACATGTGCAAGCCAAGGATAGAGGCCACAAAAAAAAAAAAAAAAAAAAATGCCAAACCTACCCAAATGTGAATGCAACACAAGTGAACAAGGTCAGGGAACAAAAATTGATAGCCTTTTCTACCTGCTTTAAACCTCCTAGCAATACACTGCACTGACATTACCTTCAAGATGTTTACAGCAACTGTATCATAAGTACAAATTTAACAAGGACTAGAGAAAGTTGTTGAAGCTGTTATTCTAATTTGGATTCAAATAATTTGCTGCAGTCTAGCTCAAAGACTACATTGTTATATATTAATTATTATTCATTTTTAAAGGTATTCTTTTTGGGGGGTGAGGTAGGGTCTCGCTTTGTGCCAGGCAGATCTGGAATTCACTATGTAGTCTCAGGGTGGCCTTGAACTCACAGCCATCCTTTTACCTCTGCTTCTGGAGTGCTGGGATTAAAGGTGTACACCACCATACCAGGCTTAAAAGATATTCATACCTTTTACTCTGCTTCTGGAGTGCTGGGATTAAAGGTATACACCACCATGCCAGGCTTAAAAGATATTCATAAAGAGGGAGGCAGAGATAGGAGGCTGAACAAGAGTTCAAAGCCAGCCTCAGACTACAGAGTGAGTTCCAGGTCAGCCTGGGGCTAGAGTGAGACCCTGCCTTGAGGGAAGGGGAAGGGAGAGGAGAATAGGGGAGAGAGCACAGGAAAGGAGGGGAGGAGAGAGAAGAGATGGGAAGAGGAGAGGGGAGGAGAGGAAAGGAGAGAGAAAAAGAGGGGAAAGGAAGGGAGGGGAAGGGAAGGGAGGGGAGGGGAGGGGAGGGGAGGGGAGGGGATTCAATCAGATTGATTGATACATCTAATAATACCCAGCTAACTGGAAAATCCAATCATTAAATAATCCAAGATGCAAAAATATTATCTCTCCTTTCTTCCTCCCTTCCCCTCCCTCCTTCCCTCCCCCCCCCCAAACACACACACATTTGCTCTCACTCTTTTGCTTGCTCACAGCTGGAACACCCACCACCTCCTACCTTAGGACATCAGAACTCCAGGTTCTTCCCTTGGACTTGCCCTAGCAGTCCCCCAGGTTATCAAGGCTTCAGCCTCAGACTGAGAGTTACAGCTCTGGTCTTTGGAACAGGGACTGTGCCAAGCCACCTACTTCCATGGTTCCTCGGCTTGTAGACATCCTATTATAGGCATTTGCTTCCTCCTATTATAGGCATTCACTTCCTCCTAATGACACGAACCACTTTCCATAACTTCCCTCCCCTATATCTCTGTCTACCTACCTGATGGTTCTGTTTCTCTAGTGAAACCTGACAACTACAAATACCATACAAACCATAAGCTTAACCTTTTCTGGGTTCATCTTTCTACACTCCTACAAACACATGTAATACATGGAAACTAATGAGGTTGTCCAAAAACGGTTTGTTTATACTATCTACAGCTTACTTGGTTGTTTTATGTATTTTTTTTCCCATTTCTGCATTGTACTATGTTGTCAACAATCTCACTATCCCATTAACAGTATGTGTCTATGACAACACCTCACTGTTTCTAAATTATTCCTCTTTCTAATTTCAAAACCTTAATATTACAACCTTAGAAACAAATATCATACATAAACTAAAAGTTTGCATGCTCTTAATATTTTATTTATTTATTTATTTGAGAGCAAGACAGAGAGAATAAGAAGCAGACTGAAAGAGAAAAATGGGTGCACCAGGGCCTCCAAACCCTGCAAACAAACTCTAGACGCATGCTCCACCTTGTACATCTGGCATTATGTGGATACTGGGAAACTGAACTCAGGTCCTTAGGCTTTACAGGCAAGCACCTTGACTGCTAAGCCATCTCTCCAGCCCCACAAGCTTTATTTATAAGGAATATCTTAGATATGCCCTTTTGGGGGCTCTTGCATGAATGCAGAGCTGCTACTGGATCTACATCAATGGGCATACTATTTCAAATTTTCATATTATTATCAAAACATCTCCCCCGGACTTTTTTTTAACTCAACTCTAATATGTCAAGCAGCCTTGCCTGATACCCAGGCAAAAATACATATCCCTCTAAAGCTTTACTGAAAGGCACATGCTATGCTCCCCCATCCTAGCTACACCTGTCTCCCCAGTATGACTACTAGCTCTTTAACTGTCCTTCATCTCTACTTCGCTAGTGCAATCCATATACTACCTTATTGATAAATACTGTGTAATAAAATAATGACTGAATGAAACCAACTTTACAAAAAGCCATAAAGTTATAACAATCCATAAAATAAAATAAGCTTTCACTCAAAATGATACTAGTTTTCTTCTGAAAATACACACTCAGGGGGAAGTCATAAGGAAAGGATTAAGTACCA
The DNA here is from genome assembly GCA_036346955.1 of Dipus sagitta. Classification (NCBI taxonomy): domain Eukaryota; kingdom Metazoa; phylum Chordata; class Mammalia; order Rodentia; family Dipodidae; genus Dipus; species Dipus sagitta. Next base: position 299,864,224 of record CM070770.1, on the reverse strand, counting down.
AACATATGACAAAATAGTAATTAAGCTATTTCATCCACCTGTATCCCAAAATATCTTTTTAACTAAAGGAAGATAAAAAAAACTGTATTTTACATAGATAACTATATATATTTATTCAAGTTAAGCAATAATCTAAGCATACAAAGTCAACATTTTAAAAATTATGACTGTTACAATTGGTTAAAGAACTCAAGAGATGCTCTAAGTATAAAATTCCTCAAGGGAAGAAAGCTTATTTTATTGGCATAGTCAATGATGGTAATGGGTATAATAACAAAAGTTCAGTCAACAAAAGCAAAAAATAAACAAACGGGAGTGCATCAAACTAAAAAGCTTTTCCCCAGAAAAATGAAGCAATCAACAAAATGAAAAGGCAGCCAGCCTACAGACTATAAGAAAATAATTGCAAACAAAATATTTTATAAGGGATTAATAACTAATACAACTTAAAAACAAAACAAAAAAATACAAAATGGACAAGGGCTGATCAGCAGTAAGGCACTTGTCTGTGAAGCTTAACAACCCAGGTTTACTTCCCCAGGACCCACATAAGCCAAATGCACAAGGTGGCACACGCATCTGGAGTTCATTTGCAGTGGCTAAATACCCTGGCACACCCATACACACACACACACACACACACACACACACACAATCTATCTCTGCTTGCAAATAAGTAATTTTTAAATGGAAAAAAAGGATGAAAAACCTAAATAGACATTTTTCCAAAGAGAACATACAAATGGCCAATGAGCATGTGTAAAGTTTGTCAAAATCATTAATTGTTAGGGAAATATACATCAAAATTACAATACTACCTCACATCTATCAAGTCAGTTATATTATCAAAAAAAAAAAAAAAGATGAGCTGGACGTGGTGGCACACGCCTTTAATCCCAGCACTTGGGAGGCAGAGGTAGGAGGATTGCTGTGAGTTCGGGGCTACCCTGAGACTACATAGTGAATTCCAGGTCAGCCTGCACTAGAGTGAGACCCAACTCAAAAAGAAAAGATGAGTGTTGGCAAAGAAGTGGAGAACAGGGAATCTTTGGACACTGTTGATGGGAGTCTAAGTTGGTACAGATAATACAGAAAACAATATAGAATAGATAAAAGTAATAAAATGGACTATCATCTAACCCAAGATTCCGCTACTAGTATCTAGCCAAAGGAAATGAAATCGTAACTTCCCAGAAAGTTCTACATTCATATGTACATTGCACCATTATTTACAACAGCCAAGATGTCAAAACACATAAAGTGTCCATCAATGGATGAATGCTTAAAAATTATAATGTGAATTATAATGTGAAGCCTAAGGACCCCAGTTCGAGGCTCGATTCCCCAGGACTACGTTAGCCAGATGCACAAGGGAACACATGCATCTGGAGTTCATTTGCAGTGGCTAGAAGCCCTGGCGCACCCACTTTCCTCTCTCTCTCTCTCTCTCTCTCTCTCTCTCTCTGTCGCTTTCAAATAAAAAAATAAAAATAAAATTTTAAATTATAATGTGTGTATATGTGTGTGTGTCATCAAATACTAATTACCTTTTAAAAGGAGTCCCTTCCTAAGCTATCCTCACCCACCCCACCCCATTCCCCAACCATGCTCTGGCTGCAACCAGGTAGCTTTAAGCCCTGGAATCCTGCCAAGCCAGTGTCACCTCTCTCCAGCCACCATCAGAACTATCTATCTAGATACTGATACTGCAATGGGCCACCACTTTCAAGAAGCCAGTTTCACAAAAGAAGTTCATGGAAGATTACATGAAACCAATCAAAGCATACTTGAGCACCAGAGACCAGAACGAGATAAGTTTTATGTCAGGAGCTACCGAACAAACCAAGTACATCCTTGATTTACCTTATAGTACTACTAATTGGTAAGTCCAAACTAATACACATGTAAGATTTCAAATAAGATCCAATAAAATGGATACACCAGGGTTAATGTCAGTTCTCTTATAAATCTTAACTTTTCTGATTCACATAGCCACTTTACAAAATAGGTAAAAGCAAATATTACCATACCTGTTTAGAGATACTAAAAAAAAAAAAAAAAAAAAAAGTTGCTATTGAAAGTCACTATGAGACAAGATTTAGGTGTAAGAGAGACTTCTAGAGACCTGTGTAATCTCATACAAGTTGCTGTTTTGGACAGACATTTCCTACCTCATACACTTAGCATGAAAACTGACTAGATAATATCTATTATCTTAAGTAATAACTATCCCATTATAAATATTATTAGTTTAATTTTTTTTTTCGAGGTAAGGTCTCACTCTAGCTCAGGCTGACCTGGAATTCACTATGTAGTCCCAGGGTGGCCTCGAACTCACAGTGATCCTCCTACCTCTGCCTTCTGAGTGCTGGGATTACAGGTGTGCACCACCACGCCCAGCTTAATATTTTTATACAAAGAGAGAAACTTATTTTCTCTGAATCTGACAGCAGTACTGGACCAAGAGTGGAAACTCCTGTGTTCTACTTACATTGTTTTCCAAAAAAAAAAAAAAAAAAATGTTCTTAGCTATTCATACTTCAATGACTAGTCCTCCCAACCCACTGGAAAACAACTAATAGTAATTTCTCCTTTTCTAAGTCTTTTTTACTTTATTTTATTTATTTACTTACTTGTTCTTTTTGAGACAGAGTCTTGCTACATAGCCCTAGATGGCCTAGAATTCACTATGTAGACCAGACTAACCTTGAACTTGCAGCAATCCTCCTGCTTCAGCTTCTCTAACGCTGAGTTTTAAAACATGTGTCATCATACTCAGCAGTAATTCCGAGAAGCTACTCTTTTCACTTCTAAGGTAAATTCTAAATGGCAGAGGAACTACTAAAGCTGTCTAGAAAAACAAAATGAAAAAAGAAAGCAAGCACATAAAGCTAGAATGGGAGTTAACAGATTAACTGACTAACAAACTGGTTTCTCTAACTTATTATCAGATTATTTTTTTCAAAAATTTATGATATCTTCAAATGGTAGAAAAGGCCAGTTTATTGTATGTGATACTAACTGCAACAGGAGAAACCTGATTCATCTATCAAAACTGCTGACAATGTGGACAAGAAATATAAAATACATGTAAGAAGTTTAAAAATAAGCTTAGGATGGGCTGGGGAGATGGCTCAGTGGTTAAAGGCACTGCTTACAAAACCTGCTGACCCAGAATTCAATTCCCAAGTACCCAAGTACGACAATATGCACAAAGTGGCTCATGTGTCTGGAGTTATTTGCAGTGGCAAGAAGCCCTGAGGCACCCATATTCTCTCTCCCTGTCTCTTTCCCCTATCTTCCCCTTCCCTCAAATAAATAAGGTAAGCTTAAAAGGCCTAAACTTGATACATTAACCTACATAACTCAAACAAAAATTTTCTTTAGGATCACTATTACTAGCAAATAAATGACTCTAAGATTTAAACAATGATATCCAATTCTACTTTTCCACTAACCTTACTAGGAAGCTACTATTGGTTTGGGCTCTTGTACATTAAATTGAGATATTAAGGAACAGAAGATAGAGAAAAGAAGACATCAACTAAATTACCATTCACTACAACTTGGTAATACCACTTGGTGATGTAACAAAAGCAAATCAAAACATTAGTCCAGGGCTGGAGAGATGGCTTAGCAGTTAAGGTGCTTGCCTGCAAACCCAAAGGACCCAGGTTCAATTCCCCAGGACCCACGTTATCCAGATGCACAAGGTGGCTTATGTGTTTGGAGTTCGTGTGCAGTGGCTAGAGGCCCTGACACACCCATTCTCTCTCTCTCTTTCTGTCAAATAAATAAATAAAAATAAAAACAATTTTTTAAAATTTAAGAAAACATTAGTCCAAACATTACTACTGATAGCAAGATAAATATAAGAAAAGGATTTAAAATGAAAGAATATAGTCCGTGCACTGGAGAGATGGTTTAGAGGCTAAAGGCACTTGGTTATAAAGCCTGAAGGCCTTGGTTCAATTCCTCAGTATCCACATAAAGCCAGATACACTAAGTGGCACCTGTGTTCATTCATTTGTTCTCTCTCTCTCTCTCTCTCCTCTACTCTCTCTTTTCTGCTCTCTCCTCTCTCAAATAAATGAATAAAAATTTTAAAATATTTTTAATTATTTACAAGCAGAGAGAGAGAGAGAGATAAGAGAGACAGGCAGAGAGAATGGGTGCACCAGAGCCTCTAGTCACTGAAAATGAACTCTAGATGCATGTGCTACTTTGTGCACCTGGCTTTACATGGGCACCAGGGCAATGAACCTGAGTTGTGAGTCTTTGCAGACAAGTGCTTTAACCACAGAGCCATCTCTGCAACCCTATAAATACAAATTTTTAAAGAAAGAATACAGTTTATGAAACTGCCATTTTGGTCTAAAAATGCTAAACTTAGCCGGGCGTGGTGGCGCACGCCTTTAATCCCAGCACTCGGGAGGCAGAGGTAGGAGGATCGCCGTGAGTTCGAGGCCACCCTGAGACTCCATAGTGAATTCCAGGTCAGCCTGGGCTAGAGTGAGACCCTACCTTGAAAAAAAACTAAATAAATAAATAAAATAAAAATGCTAAACTTAATTTTTTCCCATCTGTACAAGTATAACATACTGTATTAAATATGCAAGGTCTTATCTAAGTAAGGCTTAATTATAGAAACTAATAAAGTATTAGTAAATTTCAGGTCAGCCTGGGCTAGAGTGAGACCCTACCTTGAAAAAAACTAAATAAATAAATAAAATAAAAATGCTAAACTTAATTTTTTCCCATCTATATAAGTATAACATACTGTATTAAATATGCAAGGTCTTATCTAAGTAGGCTTGATTACAGAAACTAATAAAGTATTACGTAAATAATGAAAAAAAAAAAAAGAATACAGTTCATGAGACAAGATTCTGAGAAACACAATTCAGCCTGTGGAAAATAGCTGCTAAGTAAAGGAACATCAAAAATAATGTCTGCCAACATGTGTGTAGGCTCCCTCCAATGGTTGACAGTTCACTAACAATTTCATCACAGTGTTATACCAAGATAAATTTAGCAGAGAAACAAATTAAAGAAACACCTGGCTGGGCATAGCAGTATACACCTGTAATCCCAACATACAGGAGGCTGGGGCAGATGGATAGGAAACCCAAGGCCAGCCTGTACTATGTAGAACATCCCTATTTCTACATACATACATATATGTACATGTGGGCACACGCACACGCACGCACACACACACACACTCACACATAAAACATACATAGACAGACATCTAAGAACCATCCGTAAATCACTTATATTTATATAATGTTATTAATAGAGGGACTTGAAATAACACATCCATCTTGTACTATAGAATAGACATATAAACCAGGCATGGTGGCGCACACCTTTAATCCCAGCACTCAGAAGTTTCACCATGAGTTCAAGGCCACCCTGAGACTGCAGGGTGAATTCCAGGTCAGTCTGGGCTAGAGTGAAACCCTATCTCGAAAAAACAAACAACCAAAAAAGATAAATTAGACACTACATGGTTTATCAAATGCTAGAGTACTTTAAACCTTAAAACTGAAAACCACAGGTCTGATTTTTTTTCTAAAAACAGTTTGTTATTTGCACCCCCTGTAATGAATTTCTGCTTTGCAGGCACACTATCAGTGTACACGTGAAGTTGGGGGGAATTCTACACTTGCCTTTTAAAATGTGCTTCTTTCCCAGAAATCTAGCACACAAAAATTCCCTTTGAGTTTTAACTGTTTTCATTTTTTTTTAATTTTTTTTTTTAAGTTTTTCAAGGTAGGGTCTCACTTTGGTTCAGGCTGACCTGGAATTCACTATGTAGTCTCAGGGTGGCCTTGAACTCTCGGTGATCCTCCTACCTCTGCCTCCCGAGTGCTGGGATTAAAGGCATGTGCCACCACGCCCGGCTTCTGTTTTCATTTTTGTGAGTATTACACATGATAATCTTCAAAAAGCCAGGCTGCTTACTTTGAGTCATTTTCCAGGTGGCCCATATTTTCACCACAAATACAACAACTGATACAATGATACTTCTACAAATTATTATACAATTTAAATTAAGAACATCAACATCACATTTTTGTACCATGCACAAGAAAAATAATGATAGAAAACTTGGAAAGATTCTAAGAATCTCAACTGATGAAACTTTGTGTGTCTCAAAAAGGAAGAAAAAAACTAGTGACTTGAATAACTATCTAATTCAACTTATGTGAGTTACTGGCCAAGGTTGCATCTAAACTCTCATGCTGTCTAGGGTGTTCTATCTTGTGGAATAGTTCATATAAAATGTTGAAACCGACTAAAATAACATAATAACATAATGTATCAGAAGCTAAGTTAGGAAACCACTGAGCATATTTATTTTAGAACCAAAGCTCACTCCCAAAACTCTGCTTTTACCAACCAAGTAGTTATTTACTATAGCAACTTCATTACCAAGATTCCCCAAATTTTCCACACACTCCAACGATGAGCTATCCGTCTATGTGTATGTTGTTACCTAGGAAACGCATGAAAGGGCTTTCACCTCTACAAAACTAGCAGATCAAAGAGAAAAAGGGTTTCTTCATATTGTGTATAGTTTTATACAGAAGCATAAGTGTGAAATCAGCAGACAGAAAAGATTGGGAAGTGCTTCAGTGAGTTGTGTCCACTGATCTTACTGAAGCCGCCAAATTTCCCTGTGGACCAAGGTAAGCTCCATCTAGGACTTCAAACCAACTCCAGTCACACAGGCTGTTAAACATGTAACACTGAAGTCCAAACAAGTTCTTCAAGTTACGAGAGTCACCACATTTGATATGAAATTCCCTGCCTTGCTGCCCTAAATTCTGAAGCTAGTCAGTTCAGCTACAGATCTACATAAACTTTCTGATCTGGCTCCAAAACAAAAGATCTAGTGGTTTAGAAATCTAGAAGAACCTTTGAAAAGATTCAAAATTATTTCCAGCTTTGCAATAGTCAAGCTGATGTTGCCTACTGAGCAGAAAAAAAAGAAAGGAAAAAACACTGGAAAACCACTAGTATCTTCTTACAAATATATTTACCTTTTTGCCTTTCTAATGCTTTGGCAAATTCAAAATTGTTTCTCTAACACTAATAATCTCTCCCTTCAAGTTTTCTGTAAGGATTCTTAAGTGCTCTCAGAGGTATTATTTTAATCAAGAGCACAGCATTTAAATCTTATTTAATGTTAAGTATTAAATGACCCCAGATACAAAAGCGAAAAATAAGCTGAAAAGCCAGGAAAACTGGCATTCTAGGCTCTTAATCATCTAAGGCTGACTGACTTCATTGCCTATCTCTGACTAGTCACTTTTCCCTGTCCATGTCTCTAAACATTGGATCACCTAGGCCTGTGGCCCAGAAAGGCCTTTGGCTCCAACTAGTTATCCTACTTCCACATGTCCAAATCCTACCCTTTCCACTCATCATAGTTAAAAAGGTCCTCTTGGGCTGGAGAGATGGCTTAGCAGCTAAGCACTTGCCTGTGAAGCCTAAGGACCCCGGTTCGAGGCTCAATTCCCCAGGGCCCACGTTAGCCATATACACAAGGGGATGCAGGCATCTGGAGTTCGTTTGCAGTGGCTGGAGGCCCTGGCGTGCCCATTCTCTCTCTCCCCCACCCCCCCTCTGCCTTTTTCTCTCCCTGTCTGTTGTTCTCAGATAAATAAATAAATAAAAATTTTAAAAAAAAATTTTAAAAAGGTCTTCTTGCCAGGCGTGTTGGAGGACGCCTTTAATCCCAGTACTCAGGAAGCAGAGGTAGGAGGATCTCAGTGAGTTCGAGGCCACCCTGAGACTACATAGTGAATTCCAGGTCAGCCTGAGCTATAGTGAGACCCTACCTTGAAAAACCAAGTAAAAATAAAGGTCCTCTTCTCTTATCCTTACAACTGTAATAATCTCTTCCACCACTCTAAAAATTTTAGTACCTTATCTTTAACTCTTTACCAGCCTTCACTTTCTGCCTTCTGTTATCTTTATGCCCATATTTAATACTTCACAAAGATCTTTTTGCCCACATTTAATTCTTCACAAAGCACAAAGGCTTCAGGGTCAAGGTCCACACCTTATTCATCTCTATTCAAATGCCTTATACATACAAAGTACTAGAACTGAATGAAATGAATGACTTAGGTTAGGAAAGGACAGAAGCCCACTAGACACAATTCCTGGGAATATTGCACACGCCTATAATTACAGCACTTAGGAAGTAGACTTAGGAGGATCTAGAGGTCAAGGTTTATCTCATGGGGAGTCAAAGGCCATCTGGGCTACATAAAACCCTATCTTAAAAGGGGGGTGGCTGGAAATATGGCTCAGCATTTAAGGCAGTTGCCTGCAAAGCCTGGTGACCCTAGTTCAGTTCTCCAGTACCCATCTGAAGCCAGATGCAGAAGGCAGTACATGCATCTAGAGTTTATTTGCAGCAGGTGGAGGCCCTGACACGCCCATGCTCTGTCCATCTCTCTTCTCTGTATCTCTCTCTACTTGCAAATAGATACATAAAAATATTTAAAGATAAAGAAAAGCAGAGAAAGACAAGATAAGAGGAAAAGGAAAAGAACTCTAGCTCAGAACCCTGACTTGAACAACAAGCTATATGAAATTAGACCTTACACCTTAATAGATAGTATGTTCATCTGCAACTAGGACAGTGGGCTTTTTCTTTTTCAGATTTTATAAGAAAAGAGGGGGAGGAATTGCTGCTTTTTCTTTGTTTTTGTTTGGTTGTTTTTATTTATTTATTTGCAAGGGGGAGAGAGAGAGAGATAATGGGCATGCCAAGGCCTCTAGCCACTGCAAACGAACTCCAGACACACATGCTACCTTGTGCATCTGGCTTACGTGAGTTCTGGGAACTCCTAGCTCCTTAGGCTTAGCAGGCAAGTGCCTAAACTGCTAAGCCATCTCTCTAGCCTTGCTGCTTGTTTTTAGTGAGGCTATTAACACTTAGTTAGGTGCAACATTAATATGAAGGTTAAATCTAACGTGTAATTTGTAAATAAAATGAAAAGAATGTATCAAAGTGTGTTATAGCCAGTAATGATGTAACAATTAGTTACAGTAGAGAGCCCAAAGTGTATCATTGCTGATGCCCCCAGAGTAAATACTCTCACCATAACCAGTCAAGCTACACTATATCACTGAACATGGAGCTCGGTGGGAAGAGATATGCACAACTGCTGTTGCAAGCTAGCAGACAACTCTGCACAGCCCTGAGAAGATAAGGAGTTCACCAAATGGTTCTTTCAGTTTCACATGCACGTGTACACATGTGTGTGCTAAGGCTAAACATTCTTACTTCTTATTGTGGGTCACAGTTAAAACAGTTTAATAAATGTTAAACAATCCTTTTCATGTATCCTTCATGTATGCTATAGTCAACAAATTTTATTCTTACACAGTATCTTCAGCACAATTCATTCCTCTCTTCAATAAAGAGTAGCAGATGCCTATTAATATCACTAAAAGACTAAAATTACAGGGAACCAGAATTTGGCTTAGTAATTACCAGCTAAGGTTGAGGTCTCTGTCTCTGCCTTTGTTGAGCTCCATACCCAGGAAGGACAAAACACAAAGCGACCTCCTACTGTGGGCAATGGCTCCCTTAGCAAAGGGAAGTGGAAGTCCTATAATATGAAAATAAAACTTGAAGTGACTATGGTATTTGTGGCAATGCACAATTTTTAGAAGCCTGGTATTAAGAAAGCCAGCATAGTAAAAAGAGTAAATTTTCTAAACCTATTGTTTCCCAAATTCCCCAACATAAGCCTGCAACCCCTAATGGGAGTTTCATTATTAAGAATCCCCTTCAGAACCACTTTTTGCCATGTACTAAAGACATGTAGTACTTGTTGAATTTAGAATGGGAAAGAGCAGTTAGGGAGATGGTCAAAGGTGCTTGCTTAGAATGGAAAAGAGGTTAGCTCAGCAAACAGTTGCTAGACATTATTTTCTTATTTAAGCTTAGCTAAACTGGACAAGGAGCAAAGAAGTTTCTTAAATGTATTTTTATCTGAAATATGTCTATCACAACAATATAGCCTGTAGCCAGATTTTTCATGTGTATTTACAAAGAATTTCATTTTCTGTTTTTAAGACTATTTAGAAAACAAGAAGGCTCAACATTTTCTTTTTTTTATTATGAATATACTTTATATGGACATATCATGTACTGTTACCATCATTTCCCTCCTCCCTGCCCCCATTCTGCTAAGGGCCCTCCTCAGTGGGGTTGCTGGTATTCCCCATATGAGTTATGAATTGTGCGAACAGCAGTCAGTCATGGGTGGTTAGAGGAGCAATGCCTCTGGGTATGTAGTCCCAACCTACGGGTCTTACAATCTTTCTGCCCCTCTTCCGCAAACTTCCCTGAACCACGGTGGTAATATTTTCAAGTACACTCATGTCTAACTCTCAATCAACTGAACATATGCCTAGAAATTTCCTAGGAAAATCCCCCAAAATTACATTAAAAAAAAACAGGGTAACAAGTCAGTCAGAGTATGAACTTGCTATATTCAAACAACTGTGGCATCACATCTGCTGAATAAGAGCAATATGCAAAGCTAATGGTGAATAAAGAGAGAATGTTGATATACAAGTTCTGCTTAACTCAATTAACTCTTCCTTCTTATGATCCACTAATGTCCACATACTTATACTCAATTCAAATACTAACTGTAGGGCTGGAGAGATGGCTTAGAGGTTAAGCACTTGCCTATGAAGCCTAAGGACCCTGGTTCAAGGCTCAATTCCCCAGGACCCACATAAGCCAGACGCACAAGGGGGCGCACTTGTCTGGAGTTCATTTGCAGTGGCTGGAGGCCCTGGCGCACCCATTCTCTGTCTCTCTCTCTGTATTATGTATGTATGTATGTGTATATATATATACCTCTTTCCCTCTGTCTGTCGCTCTCAAATAAATAAATAAAAATAAACAAATACTAACTGTAAAGTCAAAATCATTCCCCATGCTGAAAAGCCAGGAATCAAATCAATCAATGTCTCTGTCCATAATCTTAAGACTCACCTCAAAAACTGAGTATGCTGGGCTGGAGAGATGGCTCAATCGTCAAATGCACTTGCTTGCAAATCCTGACATCCCAGGTTCAAATTCTCAATGGCAGATGCACAGAGTGGAGCATGCATCTGGAGTTTGTTTGCAGTGGCACAAGGCCTTGGTGCACCCATACTCTGTCTGCCTCTCTGTCTCTCTCAAATAAATAAAATTCTTTTCAAAAAAACAAAAACTGAGTATATCTTCTTAAGTCAGATTCTGGTCTGACCATTCTATTTTCATTTCCTAATCATGACAATATTCATGAGACTATCTATATTAAGAAATTCCTGGGCTGGAGATGTAGCTCAGCAGTTAAGGCACTTGCCTACAAAGCCTAAGGATCCAAGTTCTATTCCCCAGTACCCATGTAATACCAGATGTACAAATTGGCACATGCATCTGGAATTCGTTTGCAGTGGCTAGAGGCCCTCTTTCTATCTGTTTCTCTCTCTCTCTCTCTCTCTCTCTCTCTCTCTCTCAAATAAATAAACAAAAGATTTTTTTTTTAAAGAGATAAAGGTAGGAGGATTGCCATGAGTTCAAGGCCACCCTGAGACTACATAGTGAGTTACAGGTCAGCCTGAACTAGAGCAAGACCCTACCTTGAAAAAGAAAAAAGAAATTCCTGAGTTAGCCAGGCATGCTGTCACACATTTGTAATCCCAGTACTCAGAATGCAAGAGGATCACAACTTCAAGGCCAAGCTAAACTAACAGTGCTCAAGGCAAAGACAGGCAATATAGCAAAACCTTGTCTCAAAAAAAAAAAAAAAAAAAAAAAGAAATACTATCTCTGTTTCTTGCCTCTTTCTCTTTCTCTCTCCAGCCAGACAAGAAATACACACTTATGCAATAGTGGCATGTAGCCCCCTGCAGGTAACCAACTGTTCTCTGATTGGACATGAGGCCCACTCAGTGGGAGAGAACTCACACCTGGTACTGGAAACCAAGTCAGACCCCATGATCAGGAAACCCGGAGAAGCCCCCACTGTTCTCTGGAGAAGAACAATGGGCTTGCACACCAAAAAATCTCTCAGATAACTTTGCACACCCCCTTTAACCCAAACTGCTCTCACTCCTGGTTGGAGAATCTGCTTTATTTTACAGATGACAGAGAAGATAGAGGAGAGTCAAAATCCAATGATAAGAAAAGAAGATAGCCAATTGCCCACCACAAGACAGGGCCCAGATCTACCACATCTGCCCAAGCCCAGGAGAAATTACAGAGGAAATGGCAACATGAATGCTGCCCTTACTGTTAGGCTGACAATCAGCTCCAGGGTGATGGTGACAGATATTGTAATCAATCAAAATCTACCCAAGCAGAAATCCAGAGGCTACAAAGAACTCTATACTAATCAGAGTGCCAACAGGCTGGCCATGGCTCAGAGAACATTGTGGAAGATGGCGGTGAAAGATTTAAGGCTCACAGAGTGGGTAGGAATATCCTGAGGCACAGTCCCCAGCTACCTCACAGGGACTAACTGAGGCCTTCAGGACCCCACAGTGAATACCATAACCCCACTGAGGAGGCGCCCCAGGTAACAGGAGCAGGGATAAGGGTATAATATAATATAATATAATCTGGAGGCTGGAGAGATGGCTCAGCAGTTAAGCACTTGCCTGTGAAGCCTAAGGACCCTGGTTCGAGGCTCAATTCCTCAGTACCCATGTAAGCCATCTGGAGTTCGTTTACAGTAGCTGGAGATTTTATTGTGCCATTCTCTCTCTCTCTCTCTCTCTCTCTCTCTCTGTTGCTCTCAAATGAATATAAAGAAAGAAACAAAGAAAGAAAGAATATAATCTGTCTATATATATATATATATATATATATATGTGTATATATATATATATATATATATATATATATATAATAAAAGTTTAAAAGAACTAGAGCTAGAGAGATGACACAGAGGTTAAAGGCACTTGCTTGTACAGCCTGACAGCCTGAGTTCCCAGTATCCATGTAAAGCTATGTGTACAAAGTGGCACATGCATCTAAAGTTCATTTGCAGTGATAGAGGCCCTGGTGCATCCATACTCACTCTTTCTTTTCTCTCTCTCTCTCTCTCTCGCTCGCTCGCTCACTCGCTCACTCTTGCTCTCACTCTCGCTCTCTCAAATAAATAAATAAAAATATCAAAAAAAAAAAAAAACTAGAAGCTGAGCATGATGGTGCACACCTTTAATCCCAGCACACAAGAAGCAGAGGTAGGAGGATCACCATGAGTTCAAAGCCACCCTGAGACTACAGAGTGAATTCCAGGTCAGCCTGGACCACAGCAAGACTCTACCTAACAAAAAAAAAAAAAAAAATCTAGAAAAAACAATTTTAAAAATCCTTTATTTTAACCGTAGACTACTGTTATCCTCAGGGCTGACCCATATATATGTTATACACATATACAAACTGATTAAAACTTGTAAGACTACCTGAGTGTAGTAGTTCACGCCTTTAATTTCAGCACTCAGGAGGCAAAGGTAGGGAGGGGTTCACCATGAGTTCAAAGCCACCCTAAGATTACATAGTGAATTCCAGGTCAACCTGGACTGCTCTAGACCCTACCTTACAAAAAATTTAAAAATAAATTGTGGCCCTATACAATAAAAGGATTCTGTGCTGGGGATCCCATCAGGCTACCACAATATCAACTTCAATCTTCAAAAATACCCCTTATCCAGTCACACCACTTAAAGAATGGTAAACTTGAATACATTCCCAGTTCTATATCACCACTGCAAGAAAATTTTGCTACCTTAGCTACCACTCTCTTCAAAGATAATATCTAAAAACCTGTGTATTTCTTACACATAATACTTTTTAATATAATTCCTTTTCACTACTTCTTTGGCCATATAGGACTTTCAGCTTATTAAAGAATTATATCAGGGTCCAACTAACTAGACAGTGATGAAACAATTCCAAATTTGGATTAATACAAAGAAAAAACCTAAAGGTTTTTAGAAGTCACAAATTCAGACCTAGTGAGCTGATAAAAATCAAACTGTTTCAAATGCCTAATAATATCCTACCCTTCAAAGAAAACACAGCTAAGCATAGTAAATCAAGTCAAGCCTATAATCTCAGCACTCCTGAGGCTGATGTAGGAGCATCACCTTGAGTTCAAGGCCAACACGGCCTACACAGTGAGTTTTGGGCCAGTCTCAATCTGAGCTGAAGTGTGAGACCCTGTCTCAAAAAAAAATAAAATAAAAAGTTCTAAAGAAAAAAATAGCATAACCTCTCAAATGAAAAACTAATGCTATAAATAATGAGACAATTATCAAAGAAACAAAAAGTATCTGAACATCACAAATGTGATAAACAAATTTCCATCAAATATAGAAAGAAGTTTCATACACTTAGAGTGACATCTTTTCAGTTGGTTTGTATGTTTAGTATTTGTCCCACTAGTACTGGAACCTTCCTACCTCTAGAGAATAAATTAAGCTATACTGTATGATGAAGGATAAGCTCTGTACTACTCCATCTATTCCTTCCCAGATGATTCAATACCATATAACATCAGAGCACATCTTGAACTAATCTGGTCTAGACACTAGTCTAACTCATAGTTTTAGCTAAGTTCCCCAGAAGCACAATTTGGTAATAACGTAAATAACTAAATTCAACTAGCCGTTTTTCTTTGAAATCTCAATGTCCGTTTCATATGTGCTCTACCAAGATAATAAATCATGGTGTTAGCAGCATGTGGACCAATATTTTCCAAGGGCAAAATCCACTTCCAATTTGACCACAAACTTCATATCTGTATCTTCTGACATCATAACTACCAAGTATTGTACAGGAGTGCAGCAGACACCAAACGAAAACACTACTATGAAAAAAAAAAGTCTGTAGATTTTCATGAAATTGTAGTCTCTGAATTGTAACAAGCAACTACCTACTTTCTACCATACACAAGAAAACTTTAATGAAAACGTCCCTAAATCTTCCAGTGCCAAAAATGCAAAACATTGAAGTCAGTTTCCAAACAGCACTGAATCTGTCAGGCAAGCCAAAGTTCTATTTACGGCTAATGTGATGAGGTTGGCATTTCAGTTTATTTGCATTAGGACCATCCATTCTGCAAAGTGATCCCACAAATATGAGTACACTTCCTATAATCACTGTGGGAGAAGTCCACGGAGAATACACACAAGCACCTGGACACACAGGGCCTTGGGATCGGAAATGAACTCCTGTCAGTTCAGCCCCCTTTGCTCCGGGCCACCTCCCGCTGGCCAGTGGCCCCTTTCCACATGCTGACGCACAGCCCAGCCCTGCACCGTTGGCGATCAGTGCAAAGTACCAGCCCGAGTCTCAGAAACTTTGGCTCGGTTATCCGCCCCCCCCCACACACACACACACATTCACATACACAAGGCGCGGGGGCGTGGGGAGGGGGTGTCACGGCCCAGGCGGGCAGCTTTGAAGTGGGGCGCTCCTTGCAGGTAGAGATCTGCCCCAAGACGCTAGACTGCAAAACCACAAGCATCAACACAAGCGGAGGAGCAGAGTGCGCGGCGGCGGCCGCGGCGCAGGAAGGGGACGAGCGAGCGAAGGACAGTGCGAGCCACGGAAGCCGGCATGGGGAGGTAAGGAAACCTCCCAACCGCACGCCCCCCACCCACACCCACCACCCTCCGCACCCGGGGCAGCGAACTCGGCAGCAGCCACCTCCCAGCGGCGACCCAGGCGGGGGCGGCGGCAATGTCAGGAGGGCACCGCGGGAGGCGGCGGCCGCGGGAGCCTGCACCCCGCCCCCAGGTGAGGGGCGCCCGCCCGCCGGCCCGGGCCGAGACCACACGAGCTGCCACCCCGGAGAAGCCCCGCGTGCCCGGGGATCGGCCGACAGGGCTGAGCCCGCCCGTCCTCCCGCCGTCCTCCAGCATCCCAGTCCCGGGGCCGGACCCCCCATCTCAACCCTGTCCACCGTCAGCCGGGACGCCGATACCCGCCCCCGGGCCGACCAGGACGGCGGGCTCCGGGCCGCCACACCGCCCTCAGGCCCCATCCGAGGCCGTCCTCGCCTCACCTCGAGTCTTCCCGGGGGGGCGCCGGCGGAACAACAACTCGCTCAGACGCCCGCCGTCCCGCGCTGTGGGGCCGGGCCCGTCCCGTTCACTCCGTCGCCGCCAAAGCCCGGCGATGGAAGAGGGAGGAGGGAGCGGGGCGGAGGGAAGCCGGGTGGGGAGCCGAGAGGACCGCCGGGCAGGAAGAGGCGAGGGCGGGGGCGGACTGAGGAGGAGCGGCAGGAGGAGGCGGCCGGGAGCGGGGGCGCGCGCGCGCTCGGACCCTCGGCGCGGCGTGCGCGCTCCTGAGGGCGGAGGCGCGTGCTCGGCCCGCGGCGGCGGCGCGCGCGCGTCCACGGCCCCTTCCAAGCGCCAAGTACGAAGGTGACGGAGCCCGAGGTGACCCCAGCCAGCCGAGGCGCGCGAAGCCATGAGGGGCCCTGACGGAGTTCTCCCTTGGAGGAGGTCATTGTCTTCCTCACAAACCGGGGTTTACATACTGCCCTTTTTTATTTATTTGAGAGAGAGAGGGAGAAAGAAAGAGAGATTGGGCACGCCAGGGCCTCCAGCTGCTGCAAACAAACTCCAAACCTTGTGCAACTGCCTTACATGGGTCCTTGGGGGAATCGAATCTGGGTCCTTGGGCTTCACAGGCAAGCGCCTTAACCGCTAAGCCATATTTCCACTCTTAATGTCCAGTAGTCGTCTGGGGAAGTCACCTGAAAGAGTGCTTTCCCCAGTTACTCTTGTCTGACCTTTCAGAAAGTCTGCAAGACTCAGAAAAGACTGAAGAAAAAAAAAAAAAACCTATGGGAAAATGAATAGGAAAGTGCTGAACAGTGCTGTGCAATTAGATGAAGGCAAGATAGCCTCGTTTTCACCTTTTATCCTGTGGTGGTAGTAGATTTTGGAGTACAAACAAGTTCCAGATAAAATAAAGCATCTGTTGTGGAGGCTACAAACCCTGTACTGACCCCTTGGATGATGGATATCCTTCCTAGATCAAGATGCCAGAAATGACCTGTACAAGTTCTGAGTCTTCCAAATATTTTATTTCTGCCAGGCTGTGACACCTGTACATTCAGAATCACTTAGATAAATCCGCAATGTTTTAGAGCATCCTTGAGGATCTACCTCATTCAATTGTTTATCTTCCACAATAAATCATGCCTAGCTCATGAGAAGTATTCGATAAATGTGATGGCATGAGTAAGTGAATACAGTGCAGAAAATTTTAGAATGTCTTTAGATTCAAATTATTTCATTCCACTTAAATTCTCCTGCCCATAGTTCCCCACACAGGTCCAAAAACTACTCTGAGAAATGTGACCTTTGTCCAAAGGGCCCTCTAGCCTACTTTCTTTTCTTCTGTTTTCCCAATGTTAATTGTCTATAGAAATAAACTGTCTAAGTGGAAAGCAGAAGATGTTAGATTCACTTGTATGCTGGTTTTGCTTATCCGTGCTTTTTTTTAGTAGGTTCATGATTGACCTGCAGTTAGCTATGCAAGTTTGAAATGTAAAACTTGTCAAGCTTTGCCATATACACACACCTGTGAAACCATCACCACAGTCAAGATAATGAACACAACCATCAACCCAAAAAGATTCACTGGGTCCGCTCTGTCCCCTCTCTTACATCCTCAGGCAACCACTGATCTATTTCACTGGAGCTTAGTTTGCATTTAATGTTGTCTATGAATGGACTCGCACAGCACACTTCTTCTGTGTTGCTTTTTTTATTTACCATATTATTTCAAGATTCATCCATGTTGATGCATATATACAATGACCTATTCCGTTTTAGTCTCACAGCATGTATCCAGTTCCTTTGTGTGATAGCCATTATGCTTTAGAATATGCATCTATTCAGCTCCCTTTAATTTCTGCTTTTGTTTTGTTTTTTTTGTTGTTGTTGTTGTTGTTTTTTCCAGACCTGGAAGTTTCCCTTTCTCGATTTCAAGCTTGGAAAAAAATTTTTTTCAATGTTTAAAGTTATAATCTATCACTTTCATGTTTTTGGAAAGGTAGAGAGAGTCTTCCTTTGTCAGCTAGTTTAACATATTAACCTGAATTAGATTAATTTTTAACAGTGCAAGGGAATTCTGTTTGAAAGGAACTCTATTTTTTTTTTTTGTATTTTTAAAAATTAACACATCAAGCTGGGCGTGGTGGCACATGCCTTTAATCCCAGTTCTTGGGAAGTAGAGGTAGGAGGATTGCTGTGAGTTCAAGGCCACCCTCAGACTACATAGTGAATTCCAGTTCAGCCTGAGCCAGAGCGAGACCCCCCACCTCAAAAAAAAAAAAAATTTAACACATCAAGTAAAGGGTTTCATTATTGCATTTTCATACATACTTTGTTGATCCTCCTCCCCTACTCCTCTCTGTCTCCCCCTCTGTCTTGCCCTTGTCTCACTCATGTTGGTCCTGTTCCCCCTAGAGACCTTATTCTGCATTCATATCACAAGCATTCTATTTCCCTCTGCTTTTCCTTCTTTCCCTCCCTTAAGATATTTCTTCCATTTGTATGGCCTACACATACTTATAAACACATATATAAAAATTTAAATCTAAACCAGGCGCTGTTACTCATGCCTTTAATCCCAGCACTCAGGAGGCAGAGGTAGGAGGATTGCCATGAGTTCAAAGCCAGCCTGAGACTACATACTGAATTCCAGGTCAGCCTGGGCTAGAGTAAGAACCTACCTCAAAAAAAAAATTAAAATCTAAGGTTTGTATGTTAAGAGAAAACATGTGGCAATTGTCTTTCCGAGTCTGGGCTACTTTCCTTAATGTAATTTCCAGTTCAATTTTTTAAAATATTTTTTTTTATTTATTTAAGAGAGAGAGAGAGAGTAGGCGTGCCAGGGCCTCCAGCCACTGCAAACAAACTTCAGATGCATGTGCCACCTTCTGCATCTGGCTTATGTGGGTCTTGGAGAGTCGAACCAAGATCCTTTGGCTTTCAGCCCCAGTAAATTTTTTCTACAAGTGTTATGATTTCATTTTTTCTTTATGGCAGAATAAAATATGTATATGTAACACATTTTTAAAAAATATTTTCTTTTTATTTATTTATTTGAGGAGAAAGAGAGAGAGAAAGAGGCAGATAGAAAGAATAGCGCATTGGGGCCTTTAGCCACTGCAAACAAACTCCAGACACAAGCACCACTGTGTGCATCTGGCTTATGTGGATACTGGGGAATTGAAACCTGGGTCCTTAGGCTTCACAGGCAAGTGCCTTAACAGCTGAGCTATCTCTCCAACCCCTGTAGTACATTTTTGTATCCACTCATGTATCAGTGGACATCTAGACTGGTTCCATTTCCTGGCTATTGTGAGCAGAGCAACAGTAAACATGGATGTGCTAGTGTCTGTTTAGTAGGATTTGGGGGATATGCCCAGGAGTCATATGGTATGAGTCATATGGTAGGTCTATTTTTAGTTTTTTGAGAAACCTCCAGACGATTTCTATAGTGGCTACACAAGTTTACACAGTGAATAAGGAGGAACTCTTTTATTACAGTGTAAAGGCACACTGTAATCATGGAGGTAGCCTGCCTCTGTGGATTTGGCATCAGCCATTTCAGCAGAGTAATCACTCCCTAGTGTTTTCCCTACATCAGTCTGTCCAAGCACGGCTTTGGCTTTGGCACTCAGCCTCCAAATCCCTTGAAGTACTTGTAGCAGGCCCAGTAAATTCTAGGTTTTGTGCAAAAAATAAAAAATTAAAAATTAAAAAAAAACATTCTTTAAATGTGTATATTTTACAGAAAAGCAACTTCCAAAATTACAAATGTTTTCATGGTAGAAGGAAGAAAATTACCACTTTCCTCTTCTGAGGAGTCAAAGGAAATCTATATCCTCCCTCCTTCTCTCTGACTCCCTTCTATAACATATTTTAAACCCTTCTTCCCTTTGCCACATTAAATAAACTGCAGGGTTTTCGCATGTGTGTGGTGTGATGTGTGTACAGATGCATGCTCCCCATGAGTGTGCATGCAGAGAACATGGGAGAATCTTCATGGCTTCTTTTTTTAATTTTTTTTTCATATGTTTCCTTGAGATGGAGTCTCAGTTAACCCTGAGCAGAATGGCTGACCAGCGAGCCCCAGCATTTCTCCCGGTTCAGCTCCCTACAGGACTAGGATTCCCGCATGCATGAGAATGACCATCTGTCATTGCTGGGAAATCAAACTCAGAGTAAATCAGGCCCTCATGCTTGTGTGGCAAGCTTTCTTACCCACTGAACCATCTTCTCAACCCAGTAAACCACAAATTTGAAAAAAAAAAAAAAAAAGATTTCTTTAAGGCCAGGCGTGGTGGCACACACATTTAATCCCAGCATTCGGGAGGCAGAGGTAGGAGGATCGCCGTGAGTTCGAGGCCACCCTGAGACTACATAGTGAATTTCAGGTCAGCCTGAACTAGAGTGAGACTCTACCTCAAAAACAACAACAACAACAAAAAAAATTTCTTAAGTTTTTTGACAGTATATCTACTGTAAGGGTCAATGAGAGCCTGGCTACATACTGAGAACTTGTCAAAACAAGAACAGATAAATAAATGGGAATTATTAAATGACAAAGGCTTCAGATTGTCTTAAAGGATTCCTGGGCTGGCTCAATAGTTTAAAGCACTTGCTACACAAGCCTGGCAACTGGACCTCTGATCCCTAGAACATGCATGTATCTGTAATTCCAACAGGCCAACTGCAAGGGAAGTTGGGATCAGGAAAATCCAAAAACTCTGGGCTGAGAGATGGTTCAGCTGCTAAATGTACTTGCTTGCAAGGCCTGCCAGCCCATGTTCAATTCCTCAGCACCCATGTAAAGCTGGATGCAAAGTGGCATATGCATCAGTGATACCAATTCCCCAATGACTATGGGAGGTGGAACCAGGCTAGTCCCTTCATTCCTTGGCAGTCGGACAGTTCATTTGCAGCAGCAAGAGACCCTGTCTCAAAGACGTAGAGTACAGACACCCAGAAGTTGTCCTCTAACCTTCACACATGTTAAATAATTTTTTTGTTTTGTTTTGTTTTTTTGTTTTTCAAGGTAGGGTCTCACTCTAGCCCAGGCTGACCTGGAATTCACTATGTAGTCTCAGGGTGGCCTCAAACTCAAGGACATCCTCCTACCTCTGCCTCCTAATTTTTTAGAAAATTCTGAAGCTACTTAGTAGCTGGGCGTGGTGGCACACGCCTTTAATCCTAGCACATGGGAGGCAGAGGTAGGAGGATCACTGTGAGTTCAAGGCCACCCTGAGATTGCATAGTGAATTCCAGATTAGCCTGGGCTAGAGTGAGACCCTACCTTGGGAAAAAAAAATCCCAAAGCTCATGGGGCCAGTTAGTCTGGATTTCTTTGCAGCGGCAAACAAGAGGCATGTCTCAAACAAGGTAAAAGGCAAGGACCAACACCTCAAAGTTGACCTCGTACCTCCACACACACATTGTGGCACATGCACAGCCATATATATATATATATATATATATATATATATATATACACACACACACACACCAAAACCAAAACAAAAAAAAAAAAGATTCTCATGAACACTAACACTTCCTTAATTTCAAGAAGATTCTTACTGTTAGAAGACAGATACTACATTTAACTGCTCTTTGAATTTCATGTGAGTGTAATGGTATCATGTTCTCCTTGAGCCTCTGTGCCTTGCTGACTACCTATGTAAAACAAAGAAACTACCTTGTTCCTGTTCTCTAATCCCAACACTTGGGAGGCAAAAGTAGAAAGATCACTGTAAATTAGAGGCCAACCTGGAACTACAGAGTGAGTGCCAGTTCAGCCTAGGCTAGAGTGAGACCCTACCTTGAAAAAAGAGAAAAAATACAGAGCAAACCGGGCGTGGTGGCACACACCTTTAACCCTAGCACTCCAGGAAGCAGAGGTAAGAGGATCACTGTGAGTTCAAGGCCAGCCTGAGACTACAGAGTGGGTGCCAGGTCAGCCAGGGTACAGTGAGACCCTATCTCAAAAACAGCAACAAAAAGCCAGGCGGGGTGGTGCATGCCTTTAATCCCCACACACAAGAGGCAGAGGTAAGAGGATTGCCATGAGTTCGAGGCCAGCCTGAGACTACATAGTGAGTTCCAGGTCAGCCTGAGCTACAGTGAAACCCTACCTCCAAAACCAAAAAAAAAAAAAAAGCAACAAAAGAAAAGTATAGTGAATTATTCCTAGCATAGGAAAATTTAACTTTTCATTCAAATATCTTTATTTCTTTTTTATTGTTTTTATTTTCATTTTTTGAGTTAAGCCCAACAGACCGACCCCCCCCCCCTTTTTTTTAAGTGAGACAGCAACAGAGAGAGAGAGAATTGGCATGCCAGGGCCTCCAGCCACTGTAATCAAACTCCAGATGTATGTGCCACCTTGTGCACATGTGTAACCTTGTGTGCTTGTGTCACCTTGTGCATCTGGAGAATTGAACATGGGTCCTTGGGCTTCTCAGGCAAGCTCCTTAAACACTAAGCCATCTCTTCAGCCCTTAATTTTTATTTATTTATGTATTGAGAGAAAGAGAGTGAGGGAGAGAGAGAAAGAATGGGAATACCAGGGCCTCTAACCACTACAAACAAACTCCAGACACATGCGCCAGCATCTGCATCTGGCTGATGTGGGTTCTAGAGAGTCAAACCTAGGTCCTTAGGCTTCAGTGTCAAGTGCCTTAACTGCTAAGTCATCTCTCCAGCCCCTTCATTTCTTTATTTTTTTGTTTTGTTTTTTGTTTTTTGAGGTAGGGTCTCACTTTAGCCCAGGCTGACCTGGAATTCACTATGGAGTCTCAGGGTGGCCTCAAACTCACAGCAATCCTCCTACCTCTGCCTCCTGAGTGCTGGGATTAAAGGCATGCACCACCACGCCTGGCTTTTCATTTCTTTTTTTGATTGTGGAAAATAATGGGTTTAGTTATGGTATTCTCTTTATTTTTATTTTTATTTTTATTTATTTATTTGACAGAGAAAAATAGGCAAGTAGAAAGAAACAGAGAGAGAATGGGCATGCCAGGGCCTCCAGCACTGCAAATGAACTCCAGATTCATGCACCCCCTTGTGCATCTGGCTTACATGGGTCCTGGGGAATTGAACCTAGGTCCTTAGGGTTCACTGGCAAGCACCTTAACTGCTAAGCCATCTTCCCAGCCCTGACAGTGGCACTTTCATACAGGTAAAGCATGGGGCTTCATGGGTTTGTTTGCTTATTTGTTTTTTATAGTGCTAGGATCTGGTGTTTATTTTTTTTCCAGAAAGTTTTAGCGTTATACATTTCATTTATTTCAGGGTTCTTCCAATGGTGAATAGTACAAGAATTGTAAAATCTTTTTGTTTTATAAATGTAGCCTTGTACAGTGGAAAAATCTGTGTATTCATTACATTAAGCCAGTATCACTTGTGAGATAGTCAAAACATAACTGTTCTCTGAAATTAACTCATGGGATGAGGATTTCCCCTATAGTAGAGTGAAAATTCCGGCAAATCATCTTCTGACCATTCTCCTTATTTGTATAAAATAGAAAGGCCCGCACTTTAAAGTCACAAAAATTTGACCTGAATTTGATATTTAGAAAGGGAAGTTTTAGAGAAAAGGGTTATGGTCATATTTTATCTTTCCTGCCCAAGTTCTGCCTGTATTTGATGGTTGCTATTAGTGACTGACTAGGTTGGAATTCAGGGAGAGGATAAGGAAAAGAGAGCAGAAAGGTGTAATTGGCTAGAGCTGTAGTAACATGGTTTTGAACTCTCTGGGGCAGACAGGTGTTTAAAGCTAACACTTTCTTATGGGCACTTCTGTGAGGTCCTCAGTGCTTGGCTACTCTGCTTTCTATAATCTGGGCCATGTGTTCTTCCTCTTGCTGTTCTTTCTCCATTACCCTTACGGTTTTGATTGTTTGGGGGCTTTTTGTTTGTTTGTTTTCAACTTCATATTTTTGTTTTGTTTTGTTTCTCCTACCTTAGGCAGTTCTCTCGGGCAGGAGTCAGAAAGAGCGCAAGATTGGCTTTTCCAGCAGGACATGGTGACGCATGCCTTTAATCCCAGCACTCAGTAGGAGGATAGTCATGAGTTTGAGGCCACCCTGAGACTCTATACTGAATTCCAGGTCAGCCTGGGCTAAAGTGAAACTCTGCCTCAAAAAAAAAAAAAAAAAAAAAGCAACAACAAAAAAAAAAAAGATTGGCCTTTCCCCACTGTCTGGCCCTCCTCTGGTCCATAGGAAGCATTATCCATCCATTGTCTTGTCAAACTGAAGGGACTGGATGGTCCTAATACAACTGGGCATATCCTCTCTAATAACAAAGAGCCTGCCAAACATTCACTATCTGGCCCTTTAAATTCTCCTGGGGAAATTTTCCCATTATATTTCTCTGAACAAGTCTATAAAAAGGCCCACTCAGAAGGCCCAAGTTGAAAGGGCAAACACCTGTTCTTTCATCCTACTGAGCGGGGCATAGGGATGCCTAGGCGGGCTTTCTCTGAAAAGAAAGGACTCTCAGTTTCCACTGACTGACCTTTGTGGTTTTTAAGCACTGTCTAGCCAATGGAAACTTGTTTTGAATTTCTGCCTGGTGGTCTGGTACTTCACTCTAAATATTACACCTTATACAGTGTGCGTAGGTCAACATTTCCTGTGCAACCTTCTGTGACATTTCTCATGGCTTTAAAATTCAAAATAGTTTCCTTTAACTTTAACATTTAACATTAGGACCTTTTCAGCCATAAATGGGAGAGCTATATCACCCCTCCCCCAAACAAGGCCCATGGAATATTGCAGAAGGGGTGGAAATAATTTAAGAGCTGGAGAAAGGTAAGAAAGTGATGTGGAACTCTGGCTTCCGAGCATGACATGGCGGTTGCATTATTGAAGTCAGGGCAGCTGCAGATATTGCACAGGTCAAAATCCTGTTATGGAATGGGGCTCCTAGAGTTCCCTGAGGATTTATATACAGCCAATGGTTGATGGGGAAGAGAGAGAGATTTTCTTCACTGATGTAGCCATTGGTAAGGTGTCCATGTGCTCCTGTAAGCAACCTTAATAAAACTTATTGAGTCACCAGAAAAAAGAAGGAAGGAAAGTAGAAGGGGTTAAGATGGGAAGTGGAAGGGAATCAGTGGGGAGGAGGGGGACAAGAGAGTAAGATGGAATAGGACTGAAACACATTATGTCCATATATAAAAACACCATAATTAAAACCATTATTGTGTACAAGTGACATATGCTAGTAAAAATCATAAAAAATAAAAATGAGCCGAGCATGGTGGCACACGCCTTTAATCTCAGCACTCAGGAGGCAGAGGTAGGATGATTTCCTTCAGTTTGAGGCTATTCTGAGACTACATAGTGAGTTACAGGGCAACCTGGGCTAGAGTGAGATCCTACCTTGAAGAAAAAAAAAATCATAGGGCTGGGGAAATAGCTTAGCGGTTAAGGTTTTTGCCTATGAAGCCAAAGGACCACGGTTCGATTCCCCAGGACACACCTAAGCCAGATGCACAAGAGGGTGCATGCATCTGGAGTTCGTTTGCAGTGGCTAGACACCCTAGGGTGCCCATTCTCTTTCTCTCTGTCTGCCTCTTTCTTTCTCTCTCTCTCTCTTGCAAATGAATAAATAATTAAAAAATCATAAAAATTAGAGCCTTTCATTAGAATAAGAGGGATACAAACCGATCATAATAATCATAAGTACTCCCTAATATACAAAGTAAACATTAGTATTTTTCTCTATGATCCATATTTTTTTCTTTTTTTTTAATGAGAGAGAGAGAGAATTGGTGTGCCAGGGCCTCCAGCCGCTGCATTCAAACTCCAGATACATGCACCACCTTGGGCGCATGTACAACCTTACACACTTGCATCACCTTGTGCATCTGGCTTATGTGGAGCCTGGAGAATTGAACATGGGTCCTTACGCTTCACAGGCAAGCGCCTTAATTGCTAAGCCATCTCTCTAGGCTGGATCCATAAATTTAATCAACAGTTTAATTCCTACATCCTCTTTGCCATTCCAGTTTGAATTCCTTCAGACCTAAGAAACTGTCCTCCAAAACACCTTGAATTTTTTATCTCATGGTAAAATAAAAAATTCAAAATATGTATTTGACTATTCTCTTTAAAAATCAAGCACTTCTTTAAAAGCCAAATGCCCATCTAGTTATATGAGTTGCTATTTCAATTTTCAGAGCAATTTCATGAGTATGTTATACCAACATATTACTGAGTTAAATGTCTTCATACCTTAAAAAGTCTTTCTTCTCCTAAGATGTTGCTTTCTTTCTAAGTAGGTGAGCAGAAAGAAGAGAAACACGGGTATATAAAACACTTGCATCCCTGCCATGATTCTCTTACTCTTTCTCCCATCTGAATAAGATATAACAACTTTTACTTATCTTTACTTACCCATCTGGCTTGTGAGGGACATTATCTCAAAGTCCTGGTCAAAATGTACTGTGTAATTTTCATTTGGACACTGTGGTAAGATAGCATATATCTTCATGCTTTCATTGACCACATATTGGTCAAGTATTCCTTAGGTGAAAGGTACTATTTTGTTGCTAACAATGCAACAATAAATTTTTTAAAACATTTTATTTATTCATTTGAGGGACAAAGAGGCAGACAGAGTATAGCACACCAGGGCCTCCTGCCACTGCAAACGAACTCTAGACATGTAGCCCGCATAGTCGTCTCGCCAGCAAGAACGCACGTGGACACCAGGATCCTTCTGCAGCAAGCGTTTATTGAACAGATGAAAGAGGAAGACCCCGCGCCCCCGAAATGGCGCCGCTTATATAGCCCCTAGGTGGCGTGTACTCTGCTGATTGGCTGCGCGCTCATATGATGCTCATATGACGCTCATATGCCCGGGCTGGGCAGTGACTTGGCGCGCTTTTGCCACTTGCACATGCGCTATTCTCACCAGGGCCGAGGCCGGATGTCAGCGCCATAATGGCGGTCACCTCTCGGCTCTCTACATCTCCCCCTGTTTGTTTTAATAAGATGACAACTGCCTCATAGCCCAGCCAGCGCAGCACCAAACAACCCTATGTTCGATCAAGCAAATTCCTTTCTTGGGGAATAAGCGATCAAGAGCTCACTCCCTCACCTTATCAGGTGCAATGGAGACAAGTCCTCTGAGTGCAAAGGCCAAGGGAGAGACAAAAAGGGGAGTTAACACCCATCCCTGTGTAATGGAATATTGTTCCTGGGGGTGCAAGGGCTGTCAATCTCATATTTTGGTGTTGCAGCCACTTAGGCAAGGGCTGATTAGACTTAGATCTCCCATCGACTCAGTGCAATGGGCTAAACCCTTGAGGTGCATCGACTGAGGGTCTCAGTCTAATTAATTAACCAAATTTCAGGAGATGATCCCTGTTCCATAGCCACAAGTGCTTGCGAAATAACGGCCTTGTCACATTGTTATTGAGCTCTGAGCTTGCAGAACAACCAAAGCAGGAACACTAAGCCACAACATAGGGCTGCACCAAACAGCGCTACTCCCACCCATTCCTTAAAGAAAGAGAAGGCTGAAGAAATCCAGGATGTCAGGCCCACAGCTAGGGAGGGGTCAACTCTAGTAGAATAGGGTCTTCATAATGGATCTTGTCCACTTCTTTGGCTCCTGCACAGGATCTCGATGATTCGTCAGGTCTCACAAGTCTACGTGTTAGGCGTTCTGGTAGCCAGAATGGATTGTCTTCTTCCTGTGGAAAAACACAAACAGCTCCCCTGGATCTTATTAAAATAGGATCCGGGCCTCTCCATTGACCAGTCAAAACATCTTTCCACTTAACCATCTCCTGTGGCCTGTTAGGCTCTGAGCAATGACGGTCAGCCGCCGAATGGCCCTGACTGTCCAAATTTAAAAAATTAAGAGTAAAGAGTGCTATGGATATAGTCACTCGTGGGACTGAGGGCAGAGCCTCATCGACTCCCCCTTTTTGTTTTATTAAATAAGACTTTAGAGTGTGATGAGCCCGTTCTATAATACCCTGTCCTTGAGGATTATATGGGAGACCTGTTAAATGGGTCACTCCCATCTGGTGACAGAACTGTCCAAATTTTTGAGAAGTATAAGCTGGTCCAT
The DNA here is from genome assembly GCA_036346955.1 of Dipus sagitta. Classification (NCBI taxonomy): domain Eukaryota; kingdom Metazoa; phylum Chordata; class Mammalia; order Rodentia; family Dipodidae; genus Dipus; species Dipus sagitta. Next base: position 299,836,024 of record CM070770.1, on the reverse strand, counting down.
TGTCAGTTTTAAGAATTTTGGGCTTCCCCCAGGCACTTCACGCCTCGAGGCAGTGTTGAATAACATGGGCTGTTTTCTCCCCGGTTAATGGGGAAGCAAACATAACTCCAGAACAAGTATCAATGGAAACATGTAAATATTGTAATTTGTCAAAAGATGGGACGTGAGTAACATCCATCTGTCAAATTTGTAATGGGCGAATTTCTCTGGGATTAATTTCTACATGAGGCACAGGTAAAAATTGACAGCAACTTTGACATTGAGTTACTATATCTCTAGCCTCTTTTTTAGTGATGTCAAACCGACGACGCAATGTCTCAGCTGTGACATGAAACCTTTTATGAAAACTTTTAGCCAACTCCAATTTTGATGAAAGAACAAGCATGATAAACTTCGTGGCCCGATCTGCCAAGTCATTTCCACGGGACATGGGCCCCGGTAGGCCCGAATGAGCCCTGATATGTGTAATGAAAACAGGAGATCTCCTATTAATCAAGGCAAACTGAATCTTTTGAAAAATTGTTGCAAGCTTGCTAGATGCCTTAATCAACCCAGCAGCCTCTAAAGTTTTTGTTGCATTTACTACATAACAGGAATCCGAAACAATATTCAGGGGACCTGGGAATTTTTTCAAAACTTCTAATACTACCAAACATTCCACAACTTGAGGTGAGGTTTTATGATATTGTTTAGATATAATCTTATCATTAACCACATAGGCCCCTACTCCTGTTTTTGACCCATCTGTATAGACCACCAGCCCATCTTGAAGTGGCTCCCGAGATATAATGTGTGGGAACACAACCTCTTGGGTTAAGGCAAATTGTAAAATAGGGTGTCTAGGGTAATGATTGTCTATTAAACCACCAAAGGAGGTGATTAACACCGCCCAAGTATCAGAAGTAGCAGTTAATATCTGAACTTGATGGGCTGTATAAGGCACAATTAAAGACTTGGGTTCTTTTCCAAAATGAGTAATGGCTGCCTTTAATCCACGAAGGGCAAGCAGAGCAATTGTATCTGGGTACCAATCAATAATCTTAGCAGGAGAAGCGTTGGGATGAACCCACAATAAGGGTCCATCTTGCCACAGCACGGCAGTTGGTAAATGCCTAGTTTTAAAAACGCACAGGTCGAAAGTTTTGGCTTCCTCTATGCGTTTTAACTGAGCATCCTGTAAAGCTTCTTCTACCACTTTTAGGGCACGGCTTGTAGCTGGTGTTAAGGCTCTAGGTGAAGAAATATGAGCATCTCCTTCCAGGATGTCAAACAATGGCTTCAATTCAGCAGAGGGAATTTTTAGAAACGGTCTCAACCAATTTATATCACCCAATAATTTCTGAAAATCATTTAACGTTCGTAAATGATCTCTGCGGATCTCTAATTTTTGAGGAACTATTTTTTCTGGGTAAATAACCGTCCCTAAAAAGGAACCTACTTCTGAAACTTGAACCTTCTCGGAAGCAATATGCAGGCCCCATTGTCTTAAGGTTTTTAATAATAAAGGATATACAGTCTGTAAAACAACTAATTTCTTATGGCACATAAGAATATCATCCATATAATGGATTAACAGCAGAGAGGGAAATTGTTTTCTAACTGGTTCAAGGGCCAATTGCACATATAACTGACATATAGTGGGGCTATTGGCCATGCCTTGAGGCAAAACTTTCCATTGATATCTTTTATCTGGCTCAAAATGATTAACAGCAGGTAGAGTAAATGCAAATCTATGTCTATCTTGTGGGCATAAAGGAATGGAGAAGAAGCAATCCTTAATATCTATAATTATAATTTTTCATTGTTTAGGCAAAGCAGAGAGCAAAGGCAGGCCTCGTTGCACGGAGCCAAATAGCCGCATCTGTGCATTGATGGCCCTCAAATCATGGAGAAGTCTCCATTTTCCAGATTTCTTTTTTATAACAAAAATAGGTGTATTCCAAGGAGAGGTAGAGGGCTCCAAATGACCAAGCTGTACTTGTTCTTTAACCAGCCTCGTAGCAGCTTCTAACTTTTCAGAGGAAAGAGGCCATTGAGGAACCCATATGGCTTCCTCTGTGAGCCAGGATATGGGCATGGAACCCTCAATGGCAGCTAATGAAAACCCAGACCTTGCTTCCCTACATTACCTTCTTGTGGGATCGGGCTTAATCTCCCTTGCTCTTTTTTGCCAAGGCCTCTTCCTTCCTTATATCCCATCCTTTTCATAATATCTAGAGCTTGCTGAGAGTATTCGTTAGTCAATGCTAGTCCTAATTCCTGTAAAATGTCTCTTCCCCATAGATTAACAGGGAGAGGGAGCACATAGGGTATAAAGCTTCCTGTTTGACCTTCTGGTGTTTGCCAAGTCAGTGACCGTGAACTCACTGCAGGGCTAGCCTCATATCCTAACCCTTGTAAAGAGTGAGACGATTGTGTAACAGGCCACGCCTTAGGCCACCATTGGGAGGAAATGATACTTTTATCAGCTCCAGTGTCCAAAATGCCAGAAAAGCTCTTCCCTTCTATCTGTAGTTGTAAAGTAGGCCTAGTTGAAAGATCAACTACCAAATGAGCGCAGTCAGTTCCTGAAGAACCAAGCCCCTTTGTGCCTCTTGGCATTTGGGTGGAAGGAAAATGGTCGTGTAAGCTGGGGAGGAGAACTAATTGAGCAATCTTATCCCCAGGGGAAATTGAAAATATGCCTTGCGGGCAAGAGCAAAGAACCTGAAGCTTTCCAGTATAGTCTTGATCCATTATTTCAGGATGAATCATAAGCCCCTTTAGGGTAAGAGAGGAGCGTCCTAAAATAAGGCCGACACTTCCTTTAGGGAGGGGACCTTCAAATTCAACCGGGACTGGTTGTACTCTCATATGTGGCATTAATAAGAATTGGGAGGTGGAACGGAGGTCCAGTCCTGTGGAACCTCTTGTTGCTCTACAGCTAGACATGCCCTCCTGTTGTCCACTTGTGTCCCATATCTTTTGGGGCCCTGAGACCTGGGGCCCTGAGACCCGTTTTTTGGAACATTTTCATTTCTTTTTTCAGAAGGGGTATCATGCTGAATAAGTTTTTCCTGAATATCTCTAACTGAGTGACACTCATTGGTCCAGTGATTGCCCTTTTTACACTTGGGGCATAGTCCTGGAATTTTTTTTTGTGCAGGAGCACGACAATCTTGTTTTAAATGACCCGCTTTGCCGCAGTTATAACAAGCTTTATTGTCTCCGAGACTCTGGCGGTTTTTAGCCTGTAATATAGCCGCTGCAAGGCCAGCATTAGTGAGTGGGCCTCCGAGTCCTCGGCAAACCTTTATCCAGTCTGTCAGCCCTTTGCTTCTCCTAGGAGCAATGACTGTCTTACACTCTGGGGAGGCATTTTCAAACACTAGTTGTTTTATCATTGGCTTAACTCGTTTTGGGTCCCCAAATATCCTGCCCGCTGCATCCGTCATCCTGGCTACAAAGTCCGAGAATGACTCCTGGGGGCCTTGAATAATCTTTGTTAGGTGTCCCCTGGCCTCGCCCTTTTTTGAGAGGGCTTTCCATGCTTTAATAGCAGCGGCAGAGATCTGACCATATGCTCCCCAGTCATAGTTTGTTTGATTATGAACAAATTGGCCTTGCCCTGTTAGTAAATTAAAGGTCCAGTGCCGTTGATTATCTTCTGCACTGGCATTAGCCCTTGCCTGAGTTTGAGAAGCATCGTGCCAAAGGGCTTTTCATTCTAAATATTGTCCCATATTAGGAAGAGCAGCTTTTATTGTAACTTGCCAATCATTTGGAGTCATTGCCATAGTGGCGAGTCTCTCAAGCTGCATAACTGTAAAATTAGCATCTACTCCATACTTATTAACTGATTCAGCAAGTTCCTTAATGAGGGCATACTCTACCGGCGCATGAACGCGGCCTCCATCCGTAGCCTCAAACACCGGGAAGGCTTGTAAGCACCTCCTTCTGTCCCCCTCTGAAAGGAAGGAATCTGAACAATGCTTGCCGGCATAAGGCAGAGGAGCACTGGGAATGATAGGGGCGGCAGATTGAAAAGCCGCGCGGTTCTTATCTCCTATCTTCTTTTGTTTTTGATTTTGTGGTAGCTCATCAAAATAATATCTCTCCTCCCCATAGCGAGCCACTTTCCCATCTAATTCTTCCTCCTCGGAGGGACTAAGATCCTCAGACTCTGAGCTATCAATTCCTAAAGCCTCCAATTCTTTTATCGGATAAAGAGGCCTCCTTTTTGGACTTTTTTTTTTCCTCTCTTGTTTCTCTCCCAGGGCGTCCTTTCCCTTGTCTTTTTTTTCTGTGGACTTAGCGTCCACAGAAAGGCCTTTTTTTTTAGAGACGTCTTTTTTTTTTTTTTTAAGGGCCCCTAACCTTTTATCCCGTTCTGTTTCTGACATGCTGTCTTGTAGCTCCGAATGTGAGGCTCCCATGTTCACAAAGAAGAGAACGAGAGCCACCATCACAATAGGGAGAGCGAAAATTGCTCCTACCAATTTGGATGAAAGATGAGACAAGTCAAGACCAAACATGCCTCTCAGAACCTACCTCAGTCCTGCAGTTTTGAATCCTTCCCCGTGAATGGGGGGTCTCCTCGGCGCCGGCGATGACAGGCACCCGGCGTCCCGGGTTTCGGCACCAGTTGTAGCCCGCGTAGTCGTCTCGCCAGCAAGAACGCACGTGGACACCAGGATCCTTCTGCAGCAAGCGTTTATTGAACAGATAAAAGAGAAAGACCCCGCGCCCCCGAAATGGCGCCGCTTATATAGCCCCTAGGTGGCGTGTACTCTGCTGATTGGCTGCGCGCTCATATGATGCTCATATGACGCTCATATGCCCGGGCTGGGCAGTGACTTGGCGCGCTTTTGCCACTTGCACATGCGCTATTCTCACCAGGGCCGAGGCCGGATGTCAGCGCCATAATGGCGGTCACCTCTCGGCTCTCTACATAGACATATGTGCCACTTTGTGCATCTGGATTTATGTGAATACTGGGGAACTGATCCAGGGCCATCAGGCTTTGCAAGCAAGTGCCTTTAACCACTGAGCCATTTCTCTAGCCTTGACAACATTAAACTTGACAGGGAAAATCTCTAAGCCCTCAGATACTTGTGGCAAACACCAACAATTAAAAAAAAAACAAAGCATAATGTGTGCTATGATGGATACAAGGAAGAAAAGCAAAAGAAGAGTGTAAAGGGATAGAAAGTATCATTTCAGATCGGGTAACCAGGAAATGCCTCTCTGGGGAAGTGCTTGAGCAGAAATCCTAAGGACATGAGGCTTTGTTCGTGTAAATGGCCTGAGATGGCAGTCCATTATGTGCATAAAGCTCAGTAGAGAAGTCAGTATGGTTGGGACCAGTGATGAAAAGAAGTGGAAGGGGGCTGGAGAGATGGCTTAGTGGTTAAGCGCATGCCTGTAAAGCGTAAGGACCCCGGTTCAAGGCTTGATTCCCCAGGACCCACGTTAGCCAGATGCACAAGGGGGCGCATGTGTCTGGAGTTCATTTGCAGTGGCTGGAAGCCCTGGCGCGCCCATTCTCTCTCTCTCTCTCTCTCTCTCTCTGTCTCTCTCTCTCTCTCTCTGCCTCTTTCTCTCTGTGTCTGTCGCTCTCAAATAAATAAATAAAAATAAACCAAAAAATTAAAAAAGAAAAGAAAAGAAGTGGAAGAAGACAAGTTTGGGAAAATAGCTGAAGACCGAGATGACAGAAGACTTAGGACTTCGTAAAAAGAGTTTAGTTCCAAGTTGATGGAAGGCCATTTTCAGCAAAAGAGTTATAAGATTAGTTCCATGCTTTTAAAAAATCAATATATCTCCAGTAATGATAATTAACTGTAGAGAAGTAAAACTAGAAGAGAGGACACAAGTTACAAAGCTTCTATAGAGGACTGGAGAAATGACAGTGACAGCTTACAATAAAGCAGTGGTGGGCAGGTATTAAGAAATGATTGAGTGCCAGGCGTGGTGCATGCCTTTAATCCCAGCACTCATGAGGCTGAGATAGAAGGATTGCTGTGAGTTCGAGGCCACCCTGAGACTACATAGTGAATTCAAGGTCAGCCTAGCCTATAGTGAGACCCTACCTCGGAAAAAAAAAAAGAAGAAAAGAAATGATTGAGGGCTGGAGAGATGGCTTTTCAGTTAAGGCACCTGCCCATGAAGCTTAAGGATCCAAGTTTGATTCCTCAGTATCCACATAAGCCAGATGCACAAGGTGGCACACATGTCTGGAGTTCATTTGCAGTGGCTACAGATCTCGGTATGCCCATTCTCTCTCTTTATTTGCCTCTTCTTCTCTTTCTCCAATAAATAAATAAAATATTTAAAAAATGATTGGGGGCTAGAGAGATGGCTTAGCAGTTAAGGCACTTGGTGGCAAAGCCTAATGACCCAGGTTTGATTCCTCAGTACCCACATAAAGCCATCTGTACAAAGTGACACATGTGCCTGGAGTTAGTTAGCTGGAGGCCCTGGCCCACCCATTCCTTCTCTGTCTCTCTTCTCTCTATCTTTCTCTGCTGCAGATAAAATAAGAAATAAAAGTTAAAAATTGATTGGTTTTCTGACATATTTTGAAGAAACAATCAAGAGCATTTACTGATAACCTGAGAACTAAAATGGAGTCAGTCTGAAAGTTTTCTAAGCAATGAGGTGAATAATGGGAACATTGGGGCAGAAGCAAACAGTTGGGAAATAGATAAAGTTCAACCTTAAATTTTGATGATTCAATAGCCAAGTGAAAAAATTTTTTAACTTTTTTAAAGTTTTTATTTTGGCTTACAGGTTTAAGGGGAAGCTTCGTGATGGCAGGAATAATGTGGTAGAGCAGAGGCCAGACATCACCTCTTTGCCAACAGCAGGTGGAAAATAGCAGCAGGGGCTAATAAACCTAAAAGCCCAACCCCAGTGACACACCTCTCCCAGCAAGGCTCCACCTCCCAAGTTGCCATCAGCTGGGAACCAAGTATTCAAAACGTATGAGTTTATGGGGGACATCTAATTCAAACCACCACATTCTGCCCCTGGTCCCCAGACTCTCAACCATTTCAGGATGCAAAATGTATTCCATCCAACTTTAAAAATCCCCATAGTTTGCATCAATCCCAACACTGTTCAAAAGTCTGAGGTGGGGCTGGAGAGATGGCTTAGCAGTTAAGGCATTTGCCTGCAAAGCCAAAGGATCCCAGTTTGATTCTCCAGGACGCATGTAAGCCAGATGCACTGGGGGGCGCATGTGCCTGGAGTTCATTTTCAGTGGCTGGAGGCCCTGGTGCGCCCATTCTCTCTCTCTCTCTCCCTCTCTCCCTCTCTCTCTCTCTCTCTCTCTCTCTCTCTTTCCCCTTTCTCTCTCTTAAATAAATAAATAAATAAAATATATTTTTTAAAGAGTATAGGAAGGACTATAATGTTAAAAAAATAATTTTTTTAAAAAAGTCCAAGATGTCATCTGATGCTCAAGATTATCTCTTAACTGAAAGCCTGTAAAATTAAAACTCAAGTTAAATACACATAATGGCACAGAGTAAGCATTCACACCACAAAAGAAGGCCAAATGAGAATTTATGACTAAAAAACTATACACATGATCTTAAGTACACATCTAAGCTGGAGAAAGAAACTTAAAAACTCAAAAACATCTAGATAGAGTTTTTTCCCTTTAAAAAAAAAATCTCAGGGCTGGAGAGATAAGTTAGCGGTTAAGGCACTTGCCTGCAATGCCAAAGGACACAGGTTCAATTCCCTAGTACCCACGTAAACCAGATGCTAGAAGCCCTGGCACACCATTCTCCCTCTCCTTCTCCTTCTCCCTCTCTCTCTAAAATAAATAAATAAAATATGTTAAAATCTAAACAGTTATAGGCGGGCTGGGGAGATGGCTCAGTTGATAACATGCTTGCCACTGAGGTCTGAGTACCTATGTTAGAACCTCAGCCCCCAGATGAGACAAGCCTCTGTAATCCCAACACGCTGAGGAGATTTCCTGGACACTCTGAGGAAACAGAAAAGAACAACGGTAGAGCAGGATCCAGAGATCCCACCTGCGGTATGATGAAAGATTTAAGATGGTCTTAGAGACAATGGGATAAAGTCAACAAGTATAAATACTTCTTGTGACATTTTCCATAAAGAGGAGTGAATAAATAGGACAGTGACTAAAGAGGGATATGGGTTTAAGAGATGGTTTCTTTTTAAAAATTTTTCTTTTATTCATTTGCAAGGAGAGAGAAAGGGAGAGAATGGGTGTGTCAGGGCCTCTTGCTACTGCAAATAAACTCTAGATGCATGCACCACTTTGTGCATCTGGCTTTACATGTACTGGAGAATCAAACCCCAGCCATAAGGCTTTGCAAAAAAGTGCCTTTAGCAACTGAGCCCTCTCCCCAGCCCTTGGTTTCTTTTCTTTTCTTTTAAAAAATATTTTATTTATTTATTTAAAAGAGAGAGGTAGATAGAGAGAGGGAATGGGCACACCAGGGCCTCTAGCTGCTGCAAATGAACTTTAATGGCTTTTTAATGGCTTACGTGGGTCCTGGGGAATCAAACCTGGGTCCTTAGACTTTGCAGGCAAGTGCCTTAAACTAAGCCATCTCTTCACCCCCAGCCTCTGGTTTCTTTTGTTAATTAAGAAGCATTAAATGTATTTGTATATTGGTGTCAAAAGACCTACAAAAAGAAAAATTTTATTCAGCAAAGATATGGGATAACTGTAAGCAAACAATATGTCTGTTTCTTAGACAAAAACAGGAACAGTTCCAGTTTCAAATAGGAGGCCAGATAAGATGTAAGTAAGTGAGTAGGAGCAATAGAAGGGTGAACATGTTCTCTTATTCCTCAGTGAAATAAAAAGCAAGGTCATCATCTGAGGTAGAACAAGAAGAAGCCTGAAGGTAACAGTGTTATCTAGAAGAGTGGAGGAATCAAATGACTCAGGAGCATGCAAACATGGTAAGTTGTTTTCTCCAGTTGTTTAGGCACCAAGGAGGAACAAAGCTACATTTCACCAACTGGGGATTTTGCCAAACAAGTACCAAGGGAGAGAAGGGCAAGGGCGTTGAGGATATGAACCATAACTGCTCACAATACAAACTATCTCATGAAAGAGTACATAAGTGATAACCATATAATGTTGAATGCATTTTAGTTAAAATTTAGAAAAAATATTAGTTTTACAATGTGATGCATGTTTATTCAAGAATGTGTGGAAACATGGAAATATTAATATCTAAATAAAACATTAACTGTAATTGCCAATCATATTTGGAAATAACACTGTGTTAAAAATACAAAGTGGGAGCTGGAGAGAAGGTTTAGCAGTTAAGGTACTTGCCTGTAAAGCCTAAGGACCTAGTTTCGACTCCCCAGAATCCATGTAACCCAGATGGACATGGTGGCACATGAGTCTGGAGTTCATTTGTAGTGGCAAGAAGTTCTGGTATCCCCATTCTCTCTCTCTCTCTCTCTCTCTCTCTCCTCTCTTTCTCTCTCTTTCTCTCTCTCTTTCCCTCTCTCTCTCTCTCACACACACACACAAATAAAAAAAATAAAATATTTTTAAAAAAATACAAAATGGGCTGGAGAGATGGTTTAGCAGTTAAGGCACTTGCCTATGAAGCCTAAGGACCCCGGTTCCCTCCCCAAGTACCCATGCAAAGCCAGATACACAAGGTGGCACATGCATCTGGACTTCATTTGCAGTGGCTAGAGGCCCTGTAGTGCCCATTCTCTATCTGCCTTTTTTTCTCTCTCTCTCAAGTAAGTAAATACAATATTTTTAAAAAGTACGAAGTAACCAGGTGTGATGGTCACTTTAACCCCAGCCCTCAGGAGACAGAGGTAGGAGGATCGTTGTGAATTTAAGGACAGCCTGAGACTACATAGTGAATTGCAGATCAGCCTGGGTTACAGACAGTACCTCAAAATAATAATGATAATAAAAGCAAATTGAGAAATCAGTATTATCAATATTGTCACCATATAACTATGATAAATGCTATTGTTCCTTACTGTAAAATTAATGCAGTTTAGGAACTTCTGGACTGAATTTTTCCCTTTATATCTGTAGTCTATTAACTTAAATGTTTCAACTTACTTCTCCCTTCTCTTCTTAGACACCAATAATTTAAATAGTTATTAGTTTAGTAATTTTGCTCATTCCAAGATAGTATAACTAAGCCACTATTTGATAACTATCAGAATCTCTTTAATCCATTTCAAATTACCAAAACAGGACAATTTGATGGCCCATTCTGGGCCACTCAGTCACATCAGCTCTTTCTTTTTTTTTTTTTTTTTTTGTTTTTATTTTCTCAATTTTTATTAATATTTTCCATGATTATAAAAAATCCCATGGTATTACCCTCCCCCCCCTTTCCCCTTTGAAATTCCATTCTCCATCATATCCCCTCCCCATCTCAATCTTTCTACTTACATATATACAATACCAACCTAATAAAAGCCCTCCTCCCTTTCTTTCTCTTCCCTTTCTATCTCCTTTTTTAACTTACTGGCCTCTGCTACTGAGTTTTTTCCTTCTCGCACAGAAGCCCAATCATCTGTAGCTAAGATCCACATATGAGGGAGAACATGTGGCACTTGGCTTTCTGGGCCTGGGTTACTTCACTTAGTATAATTCTTTCCAGATCCATCCACTTTTCTGCAAATTTCATAACTTCATTTTTCTTTACCACTGAGTAAAAGTCCATTGTATAAATGTGCCATATCTTCATTATCCACTCATCAGTTGAGGGACATCTAGGCTGGTTCCATTTCCCAGCTATTATAAATTGAGCAGCAATAAACATGGTTGAGCACGTACTTCTAAGGAAATGAGATGAGTCCTTAGGATATATGCCTAGGAGTGCTATAGCTGGGTCATATGGTAGATCAATCTTTAGCTGTTTTAGGAACCTCCACACTGATTTCCACAATGGCTGGACCAGGTTGCATTCCCACCAACAGTGTAGAAGGGTTCCCCTTTTTCCACATCCCCGCCAACATTTATGATCATTTGTTTTCATGATGGTAGCCAATCTGACAGGAGTGAGATGGAATCTCAATGTAGTTTTAATCTGCATTTCCCTGATGACTAGGGATGTAGAACATTTTTTTAGATGCATATATGCCATTCGTATTTCTTCCTTTGAGAATTCTCTATTTAGCTCCATTGCCCATTTTTTGATAGGTTTGTTTGATTCCTTATTATTTAACTTCTTGAGTTCTTTGTATATCCTAGATATTAATCCTCTATCAGATATATAGCTGGCGAAGATTTTTTCCCATTCTGTAGGTTGCCTCTTTGCTTTCTTCACCGTGTCCTTTGCAGTGCAAAATCTTTGTAATTTCATGAGGTCCCAGTGGTTAATCTGTGGTTTTATTGCCTGAGCAATTGGGGTTGCACATCAGCTCTTTCTAGCTTATATGATGTAATGTGGTACTCACATGGAAACTAGGCCTATTTTACATGAGGGGCTAAGGACAATGTTTAGTTCATTAAGAAGTAAGGTAGAGGGGTAGTAAGAAGAGCATCTGTACTTTAAAAAGGATCCAAGTGGTGGTGCATGCCTTTAATCTCAGCACCCGGGAAGCAAAAGTAGGAGGACTGCTTTGAGTTCAAGGCCAGCCTGAGACTACATAGTGAATTCAAAGTCAGCCTGGGCTAGAGTGAGACCCTACCTCAAAAAAAAAAAAAAAAAAAAAAAAAAGACCCAAGTCCATCCCCCACCCTTCAGAGACTGACACCACTTAGTGCCCACAATGAATACCAATAACCCCATCAAGGAAGATGATCAGCAGAATTGGGGCAGGGGAGAAGGAATATAAGAGTGCAACCTATTTATAAAAAAAAATTAAAAATTTTTAAAAAGACTCAAGTTGTGACAAAAAGTCCTAGGTTTAAATTTCAGATCCATCTATATGATTTTCCTTGGGACTGTTTATCAATGTTGTTGCCTTATCAGTAAAATACACTTAGTGATACTTTACAGGGCTATTGAAAGATTTGAGCAGTCAATGTAAGTCAACTGCATACCTATTTCCAGCTGCTAGAGAAGCTAAAATGGGCATATCATCTCCATCTCCAACCCAGCTTAGACAACATAACAAGAGAACTAAAAAAAAAAAAAAAAAAAAAATTACCGGGCGTGGTGGTGCACGCCTTTAATCCCAGCACTCAAAAGGCAGAGGTAGGTGGATCACCATGAGTTCAAGGCTGCCCTGAGACTACACAGTGAATTCCAGGTCAGCCTGGGCTGGAGTGAAACCCTACCTCGAAAGACAAAAAAAAAAAAAAAAAAAAAATTGAGGGCTGGAGAGATAGCTTAGCAGTTAAGGCGCTTGCTTGCCAAGCCTAAGGATACATGTTCAACTCTTCAGATCCTGGGTAAGCCAGACACACAAAGGTGAGGCAAGCACAAGGTCCCCCACTAGGTGGTGCAAGCATCTGGAGTTCAATTTTAGTTGCTGAGGCCCTAGTGTGCCAGTTCTCTTTCTCTGTCTCTCTCCCTCTCTCAAAAAGAATCAACCAGGGGCTGGAGAGATGGCTTAGCAGCTAAGCGTTTGCCTGTGAAGCCTAAGATCCTTGGTTCAAGGCTCGATTCCCCAGAACCCACATTAGCCAGATGTGCAAGGGGGTGCACGCGTCTGGAGTTCGTTTGCAATGGCTGGAGGCCCTGGCGCGCCCATTCTCTCTCTCTCTCTCTCTCTCTCTCTCTCTCTCTGCCTCTTTCTCTCTCTGTCTGTCGCTCTCAAACAAATGAATTAAAATAAACAAAATTAAAAAAAAAGAATCGAGCAACAGAATAAATATAAATATGAAGTCAAAATTATAAGATGTATTAGGTTAAATGTCTCATGCTTTTGTAGTTAAACCTCAGTCTGTGGAGTCTTTGGGAGGTAAAGCCTTACTGGAGGAGGTTTGCTCCTGTGCCTGGGCCTTGGGATTTAATGATCCAGTCCCACTTACCAGTGCTGGAAAGCTCACTTTACTGCTTCCTTCCTACTGATGTGACAAGACATGATGCCCTGGATGTCTGATCTGCTGTTCATTCCCTGCCATGATGAAACTCCTTCTCAAAACTGTAAGACAAAATAAACCCTTTCCTTCCATAAGCTGGTTCTGGTCAGGTGTTTTGTCCCAGCAATAAGAAAATAACTGCTTGCCAGGCGTGGTGGCGCACGCCTTTAATCCCAGAATTTAGGAGGCAGAGGTAGGAGGATCGCCATGATTTCGAGGCCACCCTGACACTACCTAGTGAATTTCAGGTCAGCCTGGGTTAGAGTGAGACCCTACCTCAAAAAAAAAAAGAACTGCTACAAAAGCCTTATACAACCCCAAAGGTGTAATAGAGAAGCAAATAGCACAATTTTGGTAAAGGAGGTTGGAAGCAACTTATGGAAGGAAAGGGTTTATTCTGTCTTAGAGTCTCAAGGGAATACACTTTATCATGCTAGGGAACACATGGCAGCAGGAGCAGGAAGCTAGCTGGTCACATTGAGTGCACAGTCAAAAAGAAGAGTGAACAGGAAGTCAGGCAGGACTATAAATCCTCAAGGCCTGTCCCCAATGACCCACTTCCCCAGTGCCATCAGTTGGGGACCAAGTGTTTGAACATATGAGCTGATGAACATTTTACATTCAAACCATGTTAGTTATATCAATATTTTCTCCTTTTTTTGGCTGGAGAGATGGCTTAGCAGTAAAGGCGCTTGCTTGTGAAGCCTAAGGACCCAGGTTCAGTTCTCCAGTACCCACATAGGCCAGATGCACAGGGTGGCTCATGCACCTGAAGTGCATTTGCAGTGGGTAAAGGCCCTGGTGTACCCATTCTCTTTCTCTCTCTATTTGCCTCTTTCTCAAATAAAATAAAATAAAATAAAATAAAATAAAATAAAATAAAGGTTATTTCTTTCTTTAAAAATATTTTTTCTTTTCTTTTCTTTTTTTTTTTTTCTTAGGTTTTTGAGATAGGGTATCACTCTAGCCCAGGTTGACCTGGAATTCACTATGTAGTCTCAGAGTGACCTTGAACTCATGACAATCTTCCTACCTCTGCCTCCCGAGTGTTGGGATTAAAGGTATGGTCACAATGCCCAGCACTTTTTTCTTTTTTTTATTGATGAGTAAAAGTCCATTCTATAAATATTGTATATTTTATCCATGTACCTGTTATAGGCTTTTGTAGTTATAATAAAAGCTTTGGAGAGGAGAGGGGGCTTGAGGCAGGGTCTCACTCTAACTCAGACTGACCCGGAACTTACGCTATAGCCCAGACCAGCCTCGAACTCATAGAAATCCTCCTACCTCATCCTCAATGCTGAGATTAAAGGCTTAAGGCAGTATGCCCAGTAGCCAAGTTTTAAATCAAGTTTGATCTGAGTTTGGCATGGTGGTACATGCCTATAATCCCAGCACTTGGAAGACTGAGGCAGGAGGATTGTGAATTCAAGCCAATCAGCTACACAGCAAAACTCTATCTCAAAAAATAAATAATCCAGTTTGAGTTCCTTAAATGTTCATGATTCTGCCTACCATATAATACACTTCTGAATTGTCCTGAAGTATATCCTCACAAAGTTCATATATTTAAGTTCTAACTCCTAGTGTGACTGAAGTTGATGATAGGGGCTTTAATAAGGTACTTAAATTTAAAGGAGACCATAAGGATGGAGCCATAATCCAACAGGCTGGTGTGTTTACAAGAAAAGGAACAGATACCAGAGCCCAGTCACTATGTCAACACAAACACATAGGAAAAGAGACCTCACCATAAACGAATTCTACATCACCTTCAATTTGTACTTGTTTAAGTCACTCAGTTTATTTAGTGCAGCCTGAGCAGATTAATACATACTTCAAATGAAGGAATGATGTCTCAGATCTGTCAGGTACAAAATTAACCCAGTATCTTCCCCACCAAAACTCCATTCTCTGTTGGTATATTTGATCTCTCTGAAGGACACCACTATTTACCCTGTTGTGGAATCCAAAATCCTAGAGCTAGTCTTAAGATTTTTCTATTGTCTCTCAACTGTTATCTGATTCCCCAGCTTATTTTTCAGTTCCAGTAATTCTTCTCTCTCTCTCTCTCTCTCTCTCTCTCTCTCTCTCTCTCTCTCTCTCATTTTTCAATGCAGGGTCTTGCTCTAGCCCTGGAATTCACTATGTAGTCTCAGGGTGGCCTGAACTCACCACAATCCTCCTACCTCTGCCTCCCAAGTGTACCACCATGCCCAAACAGTACTCTCTTGATCCATACACTTTTCTTTTGCTCCACCATCATGTCTCTTCCAACTTTCCATCCTCTTTCCTGGAATAGAATCATGGTGTTCTAACTAACCTCTTGCCACCCATTCTTGCTACCCTGGGATTTAGTCTCTTCAGGATAACCAGAGTATTTTTTCAAAGCTCAAACATCACCACTCTGTCAGATGGTAGGTTATGCCTGCTATTCCTGCACTTGGGAGGCAGAGACAGGAGGATCACTAAATTCAAGACCAGCCTGAGCTATATAGCAAGTTGCCAAAGCTGAGAAAAAGAAAAAAAAAAAAGAGAAAAGAAAAATTATAGGAACTGTTCCCAGTGCTTGTAGAATCAACACCTTTCTGTCATGTATAAGACCTTGCACGACCTGGCTCTGCCCCTCCAACCTGTTTTCCTAGTCCTCTCTCTCACTCTGTAGACTTCAACCACTCTAGCCTCCCCATTCCTTAAGCATAACTACTCCTTCAGCCACAGGACTGATGGACCTGCTACTTCTCCTATCTGAACTCTATCTTTCTGATTGACTCTACTTCAGTCACTATGTTGCCAGAGAAACCTTCATAGATCTTTGGCTAAGGCAATTAAACTGTTATGAACCTAAAATTACACTGGTGATATTTGTCATGTAATTCTTTGGTTAATGCCTGCTTCCCCAGTGCCTGTCACAAATAAAAATATGACAAGAGGGCTGGAGGAATCTCTCCCTCAAATAGTAAAATTACAATAAATAAATAAATAAATATGACAATAGCCATCCTCAAATACTGAAATCTTCTAGAGAAACCTGTAAGCACTGTAAAATACATTGAATCTTGGCTAGGAATATCTTTTTCTGCAAAGAAGGAACAGAATGCCACAACACACACACTGTGAGAGAGAGAGAGACAGAGAGAGCAAGAGAAAGAGAGAATTGGTGTACCAGGGCCTCCAGCCACTCCAGATGTGTGCACCATCTTGTGCACATGTGCAACCTTGCACATGTGTCACCTTGTGTGTCTGGCATACGTGGATCTGGAGAGTCAAACATGGGTCCTTAGGCTTTGCAGTCGAGCCCTGTAACTGCTAAGCCATCTCTCCAGCCCCACAACAAATATTTTCATCTGAAAGACCTCCTGGAGCCCCCATAACTTCCCTTTGATGTTCTAGACAGAGTGGGAAATATGCTACTGGGTAGACTCAGAATGATGGGCTACAGGAGGAGGACTTTGATTCAAACACAGACAAATGAAGATATTGGGGCTGGAGAGATGGCTTAGGGGTTAAGGCATTTGTCTACAAAGCTAAGGACCTCAGCTCAATTCCCCAGGACCCACATAAGCCATATACCAAGGGGGCACATACGTCTGGAGTTTGTTTGCAGTGGCTGGAGGCCCTGGCGTGCCCATTCTCATTCTCTCTCTCTCTCTCTCTCAAATAAATACATAAAAATAAAGTTTTAAGAAAAATGAAGCTATCCTCTAACTGGACAGAAATGCCCCTCTGAGCTGCAGAGCACAAAAGGCTAAATCTGTATTAAACGTGGCCTAACCCCTTTCAATTTTCTCTGTTCCCAAATACCGTAAGAAAGTCCATTCTAATGGTTGGGAGCAGCATTTAAAGCAGGAAGATGGGGAAGGAAAACTTTCCAGAGTGGAACACATCTGAATTGCACTTTAGGATAATTTTTTTTTTTTTTTTCATGAACCGTCTAGCAAACCCAGTAGAAATCTTAGTGAACAGAGCTCGGGGAGCTGAAGTATAGGTAAATGAATATACTTCCCCCAGATAAAATATGGAGCATATGGTCTGGCATCTGATTTGGCAATAGGACAGAATATCTGAAAGTGGAACTCTCCAGAAAAATAGAGAGCATATGGTCACTGGAAGCATAAGGGTTAGCTTGGGGGAAGGTTCTAAGGTGTGAGAGCAATAAGCCAAGGAAAAGGTGACTAAGTGCACTGGGTGAGATTAAGTGAATGTCCTGCTTGCAGAGAGCTAAAAACAGAGCTAAGATATGAACGACAAAGCCTCTGGAGAGCTTCTCTCTTCTCTCTGGTGTGACCGATAGTAAGGGCCTCCAGCAACACCCAGCAAGTGGGCTGTCAAAGTGGGTGATGACAGATTTTGTGGTAGTACTGCACTTTAGGGTTAGTGGTAGAGACAGCAAAGCAGGGCTGGGTGTGGGGGCACACACCTGTAACCCCAGCACTCGGGAGGCAGAGTCTAAGGAGCATGGCAAGTTAAAAGCCAGCCTGGTCTATACAGGCAGGTCCTGTCTCAGAAAAGCAAAAACAACCAACAGAAAGCCTACAAGAAAACAAAACAAAACAAAACAAACAACAAATAAGTTAGAAAATAGCAAATGATACAGCAGAAATACTGATGACTCTTCCTCTAATCTCTCACTTTGTGACAAATAACAATATCAAAACTATTTTATCTGTTCTATAAATAGAAGACAATGGTAACATACTGATATTTAAAATAAATGGTTCACACCAAACAGCTGAGAAGAAGCGACAGTGGAATGTTCAACACTAAGTGAGACATCTCTATCACACCCTCCAAGGCTGAGGGACCATTGTGGAAGAGGTGACAGAAAGAATGTAAGAGCCAAAGGAAGGGCAGGAGTTCTTGGCTTCCAGACACAAAATGGCTATGGGGTTCATGACCTCATAGTGGCTGATACTACCCACACAAGATCTACATAATGGAGAAAAACTGATCAAAATAGAAGAGAGACTAGTTGGAAAGAAGAGATTCAGCAAAGAGGGGATTCAAGAAGGGGAAAAGGAGAGATGATGGGAGGGGATAATGATCATGACATATTGTCTATATGTATGGAGGTTGTCAATAAAATGTTCAAGAATAAAATAATAAATAAGATGTTCAGGGCTGGAGAAATGGCTTAGCGGTTAAGTGCTTGCCTGTGAAGCCTAAGGACCCTGGTTCAAGGCTCGATTCCCCAGGACCCACGTTAGCCAGATGCACAAGGGGGCGCACGCATCTGGAGTTCATTTGCAGTGGCTGGAGGCCCTGGCGTGCCCATTCTCTCTCTCTCTCTATCTGCCTCGTTCTCTCTCTATCTGTAACTCTCAAATAAATAAATAAAAATGAACAAAAATTTTTTTAAAAAAGATGTTCAATGTGAGTAAAGTATTTTTTGGCATAAAACAAGTTCTAAAAAAAATCTGAGGATTTCTTGAAGGGAATGAAAGAGTGAATGTAACTTAGCTATTTGAGAGAAGAAGTAATTTATAAAATCCAAGTATCTACATGACAACAAACAAAACGACAATTCCTGGGGGAAGGAGGTAATAATTACTTTGAGAGTTTGAGTCTGCTTCTGTCCATTTTAGCACAGAAGTGTTAATCTCATATGTCCACACAGAAGGAAAACGGATGCTTGGAAGGAAAAACTTGGAAGGAACCCAAGAATATAAAGCCAATAGGTACATTAAATTATGTAGCCTGTGCTGGGTAAATGGCTCAGCAGTTAAAGGCACTGGCTGCCAAAACCTGCCATCCTGGGTTTGATTGCCCAGTGCTCATGTAAAAGCAGATGCACACAGTGGCACATGCATTTGGAATTTGTTTCAGTGGTGGGAGGCCCTGGTGCACCCATGCTCCTTCCTGGCCCCATCTTTCACTCTCTCTCCTTGCAAACAAATAAATAAATAATTTTTAAGCCCGTCATGGTGGCACATGCCTTTAATCCCAGCACTCAGGAGGCAGAGGTAGAAGAATCACTGAGTTTGAGGCCACCCTGAAACTACATAGTGAATTCCAGGTCAGCCTGGGCTAAAG
This sequence comes from Dipus sagitta, assembly GCA_036346955.1. Classification (NCBI taxonomy): domain Eukaryota; kingdom Metazoa; phylum Chordata; class Mammalia; order Rodentia; family Dipodidae; genus Dipus; species Dipus sagitta. The sequence goes on along the minus strand of CM070770.1, from coordinate 299,816,991 downwards.
CAGGACCCTGCCTCGAAAAACAAAATAAATAAATAAATAAATACTTTTTAAAAACTTATGTAGCCTCACTGGTGACCAATGAAGCAATGAGCTATGTCTTTGCTTATCAATAATAGTTAAAAATGGGCTGGAGATGCCGGGCATGGTAGTGCACGCCTTTAATCCCAGCATTTGGGAGGCAGAGGTAGGAAGATTGCCATGAGTTTGAGGCTATCTTGAGACTACACAGTGAATTCCAGATCAGCCTGTGCTATAGAGAGACCCAACCTCAAAAAACAAAACAAATAAATAACAACAACAACAACAAAAAAGGCTGGAGATATGGCTTAGCTGTTAAGGTGTTTGCCTGTGAAGCCAAAGGACCCAAGTTCAATTCCCCAGGACCCATATAAGCCAGATGCACAAGGGGCACACGCATCTTGAGTTCATTTGCAGTGGCCAAAGGCCCTGGCACACCCATTCTCTCTCTCTCTCTCTCTCTCTCTAATACAATTTTTAAAATGGGCTGGAGACCCAGGTGTGGTGACACACGTCTTTAACCCCAGCACTCGGAAAGTAGAGATGGGAGAATCACTATGAGTTCGAGGCCACCCTGAGACTACATAGTGAATTCCAGGTCAGTCTGGGTTAGAGTGAGACCCTACCTTGAAAAAAAAAGTCTTTGCCAGCCAAGCATAGTGGCACATACCTTTGGTCCCAGCACTCCAGGGGTCAGAAGTAGGTGGATTGCTGTGAGTTTAAGGTCAGCCTGGACTACAGAAAGAGACCCTACCTCAAAAAAAGAAAAGTGGGAAAAAAAGAAAAGAAAAGTGGGATAGAGAGATGGCTCAACAGTTGAAGTTTTTTGCTTATAAAGCCTGGTGGTTTCAAATCCCCAGAACCCATGTAAAGCCAGATGCACAAAGTGGCACATGCATCTGGACTTTGTTTGTAGTGACAAGAGGCCTTGCTATGCCCATGTTTTCTAGCTTTCTCCCCCCCCTCCTGAAAATAAATAAAAATATTTTTTAAAATAAAGGTTAAGGGCTGGAGAGATTGCTCAGTAATTAAGGTGCTTGCCTGAAAAGCCTAATAACCTAGGTTCAATCTCCCAGTACCTGCATAAAGCCAGATGCAGAAAGTGGTGTAGGCATCTGGAATTCGTTTGCAGTGGCTTGAGGCCCTGGCATGCCCATTCTTTCTGTCTCTCTATCTCTGTTTGGAAATAAATAAATACTTTTTTAAAATAAAGGTTAATGGCTGGAGGATGGCTTAGTGGTTAAGGCGTTTGTCTGCAAAGCCGAAGGACCCAGGTTCGATTCCCCATATAAGCCAGATGCACAAAGGGGTGCATGCATCTGGAATTCATTTGCAGTGGCTGGAGGCCCTGGCATGTGCCCATTCTCTCTCTCTCTCTCTCTCTCTCTCTCTCTCTCTCCCTCTTTCTCAGTCAAATAAATAAAAATAAATTTTAAATAAATAAATAAAGGTTAAAGTCAGGCATGGTGGCACATGCCTTTAATCCCAACACACAGGAGGTAGAAGTAAGGATTGCCATGAGTTCGAGGCCACCCTGAGACTACCTAGTGAATTCCAGGTCAGCCTAGGCTAGAGCAAGACTCTACCTCAAAATAACCAAAAAAAGGATAGGAAATGATAATACTTAGCATTGTTGATGGTAGAAATGGACAATCTCATATGTGTGGTTGGGGTGGGGAAGACATAATAAGGCACAATTTTTCTGGGAGGCAATTTGGCAAAATACCAGAAATATATATATTAAATGGTCAAAAATGAATGTACATTCTATTGCAAAAATTCCGTGTCTAATATTTGTTTTTGAGAAAAATCTGAAATATTCATTTTTTATTTTATTTATTTATTTTTATTTTTTTTGAGGTAGGGTCTCACTCTAGCCCAGGCTGACCTGGTATTCACTATGGAGTCTCAGGGTGACCTCGAACTCACGGCGATCCTCCTACCTCTGCCTCCCGAGTACTGGGATTAAAGGCGTGCGCCACCACGCCCGGCTAATATTCATTTTTTAACAATATTGTTTGTCAAAGTTGTCTAGCAGAATCCCTTGTTGACACTATGATACTTCTGTATATTACAAAATTGTGCAATCATGTAAAATTATAGGTATCTGAAAAGAAATACATAGTGCTGCTAATATGGCAAATTTTGAAATAGTATATACAGTTTAACTCCAAATATTAATCTATAACTATAGACATTAATATTTTCAAAGATTTTTATTTTATTTTACTTGAGAGAGTAAGAGGGACAGAGAGAGAAGAGAATGGGTGCACCAGGGCCTCCAGCCACTGCAAATGAACTCCAGATGCATGTGCCACCTTGTGCATCTGGCTTACTTGGTACTGGGGAAATAAAACCTGGGTCCTTAGGCTTTGTAAGCAAATGCCTTAACTGCTAAGCCAACTCTCCAGCCCTAGATATGAATATTTACCAAAAACAAAGCACTAAGCCGGGCATGGTGGCACACGCCTTTAATCCCAGCACTCAGGAGGCAGAGGTAGGAGGATCACCATGAGTTCGAGGCCACCCTGAGACTACACAGTGAATTCCAGGTCAGCCTGAGCTAGAGTGAGACCCTACCTCGGAAAACAAAAACAAAACAAAACAAAACAAAAAAACCCACTAAATATTAGCAGGGACTGAATTATGGATGCTTGTTTCTTTTTATGTGTCTGCATTTTCTGTTTTTCTTTAATAAAGATGCATTATTTCTATAATAACATTTTAATGAGTTTAATTACCAGAAATGTCTTCATTGAAAGTTTTCTGGGGAAATGGCTCAGTGGGTAAGAGTGCTTGCTGTACAAGCATGATAATCTCAGTTCGATCCCCAGCATCCACATAAAAAGCTGGGCATTGCCACGCATGCCTGTAACCCCAGCACTGAGGTGGGTGGGTAAAAATGGAGAATCTCTGGGGTTCATTGGCCAGTCAGTATAACCAAAGCTTCAAGTTCAATTGGAGACCATCTCAGGAAAATAAGGTGGAAGAAAAGACACGAGATGTCCTCCTCTAGCCTCCACATGTATGCACATAGGGCTCTCACATTTGCATATGCACATGTACAGACATGTACCACACATATTATACACACACAGCCATGAAGAAGAAAGTTTTCTTTCCAAAGTACAGAAAGATGGTATGAAAGTGAAGTTGGATCAGGTATGGTAGCACACACCTATAATCCCCAACATTTGGGAGGCTAAGGCAGGAGGACTGTGAGGTCAAGGACAGCCTAGGCTACATACATAATGAGATGCTATGTCAAAACATACAGAAATCTTCCTCCTGGTCTGGAGAGATGGCTTAGTGGTTAAGGCACTTGCCTGTGAAGCCTAAGGATCCAGGTTTGACTACCAAGACAGACACACATGGTGACACAGGTATCTGGGGTTAATTTGCAATGGCTAGAGGCCCTGGCATGCCCATTCTCATTCTCTCTTTCTCTCTGTCATTGATAAATAAATAAGCTTAAAAATTTTTTAAACTCTTCCTCCTGGATGAACCATTCTACAAGATATAACCCCCAATAAAGGGGAAAGAGACAGTCCAGACATAAGGGCCCTGTAGAAGGTGGAGAAAGCTTAATCCTAAAGCCATGGGCTCTGACTGGTAAATCCCAAGGCCAGAACTGGGTTACCCCCCCACACACACACATTGAGCTGTGGGTCAGGGAGATACTCATGAGGTTCCCAAAACAACACAGGCCATTGCCAAAGCACTTGGTTACCCATCAGAGCTCAAGGATAGACCCTATTGCTAAAGACCGCACAGGATGCTGTCATAGGACATTGAAAGTCCAGGCTGGAACTGAGAAGAAAGCCAGTTCCTCCTGATCAACACTTATAGTACTGGAAAGTGCTATGGGAGCTGCTGGAGGATAATGGTCACCAACAGCATGAATGAGCAGGGGACCCTGCCAGCTACAAAATCCTCAAGCCAGGCAAGAAGCACACACTTGTGCAATAAAGTGGCATGCAGCCTCTGTAGGTAACCAACTATTCTCTGATTGTACATGAGGCCCACTTAGTGGGAGGGAAATCATACCTGGTACTTGGAACCAAGTCAGAATCCCATGACCTAGAAACTCATGGACTCCATAGAAAATCTCCCAGTGCTCTCTGGAGACAAAGAATGGACACATCAAAAAGTCTCTCAAATAACCATGCATATCCCCCCATAATCCAAGCTGCTCTCACTCTTGGTTGGAGAATCTGTTTTATTGCACAAATAGTAGAGAATAATAGGGAGATTCAAGATCCAGCAATGCAACAAGATAGCTAACTGTCTACCGTGAGACATACCATCTCTACCACATCTGCCACAACCCAGGCGAAATTGCAGAGAAAGTGGCAACAGGGGTACTGCTTTCACTACTAGCATGACAACCAGCTCCAGAGAGATGTTGACAGGCACTGTGATTAATCAAAACCCATAAAAGCAGAAATCCAGAAGCTGCAGAGAACTCAACACTACATCAGACTGCTAACAGGCCCACCAAGGTTCTGGGATTATTGTTGAAAAGGGGACAGAAAGTTTGTAAGAGCCACAGGGTAGGTAGGAATATCCTGAAGCATAGCCCCCCACACAGAGACTGACTAAGGCCTTCATGACCCCACAGTGAATACCTATAACCTCACTGAGGAAGGCCTTCAGGGAAACGGGAGTGTTGGAGAGGGGACATGAGTATAACCTTTTTAAAAATTAAATTAAATTGAAGTTTTTATTGTTTAAGTATTTTAATTTATTTATTTTCAAGCACAGAGAGATAGAGAGAAGAAAGATAGAGAGACAGAATGGGCATGCCAGGGGCTCCAGCTGCTGCAAATGAGCTCCAGATGTATGAGCCACTGCATCTGGCTTTATGTGGGTACTAGGGAATCGAACCTGGGTTATAAGGCTTCACAGGCAAACACCTTAACTACTAAGCCATCTCTCTAGCCCTAAACTGATTATAAATAAATAAATAAATAAATAAATAAATGAATAAATAATTAAATAAGGTAAAGGAATAAAGGCAAAGAATAAGAGAGGAGAGGAGAGAGGAGGAAAGTTGCATGAGAGAAGTGGATGTGCCCAGGAAAGTTCCTTAATTACTAGGAAAAACAACAAAAACCTCTTCCACATATGCCACAAAGACCGACCAAGACTTAACTGGGTTTCTGTTGTTGTTGTTACTGTTGTTAGTTTGTTGGACTTGTTTGTTTACTACAGTCCTGAGGATGGAACTCAGGTCACCAGGAATGCTAGGCACTTGCTGTACTGCTAAGCCACAGCCCCATCCCAAATGGGGTTATAGGTCACTATTTCCTTCTTTTTCCTTGACTTTATAGTTCTGCATCTTGAGAAACAAGCATTCATAAATTTGAGAGTTATGGGATGGGATGATGTTATGTATTGGATCTGAATTGTTCCCTACTTGCTCATATTTGGACATGTGGTCCCCACCTGGTAGCACTATGTTAGGAGGTTCTAGAAACTTTGGGAAGTAGGGCCTCATTGGAGGAAGTATGTCACTGGGGCCAGTTCTTGGAAATATATTACCCCTTGTCCTTCTCTACTTTTTGTATGCTATGATGTGTCCCAGCTGTCCTCTACCATGTCCTCCCAGCCCCATGATGTTCTTTCTGCTCAAGCACATGGGATCACACCACTATGGAATGAACCCCATTAAACTATGAGGTAAAATAAATCTCCTTCCTTACGTTGTTTCTATCATATATTTTGTCACAGTATCATAAATGGGGAAAACAAAAAATTGTCAATACTTAACTTTTAAGTCATTTTTACTTTCTATCAATGTTTGTTTATCTCATCACCAAGAAAGTAATGGTCTCAACAATTACAAATAGCTCAGAACTTCAAAAATATAAGAAAAGCCACTATTGATGCTTTTTCAGAGCCTTTCAAAATGCTAAAATGTTCACTAACGCCATAGAGGTTCTGTAATGACTATATAAGCTGAATTGTGCCATTATAGGGTTGTAGTGAATTACAGGTTCTCAAACTGCTTAAACACAAAGGTGTCTGCTGCAGTCAAGGTTCTTGGTAGTAATAACAGGCCCCTAATTTAAGTAGAACATTATTAGAGTAAAAGGAGTATTGTCAAGCCAGGTGCAGTAGCACACACCTGATACTCAGCACTGGAGAGCCTGTGGTGCAAGTTTGAGGCCAGTCTGAACTACCAAGAAAGATGCTGTCTCAAAAATAAATAAATAAATAAAATCGCCACAATAAAATAACAAGAAAAAAAGAGAGACTGATTGGATCACTGTCACAACATATCATGGACGATATGACTGACAAGCAAGAAATTTCTCACACCTCAAGATGAAAGGACCAGTACACATGTGACCAGTGAAGACCCGTGGATTAGTTAATTTCTTATTGATGTGAACAAATACCCGAGCAGAAGAAACTTAAGGAAGACAGGGGTTTATTTTGTCTTAGGGTTTTGAGGGGCAGTTTCATAGTGGGGAAAACTTGGCAGCAGAATCTCATACATTGGCAGGCATGAATCAGAGGGTGAACAGGAAGTGAGGCAATTCTATAAAATCTCAAGGCTCGTCGACAGCGACACACTTCCTCTAGCAAGACTCCACCTCCTCCAGTAGTTCCACAGCCTTCACAAACAACACCACCAGCCGAGACCAAGTGTGCAAACAAGTGAGGCGATGGGGGCATTTCACACCTAAACCACCGCAGCACATTACCTGGTTTATAGACAGCATCTTCTCACTGTGTCTTCACATGGTGGAAAAGGAAATGTGACTTTCGGGCACTTCTTTTATAAGGACAGTACTCCCACTTGTTAGTCCCACTTCTTGACACCATCACATTAGTGATTATGTTTCAGCACATGAATTGGGGTAGGGGCACACACACATTCACACTGTTGAAGATATTGTTAAACAGCTATAAAAATTTTAAAGGTGGGCTGGAGACATGGCTTAGTGGTTAAGGCATTTGCCTGTGAAGCCAAAGGACCCAGGTTTGATTCCTCAGGACCCATGCAAGCCAGATGCTCCAGGGTGGCACATGCATCTAGAGTTTGTTTACATCTGCTGAAGGCCCCAATGCACCCATCATTTTCCCTCTCCCTCCCTCTCTCTCTCTCTCTCTCTCTCTCTCAAATGAATAGAATAAATAAATAAATTCAAAATAAAATTAAAAGGTATTGAGTAGTTCACAGAATGGCTGAAATTACTTAAAAGCAAAACAAGCAAAAGGCTTACAAGTAAGCAGTTGAAGTAAACTAGCCTCAGAGTTCATCAGAGAGAAGTTGATTAATAAGACTAACGAGCTTGGCTTTCCTGGGCATGAGTGGTTTCAGATATTGGAAAAATTTCAAGCTAACACCTAGAAGGTGCTGAGCAAAATGTGACTGACAAAAGTGGTTGCCCTATAGCTGACACCACAGACAATGAGCACCAGGAAACAATTCGCTTTTGACCACTTCTATACCTGAAGCTGAAGTTTGTTGTAACCTCAATTGCCATTGGAGGAGAGAAGGGCAGGAAGAAAGGGAGAAAGGGAGGGAAGGAGGAAGAAGACAACAGAGAGAGAAAGAGCCAGAACTCATGACAGAGAGAGACAGGGATACAAAGGTCACTGCATTTAGCTCTGAGTCAAAGTTCTAAAACAGATGTCTGTTTGAAATGCCTAAGTCACGTGCCAGAACTCTCCCTGCAAAGGAAGCAGAGAAAGGCAGTGTTTGAGATCTGCCACTTCAATTATGAGAGACAGTTTTAGTTTGCCACTAAGATTTGTATGGTGAGCAATACTATAATTATAGGGAAATAGTTCAAGTAGTCCAAGTAATCAATCTCTACTGTAGTATCCAAATTATTTTCAACTCTGTGTTTATTTATTTATTTAAGAACACTGGGGCAACCACTCATCTGGTTTGCAATATTGTTGCTTTTAATTTCAATTTACATTTAACAGATTAACAGAATACTACTATAATGTTATCATAAATATTTGGGATACATAATAGTTCTATATACGCAACTCTCTGATGGAAATAATCCCACGCTTAAGTTATTGAAAATATAGACTTTCTAGCCCAGCTTGGTGGCTCACACCTTTAGTCCCAGCACTGAGGTTACCCTAAGACTACATAGTGAATTCCAGGTCAGTCTGTAGAGTGAAACCCTACCTTGGAAAAAAAAAAAAAAAAGAATATATAGACTTTCTGACCTTTGTTCATTATAAGAGTATGCTCTATTCTGCTGGGCGTGGTGGTGCACACATTTAATCCCAGCACTCAGGAGGCAGAGGTAGGAGGATCACCATGAGTTTGAGGCCACCCTGAGACTCCATAGTGAATTCCAGGTCAGCCTGGGCTAGAGTGAGACCCTACCTCTGAAAACCCAAAAACAAAACAAAACAAAAAAAAAAAGTGTATGCGCTATTCCTATTATTTACTCAGAAAAAAATTGTTTTATGTTTAATATTTCCGGAGAAGAGTAGTCATACAAAGACTACAGTGTTTGCCAAGAAGAAATGGATTTAATGGAAACCTTTTTTCTGGGATAACCCTTAAGAAGAACAGTAATGGACACTTTGTTCTACACAACTCTTCAGCCTTCACTAACATTTACTGTGGTCAAGTAATTTGACCAAAATATTTAAAATCAGGGTTTGTGTTTATTTTTCTTGAATGTTCATTTCTCTTACAGAATGACTTTGAATAAACCCATTAAGATTTTTTTTTTTAAATACAGGGTATCTAATCCAAACCCCTTATGTAGCTGAGGATGACCTTGAACTTGTGATCCTCCTGCCCCTGCCTCTCAACTGTGAGGATTATAGGTATGTGCCACTATGCCTGCTTTGTATGATGCAGCATATTAAACCCAAGGCTTTATGTATACTAGGCAAGCACTCTACCAACTGAACCACATTCCCAGTCCCAAAGACACAGTTTTTTACTAATAGATAGTAAAGAGCAAAACACTGCCACAAGAATTCTGGTTTTTGTCTTTCATAATACAGTTTCAGGCCTTGGCCATGTCACTTAAAATTCTCATATCTCAGATTGGAGATGTAGTTCAGTGGTATTGCGCTTGCCTAGTGTGCAGGAGGCCCTGGATTTGATACCCAGTACCACCAAAACCAAAACAAATATACAAATGAGGCCGGGCGTGGTGGCACACTCCTTTAATCCCAGGACTGGGGAGACAGAGGTAGGAGGATCACCATGAGTTCAAGACCACCCTGAGACTACATAGTGAATTCCAGGTCAGCCTGGGCTAGAGCGTGACCCTACCTCAAAAAACCAAAAAATAAAAAATTTTATACATATATATATATATATATATATATATATATATACACACACACACATATATATATATACACATATGTATAATATACATATACACAAATGAAAAATTCATAGGATATGTCATATATCTTAGGTCTCTCAATCTACAAATGAAGTGATGCATATACTATGGATTTCAAATTACATATGTGCAAGCATTTTTTTTTTTTTTTTTTTTTTTTGGTTTTTCGAGGTAGGGTTTCACTCTAGCCCAGGCTGACCTGGAATTCACTATGGAGTCTCAGGGTGGCCTCGAACTCATGGCAATCCTCCTACCTCTGCCTCCCGAGTGCTGGGATTAAAGGCGTGCGCCACCACGCCTGGCAAATTTTTAAAATTATAAAATAGTAAATAAGAAATACTATTGAGCCGGGCGTGGTGGCGCACGCCTTTAATCCCAGCACTCGGGAGGCAGAGGTAGGAGGATCGCCGTGAGTTCGAGGCCACCCTGAGACTCCCTAGTGAATTCCAGGTCAGCCTGGGCTAGAGTGAGACCCTACCTTGAAAAACAAAAAACAAAAAACAAAGAAATACTATTGAATTAGGTCTTCCAGCATTTAATGTAGCTTTTTATTTTTATTTTCATTTCTATTTATTTATTTATTGGTGTTTTGAGGTAAGGTCTCACTCTAGCCCAGGCTAACTTGGAATTCACTATGCAGTCTCAGGCTGGCCTCGAACTCATGGCGCTCCTACTACCTCTTCCTCCCGAGTGCTGGGATTAAAGGCATGTGCCACCATGCCCAGCTTTGTTTTTATTTATTTATTTACTTACTTACTTATTTATTTATTTGGGGGCTTGGTTTTGGTTTTTGCAAGGTAGTGAGGTAGGGTCTTACTCTAATGCAGGCTAACCTGGAACTCACAGCAATCTTCCTGCCGCAACCTCCTGCCTACCTCAACCTTCCAAGTGCTGGGATTAAAGACATGTGTCACCACTCTCAGCTAAATGTAGCATTTTTTTAATCTAGAAAATATGTCTCTGAAAAATAAATTTAAAACTATAAAAGCTAATAGATAAATACGTTGTGGTTGTCTTCTATATGGCAAATTTTAAAGTGGTAATTATTATTTCTTAAACTGTTTCCAGGATACCATTCTTTGTTTGTTTTATTTTTTTCAAGGTAGGGTCTCACTGTAGCCCAGGCTGACCTAGAACTCACTCTGTACTTCCAGGCTAGCCTCAAATTTACAGTGATCCTCCTACCTCTGCCTCCACAGCACAGGGACTAAAGGTGTGCACTACCATGCCTGGCTTCTAGGATACCATTCTTTCAGAATTTTTCTGAATTACATTATGTTCCCTTAAGTCTTGGGGGTGTTCTGAGATTTGTTGTTATTGCTTTTAAACCTATGATACTGAAAATAAGATTTTCTATAGAAGACAACCATTAGTACATTAGACGGAAAGTAGTGGGCTTGTTCTACTTAAAATAATTCCCTCCCCCTTTGTGAGGAGCAGAGGGAGGAGAACATGTTGAAAAAAATTTGCGTGACAAATATTCCATGTCTACTCTGTGGAATTACCAAGTGCCTAAGGACTAGAAACGTCCTAAAATGCCACTATTAAGAGGCTCCTTTGTATGTTTTTCTTTTCTTTAATCCCTGGCCCTTTAACTACTGTCTGGATAATCTCTTAATAACTCTTTGAAGCTCTGGTTTACAGATTAAATGTACTGAGTCAGGAAAGCCACATGATTAATCAAGATGTCAGAAATGCCAGCAGACAGGCAAGATGCTTATTTTGGCCGCTCCATACTGTGGGCTCTTGAGTAGAAAAAAAAAAAATTCTCAGGCCTACTCTTTAACGAAAGTTCTATTTCTCATCTCTCACCGTCTAAACCTAAATAGAATTCCTTTCAGGTTTTTTGGTTTTTGTTTGTTTGTTTTGTTTTATTTATTTATTTATTTTGGTTTTTCGAGGTAGGTTTTCACTCTAGTCTAGGCTGAACTGGAATTCACTATGTAGTCTCAGGGTGGCCTCAAACTCGTGGTGATCCCCCTACCCCTGCCTCCCCAGTGCTGGGATTAAAGGCGTGCGCCACTGCCCAGCTCCTTTCAGTTTTTAAACGAAGTTAAAGCTGAATCTACACACTAGTTTATGTCTTTTATCCATCAACACTTCAGTTGAAGACAAGCTACAGTTAATTTTAAGCAGGATGAACCCTCCAAACTTATTCTGCTTGCATTTATCATAAAACTTTGGATTAGAGGGGCTGGAGAGATGACTTAGTGGTTAAGGTTCTTGTTTACAAAGCCTAAGGACCCATGTTCTACTCTCCAGATCCCACATTAGCCAGATGCACAAAAGTGGGGCAACTACAAGGTCTCACATGCCCACTAGGTGGCACAAGCATCTGGAGTTCGATTGCAGGGGCTGAGGCCCTGGCTCACCAGTTCTCTATCTCTCCTCTCTCTCTCTCTCTAAAAAACAGTATGTTTGGATTAGAGAAAATGATCTACAGAGGTGCTTCTACTTGATTCTCTGACGTTGACAATCTCTCAGATTCATTTCTATAGAAGGTAATGCAGCTAATAAGCATATTAACTTAGTTATTACAGGATAATAAATATAGTGGCTAATAAAAACTATGCAACCCATCTTACCCAAAATAAATTCTCAAAAAATGTTTTTTAAGCCAGGCACAGTGGTGCACGCCTTTAATCCCAGCACTAGGGAGGCAGAGGTAGGAGGATCATTGTGAGTTCGAGGCCACCCTGAGAGTACAACATAGTAAATTTCAAGTGGGACTCATTATGTATAGCAGGCTGGCCTTGAACTTTTGGTGATCCTTCTTCCTCTGCCTTCCACATGCAGGGATTACAGGCATGTGGCAACCACCATGCCTGGCTAGCATAGTTGATATTTTGGTTAGGAGCAGAGCTTAGAATCTTGGCATGAAAAAAGAGTAGAACTTAATCAACATAGTCAACTTTTCATTATATTCAGTATTACTTATACATTAAGATTAGAGCCAGTGTGGTGGCGCACACCTTTAATCCCAGCACTAGGGAAACAGAGGTAGGAGGATCTCATGAGTTCAAGGCCACCCTGAGACTACATAGTGAATTCCAGGTCAGCCTGAGCTAGAGTGAAACCCTACCTCGAAAAACCAAAGAATAGGGCTGGAGAGATGGCTTAGCAGTTAAGACGTTTGCCTGCAAAGCCAAAGGATTCTGGTTTGACTCTCCAAGACCCACGTAAGCCAGATACACAAGGGGGAGCATGTATCTGGAGTTCATTTGCAGTGGTTGGAGGCCCTAGCACACCCATTCTCTCTCTCTCTCTCTCTCTCTCAAATAAATAAATAAAATATTAAAAAAGATTAAAAGAATATAACATAGTTTTTCCTGAAACTTACACATGTTAAATCAAACACATTAATATAAGTTAAATTAGATCACACAATGTCCTGAAGGAGCTATAGTGGGAAAAAAAAAATATGTAAAGGATCTTACAAATGAGTCATGGCTTACAACTTCTGACACATTTTAAAGGCTTCAATTCATTTAAAAAAAAATAGTGAGTCCTCACTATGCACAAGGTGTGGTAAAATAAACAAACAAAAAAATAACAGCCATTGCAATACCTTAAACAATGCCTCTGAAATATTGTGATGATCAATTAACTTTCCTTGTTTAAGTCAACAACTCTTATGGAATATGTTAAAACAAAAAACAATGCTGGTTATTTCCCCATCTGCAAAAGGCAAGTGCTTTTCAACTCTAGGTGATTCTCTTCAAATGCACTTGCTTACTCTTTTTTTTTTTTTTTTTTTTTTTTTTTTTTTGCTTTAAAGAAAGCTTTATTTACTACATACATCCTCAGAATGTACTGTAAATGGAGCAAGATCTAAAAAGCGTTTCCAATACAAACCTAAAGATAACTCCACTATTAGCATGTCTGCAAACAGAACTCTAAAACTTTTTTAAAACATTTATATAGTTTGTTCTTAACCCTAAAAAAAAAAAAGTTCACATTTCAAGTTATAAACTCACCTCAGTAGTATACATGAAATGGTTTTGTTGCTTACTCTTAATAACATACTTGATTGCTATTTCATATTCTTTTAGTTGTAGGCATTCATTATTTTCTTTCCTTATCCACATCCCCCCCAAATTAAACACACACACACAAAGCTCTCATTCTTAAAGCAATATGGTGATATCATTTTGTTTGCATAAATATATTGTTGATATAATTATGATAACATGCTTTCAGGAAAAAGCAATGTAATGTCAACTATAATCACCTTTTTCCTAGAGTTAATAATTTGAATGTGTATGTGCTCAATTTTATAATCTCTAATTGAATCAGACTCTACTGGATGAATTTAATTGCTCTGTTAATTTTATATTCCTAAATATTTCTGCCCCTGCACCTCTGGCCTATCTCAGCTTGGACTTGTTGCATAGTTGGCATCCTAGGATCTTCCTTGATAAACATCTTTGAGATGTTCCTCCACATTTTCTCTTATATATAATGTATATATAATTCCAGGTTAGATGCAATTTTCCTTCAGAAGTTTTAGGCCACTTTTCCATTGCTTTCTGCATTCTGGTACTGCTATCGAGGAGTGCAAAGTTATCCTAATTCTCTGCTCTTTGTATATCTTTTGTGAGGCCATTTTATTTTTTATTTTATTTTATTTTATTTATTTATTTGAGAGCAACACACAGAGGAAGAGGGAGAAAGAGAGAGAGAGAATGGGCACACCAGGGCCTCCAGCCACTACAGACAAACTCCAGATGCATGTGCCACCTTGTGCATCTGGCTTACATGGGTCCTGGAGAATCAAATCTGGGTCCTTTGGCTTAGCAGGCAAGGGTCTTAACTGCTAAGCCATCTGTCCATCTCCTCGGCTAACTTTTTGTTTTTTTTACAAGAACCACATCAGAGCTTGGAAACAAAACAAATCTATATAAAAGATGTTATAGGCTTCTCTTTACAGATGGTGGTGACCACTGGAGTGACTCAAAATTCACCAATGTGATAAGAAGTGACAATGGAATTTCAGCACTAATCGAGACATCTTGAAATATCAGGGACAATTGTGGAAGACGTAGTGGAAAGAATGTTAGAGCTAAGGAAGGGGAGGAGTGCTTTGTAATAGTATCTTCCAGACAAAAAGTGGCCTTGATATTCATGACCTCACAGTGGCTGACACTACCTACACAAGACCTGCATAATAGGAGAGGACAAAATGATGACATCAAAAGAGAAGATAAACTAGTTGGAAAGGAGATTCAATGGAGGGAATATTTGGGAAGGGGAAAAGAGAGGATGCTAAGAAAGGATTGTGATCTATTATATTGTCTATGAGTATGGAAGTTATTAATAAAATTGTTTCAAAAATCAGAAAAAAATGGCTAGGGGGATGCCTTAATTGTTAAGGCATTTACCTGGGAAGCCAAAGGACCCAGGTTCAATCCCCTTTTACCCATGTAAGCCAGATGCACAGGTGGTGCATGTGTCTGGAGTTTGTTTGCAATGGCTGGAGGCCCTGGTGTGCCCATTCTCTTGTCCTCCTTCCATTTGCCTCTCTCTCTCAAATAAATATTTTTTTAAAAAATGAGAAAAATATAGAACATAGCACAATAAAGTATATAATAAAATTATATATTTATATATATAATATATAAATTATATGTATACATACCTATCTCCATGTGTATATGTGTGTGTATACATATGGCTTGATGTTTCCTTGTGGACACTGATTGTGTATGACCCTGAAATATTTGTACGCATCATGAGCTTGATAATATCTAACTAGACATAAAACCCAGCATCAATGCACCATCATCAACTGGAAACAATATAAACAGGATTAGACCTAAACAGGCAAATCCAAAATGACACCAAAATGCCTGGACATGGTGGTGCACACCTTTAATCCCAGCACTTGGGAGGCAGAAGGAGGATCACTGTGAGTTCAAGGCCAGTCTGGGCTAGAGAGTGAGCTCCAGATCAGGCTACAGTGAGACACTACTTAAAAAGAAAAAGAAAGTCACTCGTGCAGGTGGTTCCCATTCCTGGCATGCCTGTCTTGAGTTCATGTCATACCTCCTGCACCCACTCCTGTGGCTTCATGGGTAATACTTCCTCAGATCACTCACCTGATAAAACATTGAACCCTGGGCTGCAGAGATGGTTTAGCGGTTAAGGCGTTTGCCTGCAAAGCCAAAGGGTCCCAGTTCTACTCTCCAGGACCCACATAAGCAGATGCACAAGGGGGCACATGCGGCTGGAGTTCTTTGCAGTGGCTGGAGGCCCTGGTGCACCCATTCTCTCTCTCTCTCTCTCTCTCTCAAATAAATAAATAAAAAAATATATATTTAAAAAAAAGAGCCAGGCGTGGTGGTGTACACCTTTAATCCCAGTACTCTGAAGGCAGAGGTAGGAGGATCACTGTGAGTTCAAGGCCACCCTGAGACTACATAGTGAATTCCAGGTGAGCCTGAGCTAGAGTGAGACCCTACCTCCAAAAACCAAAAAACAATTGAGGGCTGGAGGGATGGCTTAGTGATTATGACATTTGCCTGCAAAACCAAAGAACCCAGGTTCGATTCCTCAGGACCCACGTTAGCCAGATACACAAGGAGGCGCACATGTCTGGAGATCATTTGCAGTGGCTGGAAGCCCTGGCGTGCCCATACTCTCCCTCTCTCTCTCTCTTTCCCTCTTTCTCTGTCAAATTATATATATATATATATATATATATATATATATATATATATATATATACATTGCACCCAGGCCAGTTTATAGAAAGGTAGCTAGCTTTGGGCTGGAGAGATGTCTTTAGTGGTTAAGACATTCTCCAATACCCATGTAAAGCCAGATACACAAAGTGGCCCACATGTATCTGGAGTTCATTTGCAGTGGCTGGAGGCCCTGGCATGCCCATTCTCTCTGTCTGTCTCTCTTTCTATCTCTCTCTGCATGCAAATAAAGAAACAAACTTAAAAAAAAATTTTTTAAACAAAAAGGTAACTCTTGTCACTCTGTGACTTTTAGATAAACCCTGAAAGATAGTGGGCAAGAGAGACCCTCCCCGTGGGAAAAGCCTTGAGAACTGTAACTCACAAGGTTGTCAAGGCACAAGCGAAAGCATCCTGTATGATAGGAATTTTCCATACATTGTTGCCTCAAAGAGAAAACCTTAGTGAGAACAGTCGTACACCTACTGGATTTACAGGCCTAATCTTGCTTCTCATCAGCCAGAAGCTCTTGATGTTGGTCTTAGAGAGCAGGCGTATGTGTCTGGAAACCCCAATTAATACTGCCACTTGGGAGACCATGCCAAATTGGGGTGTGAGGCTGGGAGAAGGATGAGGTACATATTCTGAACTGTAATATGCAATGTACACTCTCCTCTTCAGAAGAGAAGGAATACAAATGGGATTATGTCTCAGAAAGTTTACTTGGGCTGGAGAGATGGTCAAGGTGCTTAGCTGTAAAGCCAAAGGACCCAGGTTCGATTCCCCAGTACCCACATAAAGCCATATGCACAAGGTGGCACATGCGTCTGGCATTTGTAGTAGACCTAGCATGCCCATTCTCTCTATTTGCTTCTTTCTCTTTCTCTCTCTTTAAATAAATCAATTAAATATTTTTTTTAAAAAGACTTTTACTGAGCAGGGCGTGGTGGCACACGCCTTTAATCCCAGCACTCAGGAGGCAGAGGTAGGAGGATCACCATGAGTTCGAGGCCACCCTGAGACTCCATAGTGAATTCCAGCCAAGCATGGTGGTACACGCCTTTAATGCCAGCACTTGGGCAGAGGTAGGAGGATTGCCATGAGTTCGAGGCCACCCTGAGGCTACATAGTGAATTCCAGATCAGCCTGAGCTAGAGTGAAATCCTACTTCGAAAAAAAAAGAAGAGGACTGGGAAATGGCATAGTGGTTACAGCATTGGCCTGCGAAGCCTAAGGATCCTGGTTCAATTCTCCGGGACCCACGTAAGCCAGATGCACAAGGGGACACATGTATCTGGAGTTCACATATAGTGGCTGGAGGCCTTGGCGTACCTATTCTCTTTCTTTCTATCTGTCTCTTTCTCTCTCATAAATAAATAAATAAAATATTTTTTTTTAAAAAGAGTGAATTTCAGGTCAGCCTGGGCTAGACTGAGACCTTACCTCGAAAAACCAAAAAAAAAAACTTTTATTGAATACCCCTTGTAGAGATAGGAGTGCATACCAAAATTAGAAGAGTTTTGGAGCCTGGCATGGTGGCTCACACCTGTAATCCCAGCCCTTGGAAGGCTGAGGTAGGAGAATCATTGTGAATTTATGACCAACCTTGGCCACAGAGTGAGTTCCAGGTCAGCCTGAGAGATACAGTGGACCCCCCCCCCACACACACACACACATACACACAGAATTTTGTGGGATAAACAGCAGAAATGCAGTTTAGTTGGAAAATGAAAGATCACAATTTAGGTGAGAAGACAGGCCTAGAAAAAGCAGTTTGCGAGTCAGCAGGTATCAGATGTGAAGGTGTAAGAGCAGTTTACTCCCCTGAATCAGAGTGCAGAATGAACAGCCAGGCAGGCTGCACCCCAGGGAAATCCCAGAATCAGAGGCTGAAGAAATGGGAACAGGCTGATGCAATCACAATAAAAATCAATGAGGCACTTCTAGTTATAAATGGCTTTTGGCAAGCAGCCTCTGACTCAGCCTTTCTCAACTGCTGCTGGAAACACTAAGACGATTAAGAACAAAAAGAAAATTCACTCCAAAGCTGAACACAAAGAATGATGACCTGGGAGGACCTTCTTCGGGAGGATCACCCTAAATTAATGCTAATTGTGTTGGATGCAGAGAAACCAATTTGGTGGCCTATCTACCCTGCTTGATGATACAGGACAGATCCAGCCATGTGAGGGAAGACAGAAAGGCTGAGCATCCTTTCCCCAAGGTCTGCTCACTGAATCAGACCACCAGTGTCCATACAAAGCTACAAACTACACACCTGGCCTTCTTTTTTGGCATGGAAAATCTGACATCTTGCTTTGAGAAATGGTGGCAGAAATGTTAGAGGCCATCATCTTGTTGTATACGTGGAGTTTGCAACTTCAATACCTCAGTGAGAAAGGATGGGATGGATAAAGAAACAGCAGTTTTCCATCCGCCCTAGCAAAATTGTCCTTGTCAACAGTCTACGGGCAGAGTTGCTGGCCCCAGTGCCTTCTGGGACGACAGCAACTCACGGATTCCATTGGTTTGGTTGCCAGAGATTTTGCTAGTTCCCATTCCTCAGGCTGTGACATTGCAGCGGTAATGTCCTGCCACATGGTGGCAGAACCGAGGAAAAAGAAGACACTGAAATGACGTTAATTTGGTCCCATCAATCTGTCCTTGAGTTAAAGATCTGGAAGTGGAGCCCATATTACCTGTTTGGGTCCATGATAGGTATACTAGATATGGATGAGAAAACAAAGACGATGAAAAACTATGATACAAACTGCCTCAAGGTTTAATAGTCTCCCTTCATACTTAACACTACAAAAAACTATCACATCTTCTTATATTTCATTTCCTAAGGTTAGCATTCCTGGCACTGTTTCTAACTTCTAGCTGAGGTGAATCTTGCCTTAATAACCTTTGCAAAAGATCAAGTTCTCAAATCCATTATCCCTCACAGGTCTCATGTTTTAGATTGTTGTTTGCTTCTCTCTCAAGACACTTGGCAAGTGCCCTCTGTTTCCCATTTACAGCTGGTGATCAATGCTGCTTACTTATACATAACCTTCCCCAATTCCTTGGACCCCTCATTTATATTCCAAGTCTTCTTCATGTCCCAAGAAATACATAAAAATGATATAGATAAAGGGCAAAGAATATAACCCAATCCATTAGGAATATTTACTTATCTCTAAAAGTGATATTCAAAGGAAATAGGTTATTTATTTATTTATTTATTTTTGAGGTAGGCTCTTACTCTAGGCCAGGCTGACCTGGTATTCACTCTGTAGTCTCAGGGTGGCCTCAAACTCATGGCAATCCTCCTACCTCTGCCTCTCGAGTGCTGGGATTAAAGGCGTGCGCCACTGCACCTGGCTGAAATAGATTCTTAAAAATAAACGGGCATTATCAATACAACAATGAGTTATGGCTGGTACAAAATAGAAGAGATGGACAAAAGAAGATGAGATAAAGCTCAAGCTGAGAAATAAAGGTATGTCAAGAATAACCTAGAAGTTGGACAGAAGTAATAATGAATCAAAGACAAATTGAATAAAAATATGTAGACCTAAAAATGGAGGAAAATATGACACAATTAATGGGAAAAGACACACATCTAGACACATATGTCTTGGTAACAAGCAGAGTGGAAAAGATCACTGAGAAATGAACGAAAAGTCAGGAGAGCCTCATTTAGTGCTTTTAGTGTAACAGAGTTTTCTAACAAAGTTAGATAATGGATGGATAAAATTTTTAATTCAAGCTATTGTTCAAGTGTGAACCAATGTGTTTATGTGTGATCACAGAGCAAATATATTCAGAATAAAAATACCACCCACATTCTCTTCTTAAAATAAAATCTTGGATATATGTTCAACGAAGAAAGAAGCATGAGTGAGCCAGGAGTGGTGGCACATATCTTTAATCTCAGCATGACAATGAAATACTTGTACCCATCATGAACTTGATAATATATAACTAGACATTAAACCCAGCACCAGTGCACCATCATCAAACTGAAAACAATGTAAACAGGACTAGACCTAAGGAGATCCAAAATGACAACAAAAGGTCTTGGTGGCACAGACCTTTAAGCCTTTAATCCCACCACTCAGGAGGCTACAGAGTGAGTTCCAAGTCAGCCTGGGCTACAGTGAAACCCTGCCTTGAAAAAGAGAAAAAGAAAAGTACTTTAGAGCCAAGTGTGGTAGCACACACCTTTAATCCCAATAGAGGTAGGAGGATTGCTGTGAGTTCGAGGCTAGCCTGGGACTACAGAGTGAGTGCCAGGTCAGCCTGGGCTACAGTGAGACCCTATCTGGAAAACTAAAAAAAAAAAAAAAGAGTGTGTTCCAAATGAGGAAGTTATGGCTATGGAGTGTGGGCATTAAGGTCCATTAAACATCATTTATTTATTCAACTAACAGATAGTTTATCAAGCCATTACTGTGTGCTGAGTGTTGGCAGTGCAACCATGAAAAGACTAATGTCTTGGAACTAATGATAAATATGTAAACTTCAACAAGTAATTATAGTCAAATGTGTGCTGTGTAGTATGCATTAGAAGTAACTGGCCTATTTTAGGGGCCAAAGAGTAGCCCTGGGCTAGAGATGGCTCAATGGTTAAAAGTGCTTATTGGGCTGGAGAGATTGCTCCATGGTTAAAGTGCTTGCTTGCAAAGCACTGTGTTAAATTCCCTAGCACCCTCATAAAGCCAGATGCACAAAGTGGCGCATGTGCCTAGAGTTCATTTACAGTGGCAAGAGGCCTTGACACACCCATTCTGTATCTCTCTCTCTCTCCCTCTTGCATGCATATATGTACATTATAAAAAGTATTCACTTGTAAAGCCTTTCAGCCTGGGTTCAATTCCCCAGTGCCCACATAAAGCCATATGTACAAAGTGGCATAGGAGTTCATTTGCAGTGGCAAAAGGATCTGACACCTCTCTGTCATAAATAAATAAAATATTTTAAAACAGAGTGGAGCCAGGCATGGTGGAGCACACCTTTAATCCCAGCACTTGGGAGGCAGAGGTAGGAGGATCACAGTGAATTCGAGGCTACCCTGAGACTACATAGTGAATTCCAGATCAGCTTGGACTAGACTGAGACCCTACCTCGAAAAACAAACAAACAAACAAACAAACAAAATACAGAGCAGCCCAGGAAAAGCAAAATTTTATTTATTTATTTATTTTATGCTTCAGCATTTAAAAGATTATTTATTCATTTTATTGACAACTTCCATAATTGTAAAAAATAACCCATGGTAATTCCCTCCCTCCACCCACTTTCCCCTTTGAAACTCCACTCTCCATCATATCTCCTCCCCCTCTCAATCAGTCTTTCTTTTATTTTGATGCCATAATGTTTTCCTCCTATTATGATGGTCTTGTGTAGGTAGTGTCAGGTACTGTGAGGTCATGGATATCCAGGCCATGTTGTGTCTGGAGGAGCACATTGTAAGGAGTCCTACCCTTCCTTGGGCTCTTACATTCTTTCTGCCACCTCTTCTACAATGGACCCTGAACCTTGGAAGGTGTGATAGAGATATTTCAGTGCTGAACACTCCTCTGTCACTTCTTCTCAGCATCATGGTACCTTCTGAGTCATCCCAAGGTCACTGCCATCTGAAAAGATAAGCTTCTCTAACCAAAAGTGAGAGTAGCATTAATAACTGGGTATGAACATTAAGAGAAGTGCTTACGGGGCAGTTTGATGAGCATAGTATATACATTTAGCCAGACACCAGCAGGCGTTATACTCCTAGGGCTCATGACTACCCCTCTTGTAGGTTTTCAGTATCAGGAATGTATTCCCTCCCATAAAGTAGGCCTCCAGTCCAATTAGAGAACAGTTAGTTTCCCCCATAACAGACATGCCACTATTGCACTCATTGGCTCACTTGGCCTGGCTGGCCAAATATAATAATAATAAAGGCTATTTATGAAAAACGTACAGCCAACATAATACTAAATGCAGAAAAACTTGAAACTTTTCTACTAAAATAAGGAACAAGACAAGGGTGTCCACTGTCCCCACTTTTATTTACTATAGTACTGGAAGTCTTAGCCATAGCAATAAGGCAAGAGACACACATAAAAAGGATACAAATTGGAAAGGAAGAGATCAGGTTATCATTATTTGCAGATAACATGCTTTTATACATAAAGGACCCTACCAGAGTCTACCAGCAAACTGTTAGAGCTGATAAACACCTATAGCCATGTAGCAGGATGCAAAATAAACACATAGAAATCAGTAGCCTTCCTATATGCTAACAACAAACATACAGAGGATGAAATCAGAGAATCACTCCCTTTCACAATTGCATTAAAAAAAAGTACTTTAGTATAAACCTAACCAAAGGAGTGAAGGATCTCTACAATGAAAACTTTAAAACACTCAAGAAAGAAATTGCTGAATACACTAGGAAATAGAAAGACATCCCTTGTACTTGGATTGGAAGAATCAATATTGTGAAAATGGCAATATTACCAAAAGCAGTCTACACATTTAATGCAATCCCATCAAATTCCAATGGCGCCGGACGTGGTGGCGCACGCCTTTAATCCCAGCACTCGGGAGGCAGAGGTAGGAGGATTGCTGTGAGTTTGAGGCCACCCTGAGACTCCATAGTGAATTCCAGGTCAGCCTGAGCTAGAGTGAGACCCTACCTCAAAAAACCAAAAAAAGAAAAAAGAAAAAAAAGAAAAAAAGAAAAGAAAAGAAAAGAAAAAAAAATTCCAATGGCATTCTTCATGGAAATAGAAAAAACAATCCTTCTATTCCCAGTCTTTGTAGGACTTTTGTCATGAAGGGATGGTGAATTTTGTCAAATGCTTTTTCTGCATCTAATGAGATGATCATGTGATTTTTGTCCTTCAGTCTATTTATATAATATGTTACTTTTATCAATTTGTGTATGTTGAACCATCCCTGCATCTCTGGGATAAAGCCTACTTGGTCTGGGTGGATGATCTTTTTGATATATTCTTGTATTCTGTTTGCCAATATTTTGTTCACAATTTTTGCATCTATGTTCATGAGGAATATTGGTCTGTAATTTTCTTTTTTTGTTCTATCTTTGGTTTTTGTATCAGGGTGATACTGGCTTCATAGAAGGAGTTTGATAGTATTCCTTCCTTTTCTATTTATGGAAAAGCTTAAGAAGAAATGGTGTTAGTTCTGCCATGAAGGTCTGGTAAAATTCACTAGTGAATCCATCTGGGCCTGGACTTTTTTTTAGTTGGGAGATTTTTGATAACTGCTTGGATCTCCATACTTGTTACAGGTCTATTTAAGTGGTTAATCGCCTCCTGGTTTAATTTAGGTAGGTCATATAAATCAAGGAAATCATCCATTTCTTTCAGATTTTCAATCTTAGTGGAGTATATGTTCTTATAGTATGTCCCTATGATTTTTTTGAATTTCTCTGATATCTGTTGTGATGGTGCATTTTTCATCTCTAATTTTATTAATTTGTGTCTCTTCTCTCTTTCTTTTGATCAGATTTGCTAAGGGTTTACCAATCTTGTTTATCCTTTCAAAGAACCAACTCTTTGTTTCATTTGATTCATTCATGGGTTCTTTGGATTTTTTTTTCTATTTCATTAATTTCTGCCCTAGTCTTTATTATTTCTTCCCATCTACTGATTTTCAGTTTGCCTTGTTCTGTTTATTTCAAGACCTTAAGGTGAAGCATTAAGTTGTTTACTTGCAACCCTTCTGATTTCTTAATATAGGCACTTAAAGCTGTAAATTTCCCTCTTAGGACTGCCTTCATTGTGTCCCAGAGGTTTTGGTATGTTGTGTTCTCATTGTCATTTGACTCTATGAATTTTTTGATTTCCTTCTTGATTTCTTCATTGACCCATTCATCATTTAGTAGCGTATTGTTTAGTTTCCATGATTTTGTGTATGCTCTATAGCTTTTCTTGCTTTTGATTTGTAGTTTGATCCCATTGTGATCAGATAGAGTGCAAGGAATTATTTCAATTTTCCTTTATTTGTTAAGATTTGCTTTGTGTACTAATATATGGTCTATTTTAGAGAATGTTCCATGTGCTGCTGAAAATAATGTGTATTCTGCAGCATTTGGATGAAATGTCCTATATATATAAGCATCTGTTAGGTCCATTTGTAAAGTAAAATTTTAAAAGAGACCTAAAAGATGGCTATGAATTTCCCAAACAAACAAAAGAAGGGAAGAGAGTAATTCTAGACTAAGTGAAAAGTTCTTATAAATCTAAGAAGCAAGTGAAAACATTTAAATAGAAACTTCTTAAAAAAGAAACAAAAAACTTATTCCCAACCTTCTCCTTCTCCTTCTCCTTCTTATTCTTCTTCTTCTCTCTCTCTCTCTCTCTCTTTTTCTCTCTCTCTCCCTCTGAACAAGGAGGAAGAGGAGGAAAAGGAGAAGGAAACAAAAAACAGAAAAGAAACATGTTTCATGTACCTGTAACTTTGAGATCATACTAATTGGGGGCTAGATCAGGACTACAAGCCATGCTCAGAGCTTTGGTTTGCATGATGAAGGTAAACATCAATTTCAGAAGATACTTTTTCTTTGTAGGTAATAAATTATACTAGAGTACAATTTACTGGAACATATATAAAGTTAGATATATGAATTTAAAATATACATATAGAAATACATATGTAAGTGTGTGTATTTCAAAACCTATATATATAAATACAATAATAAGATGGAAACTGCATGTGGTGAATGATTAGAGACTGCAGGTGAAGGAGGGGAAAAGTTAAGAGTGATAACTAAGGCTGGGAATACAATTAATTGTAGAATGATTTTGTGGTGGATGGGTTGTTTCAACTGGAGTGTCTGTTAATATGGAAGAGAGTATTTGTCTTCATGAAATTATATACATATAATTTGAAAGCTTACTGTAGCTAATTATACTTTACTAAAATTAATCAATGAAAAGTAAATTTTAGCCGGGCATGGTGGCACACGCCTTTAATCCCAGCACTCGGGAGGCAGAGGTAGGAGGAGTGCTGTGAGTTCTAGGCCACCCTGAATCTCCATAGTGAATTCCAGGTCAGCCTGGGCTAGAGTGAGACCCTACCTTGAAAAACCAAAAAAGAAAAAAAAAGTAAATTTTGGAAATTTTTAGGGAAATTTTTAAAATAATCTTTTAAAATTTTTTAAAAGATTTTTATTTATTTATTTATTTATTTATTTGAGAGATAGGCAGACAGAGAAAGAGAGAGAGAATGGGTGCACCAGAGCTTCCAGCCACTGTAAACAAACTCCAGATGCATGCACTACCTTGTGCATCTGGCTTATATCTGGGGTCTGGAGAATTGAACCTGGGTCCTTTGGCTTTGTGGGCAAACGCCCTAACCACTAAGCCATCTCTCCAGCCCAAAATAATCTTCTAAAAATATATTTAAATTGTATGCTGCACATATTCCCTTCCCCATCCTCTTACCTTCACTTAAAAAAATATTTATTACATATCTTGCCTTCCCTTTTTCTTTCCTCTCCCCTTCCCATTAGTCCACCTGGTTCCATAGATGGTTTTACTTCTACTTTCATGTATCTGTATAAAATCTAGGAAACAAAAATGAGAGAATAAAGGTATTCACTATTGTGAGTAGTGCTATAACAAATACTGATGTGCAAGTTTCTCTGTGATATGTTGACTTGGAATCCTTTGAGTAAATACCAGGTAGATCTATTTTTAGTTTTTTGTTTTGCTTTGTTTTGTTTTTTTGTTTGTTTTTGTTTTTTGAGAATTTCCTATATAGACTTCCATAATGGTTAAATTAGCTTACATTCCCACAAGCAGTATGTAAGGATTCCCTTTTGACTACCTCCTCTCCAGTATTTGTTGTTATTTGTTTTCCAAATTACTGCCATCCTGTCTGGGGTGAGATGGAATCTCAGTATAGTTTTGATTTGCATTTCTCTGATGGCTAGTAAAGTTAGACATTTTTTTCATGTTTGTTAGTCCTTTGTTTTATATCTTTTGTGAATTATCTGTTCATTTCATTAGCCCATTTATTGATAAGGTTGTTTGCTTTCTTGTTTAGTTTTTTTTTTTATTTTTTCAGTTCTTTATATATGCTAGGTATTAATCCTCTGCCAGATGTATACTGGCAAAGATTTTCTCCTGTTCTGAAGGCCGTTTCCGCACTAGACCAACTACTTTTCTGTACATCAGCCTTTTAATATCATGAAATTGCATTTTTCTGAGTACCAGGACTCCTCGTCAAAAAGTTTTTGTTTAGCCCTATATCTTAATGTGTTTCCCCTGCTTTGTCTTCTAACCGTTTCAGAGTTTCATGTCTCACATGTAGGTCTTTGACCCATTTGGATTTGATTTGTGTGCACTGTGAGAGATGAAAATCTAGTTTCATTCATCTACATGTGGTTATCCACTTTTCCTAGTAACATTTATCAAAAAGGCTATCTTTTCTCCAATGTGTATTTTTGGCATCTTTGTCAAAAAATCAGGTTAGCTATAGCTGCATAGACTTATATCTGGACCTTCTTTTATTTTATTGAATTACATGCCTGGTTTTTGTTGTGTTTTTTTTTTTTTTCCAGTACTGTGCTGTTTTTGTTACTGTGGTTTATAATATAACTTGAAATTGTGTATGGTAATACCTCCAGCATTATTCTTTTTTTTTTTTTTTTTTTTTTTTTTTTTTTTTTTTTTTTTGAGGTAGGGTCTCACTCTAGCCCAGGCTGACCTGGTATTCACTATGGAGTCTCAGGGTGGCCTCAAACTCACGGTGATCCTCTTACCTCTGCCTGCCTAGTGCTGGGATTAAAGATGTGTGCCACCACGCCCGATCTATTATTCTTTTTTTTTTTAATTTTACTTGCAAGCAGAGAGAAATAAAGAGAGAGAATGGGTATGCCAGAGCCTCCTGCCACTGCAAATGAACTTCAGATGCATGTGCCACCTTGTGCATCTGACTTATGTGGATACTGAGAAATTGAATCTGGGTCCTTAGGCTTTACAGGCAAATACCTTAACCACTGAGCAATCTCTCCATCCTCATTATTATTTTTTTTTTTTGTACAGGATTGTTTTTGCTATCTTGGGCCTTGGTTCTGCCATATGAATTTTTAAAATTTTTTTATTTGTGTGTGTGGGGGGGT
This sequence comes from Dipus sagitta, assembly GCA_036346955.1. Taxonomy (NCBI): domain Eukaryota; kingdom Metazoa; phylum Chordata; class Mammalia; order Rodentia; family Dipodidae; genus Dipus; species Dipus sagitta. Next base: position 299,789,809 of record CM070770.1, on the reverse strand, counting down.
TATGATTGGCATGGCTCAGATGTGGAGATCAGATATGGAGATCAGAAAACAACTTCAAGGTGTTTATGCTCTACTTTCTTTTCTTTTGGCTTCTCAAGGTAGGGTCTCGCTCTAGCCCATGCTGACCTGGAATTCACTCTGTAGTCTCAGGGTGGCCTCAAACTCATGGTGATCTTCCTTCCTCTGCCTCCCAAGTGCTGAGATAAAAGGTGTGTACCACCATACCTGGATCTACCTTCTTTTACAAATTTTTTTTTTATGGGCTGGGGAGATTGGTCAGTGGTTAAAGACACTTGCTTGCAAAGCCTTCTGGCCCAAGTTTGATTCCCCAGTACTCACATAAAGCCAAATACACAAAGTGGCACATATGTCTGGAGTTCACTGTAGTGGCAGGAGGCTCTGGTGTGTTCATTCTCAATCTCTATATGTGTCTCTCTCTCATTGAAAATTAATGAAAAGATTTTTTTAAATTTTACTTATTATTTATTTGTGTGTGTGTGTGTACATCTGCTGTACACACCAGGGCCTCTTGCTGCTGCAAATAAACCTTGAACCACTTTCTCCATCCAGCTTACGTGAGTGGCTCGGGAATTAAACCTGGGCTGGCAGGCTTTGGAAGCAAATGCTTTTAACCACTGACCCATCTTCATACGCCCCTGCTCAACTCACCTCCTCTGCAACAGGGTCTCTGGCCTCTGCAAATGCATTGCCAGACTGCAAAGAATGTCAGACTAGGTGGCCCACAAGCTCCAGAATCTCCTGGCTTCACCTCCCATTGTTGGAGGTGCACTGGGATCGCAGATGCACTTTGTATCTGGCTTTATATAGGTGCTATGGAATTGAACCCAGACCAGCAGGCTTTGCAAGCAAGCACCTTTAATCTCTAAGCCAACTCCTCAGACTCTGCCATGTGAATTTTTAAAATTGTTTATTTATTTACTTCATTAGACAGAAAGAAAGAGGCAGATAGGTACAGAGGGAGAGAGAGAGGGAATAGGCACCCTTCACCCACTGCAAACCAACTCCAGATGCATGTGCCATCTTGTGCATCTGGCTTATGTGGGCACTGGGGAATCAAACCTGGGTTCTTTGGCTTTGCAAGCAAGTGCCTTAACCCTTAGGCCATCTGTCCAGCCCTGTCATATAAATTTTTAAATTTTATTTTTACTTATTAGAGAGAGAGAGAGAGAATAGGCATGCTAGAGCTTCTAGCCACTGCAAACGAACTCCAGACTCATGTGCCACCATGTGCAGCTGGATTGTGTGGGTTCTGGGGAATCGAACCTGGGTCCTTAGGCTTTGCAGGCAAGTGCCTTAACCACTAAGCCATCACACCAGCCCTGCCATATGAATTTTGATATTGCTCTTTTATTTCTGTGAAGGAATTTTGATGATGATTGAATTAAATATATTATCACTTTGGTAAGGTAAACATTTTCATATTACATCTTCTAATCCATGAGTGTGGAAGTCTTTCTATCTGCTAGTGTCTTCCTCAATTTCTTTCCAGTATTTTACCAGCAAGTGTCTTTAACTGCTGAGCCATCTCCCCAGCCCATTTTTTGTATTTTAAAGTTTTCACTGTTGCTGGGCATGGTGACGAACACCTTTAATCCCAGCACTTGGAAGGCAGAGGTAGGAGGATTGACATGAGTTTGAGGCCACCCTGAGACTACAGAGTGAATTCCAGGTCAGCCAAAACTAAAGTGAGACACTATCTCAAAAAAAAAAAAAAGAAAGAAAGAAAAGAAAAAGGAAAAAAAAAACCATTTACTGTAGAGGTCTTTTGTTTCCTTGGCTAGAAAACAATAGGTAATTTTTAAAAATATTTTATTTTTATTCAGGTATTTGAGAGAGATAGGAGCAGAGAGAGAGAATGAACTCTGGATGCATGCGCCACCTAGTGCATCTGCCTTATGTGGGCTCTGGGGAATTGAGCCTGGGTCCTTTGGCTTTGTAGGCAAGCACCTTAACTGCTAAGCCATCTCTCCAGCCATATGAATTTTGATATTGTTTTTTTTAATTTCTGTGAAGGCTATCACTGGAATTTTGATGATGATTGAATTAGATCTATAATCATTTTTCGTAAGATAAACATTTTCACAATATTACTTCTTCTAAGCCATGGCAAACAAACTCCAGATGTACGTATCATTTTGTGTATATGACTTTATGTGGGTACTGGCGACTTGAACCCAGGCCGTCAGACTCTGCAAACAAGCACCTTTAGCCACTGAGCCATAGCTCCAGCCCCCAGAAATTTTATGTTTGTTCAAATCTCTCGTTCTTATTCTTCACAATTTGTTGGGTTGGTTAGTGAGCCCAGTTACAATTATGGCCTATAATGAATGAAGCTGAAATGCCTTTGGTATAGGAATAGAACCCAATATTTAGGGAAAAAATACCTGTGTAAGAGCAGGTATGTTCACTCACATATCAAGCATATCTCCTGAAGACTTAAAAGCACTGCCTTATTCAAGTCATTATTAAATTAAAAATAGGGAAAATTAGCCAGGCCTGGTAGCGTACACCTTTAATCCCAGCACTGGAGAAGCAGAGGTAGGAGGATCACATGAGTTCGAGGCCACCCTGAGACTACATAGTGAATTCCAGGTCAACCTGAGCTAGAGTGAGACCCTACCTCGAAAAAAAAGAGGGAAAACTAATCACTTAATAATATCCTTGGTTATGGGATTATCCCATATCCTTGAATAGTTCTGTGTTAGCTTTTCTTTGTAAATCAGTAACGATGAAAGAAAGTGGTAGCATGAAATTGAGAATTTATTTTAGTAAAGTGATAGATTCCAGGAGGAGGACGCTAGGTGGCAGTATTTAATCGAGACAAGAGAGATGCATTGTCTACATTATACATGAAAGGTGTGCTAATCAAGTAAATTAATACAAGAGATTTATGGCAGTAATTAACAAGTGTAAGATCCCTGGCAATGAGATAGATGGGTAGTGAGATTAATGGGCATCCTACCAAAAAGAAATTTTTTTTTGGCCGGGCGTGGTGGCGCACACCTTTAATCCCAGCACTCAGGAGGCAGAGCTAGGAGGATTGTCATGAGTTCAAAGCCACCCTGAGAATACAGAGTTAATTCCAGGTCAGCCAGAGCTAGAGTGAGACGCTACCTTGAAAACAACAATAACAAAAAAATACTATCATATAAAATATACATTTGCTTTGTGAAGAGGAAAGTGGGGGAGAGGAGGGAATTATGGTTTATTGTCTATAATTATGGAAGTTGTCAATAAAAAAAGTTTAAATTAAATTAAAAAAATATACATTTGGCTAGCTGGGTGTGGTGGTACATGCCTTTCATCCCAGCATTTGGGAGGCAGAGGTAGGAGGATCACTGTGCGTTCAATGCCAGCCTGGGACTACAGAATGAGTTCCAGGTCAGCTTGGGCTAGAGTGAGACCCTACCTCAAAAATAATAAATAAATAAATAAAATATACAGTTGGGGCTGGAGAGATGGCTCAGCGGTTAAAGACACTTGGTTGCAAAGCCCAAGACTCCCAAGGCAAGGTGCTTAAAAGTGTCCTATCCGAGGTGAGATATCAGGAACATTGATGAGGAAGAAATGGTACAAAGAATATTAGTGCCTCTCTCATGGTTGACCAGAGAAGCTGCTTTTTGCAGATGGGTGGAGAGACTCAAAATTCATAAAAGTAGTGAGGATAACAGACTGTTGGGAACTCAGCACTAAATGAGACATTTCTATCTCATCCTCCAACACTCAGGGAACATTGCCAAAGGAAAGGGAGAGAAACAGTGTAAGAGCCAGAGAGGGTGGTGAGTAGTACTTTAGGACACTATTCTCCAGAGATGAAGGGACTGGTGCATTCATGACCTCAGGCTGCTGTCATGAGACCTGCCCGAATTGAGCCCATCAGCATTTTATCATGCCCTAAAGAAAGAGATATCAGAGTAGAAGGACTAACTTACCAGCTGTCAGAATGCTATGCAGCCTGTTGGGGGAGAAAAGTCACCAATGGTCTAAACCAGCAGTGAACCTTGCAAACTCTATGGCTGGCCAGCCAGGCCAAATGTACCAGCTGGTGCAATGGTGGCATGTCTGTTATGGGGAAAACCAACTGTTCTCTGATTGGATTTGAGGCCTACTCCATAGGAAAGAATTCATGGCTGGTACTGAAAACCTAATCAAAAGCCAATGGCTGGGGGATGGAGAGATGGCTTAGTGGTTAAGCACTTGCCTGTGAAGCCTAAGGTCCCCGGTTCAAGGCTCCATTCCCCCCAGGACCCATGTAAGCCAGATGCACAAGGTGGTGCATACATCTGGAGTTCATTTGTAGTGGCTAGAGGCCATGGGGTGCCCATTCTCTCCCACTCTCTCTCTCTCTCCCTCTTTCTCTGTCTGTTGCTCTCGAATAAATAAATAAAAATAAACAAAAACCAATGGTTGGAGAGGCCATAAGCCCTAGAGAGTAAGCTACTGCTGTTGTCTGGCTAAATAGATATATTATCACCACCAAACTGTCCTTTAATTACTTATGTTTATTTTCATATATTAATACTACTTTCACTTTTGGTTTCACTTTTCAGATGGTAATAACCACTGGTGTGATGCAAAACTAGCCCAAGTACTGAGAAAAAGTAGCAGTTCAGCATTAAGTGAGACATCTCTGTCACACCCTTCAAGACTTAGGGACCACTGTGGCAGAGGTGGCAAAAAGAATAGAAGAGCCAAGGAAGGTGAGGAGTTCTTACAATATTGTCTTCCAAGCACAAAATTGCCTTTATATTCATGACCTCACAGTGGCTGATGCTACCTACACAAGACCTGCATAATAGAGAAAAAAAGATGACTGGTTAGAAAGAAGGGATTCAGTAGAGGGGACATTTAGGAGGGGAGAAAAAGAAAGTGGTGGGAGGGAATTATGATGATGGTATATTATCTATATTTATGGAAGTTGTCAACAAAAAGTTAACATAGAAATGATTAAAAAATGGAAGAGCCAGGCGTGGTGGTGCACACCTTTAATCCCAGCACTCGGGAGGCAGAGGTAGGAGGATTGCTGTGAGTTCGAGGCCACCCTGAGAATACAGAGTGAATTCCAGGTCAGAGTGAGACCCTACCTTGAAAAACCAAAAACAAAAAAAAAAAAAAAAAAAAAAAGAAGGACTAGAGCCAGGCTTGGTAGTGCATGCCTTCTGCCTTTAATCCCAGCACTTGGGAGGCAGAGGTAGGAGGATCGCTGTGAGTTTGAGGCCAGCCTGAGACTACAAAGTGAGTTCCAGGTCAGCCGGGGCTAGACTGAGACCCTACCTAGAAAAAAACACAACAAAAAAATAGAAGGACTAGTCAGAAAGAGGAGAGGACTCAGTGGAATGGGGGCCAGGGGACAAAAGAAGGTAATAAGAGGGGTTTATAACCAATTACAATATATCCATGTATGAAAATTCTCAAAAAAGAAACTAACCTGATAGGTACTGTGGCTTTAGATAAAGGGAGACAGCGAGAGAATGAATATTCCATCTTTCTAGGCATAGCAATACACACCTTTAATCACAGCACAAAGGAAGCAAAGGCAAGAGGATGATGAGTTCAAGGGCAGCCTGGGCTAAGAAGGAAACCCTGTCTCAATATGCAGAACAAACTACAACAAAAATTCCCATCTTTACTTTCTTCCATCCCCTGGATCTTCTGAAGCTCTTCCTATTGACTGAACCCCCAAACCATTTGTACAACACTCTTAGGAAAGACACACAGCAGAACAGAAGGGCTTGAGCAAGTGGAATATACCCAGTATAGACGGGAAGAAATCCAGTAACAAAGGGATTTCTCCACCAGAAGCCAAAGTCCTAGTTAACTTACATGTAGTAAAATCTATACTGGAACAAGACACTGGGGAACAGTAGGATGAATGTGTTAATCTTTTTTTTTAAAGAAAGTTACAGAAAAAAAAGAGCTGCTTCATTTCCTGATAGACTTAACATTCAGAAAGGATGTGTACAATTCTAAGAGTAGGGAAATAATTTGCTGTCCTGGTAGAATAAGCTGTGGCAAGAAGAAAATTTAAATTAGTACAAGAAAGGAAAACTAACAATCTTGAAACTTAGTTCAACTGTGGGCAATGTAAAAATAAAATCATAACAAATACTAAATATTCATCAAATAATCTGACTCGATGGTGGGAGGTGGGGCAGGGACATTAAAATAGGTATGAAAAATATCTAAATAATTAATAATTTATATATAAATATGTAAAGTAGCTATGAATGAGAAATGTGTTAAATGGTAGCAAAAGGATTTTTTTTGTTTGTTTGTTTTTTGAGGTAGGGTCTCACTCTATCCCAGGCTGACCTGGAATTCACTCTGTAGTCTCAGGGTGGCCTCAAACTCATTCATGGTGATCCTCCTACCTCTGCCTCCTGGGTGCTGGGATTAAAGGCATGCGCCACCACACCCAGCTACAAAAGGGTAATTTTTAAACCAAAATATCAAAAAACAGTAGTCTGAGAATATTATGTAGAAATACAGTGCAAATGTTGTGATGGCTAATTCTATGTCAGTTAGGGTTTCAGGGTGCTCAGCTATATGGCAAAACATTACTTCTGAGTTTCTAGAATCGACCGAGGATTTGTCAAGGTAGACTCAATAAAACACAGACTCTCTCAATGTGGGGGGGTACCATCTAATCTGTTGAGGGCAAAAGAAAATGTTGAGAAAGGTTGAATTAACTCTGCCTGACTGCTGAACTGGTGTATAGATAAACTCCTTACCTTGGGACTTTTGGGTCTCTCTCAAGTCTTCAGACTCAGTCTGGAATCTGTATTACCGGCTTAGGCCTTTAAACTGTGCCACCCTCTCCTGGATTTTCCAGTTTGCATGTTTAGTAGTAGGCCCTTGCCTTCATAGCCACATGAGCCCATACTTTACAACTTTCTATGAGATCCTGTCTCAAAACAACAAAAACCATGACTGGGGCTGGAGAGATGGCTTAGCAGTTAAGGCGCTTGACTACAAAGCCTAAGGATCCAGGTTCAACTGCTCAGGACCTACGTAAGCCAGATACACAAGGTGGCACATGTGTCTGGAGTTGGTTGTGGTGGCTAGAGGCCCCGGTGTGCCGTTCTCTCTCTTTCTGCGTCTTTCTCTCTCTCTCTCTCTCATCTAAATAAACAACTAAATAAGAACATTTTTTTAAACATGACTGAGAGATGTCTCAGTGGGTAAAGCACTTGCCCTACAAGTGTGAGTACCGGGCTGGAGAGATGGCTTAGCGGTTAAGCGCTTGCCTGTGAAGCCTAAGGACCCCGGTTCGAGGCTCGATTCTCCAGGACCCACGTTAGCCAGATGCACAAGGGGGCGCACGCGTCTGGAGTTCGTATGCAGTGGCTGGAAGCCCTGGCGTGCCCGTTCTCTCTCTCTCTCTCCCTCTTTCTCTGTCTGTCACTCTCAAATGAATAAATAATAAACAAAAAAAATTTAAAAAAAAAGTGTGAGTACCTCTGTCAGCTCTCCAGAACCCATATAAAGGTGATGGCGGAAGCTGGACTACTGCAAGTGAGCGCAGTGGACAAAAAGAGGCCACACCTCAAGCAAAGTGAAAGGCAGGAACCTGAAGGTTGTCCTCTGACCTCCGCCACGTGCAGTGGCCCACAGCTCATGCACTCACACACACACATGTAGGCTAGGAGGCAGTTCACAGGAAGGTATGGATGGAATCAGGCCATTGCATTTTCGATTACAAATTTTAGAATACTATATGACCTTTTAAACTATATATGCATATTAAAGTAAACTTTTAAATAATTTAATTTTTTTTAAAGTTAGGGTCTTACTTTAGCCCAGGCTGACTTAGAACTCACTCTGTAGTCCCAGGCCTTCCTCCAATTCACTTAGTAACTAAAGTTGACCTTGAACTCCTGCCTATATCCCCACTTTCAATGCTGAGATGACAAGCATAAGCCATCACATCCAATTTTATGTGATGCTGAAAATCAAACCCAGGGCTTCATATATGCTATGTAAGAGCTCTACTGACTGAGCTACACCCACAGCCTGAAGATTTTTCTCTTGCTAAAATAAGACTGAACTTAAATGCAGGCAACTCCTTTATACAAGTACACTAAAATAAGCAATAAACTTAAAACCTTGTTTGTTCCTGTCTTGCTCCAGTTTCATGATTTCCAAGTTTTTTCTTCTTCATATTCCAGGTCTCTTAAACTTTAGTAAGTGAAGACTATTTTACCACCTTCATAAGAATGAGGGAGAACTAATAAAAAATGATTGACAAGTATAAAGAGGTATAAAAGGATGAATAAAATAAGGCAAATCTTCTTGGCTGGAAATTATTAGAACATACGATATGAAAAAGAATTACAGAATATGGCAATTTAATTCAGAAATGTCTTTCTTGGAGACAGGATTTTACTAAACAAATATACTGCACAAATTCTGTCAGGTATAACAATAATCAGAGTGGACTTTCACAGCACTCAGTAGTAAATATAATACTCAAGACAAAACCTATCTACAGTAAAATACACTAAAAATAATAGAGCTAACAATAAAAGAGCAATTAGTAAATGTCAAATATTGCTCTGTGGCCTTTTATGATTACATCATTTAATTCCTCACAATGATTCAATAAATTAGGCTAGACTCTTCCTCGTCCTATAAATGGAAAACCTTTTAAAGAATGAGTAACCTGTTTCAGGAAATGGCAGAGACTGGACGTAAACTCAGATCTATTTTACTGAAATGTAGGAGCTCTTAAAAACTTTGCCAGGGCCCAGCATGATAGCGCATGCCTTTAATCCCAGCACTCAGTAGGCTGTGGTAGGAGGGTTGCTGTGAGTTCAAGGTGAGCCTGAGACTACATAGTGAATTCCAAGTCAAAACTTTGCCAGACATGATGGCACAGGCCTTTAATACCAGCACTCAGGACTAAGGAGGCAGAGGTAGGATGATCACTGTGAGTTTGAGACCAGCCTGAGACTAGATAGTGAATTCCAGATCAGCTTGGGCTAAAGCAAGCGAAAACAAACAAACAAAAGCTTCTAGGGTTTAATGGGAGTACAAAGGCCTAAGTGAGGTCAGGGGAAAAGACTGAGTAAAGGAAAGGTGAGGAGAGGGCTAATCAAAATCTAAGAGGGTATGAATAAGTCATATGGACAATGGAACACCCAGAAACCATAGATTATTACTAGAAAATTTCAGTGCCATAGATGGGATACCTTCCAGTGAGTTGTTGGTCAGGAAGGTCCCTGATGCCCCCAAACATTACAGGCCATTGCTGAGGCTCTTGGTTTCCCACCAGGAATAGATGCTGAAAACTCCACATACTTGGGCTGCAAAGTCACAGAGAAATCCTGCTGGAGCTGAGCTGAAAACCTCCTCTGTGTAGACTAGCTGACAGAAATCTTTAAAAAGCTATGCTGCATGCAGTTCAGTGGGAGACAGAGAAATAACCAGTGGCAATACTCGACAGTGGACACTGCAAGCCTTAAATTTGGCCAGCCAGGCCAATGGAAACAATAGTGGCATGTCTGTTATGGGGGAAACCAACTGCTGTCTAATTGGACTGGAGACCCACTCCATGGGACAGAATACACACCTGATACTGGAAACCTACAACAGGGGTAGTCATGAGACCTAGGGGTGTAATGTCTGCTGCTGTCTGGCTAAATATATATCCTATGCTCACCAAACTGCCCAGTAAGCACTTCTGTTAATATTCATACCCATGTATTAATGCTACTCTCACTTTTGATTAGAAAAGCTTCTCTTTTCAAGTGGCAGTGACCTTGGGATGACTCAGAAGGCACCATGGTGCTGAGAAGTGACAGAGGAGTGCTCAGCACTGAAATATCTCTATCACACCTTCCACAGCTCAGGATCCATTGCAGAAGAGGTGGTAGAAAGAATGTAAGAGCCAAAGGAAGGGTAGGACTCCTCACATTGTGTTCCTCTAGACACAAAATGGCTTGAATATCCATGACCTCACAGTGCCTGACACTACCTACACAAGACAATCATAATAGGAGAAAAAGATCATGACATCAAAATAAAAGAGAGACTGACCGAGAAGGGGGAGGGGTATGAGACAGAGTGGAGCTGCAAAGCAGGTAAGAGAGACCCACCTCTCTTAGGGACACTGGGGCAGGAGATAAGCATTGTTAAAGTACTATTAGCTACTGTCAAAGCACTACTAATGTTAGTGGTTTTGTTGTAAGCAATCTTTTCAATGCTTATTTTTCTTTTTAATAGGCTAAGCTTCGAGGGGCCAGAATTAGTTGATTCCCTCACTGAAAGTCCTTAGACTGGTTCACTGGCTGCCTGGAGCTAAGGACTATGATCCAAGCAGCCAGGCATATTGCTCTCATGCCAGCACCATCTGCTTTTGACACTCCATTGATGTCTTGAGGAAAACACATTACGGTCATAGCTGCTTGCTACTGAAGCACAACTCTACCTCCAAAGGCACTATTCCAGTCACAGTTTCAAACAGCTTGTGCCGGATTTTTTGCCATCACACAAACCCTGGATGACCTTGTTTACCCTGAAGACATTTTTTTTCACAATCCAGAGGTGAGGTCTTCTCCTTGCATCCCAGAAAAAGGCCTGAAACTGGTACAAAGTCCTTCATTTGCATGAAAAACTGCTGTGATTGGTGAAAGCTCAAGGACTGTGCAATGATTGGAGCAAGCACAATCCTTCATTTACATAAAGGACTGCTGTGATTGGTGCAGATATCTTTGTCACATTCTCTTCTGACTATGTAAGTAGGCTCTTCATCTGGCTTCAAGAACAAGCCAGGAGACACACCCTTGCTACTGCAACATTAGGCCAATCAAAAGCTTATCTTGGGAGATCTCTTCTTGCCTACTTTTGATCTTTATCATGAAGTACATGGGATGAACTAATATCATGAAAAGAGAGAGAAAATGTGGTGGAATCTGTAGACAGGAAAGGCAGCCACAGTGTTGATGAGAAGGAAGCTGAAGAGTTCTAGAGTGGCCAGAGCATGACAATCCAGAGCAGAGGTGATGGAGACCACAAGGTGTGTGGGAGCCAGAGATGAGAAACTAGACCCTGGGTCACTCACTGGAAGAATTCCAGTGAGCTGTCAAATGACCAAGGTGTGGGGATGAACTATAAGAACAAACTGTGGTAACAAATTATGGGAAAGAACTGTGGGAATATTTCTTACGGACCTAACAAGTAGCTTTTGTGCTATAATTGCTGTGAGATGCTAAATTCCTTATTTATACCTTGTTCTAAAGTTAACCTTACAATTGTGTACTCCACCTGCTTAAAGCAATGTGACTTGGCCTGAACAGCACAGATGACCACTATTGACAAGCAATGTTTAGAGAAGCTCACTGATCTTAAAATATGCTCATTGCTCCTCTCCTCAGAGGCCTGGTTGGATTCTCGACTCAGAGCGAACATACATGTATACGAAGTGTTGATCATAGCGTTGAAGACAAAGAGGCATTAAATTGCCTCTATTGAAGGCAGCAGGTGGGTTTAATGTGATTGCTCTTGTGATCAGAGTGTATGTATGTTCTGGATCAACAGAATCCAGCAGGTCATACTCCTAAATCCCTTCCTTTAACAAATGTTAAGGATTATCCAAGGTTGAAGGTTTCTTACTCTCTACTTTTCCAGGTATTGCTTACTGGCTTTTCACTGTTCAGCAGAAGTGCCAATGAGTGCCTCTAAGCAGAAGAGAGGAAGCCACAGCTGCAGTGACATCAGAGCGGTGGTGACAGAGATTGACTAATGGCTCAAACTAAACTTTTCTGTTCCTGTTTCCTTAGGCTGCTGCTAGGGGCAGATTGCTCACGCCTGGGATGGGGGTATCAGGACTTAGCTCTCCCATTTCTCAGGCTCCGCTCTTAGAAGCCGCCTGCTCACTTCTGGACAGGAAAATTCCTGAGGTTGGTCTTCTCTAAATTCATGGCTGTGCCCCCCAAATAGGGCACCAAGGAACTCAGATACTGAAAGCCTGAGCATTGTAAAAGTAGCTACTAAGGACAGGGACCCTGATATCTATGGCCCAAGAGCTGTAAGACCTGCCACCGTAGAACTGAGGATGCCAACAGCCAAGACCCCCAGAATAGCCACAACACTAGAAGGCGCTGCTTAATGCTGCTCACTGCTGTGAGAAGCTGAGGATTATAAGAGCTGCCAAGTTCTGGAGCTGCCAGTAATCAAAACTCCAGTGCACTAAGCCTCCAACCTATGCTCCTAGAACCATAAGTCTCTGGCGTCTAAAGTTGGGAGCAATGGGCCCCTGGTTCTCAGGGATTAGCGTTGTAATTCCCGGGTCTGCCGCCAGTCTAGCACATAGGCTTTGGGCATTCAAGGTCCTGGGACTGCCAGCACTGGAAGAACTTCTCTTCACCTATGCACAGTACCTATCACAGAGCAAAAGGGCCAGACAGCTGACTGGTAACACTGGCACTGGTGTGGACCATGTTAGTCTGAGCAAAGATCAATAGCAAAAATCTGTAGCTTAATTTCAAGATGTTTTTTCCAGCCTCTTCTTAATATTTCCAGCCTTAATAATTTATTTTATTTATTATTGTTTGGCTGTTTTTTATTTTTATTTTTTCAAGGTAAGATCTCACTCTAGCCCAGGCTGACCTGGAATTCATTATGTATTCTCAGGCTGGCCTCAAACTCACAGTGATCCTCCTACCTCAGCCTTCTGCGTGTTAGGATTAAAGGTGTGCACCACCACACCCAACTCCTTCTTAAGTTTGTGCATATGCCTTTTCCACATCAAATAAGAAATATAAATGAATTTAAAGAAGATTTGCTAAATGGTCTTTTTATCACATAGTTGTTTGCTGTTCCCTGACACATTCTCAGCAGTTTGCATAGAGTAATTTTGCAGTGGAGGAAATACACCCAGCTGGTACACTTTTCATTTTCTTAAACACATACCCATACTATATATGAGTAGCATGACTGAATTACCTTCATGAGTAATGGTTCCATAAACAAATTTGTAGGGTATGATTATATTTTATTTATGTGTGGGAAAATGACGAACAAGATCAAATGATTTACCTAAAATGAAATAGCAGCAGCCATGCAAGTTTGTCTTCTTATAATCATGGAACCACAGGAAACTACAGGAACTGCAGAAGCGCTGAAAAATTAGGTTTTTTGCCTATCTTATTGCTCGTTTGTTTATGAAACCAAGCACATTTCAAAAATAAAAGGGTGGAAAATAGACAAAAAATGTGAGGGTAGGGCTGGAGAGATGGCTTAGTGGTTAAAGTGCTTGCCTGTGAAGCCTGAGGACTCAGGTTCAATTCCCCAGTACCCACGTAAGTCAGATGCACAAGTTGGCACATGTGTCTGAGTTCGTTTGCAGTGGATCGAGGCCCTAGGTACACCCATTCTCTCTCTCTATCTGCCTCTCTCCCTTTCTCAAATTTAGAAAAAAAATCCAGCAGGGCATGGTGGCACACACCTTTAATCCCAGCCCTCGGGAGACAGAGGTAGGAGGATTGCTGTGAGTTCGAGGCCGCCCTGAAATTTCATAGTGAATTCCAGGTCAGCCTGGGCTAAAGTGAGAGCCTACCTCAACAAAAAATTAAAAATATACTTTTTAAAAATAACAAAAAAAAGTGCTGGGCGTGGTGGTGCATACCTTTAGTCCCAGCACTTGGGAGGCAGAGGTAGGAGGATTGCCATGAGTTTGAGGCCACCCTGAGAATACATATCAGCCTGAGCTACAGTGAAACCCTACCTCGGGAAAAAAAAAAAGTGAGGATTAAAATAAAATAATTATAAAAATTTTATAGAGGGAATAAACATGTGACTAAAATAATAAAAAACAGAGACAAACATTCCTTTAAAAGTTGCTGACATTTCAGCTGTTTTAGATGTTGTAACTCTCTGCCAGACAATAGAAAGCATGTGCCAAGACCCTGAGAGATAAAGAGCTCTGCTTGATCTGGGAACTGAAAGAAAGGTAGAGCTTAACATTCAAGGGAGAAAGACTTGTAAAACAGGTTGAAGAGGTCAACCAAAATCACATCATGCCTGGCATGGCGGTTCAAGCCTTTAATCTCCCCGCTGAGGTAGGAGGAGCAACATGAGGTAGAGGTCAGCCTGGGCTACAGAGTGAGTTCCAGGTCAGTCTGGAAAGCCAAAGGACCCAGGTTTGATTCCCTAAGACCCACATAAGCCAGATGCACAAGGTGGCACATGCATCTGGAGTTTCTTTGCAGTGTCTGGAGGCCCCGGTTTCTCTCTCTCTCTCTCTCTCTCTCTCTTTCTCTCACTCAAATAAATAAACTAAATAATAATATTTTTGTTTGTTATAGGGGAAACCAAGCACTGTCAAATTTGACTGGAGTCTCCACTCCATGGGAGGGAATACATCCCTGATACTGAAAACCTATAACAGAGGTAGTCATGAGCCCTAGGGGTGTAACATCTGCTGGTGTCTGGCTAAATGTATATACTATGCTCACCAAACTGCCCAGTAAGCACTTCTTTTAATATTCATACCCATATATTAATTCTGCTCTCACTTTTGATAGAGATCCTTCTCTTTTCAGATGGCAGTGACCTTGGGATGACTCAGAAGACACTATGGTGCTGAGAAGATGTGACAGAGGAGTGCTCAGCACTGAAATATCTCTATCACATCCTCCAAGGCTCAGGGTTCATTGAAGAAGAGGTGGCGAAAAGAATGTAAGAGCCAAAGGAAGGGTAGGACTCCTTACAATGTGCTCCTCCAGATGCCAAATGGCCTGGATATCCATGACCTAACAGTACCTGACACTACCTACACAAGACCATCATAATAGGAAGAAAAGATCATGACATCAGAATAAAAGAGAGACTGATTGGGGGGAAATATGATGGAGAGTGGAGTGGATATTGTTTACAATTATGGAAGTTGTCAATAAAATAATAATAATAATATTTTTAAAAAGGGCTGGAGAGATGGCTTAGCAGTTATGGAACTTGCCTATGAAGCCTAAGGACACATGTTCATGTCCCCAGTACCTATGTAAGCCAGATGCACAAGGTGGCACAAGTGTCTGAAGTTTGTTTGCAGTGGCTGGAGGCCATGGCATGCCCATTCTTTCTCTCTCAAATAAACAAATACAATATTTTTAAAAAATATTTTAATGGGCTGGAGAGATGACTCAGTGGTTAAAGGTGCTTGCTCCCATAGCCTGGTGACCCAGGTTCAAATCCTCAGTATCCAAATAAAGCCAGATGCACAAAGTGGTGCATGCGTCTGGAGTTCATTTGCAGTGGCAGGAGGCCACAAGAGCTCTCTCTCTCTCTTACTCTGTCTCTCTCTCCTTGTAAATAAAAATAAAAAATAAAAAAAAACAGGGCTGGAGAGGTGGCTTAACAGTTAAGGCACTTGCCTGCAAAGCCAAATGACCTCAGTTCAATTCCCCAGTACCCACGTAAGTCAGATGCACAAGGTGCCGCATGCATCTGGAATTCGTTTGCAGTGGCTGGAAGCCCTGGCATGCCCATTTTCTTTCTCTATCTCTCACTCTGCCTCTTTCCCTCTCTCAAATAGGTAAATAAATAAATAATAAAATATTTTTTAAAAATAAGACTGGAATACTGGAATTATATTGCTCTTTTTGTTTATTTTTATGATTTTTATTTATTTTATTGTTATTACTATCTTACTATGTAGCCATGCTGGTTCTGAGCTTAAAAATCTTCCTTGAGCTTCTAGAATTCTGGGATTTACAGGAGTGTGCCACTACACATGGCTTCACAGTGGGCATTCTAGGTCATGGTATGAATTTAGATTTTATTCTAGCAAAATATATGAAGTTACTGAAAGATTTTAAGTCAAAAAATGACAGGATTAGATATGCACTTTAAGAAGATTCTTTTTGATGTTGTAGAAGAATGGATTGGAAAGGAACAAGAAAGGCAATGAGGAAATGGAACAAGACTATAACACAATAGTCCCTGAGATAGAAGGCAGTGAATTCAGCACAGGCAGTGATGAAGATCAATCATGCTCGTGAATTTGAGATGATTTAGAGTTATTAGTGAAATGTTCCATACATAGTAAGCATCAAGATGTAATTTTCACATATTAAGATGAGTTTTCTTAAAGAATTCAAAGTTCTTAACAAGCATTTTAATCAATTTACTAAATATTAATCAAATTACTTCTTAATATATAGAAATGAAATTTGAGAGATAGCTCTCTTCCTTAAAAAGCATATCAGCTTGGAAAAACTCTGCCCAAACAAGTGATTTGAAAATAACCTATTGTTGGGCTGGAGGAATGGCTTAGCAGTTAAGGCATGTGCCTGAAAAGCCAAAGGACCCAGGTTCGATTCCCCAGGACCCACGTTAGCCAGATGCACAAGGAGGCGCATGCATCTGGAGATCGTTTGCAGTGGCTGGAGGCCCTGGTATGCCCATTCTCTCTCTCCCCCCCCCACTCTTTCTCTTTCAAATAAATAAATTAAAATAAAATATTAAAAGAATAACCTATTGTTTTACATTAAATATATTATACACAGTGGAAATATGTTTGATTGAAGGACAGAGGAAAATATATAATAATTTGGAATATCAAAGATTCTTTATAGCTCTTGTAGTTTTTCAAGGTACAGTCTCGCTCTAGTCCAGGCTGACCAAAAATTCACTATGTAGTCTCAGGGTCACCTTGAACTCATGGTGATTCTCCTACCTCCGCCTCCCAAGTGCTGGGATTAAAGGTGTGCACCACCACGCCTGGCTAAACATGTACTTTTAGTCTTAGCAGCACCCAGGAATGGGCTCATGAGTGAGAGCTATTTCAGCTTTTTTGTAGATTTTTTTAAAATTTATTTGAGAGGGAGAAGGAAAGCAAGAGAATTGGCATGTCAGGGCCTCTAGCCACCATAAATGAACCCCAGATGCATGGGCCACTTTGTGCATCTGGCTTAATAGGTACTGGGAAATCAAACCTGGATCCTTAGGCTTCTCAGGCCTTAACTGCTAAGCTATCTCTCCAGCAACCCTCATCTTTATAGTTTTAAAATTAAAGATTCTTCTTTTTTTTTTTGAGGTTGGGTCTCACTTTAGCCTAGGCTGACCTATGATTCCCTATGTAGTCCCAGGCTGGTCTTGAAATCATGACAATCCTCATACCTCTGCCTCCTAAGTGCTGGGATTAAAGACATGTGCCACCATGTCCAGTTTAAGATTCTTCTTCTTCTTTTTTTTTTTTTTTTTAATGTACTTACTTGAAAGAGAGAGACAGAGATGAAGAATAAGCATGGGCATGGCAGGGCCTCCTGCTGTTGAAAATGACCTCCAGATGCATGCACCACTTTCTGCATCTGGCTTCAAGAGGGTACTGGGGAATAAAACCCAGGACATCAAACTTTGCAAGCAAATGCCTTTAACGTCTGAGCATCTCTCCAGCCCTAAAAATTCTTCTTGAGGTGCTAAGGTTGGATAAGGTTTAGGCAAAGACAAGATTTGATAATGGTCACTGTGGTAGATTCTTTTTTAATATTTTATTTTTATTTGTTTATTTATTTCACAGTGAAAGGGGGGAGAGAGAGAATGGGCGCACCAGGGCCTCCAGCCACTGCAAATGAACTCCAGATGCATGCGTCCCCTTGTGCATCTGGCTAATGTGGGTCCTGGGGAATCGAGCCTGGGTCCTTTGGCTTTGCAGGCAAATGCATTAACTGCTGTGCCATCCCTCCAGCCCAGTTCATTTTCATTTGTTTTTGCTAATATTTTTAAATTTATTTTTATTTATTTATTAGAGACAGAGAGAGGGAGAGAGACGAAGTGAAAATAGGCATGCTAGGGCCTCTAGCCATGGTAATGCCCTCCCTCCCTCACCTTCCCTTTTGAAACTCCACTCTCCATCATATCCCCTTCCCCTCTCAATCAGTCTCTCTTTTATTTTGATGTCATGATGTTTTCCTCCTATTATGATGGTCTTGTGTAGGTAGTGTCAGGCACTGTGAGGTCATGGCTATCCAGTCCATTTTGTGTCTGGAGGAGCACGTTGTAAGGAGTCCTACCCTTCCTTTGGCTCTTACATTCTTTCTGCCACCTCTTCTTCAATGGACCCTGAGCTTTGGAAGGTGTGATAGAGATATTGCAGTGCTGAGCATTCCTCTGTCACTTCTTCCCAGCACCGTGATGCCTTCTGAGTCATCCCAAGGTCACTGCCATCTGAAAAGAGAAGGTACTCTATGAAAAGTAAGAGTAGCATTAATATATGGGTATGAACATTAACAGAAGGGCTTACTGGGCAGTTTGATGAGCATAGTATATACATTTAGCCAGACAGCAGCAGAAGTTACACCCCTAGGGCTTATGACTACCCCTGTTGTAGGGTTTCAGTATCAGGGATGTATTCCCTCCCATGGAGTGGGCCTCCAGTCCAATTAGAGGGCAGTTGGTTTCCACCAACACAGATATGCCACTATTGCACCTGTTGGCTCATTTGGCCTGTTTGGCCAAATATAAGGCTTGCAGTGTCCAGCAGGATATTACAGTGACCTTGCAGCCCAAGTATGTGGAGTCTTCAGCAATAGGGTCTTACCATCTATTCCTGGTGGGAAACCAAGGGCCTCAGCAATGGCCTGTAATGTTTTGGGGACATCAGGGACCTCCCTGGCCAACAACTCACTGGAAGGTATCCCATCCCTGGCACTGAAAATTTTCTAGTAACAATCTGCGGCTCCTGAGTGTTCCATTGTCCAAAAAAGTAAGTTTCCATATGATTTATTTACATCCTCCTAGATTTTGATAAACCCTCCCTCCACCTTTCCTTTACTCAATCTCTTCCTCTGACCTCATTTAGGCCTTTTCACCCCCATTAATCTATTCTTCTACTTACATATATACAATACCATCCTATTAAGTACCCCCTCCCTTCCTTTCTCTTCCCTATATATCTCTTTTCTAGCTTACTGTCCTTTGCTACTGAGTTTTCTTCCTATTCACACTGAAGTCCAATCATCTGTAACTAGGATCCACATATAAGAGGGAATATGTGACGTTTGGCTTTCTGGGCCTGGGTTACCTCACTTGCTATAATCCTTTCCAGATCCATCCATTTTCCTGCAAATTTCATAACTTCATTTTTCTTTACCACTGAGTAGAAATCCATTGTATAAATGTGCCATATCTTCATTATTCACCACTCATCAGTTGAGGGACATCTAGGCAGATTCCATTTCCCAGCTATTGTGAATTGAGCAGCAATAAACATGGTTGAGAAGTATCTCTAAGGTAATGAGATAAGTCCTTAGGATATAGCCTAGGAGTGCTATAGCTGGGTCATATGACAGATCTATTTTTAACTGCCTCAGAAACCTCCACACTGATTTCTACAATGGCTGGACCAGACTGCATTCCCACCAACAGTGTAGAACGATTTCTCTTTTTCCGCATCCTAGCCAGCATTTATGGTCATTTGTTTTCATGATGGTAGCCAATCTGACAGGAGTGAGATGGAATCTCAACATAGTTTTAATCTGCATTTCCCTGATGACTAGGGATGTAGAACATTTTTTTTAGATGTTTGTATGCCATCTGTACTTCTTCTTTTGAGAACTCTCTATTTAGTTCCATAGCCCATTTTTTAATTGGCTTGTTTGATTTCTTATTATTTAATTTTGTGAGTTCTCTGCATATCCTAGATATTAATCCTCTATGAGATGTATAGCTGGCAAAGATTTTTTTCCCATTCTGTAGGTTGCCTCTTTGCTTTATTCACAGTGTCCTTAGCTGTACAAAATCTTTGTAATTTCAGGAGGTTCCAGCAGCTAATCTGTGGTTTTATTGCCTGAGCAATTAGGGTTATATTCAGAAAGTCTTTGCCAAGACCAGTATGTTGAAGGGTTTCCTCCTTCCTAATTACCATTGTTTGTTCAGTTCTTCTAATCACCTTCTTGCCCCTCAAGGACCCCTTCTAACTTCATGTCACATGTATGTATGTTCCCTTCTTTATGTTTAAATATGGACTGTGCAGCTGAAAGAAAGCATGTAATATTTGTCTTCTGAGTCTGGCTTATTTCATTTAACATTGAAATTTCTAGCTGGGTGTGGTGGCACACACCTTTAATCCCAGCACTCAGGAGGCTGAAGTAGGAGGATCACTGTGAGTTCAAGGCCAGCCTGAAACTACATAGTGAATTCCAGGTCAGCCTGGGCTACACTGAGACCCTGCCTCAAAAAAGGGAGGGAGGGGGGCTAGAGAGATGACTTAGCAGTTAAGGAACTTGCCTGTGAAGTCTAAGGATCCAGGTTCAACTCCCCAGAACCTATGTAAGCCAGATGCACATGGTGGTGCTTGTGTCTGGAGTTCATTTGCAGTGACTGGAGGCCTTGATGTGCTCATTCTTCCCCTCTTCTCTCTCATAAGTAAATAAATTAAAATAAAGTTTTAAAAAAAGTTAAGAGCAGAGGCCAGTAAGAAGCAAGAAAGGTGATAGAAAGGGAGGGAGGGGGATGTAATAGGATGGTATTATATATATATGTAGAAGAACAGATTACTGGGGGTGGAAAGGCCTTAAGTGAGGTCAGGGGAAGAGATTGAGTAAAAAAAAAAGAGTGGGGGAAGGTTAATCAAAATCTAAGAGGGTATGAATAAGTCCCATGTAAACCTACTTTTTTGGACAATGGTGCACCCAGAAGCCATAGATTGTTACTAGAAAAATTTCAGTGCCAAAGATGGGATACCTTCCAGTGAGCTGTTGGCCAGGGAGGTCCCTGATGCCCCCACAACATTACAGACTATTGCTGAGATTTTGCTTTCCCACCAGGAATAGATGGCAAGGTCCTATTGCTGAAGACTTTATGTCCTTAGGCTGCAAAGTCACTGAAAAATCTTTCTGGAGCTGAGCTAAAACCTCCTCCATGTAGACCAGCTGACAGAAAGGTGGAAAAAGCTATGCTGCATGCAGTTCCATGGGAGAGAGGAGTTATCAGTGGAGATAAATAACACTGGACACTGCAAACCTTAAGTTTGGCCACCCAGGCCAAATGAGACAACGGGTGCAATAGTGGCATATCTGTTATGGGAGAAACCAACTGTTCTCTAATTGGACTAGAGGCCCACTCCATGGGAGGGAATATATGCCTGATACTAAAAACCTATGATGAGGGGGAGTGCATCATGAGCCCTAGTGCTACAATGCCTGCTGGTATCTGCCTAAATGCATGTATTATGCTCATCAAACTACTTGGTAAGCCCTTCTCTTAATGTTCACACCCATATATTAATGCTACTCTCACTTTTGGGTAGAGAAGCTTCTCTTTTCAAGTGGCAGTGACCTTGGGATGACTCAGAAGGCACCGTAGTGGTGAGAAGTGACAGAGAAATGCTCACACTGAAATATCTCTATCACACCTTCCATGGCTCAGGGTCCATTGCAGAAGAGGTGGCAGAAAGAATGTAAGAGCCAAACGAAGGGTAGGACTCCTTACAATGCACTCTTCCAGACACAAAATGGCCTGTATATCCATGATCTTGCAGTGCCTGACATTACCTACACAAGACCATTATAACAGGAGAAAAAGATGACATCAAAATAAAAGAGAGACTGATGGGGGGGATATGATGGAGAGTGGAGTTGCGAAGGGGAAAATGATGGGGGAGGGAATTACCATGATTTATTGTCTATAATTATGGAAGCTGTCAATAAAATTTTTTTAAAAAAAATTTAAGAACCTAAGGATGGTCATATTAAGAATGACTTCAGGGCTGGAGAGATGGCTTAGCAGTTAAGCACTTGCCTGTGAAGCCTAAGGACCCTGGTTTGAAGCTCAATTCCCCAGGACCCACATAAGCCAGATGCACAAGGTAGTGCATGCATCTGGGGTTTGTTGGCAGTGGCTGGAGGCCCTGGCGCACCCATTCTCTCTCTCTCTCTCTGCTTCTTTCTCTGTCTGTCTGTCTGTCTGTCACTTTCAAATAAATAAATAAAAATAAACAAAAAAATTTTTTTAAAGAATTACTTCATCTTTGACTACTATTCCTCAAAAGTATATACACAGTTAATCCTAAACTACAAAGTTTATATAAATGTAGTTTCAATATTAACAGTAAAAAATATTTTATTTACTTATTTTTTTTACTTATTTTTAATATATTTTATTTATTTATTTGATACAGAGAAAGAGGCAGAGAGAGAAAGAGGGAGAGAATTGGCACACCAGGGCCTTTAGCCACTGTAAATGAACTCCAGATGCTAGTACCCCCTTGTGCATCTGGCTTAAGCGGGTCCTGGAGAATTGAACTGGGATCCTTTGGCTTTGCAGGCAAATGCTTTAACTGCTAAGCCATCTCTCCAGCCCTTATTTACTTATTTTGAGGGAGGGAGAAAGATAGGCAGAGAGAGAGAGAGAGAGAGAGAGAGAGAGAGAGAGAGAGAGAGATTGGGCGCACTAGGGACTCCAGCCACTGAAAATGAACTCCAGATGAATGTGACACCTTGTGCATCTGGCTTATGTGGGTATGCAGAATCCAACCTAGGTCCTTAGGCTTCACAGGCAAGTGCCTTAATGGCTAAGACATCTCTCCAGTCCTCATTATTAACATTTTATAAGACTTTTCACCAAGTGTGATGGCACACACCTTTAATCCCAGCCCTCAGGAGGCAGAGGTAGGTGGATTGCATGAGTTTGAGGCCACCCTAAGACTACATAGTGAATTCCAGGCCAGCCTGGGCTACAGCAAGAACCTAATTTGAAAAAAACTTTAAAATTTTTTTTAATTTAAGAGTGGTTATCACCCCATTTCCCTAACAGCAGTTAGAGTGGTTTCTGAAAGGGGGATTGATTCACTACAGGAGCTAGACTGTTTCCTTGGCTAGGCAAACAGGGAATTGGCCCTTGGCAGGTGACTATATTCTAACCAAAGATGGCAGACAGTGTGACCCAACTCCCTCCTTCCTGGCCTGGTGAAATTTCCTATCTGCATACTGGCTTGGTGGGCTGGCTTGATGGGCTTTCTGGGATCTGCACAGTACTGGATGTATCATGGATCAAGCAGCACCTTCACCTTCCTTTAAACTGACCAATCACAGACTATGGATAGACAGGCTTTCCCTACCAATAAAGGTTCAGTTCCACTGGGACTGTGAATTTTCCAGCTCTGGAAATCCTCTTACTTTGAAATAAACCATATTCTTTTAAGCACTAAAAAAGAAAATTTAAAAAACTAATACAGGGTTGGCATACACCTTTATTCCCAGCACTCTGGAGGCTGAGGTAGGAGGATCCATATGAGTTCCAGGCCAGACTGGGCTGCAGAGTGAATTCCAAGTCAGCCTGAGCTAGAGTGATCCTCATTCAAAAAAAGGGGGGGAGGGATAGAGAATTGATCAGTGGTTAAAGGGCCTGCTTACAAAGCTCGATGGTCTGGGTTCAATTCCCCAGTACCCAAGTAAAGCCAGATGTACAAAGTGGTGCATGTATTTGGAGTTCATTTGCAGTGGCAGGAGGCCCTTGCACATTTATACTTGTTCTTTTTATCTGCCTCTTTCCATCTGTCTGTCTCTTTCTCAAACAAACAAATAAAAATATTTTTCAAAACCAAATTAAAAAAAAAAGCTAATACAGGAATGAGGAGATGGCTCAGTTGTTAAAAGCGCTTGCTTGCAAAACCTGATGACCTGGGTTCAATTCCCCAAGAGCTACAAAAAGCCAGTTGCACAAAGTGCTCATCTGGAGTTCATTTGCAGTGGTAAGAGGCCCCTGGCACACCTACACACATACACACACACACACACACTCTCTCTCTCTCTCTCTCTCTCTCTCCCTAATACATAAAAAATGTATTTAAAAAATAAAAAAAGCCTAATACGGAACTGGAGGGGCTGGGGTTGTAGCTCAGTGGCAAATAATTGGTAATACCTATCAGTCATGAAAGTTGAACAGTGATCTAGCAATGGTTTGTAAAAGGAAGCAGAAAAGGGAAGCTGGGGAAATGGCTCTGTGGTTAAAGGTGTTTGCTTGCAAGGCCTGCTGGCCTGGTTTATTTCTCAGCCACCCACATAAAGCCTGCGGACATTCATTTGCAGCAGCAAAAGACCCTGGTAGTGGTTTGAATGTAAAATGTTCCCATAGCCTCAGATGTTTGAGATTAAGTTTCCTACTTAGTCCTCTGCTTGGAGCACTTGGGAGGTGGAGCCCTGCTGGAGGAAGTATGGGTGCTGGAGGAGGGGTGGACCTTGTGGTAGAGTCCAGCCCTGTGTGTTCAGAATCCATCTGTGCTTGCTGGTATGCTCTCTCTGTTGTGGGTGTGTGATGAAGTAAACCAGCTTCCTCCACCATAATGAAGCTTCCCCTGGAATCTGTAAGCCTGAAATAAACAATAAACCCTTTCCTCCCATAAGCTACTACTGATTGGGGTTTTGCCCAGGCGCACGCACACACGCAAACATAATAAATAAAAAATTTAAAACAAGGAAACGGAAAAGTATTATCATAATATCCATATATTTGACGTTTTTACTATTTTATGTGGGAGTTTCTTAGTACAAGAAGATGATGGGCTAGTACATTTATTTCTTTTTCCTGCTTACATTTCTTATGATATAACATATCTTTCTGAAAGATTTCTCTAAAGCCACATGAAGAAGATTAAAAATGTCTCTTCAGAAAGTCCTTCAGGAAAAGAATCAGTAGAAATACCTCTTGGAAAATATTGATGTAATCTTTGTAATCATTATCTTGCCTGACATTTATTCAATAGAGATTTGCTAAAAGCCCACAAGTGCAAGGACACTCTGATGGAAAACTGAAACATAAAAGCAGTAAAGCTCTCAAAGAATTTGTCCTAGTAAGTAGGTAAGTATACACAACTCAAGGAAGGCATGAGTACAGTGTTCTAAGTGGCATAAAGGATCAGCACCAGGCTGGTCAAAATTCAGTAGACTATTCTGGGCATGGTGGTTCCATGCTTGTAGCCCCAGCATTTGGGAGACTGAGGCAAGGGGAAGCCAGCTATAACACCATCTCCAATAACACACCTACTCCAGGAAGCAAATTGCCAAAAGCTGGAGGCTTAGCATTCAGAACACAGGAGTTTATCTGGGACACCTAATTCAAAACACCACACGGGGGCGGGGGAATAAACACCCTTCAATAGGAATGTACACCCTAAATTCTTATCACCTATTCAGCAACAAGAAGCTAAAACTAGACTAACAATGAATGCCCCAGTATAAAAGTATAATTGCATTAGGATGTCTTTTCAGGACCATTCAAGTTGTCTAAAACAAAAGACTTAAAGATAATAGCATTGGGAACAGAGGTACAGCTCAGTGGGACAGCTCTTGCTTAGTGTGCACAAGGCCCTGAGTTCAATCCCCAGCAACCATATAAAAAGCCAGGCATGGATATGTACTTTCTGTGGGCCCCAGGGCTGAGATTTGCAGCCTCAGTGAAGATCTCTGGTGTGTTCGATGCCCTCCTCATGCTTTTTGTGTCAATTCTTGGTCTAGCTGAAGTGTTCGCTTCCTGTAGTGCCGCCTGGCTTCAGGTCAAAGTGAAACGAACACCACTAGTGGATAACCTTCAACCTTAACCTAATGAGCTCCTCCTGGGATACAGCTGCCCTGTCTCCTTCACCGAGCAGGACTTCTTTGAGTTGCTTTCTGTCCTCACCCACTGTGGCATCAGGGTGCATGTATGCCTGCTAGCCGTTCTCAGTGAAAGTGTAATCGCATATGATTCGGCACAGTTAAAGTACACTTGACATCCCAGTGTCACGCTACTTTCAACGATTGTTTCCGATTCCCTTTGTGATGAACCAGTGAGAGGAAACTAGGTGTGAGTATAGAAGGCCAGTGGGCCAGAAATGTTCAGTGTCATCTGAACTTGAACACATGGAAATCCAGCCAGGAGTGTTGCCTCAGAGAAGTTTACTACCTTTGGGCCATGAAAGTTGGTTCCTTCCTATGTGGTGTAGGAATGTAGTGTACATTCCAGATGACGCAGGAGCCTGAAAATCCTGTGCTCTGGCTGCTCCTCAGGAGAGGGACTAAAGCTTATGGAAACTGTCTTATCATTTAAAATTTGTTTTTAATTTAATCATTTTAAGTGAACTCACACAATCACAGAAAGTCAATCATCACATGATCTCACTCATCTGCAGTTCCTAACCTGGATCATCCCAGGTTGCTGACATGAGGCTTGGACAATAGGGAGGGTAGGACTTGGGGGAAGGGAAAGAGTGGGGGGGGGGGCACAAAATCTGAACCCAAACTGAACTGGTACCATAGAATCCTATATCCTGGAAATCAGACTAAAAGTGGAACCCTCAAGTGGACCTTAGAGGGAGCACCTGAATTGAAGGGCCCTACAGAAAGTGAGATGAAGCCTAACCTCAAATTTCTCCTGTTTCTCTTTCTTTTCTGGCTTTTTCTTTTTCCTTTTCCCTTGGTGCTGGCCTGTAATTCCCTGTACCAGGATGTGGTCTCCATCCACATTGAGCTGTTGATCAGAGAGACCTATTAGCTCTCCCAAAACAAACAAGACACACTTCTGTCAGAGCACTTGATTAATCACCAGAGGTTAATGGTAAGACCCTACTGCTGAAGACACCAAATGCTGTTGACACGGACCATGGAGAGACCTAATTAGAACCCAGAGGAGGGCCAGTCCTCAGAAAATTAGCCCATATAGTGCTGGAAGACACTACATGAGCTACCAGGGGAAAGTGGCCAACATCTGTCCAAACAACTCAAAGTCTAAGCAACTCAGAAGCAAACAACCTGATGAGACAGTCATACAAATGCAATAGTGGCACACAGCCATGATGGGTAACCAACTGCTCTTGGATTGGTTAACAGATCCTCTCAGTGGAAAGGAAACCATATCTGGAACTGGGAAACAAGTCAGAATCATATCCAGATAATGATTCTGCTTTCCATCGTCAAGCTCCCACTAACCTTAGACTATAACAGTGTCTAAACCCTTATAATTCTCTCTAAATTACTAATGGTTATCCTATTTAACTGGCACTGACTTCACTCTCCGTTGGAGAATCTGCTTCTCTTTTTCAGATGGGAACTGGACTTGAGATAAACGACCCAGCACACTCCACCCTGGCCCCAGATGAAACCACAGAGGAATTGGGGAAATGAGCAAGAATGCTGCTCTCTTAGTTAAGCTAATATCAGCACAAGGGTGACGGAGAAAGATACTGAGGACACTCAACACCTACCAAATCAGAGATCTAGATGCTCCTAAGTGTCCATCGTTGAAGCAGACTTAAAATGCTCCCAGCATGGCTCAGGGAATTTTGTGGAAGGGAGGGTGGAAAGATTGTTAGAGCCACAAGTTCGAACATTTTGCACAGAGACATTGCCTCTCCCCCACAACTGCCTGCTGCCCCCCTAATGCATGACCCACAATCCCCATGGGGTTAACCTGTATCTCCAATGAGGAAGGCCTCTTCAGAAACGGGGCAGGGAGGAGGGAAAGGATGGTACTAACATGTGATGTTTACATACAAATTATGTTCATATCTAATAATTTAGAAAAAGAAAGGAAAAATGTCTAAGTATTTTTAAAGTTTATTTTTATTTATTTATTAGAGACAGAGATGGAGAGAGAGAATGGGTGTGCCAGGGCCTTCAGCCACTGCAAATGAACTCTAGACACATGCACCACCTGGCTTACATGGGACCTGGAGAATTGAACCTGGGTCCTTAGGCTTCTCAGGCAAGCCCCTTAACTGCTAAGCCATCTCTCCAGTCTGTCTTTTATCATTTGAATAGAATTGTTTTAAATTAAAAAGTTGCCATGCATTCCATATTTATGAATACTTTAGGTGAGATCGAGGGGTTCCTTGGATTTTAAATTCATTAAATAAAATTTGGCAAACTTAAAAAAAAAAGTCATGCATGGCAACACATGCCCATAGCCCAGTGGAGAGACAGGAGAATCATGGGGACTTGCTCGTCAGCAAGTCTGACCTTAAAAACAGTAGCTCCAGGTTCAGTGTGCAACAATCTCAAATAACTATTGCTGAAGAGTGATAGAAAAAAACACCCAGCATTCCTCTGGTCTTTGCATATTTGTGCATGAAGTTTGAGCATGCACACACACATGATATACCATACACACACAAAAAATAATTTTAAAAAGTATCAAGCTAGCAAAAAGCTAAGGCAGGACGATTGTGTTCCAGGCCAGCCTGAAGCACAGTAGAGTGAGACACTGTCTCAAAAATCCAAAATGACTTTCAAGTAAGATGACAGTGTAGCAGCCACATCAAAGCAGTGTAGGGGCAGATAAGCAGAAAAACAGCAAACTACACTCTTCTACCAAAAAGTGAAGGCATATAAGGAATTATAAACCTAATGAGAGATGCAGGAGAAACCCAGAGCTTAGCTTCTAGCAACCACATAAGCAGACAGAATTAAACTAGAGATGAAAAAGGCACCATTACAACAGATACCAAAGAAATTCAGAAAATCATAAGGGTATACTTTAAGAATATATACCCCACTAAGTTTGAAAATCTGAAAGAAATGGATGATTTCCTAGGACCTACCAAAATTAAATCAAGACAAAATAAACCACTGAGATAGACCTATGACAAGTATGGAGATCCACGAAGTTATATATATATATATATATATATATATATATATATATATATATATATATATAAATCTTCCAACTAGAGCTGGGCTGGTGGCACAAGCCATTAATCCCAGCACTCAGGAGGCAGAGGTGGGAGGATCGCCGTGAATTCGAAGCCACCCTGAGACTACATAATGAATTCCAGGTAAGCCTGAGTTAGAGTGAGACCCTACCTCGCAAAAAAAAAAAAAAAAAAAAAAAAAACTCCCAACTAAAATGTCCAGGCCCAGATGGATTCACTCTGGTGAATTTTGCCAGACTTTCATGGAAGAACTAACACCAATGCTTCTCAAACTTTTCCATAAAATAGAAAAGGAAAGATACTACCAAACTCCTCATCTGGCTAAATGCACATATTATGTGCACCAAACTACCCTGCAAACAGTTTTCTTAATGTTCATTGATATCCACATATTAATGCTACTCTCACTGTTGGTTAGAGAAGCTTCTGTTTTCAGATGATGGTGACCACTGAGATGACCCACCATAGTGCTAAGAAGAAGAGACAGAGGTGTGTTCAGCACTGAAACATCTCTATTACACTTTCCAAAGCTCAGGGTCCATTGAGGAAGAGGTGGCATAAAGAATGTAAGAGCCAAAGGAAGGGGAGGACTGCTTACAATGTAGTTGTTCAGACAGAAATTGGCCTGGATATCCACGACCTCGCAGTGCCTAGCACTACCTATACAAGACCCTCATAACAGGAGGAAAAGATGATGACATAAAAATAAAAGGAAGTTGGGGGGAGGGAATTACCATGGTTTGCTGTCTATAATTATGGAAGCTGTCAATAAAAATAATAACAAAAAATAAAAGGAACACTTATTAAGAGAAAGAGGGGATATGATAGAGTGGATTTGTGAAGGGGAAAGTGGGAGGGGAGAGAGAGAATTATCATGATTTATTGTCTCTAATTATGGAACTTGTCAATTTAAAAAAAAATCCAAAACAAAAGGAAGTTGAGAGTGTAGCTCAGTTGGTAGAATACTTACTTAGCATACACAAAGCTCTGGGTTTAATCTGCAGCACTGCATAAAGCCAGGATGGTGACCTAGACCTGTAATTTCTGCACTTGAGAAGTAGAAGCAGGAAGAGACAGAAGTTCAATTAGAGCGCCAGGGCCTCAGACATTGATATCAAACTCCTAGTGGACATGTGCAACCTTGCACTTGCCTTACCTTTGTGCATCTGGATAACATGGTATCTGGAGAGTCAAACATAGGTCCTCAGGCTTTGCAGGCAAGTGCCCTAACTGCTAAGCCAGCTTTCTAGCCCTCTTTTATTTTTTAAAAATATTTTTGTTTATTTATTTATTTTCAAGCAGAGATAAAGAAGAGAAACAGAGAAAGACAGAGAGAGAGAGAGAATGGGCATGCGAGGGCCTCCAGCTGCTGTGAACTCCAGATTCATGTACCACTATACATCTGGCTTTCTGTGGGTACTAGTGAATTGTTTTTTTTTTTTAATTTTTTTTTGTTTATTTTCATTTATTTATTTGAGAGTGACAGAGAAAGAGACAGAGAGAGAAAGAGAATGGGCGCACCAGGGCCTCCAGCCACTGCACACGAACTCTAGATGCATGCGCTCTCTTGTGCATCTGGCTAAAGTGGGTCCTGGGGAATCCAGCCTCGAACCGGGTCCTTAGGCTTCACAGGCAAGCGCTTAACCGCTAAGCCATCTCTCCAGCCCGGTAGTAGTGAATTGAACCCAAGTCATTAAGCTTTGCAGGTAAGCACCTTAATAGCTGAGCCATCTCTCCAGCCCAAGCTTCTTTTTGCATAGGGTGGTGACTACTGGGGAGACTCAAACTGTTGAGAAATGACAGTGGAGTGTTCAGCACTAAGGGACAGCTCTATCACACCCTCCGAGGCTCAGAGACCATTGCAGAAGAGACCATTGCTGAGGGTGGGTCTTGGGGTGTTACAGTCCAGCTCCACATGGTGCACACAGCTCACTCTTTCTGCTTCCTCCCTGCTGATGGGATGGGATGCTTGGCAATCTGCTGTTGCCATGTTTTCTCCACCCTCAAAACTGCAAGCCAGAAATAAACACTTCCTTCCATAAACATCTTCTGGTTGGGTCTTCATCCTAACAACACCAATGTAACTGCTACAGAAAATTGTTACCAAGAAATGGGACTGTTTGTCATGATGAACTTGACCACATGGTCTTTGTTGTTGTCCTGCTGCTGCTTCTTTCTCTTCTTCTTGTTTCAAGGCAGGATCTCACTCTTCCCCAGACTGACCTGGAACTCACTCTGTAGTCCCAGGCTGGCCTTGAACTCTCAGCAATCTCCCTACCTATGCCTCCCAAGTTCTGGGATTAAAGGTGTGTGCCACCACACCCTGCCCATGTGATTTTCAGTCTTTGGAAACTGGTTTGCAGGAGGAATTTGGAAGGATTTGGAATTTTGGGTTAGAGAAACTTCACTGGGCCATACGTAAAGCTTAATGGGCCATTCTGGTGAGATTTGAAAGACCAAAATGCAGAGGGAAATGTGGATTGTAAAGGCTTAGCTTATGATGTTTCAGAGGAGAAAAAGGGACTTTGTCAGGAACTGGCTAATATTCTAGCAAAGAGGCTGGCTGCATTCTGCCCATGTACTGAGAGCTTGAACACAGTTGAATTTAAAAGTATTAAGTTGGTGTATTTAGTGGGAGAAAATACAGAGCAGAAGTATATGAAGAATGTGGAGTTTGACAAAAGAAGTAGTATAAATAAGTTGCAGGTCCCAGACCCAGAGACTATAGCCATTTCAGCTGCAATTGCTTGCTTTTTAAATATTTTACTTATTTAAAAGAAAGATAAATAGAGAGAAAGAGGAAGACAGAGAGAGAATGGATGTGCCAGAATCTCCTGCCACTGCAAACAAACTCTAGATCCATGCACCAGTTTGTGCATCTGGCTTTACATAGATACTGGTGAATTGAACCTGGACCGTCAGGTTTTGCAAGCAAGCACCTTTAACAATCATTCAGCCCTGCAATAATTTTTTAACTTAATTTTATATATGTATGTGTGTGTGTGTTTAAGTACTTGCTGCTGCAAACAAACTGGCTGATGAATTGAACCTGGGCAGGCAGGTTTTGCAAGCAAGTACCTTTAACCACTGAGCAATTTCCCCAGCCCCTCAGTTGTAATTGATAGAGATTACCACCATTGAGGATGGACCAGACGGTCTGCATTGGAACAATAGGAAAGATGTCAGGAGACTGTGCTCCAACCCACTAAAGGCCCACACTATAGTAGGAGTGCTGATTCTTTTCAAAAGAGGGGGCCTGAAGGAAGAATACTGTAGGAGTTTCCTGCTCCTCAAGATTGAACTTTTTCCCCTCTGGGAAAAAAAAAATGGCAGAAAAAAAAGAAAAAGAAAAAAATTGGAAGCATCACCCATGTGACACTGGTTTTGTAAGTATGAAAAAGGCAGGAAGTAGAGGTTCACAGATTATACCACAGTTCCAGAATGCCATGGAGGCTGGACAATATGTGGCAGGGTTGAAATCCTTGCAAGGGGACCCTGTGAGTACACTGTGTGAAACTGTGACCATGGATCATAGGTTGCAGTAGAGACCCAGGGTTTTGGAGATGTCAGGACTATTGGACAGCTGCTGAAGAGAGCTGATGGCTTGGGGTGGATTCTGCCTGGGAAGCAAAAAGCACAGGTGGAGAAAGATTTTTCCAAGCCTTAACAGACATGGAACTTCTGGATTTGATGCTTTTCTGTCTTGCATTGGTCCAGACTTTCCTTGCTATGCCCCTCTACTTCTTTTAGCCTCTACTTCCCTGCACAGTTGGGAAGTGTGTAACTTGAGCATCAAATTACAAGACTCATACTTAAGAAACTGTCTTGCATCTCAGATGACACTTAGGACTTTGGACTTTTGAACAGCATTAAGACTGATAGAGAATTTAGGTACCTTCGAGTTTGGACTGAATGCAATTTGCATCATGGGTCAGCTATGAGTCTATGGGAACCAAGGGTAGAATGTGGTGGTTCAAATGTAAACTGACCCCAATAGCCACACATTTATGATTAAGCACATACTCATTCCCAAGTTGGTGAAGCTTTTAGTAGAAGGTGTGTTACTGGGGTAGGTCTTGAGGCATTATACCCCAGCCCCATGTACTGCATTCAGCTCACTTTCTCTGCTTCCTCCTGCTGATATGGAGATGTGATACCTGAATATGTGCTCCTGCTTGTACTTTTGCCACCATGATCAAACTTTCCTTTGAAATTATAAATCAGAAATAAACCCCTTTCTTTCATAAGCTGCTTCTGGTTGGGTGTTTTGTTTGAGCAATGAGAAAGTAACTGCTACATATATAAATCCTAAATTGAAGAGAGGGAAAATAAGAATGATACTTATAAGGTACGCTGGGGATAGAACTGTTTGGATATGTGATTTCCCTCGTTTTTTTAATATTTAAAAAAATATTTTATTTATTTATTTTGAAAGGGAGAGAGATAAAGGCAGATAGAGACAGAAAGAATGGGTGCACCGGGGCCTCTAGCCACTGAAAACAAACTCCAGACACAAGTACCACCTTGTGCATCTGGCTTATGTGGGCACTGGGGAATTGAACCTGGGTCCTTAATTTTCACAGGCAAGTACCTAAATAGCTAAGCTACCATCTCTCCATCCCTCAATTGGTTTTCTTTTTAAAGATACTTTTTATTTCTTTTTTAAAAAAATATTTATTTATTTTCAAGCATAGAAAGAGAGAGAAAAAATAGGCATACCAGGGCCTCTAGCCACTGAAAATGAACTCCAGACTCATGCACCACTTTCTGCATCTGGCTTTACATGGGTACTAGAGAATAAAACCTGGGTCCTTGGGTTTGGCAGAAAAGTACCTTAAATGCTGAGCCATCTCTCCAGCTCCTCAACTTCTTTCTCTCTCTCTCTCTCTCTCTTTTCTTTCTTTCTCTCTTTCTTTCTTTCTTATTTATTTTTGGTTTTTTGAGGTAAGGCCTTGCTCTAGCCCAGGCTGACATGGAATTCATTATGTAGGCTCAGTCTGGCCTCAAACTCATGGCAATCCACCTACCTCTGCCTCCTCAGTGCTGGGATGAAAGGGGAGTACAAAAATACCTGGCTACTCAATTGTTTTTTTTTTTTTTTAATTTTTTTGGTTTATTTTTATTTATTTATTTGAGAGCTACAGACAGAGAGAGAGAGAGAGAGAGACGGAGAGAGAGAGAATGGGCATGCCAGGGCTTCCAGCCACTGCAAATGAACTCCAGATGCGTGCACCCCCTTGTGCATCTGGTTAACGTGGGTCCTGGGGAATTGAGCCTTGAACCGGTGTCCTTAGGCTTCACAGGCAAGTGCTTAACCACTAAGCCATCTCTACAGCCGTCAATTGTTTTTCTTTAAACATTGCAATCATGGTATATTGTCTATACATAAGCAGGTTGTCAATAAAAAAAGTTTTTTTCTTTATTTTTTATTGATAACTTCCATAATTATGGAAAATAACCCATGGTAATTCCCTCCCTCCTCCCACATTCCTATTTGCAACTCCAATCTCCATCATACCTTTTCCTCTCTCAGTCTCTCTTTTATTTTGATGTCATCATCTTTTCCTCCTATGATGATGGTTTTGTGTAGGTAGTATCAGGCACTCTGAGGTCATGGATATTCAGGCCATTTTGTGTCTGGAGGAGCACGTTGTAAGGAGTCTTACTCTTCCTTTGGCTCTTACATTCTTTCCACCACGTCTTCCGCAATGGACCCCAAGCTTTGGAAGGTGTGATAGAGATGTTTTAATGCTGAGCATTCCTCTGTCACTTCTTCTCAGCACCATGGTGCCTTCTGAGTCATCCCAAGGTCACCACCATCTGAAAAGAGAAGCTTCTCTAACCAAAAGTGAGAGTAGCATTAATATATGGGTATGAACATTAAGAGATGTGCTTACTGGGCAATTTGGTGAGCATAGTATATACATTTAGCCAGACACATTACACCCCTAGGGGATCATGACTACCCCTGTTGTAGGTTTTCAGCATCAGGAATGTATTCCCTCCCATGGAGTGAGCCTCCATTCCAATTAGAGAGCGGTTGGTTACCCCATAACAGACATGCCACTATTGTATCCATTGGCACATTTGGCCTAGCTGGCCAAATTTAAGGCTTGCAGTGTTCACTGTTAAGTATCTCCACTGGTGATTTCTCTCTCTCCCATTGAACTACATGCAGCATGGCTTTTTCCAGCTTTCTGCAAGCTGCTCTACACAGAGGAGTTTTCAGCTCAGCTCCAGCAGGATTTCTCAGTAACCTTGTAGCCCAAGTATGTGGAGTCTTCAGTAATAGGGTCTTACCATCTATTCCTGGTGGGAAACCAAGAGCTTTGGCATAGCCTGTAAGGTTTTGGGGACATGGGAGATGACCCTGGCCAACAACTTTCTAGCTTACTGGCCTCTGCTACTGAGTTTTATTCCAATTCACATAGAACTCCAATCATTTGCAGCTAGGATCCACATATGCGAGAGAGCATGTGATGTTTGACTTTCTGGGCCTGGATTACCTAAGTATAATGCTTTCCAGATCCATCCATTTTCCACAAATTTTATAATTTCTTTTTTTTTTTTTTTTTTTTTTTTACCGCTGAGTAGGACTCCATTGAATGAATGTGCCACATCTTCATTATCCACTCATCAATTGAGGGACATCTAGGCTGGTTCCATTTCCCAGCTATTGTGAATAGAGCAGCAATAAACATGGTTGAGCAAGTATCTCTAAGGTAGTGAGATGAGTCCTTAGGATATATGCCTAGGAGTGTATAGCTGGGTCATATGGTAAATCTATTTTTAGCTGACTCAGGAACCTCCACACAGACTTCCACAATGGCTATACCAGATTGCATTCCCAAAAATAGTGTAGAAAGGTTCCTTTTTTCAGCATCTTCACCAGCATTTATTGTCATTTGTTTTCATGATAGTAGCCATTCTGACAAGAGTGAGATGGAATCTCAAAGTAGTTTTAAACTGAATTTCTATAATGGCTAAGGATGTAGAACATTGATGTTTATATGCCATCTGTATTTTTTGAGAATTTTGTATTTAGTTTCATCGCCCATTTTTTAATTAGGTTGTTTCATTTCTTATTATTTAGTTTTTTGAGTTCTTTGTATATCCTGGATATGAATCCTCTGTCAAATGTGTACCTGGAAAAGATTTTCTCCCATTCTGTAGGTTGCCTCTTTGCTCTATTCACAGTGTCCATTACTGTACAAAAGCTCTAAAATTTTATGAGGTCCCAAGGGCTGATCTGCAGTTTTATTTCCTGAGCAAATGGGGTTGTATTCAGAACGGCTTTGCCAACACCAATATGTTGAAGGGTTTCCCCTACTTTTTCCTATAGCAGTTTCAGAGTTTCAGGTCTGATAGTAAGGCCTTTAATCCATTTGGACTTAATTCTTGTGCATGGAGAGGGAGAAGGATCTATTTTCATCCTTCTACAGATACATATCCAGTTTTCCCAGCACCGTTTGCTAAAGAGGCTGTCTTTTCTCCAATGAGTATTTTTGGCATTTTTGTCAAAGATCAGGTGGCTGTAGATACCTGGAGTTACATCTGGGTCCTCTGTTCTGTTCCATTGATCTATATGTCTGGTTTTGTGCCAGTACCATGCTGTTTTTGTTACTATGGCTCTGTAATATAGGTTAAAATTAGGCATGGTGATACCACCAGCCTTATTTTTTGTTATTTATTCATATTTTTATTTTTTAATTTTTTTGTTTATTTTTAGTTATTTGAGAGCAACAGACAGAGAGAGAAAGAAGCAGATAGAGAGAGAGAGAATGGGCACACCAGGGCCTCCTCCAGCCAGTGCAAACGAACTCCAGATGTATGTGCCACCCTATGCATCTGGCTTAATGGGTCCTGGGGAATCGAGCCTTGAACCAAGGTCCTTAGGCTTCACAGGCAAGCACCTAACCACTAAACCATCTCTCCAACCCCTATTTTTATTTATTTTTTATTGACAACTTCCATAATTATAAACAACATCCTATGGCAATTCCCTCCCTCCCCCCACTTTTCCCTTTGAAACTCCACTCTCCATCAAACCCCTCCCTCTCTCAACCAGTCTCTCTTTTATTTTGATGTCATCATCTTTTCCTTGTATTATGATCATCTTGTGTAGGTAGCATCAGGCACTGGGAGGTCATGGATATCCAGGCCATTTTGTGTCTGGAGGAGCATGTTGTAAGGAGTGCTACCCTTACTTTGGCTCTTACATTCTTTCCACCACCTATTGTGGTTGTAGGTTTTCAATATAAGGATATATTCCCTCCTACTCCCATGGAGCAGGCCTCCAGTCCAATTAGAGAGAGGTTGGTTTCCCCCATTAACAGACATGCCACTATTGCACCCATAGGCACATTTGGCCTCCACCAGCCTTACTTTTGTTGCCCAAAATTATTTTAGATATACGAGGTTTTTTGTGCTTCCAAATGAATTTTGAGCTTGTTTTTCTATTTCCATGAAGAATGCCATTGGAATTTTGATGGGGATTGCATTAAATGTGTAGATTGCTTTTGGTAAGATTGGTAACATTTTCACAATATTAATTCTTCCAATCCAAGAACAGGGGATGTCTTTCCATTTCCTATTATCTTCTGCAATTTCTGTCTTGAGTGTTTTAAAGTTTTCATTGTAGAGTTCCTTCACTTTCTTGGTTAGGTTTATTCCAAGGTACTTTTTTTTTAATGCAATTGGGGGTAGGAGTGATTCTCTGATTTCATCTTCTGTATGTTTGTTGTTAGCATATACGAAGGCTGCTGATTTCTGTGTATTTATTTTGTATCCTGATACATTGCTATAAGTGTTTATCAGCTTGAACAGTTTGCTGGTAGAGTCTTTAGGGTCTTTTATGTAAATAATCATATCATCTGCAGATATTAGGATAGCAACCCCTGCTTTTGTGTGGCTAGTATGCCATCATCTTACCCAGAAGTCCTAAAAAATGTTTTCTGTTCTTTGGGTTTTTTTGGGTTTTTTTTGTTTTGTTTTTTGTTTTTTGAGGTAGGGTCTCGGTATGGTCCAGGCTGACCTGGAATTCACTATGCAATCTCAAGCTGGCCTCGAACTCATGGCAATCCTCCTACCTCTGCCTCCTGAGTGCTGGGATTAAAGGCATGCACCACCACGCCTGGTCTAAAAGATGTTTTTTTTTTTTCAAAGCACTACAGGAGCCGGGTGTGGTGGCACACACCTTTAATCCTAGCACTCAGGAGGCAGAGGTAGGAGGATCACCGTGAGTTCAAGGCCAGCCTGAGACCACAAAGTGAATCCAGGTCAGCTCGGGCTAGAGTGAGACCCTACCTAAAAAAAGCACTGCAGAGGCTGGAAAGATGGCTCAGTCAGTAAAGAGCTTGCCATGCAATATGAGGACCTGCATTCAGATCCCAAGAGTCCATGTAAACTCTAGGCATAGAAATATGTGCCAGGATTGCCAGAACTTGAGAGGCACAGACAGAAGAATCTTTGGGACTTACTATCTAGTCTTGCTAAATTGGTGAGGTTCAGATTTAGTTAAAAACCCTGTCTCTTGGGCTGGTGAAATAGCTTAGCTAGAGTGAACCCCTACCTCATAAAACCAAAATAAGCTGGGCATGGTGGTGCACATCTTTAATCCTAGCACTCAGGAGGCAGCAGTAGTAGGATCGCCAAGAGTTCAAGGCCACCCTGAGACTACATAGTGAATTCCAGGTCAGCCTGAGCCAGAGTAAGACCCTACCTCGAAAACCAAAAAAAAAAAAAAAAAAAAAAAGAAAGAAAGAAATCTTGTCTCAGAAGAATAAGGTGAAAATACACCTAACATCAAGGTAGATACCTGACATCTTCCTCTCACCTCCAGAGACATGCAAAAAGACTTGCATGCATACTCACACAATCACATGGGCCCATACACATATGAACATGCACACACACACACACACACACACACACACCACATACATACACATGTAAGAAAAAGGAAATACTAGAAAATGGCTTAGATTCAAATGATAGGAGTCTGCAAACTGAAAACCCCTAAAACCAAGCAATGACTAAAAACAAAAAATCAAAACTACACACAAGCTTATCATTATGAAATCTTAAAAAGTCATAAAGAAAAGAGTCTAAAAACTTCGAGAGGAAAAATGAGTCATATCTAAACGAGTAAAAAATAGAATGTCAAACAGTATAAGGGTGCCTGCCCATAATCTCAGAGGTGGAGGCAGAGGGAACAGAAGTTCAAGGTTATCCTTAGCTATGCAGCACCTAGATAGTGAGCTCAAGGCCAGCCTGGGCTACAAAAAACTTTATGCATATATATATATGTCTCCAGAGAGAGAGAAACTGTCATCAGAATTCTGTTGTAAATTCTGAGTACCAACCAGAATATAATGAAGCAATTCGGAGGAAAAAAAAATAACTTACATACCAGCAGATACATAAGACATCAAGTATTCAAGGACCTAGAAAATGTATTTTACACTTATCTTTCTCTGGATTTTCCCAAGGTTATACTCCAACAAGAAAAGGACATAGACCAAGACAAAGAAGGACAGGAAGAAGAGCAAGGCACTGCTGAAGACCCGGAGAACAAGCAATACAGACCGAAACAAGACCCAGGTTTCCACACGAGTCACTAGGAAAACAGGAAACTGGACGGGACTTCTGTATGTATGAGCGTTTGAGAGGGAACTAGGAAAATGTGGCCTGGGATTATAATTGAGCAGGGTGAAAACTTACTATGGTCTGAATGTACTCCCTAAAATTCATGTTGAATTTGAAGTCATTAGGAAGTGATTAGGCCATGAGGACCCCTCCCTTGTGAACAGAATGAACACCTTTATAAATTTGGCTCCATAGGACCTTGGAGATGACTCACTTGGCAAAGCGCTTGCCACGTAAGCACAAGGACCTAAGTTTGGATCCCAGCAACTATGTAAAAGTTCAAAGTGTGGTGGAATGGCTACAACCCCAATGCTGGGGAGGTGGAGATAGAAGGATCCTTGGGGCTCATTGGCTAGCTTGTCTAGCTAAGTCTGTGAGCACCTGACACATTGAGAAACCTTGGTCTCCAAACAAGGGGGAGAGCAATAGAGGAAGACCTCTGAAATAGACCTCTGGCCTCCACATGCATGCACACACACCTGCATTCATATTTACACACATGTGTCCATATGCATACACAAAAACAGAAAGTTTTTTGGTTTTGGTTTTGGTTTTTCAAGGTAGGGTTTTGCTCTAACCAAGGCTGACTGGATTCACTATGTATTCTCAGGGTGGCCTCGAACTCTTGGTGATCCTCCTACCTCTGCCTCCTGAGTGCTGGGACTAATGACAGAAAAGTTGTTTTTTAACATTTATTTATTTATGAGTGTGAAAGAGGCAGAGAGAGAGAAAGAGAGACAGAGAGAGAGAGAGAGAGAGAATGGGCATGCCAGGGCTGCCAGCCACTGCAAACGAACTCCAGATGCATGTGCCTCCTTGTGCATCTGGCTTACGTGGGTCCTGGAGAATCAACCAGGGTCCTTTGGCTTTACAGGCAAATGCCTTAACCACTAAGCTATATCTCCAGCCCCAGAAAAGTTTTTTTTTTTTTTGAAAATAAAAATAAAAAAGTTTCACAGCAGGGCGTGAGTGTAGTGTTTATGTATAATATCAACACTTAGGGAAGCTGAGGCAAGAGGATCACTGTGGGTTCAAAGCCAGGCTGGGCTGCAGAATGAAACATGAACCTCTGTCAAAGAAAAAAGAAAGAAAGGAAGGGAGGAAGGAAGGAAGGAGATAGATAGATGATAGATAGATAGATAGATAGATAGATAGATAGATAGATGATAGGTAGATAGATAGATAGATAGATAGATAGATAGATAGATAGATGATAGATAGATGGGTAGATAGATGGGAAGGATGGAAGAATGGGTGAGAGGGAGGAAGGGAGGGAAGAAGAGAAGGGGGAAAAGAGAAAAAAGAAGAGCAAAGAGGTTTGATAGGTGTCAGCCCTTTTTGCTGCTCTACCTTCAGTAATAAGGCCCTTGCCCTCACGAGATAGTGAATATTGGAACCTTGATTTTGGTTTTACCAGGCTCCAGAAATGTGAAAATACATTTCTATTGTTTATAAGCATTGCTGCCAGAAAACACCCAACGAAGAGCAGCTTGTGGGTTTTTTTTTTTTTTTTTTTTTTTTTTTTTGGCTTATAGCCTCGAGGGGAAGCTCTTTGATGGCAGGGGAAAATGATGGCATGAGTAGAGGGCACACATCAGCTCCTGGCCAGCATCAGATGGACAACAGCAACAGGAGAATGCAGCAAACACTAGCAAGATGAAGCTGGTTCCATAAGCCCACCCCTAACAATAATACACTGCCTCCAAGAGGCTTTAATTCCCAAATTGCCATCAGCTAGGGACATGGCATTATTCAGAACACCTAAGTTTATGGGGGACACCTGAATCAAACCACCACACAGGGGCATCTGCACATGCATAAATACACACGTTTAAACAAAGTATATCAAAGGAAATACATAAACCAGTAGCGGTCATTCACTGTCACTCTCAAGTATTATGCACTGTACATAACTGTAGATGTCCAATCACTAGCTGTTAAATAAAGCCTTTCTACCATGCCAAAACTCAGTAGATGATGTCTAAAAGTGATGCACAAAGTGGTAGTTTTATAAAGATATCATCTAACCATAACCATAAATAAACAGGTAAAGTGGTAGAAAAACAAAACATGATTGTTTCTGAGACAACCATTAGGAGGTAATTTGGAAGGATGGTGTGGTGGTTTGAATAGAATAGATGGCCCCCAATATATTCAGTTGTTTATTTGTTTGTAGTTTGCATCTCTAGCCATCTGGCTGGAGGCAATGCCATTGTGTGGATCTTAAGGTGTGGTGGTAGGTTTGAGGTTTCAATCTAAAGATATGCAAAGTGTGCCTAGCTGGAGTTCCTGAAGTGTGCTCTGGCTTTTGACCTTTAGGCTTGTACTGCTCTCTCTCTGCTTGGTCCTGTGAAGGCAGGCCAGTTTCTTCTGCTTTTATGGAACTTCCCCTGGATCTGTAAGCTCCAATAAATCCCTTCCTCCATAACTGTGCCTAGTCTGGAAGTTCATCTCAGCGAACCTGAAACTGTCTGCTACAGAACTTGGTACTGAGGAGTGGGGTGAGATGAACCTTACTATGTGGATGTTGATATTGTGGAACCTTTGTTTTCGAAGAATAGGCATGGACTTGGTGCTTGCAACTGAAGATGTCGTCTGGAGTGGTAAGCCAAGTTTTATGGACTATTCTGATGAGAGTCTGAGAATGCTAAGTGCAGACAGCATTGAACTTCGAGGCTTGGCTTATGAGTTTTCTAAGGGGAAGGAAAGACTGCAGAGGACTTTGTTGGAACTGGGCTACTGGCATAAGGGCTGGCTGCGTCCTGCTGCCCAAGTCCAGAGAGATTGATAAGGTTAAATTTGTAATGGACTGATGTGCTTGGCTGAAGATATTGGACTGAGAGATTTAAGATTTTAAACTGGAAAATCTCAAGTAAGTTAAATTTACAGGCACTGAGACTGGTTTTAGGTTACTGAACCTGCTATTGTCAAACACATTAGCAATCTTAAGGAAGATGTTCCAACTGCTTTACATTAAAACAATAGAAAGGATGCCTGAGGAAAGACTATCATAGAAATGCAAACACTTTCCGAAAGAGTTGACTGGAGAAGGAACCTGCTCTTCAAGGCTATGATTTGTTTCGTCCCTGAATTAAGAATATGGCTGTGTCCTGCGTACCTGGTATTGGTTTCAGAAGCATGAAAAATGCGAGGAGTGGCCGTGAATTGCACATGCTTCCAGGAGCCGCTGCTGAGATGCAGCATGAGGTAGGGCCTGATGCCCTGATAGGCTGAAAGAGCCTTTGGAAAATGTGAAGAGTGGTCATGAATTGCACATGGTTCCAGGAGCTGCTGCTGAGATGTGGCATGAGGCAGGGCATGATGCCCTGATAGGCTGAAAGAGCCTTTGGAAGATGGACCATGGTTTGCATGAAGACCTGAAGATGTTTTGTATATACCAGGACTGTGCAAGGGCTACCATAGAGCACACTGTTGGCCTGGGATGGAAGTGTTCCCCAGGTACTCTGCCCAGCTGGAGGGGCGGAATTGGAAAGTCTGGAGACTGTTAGTCTCTGGGTATATTGAACTTGAATTGCAGAAGTTTGATGTTTGTTTGATGGTGGTTGAGTTTGCATTGTTTTAGTCTCTCCTTGCTGTGCCTTATACCAGTTGAAAATGTTTACTCTGTGCCTTTATATGTTAGAAGTGTTTAACTTGTTTGATTTTACAGGTCTTCATATCTTAAATTGGTCAAGACTGTGGGGACCTTTGAAATTGAACTGAGTACAATTTGTAATGTGTGATGGTTATAAATCTATTGGGGGCCAGGGGCGGAATGTGGTGGTTTGAATAGAATAGATGGCCCCCAATATATTCAGTTGTTTATTTGTTTGTAGTTTGCATCTCTAGTCATCTGGCTGGAGGCAATGCCATTGTGTGGATCTTAAGGTGTGGTGGTGGGTTTCAGATTTCAACCTAAAGATATGCAAAGTGTGCCTAGCTGGAGTTCCTGAAGTGGGCTCTGGCTTTTGACCTTTAGGCTTGTACTGCTCTCTCTCTGCTTGGGCCTGTGAAGGCAGGCCAGTTTCTTCTGCTTTTATGGAACTTCCCCTGGATCTGTAAGCTCCAATAAATCCCTTCCTCCATAACTGTGCCTGGTCTGGAAGTTCATCTCAGCGAACCTGAAACTGTCTGCTACAGATGGGCAAGAAACTGGTTTGACTTTTGTTTTGCTTCTTTTGTATGTGTGTGTCAGGGTCTTGCCATGCAGCCCAAACTACTCTCGAACTCACAATCCCCCTGCCTTAGCTTCCTGAATGCTAGAATTATAGGTATCTGCTGCCACATCTAGCAATTTGTCTTTATAACTTTTTTTTTTTTTTTTTTTTTTAAGAGAGAGAAAAAGAATTGGCACACCAGGACCTCAGCCAGTGGAATCAAACTCCAAACACTTGTGCCACCTAATGGGCATGTGCAGCCTGGTACTTGCCTCATCTTTTGTGCATCTGGCCTATATGAGATCTGGCTTAGGCTTCACAGGCAAGTGCCTTAACCACTAAGCCATGTCTCCAGCCCTGTCTTTATAACTTTTTAATGATATTTGTTTTTTTTTAATTGTATGTAATACCTTGATTAAAATTTCTGATAGAATAAAGTTTATTTCTTTATTTTATTTTATTTTATTTTATTTTTTGGTTTTTCGAGGTAGGGTCTCACTCTAGCCCAGGCTGGCCTGGAATTCACTATGTAGTCTCAGGGTGGCCTCGAACTCACGACGATCCTCCTACCTCTGCCTCCCAAGTGCTGGGATTAAAGGCGTGCACCACCATACCTGGCAAAATAGATAAAGTTTTAAAAACCAATTTTCGGGGCTGGAGAGATGGCTTAGCATTTAAGGCACTTGTCTGCAAAGCCAAAGGACCTAGGTTCAATTCCCCAGTACCCACATAAGCCAGATGCACAAGGTGGCGCACACATCTGGAGTTTGTTTGCAGTGGCTGGAGGCCCTGGTGCAGCCATTTTCCCTCTCTCTCTGCCTCTTTCTCTCTTTGTCTGCCATGTCTGTCACTTTCAAATAAATGAATAAAAATAAAATTAAAATATTAAAAACATTTTCTAAACTGGGTGTGGTGGCGCATGCCTTTAATGCCAGCACTTGGGAGGCAGAGGTAGGAGGATCGCCGTGAGTTCGAGGCCATCCTGAGACTACATAGTGAATTCCAGGTCAGCCTGGGCTAGAGCGAGACCCTACCTCAAAAAGCAAAAACAAAAAATAAATAATAATAATAAAAACAATTTCCTCTAACAAATATTTTTAAATTTATTTATTTATTTATTTGCAAGCAGAGAGACACAGAGAGAGAAAGAGAGTGAAAATGAACAAGTCAGGGCCTCTAGCCACTGCAAACAAACTCCAGACACATGCAGCACTGTGCATCTGGCTTTTACATGGGTACTGGGGAATCAAACCCAGGTTGTTAGGCTTTGTAGGCAAGCACCATAACCATTGAACCATATCTCATCCCACAGAATATTTGTTTTAAGCCTGGTGTGGTAGTTCATGACTGTTAATCCCAGCACTCGGGAGGCTGAGGTAGGAGGATCACTCTGAGTTCGAGG
Organism: Dipus sagitta; assembly: GCA_036346955.1. NCBI lineage: Eukaryota > Metazoa > Chordata > Mammalia > Rodentia > Dipodidae > Dipus > Dipus sagitta. The sequence continues at coordinate 299,744,958 of CM070770.1, read as the reverse complement.
CCAGCATAGGACTATAGATGGAGTTCTAGATCAGCCTAGGCTAAAGTGAGACCCTAGCTCACAAAAACAAAACAAAAATATCTAGCACTTAATTAGTAGGTAATAGATGATATTATTACTTACAATTTGGACATTTTGTTTGATTTTGTGGTATATTTTTCTCATCTTCCCATAAATTATCTAACTGATATATATGTATATTGACTTTGTAAACTCAATTTAAATGAATTAAGATTTAGCTTTTCATGTGGCTAAATGGATATATTATGTCCACCAAACTTCTCTCTAAATACTTAAGTTTATGTCCACATATTAATGCCACTCTTGCTTTTGATGAGAGAAGCTTCTCTTTTCAGATGGTGGTGACCACTAGGAGTGATTCAAAACTCACTAAAGTGCTGAGAAGTGACAGTGGAGTGGTCAGCACTAAATGAGACATATCTATCACACCTTCCAAGGCTCTGGGACACAAGAGGTGGCAGAAAAAAAAAAAATAAGAGGGCTGGAGAGATGGCTTAACAGTTAAGGTACATGCCTGTGAAGCCAAAGGACCCAGGTTTCAGTCTCCAGGTCCCACATAAGCCAGATGCACATGGTGGCACATGCATCTGGAGCTCATTTGCAGTGGCTAGAGCCCTGGTATGCCCATTCTCACTCTCTCTTTCTCTCTCTCTCTCTCTCCCTCTCTCTGTCTCTAATAAGTAAATAAAAATGAAAATAAAATCTTAGAAAAAATGTAAGAGCCAAAGGAAGAAGAAGAGTGCTTACAATACTGTCTTCCAGACACAAAGTGACCTTGATATTCATTACCTCATAGTGGCTGACACTACCTACATAACAAGACTTACATAATAGAAGGGATAAACTGATGACATCAAAGTAAAAGAAAGACTAGCTGGAAAAAAGAAGGGATTCAGTGAAGGAGATATTGGGGAGGGGGAGAAAGAAAGTATAGTAGAAAGGAAATATGACCGTGTTATATTGCTTATATTTATGGACATTGTCAATAAAAAGTTTAATAAAAAGATTTGGCTTTCAAGATCCCCATGAGAGGGTGGATATGGTGACACGTGCATGTAATCCCAGGTGATTGAGGCAGGAAGGCTTCAAATTCAAAGCCAGCTTGAGCTACACAGGGAGACACTTTGAGAGAACTGTGTTGTTGCTGCCAAAGCAAGAGATGGCACTTTTTTTTCCCGAGGTAGGGTCTTGCTCTAGCCCAGGCTGACCTGGAATTCACTATGTAGTCTCAGGGTGGCCTTGAACTCTTGAAGATCCTCCTACTTCTGCCTCCCAAGTGCTAAGATTAAGTATGTGCACCAGTATACTCAGATTTTATGTTTATATTATTTGCTATTTTCATTTTTATTTCCTTCTTTTACTTTTTTTTTTTTTTTTTTTTTTTTTTTTAGTTTTTTGAGGTAGGGGGTCTTACTCTAGCCCAAGATGACCTGGAATTCATTCATTCACTCGGTAGTCTGAGGGTGGCCTTGAACTCAAGGCGATCCTCCTGCCTCTGCCTCCCAAGTGCTGGGATTAAAGGTGTGCGCCACCACACCCAGCTTTTGTTTTCTCTTTTAAAAAATATTTTATTTATTTGAGAGAGAGGGAAAGAGGCAGAGAGAGAGAGAGAAAAAAAAAAATGGGCGTACCAGGGCCTCCAGCCATTGCAAACGAACTCCAAGCACATGTGCCACCTTGTGCATCTGGCTTATGATTCTGGGGGATAGAACCTTGGTCCTTAGGCTTTGCAGGCAAGCACCTTAATCGCTAAACCACCTCTCCAGCCCAACAATTTTTATATTAAAAGACTGGAATAGAGCCGGGCTTGGTGGTGCATGCCTGTAATCCCAGCACTCGGGAGGCAGACGTAGGAGGATGGCTGTGAGTTCAAGGCCACCCCGAGACTACATAGTGAATCCCAGGTCAGCCTGGGCCAGAGTAAGACCCTACCTCAAAAAAAGAAAAAGGCTAGAATAAAGATGGGTTCCCCCCCCCCCGGCAAAAAATAAACCTATAAAAACCTATTTAGTCAGTTTCACTGACAAGCACATTTGTTGATGTATAGCTTTGTTCAGTTTAACCTAGAAAAGAAAGAGGTGAGGAAGGGAATTACCATGGGCTATTGCCTACAATTATGGAAGTTGTCAATAAAAAAACAAAAGAAAAGAAAAAAGCATCTTCGTGTCCATGTTTTTCTTTATAAATTCTATTTTTGTTTTTATGAAGGTGAGAAATATAAAAACATAATGAAAATTTAATCTCTCTTCGGCTACCTTGTCCTTGGCCTGCTTCTGCACACTCAGATGAGAAACACTCCAGAGAAATCTATGCAGGGAGCAGCACTGATGAGTCAGCCGATGGCACACTTTCTCTGTGTTGATCCTGAATCAAAGCTTCAGCTAATGACTGAACCTTCTTTGCTGCTAACGCCCTTGCCTTGGGAGTGACAATAAGATTGAAGGTGTAGCTATTAATAGATTAACACTTTTTTTTTTTTTTTTTTTTTTTTTTTGGTTTCTCGAGGTAGGGTCTCACTTTAGCTCAGGCTGACCTGGAATTCTTTATGTAGTCTCAGGGTGACCTTGAACTCACAGTGATCCTCCTACCTCTGCCTCCCAAGTGCTGGGATTAAAGGCGTGCGCCTGGCAACACTTCTTTCTTTTACTGATGGTATTTGATGCTAAAGTCCAAATGTTTCTCGTGAAAGCCTAAAGAAGTCATTATGTGTATATTTTCTTACTTAAATTCCACTGGTCTTTCTTTTTTCCATCCTCCCTCTTCTTCTTCTTCCTCCTCCTCATCTTCTTACTCCTTCTTCTCTCTCTCTCTCTCTCTCTCTCTTCTCTCTCTCTCTTTAAATTTTTAAAAATTTATGTGTGAGGAATGTGTGAGAGAGAAAGCATGGGCACGCCAGATCAATACTGTTTGTGCATCTGGCTTTACATGGGAACTGGGGAATTGAACCTGGGCTGACGGTTTTATCAAGTAACCACCTTTGATCTCTCCAGCCCTCTCTCTCTTTTTTCTTCTTCTTTTGTTATTTTGCTTATGTGAATGTGTGTGTATAATGCGGGCTGTGTGTGTGTGTGTGTGTGTGTGTGTGTGTGTGTGTGGTATATGCATGTGTTTACGCCCGTCAGGGCCCATGGGCTCACCTGTAACAGGGGATGCTTGCCCACAGAGGCCAGAGCAGAAAGTTGGGAGTCCCACTCCATTGCTGCTCTTACTTGAGCCAGAGTCTCTTGCTGGCATCAGAGCTTGCAGTTTTTTGAGAGCCCCGGTAACTTCATGGCTTTTGCCCCATTGTGAGACTGGGGTTACAGGAGTGCATGGCTGCACCTGATTATTTATGTGGGTTCTGGAGATTTGAATTAAAGCAGTTTCAGGCCTCCTCAGGCCCTTCAGGTTGACCAGGAAGTACACTTAACCATCTCTCCATCCCTCTTTCTTCCTACAAATTCTCATTATGTAGTCCAGGCTGACCTGAAACTGAAGATCCTCCTCTTTCAGGCTCCTGTATGTTGAGCTTACAAGTGCCTACCACACCCTGCCTCCATGCCTCCATTAGATGTTTTTAGTTAAAAACATGGTGCCTCCCATCTGTGAGTTGAGGCCAGCCTGGTATTACAGAGTGAGTACCAGGTCAGCTTAGGTGAAAGTGAAACCCTTCGGGGGGGTGGGGGGGGGCGGGGAGGAGGGCGGGGACAGCAAACAAAAACAGTGATGCCTCCTTTCCTGCCTTAAACCATTTGACTAGATTTGTTTATTTGTCAATGCCAAACCTCTTCCTCCCCACAAAAGCTGAGTTTTGCTGGTCTTTTGGGTGACTCACCTACAATATGAGTATAAAATTATAGTTTACAAGGTTGTGAAAGAATTAATTAATGTTTGTTGCATGCCTTGTGATCCTCAGATGAAAGGCACTGAGATGAAATGCAGTGCATCTACATGAAATAATCACACCAGTACACAATATCAAGAATGTGAGGAATGCTTCTGAATGAAAGGTTATATTGAGTATTAACTTCAAGTTATCTTTATTATTGCTTCCAGTAGAATTAAACAGCACTTGAGAGAACATAATAAAACTCAAGAGATTTCTAGGTGAACATGTACTTGATAAAAGAAGGCATTGTAGCCTAAGGAAATACAACATTTTTGCTTTTGAAAACTAAATATCAAAAGAAGAAAAAAGGCAGAAATAAGGAAAGACATGAAAAGGGCAAAAATCAGATGAGTAACCAGGCATGGTGGCGCATGCCTTTAATCCCAGCATTCAGGATGCAGAGGTAGGAGGATGGTCATGAGTTGGAGGCCACCCTGAGACTACATAGTGAATTCCAGGTCAGCCAGGGCTAGAGCAAGACCCTACCTCGAAGAAAAAAAAATCAGATAAATAATCATCAAAAGAAGACAGTTAACAAGTAATAATGGAGGGGCTGAAGAGATGGTTTAGTGATGAAAGCATTTGCCTGCAAAGCCAAAGGACCTCGGTTCAATTCCCTAGGACCCACATAAACCAGATGCACAAGGTGGTGCATGTGTCTGGAGTTTGTTTGCAATGGCTAGAGACCCTGGCACACCCATTTTCTCTCTCTCTCTCTCTCTCTCTCTCTCTCTCTCTCTCTCTGTCTCTTTTCCTCAAATAAATAAATAAATAAATAAAGATTTTTAAAAAGTAATAATGGAGAGCCGGGCATGGTGGCACATCCCTTTAATCTCAGCACTCGGGAGGCAGAGGTAGGAGGATCACCATGGGTTTGAGACCACCCTGAGACAACAGAGTGAATTCCAGGCCAGCCTGGGCTAGAGTGACACTCTACCTTGAAAAACCAAAAAAAAAAAAAAAACAGTTAATAATGGATCTGGGCATGGCAGTGCATACTTCAGTCCCAGCACTCAGAAGGTAGAGGTAGGAGGAGCTGCATGAGTTCAAGTCCACCCTGAGACTACATAATGAATTCCAGGTCAACCTGGACTAGAGCAAGCCCCTACTTCCTTTTAAAAAAAAAAAAAAAAGTAATAATGGTTTGGAGAGATGGCCCAACAGCTAAAGGAACTTGCTTGCCTGCCAGCCTTGATTCAATTCTCCAGCACCCACATGCAGCCAAATACAAAAGGGCACATGCATCTGTAATCTCAAGGTACCTATGATAACTGGAGACACAGCCAGGAGAATCCAAAGCTCATTGGCCAATCTGTTTGAAGCAACATGAGGCTTTGTGTCAAAGAAGGTGGAACACAGACACCTGAAAGTTGCCCTTTGTTTTTGGCAGTGCTGGGGACTGAACCTAGGGCCTTGCACATGCTAGGCAAGGACTCTACCACTGAGCTTCATTCCCCAGCCTCAAAGTTATCCTTTGACCTCCACACACATGCCTTGGCACATGCATACACACAGAAAGACACAAAGAATACTGAATGAATGAATGTATATACAAATTTTTAAAAAACAATAATTAAGATTGTTAGCCGAGTGTGGTGGTGCATGTCTGTAATCTCAGCACCTGGGCAGTATGGACAGGAGGATCAGCACATGTCCACATCCGTTTCTGATCCATGAAGGCATTAAGCATGAAACAAAGACCATCAGGTTATCCCTTCTGGCACAGAAAAAAAAAAAATATTTCATTTGTCATGTCCAACATCTAAGGGAAATTTTATCTCCAAATTTTCTATTTCTCTTGATATAATTGTACTCTCACTAAAAATATCCAGGCTCTCTGAGTTCTCTGAGAGCAAGAAGAGTTGAGTCCCAGATATAGGGCAAAAGTTTGTGAACTGGAAAAATATGCCTTACAATATTATGGTTATGACACCAATGTCTATCACTTCTATCAGAGTGAATTGCCTTTAAGATGTACATCATCCCTGGGTAACTTAGAAAATCAAGTTAATGAATTTCCAAAGCTGAAGTACAGTAACTAGGCAAGGGTGATCTTGACCAGTATTCTCAAAAAAAAAGAGGCTGTCAGAACAATTTGCCACATAGCAACAGTCATCCCCCTACCAAAAAGGAAAACAATCCTGTAATACACTTTCAAAACATCTTCCTGATTGAGCTACACCAGAGAAGCCATAGATAGGCCTTGGCGCCAGGCAACCCCGTGTATCTGACTCACGGGTCATCATGATTTATTAAGTCACTGTGTTAGTCAGCCCTCTGTCACTATAGCAAATACCTGAAGTAATCAACTTCTAAAGAGAAAAGATTTATTTTTGGCTCACACTTTTAGAAGTTTCTGTTTATGGTTGGTTGACACTGCTTTTTGAGGCCTGTGGCACACCATAGCTAGAGTGTACAACAAAACACAGTCACTCACCTACCTCATCACAAGCAGAGGAGCAGAGCGAGAGGGAGGGAGGGGGAGGGACTGGACTCCTACAATTCTCTTCAAGGGTATGTCTCAAGTGACCTAAAGATCTCTCACCTCCTAAAGTTTACACAACCTCCCAACAGCACCTTCCAAAGATAGCCATCCAAAACATGGGCCTTTGGGAGACATTTAAGAGCCACACTGTAATCATCACCTTGGGCCAATAGCCAATCCTTCTGTGGCTGTTTCCTCATATGAAATAGGGTGCTGACTATATGTAAAGTGATTCAAACAGTGCCCAGCATCGAAGAGCACAGTAAATAGCAATTATGCACAAAGCAAGCTCCAGAAAAGATTATGATGAAGCTAGTTTAGTCCCATCCTACTGATTCATCTTGGTAAAATATGAGGAATAGCTGGTAGAACTTGTTGAGAATTTGTGAATAGTTGTTAGTTCCTCGTTTTGGTTAATTTCTTTTGTTTTGAGTATAGACTTGTTTCTTCATTAATTAAAAGTAATTCCTTAGAACAAAAAGGACTTCTGAGCTTTAATCAGGTAATTGACTAGAGATCGTGTCTCAGCTAACATAGATGGTGAGACGGCAATTGTGAAGAACAAAGGGATGCAGAATGAATCACATAATCCTGAGGGAAGAAAGAGGTTCAGAGGTGTCCCTGAGTCTCTAGAGAAACACTTCATGGTCTCCTTATGAACAAACACTGCTGATTTGACTAAAGGTAGGCCCGATGCTTACTCTCAGAGCTACAAAAATAGTCTCCAACCCTTTAGTTGATAAAGTTACTTATAACACAAATGAGCTTTTGGTTAATGCCCAAGACTGTGCTTTTCTGTGAACATTTCACTAGAGTACTGAAATACATCAAACCCAATATATGCTTTGGTGATTTAGAATACTGATGGAAATTTTTCAGATTCACTCTGACCTTCAACAAATGTTTCTAAGCCTTCAACATCTTCTGAACATTCAAAACCAAATTGATCTTTTGGTCTGATTCCAAGCTCTCCACTAAGCATACTAGGAAATATGTTTTTGCATATCCAGCAATATTGAAGGGTTTTTTTCCTCCAATATTTTAGTTTGGCAGCATCCTGAGAATCCTGAATGTGGATCCTATGCCAAAACTCAATTATCAGCTCTACCACTTTTTTGATGTGTGACCTCTGAGCAAGTAACAGCCTTTCTATTCCCTTTGTTTCCTTGTTTATAATGTGGTGATAATAATATTAATATTATCCAGGCATGGTGGCGCACACCTTTAATCACAGCACTCAGGAGGCAGAGGCAGGAGGACTGCTGTGAGTTCGAGGTCACCCTGAGACTACATAGTGTATTCCAGGTCAGCCTGGGCTAGATGACCCATAGAAAGTATTCAGTTAAGATTAGTCGCAACTGGACCTAGTGGTACAGGCCTGTAATCTCAGCTACTTGGGAGTCTAAGGCAGGAGGGTTGAAAGTTTAACAACTGCCTAAGCTACAAAGTAAGTTTAAAGTCAGTCTGTGCAACCTAGTGAGATCTGGTCTCAAAAAAAAAAAAAAAAAAAAAAAAAAAAAGGCTGGGGATCCATGTCAGTAGTGGAGCACTTGCTTAGTATGTGCCAGGCGCTGGGTTCAAGCCTCAGAAACAACAATAACAAAAAAAAAAAAAAAAAAGATTAACTGCTGTTGATACTTTTATTATTGGGTTTTTTGTTTTTGTCATTTTTTTTTTTAAAGTATGGTCAAGGCTGGAGGGACGGTCTAGCAGTTAAGGTGCCTGCCTGCAAAGCCTAAGGACCCAGGTTCAATTCCCTGGTTCTCACATAAAGCCAGATGCACAAGGTGGCGCATGCGTCTGAAGTTCATTTGCAGTTGTTAGAGGCCCTAGTGTATCCATTCTCTCTGTGTCTGCCTCTCTGTCTATGTCACAAATAAATAAATTAAATATACTTTTTTAAAGTAGGCTCTCACTCTGTAACCCAGATTGGCTTTGAACTCATGGTGCTTCTCCTACCTCAGTCAGCCTGGGGCTACAGAGTTAGTTTCAGATCAGCCTGGGCTACGGTGAAACCTTACCTTGAAAAGAAGAAGAGGAGGAGGAGGGGGAGGGAGGAAGGAGTCTACTATAGAAACTAGGGAGATGGTGCACCAGATAAGACCAGTTACCACAGAAGCATGAGAACATGAGTTCAATCCCTAGCAGCTATATAAAAATTTGGGGGCCAGGCATGGTGGCGCACATCTTTAATCCCAGCACTTGGGAGGTAGAGGTAGGAGGATCGCCATGAGTTCAAGGCCACCCTGAGACTACATAGTGAATTCCAGGTCAGCCTGAGCTAGTGTGAGACCCTACCTTGAAAAAAAAATTCAGGGACTGGAGAGATGGCTTAGCAGTTAAGGCACTTGCTTGCAAAGCCAAGGACCCAGGTTCAACTCCCCAGGACCCACATAAGCCAGATGCACAAGGGGGCACACGCATCTAGAGTTTGTTTGCAGTGGCTGGAGGCCCTGGTGCACCCATTCTCTCTCTCTCTCTACCTGCCTATTTCTGTATCTCTCTCTGTCAAATAAATAAATAAAAATAAAATATTTAAAAAAAAAGTTGGGCATGGCCTATAACCTAGTACTGAGAGATGGGAGACAGAAAAATCCCTGGGACTTGCTGGTCAAACTGACTGGAAAATAGCAACTCCAAATTCAGTGAGAGATTTTGTCTCAAAGAAACAATATGGAAGAGTAATAGAGGAAAACATTCTACTCTGGCTTCTGCACATGTGTACATAGGGCACATGCAACTGTTCACACATGCATGCACTAACATATATATATATATATATATATCACACAATAATGAAATAAAATAAAAGACACTAGACCATATAGCAATAAGCATAAATTTATCGGTGTAGATCCATCTGCCTTTCTGTGGTCTTGATGGATATACTAATAGTTCCCCATTTCTCTAACCACCAGGATTGGCACATGACACAAGTGAGAATAATCCCTTCCCTTCCTGTTTTGTTTTGTGTTTGCTTGTGCTGACGATGGGATATGAGCGGGGAGCTGTGATAGTTTGAATATAAAGTAACTCCCATAGCCTCATGTGTCTGTGATTAAGCCTCATACTCAGTCTTCAGCTGGTAGAACTCTCAGGAGGGGGATCCTTGCTGGAGGAAGTGTGCCACTGAGGGCAGACCCAAGCCCAGTACTTAGACGGCTTCCACCCAGACATGTGACAGCTTCCTGCTTGCTCCATGCTTTCTCCACCATGAAGAAGCTTCTCCTCCAGACTGTAAGCCTGAAATAAACCCTATCCTCCCATATGCTGATTCTAGTTGGAGGGTTTGTCCCAGAAACAAGAAGGCAACTACAACAGGAGCCTTTCTCACATTTACAATATGAACCATAATAATGTTAGGACCATATATGATAACATAACAGGGCCTGGGAATTGTAGCTCAGTGATATAATGCCTATCATGCACAAGGCCTTTGGGTCAATCTCCAGCACAACAATAACAATGATAAGAAAAGGCTGGGAAAACCAGTCATATTTTTCCTCTTTGTTTCACTATGGAAGAAAATGATGCCATCTGACTAAAAGTTGCAGCTCATACCAAGGGATTCAAAGAGAATAAATCTCTTCCTCTCTAAATAATCCAACATGAGCAAATACATTCGCTATTTAGTTGCAAATGGGCTTCTATTGTTTCACAATTAAAAAAAAAAAAGTTGGAGCTGGGCATGGTGACACACGCCTTTAATCCCGGAGGATAGCCATGGGTTCAAGGCCACCCTGAGACTACATAGTGAATTTTAGGTCAGCCTGAGCTAGACTGAAACCCTATTTCAAAAAAAAAAAAAAAATGTTGGACTGGAGAGATGGCTTAGCAGTTAAGGCATTTGCCTACAAAGCCAAAGGACCCAGGTTTGTTTCCCCAGGTCCCACTTAAGGCCAGCTTCACAAGGTGACACATGCATCTGGAGTTTGTTTACAGTGGCTGAAGGCCCTGGTGCACCCATTTTCCCTCTCTCTCTCTCTCTCTCTCTTTCTTTCTCTCTCTTTCTCTGCCTTTCTTTCTCTCAAATAAATTAAATTAAATTATAAATAAATAGGGCTGGAGGGATGGCTTAGTGATTAAGACACTTGCCTGCAAAGCCAAAGGACCTAGGCTCAATTCCCCAGGACCCACGTAAGCCAGATGCACAAGGTGGTGGCACATATGTTTGGAGTCATTTGCAATGGCTGGAGGCCCTGGTGCACTCATTCTCTCTGTCTTTCTCTCTTTCTCTCTCTGTGTGTCTCAAATAAATAAATAATATTTTTAAAAAATTATAAATAAAATAAATGAGTTTTTTTTAAATTCACTTCTGGACTTCCCAACATAATCCCAGTTTCAGTTTGTTGTTTGTACAAGTAATACTATTGATAATTAACAGCTATCATGTACTTAAATTCCCACGTACCAAGCACTGTTTTAAGTATCTTACATGTAACAGCCCTATAAACTAAAGAAGCAACTTAAGGGAGGAAGGTTTCATTTCATTGTACAGCTTAAGAAGGGAAACAGCTCATCTTGGCAGGAGGGTGTGATGAGAGGAGGGTAAGGCAGCTGGCCATACTGTGTCCACAGTGAGGAAGGAGAGAAATATGAATGCTGGCGCTCAGCTAGTTTTCTCTTTTTCATGCGTCCCAAGACCCCAGTCTATAGTATGATGCTGCTGACATTCAGGGTATGAGTACTAATGTCAGTTAAGCCTTTCTGGAAAGACCTTCATAGGCACATCCATGATATGTTTCCATGGTGATTATAAATCCAACAAAGTTGGCAATGAAGATTAGCCATCACAGTAGGCAATACTATTATCCTTGCATTACCAATGAGGAAACTGAGAAACAGAGACTAAGTAATGTATGACCACACAGGTAGAGAGAGGATTTGACTGGAGGTAGCCTAAACCCAGAGTCCAAGCTTACTGTGCCTTGCCATCAGCCAAATGGCCATTGACGTAGATGTTGGTAGGAATTATACTCTCTATAATTCATACTAAGAATGAGATAAGAAGTAGTTCATATATTAAATGTGTATTAATTTGAGGGTAGAGAAAAGGAGAGTACAAATAGGCCATTTATAGTTCTATAATGATCTACTATAGAAAGTGTATCAGAAACTTGAAATAATCAGATTATCCAGTGTAGACTAGTTTCTAACATACTCTACTAAATTTCCCTCATTCTCCGTGTTATTTTGATGCTCTCTAATATTTTAGCAACTTCAGAGCAGACTGCTGGCACATTTTAACTAATCTCTGTGATTTCTGAACTTAGTTCCCAGGTGACACCTCTCTTTTGCACCTCCTTTATTCTGGATCCCACTGCATTCTCGGTTAATCAATCATCACTCCTTCCTCCTTTTGGAATGGCCCTGGACATTCACCAGAAATCTCCGAGTTGCCAGGTCCATTAGTCCTGTCTTGGTAAATATGACTCTTTATAGATACTTCTGTGGTTGTTTGGGGTAGTTTGGTTGTCCCTTTGTTTTGTTTTGTTTTGTTTCTGTACTGGAGATTGAAACCAGGGTTTCACACATGACAGGCAAATACTCTACCACTGAGCCACACCCTGAGCACTTCTGTTTTTGTTGTTGCTGCACTATTCATCTGGATTGGTAGTTGGACCATCACCTGTCTGCATTCATTCTTCCATTATGAGTTAGCTTTTTGTTCTTTTGTTTGGTTTTGAGGCAGAGTCTCACTGTAGCCCAGGCTGACCTGGAATTCACTATGTAGTCTCAAGGTAGCCTTGAACTCATGATGATCCTCCTATCTCTGCCTCCCAAATGCTGGGATTAAAGGCATGTGTCACCATGCCCTGCATGAATTAGCTTTTTAAAATTCTTTTGAAACATATTTCATTTATCTATTTATTTGACAGAGAGAAAGAGGGAGGGAGGGAGGGAGAGAGAGAGAGAGAGAGAATGGGCGCATCAGGGCCTCCAGCCACTGCAGACAAACTCCAGATGCATGCGCCCCCTTGTGCATCTGGCTTACGTGGGTCCTGGAGAGTCGAACTGGGATTCTTTGGCTTTGCAGGCAAATGCCTTAACCACTAAGTCAACTTTCCAGCCATGACTTGGCTTTTTAAGTCTCTTTTCAGCATCCGTTTCCTTTTTTCACTGTTAAGTATTGATTACTTATTCAACCTTCAAACCCATGTTGTGTTTGTTACTTTTTTTTTGTAATTATGACAAAATATCTGACAGAACCCACTTCAGGGAGGAAAGATTTGTTCTGGTTCAGTTTCAGAGATATTTCCACCTGCTTCCACCAGTCAGGCCCCACCTCCTAAAGTCTCCACCCTTCCAAACAGCCCTACAAATGGTGATGCAGCGGCTCAAAACAGTCTATGGGGGACACTCCAGAGTCAAACCATAACATAATGTGGTGGTTTGCGTTAGGTGTCCCCCCATAAGCTCATGTGTTTTGAATGCTTGGTTCCAGGCCGATGGCAGTTTTGGAGGTTGTGGTAGTTTGAATAGATGCCCCCCAATTAGATTCAGGAGTTTATTAAAGTTTCTTAGATTTCCAGCTACTTGGCTGGAGGAGGTGTCACTGGGCGGATCCTGGGGTTCAGCACTAAAGTGGGGTGGTGGGTTTGGAATTTCAGTCTAAAGATAATCAAAGTGCCCAAGTTCTGCCTGGAGTTCCTGAAGAGTGCTGTGGGTTTTTGACTTGTGGCCTTTTTCTCTCTCTGTCAGGACCTGTGAAGGCAGGCCAGCTTCTTCTGCCATTATGGAACTTCCCCTGGGTCTGCAAGCTTCAATAAATTCCTTCCTCCATAACTGTGCCTGGTTTGGAATTCATGTCAGCGACTTGAAGTTGTCTGCCACAGAAGTGGAGCCTTACCACAGCTGGCTCACTCTCCTGGTGCTGTTTGCCACCTGCTGTGAGAAGGAGGTGAAGTCCAGCCTTTATTCTACAATCTTTTCCTGCCATCATGGAACTGTCCCTTGAGACTGTAAACCAAAATAAACAACTTTCCTCCCATAAACTGCTTTTGGTCTGGTGCTTTGTCCTAGCAACTGGAAGGTAACTGCAACACACATGTTGTAATGGTTTATAGTGACTGTCAACTTGACAAGACCTAGAAGCAGCTGGGAGAGGTTATGTAGATTAGATGAGCTGCTGGGCATATTTGTGAAAGATTGTCTTGATTAGATTAATGAAGGTGGAAGACCCAGATTAATTTTGGAGGCACCATTTCATGGGCTAGGGTCCTGAACTGTGTAAAAATGAGAGAGATGAGGGCTGGAGAGATAGCAGAGGTTAAGGTACTTGCCTGCAAAAACTAACAATCCCCCCCCCAAAAAAGAAAAAAAAACTAACCACCCAGGTTAATTCCCCAGTACACAAGTAAAACCAGATGCACAAAGTGGTGCATGCATCTGGAGTTCTCTGCAGTAGCTGGAGACCCTCACATGCTCTCTGTCTCTCTCTCTCTCTCTCTCTTTCTGCTTGAAAACAAATAAATAAAATAAAATAACATAAATAAAAGGTGGCTGAGCAGCACATTCATTGCTCTCTGCTTCCTCATATGAACCTGTTTCAAGCTTCTGCTGCCATACCTTCGGCACCGTGATGGACTGTAACCTGCAATTGTAAGCTGAAATGAACACTGATTTTTGTCAGGTATTTTGTCCCAGCATTGAGAAGGTAAATGATACACATGCCAAATGTTATTTCTCCAAGAAAGCCTTTTCTGACACCTAACCACACAGAGGTCATCAAGTCTATAACTGTGCTATGTCAATATGTGGACTATTTGACTATAACTCAATCTTTTCTATGAAGAAAGTACTTAACATAAAAGAGGCATAGGGCTGGATAGATTGCTTAGTGGTTAAGGCACTTGCCTGCAAAGCTTAAGGACTCAGGTTTGATTCCCCAGTACCCATGTAAAGCTAGATACACAAGGTGGTGCATGCATGTGGAGTTTATTTGCAGTTTTTAGAGGCCCTGGAATAACCATTCTCTCTCTCTCTCTCTCTCTCTCTCTCTCTCTCTCTCCCCCCCCCTTTTTCTCTCTCACACTCTCTCAAATAAATACTGAATAAATTGTTAAACTTTTTTAAGGAGATGCCTAGCCAGGTATGGATGTGCATGACTTTAATCCTAGCACTTGGGAGGCTGATGTAGGAGGATTGCTGTGAGTTCAAGGCCAGCCTGGAGCTACAGAGTACATTCCAGGTCAGCCTGGACCACAGTGAGACCCTACCTCAAAATAAATAAATAAAAAGATGCCTATAAATACAAATTTCCCATGTATTTCACATACATTTCAAATTTTGAAATATCCAGCAGTGAACATCTGATACTTAATTTATTTGAGCATCTGTTTTCCTACTACACAATCCAGGGATGATATGTATATCCTTGTGTGCAAACAGGGAATTAGAGTAGGCTGGTGGGTACCTGACACAGTTATCAAAACATCTGAGCTCTAGTTCTGCTGGCAGCAATAGGGAAACACAGCCCAGTAATGTCACCAGTAACCCGAGGTATTCTCTTTCCCCTTAGGGGCTTTCACTCAGGTAAAGCCAGATCCTTGACTATGCCACAGAAAAGAATTTCAGAGACTTCTCTATCATACCCTCTAAGGCTCAGGAACCATTGCAGAAGAGATGGCAGAAAGAATGTAAGAGCCAAAGGAAAAGTGGGAGTGCTTGGAATACTGTCTTCCAGATACAAAGTGACTGTGGTATTTATGACCTCACAGTGACTGAGCTACCTGTACAAGATATGCATAACAAGAGGGAGAAATGACGACATCAAAATAGAAGAGACACTAGTTGGGATTCAGTGGAGGGGGGATTTGGGAAGGGGAAAGGGGAGGATGATAAGAGGGGATTATGATCATAGTCTGAATATATGGAGCCTATCAATAAATGTGTTTTTTTTTTTTAATTGGTTTTTTTGAGGTAGGGTTTCACTTTAGCTCAGGCTGACCTGGGATTCACTATGTAGTCTCAGGGTGGCCTCGAACTCACAGCGATCCTTCTATCTCTGCCTCCCAAGTGCTGGGATTAAAGGCGTGTGCCACCACGCCTGGCAGTAAAAAGTTTTTTAAAAAGAATTTCAGGAGCTGAGGAGATGACTTAGCGGTTAAGGACTTGCCTGTGAAGCCTAAGGATCTCAGGTTCGAAGCTCAATTCCCCAGGACCCATGTAAGCCAGATGCACAAGGGGGTGCATTTGTCTGGAGTTCATTTGCAGTGGTTGGAAATCCTGGCACACCTATCTATTCTCTATCGATCTGACTCTCCCTCAATCTGTCGCTCTAAAATCAATAAATAAAAACAAACAAAAAATAAAATTAAAAAAAAAAAAAAAAGAATTTCAGCCTGGGCCAGAGTGAGACCCTACCTTGAAAAACAAAAAAAATTTCAGGATGAGCAGTCCCAGTCTTTGGCTGAAGCCCTCCTGACCCTCGGGCACTTTCAAGGGCTGTCCTGGAGAGTCAGCTCTAACTTCTGCAGCACCTCCACAGGAATTCCCTCCAAAACGGAGCCTCGGGGAGCGGAACTGGGATGGTTTGGGGGCTGAGTGTGCTATGAGACCGTCTGCGTTTTTGTAGGGATTTTCTCCAATATGGATCCGCTGGTGCTGCATGAAGATCCCCTCATCGTTGAAGCCCTTTCCACAGACCAGACACTTGTGGGGTTTGGCTCCCGGGGGTGGAGTCAGCAGGGCAGGATCCCCAAGCCCCACCAGCCTGTCATTCTGAGCTCTCCGGGCTGGGGTCTTGCCCCTCTCATGGATCACCCGGTGCTGCTCTAACTCGTGAGCCTAGAGTGAAGGAAAGTTAGGGAACTTATTAAGTAGAATTAAGAGTACATATTTTAGATTTGGATTTACGATTCAATGGCCTTTTAAGTTACATTGCCCAAATCTCAAATGATATAAATTATAACAAAGCTTAAAGACTAAGCATTTTTTTAATATTTTATTTATTTATTTATTTATTTATTTGTGATATAGAGGGAAGAAGGGAGAGAGAGGAAGAGACAGAGAATGGGCATACAAAGGCCTCAAGCCTCTGCAAATGACTCCAGACACATGCACTACCTTGTGCATCTAGCTTACGTGAGGACTGGGGAATCAAACCTGGGTCCTTAGGCTTCAAAGGCAAGTGCTTTAACCACTAAGCCATTTCTCTATGCCCTCATTTTATTTTATTGGTTTTTTGAGGTAGGGTCTCTCTTGAACTCAGGCTGATCTGGAATTCACTCTGTAGTCTCAGGGTGACCTCAAACTCACAGTGTTCCTCCTTTCTCAGCCTCCAGAGTGTGGAGATTAAAGGCATGTGCCCACATTCCCAGATCCCCTTATTTTATTTATTTATTTTTAATATTTTATTTATTTATTTATTTGAGAGAGAAAGAGGGAATAAATGAGGATGGGTGCTCCAGGGCCTCCAGCCACTGCAAACAAACTCTAAACACATGCACCATCTTTAGATGAGTCCCAGGAAATCAAACCTGGGTCCTTTGGCTTTGCAGGCAAGTGCCTTAACTGCAAAGCCATTTCTCCAGCCCCTTATTTTATTTTTAAAATGTATTTTATTTATTTATTTGAGAGATTGGGAGAGAGAGGAAGGGGCTGGCAGAAAGAGGGAATGGGCATGTTAGGGGCTCCAGCCACTGCAAATGAACTTGAGACACATGCACCACCTTGTGCATCTGACTCATGTGGGTACTGGGGAATC
The DNA here is from genome assembly GCA_036346955.1 of Dipus sagitta. Taxonomy (NCBI): domain Eukaryota; kingdom Metazoa; phylum Chordata; class Mammalia; order Rodentia; family Dipodidae; genus Dipus; species Dipus sagitta. Next base: position 299,727,876 of record CM070770.1, on the reverse strand, counting down.
AAACCTGGGTCCTTAGGCTTCATAGACAAATACCTTAACTGCTAAGCCATTTCTCCAGTCCCTTTAATATTTTATTTTATTGATTTATGAGAGAGAGAGAGGTAGATAGAAATAATGGACACACCAAGGCCTCTAAGCCACTGCAAATGAACTCCAGATGTGCGTGCCACCTGGTACATCTGGCTTTATGTGGGTACTGGGGAATCCAACCTGGGTCCTTAGGCTTTGGATGCAAGTGCCTTAACCACCAAGCCATCTCTCCAGCCCTAAGTGTTTTTAAGTTAAGTAAAAAGTAATATGAGCTTGTACGATTATTATTTGTTTTAAGGAATTTTCTTTATGAATCAAATTGTAAAGTGAGTTAATGAAGTACATTATTTATATTTAGCAGTGACAGAGGAGTGCTAACACAGAACCTCAAGGCCACAAATATCCTGGCCTTAAATATACCTAATTGATACCATCATCCTTGTTTGAGATATCTTTGGGAAGACTATCTCTGTAGGCAATTTTTTTATTTATTATTTTTTAACAACTTCCATGATTGTAACAATATCCCATGGTAATGCCCCCCACTTTCCCATTTGAAACTCCATTCTCCATCATATCCCCTTCCCCTCTCAATCAGTCTCTCTTTTATTTTGACGTCATCATCTTTTCCTCCTATTATGATGGTCTTGTGTACGTAGTATCAGGCACTGTGAGGTCATGGCTATCCAGTCCATTTTGTGTCTGGAAGAGCATGTTGTAAGGAGTCCCATCCCTTCCTTGGGCTCTTACATTCTTTCTGCCACCTCTTCTGCAATGGCCCCTAAGCTTTGGAAGGTGTGATAGAGATATTGCAGTGCTGAGTACTCCTCTGTCACTTCTTACCAGCACCATGATGTCTTCTGAGTCATCCCAAGGTCACTGCCATCTGAAAAGAGAAGGTTCTCTATGAAAAGTGAGAGTAGCATTAATATATGGGTATGAACATTAACAGAAGTGCTTACTGGGCAGTTTGATGAGCATAGTATATACATTGAGCCAGAAAGCAGCAGACGTTCCACCCCTAGGGCTCATGATTACCCCTATTTTAGGTTTTCAGTATCAGGCATGTATTCCCTCCCATGGAGCAGGCCTCCAGTCCAATTAGAGGGCAGTTGATTTCCACCATGACAGACCTGCCATTATTGCACCTGTTGGCTCTTTGGCCTGGCTGGCCAAATATAAAGATTACAGTGTCCACTGTTGAGTATCTTCAGTGGTGATTTCTCTCTCTCCCATTGAACTGCATGCAGAATGGCTTCTTCCAGCTTTCTGTCAGCTGTCTACACAGAGGTTATCAGCTCAGCTTCAGCAGGATTTCTCAGTTGCCTTGCAGCCCAAGTATGTAGGGTCTTCAGCAATAGGGTCTTACCATCTATTCCTGGTGGGAAACCAAAGGCCTCAGCAATGGCCTATAATGTTTTGGGGGCATCAGGGACCTTCCTGGCCAACAACTCACTGGAAGGTATACCATCCCACTGAAAATTTTCTAGCAACAATCTATGGCTCCTGAGTGTTCCATTGTCCAAAAAAGTAGGATTCCATATGATTTATTTATATCCTCTTAGATTTTGGTTAGCCCTCCCTCTACCTTTCCTTTATTCAATCTCTTCCCCTGACCACACTTAGGCCTTTTCACCCCCATTAATCTATTCTTCTACTTACATATATACAACACCATCCTATTAAGTACCCCCCTCCCTTCCTTTCTCTTCCCTTTATATCTCTTTTCTAGCTTACTGGCCTTTGCTACTGAGTTTTCTTCCTACTCACACAGAAGTCCAGTTATCTGTATCTAGGATCCACACATGAAAGAGAACATGTGCCATTTGGCTTTCTGGGCCTGGGTTACCTCACTTGCTATAATCCTTTCCAGATCCATCCATTTTCCTGAAAATTTCATAACTTCATTTTTTCTTTACCACTGAGTAAAACCCCATTATATAATTGTGCCATATCTTCATTATCCACTTATCAGTTGAGGGGCATCTAAACTGGTTCCATTTTCCAGCTATTGTGAATTCAGCAGCAATAAACATGGTTGAGCAAGTATCTCTAAGGTAATGAGATGAGTCCTTAGGATACATGCCTAGGAGTGCTATAGCTGGGTCATATAGTAGATCTATTTTTAGCTGTCTTAGGACTTATTTCCACAATGGCTGGACTAGATTGCATTCCCACCAACAGTGCAGAAGGGTTCTTCTTTTTCCACATCCTCACCAGCATTATGGTCATTTGTTTTCATGATGGTAGCCAATCTGATAGGGGTGAGATGGAATCTCAACGTAGTTTTAATCTGCATTTTCCTGATGACTAGGGATGTAGAACATTTTTTAGATGCTTATATTCCATCTGTATTTCTTCTTTTGAGAACTTTCTATTTAGTTCCATATCCCATTTTTTAATTGGCTTGTTTGATTTCTTATTATTTAATTTTTTGAGTTCTTTGTATATCCTAGATATTAATCCTCTATCAGATGTATAGCTGGGAAAGATTTTTTTCCCATTCTGTAGGCTGCCTCTTTGTTTTATTCACAGTGTCCTTTGCCATACAAAATCTTTATAATTTCAGGAGGTCCCAGTGGTTAATACGTAGTTTTACTGCCTGAGTAACTGGGTTATATTCAGAAAGTCTTTGCCAAGACCAATATGTTGAAGGGTTACCCCTGCTTTCCTCTAGCAGTTTCAGAGTTTCAGGTCTGATGTTAAGGTCTTTAATCCATTTGGACTTAATTCTTGTGCATGGAGAGAGAGAAGAATCTATTTTCATCCTTCTATAGATACATATCCAGTTTTCCCAGCACCATTTGCTGAAGAGGCCGTCTTTTCTCCAAAGAGTATTCTTGGCATTTTTATTGAATATCAGGTGGCTCTAGCTACCTGGACTTACATCTGGGTCCTCTATTCTGTTCCATTCATCTGGATGTCTGCTTTTGTGCCAGTACCATGCCATTTTTGTTACTATGGCTCTGTAATATAGGTTAAAATTAGGTATGGTGATACCACCAGCCTTGTTTTTGTTGCTCAGTATTGTTTTAGATATTCAAGATTTTTTTGTGCTTCCAGATGAATTTTTGGATTGTTTTTTCTATTTCCATGAAGAATGCCATTGGAATTTTGATGGGGATTGCATTAAATGTGTAGATTGCTTTTGGTAAGATTGCCATTTTCATAATATTGATTCTCCTGATCCAAGAACAAGGGATGTCTTTCCATTTCCTGGTGTTTTCTGCAATTTCTCACTTGAGTACTTTAAAGTTTTCATTGTAGAGATCCTTCACTTCCTTAGTTAGGTTTAATCCAAGGTACTTTATTATTATCATTATTATTATTATTATTATTATTATTATTTTGATGCAGTTGTGAATGGGAATGATTCTCTGATTTCATTCTCTGGGTGTTTGTTGGTAGCATATAGGAATATTACTGATTTCTGTGTGTTTATTTTGTATCCTGCTGCATGGCTATAGGTGTTTATCAGCTCTAACAGTATGCTGGTAGAGTGTTTAGGTTCTTTCATGTATAGAATCATGTCATCTGCAAATAATGACAACTTGATCTCTTCCTTTCCAATTTATATCCCTTTTATGTGTGTCTCTTGCCTTGTTGCTATGCATAAGAGTTCCAGTATTAAATAAATGTGGGGACAGTGGACACCCTTGTCTTTTTCCTGATTTTTGTGGAAAAGCCTCAAGTTTTTCCCCGTTTAGTAATATGTTGTCTGTAGGCTTGTCATAAATAACCTTTATTATGTTGAGATATGTTCCTTCTATTCCCAGTCTCTGTAGGACTTTTATCATGAAGGGATGTTGGATCTTGTCAAATGCTTTCTCTGCATCTAATGAGATGATCATGTGATTTTGAGCTTCAGTCCATTTATATAATGTATTACATTTATCGATTTGCGTATGTTGAACCATCCCTGCATCACTGGGATAAAGCCTACTTGGTCGGGGTGACTGATCTTTCTGATACATTCTTGTCTTCTGTTTGCCAATATTTTATTGAGAATTTTTGCATCTATGTTCATGAGAGAGATTGGTCTGTAATTTTTTTTTTTCTTGTTCTATCTTTGCCTGGTTTTAGTATCAGGGTGATGCTGGCTTCATTGAAGGAGTTTGGTAGGATTCCTTCTTTTCCTGTTTTATGAAAAAGCTAAGTAGCACTGGTATTAGTTCTTCCCTGAAGGTCTTGTAAAATTCACCAATGAATCCATCTGGGCCTGACCTTTTTTTAGTTGGGAGATTTTTGATAACTGCTTGGATCTCCATACTTGTTATAGGTCTATTTAAGTGATTAATCTCATCTTGATTCAATTTATGTAGGTCATATAAATCAAGGAAATCATCCATTTCTTTCAGATTTTCATACTAAGTGGAGTATATGTTTTTATAGTATGTCCCTATGAGTTTTTTAATTTCTCTAGTATCCGTTGTGATACTGCCTTCTTATCTCTAATTTTATTAATTTGTGTCTCTTCTCTCTTTCTTTTGGTCAGATTTGCTAAGGGTTTTTCAATCTTGTTTATCCTTTCAAATAACTAACTCTTTGTTTCATTAATTTTTTGGATTGCTTTTTTTGTTTGTTTGTTCCTATATCATTAATTTCTGCCCTAATCTTTAGTATTTCTTCCTGTCTACTGATTTTCAGTTTGCTTTGTTCTTCTTTTTCCAGGGCTTTAAGGTGAATCATTAGGTCATTTACTTGAGACCTTTCTAATTTCTTTTTTTAAATTTTTTTGTTTATTTTAATTTATTTATTTGAGAGCAACAGACAGAGACAGAAAGAGGCAGACAGACAGAGAGAGAGAGAGAGAGAGAGAGAGGGAGAGACAGAATGGGCACGCCAGGGCCTCCAGCCACTGCAAACGAACTCCAGATGCATGCGCCCCCTTGTGCATCTGGCTAACGTGGGTCCTGGGGAATAGAGCCTCGAACTGGGGTCCTCAGGCTTCACAGGCAAGTGCTTAACCACTAAGCCATCTCTCCAGCCCTCTAATTTCTTAATACAGGCACTTAAAGCTATAAATTTCCCTCTTAGGACTGCCTTCATTGTGTACCATAGTATATACAAAAGTGACCCTTGATGTTGGGTTTGCCTGCTCTGAGAGTATTCAAGTAGGCTTAGTGGAACAAAATGCAGGCAGATTCTAAAATTTAACTAAACAATGTACACTTTCAATGAAAAGCAGCACAGAGTATTTATGCAAGAGTAGGTGTTATGACAACCAGATCCTCCAGCAAAGTCCCAGTCCCTTAGGATGTGTGTTGCCCCATACCCTTAATCCTGTCAAGTAGGAGGTTAAGATTTCTGGTCTGTTGAGGGTTCCAAGTCAGCTTGTGACCAAGTGAGACCCTTCCCTAATAAACAACAGAAGAGGAAACAAAGCCACTATAAATCAGGAAGCAACAAATGACAAGCCCCAAATATAGCTTATTTAAGAATGGCAAATCCAACCATCTATCAGATTTAACATTAATTTATCCTGATATGGGAGGTACAATTAGCACTTCCAATTCAAGCCCATATACCAGGCTTATTTGGCGGGTACTGACCTGGTGTAATCTCAGTTACTTTTTGGTATGATTTTGGTCTCAGTTATGCTGCGCTCCTGCTTGGGTCCCTCTTTGGCATGCTGTGGGTTCAAGTACGCTGACTGGATCACTGGATCACTGCTCTGGTTGCCAGTGGTGGATGCTATGAGCTCCCTTCCCCAGGTCTCTGGTGCTTGCTGGTGCTTGAACTGGCAGTGGGGGAGGGGAGGCTGTGGATGGTGGCTCTAGTTCTCTGGCTGTTCCACGTGATCCTCTACCTCATGATCTGCTCCCCCCTTGGTTGCTGTGGTCCTCTTTTCACATTTCTTGAGTTTGCAAGGAGCTCTGATGTGAGTGTAAAATCCCCTCATCTGGCTTTTCCTGAAGCTCAAGCCAAGCCTTGCAGCTGTGGCCCCGCAGACCTGGTGCTGCCACTGCTGGAGCCACTTCTGCCTGCCTGTGTGGGCTCTGGATGCTCTGGATCTCTCCTACTTCTCTGCTGCCATTGATAATTTCTTATACACCTCACTTCTTAGTAGAAGAGTATATTTTTTGTGTGGTTTTTTTCCTTTTTCTTTTTCTTTTTAAGGTTTTTCAAGGTAGGATCTTGCTCTAGCCCAGGATGACCTGGAATTCATTATGTAGTCTCAGGGTGGCTTTGAACTCACAGTGATCTTCCTACCTCAACCTCCTGAATGCTGGGATTAAAGGTGTGTGCCACCATGTTTGTTTTTTGTAGGCAATTTTGATGGTATCAACTGTGTTGAAGTTTCTGACTTCCAGCCAGATGAGTGAGGGAATTCTCTATATTCCCATCATCCCTGAATTTTCCCTGCCTTAGTCCTGGCCCTGCCACTTAGCCTAGTACCCTTGTGGAAGGTTATTTAGCTAATCTGAATCTTGGATGTCTATTATGTTCTGGGGGTTTTAGTTGTTGTTGTTTTGATTTTTTCAAGGTAGGGTCTCTCTCTGTGATGGGTTCTGGTGTTGCACAAGTAAGACCATCAACTCACAGAATGTGAGGCAAAGTTTTATTGGGTAAAAAAGAAAGAAAAGAAAAAGAAGAAAGACTGGTACATCAGGTCTGCACCCCAGAGGTTGGGATCTCAGGATGCAGCCCTGAATTGTTCAGAGGGTCAGCTTTTATTGGAAATAACCACATGATGCTTATACAGTTAAACAGGAGTTGGGGGGAGGCTATTACAAGAAGTCACAAGGTATTCATTACATAGGTCACAGAACTGAAGCAAGAAACACTCTATACTATGTAATCACAAAGATATTTAGAAACAAAGAGATACAGGAAGGTCATGGTACATTGCACAGAGGGGTCATCCCATTCCTTAGATAACAGTAAACACCTGCATTTTGCAATAAGGCCTGTGGTAATGATTCCTGGAACTTCTCCTTTATCTGTCAGGAAGATCAGCTTGGGTGGTGGCTTCCACTATGTGTGCTTAAAGGCAGGGCTACACAGGAAGATGTTTAACCAGGTCTATTGTGTCCCTTTACATTTCATTTTCAAGCTCTACTCCAGGCTGACCTGGAATTCACTATGTAGCCTCAGGGTAGCTTTAAACTCACAGCAATCCTCTTACCACTGCCTCCCAAGTGCTGGGATTAAAGGCGTGAACTAGCAAGCCTGTCTTATTTTGTTCTGTTTAATGATGGTAATAACCTCTTCTTTCCTGCCTCATAGAGATAGAGATGTTGGAAAAAACATAAAGATGTTTTAAAATTTGTTTTAGGAGCTGGAAAGATGGTTTAGTGGGTTAAAAATGCTTGCCACACAAGCATGGAGGCCTGAGAGGGCTTGAGACCACCTGAGTTCAAGTACCAGCAACATGTAAAAAGCTGAATGTGGCCATGTATGCCTATATCCTCAGTTCTGTGGAAACCAATGAATCTCTGAGGCTCTCTGGTCAGCCAGTCTGACTGCAGGAAAAAAAAAAAAAAACCAGCAGTTCCAGGATGAATAAAAACATCAGCTCCAGGTTGAGTGAGAGACACTTTCTCAAGGAAATAAGATAGATTACAGAAGAGGACAGCCTCCACACATGGGTGCATGGGGCACATTCATCTGCACACATATGCATGCATATGCTATACATACACACTACACCATGTGCTCACACGTACACACACACACACACACCAAAAATTTAAGTAAATGTTTTAGGTTATTTTACTGATTGTAAAAAAAAAAAAAAAAAAAAAAAGACCACTCAAAATTACATTGAAAGAATACATAGGGAAGGTTGTTTGGTTTGGTTTGGTTTGGTTTTGTCTAAGAAATTAAAGACCTTAGTCACAAGTCTCAGCCTGCCAGGAAACAGGAAATGCAAGATTACTGATCATGCAGGTATAATGGGAATAACCTGAGCATAGCCGAACTGGGCAGACTTTGATGTGGTTTCTGAACTGGAAGTTTCTTCAGGGTCCAGCACAGATAAAGAAATCCCCTACTGCTGGCATTTGTCTGAGTACTCAGTTACTGACATTATATCTTTTCTTTCTGTCTCTGTTTCTCTCAGAGTGACTATCTGCCTTTGTTCCAACTGCCAACTAACCGACCTTCTAAATCTATAGCTCAAACCCAGGTTGTTGCTAAGAACCTGGTGGCAAAGCTCTTGTTCCACGTTCTGTCATTAAAAACAAAAACAAACAAAATAGATAGCTAATATGTGGCTGTTCCTGAATCAGAAGCACTTCTCTGGTCCTGTCAGTGATGGCCAGGAGTTAAATGGTGCAAACACATTTATTTATCCCTGTACCCAAAGTTCACTCTTTAGTACATATTTTCACTACATTTGAAGTGTATAAGAAGGGGCTGGAGAGATGGCTCGGTGGTTAAGGTGCTTGCCTAAAAAGCCTAAGGACCCAAGTTTGATTCCACAGTGCCTATGTAAAGCCAGATGCCCAGGTAGTGCATGCATCTGGAGTTTGTTTGCAGTGGATGGAGGCCCTGGATTGCCTATTCTGTCTGTATTTCTTCTCTTTCTCTCTCCCTCTCTCTGCTTGCAAATAAATAAATTAAAAGAAGCTGAGCATGGTGGCACACTCCTTTAATCCCAGCACTCAGAAGGCAGAAGTAAGAGGATAGCCATAAGTTGGAGGCCACCCTGAAATTACATAGTGAATTCCAGGTCAGCCTGGGCTAGAGAGACCCTACCTCAAAAAGCCAAAAAAATAGAGCCTTTATTCCCAGCATTTGGGAGGCAGAGGTGGGAGGATCACCATGAGTTCAAAGCCACCCTGAGACTACAGTGTGAATTCCAGGTCAGCCTGAGCTAGAGTGAGACCCTACCTCAAAAAACAAAACAAAAAAAGCCAAAGCAAAATAAAATAATTAATTAATTAAAAGAGAGGGTTGGAGAGATGGCTTGGTAGTTAAGGCACTTGTCTGTAAAGCCTAAGGACCCAGGTTCAATTTCCCAGTACTCATGTAAATGCAGATGCACAAACTGGCACATCTATCTGGAGTTCATTTGTAGTGGCTATAGGTGCTGACATGCCCATATTCATTCTCTCTAATAAACAAATAAAATATTTTAAGAATGTCTTATTTACTTTTATTTATTTATTTGGTAAAATAAATAAATAAAATATTTTAAGAATGTCTTATTTACTTTTATTTATTTATTTGGTAAAAAAAAAAAATGCTTGCAGGCTAGAGAGATGACTTAGCAGTTAAGGCACTTGCCTGTGAAGCCTAAGGACCTAGGATCACTTCCCCAGTACCCAAAAAGCCAGATGCACAAGGCGGTACATGTGTCTGGAATTCATTTGCAATGCCTAGAGGCCATGGTGTGCCCATTCTCTACCCCCCATCCACCTCTCTCAAATAAATAGATAAATAAAAATATTCTTTGTCCTGATAAGATGTCAGCATAGTAGCCATGCCAAAGCAGCCTGGGGGAGAAATAAGCAGAAAAACAGCAAAATATACTCTTCTACTGAAAAGTGAAGGTATATAAGAAATTATCAATTACAGCAGAGAAACAGGAGAGACCCAGAACTACTAGTAAGCAGGAAGCACAAAAGTAGCCACCAGCAGCCACCAGCAGTGTGCCCGCCCAGCCCACCACAGCACAGAGCCACAGGAGGAGAAGCCAGGTGGAGAGGTTTTCACTCATAACAGCCTCATCACAAAGTCACGAAACCTGAAAGGAGCCAGGCATGGTGGTGCACGCCTTTAATCCCAGTACTTGGGAGGCAGAAGGAGGATTGTCGTGAGTTCAAGGACAGCCTCAAAATACAGAGTTCCGGGTCAGCCTGAGTTAGAGAAAAACCCCAACCTCAAAAACAAAGAAAAAAAAAAAAAAAGAAAAGATAGAAAGAAGGAAGGAAGGAAAGAAAAAAAGAAAGAGAAAGAGAGAAGGAAGGCTAGCTGAGCAGCTGCTGAAGGAGATCACAAACTGGACAAGTTGAGCAGAACCAGTTCAACTCCAGGCACCCTACACAGCCTACTGTGGTGGTTTGAGTCAGGTGTCCCCCACAAACTTAGGTGTTCTGAATGCTATGTTCCCAGCTGATGGAGATTTGGGAATTAACGCCTCCTAGAGACTGTGTATTATTGGGGGTGGGCTTGTGGGTGTTATAGCCAGCTTCCCCTTGCCAGTGTTTGGCACACTTTCCTGTTGCTATTGTCCACCTTATGTTGGCCAGGGGGTGATGTCCACCCTCTGCTCATGCCATCGTTTTCCCCTGCCATTGCGGAGCTTCCCCTTGAGCCTATAAGCAAAAATAAACCTCTTTTTCCCAGAAGCTGCTCTTAGTTGGGTGATTGCTACCAGCAATGTGAACCTGACTGCAATACCTACCTTCCCCCATCCATCAGTACCACAAACCACCAGAGAATTTATCCATCACCCCCCAGCCACACAGCATCCAGCACAGCTGATTAGAACACCAGATCCAGTGACCCAAACAGCCTAACCCAGATCTACAGCACAACAGAGAGAGACAAAGATGGGCACTCAGCATAGGTGAGATTGGAAACCATCCCAAAAGGTAACAGGGCCTACTTACACAAAGCAAGGTACATAGACCTGCACTGGAAGTGCTAATCTCACCTTCCATCAGGTTATGTGTTAGATTTGATTGATGTATTCTTGGTTGGCTTTACCATTCTCAAATAATCTGTATTTTGGTGTTGGCTATTGTTGCCATTGATGTTTCTTGATTTATAGACTCTTTATCTTTTTCTTCTGTCATTATTGGGATAGAGTCTCATTTGTCTCCAGGCTGACCTCAAACCCATTCCAGACCAAAAATCTCAGCCTCCCACTTGAAAGAATTAAGGGTGTGGGGCAATCTAAGGGACTTTGACTTTATTAGATTATCTGTTTGTGTTAATCCCCACTCTTGCATAAATGCTCTGCACTGGTTTTGATTGAGTATTTATATAGTTCAGTTGAATTTTAGATTTTGCCAGCAATTCACTCCACCATGCTTACTAGAATACTTGCATAGCAGGCAAACTCAAAACCCAGGGTCACTTCTGCTGTTACTCTGGGAGTATAAGAGCCACACCAGTACCTTAAACTCCTACCCTGAAGATATATAAAGCCAGATTTACATGGCTAAGAATACTGCAGATAATTAGAAAACCCAAGCACCAACTTAACTCAAGATGCAAAAATCTCTATATTATAATACAAGAAACACTTAAAAATTAAGACAATACAATTCCACCCCAAATTATAAATCCATAAGAAATGACCTCTAGTGAGACTGTTTTAGATGAAATGTCTGACAAAGATTTTTTTAAAAAGATTATATATATGCTCAAAGATATCAAAGAAGAAAACAAACTCATGAAGGAATCCCAAGAGAACACAGAAAACCAACTTAACGAAATAAGAAGGTCAATACAAGACATCAGTAAGGAAATAGAAATAATAATAAACTACCAATCAGAAATACTAGAAATGAAAAACAGAGTAAGTCAAATAGAAAACTCTGTAGAAAGTCCCACCAGTAGAATGGATCAAGGAGAAGACAGACTACAGACTATCTAGGCTAGAAGACCAGGTGGCAGATCTAATACAGTCCAACAAAGAGGAAAACAAACTAATAGGAAGGCATGAATGGGAATTTCAAGACTTTTGGGACACTATGAAGAGACCAAACATATGTCTACAATTATGGAAGTTGTCAATAAAAAAAATATTTTAAAGAATTCAGGGCATAGTAGAAGAAGAATTTCACTCCAAAGGCATAGTAGATATTTTCAACAAAACCATGGAAGAAAATTTCCCTCAAATAGGGAAAGTGATGATGCCAATACAGATAAAAGAAGCCTTTAGAATACCAAACAGACAAAATCAGGGAAGTACCTCTCACTATCATATTGTAACTAAACTATAAAACACACAAACCAGGACTGGAGAGATGGCTTAGCAGTTAAGGTGTTCACCTGCAAAGCCAAAGGACTTTGGTTCAATTCCCTAGAACCCACATAAGCCAGATGCACAAGGTGGCACATGCATCTGGAGTTCGTTTGCAGGGGCTGGAGGTCCTGGCATGCCCATTCTCTCTCTCTCTCTCTCACTCTTCCTCTCTCACCCTCATAAATGAATAATAAATAAATAAATAAAACACAAACCAAAGAAAAAATATTGAAAGTAGTGAAATTACAAAATCAAGTCACACATAAAGGCAAGCCCATCAGGATAACAGCAAATCACACAACACACTTTAAAACCCAGAAAGGCTTGGAATGATATATTCCAAGTTCTGGGAGATAACAACTGTCAACCAAGGTTTCTTTCTCCTACAAAGCTATCCATCCAAATTGATGGATAAATAAGGACATTCTGCAACAAAACAAGCTAAAGGAATATATGAACACTAAACCAGCTCTACAGAAAGTATTTGAAAAGATCCTCCATGTGGAAGAGAAAGAAAAACACACACTTAAGGAAACAGGAAAAAAAGCCATATTCAAATAATAGTTAATACAAGACAGTAAAGGAAAAACTGGAAGAACCACACAAGAAGAATGGCAAGAATAAATGCACACCTTTCAATAATAACTGTTAATATCAATGGCCTCAATGCCCTAACCTAAAGACACAGGCTTGTAGATTTGTTTTAAAGGTAAGATCTGGGGCTGAAGAGAAGGCTTAGTGGCTAAGGTATTTGGCCTGCAAAGCCACAGGATCCTGATTCGATTCTCCAGGACCCACATAGGCCAGATGCACAAGGGGGTGCATATGTCTGGAATTTGTTTGCAGTGGCTGGAGGCCCTGGCATGCCCATTCTCTGTCTCTCTCTCTCTCTCTCTCTCTCTCTCTCTCTCTCTCCCTCTCTGCCTCTTTCTCTTTGTCTCTCTCAAATAAAGAAAACTAAACAAAAAATTTTTTTTAAAGTTTAGGGTTAGCGAGATGGCTTAGCAGTTAAGGTACTTGCCTGCAAAGCCAAAAGACCCAAGTTCTATTTCCCAGAACCCATGTAAGCCACATGCATATAGCAGTGCACGCATCTGGAGTTTGTTTGCAGTGGCTGGAGGCCTTGGCATGCCTATTCTCTCTCTCTGGCCCTCTCTCCCTCTTTCTCAGATAAGTAATCAAATATATTTTTTAAAACACTTTAAAAAAAGTCTCAGAAGCCTGGGGTGGTAGTGCATGCCTTTAACCCCAGCACTCAGAAGGCAAAGGTAGAAGGATTGTCCTGAGTTCGAGGCCACCCTGAGATGACGTAGTGAATTCCAGGTCAGCCTGGTCTAGAGCAAGACCCTACCTTGAAAAGCAAAAAACAAAAAACAAACAAACAAAAGTCTCAGGCTAGCCTGAACTATATTGCTAGACCCCACTCAAAAAGCAAAACAAAGTCAGGAGTGGTGGTGTATACCTTTAATCCCAGCACTCAGGAGGCAGAGGTAGGAGGATTGCTATGAGTTTGAAGCCACACTGAAACTACATAGTGAATTCATGAATTCATGGTCAGCCTGGGCTAGAGCGAGACCCTATCTGGGAAAGAAAAAAAAAAAAAAAAAGACAACCAAGGGCTGGGGAAATGGCTTAGCAGTTAAGGTATTTGCCTGGGAAGCCTAAGGACCCCAGTTTGATTCCCCAGGACCCACATAAGCCAGATGCACAAGGGAGCGCGTGTGTCTGGAGTTCTTTTGCAGTGGCTGGAGGCCCTGGCATGCCCATTGTCTCTTTCTCTCTTTTCTTTCTCTCTCTCTCTCAAATAAATAAATAAAATATTTTTTAAAGGCAACCAAAAAATAACTACTAATAGACATTGTTTTCAAAGCATTTCGCATCCCCACTAATAACACATTAGGAGAGAACTAGTTTCTCCATATCCTTTCAAATGTCATGGTGTGGCAGTGTTAGAACATTATCATTTTACTGTCTGACCAAAATACATCTATTAAAGAAGACTGGGAAAAGCCCAGAACCACATGTGTCTGGAGTTTACAGTGGCTGGAGGTCCTGGCAGGTGCATTCTCTTTCTCTCTCATCTGCCTCTTTTTCTCAAATAAATAAAAGAGTGAGACCATACATCAAAAAACCAAAAATTAGCCAGGTGTGGTGACGCACACCTTTAATCCCAGCACTTGGGAGGCAGAGGTAAGAGGATCGCCATGAGTTCGAGGCCATCCTGAGACTACATAGTGAATTCCAGGTCAGCCTGGGCCAGAGTGAGACACTACCTCGAAAAAGCAAAAATAAATAAATAAATAAATATTTTTAAAATTATTTTTTAAATATTTAAAGCCAGGTGTGGTGGTTCATGCTTTTAATCCCAGCACTCGAGAGGCCAAAGTAGAAGGATCATCATGAGTTTGAGGCCAGCCTGAGACTGCATAGTGAATTCTAGGTCAACCTGAGCTAAAGCGAGACCCTACTTGAAAAACCAAAATAATAATAGTAATAATAAAATAAATAAAAATAAACACCTGGGCATAATGGTACATGCTTGCAATCCCAGCTCTGGAAGGTTATCAAATATTTGTTGCTATTGTGATAAAGTGAATGAAAGTTAATTTTGTTGTGTAACTTTTAAATATTTTATTATATATTGACCAACTACAACTGTATCAGTTCTGTGAGCTTGAGCCATGTATGGTGGCATGTTCCTGTAATCTTGGCACTTGGGAGGCTGAAGAAGGATTATTTGCCAGTTCTGGGCTAGCCTGATCTATATGACAAGACCATGTCGCAAAGGCAGTTTTGTGATTTTCTTTTTTATGCCCTCTCTGGAGAACATCTGTGACTTAATTAGATGTTATGGAAACAAAGTTAAGAATCTACATAGGAAAGAACTATGGATGAACAGTTCAATTGTGGTAATTTAAATATTTTTGCGCGAACTTAGAAAAGAATCCTTTATACATGTGCTTTGAACAAGGAATGTTTTGATTGCTCGAGGTGAAGTGCTTGATTAGGAAATTTCTTGTTGGCAAAAGGGATAAGAAGCACTTAGTGTTTGTAACAATTTTTAACAAAGAGAGATTTAGATGGATCATTTTCCTTTGGGAAATTTTCAATATTGGCTTTTAAATTAGACACTAAACAGCCTTGGCAGATGGATAAAAAATTCAAATCAAATTGGAAAAGAGTACTTATTATTCTTGGAAATAATAAATCATCTACACTTACAGAAGGAAACATGCAATTTAGAGTATCTTCACTTCAGTTAAAGTGAAATGTGCACAGATTCTTCCTTAACTTTTAAGATTGATGACTTAGATTGTAAAAATCAAAGCAAAGAGAAGAGAAACATGGTCAATTCCTTTAAGCTAAGGTAAGAGTAACATCACATGACATGAAAAATACATCATTTCTGTGAGTGCTTGATTTTCGCACTCTTCCCTTTATATGATAAATCACCCGAATAACTAATTTTAGCAATAAAGGAATTTACTGGGGCTGGAGGGATGGCTTAGCGGTTAAGGCATTTGCCTGCAAAGCCAAAGGACCCAGGTTCGATTTCCCAGGACCCACTTTAGTCAGATGAACAAGGGGGGGGGGGTGGGTGCATGTGTCTGGAGTTCCTTTGCAGTGGCTGGAGGCCCTGGCATGCCCATTCTCTCTCTCTCCCCCCCTCTTTCTCTGTCAAATAAGTAAATAAAAATAAGATATTTAAATTTTTTTAAATTAAATTAAATTTTTAAAAAGGAATTTACTGGGAAAGATTGAGTGGCTCATAGTTTTGAAGGTCAGGGAATGAAAAAGCCAAGACAGCCAGTATCACTGCTAATATCAGCCTTGAAATGAGCTGATCAGTGATCCTGACACCAGCCCAGGTATTATTACCATCAGACTATGATGTTCTGTAAGTTTTGGGATACCACTGGTGATGATGGGATGAATACTATTTACTTTGCTATAATTCACCCCAGATTCAAAGTCCAGACATAGAGCTGACCTGATCTACTCCTAGCTAGCAGAAGGGAAAATAATCCAGGTTTGGTCAGGTAAGTATATGAATGTACCACTCCCTGGAGTGGAAGAAAAGCCCCTGCTGCCTTCTGTAATTACTACCGGGAGAATTTTCATTAGGAGGAAGAGAACAGAATCTGGGTGGTCAAAAACTTAATAATGTTCACAACATTTGCCCATTTTTTCACGGACATGTGACAATCTTGCCCTATCCTACGGCCATTATTGTTTCATTTCTATAATTGTAAGCAGTAAGTTATTAAATTACTATTTTTAAAATATTTTTAAATATATGTTATTTATTTATTTATTTGAGAGAGAGAAAGACAGAGAAAGAGAGAGAATGGGCATGCTAGGGCCTCCAACCACTGCAAACGAACTCCAGACACATGCGCCCTCTTGTGCATCTGGCTTACGTAGGGCCTGGAGAGTCGAAGCAGGGTCCTTTGGCTTTGCAGGCAAACGCTTTGACCACTAAGCCATCTTTCCAGCCCTAAATTACTATTTTTTTTCAATTTAAGCATATCATACACGTACGCTACACAAACTTGTCACCTTTTTCTTCTAAATTTACTATGCCTGTTGAGAATGGGAAATTTTCTTTGTCTTAGGTTAAAGGAGATAATGTTCTTTGCATCATAAAAGGTAACCATAACATAACCCCTAAACTCAGAGGATAAGTGTAATAATACTTCATTTTGTGAAGAAATTAGAACTTGGAGAAGTCAACTTTAGCCAATGGAGAGTCAGGAAATATTATTTAAAGCACTCATTTTTAGAAAATATTCCAGCAGGGCATGGCAACACATGCCTTTAATGCAGCACTCACAAGGCTGCGGTAGGAGGATCGCTGTGAGTGAGGGTGGGCTCTAATCCAATCTGACTATCATCCTGAGATTAAGAGAGACAGCAGAGATGTGAGGGCATGAGTAGGGGGCCATCCTCAAGCCAAGGAGAGCGGCTTCTGAAGAAGCCAAGTCAGCCAGCCTTGATCTTGCATGTCTAGTCTCCAGATGTGAGAGAAAATTATTCGTGTTGTCTAAGCCACCCAGTCTGTGGCAGCCCAAGGGAGCTAGTATAATAATGAAAACCAGTATTTCAGTGTGTTTTGCCTGAGAAAAAGTATAGCTGCTTTCTCTTAGTCTAACACTGTTTAGGGCAGTGCCTACAATGGGCCTTTGCTAAAAGTTGACAGATGACTTTTTCATTAAGGCATCCTGTTTACTATCACCCTGAGATAAGTCTTAGGGGTCAGTTGAAGTTCAGCCTGCTCAGTGCTGGGCTGGAGGCTTTTGTGGAAGGCAGGCAGGAGAGTTTAGAAACAATTTCATGTACTGCTCAGACATATGTATACACATACACACACACACACACACACACATATATATATATATATATTTTTTTTTTGAGGTAGGGTCTCACTCTAGCCCAGGCTGACCTGGAATTCACTATGCAGCCTCACGCTAGTCGCAAACTCAGTGATCCTCCTACCTCTGCCTCCTGAGTGCTGAGATTAAATGCCAAGTTTTTTTTATTTGTTTTTTTTGCATAATTTCCTAGGTATCTTCCTTTTCTTCTCTTTTCTTTTCTCTCTCTCTCTCTCTTTTAATTCAAGGTAGTGTCTCACTCTAGCTCAGGCTGACCTGGAATTCACTATGTAATCTCAGGGTGGCCTTGATCTCACGGACATCCTCCTACCTCTGCCTCCCAAGTACTGGGATTAAAGGTGTGCGCCACCATGCCTGGCTTTTCTTCTTATTTTCAAGAGTACTATCTCCATGAACACTTGAAATAGGAGAGGTACAATGTTGTGGATTGAGGAAGAGAATAGAATGTCCTAGAGAAACCATGGATCTGGTGTAATGAGAGATCAGTGAGAATAAGAGAACTCAAATTGCTTCCCACTCTTAATTTACCTAAAGCAATTTGAGAAATTCCAATGATTCACCTCTTCCTTCCTAATTTTGTGTATATGTATTTTTTGAAGATATATTTACTTGCCTCCTACACTAATTTTTATACTGGAAAGGTCTTGAATTCCAGCTGTATTGTAACAAGGTTAAAAAAAAATTCAAACCCAGTGTGGTGGCACATGCCTTTAATCCCAGCACTTTGGGAGGCAGAGGTAGGAGGATCACCATGAGTTCAAGACCACCCTGAGACTACATAGTGAATTCCAGGTCAGCCTGGACTAGAGTGAAGCCCTACCTCAAAAAACAACAAAAAAGAAAAATTCAAGGTAGCTTTTTAAAAAATATTTTTATTTTTATTTATTTATTTGAGAAAAAGGGAAAAAGAGAGAGAAAGAATGGGCACGCCAGAACCTCCAGCCACTGAAAACAAACTCCAAATGCATACACCACTGTGTGCATCTGGCTTATGTGGGTCCTGGGGAATAGAACATGGCTCCTTAGGCAAGTGCCTTAACAGCTAAGCCTTAACCAGGTTTTTAAAGTTAATTCAAACTCTTTTCTGGGGATGGACTCTCTCTCTCTCTACTTTCAAATAAATAAATAAATATATATATATATATCTTTTTATTTATTTATTTGACAGAGAAAGAGGGAGAGGTAGAGAGAGAGAGAGAGAATGGGCATGCCAGGGCCTCTAGCCACTGAAAACGAACTCCAGATGCATACACCCCCTTGTGCATCTGGCTAAGGTGGGTCCTAAGGAATCAAACTTGGGTCCTTTGGCTTTGCAGGCAAGCGCCTTAATCACTAAGCCATTCCTCCAGCCCAAAAAAATATCTTTTAAAAAACTGTTTTCAAATGGCCAGGCATGGTGGTGCACACCTTTAATCACAGCACTCAGGAGACAGATGTAGGAGGATCACCATGAGTTCGAGGCCACCCTGAGACTACACAGTGAATTCCAGGTCAGCCTGGGCTACAGTGAGATCCTACCTCAAAAACCAAAAAACAAGGGGGGCCTGGCGTGGTGGTGCATGCCTTTAATCTCAGGAGGTAGGTGGATTGCTGTGAGTTTGAGGCCATCCTGAGACCACATAGTGAATTTCAGGTCGGCCTGAAACAAACAATTTTCTTATCCTTTGATTTCCCTTGCCCTTCTTTTAAAATATTTATTTATTTATTTATTTGAAAGACACACGGAGAGAATGGGTACACCAGGGCCTCCAGCCACTGCAAACCAATTCCAGATGCATGCACCACCTTGTGCATCTGGCTTACGTGGATCCTGGGTTCTTTGGCTTTGCAGGCAAGTGCCTTAAACCCTAAGCCATTTCTCCAGCCCCTCCCTTGTCCTTCTTTTTTAAAAAAAATATTTTTATTTATTTATTTGGGAGAGGGAAAGAGGCTGGGAGAGAGAGAGAGAGAGAGAGAGAGAGAGAGAGAGTGGGTGCGCCAGGGCTTTCTGCCACTGCAAATGAACTCCATCCAGATGCATGTACCACTTTGTGCATCTAGCTTATGTGGGTCCTAGGGAATCAAACTGAGGTGCTTTGACTTTGCAGGCAAGTGCCTTAACCACTAAGCCATCTCTCCAGCCCTCCCTCATCTTTCTTTATCCCACTGGTACCTCAAATTATACTTAAATGCCCTCAGTACACATCTACTAAGGTATTATTCCCTGTCAGAAGGTAGATGCTGCGATGTTAAAGGGAAGATTTTAATTCTTGAGAAACATCATACTTTCTTTGCACCCAACTATTGTATACTCTAGTTGTTCAAATGTACTTCTCCAGTTCTGTTGATTTCCCTGTAAATGATATAGTCTCTCTCCCTATCTCCTCCCTCCTCTTCTATTGTCTTCTCTTCTCTTTCCTTCCCCTACCCTTCTCTCTTGCCACTAGGGACTGAGCCCAGGGCATGTCTGCTGTGCTGAGCAAGCTTTAACAGTGAGTTATAATCCCTAACCCTTTGTCTTCGTCATTTTGTTTTGTTTTAATGTTGACACAGGATCTCACTAAATTGCACAGACTGGCCTTGAACTCACCATAGTCCAGGCTGGCATGGAATTTGCTATCCTTTTGTTTAGCCTCCCAAGAACCTGGGATTAAAGGTCCAGCTTGAGTTTTTTTCTATTTTTTCTGGCTGAATAAAACTATATTGTGTACATAGCACATTTTCTTTATCCATTCATCTTCTGTGGACATCTAGGCTTGACTATCGTGCCTGGTGTCACAATAAACATGGATGGCTAATTATCTCTGTGGTAGGCTGACGTAGATTCCTTTGGTTATATATAGGAGTAGTGTAGCTGGATCATACAGGATTCTATTTTTAGGTTTTTTAATAACCTCTATACTGATTTTCATAGTAACTGCACCATTTTACATTCCCATCAGCAGTGTTTCTTTTTCTATAGTAGCCTCACCAGCATCTTTAGCTGTTCAAAAAACATTTTTTTTTAATTGAGGTAGGGTCTTACACTAACTCAAGCTGACCTGTAACTCACTCTATAGTCCAGGCTGGCCTCTAACTCACAGTGATCCTCCTACCTCAGTTTCCCAACTGCTGGGATTATAGGCTTGAGCCACTCCACTCAGCTTTCTTGGTTTTTATTTACAGGTAGGGCTCACTCTATCCCAGGCTAACCTGGCACTCTCTCTGTAGCCCCAGCCTCCAACTCACTGCAATGCTTCTTGAGATCTCTTGAGTGCTGGGTCTAAAGTCACACACCACCACACCCAGCTCATTTTTCTTTTTCTTTTTTGGTTTTTCGAGGTAGGGTTTCACTCTAGTTCAGGCTGACCTGGAATTCACTATGGAGTCTCAGGGTGGCCTTGAACTCATGGCAATCCTCCTACCTCTGCTTCCCAAGTGCTGGGATTAAAGGCATGTGCCACCACGCCCAGCTCAATTTTTTTTTAAATTCTAGCATCTATTTTTTAATTTCTATTTTCTTTTTAATATTTTATTTTTATTTAACTTATGAAAGAGAATTTACTTATGAGAGAGAGAGAGAGAGAACTGGTGACAGGGCCTCTAGACACTGCAAATGAACTCCAGACAAATTTGCTACCATGTGCATCTAGCTTATGTGGGTTCTGGGGAATTGAACCTGGGTCCTTAGACTTTGCAGGCAAGTGCCTTAACTGCTATTTTTCACTTTTTTAAATGAGAGAGAGAGAGAGAATTGGTGTGCCTCCAGCTACTGCAATTGAACTCCAAACACATGCGCCACCTTGTGCGCATGTGCAACCTTGTGCGCTTGCATCACCTAATGCATTTGGCTTACATGGGACCTGGAGAGTCAAACATGGGTCCTTAGGCTTCACAGGCAAGGTCCTTAACCGCTAAGCCAGCTCTCCAGCCCTCTAGCATCTATTTTTTACTTATTTATTCATTAAAACGTTTTTTTAAGGGCTGAAAAGATGGCTTAGCAGCTAAGGTGTGTGCCAGCAAAACCAAAAACCAAAGGTTCAATTCCCCAGTACCTACGTAAAGCTGGATGCACAAGGTGGATTCACAAGGTGGTGCATTCCTCTGGAGTTCATTTGCAGTGGCTAGGAGGCCTTGATGCACCCATTCTCTCTTTCTCTCTCTCTCTCTCTCTCTCTCTCTCTCTCTGCCTCTGCCTCTCTCTCTCTCCCTTTCTCAAGTGAATAAATAAAATACTTTTTAAAAAATCTTTAAAGCCAGACATGGTAGCTCACAGCTTTATCCCAGCACTTGGGAGGCAGAGGTAGGAGGATTGTCATGTATTCAAGGTCAGCCTGAGACCACACAGTGAACTCCAGGTCACAGTGATCCTCTTACCACTGCCTCCTGAGTGCTGGGATTAAAGGCATGCACCACCATGGTGGTTGTGTTTTGTTTTTGTTTTTGTTTTATTGGGGTACAGCCTCACTCTAGCTCAGGGTGACCTGGAAGGTCTGGAGGCCCTGGTGTTTGCTCACTCTCTGTCTCTTGTCTATCTCTCTCTGCTTGCAAATAAATAAACAAAAATTTTAAAAAAGCCGGGCGTGGTGGCACACGCCTTTAATCCCAGCACTCGGGAGGCTGAGGTAGGAGGATCGCCGTGAGTTTGAGGCCACCCTGAGACTCCACAGTGAATTCCAGGTCAGCCTGGGCTAGAGTGAGACCCTACCTCGAAAAACCAAATAAATAAATAAATTAATTAATTAATTAAAGTATTTATTTGAGAGA
This sequence comes from Dipus sagitta, assembly GCA_036346955.1. Taxonomy (NCBI): domain Eukaryota; kingdom Metazoa; phylum Chordata; class Mammalia; order Rodentia; family Dipodidae; genus Dipus; species Dipus sagitta. Next base: position 299,705,802 of record CM070770.1, on the reverse strand, counting down.
GATAGAGAAAGAATGGACACGCCAGGGCCTTTAGCCACTGCAAATGAACTCCAGATACATGTGCCACCATGTGCATCTGGCTTAAGTGGGTTCTGGGGAATCAAACCTGGGTCCTTAGGCTTTGCAGGCAAGTGCCTTAACTACTAAGCCATCTCTTCAGCCCCCTCTCCCAAAATAATTTTTTTAAGATTTTATTTTTATTTATTTGAGACAGAGAAAGGTAGCAAGGGAGAGAGAGAGAGAGAGAGAGAGGCGGGGCGGGGAGAGAGAATGGGCACACCAGGGCCTCTAGCCCCCGCAAATGAGCTCCAGATGCATATGCCACCATGTGCATCTGGCTTACGTGGATCTGAAGAATGAAACCTGAGTCCTCAGGCTTTGCAGGCATGCACCTTAACTGCTAAGCCATCTCTCTAGCTCCCCCCGCCCCAAATAATTTTATTTTATTTTATTTTTTTGGTTTTTTGAGGTAGGGTCTCACTCTAGCTCAGGCAGATCTGGAATATGTAGCCTCAGGGTGGCCTCGAACTCATGATGATCCTCCTACCTCTACCTCCCGAGTGCTGGGATTAAAGACGTGCGCCACCACGCCCGGCCCCAAATAATTTTAAATACTGGATTCTAGCTGGATACAGTGGCACAGGCCTTTGATCCTAGCACTCCAGAGGCAGAGGTAGGAGGATTGCCATGAGTTCAAGGCCAGTCTAAGACTACATAGTGAATTCCAGGTCAGGCTAGGCTAGAGTGAGACCCTACCTCAAAACAAAAAGTTGCTATTCTGTGGTGGACATCTATAATCCCAGTACACCTACTAAGAGAAGAGAGGTAGAAACGGAAGGCTGTCCCAGAAACAAACACAGTGGTGAACAAAATGTTGGACTTTTTTTTTGTTGCTGTTAAAACAGACTCTTCCTGGCAGGCCTGGAACTCACTATACAGACTGAATTTGCAGTGATCCTCCTGCCTCTGCCTCCTAAATGCTGGATTACAGGTGTGTGCCACCACACCTGACTCAATAAATGTTTTTTCTTTTAATTTGTCATTATAATCTTTTTTGTTTGTTTGTTTTGTTTGTCAAGGTAGGATCTGGTTGTAGCCCAGGCTGACCTGGAATTCACTATGTAGTCTCAGTCTGGCCTCAAACTAATGGGGATCCTCCTACTTCTGCCTGAGTGCTGGGATTAAAGGTGTGTACCACCACCATGCCTGGCTATACTTTTTTTTTTATTTAAAAATATACTGGCCATGATGGCTGATGAATCTGTAATCCCAACACTTGGAAGGCTGAGTCAGGAACATAGCTACAGTTTGAGGCCAGCCTGGGCTACATAGTGTTATGGTTAAAATGAACACTGGAAAATAAATAAGGCTTGCAGTTTGGGTATGAGGCATCCAAGCTGACCAGGATAAGGGGAAGGACATGACTCTGGTACAAACAACCCAGTCGCAGCAGGCATTGGTGGTTATACCTTATACATTTTCCTGCATATAATGCATCTAGTTGTAACGTTTCTGATTGAATTGTGGAGAAGGATGGCTTCTAGGAAAGCCTCAGCCTATTCCAGTAAAGAACCACCCTCAGCCGGTGAGACCCTACCTCACAAAACCAAAAAAATAAATAAATGAACATATATATATTTATATATATATATAAATTTTCTCACAGATTAGTTATTATAAACACTTGTTTCTTCAAAGCTGTTCTTTTGCTGTCAAATGTTTAATTATATAATTAAAATAAACTTCAGGAAACCTATTTTTTAACTTATTTTTAGTTGAAATGCTAAAATCAAAGTAAATTTAACATTAAAAATCAATACATTATTTGGGATTTTGAAGGGACTTTATCATTGAGGTACAATATTTCAATGAACTTGCATTGTCTAGGTTGTTTGTAACTGAAGTTGAATTACTTGCTTTTACCTAAACAGACAAGTTGGCACGTTTGCCTAGCAACAGCAGCTAAAACCTTCTGTTGTGGAAGGTTCCCTAGGAGTGAGAGGGGAGGAGGAATAGATTAATCTGTTTTTCCTAGCAGGGGACAGAGGCTTGGTTGTTTAAGGAGGGAAAGGGTTTCCAGGAGATAGCCTGTAGATAAGTACATGCTGACCTAACTTCTATGGTTACTAGAAATTAGGCCTGGGGTTAAGCCTAATTAAGCCCACCCCTTTTCAAGGGGCTGTTCCCAGATCTTTAGTTCATAGTACTGAACTCCATGTTTTTTTGTGTTTTTTTTTTTGTTTGTTTGTTTGTTTGTTTGTTTTTGGAGGTAGGTTTTCACTCTAGTCCAGGCTGACCTGGAATTCACTATGTAGTCTCAGGGTGGCCTCCAATGCACGGTGACCCTCCTACCTCTCTGCCTCCCAAGTGCTGGGAGTAAAGGTGTGCGCCACCATGCACCCAGTGTGAACTCTGTTTTTACCTGTACATACATATTTATTATAAAGTTTCATTAACAAATTAGGCATACTATGAGATTAACAACTAATAACAAATAGAACAACCATAATAATACACTTTAGCATGCTATTTAAAACAAGAATTCTTTCTAGAATTTTCCATTTAATATTTTTGGTCTGCAGTTGTCCACAGGTATTGAAACCACAGAAACGTCAGTTAAATGGGACTATTGTATTTAATAGGTTAAAGAGATTATAGATTTAGCTCACTTCAAAGGCAGTAAATTCCATCAACATAGACATCAATAGGTCTAAAAAAGGAAAGCTGAAATCTTACTCCAAGGCTGGTGTTATCAACTACAAAGAAGTCTTCCTTGGTAAGTTTAGGAAAAGTATGTGATATATTTTATTTTTTAATTTATATTTTTTTGGGGGGGGGTAGGGTCTCACTGTAGCCCAGGCTGACCTGGAATTCACTATGTAGTCTCAGGCTGGCCTCGTACTTACAGCCATCCTCCTATCTCTGCTGGGGTTAAAGGAGTACACCACCACCACCCTGGCTTGTGATGTATTTTATAAGTAATATAAAGACATAATCTGAGCCAGGTGTGGTGCCTCACGCCTATAATCTCAGCAGTGGCTGAGATGGGAGGATCACTGTGAGTTCCAGGCAGCCTTGGGCTACAGAGTAAGTTCCATGTTAGCTTGGGCAAGAGACCCTTGCCTCAAAAACCAAAACCAAAACAAACAAACAAACAAAAAAATGACCTGAAACAGAAACTGTTATAGTGATTCAATTTATCTAGTGAGAGGCAGAAACGGCTCTGATTTATTTTTGGAGTTGGTGATGATGATAGTGAAGGAAAGACAAAACAAATTCTCTGCTCTAGTGGCCAGCAAGATCTGAAGCAACGAATAAATGGGGAGTATTGTTTTGGGTCTCTTCTTATTTTAATATTTTTGGGGACTATTTTAAACTGCTTATTTTAAAATAAGCACTGCCTAGTATTAAATTTTCATAGTATTAAAATTTCATTTCTCTCTCTTCTCAAATTCTGTTGAATTTGTCTCGTCTCCTCTAATGAAGCCAGCATCTTTGTTAGCTTTAAAAAAAAATAATTGTAGAGCCTAATCTTTTCCTGTCCTTTCCCTAACAGCTGTCCTAGCTGGAGACGGTTCGGAGCAATGTCCAGGCCTTTGGGGCAAAGGCTGAAGTCTCTTTAGTTTTTCGAAGTAAGGTTTCACCGTGGCCCAGGGTGACCTGGAAGTCACTACGTAGTCTCAGGGTGGCCTCGAACTCACGGTGATCCCCCTACCTCTGCGTCCCAAGTGCTGGGATTAAAGGCGCGCGCCACCCACGCCCGGCACAAAGGCTGAACTCTGTGAGTTGGGGGACGAGAGTGAAAGTGGTGAGGAGAAATCTGGATAAAAGGGAGGTGCCGGCGGGGGGGGGGGGTGGTGGCTGCGGAGGGGTAGGATGTAAAAACAAAGCAAGAGGACAGAAAGAGTCCAGGGTCGGAGAAGGGCAGTGCGAGACACGAAGGAAACGACAGCAATTCTCCAATCCCCCCCCCACCCCCGTCGCCGCCTGGCCACCTGCCCGCTGGGCCCGAAGGCGGCTGTTGCTGCGGGCGGGTAGGGCAGGGCAGGGCGGGCCGAGGGACCAGTTTCTCGGCTCGGGGGCGTGGGAGCGCTCAGGACCAGGGCGGGACGCGTCGGCGGCGGCTCCCCTCGGAGCGTTGCGGCCGGTGACTCAGAGCTTTCCGCCCCGCCCCGCCCTCCTGTGGCCACGCCCCCAGAGGAGGCGGGGCCTCGTCCACGTCTCCGCCCCCAGGCTTCGGGGCGGGCTCCCGGAGTCTGAGGAAGAGGAAGGGGGGACGAGGACAACGAGAGCGACGGGGCGGCGGAGGACGACGACGACGACGACGAGGAGGAGGAGGCGGAGGAGGAGGAAGAGGAGGCCGACCAACAAGATGGCCCCTGCTGCAGGAGCAGCCTCAGCAGCAGCAGGTGGGGGGCTGGAGGCGGCGCTGGCGGTGGCGGCGACGGCCGTGGCCCGGCGGCCTGGGACAGAGTCAGAGTCGATGGTGGCGGCGGCGGCGGCGGCTGCCGCGACGTTGGCGACGGCCGCAGGGACTCGGAGCTGAGAGGAGCTGCTGCTCGGACCAGCGCGGTGAGCGGGCGGGCGGGCGGCGTGGGGAGCGGGGCGGCGGCGGCCGAGAACAATAGGCAGCCGCGGCCGGGGAAGGGGCTTGTCCTCGCCCGCCCTCGGCTCCCGGCTGGCCCCGGGGCTGCTCGGTGGCCATCGTCCTTTAGGCCTTAGGCCTCCGCGTGCCGCCCGGGTTAGGTTAGGCCGAGGGGTGGTGCGGACGCCGCCCTGGACGCGGGCAAGGCGGAGGGGGGGGGGAGGCCGGGGCAGAGGGAAGGGGCCGAGGCTGCCCGCGTCCCTCGGAGGACCGGAAACGCCGTGTGGACAGCCCCCCCCCCCCGGTCCGCGGTGCCGGAGGGAGAGGACGCCGGTAAACAGCCGCCGCGCCGGCCTCCCTCTGCCCCTGCCCCTGCCCGAGCGAAGTGCGAGACGCTGCTTTCTACCCTGCCCGCCGAGGGGAAATTGTGTGTGCCGGTGCCTTAAAACAAGAAAAGAAAAAAAAGCACACACAAAAACTTAAGTGCTACCACAGCAAAAAAAAAAAACAAACAATATATATATATTTATTTATTTATGTATGTGTGTGTGTATATAAATAAAATAAATTCACACACAGTGTGATTATCGGTAAGGGGTGGAGTGGTCAACGAGGGACGTCTGCAGACATCTCTTAAGGCATCGGGTCTCTGTAAACATCAGTATGCCCACATCCCTGGGGAGGGGGGAACTGAAACCAGGGCTTTTTTTTCTTTTTCTTTTTCTTTTCTTTCCTTTTCTTTCTTTCTTTCTTTTCTTTTCTTTTCTTTTCTTTTTTTTTTTTTTTTTAGCAGCAAGAAATGTATAACTCTTTGACATCCCAGTCCATACTGGAAACAAAGCCGCTTCCTGGCAACGCAGAGACAAATTGATTTGAACAGAACTGATGAGCCGTTTTGAGTTATGTTCTGTAAAAGAAACACTAACCTAGCCCAAAGTGCATTTTTTTTAGGAAGCACTAAAGGAGAGAGTTTGTTCGTTTCTAGCGCCAGAATTTCTTATGAAAGTCTGCCTTATGTTCTAATTTTGTTTGTCACCAATTTGTCCTAAAATTATTGCAGACGAACCCTTTCCTCTGTTTGAAATTTGATATCCAAAACATATTTTCTAAGGTTTCAAAAACTTTTAGCCTGGCAAGTTAGTGCACATCTGTAATCTCAGCTGAGGCAGGAGGGTCATGAGTTCAAGGCCAGCAAAATCCTTTAGAAAAAGAAAAAGGAAAATTTGAAAACACTGTCCACTAGTATTTTCAAATAATGGAAACAACTGTGGTCCTGTTTTAAAAAGTTTAGGCTACGGACAGACAATCATTACTTAATATCTGTGTATTTATACTGTAGTATTATCTGAAGCGTTAAAGTTATGTGTTCTAAGCTTAAAATTTCAAGGCACCTGTGATATTTCCGAGGTGGAGGGGGGAAAAAGGCTTACTTCTGTTCCACTTTTACTTGTGCATTCAGAAATTTGTATTAAAATGGCTTGGTTGCATCCAAAAAGACTGCTCACTTGCAGAATCTATCAAGGGCTTTATGTTCCATTTTGTTTTGTTTGAGACCGGGTCTTGCTATGTATATAGCCCATGCTGGCTAGGAGTTAATAATGTACCTGTCTCAGCAGCTGGAGTGCTAGGCTTAAAAGAAAGTTTGATCTGTACAAAAAAGATATTGGTTGGTGTCCTTTCACCCATTTCTAGAATAACTTTCTGATAAGAATTGGTCCCTATCTGTCGTTTAAAGCATTATCCAGTTATATGAAGTTTAAGGAAAACTAGTTCCTAGTTCTTCTAAAAAAAAAAAAAAGGATGGTGACTAGATTAGACAGGCATGAAGGTTGAGCCATCAGCTTTGAAGTATACTGAATGAGTATCAGTAGACTTTTTAGGGCTGGTGTAATAATGTTGTAAATGCTTTGATTTTTTTTGGACAGTGGACTAGAAACACAACTTTCACATGGCTACCTTGCTAATGTGACTTGTGACTTTTGGGGGGGGGCTAAAAAATTTAGAACTTTATTTTTTATTTATTTATTTATTTTTTTGGTTTTTCGAGGTAGGGTCTCACTCTAGCCCAGGCTGACCTGGAATTCACTATAGAGTCTCAGGGTGGCCTCAAACTCATGGCAATCCTCCTACCTCTGCCTCCCAAGTGCTGGAATTAAAGACGTGGGCAACTATGCCCAGCTAAATTTAGAACTTTTTTTTTTTTTTTTTTTTTTTTTTGGTTTTTCAAGGTAGGGTCTCACTTCAGCTCAGGCTGACCTGGAATTCACTCTGTAGTCTCACGGTGGCCTTGAACTCATGGCGATCCTCCTACCTCTGCCTCCCGAGTGCTGGGATTAAAGGTGTGCACCACCACACCCAGCTAAATTTAGAACTTTTTTTTAAAATTATTTTTATTTACTTATTTGAGAGCGACAGACAGAGAGAGAAAGAGGGAGACAGAGAGAGAGAGAATGGGCACGCCAGGGCCTCCAGCCACTGCGAAAGAACTCCAGACACATGCGCCCCCTTGTGCATCTGGCTAACGTGGGTCCTGGGGAATCGAGCCTCGAACCGGGATCCTCAGGTTTCACAGGCAAGCGCTTAACCGCTAAGCCATCTCTCCAGCCCAATTTAGAACTTTTTTAAGGGCTCAAATTAATGATTTTTCTTTTCATACTGAATTTTATTCAGTCCAGATACAGGAAAATGTAAATTGAATGATGCTTAAAATTATCTGTGACCCTAACCTTTTCATAACTTTTTTTAACATTTAGAGAGACTTTTAGAGAAGGAAACAGAAGAAAGTACAGAGAGCTCCTGCCATGTGGGAGTATGGGTGTCGAGTCTTTCCCCCTACCCATCATTCCATTCCAACTGGGCTGGGACAATAGGGGATTGCTAGAGCAGGAGCCTGGAAGTTCTTGAGAAATGAACAACCAAAAAGAACTAGAACAATTTTACTAACTTTAACTTTGCAATTTAAATGGTTAGTGTGGCTTGCTATAAAAAACTCATGTGTCAGGGATTGATTAATTTTCATAAAAATATAAAAACAAAGATGTTTTTGCATGTATACATATATATTTTAAAAAATATTTTTATTTATTTGAGAGAGGGAAAGAAATAGGCAGAGAGAGAGAATATGGGTGCTCCGGGACCTCCTGCCACTGCAAACAAATTCCAGATGCATGCCCACTTATTACATCTGGTTTTATGTGGGTATTGGGGAATTGAACCCAGGCCATCAGGATTTGCAAGCAAGCTCTTGTGAGTAACCACTGAGCAACCTCCCCAGCCCTGTGTATTTTTGAAATGCAATTTCTCCTGGAACCCAGAGCTCAGTGATTGTACTAGACAAGCTAGCCCCCAAACCCTGAGGATCTTTCTGGCCCCACCTCCCTAGCGTGTATTGCCATACCTGGCATTTTTATGTGGTGCTGGAGATCCAGACTCATGTCTTGGTGCTTGTGAAGGAAGCACTTTACCCACTGAGCCATCTCCCCAGCCCCTTGAAAACACTGTGTGTGTGTGTGTGTGTGTGTGTGTGTGTGTGTGTGTGTGTTTCGAGGAGGTAGGGTCTCACTCTAGCCCAGGCTGACCAGGAATTCACTATATAGTCTCAGGGTGGCCTTGAACTCATGGCAGTGATCCTCCTACCTCTGCCTCCCAAGTGCCAGGATTAAAGGTGCGTGCCTGGCTGAAAACACATATTTTTAAGATTTGATAATGAGGACTGGGAAGATAATTCAGCAGTTTAAAGGCAGTTGCTTGAAATTGGATATTGAGGCAACAGTTTATGGGTTGAGTCTGCATCCTATTTCTGTTTTATTAATTCCTTCTTTTGCGTGTATATGTGTGTGGTGTGTATGCATATGGCTGTATGTGTGTGCAGGTACATGTCTGCATGTGCATGTGGAAATTAGAGGTTAGCATTGAGTGACTTTTTAAAAATTTTTTTTATTGACAACTTCCATGATTGTAAAAACTAACCCATGATTATTCCCCCCCCACACTTTCCCTTTGTAACTCCGTTCTCCTTCATATCCCCTTCCCCTCCCAATTAGTCTCTCTTTTATTTTGATGTCACCATCTTTTCCTCCTATTATGATGGTCTTGTGTAGGTAGTATCAGGCACTATGAGGTCATGGATATCCAGGCCATTTTGTGTGTGGAGGAGCATGTTGTAAGGAGTCCTACCTTTCCCTTGGCTCTTAGATTCTTTCCACCACCTCTTCTGCAGTGGACCGTGAGCCTTGGAAGGTGTGATAGAGATATTTCAGTGCTGAGCACTCCTCTGTCTTGAGTGGCTTTCTTTTTTTTTTTTTTTTTTGAGGTAAGGTCTCACTCTGGCCCAGGCTGACCTGGAATCTGGAATTCACTATGTAGTCTCAGGGTGGCCTCGAACCCATGGTGATCCTCCTACCTCTGTCTCCCCAGTGCTGGGATTAAAGGCGTGTGCCACCCCGCCCGGCTTGAATGAGTTTCTTAATTGCTGTTCTCATTTTTTTTTTTCTTCCATCCCTCTGCCAGACCCAGGAGGGAGTTAACCTGGTTGGTTTTGATCTGATAAATGCTTGTATCCCTTTCCCTCCCATCTTTTTGTTATTGTTGTTTTGTTTTTCGAGGTAGGGTTTCACTCTAGCTCAGGCTGATCTAGAATTTACTATGTAGTCTCAGGGTGGCCTCAGACTGAGGGCGATCCTCCTGCCTCTGACTCCTGAGTGCTGTGATTAAAGACAGCTTCTTTTTATTTTATTTTTATTTATTTATTTAAGAGCTACAGACAGAAAGAGGCAGAGAGAGGGAGGGAGAGAATGGGCACGCCAGGGCCTCCAGCCACTGCAAATGAACTCCAGACACGTGCTCCCCCTTGTGCATCTGGCTAACGTGGGTCCTGGGGAATCGAGCCTCGAACCAGGGTCCTTAGGCTTCACTGGCAAGCGCTTAACCGCTAAGCCATCTCTCCAGCCCCCCTTTTTTTTTTCTTTTCTCAATTTTTATTGACATTTTTCATGATTATAAAAAATATCCCATGGTACTACCCTCTCTCCCCCCACTTTCCCCTTTGAAATTCCGTTCTCCATCATCCTTTTTTTTTTTTTTTTTTTTTTTTTTGAGACATAGTTTCATTGCACTTGAAGCTAATTTACTTGGCTAGGGAAACTAGCCAGCAAACCACTGGGAATCCTGTTTCTGCTTCCTCAGTGCTAGGATTACAGGCATGCACCAGAGTCAGCTTTTAGGTGCGTGCTAGGGATCTGAACTCAGGTCCTTATACTTTTCCAACCAACTGTGCGATCTCCCAATCCTCTCTCCCAATTTCTTTAACATTAAGATTTTTTTGTTTTTGTTTTCTGTCAAACTTTTATGATGTGATTCTTTAGTTATCATATCTTCCTCTTAATGCATAGTTTTAACATTTCAGGTTTTCTCAAGTAATAGTTAAACATTTCCTCTAAGAAGTTCTTGTTTATTTTATTTATTTGAGAAAGAAAGAATGTGAATGAATACAGGCCAGCCTCTGTTGCTGCAGGTGAACTCCAGATGCATGCACTACTTTGTGCATCTGGCTTTACATAGGTACTGGGGAATTGAACCCAGGCTGGCAGGCTTTATGAACAAGCACCTTAAACAGCTGAGCCATCTCTCCAGCTCCAGAAGTTTTTTTTTTTTTAAGGTGTGTGTCACCACACCAGGCAACATGGGAATTTTTATTATTTATTTATTTACTTGCAAGCAGAGAGAGAGGGGAGATGGACAGACAGAAAGGGCACACCAGGGCCTCCAGCCACTGTAAACAAACTCCAGATGTATGTGCCCCCTTGTGCATCTAGCTTACATGGGTACTGGGAATTGAACCTGGGTCCTTGACTCTGCAAGCAAGCGTCTTAACTGCTAAACCATCTCTCCAGCCCTAGAAGTTTTTTATTTGTTTTGTAATATGTTCTTTTTATTGGGGGTGGGGGAAAAGTATGCCATAGGGGGCATGTGGAGATGACAATCTTGAGGTTTCTATGTTCCACCTTCTTTTTCTTTTTAATATTTATTTATAGCCAGGCATGGTGGCACACGCTATTATCCCAGCACTTGGGAGGCAGAGGTAGGAGAATTGCTGAGTTCGAGGCCACCCTGAGACCACATAGTTAATTCCAGGTCAGCCTGGGCTAGAGTGAGACCCTACCTCAAAAAACAAAAAACAAAAAAAATTATTCATTGGAGAGAGAGGTGGGGGCAAGAGAGAAGCAGATAGAGAGAATGGGCATGCCAGGGCATGCACCACCTTGTGCATCTGGTTTATGTGGGTCCTAGGGAATCAAACTTGGGTCTGTGGTCTTCGCAGGCAGGTGCATTAGCCGTTAAGCCATGTCTCCAGCCCTCTTTTTTTATTTTGTTTTTTTTTTCAAGGTAGGGTTTCACTTTAGCCCAGGCTGACCTGGAATTTACTATGTAGTCTCAGGGTGGCCTTGAACGCACGGCGATCCTCCTACCTCTGCCTCCCGAGAGCTGGGATTAAAGGCATGCACCACCATGCCCAGCTTTTTTAAAAAACTTATTTATTTATTTATTTGAGAGATTGGGCCAGGGCCTCTTGCCACTGTAGACAAATTGCAGACACATGTGTCACTTTGTGCATCTGCCTTTACATGGGTACTGGGAAATCCAACCTGGGCCATCAGGATTTGTAAACAAGTGCCTGTAATTGCTGAGCCATTTCTCCAGCCCCTGTGCTCCACCTTTTTTGAGATTGGGTCTCTTGCCATTGCAGAACTGCTAGACTCAAAGCACTGAACATTAATCAATCTAGCTCTGACCTGTGTGCGTCTGATTCTCCTGGCTCTGCCTCCCATTGTTCAGGTATTGGGATCACCGATGCTTGTGCCACTTTGCACCTGGCTTTACTTGGGTTCTGGGGAATTAAAACTGGGTGGGCAGGCTTTGCATGCCGGTACTTTTAACTGCTGAGCCATCTCCCCTCCCCTCTTCTAAGAAGTTTTTGTTGTTGTTGTTGTTTGTTGTTTATTTTTTGAGGTAAGGTCTCATTGTAGCTCAAGCTGACCTAGAATTCACTATGTAGTCTCAGACTGGCCTCGAACTCATAGTGATGCTCCTACCTCTGCCTCCTGAGTGCTTGGTATTTGTGGCTACTTTTAACCTCAGATTTTTCATATGTGAAATAAGGACAAAAACAGCAATACTGCATTATAACTAGGATGAGTAAAGAGATTGTTTTTTGGGTTTTTTTTTTTGATGTAAGGTCTCACTCTAGCCCAGGCTGACCTGGGATTCACTATGTATTCTCAGGGTGGTGTTAAACTCACAGCGATCCTCCAACCTTTGCCTCCCAAGTGCTGGGATTAAAGGCGTGTGCCACCACGTCCCGCTAAAGAGATCTTTTTTATTCAGTAACTGATCTCAAAAAGCTGGGATTGGGGGGGAAAAAATAGTGGGATTGGGCTGGAGCGATGGCTCAATGCCTGCAAAGCCTAATGACCTGGTTTGATTCCCCAGTACCCATATAAAGCCAGATACTCACGTGTCTGGAGTTCACCAGCCCATTCATTCTCTCTCTCTCTCTCTCTCTCTCTCTCTCTCTCTCTCTCTGTCTCTGTCTCTCTCTTTCTCTGCTTGCTAATAAATAAAAAAAATTTTTTTTTTACAAACTGGGATTAATGGCATGTGCCCAGCTTGATACTTTTATCTTAAGACTTAAATTAGTATCTGAGTATGGTGGCTCATGCCTGTAATCCTAGTACTTAAGAGGCCGAGGCAGGAAGATTGCCACAAATTTGAGGCCAGCATGGGCTGCAGAGACCTTATTTCAAAAGGGGTTCTGGAGAAATGGCTTAGCAGTTAAGGTACTTAACCGGGGTTCAGTTCCCCTGTCCCCATGTAGAACTGATGCACAAAGTGGCGCGTATGTCCAGAGTTTGTATGTGGTGGCTGGAGGCCCTAGAGTACCCATTCTCTGTCTTTCTTCTTGCTACCTCCCTCTCTCTGCTTACAAATTACACACACACACACACACACACACGTGACTGGGGAGATGGCTCAGCAGCTAAGAATACTTGCTGTGTAAACATGAGGGCCTGAGTTCAGTCTCCAGAACCTTCTTGCATACCTGTAAGCCTACCTCTTCCTCTGGCCACCACACAAGACCCTACATCTGATCACATACTACATATACATACCAAAAATGTGTGGCTCAGTGGTAAACTGCTTAGCATTCAAGAGGACCTGGGCTCCATTCTCTGCACCACAAAAACACAAAACACACACACGTGTACAGTTCTTTGAGGTTAGTAACTGAATAATAAAAGATCTCTTTATTTACTTCTCCTAGTTAAGGTACAGTATTGGTGTTAATGTCTTATTTCACATTTGAAGACACTAAGCTTAAAAGTAGCAAAAAGGTCACATAATTAATAGGTGAGAGTGCACTTGGCTGGGAAGATGACTCAGTGGTTAAAGATACTTGCTTGCAAAGCCTGCCAGCCCGGGTTTCATTCCACAGAACCCACTTAAAGCCAGATACACAAAGTGGCCTGTGCATCTGGAGTTGTTTGCAACAGCAGGAGGCCTTGATGTGCCTATATTCACTTTCTTTCATTCTCTCTCTCTGCTCATAAATAAATAAAAATTTTAAAAAAAGAGTATACTCAAACCTAGATCTTGTGAGACAAATCAGGTGCTTAGCTACTGCCACCATACATGTCATTATTGAACTTAGAAACATCTTCAGTGTTGACAGGTCCCTTTTTAAAAAAATACTGTGAGCTATTTCCTAGTACTTACTATTATTAACTTGTACCCAGGCAAACATTCACTTACTTACCAACAAAGTATTCATTTGAATTACAAAGAAACACTTGTTTTTAGCAGCTTTGAGAGCTGTAAAATAAAGAAATCTATATTCTATTCTACTTATTTGAGAGGAAGAGGAAGAGAGAGAGAGAGAGAGAGAATGGGTGCGCTAGGGCCTCCAGCCACTGCAAATGAACTCCAGATGGCATGCACCCCCTTGTGCATCTGGCTCATGTGGGTCCTGGAGAATCAATCTGGGATCCTTTGGCTTTGCAGGCAAACACCTTAACTGCTAAGCCATCTCTCTAACCCCTATACATTATTTTTAATAGGACAGATTTGAGGCATTGATATAATTTCTTACATATGTATTTACAAAATTACATCTTTGAAATAACTTCTTTTGGTGGGGGTTGTTGAGGTAAGGTCTCACTCTAGCCCAGGCTGGCCTTGAAATCATAGCAATCCTCCTACATCTCCCTTTTGAGTACTGGGATTAAAAGTATGCGCCACCACACCTGGCTACCTTTGAAATATTTTATGAAAAATTAAAAGTAACTTGAATAACATTCATTGATGTTGAAGTTGGTTGTCATATATGTAAAATTCTTTTTACTCTCCTTGAAGTCATAAATGATGTAGAATTCAGAAGTGTTTTTCATCTCCAAGGTTTTAGTGCTTGACATGTAATTTGAGGGGGTTTCTAATCAGTCTACTCTTGCATAAATCTTGACGGTGGTTAGTTTCCAACAAAGTGAAGAATAAACTGACAAATGATCCCTGCTTGAACGCCTCAGATCAGGATGTTCCTTGGCAGAGTTTTCTGACCTGGTTTAGCTTGACCGTGGCTCTGTGCTTAGGGGCTTGGTATTCTTCAGGATTGGATTCTGAGGAATTTCACCTCTCAAATTGGTCTGTACCAGAATTGTCACACTGATTTCAAAATCAGGCATGATCCCAGGATCAAGTTTAATATCTCCTTATTCTTTAATTCTGGTCTCTAGGCTGGATTTGGCGGGGTAGGTTTTCATTCTAGCCCAGGCTGATCTGGAATTCACCGTGTAGTCTCAGGGTGGCCTCGAACTCACGGCAGTCCTCCTACCCCTGCCTCCTGAGTGCTGGGATTAAAGGTGTGTGCCACCACGCCCGGCTGTATAAGAATAGTTTTGTCGGGCTGGAGAGATGGCTTAGCTGTTAAGCGCTTGCCTGTGAAGCCTAAGGACCCCGGTTCGAGGCTCAATTCCCCAGGACCCACGTTAGCCAGATGCACAAGGGGGCGCACGCATCTGGAGTTCGTTTACAGAGGCTGGAAGCTCGGGCGCGCCCATTCTCTCTCTCTCTCTCTCTCTCTCTCTCTTTCTTTCCCCCCTTCTCTCTGTCGCTCTCAAATAAATAAACAAACAAAAAGTTAAAAAAAAAAAAAAGAATAGTTTTGTCAAACCAGGTGTAGTAGCGCACACCTTTAATCCCAGCACTCAGGAGGTGGGGTAGAAGGATCTCCGTGAGTTTGAGGCCACCCTGAGACTACATAGTAGTGAATTCCAGGTCAGCCTGGGCCAGAGTGAGACCCTACCTTGGAAAACCAAAATATAAATTATTTATTATCTTTTATTTTTTTCAAGGTAAGGTTTCATTCTAGCTCAGGCTGACCTGGAATTCACTATGTAGTCTCAGGGTGGCCTCGAACTCATGGCAATCCTCCTACCTTTGCCTCCTGAGTGCTGGGATTAAAGGTGTGCGCCACCACGCCCAGCTTTGTTTTGTTTTTTTGAGGTAGGGTTTCACTCTAGCCATGCTGACCTGGAATTCACTATATGGTCTCAGGGTGGCCTCTAACTCACGGTGATCCTCCTATCTCTGCCTCTAGAGTGCTGGGATTAAAGTTGTGCGCCACCACGCCTAGCTCCCTAAACTTTTACTTTTTTGTGATTTATTCATTCATTTATTTATGAGAGGCAGGTGGATAGAAAGAGGCAGAGAGGCAGAATGAGTGGGTGCACCAGGGTCTCTTGCTACTACAAATTCCAGATGCATGTGGCACTTTGTGCATTTGGTTCTGTGTGGGTACTGGGGCTCAAACCCAGGTTGTGTCAGGCTTTGCAAGCAAGTGCTTTTAACTGATAAGGCATCTCTCCAGCCCAAGAGTTTCCTTTTATTAATACCCTGATTTAGTGTAGTATCTTTGCTGTAATTGATGGACCAAGTATGATTCACCATCATTATTAACCAGAGTAGGGCTCATTCTTTGTGCTTTGCAAAATGCATGCAAAATATCTTCCGTGGGGCTGGAGAGATGGCTTAGCGGTTAAGCACTTGCCTGTGAAGCCTAAGGACCCCGGTTCGAGGCTTGATTCCCCAGGACCCATGTTAGACAGATGCACAAGGGGCTGCATGCATCTGGAGTTCGTTTGCAGTGGCTGGAGGCCCTAGCGCGCCCATTCTCTCTCTCTCTCTCTCTCTCTCTCTCTCCCTCCCTCTCCCTCTCCCTCTCTCTCTCTCTCTGTCTGCCTCTTTCTCTCTCTGTCGTTCTCAAATAAATAACTAAAAATGAATAAAATATTTAAAAAATCTCTTCCATGTCTAGCATGCAAATTTATGTATAGGAATCACGAATAGTTTTATCAGTCTTAAAAATGTCCTCTGGGGGACTGGGGAAATGGCATAGTGGTTACAACATTGGCCAATGAAGCCTAAGGACCTGGGTTCGATTCACCAGGACCCACGTAAGCCAGATGCACAAGGGGGCACATGTGTCTGGAGTTCATATGCAGTGGCTAGAGGCTCTAGCATGCGCATTCTCTCTGTCTGTTTCTCTCTCTCTCATAAATAAATAAATAAAATATTTTATTTTTATTATTTATTTATTTGAGAGCGACAGAGAAAGAGGCAGAGAGAGAGAATGGGCGTGCCAGGGCCTCTAGTCACTGAAAACCAACTCCAGATGCGTGTGTCCCCTTGTGTATCTGGTTTACGTGGGTCCTGGGTAATCAAGCCTCGAACTGGGGTCCTTAGGCTTCACAGGCAAGCGCTTAACCGCTAAGCCATCTCTCCAGCCCAAGTAAAATATTTTTTTTAAATGTCCTCTGTCCCACTTACTATTTATGCCTCTGAACCCCTGATAACCACTCCTCTTATTGCCATAGTTTTACTTTTCCTTGAATGATAAATGGTTGTAATCATACATATGTAGCCTTTTCAGACTGACTTTGTTAGCTTTGCAGTATGTATTTAAGGTTCCTCCTGATCCTTTTGGATATTTCATTTCATTAACTGCTGAATAATATTCTTGGCTTATATTAATTTAAATTTTAATTAAATAAAATTTTTACACAGTTCCTCGGCATGTTTCAGGGGTCAGTAGCTACACATTGCTAATTGCTGCTTTGGAAAGCACTTAGATGGTCAAGGTTCAGATCTTCATTTGTATTCGCTGTCACGGAGAACTTACCTATTGACATGGTGTCAGTTTGTCTTTAAGCCTACAATTTCAACTCTTTTGCTTTTGTGTTGCCAGCTAACTTAAACTGCATAATTTAGAACCAATACTACCCTAAAAGAACCTTTCTAACCTTCATAACAGCATCTCTCTTTTTTTTTTTGTATGTATATATGTGCGTTGAGCATGCCTGCCTGCATTTGAGTGCCCTGGTGTGTATGCATGTGTATACAAGTGCTGCAGGAGGCCAGAGGTTAACACTGACTGATTACTTCAATCACTCCATGTCATTTATTTATATATCTTGGTTTTTTGAGGTAGAGCCTCGCCCTAGTCTAGGCTGACCTGCAATTTACTATGTAGTCTCAGGGTGTCTTTGAACTCATCCTTCTACATCTGCCTCCTGAGTGCTGGGGTTAAAGCATGCATCACCATGCCTGGCCCATTTCATTTAAGACAAGTCTTTCACTGAACCCAGAGCTGTCCTGTTTGTCTAGCCTAGCTAACCAGCTTGCTCCACCTCCTGAGCCCTGGGACTACAGGTATGCTGCTGTCCTTGCCTGGCGTTTATGTGGGGGGTGGGGATCTAAATTCCAGTCATTATGTTTGCTCAGCAAGAGTTTTATCAACTGAACCATCACCTCATCCCCATAATGTTGTCTTTTACTTCCCGCTTCATCATTCCTAAATCTGAGTCTTTGTTTTCTTTCAATCTTGTGAATATTTTAGAATAGTATACTGAACTCAGAGCTAATAAATTACCAAATTGATGTTAGAATCTTGAACTCCTTATTCTAATTTACTGTTGACATTACCACTAGTTGAAGCTATATATAGCCAGTCATTTATTTTTGAAAATGCTGTTGGTGAGCTGGCGAGATGCCTCAGTGGTTAAAGGCACTTGCTTGCAAAGCCTGATATTCCGGGTTACATTCCCCAGTACCCACATAAAGCTAGTTGCACAAAATGGTTCATGCATTTGGAGTTTGTTTGCAGTGGCAAGAGGCCCTGACATGTACATTCTTTCTCTCCCTCCTTGCAAATAAAAATATTTAAAAAAAGGAAAAGATTAGTGGAAACTGGCTAATATACTGTGTAATTTAAGATACTCTCTCTTGGGCTGGAGAGATGGCTTAGTGGTTATGCGCTTGCCTGTGAAGCCTAAGGACCTCAGTTCGAGGCTCGATTCCCCAGGACCCACGTTAGCCAGATGCACAAGGGGTCGCACATGTCTGGAGTTTGTTTGCAGTGGCTGGAAGCCCTGGCGCGTCCATTCTCTCTCTCTCTCTCTCTCTCTCTCTCTCTCTCCATCTGCCTCTTTCTCTCTCTGTCGCTCTCAAATAAATAAAAATTTAAAAAAAAAAGATATTCTTTGTTTTTCCGTTTTTTGAGGTAGGATTTCACTCTAGTCCAGGCTGACCTGGAATTCACTGTGTAATCTCAGGCTGGCCTTGAACTCACAACAATCTTCCTACCTCTGCCTCCGAATGCAGGGATTTAAAGCATGCACCGCCACGCCCGGCTTAAGATGCTCTTATACTACAGAAGCTGTAGCTGCAGATTGAATGTATTATGTATCTATTTATTTTTATTTTTAAAAGTATTTATTTATTTGAGAGAGAGAGAATGGGCACACCAGGGCCTCCAGCCACTGCAAACGAACTCCAGACACTTGTGCCACCTTGTGCATCTGGTTTACGTGGGTATTGGAGAATTGAACTTGGGTCCTTTGGTTTCTTAGTAGGCAAGTGCGTTAACTGCTAAGCCATCTCTCCAGCCTTTAAATGTATTACTTATTTTTTTCTTTTAAAATAATTTTTTATTTTATTTATTTATTTTGAGAGAAGAAGAGAGAGAATGGGTGCATTAGCCTCTGCAAATGAATTCCAGATGCATACACCACCTTTTGCACCTGGCTTACATGGGTCCTGGGGAATCAAACCTGGATCCTTAGGCTTTGCAGGCAAGCAAGCCCCTTAACCACTAAGCCATCCCTCCAGCCCCTTATTTATTTCATGTATTTGAGAGGGAGGGAGAGAGGGAGGGAGGGAGGGGGCAGATAGAGAGTGGGTGTGTGCCAAGGCCTTCAGCCACTGTAAACAAACAACAGAAACATGGATGTCTTTGTACATCTGACTTGCATGGGTCCTGGGCAATTGAACCTGGGTCCTTTGGCTTTGCAGACAAGTGCCCTAACCGCTAAGCTATCTGTCCAGCCCTATCTTATTCTTTAAACAATTAAAAAATTTTAAAAGCTACAATTATTTTTTTAAACATATTTTATTTATTTATTTGAGAGAGAGAGAATGGGAGTGCCAGGGCATCCAGTCACTGCACACTAACTCCAGGCGTATGCGCCCCCTTGTGCATCTGGCTTATGTGGGTCCTGGAGAATTGAACTGGGATCCTGTGGCTTTGCAGGCAAACACCTTGACTGCTAAGCCATCTCTCTATCCCAATTAAAAAAAAAAATTCTGTTTATTTGTTTCAGGGAGAGGAGGGGAGGGATAGAGAGATTGGGAGCACCAGGGCCTCCAGCTACTGCAAATGAACTCCAGACACATGCTCCACCTTGTGCATCTGGCTTATATGGGTCCTGGGGAGTCAAATCTAAGTCCTTTGACTTTGGTGGCAAGCACCTTAAACGCTAAGTCATCTCTCCAGCCCCTCAACAATTAAAACTTCAAGTAAGGAAATATTCTACTTGGCTGATTTGTCTGTAATTTATAGTTGATGGAAAAATGTTTTCCTTCATATGTGAAGCGTTTTCAAATAACAAAAAATAATTTCTAGTATTGCTGGGTGTGGTGGTGCACCCATTTAATCCCAGCACTCAGGAGGCAGAGGTAGGAGGATTGCTGTGAGTTTGAGGCTACCCTGAGACTACATAGTGAGTGGCTTTGAACTCAAAAGGCTTCTCCTGAATGCTGGGATTTAAAGGTTTGTGTCAACACACCCAACTTGAAAAAAAAATTGTTATTGAACTTCTTCCTAATAACGTTAAGTCTTCTATAACTTGGAAGATGAAAGCCTCTTATCAGTTTTTTGTATTTTTCTTAGGCAAGTTATACTTTTTTTTTTTTTTTTGAGGTATGGTCTCATTGTAGCCCAGGCTGACCAACTCACTTTGTAGTCCTGGGATGACCTTGAACCCAAATAATCCTAAATCTGCTTCCCAGGCACTGGGATTAAAAATGGATACCACCATGCCCAGCTGTATTTGTTAAAACCTTTTATCAAGACATTCTTTTAAAAGTGTGGCCATTGGGGCTAAAGGTGCTTGTTTACAAAGCCTGCCCACCCAAGTTCAGCTCACTAGCACCCACATAATGCCAGATGCAAAGTGGCACATGTTGTCTGTGATACCAACACCTGCTACAATGGGAGGAGAATCTGAAGCTTTCAGGTGTGGGTCAGCTAGTGTGATGTTGATTTCTTTGCAGTCCAGCAGTTTGTTTGCAGTGGTAAGAGGCCCTGTCTCCAAGAAAGTAGGACATAGGCACCTCAAGACTGTCCTCCAACTTTCACACATACACCTGTGGTACATATCCCCACACACAAATATCTTTGTTTTTTATTTTTATTTGCAAGAAGAGAGGGAGGGAGAGAATACGAATGAATGAATGGATGGGTTTGCCAGGGCATCTAGCCTGTGCAAACAAACTCCAGATTCATGTACCACTTTATGCATCTGGCTTTATGTTTCTACTGGGGAATAGAGCCAGGTTGTTAGGCTTTGCAACCACTGAACAATCTCTCTAGCCCTACATGGTTATTTTTAATTACATTATAGGTTCTTTGGTTGTGTAATTATCTGAATCATTGTTTGGAAATACCACTATATAGGTCTCTCGTTGAGAAAAATCTGCTCATGAGAACAAAAAAGATTTTCAAGTCTCTGTCACTGTAAAATAGAATTTGATAGTTTTTGAAATGTGAAAGAAACAAAGAGTGGAATACTCAAATCTTTCAAAATTCATATAATAACTTAGAATGTCAAGGAGTAAAACTAATGACTTTTTTGTTTGTTTTGAGATAAGGTCTCATTATGTAGCCAAAAATGGCTTACAATACACAATCTCCCTGTCTCAGCCTTCCAAGTATTGGGATTGTAAATGTGAATGTAGCTTACACATAGTATTTTTTTTTTTTTAGTATAATCCTCCTGAGTGTTTGGACTGTAGATATGTTGTACCATGCCTAGCTACAAATATTTATTATTTTTATTTTATTTTATTTATTTTTTATAATATTTTATTGACAACTTAGGTTGTAAACAATATCCCATGGTAATTCCCTCCTTTGCCCCACTTTCCCCTTTGAAATTCCACTCCATAATATGCCCTCCCCCTCTCAATCAGTCTGTCTTTTATTTTGATGTCATGATCTTTCCCTGCTATTATGATGGTCTTGTGTAGGTAGTGTCAGGCACTTTGACTTTGAGGTCATGGATATTCAGGCCATTTTGAGTCTGGAGGAGCACGTTGTAAGGAGTCCTACCCTTCCTTTGGCTCTTACATTCTTTCTGCCACCTCTTCTGCAATGGACCCTAAGCCTTGGAAGGTGTGACAGGAATATTTCAGTGCTAAGCACTTTTCTGTTACTTCTCAGCACCGTGGTGCCTTCTGAGTCATCCCAAGGTCACTGCCATCTGTAAAGGGAAGGTTCTGTAACCAAAAGTGAGAGTAGCCTTAACATATGGGTATGAACATTAAGAGATGTGCTTACTGGGCAGTTTGGTGAGCATAGTTATATACATTTAGCCAGACAGTAGCAGACATTACACCCCGAGGGCTCATGACTACCCCTGTTGCAGGTTTTCAGTATCAGAGATGTATTCCCTCCCATGGAGGGGGCCAAATAATGTTTTTTAAATTGACATAATTTATTGATTTGTTTTATAAACATGTGGCACATATAGAACCCCTCTCCCCCACCCAAGTTCTACTGAGGGTCTTTGGTGGGGTTATTGGTATTCATTGTGGAGACCAAAGGGCCTCAGTCAGTCTCTGCAAGGATGGAGGAAACATGGTGTCTCAGGCTCTCCCCATCCACCCTTGGTGAGCAAGGTAGAGATCTGATTTAGTGTTGCTTTCTCTGTAAATTCTGGATCTCTGTTTTTATGAGGTTTGTGTCATCCTTGCGAAAGGGGTCACACTAATCTTCTCTTTATCGTTCAAGTTTTAGTATATGTGCTGCTAAAGCAAGCACAAAGTAATATTTTAATAAGGAAAAAAATCAGTGGCCAGACGTAGTGGCACACACCTTTAATCCCAGCACTCGGGAGGCAGAGGTAGGAGGATTGCTGTGAGTTCAAGGCCACCTTGAGACTACATAGTGAATTATATAGGTCATTCTGGACTAGAGTGAGACCCTCCCTTGAAAATGAAAAGAAAACAAAACAAAAATCAGTGAAATTTTGTCTCTGTGTGTCTAAGAATTGATCCCATGGACTTCAATATGCTAAGAATCTGCTCTGACATTGAGCCATACCTATAGCCCTAAGCAGTACCTGGAACATACATTAGTTAATTTGTTGTACTGAGTGTTAAAATAAAACTATCTCATGAGTAAGAACTCTTCAGCATAAAACATTATATGCTTGTGGTCCATTTGGATATTTATTCCCTTTTGTGAAAGGTCTGTTCAGCCTGTTGCCTTATTTTCAGTCTCTTCTTTCCAAGTGCTTGGGGTTAAAGGCATGTGCCATCATATCTGATATGGTGGTTTGTCTTTTTATTTTTATTTTTAAAATTCTTTTATTTATTTGAGAGAGAGAAAGAGAGCCAGAGAGAGAGAAAGGAAGAATGGGCATGCCAGGGCCTCCACCACTGTAAACAAACTCCAGACACATGTGCCACCTTGTGCATCTGGCTTATGTGGGTCCTGGGGAATCGAACCAAGGTCCTTTGGCTTTACAGGCAAGTGCCTTAATTGCTAAGCCACTCTCCAGCCCCAATTTTATTTATTTTTTTTAATGATTTATTTATTTTTCGGGGTAGGGTCTCACAGTGATCCTTTTACCTCTGCCTCCCGAGTGCTGGGATTAAAGGCATGTACCACCACACCTGGCCTTATTTGTTTATTTTTTATATTTTGTTTATTATTTAATTGCAAGCAGGGGTGGAGGAGAATATGAAAATGGGTATGCCAGGGCCTCTTGCCACTGCAAATGAACTCTAGATGCCTATACCACTTTGTGCATCTGGCTTTACGTAGGTACTGAAGACTTGAACCCAGGATATCAGGCTTTGCAAGCAAGTGCTTTTAACTGCTAAGCCATCTCTAGCCCTATTTATTTATTTATTCTGGCAGGGTCTTACTAGATCAGACTAGCTCAGAACTTAACTCTAGTCCAGCCTGAATTCATGGTGATCCTCTTTCAGCCTCTGGAATGCTAGGATTCAAGGCCTGCACCACCATAGATAATTAATCTTTCTTTTCTTTCCTTTCCTCCCCCCGCCCCCCAGGCAGGGTGGCACTGTAGCCCAGGCTGACCTGGAATTCATTATGTAGTGTCAGGGTGGCCTCGAACTCACAGTGATCCTTCCACCTCTGTCTCCTGAGTGCTGGGATTAAAGGTGTACGCCACCACGCCCAGCTTATTATAATTAGTTTTAATTGTCAACTTGCCTAAATCCATAATCAGTAGGAGACAACTCTTGTGTTGATATCTATGAGGGAGTTTCTAAATTAGATTAATTGAAGTGGGGATACCCACACATTTTAAGCAATGGTACCATTCCATAAGCTGGGATCCTAGACTTAATGAAAGGAAAAAACTAACTCAGCATAAACAGTCATTGCTGTCTGCTTCCTGACTGTAGATTGAATGTGTCCAACTGCTTTCTGTTTGTGCTTCCATACTTTCCTTGCTGTGATGATATGGGGATCCCCTCAAACTGTAAGCTGAAATAAACCCTTTCTCACTTAAAGTTGCTTTGTGTCAAATATTTGTCTCACCAACAAGGAAAGAAACAGTCTTTCGATTGTAACCAATAAGGACTGACATCTAACTTGGGAACACATGACTCCCTATTAGTATTAAGAATTAATGTTTTTGGGTGTGGCGGTGCATGCCTACAATCTGTCATTGGGAAGGCTAAGGCAGGAAACTCAGGAATTTGAGGCTGGTCTCAGCTATGTGTAGCAAGGACATGTCAAAAAAAAAAAAAAAAAAAAAAAAAAACAAGGCCGGGGGTGGTGGCATATGCCTTCAATGCCAGCACTTGGGAGGCAGAGGTAGGAGGATCGCCATGAGTTTGAGGCCACCCTGAGACTACATAGTGAATTCCAGGTCAGCCTGGGCTAGAGTGAGACCCTACCTCCAACCCCCCCACACCCAAAAGAAA
Source organism: Dipus sagitta (assembly GCA_036346955.1). NCBI lineage: Eukaryota > Metazoa > Chordata > Mammalia > Rodentia > Dipodidae > Dipus > Dipus sagitta. The sequence continues at coordinate 299,681,648 of CM070770.1, read as the reverse complement.
AAGAAAAAGAAGAAAGCACTGGAGAGATGGTTTAGTGGTTAAGGTGCTTGCCTGCAAAGCTTAAGGACACAGGTTTGATTCCCCAGGACCTACATAAGCCAGATGCACAAGGTGGTGCATGTGTCTGGAGTTTGTTTACAGTGGCTAAAGGCCCTGGCCCACCCATTCTGTCTCTCAAAAATAGAATAATTTTAAAAATATTTTTATTTATTTATTTGACAGAAAGAGGGGGAGAGAGAGTGAGAGAATGGCCACGCCAGGGCCTCCAGCCACTGCAAATGAACCCCAATGCATGTGCCCCCTTGTGCATCTGGCTAACATGTGTCCTAGGGAATTGAACCTGGGTCCTTTGGTTTTGCAGGCAAATGCCTTAACCGCTAAGCCATCCTTCCAGTCCAAAAAATAAAATATTTTTTACGTTTTAAAATATTTATTTATATGAGAATGAGAGAGATAGTATGGGTATGTCAGGGCCTCCTGGCACTATAAACTCCAGATGCATGTGCCACTTTCTACATCTGGCTTTATATGGATAGTGAGGAATCAAACCCAGGTCATCAGGCTTTGCAAGCAACCACCTTTACCCACTAAGCCATCTCTCTAGCCCCTCAACAATTTTTTTTAAATACAAAAAGTAAAATATTTTTAAAAGGATATACTTAATATTAAGAGATAGTAATTACATTGAGAGAACCCTTAAGGCTCATTTCCAGTGTTATCATTTCGGATTAATGTTCCTAAAAGGTTATGAAGAATTTATATAAATGGAAAATCATGTCCTAATTATGTAAATGATTGCCTATTATTGAAAACTCAGTGGTTTAAAAAATAGTTTCTTTGCCTACAGTTCTAAATTAGCAGTTTGGGCAAGATTTACCTGAGTGTTTCTGGTGGTTTTCCTTGAGGCTATTTGTATAATTTCAGTCACTTGCCATTTCAGATTGGGGCTGGTTGTTTTGAAGGGATGAGCTAGGACATTTTTTCTCTTTTCTAATCCACAGGCAGGTTAATTTAAGTTTCCTTGTACTCCAAGAGTGGAAATTATAAGGCCCCTGGAGACCTTGGCTTAATAAACATGATTTCTGTTGCATTCAACTGTTCAAAGTTAACTCAAGGCCACCCCGATGTGAAGAACTGAGAAAGTTATCCTCTTCTTTTTTCTTTCCTTTCCTTTCCTTTCTCTTCTCTAATTGCAAGCAGAGATATAAAATAAACTGAGTTAAAAACTGGAACTCAGTTGCCTTTTCAGATAATTGTACATTTGTAGAGCAATTAACATGTGAAATTATATTCACTGTGTTATGTAGTGGAGGGTTAGAACTCATTTTATTTATATATTAAAATGTTTGTGTGTGTGTATACATACACATACTTGTTTTGATTTTCAAGGTAGGGTCTTGCTATATATGTTTTTTGAGGCAGGATCTCACTATAGCCCAGGCTGGCCTGGAATAATTCATTGTGTATCCCCAAGCTGGTCTTGAACTCACAGCGGGCCTCCTGCTTGGCCTCCTGAGTGCTGGGATTAAAGGCAAAGGCATACACCACCACATCCGGCTCATGTATTTTATGAAGATATATATGGTTTTTTTGTTTTTGTTTTGTTTTTTTTTTGAGGTGGGTTCTTGCTCTAGTACAGGTTGACTTAGAATTCATTATGTAGTCTCTAGATGGCCTCAAACTCTGCTCAGTTCTCTTACATCTGCCTTCCAAGTGCTGGGATTAAAGGAGAGTGCCACCATGCCCAGCTATGAAGAGATTTTTACACAAATTTGTTGGAATATTTAGCCTCCTCAAATCTTAGATCACTGTTTCTCTTGTAAGTTAATTGATGTCCTGAGAATTATGGCACTTTAGTGTTTTAATTAGCCATCATTTTGTTGTTGTTGTTATGTTATTACTTTTGGCTTCATTTGTTGAGATAGTTTAAATTTTTTTCTTCTCTTATGTGGACCTGTTTCCTTATTGATATAGGAATGTTCCAGAGAAGTGGCAAGTTAAGATCAAAAATAATGATTTTTGAGGGCAGGAGAGATGGCTTAATGGTTAAGGTGCTTGCCTGCAAAGCCAAAGGACCCAGATTCGATTCCCCAGGACCCACACAAACGAGATGCACAAGGTAGCGCATGCGTCTGGAGCTTGTTTGCAATGGCTTGGATGCCCATCCTCTTTCTCTCTCAAATAAATAAAAATTTCCTTGTTTTTTGAGGTAGGGTCTAGCTCTAGCCCAGGCTGGCCTTGAACTCATAGTGATCCTCCTCTGCCTCCTGAGCGCTGGGGTTAAAGGCATGCACCACCACTCCTGGATAAAATAAAATATTTTTTTTAAAATGAGTAATGATTTGGGGCTGGAGAAATGGCTTAGCAGTTAGGGCACTTACTGGCAAAAGATCCTGGTTCCATTCCTCAGTACCCACTTAAAGCCTGTTGCACAAGATTATGCATGCATTTGGAGTTCCTTTTCATTGGCTAGAGGCCCTGGTGTGCCATTCTCTGTATTTGCCTCTTTCTCTCTCCCTCAAATAAATTTTGTGTGTGTGTGTGCTCCCATGGAGCAAGCCTCAAGTCCAGTTAGAGAGCAGTTGGTTTCCCCCATAACAGACATGCCATTATTGCAGCAGTTGGCTCATTTGGCCTGGCTGGCCAAATATAAGGCTTGCAGTGTCCACTGTTGAATATCTCCACTGGTGATTTCACTCTCCCATTGAACTGCATGCAGTGTGGCTTTTTCCAGCTTTCTGTCAGCTGGTCTACATGGAGGAGGTTTTCAGCTCAGCTCCAGCAGAATTTCTCAGTTGCCTTGCAGCCCAAGTATGTGGAGTCTTCAGCAATAGGGTCTTATCAACTATTCCTGGTGGGAAACCAAGGGCCTCAGCAATGGCCTATTATGTTTTGGGGGCATCAGGGACCTCCCTAGCCAACAACTTACTGGAAGATATCCCATCCCTGGCACTGAAAATTTTCTAGCAACAAACTACGGCTCCTGAGTGTTCCATTGTCCAAAAAAGTAGGATTCCATATGATTTATTTATATCCTCTTAGATTCTGATTAGCCCTCCCTCCACCTTTCCTTTACTCAATCTCTTTCCCTGACCTCATTTTGGGCCTTTTAACCCCCATTAATCTATTCTTCTACTTACATATATACAATACCATCCTATTAAGTATCCCCCTCCCCCTTTCTATATATCCTTATATATATATCTATATCTCCTTTCTAGCTTGGGCATGAGTCCTTAGGCTTCGCAGACAAGTACCTAAATTGCTAAACCATCTCTTCAGCCCCCAGTAGATTTAAAAAAAATAAAATAAAAGATCAATGATTTTGTAAACTCATCTCTCTGTGAATGGTGGTCTTAGCACTCAGGAGGCTGAGGTAGGAGGATTGCTGTTAGTTCGAGGCCAAGCTGAGACTACAGAGTGAATTCTAAGTCAGTTTGGGCTAGAGTGAGACCCTACCTTGAAAAATCAAACACACACACACACACACACACACACACACACACATACAAAAAGCTTGTCTCATGGGGTAGGATGAGAAGACTTTTTAAAATTTTTTTAATTTTAATTGTTTTAAATTTTTGGATGGCAGATGTGCCACTTAGTGCATCTGTCTTTATGTCGTACTGGAGAATCAAACCCAGGTGGCAAACAAGTGCCTTTTAGTTACCGCATCATCTTTCCAGCCTAGGATTTTTTTTTTCCAGGATTTTATTTTATTTTATTTTATTTTATTTTACAAAAAAATAAGGTGCTTTTTTTTATTTTATATAAAACTTGTGCTGGGGAGATAGCTCAGTGGTTAAGGTGCTTGCCTGATTTAATATAAAACTTAAGCTTTTTTTTGTTTGTTTGTTTGTTTTTTTGAGGTAGGATCTCACTTTGGTCCAGGCTGACTTGAATTTCACGATGTAGTCTCAGGGTGGCCTTGAACTCACAGTAATCCTTCTACCTCTGCCTCCCAAGTGCTGGAATTAAAGGCATGCGCCACCATGCCCGGCTAAAGCTTAAGTTTTTGTCCAGCTGCCCCACCTCAAGGATTATCATCTTTGTGTATTTTTTTTTAGGCAAGCCTAATAGACTGCTCCCCCCCCTTTTTTTTTTTACAGGAGAGGGAGAATTGGTGTACTAAGACCTCCAGCCACTGTAATCAAACTCCAGACATGTGTGCCACTTTGTGCACGTGTAACCTTGTGCATCTGGCTTACATGGGATCTGGAGAGTCAAATGTGGGTCCTTAGGCTTCGCTGGCAAGCACCTTAGCTGCTAAGCCATCTCTCCAGCCCAAGAATTATCATCTTTAAAATTAGGATAATGATGCTTCAGGAGAGGAATTCAGTTAGAATAGGCATTTGATTATTTTTAATTTCCATGGTTTTAAAAATTGGAACATGTAAAATGAACCTGTAATGGAATAAATAGTAATAAACTTGTGATTTATTTGAGTTTTCAAAGCAGTACAAATAACAGAAAGAGAAGGTAGAAGGGATAAGAGGAAGAGGAAGAAAATATAAGTTTCAGGGTCTCTTCCTGATCACAAGTGAACTCCAGACACATGTTCTACTTTGTGTATCTTGCTTTATACTAGTATTGGAGAATTGAATTTAGGCCTAGCAGGCTTTGCAAGCAAGCACATTTAACTCTTGAGCCATCTCCTCAGCCCAATAGGTAATAGGATCATAATCCCCACCCCATACTTTTTTGTCCTCCCTTTGCCCATTCTCCCTTCCACTGAACTTAATTTTTTTTTGGGGGGGGGGGCAGGCATGGTGGCGCACACCTTTAACCCCAGCACTTGGGAGGCATAGGTAGGAATCACCATGAGTTCAAGGCTACCCTGAGACTACAGAGTGAATTCCAGGTCAGCCTGAGCTAGAGTGAGACCCTACCTTGAAAATCCAAATAAATAAATAAATATTTTTCCTTTATTTATTTCAGAGGGGAGAGAGGAGGGAAAGCATGCCAGGGCCTCTTGCGGCTGCAAAGGAACTCCAAACACATGTACCACCTTGTGCATGGACCCAGGGAAATTAAACTGGGGTCCTTTGGCTTTATAGTCAAATGCCTTAACCACTAAGCCATCCCTCCAGCCCTACTTTTTTTTTTTTTTTTTGAGGTAGGGTCTTGCTCTCATCCAGGCTGACCTGGAATTCACTATGTAGTCAGTTTCAAGGTGGTCTCAAACTCACAGCCATCTTACCTCTGCCTCTTGAGTGCTGGCATCAAAGGCATTTACTACCATGTTTAGCTCTTAACTCCTATTAAAAAAAAAAAAAAGAGGCTGGAGAAATGGCTTAATGGTTAAGGCACTTGTCTGCAAAGCCTAAGACCTCAGGTTCGATTCTTCAGGTCCCATGTAAGCCAGATGCACATGGTGGCGCATGTGTCTGGAGTTCGTTTGCAGTGGCTAGAGGCGCCGGTGCACGTGCCCCCCTCTCTCTCTCTCTCTCTCTCTCTCTCTCGCATAATAAATAAAAATAGTTTTTAAAAAAACTATTTATTTAAGAGAAAGAGAGAATGGATGCCTGCTACTGCAAACAAACTCCAGATGCATGGGCCACTAAGTGCTTTGTGTGGGTTCTTGGAATTGAACGCTGGCCCATAGGCTTTGCCAGCAAGTAGTTTTAACTGCTGGGCTATCTCCCAAGCCCCCTGAAACTCCTGTTTTCCAACTACTTCCTCTTCTATTTTGATGACTTTTTCCTTCCCTGCCCTCTTCTATCAACTGTGTCAAAATGATGAGTTCAGTATTGTGGAGGTCTTGTGAAAGTAGGGATAGCCACTGTGAGGTTATAAGGTAACAACCATTTTGTGTCTGGAAGATAATGTCTCAAAGCACTCCCCCAACCCATTCTCTGGCTCTTACATCCTGTATATCCCCTCTTCCTCAGTGTTCTCTGATCTTTGGAGGGTGTAATTAAGATGTCTTGTTTAGAACTGAGCACTCGACCTTCACTTATTCTTTGCTTTTTGACACATTTTGAGTCTTCCCAGTGGTCACTGCCATGTACAGAAAGAAATCTGATCTAAGGTGCAAGTATCAGTAATGTATGTGGGATAAATATTTAGAGGGCAGTTTCTTGGGTACATGTATCCATTTAGGCAAAGAACAATATGACCTTTGCAACCGTAGAATTTTGATTAGGTTTTCAGTACTGGGCATGAATTCCATCCCAAGTAGTCTCAGATCCAATCAGTGCATTTGGTTAGCCCCCTAACAGTCATGCCAATATTATACCAGTTGGTTGTGTGGCATGTAGGTTTGATCCACAGAATTCATTAATTTTTAATAAATTTGCACAGTCATGTAACCACTTTTGATAAATACACATAACAACTGTCACAGCTAGTTTCAGAACATTTTCCATCACTTCCTAAAGTTTCCTCATGTTAATAACTATTAACTTTCATCTCTAAGGGTACAGAAACTATAGAATTTGAAAATACTAGCTTAGGCCTGGTGTGGTGGCACACACCTTTAATCCCAGCACTCGGGAGGCAAAGGTAGGGGGATCACCATGAGTTCCACACCACCCTGAGACTACGTAGTGAATTCCGGTCAGCCTGGGCTGCAGAAAGACCCTACTTCCAAAAACTAATAATAATAAATAAAAATAGTTAAGGAATTTGGCCTGCCTGAGTTTGAATCATAGTCCTGTCACTGACTTTGAGTACTTCTCTGTATTTAGTCTTTTTAAATTTTAAACTGGAATAATAACTGTAGCACATTATTGTTGTGAACATTTCATTATCATACCCTTATCCTAAGGGCATACCTGAAATATTCCAAGTGGATGCCTGAAATCATTAGATAGTACTGAATTGTGCGTGTGTGTGTATAAAATACAGTATACATAGTTTCCCCTAGTTTGCATCACTAATTTTGCACTAAGGGCCCATTTATTGAGCAAGTTACTTGAATACAAGTGGCTACATAGTGAGACCTCCCTCAATCCCCTCACCCCATTGAATAACAAGTAGGTAGGCCCTCCCTGAGTGAAAACAGGTAGATAGCATATATAGCATAGGAAAGTTCAACAGAATTACCCTTGGCAAATGGTGGTTCAAACTAAATACTAGAAAAAAATCATAAATTTTAAATTATTCTGTGCTCTGAGTAACTTGATGAAATCTTGTGCCGTCTGGGAGATGAGTCATCTCTTTGTCCAGAATCAGGATGTTGGTATTTTAATAATTTTATTTCATATGTTTATTCTTGACTAAAAGAATGTTTATTACATTCATTAAACCATATGTCCTTTGTGGTTTAGGTGCATCTTTTTGGCTAAAGATGATATAAACAATTGTCATTGAGAAACTTGGAGAATGTTTAAAAATATGAGTTTGCAGAAAAATACTTTCTTTAAGAATGAGGAAATGGAAATTGTTAGATCACTTCCTGTAAGTAATTGAAACTTGGAATCTCTAAAATTTCTGCACCGGAATCAACTAAGAATGGCTTAATTATATTTTTTTCTCTTCTCCCCTCCCCCAAGGTAAGGGCTTTTGCTCTTGCCCAGGCTGACCGGGTACTCTTATCCCAGGCTGGCCTTGAACATACAGTGATCCTTCTACCTCTCTCTCCAGACTGCTGGAATTAAAGGTGTGTGCTACCACCCCAGCTATTTTAATCTTTTCTCTCTTTCTTTCTTTCTATGCATTTTATTTATTTGTTTATTTATTTATTTGAGAGAGAAAGAGAGAGAGAGAGAGAGAGGCATGCCAAGGCATCCAACCACTGCAGACACACTCCAGATGCATGCGCCCCCTTGTGCTTCTGGCTTACGTGGGTCCTGGACAATCGAACTGGATCCTTTGGCTTTGCAGGCAACACCTTAACTGCTAAGCTATCTCTCTAGCCCTCTCTTTTTTAATGAATATTTAAAGTTAGCAAAGTAATGGTTTTCATTATGACATTTTTATAAAAATGTTGTTCTAATCCACCCCTACATTACTTTTCTTTTCCTTTTTAAAAATAATTATGTATTTATTTGTGTGTGTGTGTTTGCTTTTTCAAGGTAGGGTCTAGCTCTAGCCCAGGCTGATCTGGAATTCACTATGTAGTCTCAGGGTGTCCTTGAACTCATGGTGATCCTCCTACCTCTGCCTCCCAAGTGCTGGGATTATAGTGCACACCACCATGCCCACCTGGCTTCCTTTTTTTTTTTTTTTTTTTTTTTTAAGAGGCTCTGATTTATTTGGCAAGTTTAAGTTTAATACAGAGGTTGAATCATTGACTTTTCTCTCTCTTTTTTTTCTTTCAAATTTTTATTAACAACTTCCATAATTATAAAAAATATCCCATGGTAATACCCTCCCTCCCCCTACTTTCCCCTTTGAAACTCCACTCTCCATCATATCGCCCCCCCATCTCAATCAGTCTCTCTTTTATTTTGGTGTCATGATATTTTCCTCCTCTTATGATGGTCTTGTGTAGGAAGTGTCAGGCACTAGGAGGTCATGGATATCCAGGCCATTTTGTGTCTGGAGGGAGCACATTGTCCTACCCTTCCTTGGGCTCTTACATTCTGTCCGCCACCTCTTCCACATTAGACCCTGAGCCTTGGAAGATGTGATAGAGATATTGCAGTACTGAGCACTCTGGTCACTTCTTTCTAGCACCATGATACCTTCTGAGTCATCCCAAGGTCACTGCCATCTGAAAAGAGAAGATTCTCAACCAAAAGTGAGAGTGGCATTAATATATTGGTATGAACATTAAGAGAAGCGCTTACGGGGCAGTTTGATAAGCATAGTATATACATTTATCCAGACATCAGCAGATGTTACACCCCTAGGGCTCATGACTACCCCTGTTTTAAGTTTTCAGTATCAGGGATGTATTCCCTCCCATGGAGCGGGCCTCCAGTCCAATTAGAGGGCAGTTGGTTTCCCCCATAACAGACATGCCACTATTGCACCCGTTGGCTCATTTGGCCTGGCTGTCCAATTATAAGGCTTGCAGTGTCCACTGATGAGTATATTCACTGGTGATTTCTCTTTCTCCCATTGAACTGCATGCAGAATGGCTTCTTCCAGCTTTCTGTCAGCTGGTCTACATGGAGGAGGTTATTAGCTCAGTTCCAGCAGGATTTCTCAGTGGCCTTGCACTGGCTTCCTTTAAAAAAAAAAAAAAAAGTATTTATTTATTTGAGAGAGAGAGGCAGATAGAGAGAATGGGTGCGCCAGTGCCTCCAGCTGCTGTACCACCTTGCACATCTGGCTTATGTGGGTACTGGGGACTCAAACCTGAGTCCTTATAGGGTTCACAGGCAAGCACCTTAACTGCTGAGCCATATCTCCAGCCCTGGCTTCCTTATTTATTTTATTTATTTTTTGGTAGAGTCTTGCTCTAGCCCAAGCTGACCTGGAATTCGCTGTGTAGTCTCAGGGTGGCCTTGAACTCATGGTGATCCTCCTACTTCTGCCTCCCAAGGGCTGGGATTTTTTGTTTGTTTGTTTTTATTTTTGTTTGTTTGTTTTTATTTTTGTTTTTCCCAGGTCGGGTCTCACTCTAGCTCATGCTGACCTGGAATTCACTATGTAGTCTCAGGGTGATCCCAAACTCACGGTGATCCTCCTACCTCTGCCTCCTGAATGAAAAATACTTAAAAAAAATACTTTGTTTATTTGCACTCAGAATTGAGAGAGAGAAAGAATGAGAATGAATGAGCATGCCAGGGCCTCTAGCCACTGCAAATGTACTCCAGATGCATGGGCCACTTTGTGCATCAAGCTTTATGTGGGTCCTTGGGAATCGAACCTGGGTTATTTGGCTTTACAGGCAAGCACCTTAACCATTTAGCCATTTCTCCAGCACCTAAAATACTTTTGAATTAATTAATTGGACTGGAGGGATGGCTTAGCGGTTACGGCGTTTGCCTGCAAAGCCAAAGGACCCTGGTTCAATTACCCAGGACCCAGTTAACAAGGCCCAATATTATACAGGTTAATTAATTTATTTATTTGAAAGCAACAGACAGAGAGAAAGAGGCAGATAGCGAGAGAGAAAGAGAGAGAATGGGCGTACCAGGGCCTCCAGCCACTGCAGATGAACTCCAGACATGTGCACCCACTTGTGCATCTGGCTAACATGGGTCCTGGGTAATTGAACCAGGGTCCTTTGGCTTTGCAGGCAAATGCTGTAACCACTAAGCCATCTCTCCAGCCCACATTTTTTGTTTTTTAAAAGAATGGGACTTCACTCAGTTTTCAGTGGAGTTTATAACACTAAGAGATAAGGGGTTTTTAACATTTTCTTTATTGGTTGATGAAGATTTAGATTGGCTGTTGTGAAGAGTGTTGCAGTGAACTCGGGTATGAGTGCAGATGATCTTTTCAACATACTGATTTTTTTTTTTTTTTAAAGATTTACTTATTTATTTGAAAGAGGAAAAGAAAGAGGCAGATAGAGAGAGAATGGGCACTCCAGGACCTCCAGCCACTGATAATGAACTCCTGACATATGTAGCACCTTGTGCATCTGGCTTATGTGGGTCCTGGTGAATTGAACCTTGGGTCTTTTGGTTTTTGAAGGCAAGCAGTTTAACTGCTAAGCCAGCTCTCAACATACTAATTTTTTTTTTTTTTTTTTTTTTTTTGCCTTTTGGAGGGAGGGTCTCACTCTGGCTCAGGCTGACCTGGAATTAACTATGTGGTCTCAGGGCATCCTTGAATTCACGGCGCTTCTCCTACCTCTGCCTCCTGAGTGCTGAGATTAAAGGCATGTGCCACCACACCCAGCTCTGATACTGTTTCTATAGTGTGTGTAATCAATTATTGGATCATTCTATTTTGTAATTTTTTGAGGAACCTTCATAGTTTTCCATTTTGACTAATAATTGACACGCCCAGCATGTGTGCAAATACTCACTTGCGTGTGTTCGCCTTAGCCTTTTTGGTAGCAGCCACTTTTACCTGGGTGAGGTGATAATCTTATTATGGTTTTTATTTGTACTTCTCTGATGATTGGTGGTTTCAATATTTTCAGTATTTCAATATTTCATATACCTATTAATCATTGTATGCTTGCTTGTTGGATATGTCTCTTTGTGGTCTGTTAACCATTTTAACCTCAGGTTTGTTTGTTTGTGCAGTTGAGTTTTTAATAGTACCGGGTGTGTATAGGTTGTCTTTTTCCTATGTTGATTTGTTTTTATTTACAGTGCAGAAGCTTGTCAAATCAAGTGCTTTACCAGTGAGCTATATCCTCAGCCCTGAAGCTTTATTTTTTTAATTTTTAAAAATGTTGTTTACTGATTGATTGATTAGAGTGGGGGAACATAGGTGCACTAGGGCCTTCTGTCACTGCAAATGCACTCCATATGTATGCAATACTTAATGCGGGAATTAAACTCAGGCCATTAAAGCAAATGCCTTTAACCACTGAGCCATCTCTCCAGCTCCTTGATTGTTTTCAAACAGTCTCACTATGTAGTCTACTGGTGTAGTCAGCTCCATGTTGCTAGGATGAACCTCCAAACCCGACAGTTTATGGGAGGAAGGGATTTACAGATCGAGGGGAAGTTCCATAATGCTGGAAGAAGCTGGCCCCTTTACCAAATCCACACAGAAAAACCACCATTAGCAGAAGCAAGGACACTCTGGGAACTCCAGACCGAGCTCAAGTACTCTGCATACCTTTTGGCTGGAATTCAGATCTGCCCCAGTAACACATTAGGGCTGGACCCCAGAATCTATGGTACCTCTTTCCAACCTGGTGACTGGAAATCCAAGTTTCAACTTTAATAAAACAGTCTATGGGCTGGAGAGATGGCTCCACAGTTAAGGTGCTTGCCTACAGTCTAAGGACTCCAGTTTTGATTCTTCAGTAGTCATGTAAAGCCAGATTCACAAGGTGGCACATACATCTGGAGTTCATTTTCAGTGGCTAGAGGCTCTGGTGTGCCCATTCTCTCCAAAATGCCTCTTATTCAGTCTCTCTCAAATAAAGAAAAATATGAGTCTATTGAGGAACATAACTAGTTCCTCTTTAGCCTTTATGTGCATGCGTTTGTTCATTCTCCTGAGCTTTGTTAGGATTGCCTCATGAGCATGGGTGGACCCTATTTACCAGAACATGTTGAACCTACCAGTGGCTAGCTGTACTACTGCAGACCATGTCTCCTGCTCCCCTATCAACAACTGAGCTGCCAGTAATTCCTCCGAGAGGGACAGGGCCCTCATGCCCTCCTCCATCATTCAGGACAGAATGTTGTTGGGTCCAAATACTGTGCAGGTAGCAACAGTCATGGATGCAAAGGTCATGTCTGGAAGACAGTGTTTCCTTTGCTAATTTTTTTGTGTTGATGCATGATTTTGGAGTTCAGGAGGGGTCTCTCAAACTTATGAACCCCAATTTTGAGTCCTTATCCTATTTTAACAAAGAATTGATAAAAATGGACTCAAGAAGGGCAAATTATGAACCATTGAGTTTATTTGGGGAGAAATCATAAATTTTGGGCTTATTTATTTAAGGGAAACGGGGGTCTAGGAAAAGGCTAGAGCAGAGTCACAAGCATGTGGAAGATAAAATTTAGGAGCTCATGTAGAGAGGTTTAGAAAAAACACACACTTTATGGAAGGCACAGCATCTGCCCTATAGATGGTTTAAGAGTGCGTGGTGGTGGCTTAAGGAGGAAAAGTAAAGGGAAAGTGCTAAAGCAGAGACCAGGAAACTCAGATGAGAAATGAGTAATAAAGAGAGTTACACCCATGGTTACCCCAAGTTGAGAGAAATTACACAGGTAGTAAGCCCAGATTTAAAAGGAAATACACACTTGGTAGACTCAGAGATCAGAGGAAAATCATACATGCAATTAAAGTGAGAAGTTACCCCAGGGCATAAAGCAGAGGTAAGCAGAAAACTACCCAAGCCAAGAATCAGTGCTTTCCCCTACCCAACCAGGCAGGGGGAGGGGAAAGCCAGATTTAACATGTGTCCAGACAGAGTTCACAGGGCAGAGAGGTGGAAACAGCACGGACAAGCCTTTATAGTCCACTAACTACATTCTTTCATCAAATTCAGGATGTAGGGGAAGACTTTTATAGGTTTGCGGATTCAAGGGGACTGACCCCATAGGCAGTGTGCTAGACTGTGGAGGCAGCAGGGGGCACAGCAACCATTTGTGGATGAAACTGCAGTCCTATTCCTGCTAAGGCAGGGTGGCATCTTCTGGGTTTTTTTTTGGGGGGGGTCCTCCGTCTCTAATGGAAACTGCCTCAAAGAAGCTTTCTCCTGAGTCTCCTTCAGTGTTACCTCTCTTGTTGTGTTTTTAATATTTTTATTTATTTATTTGACAAAGAGAGGGAGAGAGAGAATGGGTGTGCCAGGGCCTCCAGCCACTACAAATGAACTCCAGACACGTGCACCCATTTGTGCATGTGGCTAACGTGGGTCCTGGAGAATCAAACCTGGGTCCTTTGGTTTGGTAGGAAAACACCTTAATCACTAAGCCATCCCTCCCGCCCTTGTCTACTGTTTTTCTATTTGGTTATTTGTTTGGTTCTGGATTTGGCTTTGTTGTTGTTTGTTGTGAGTTTTTTTCCCCCTCATTGTTCACTTTTTTGCTGTTATTTTCTGAGGTAGGGTTTCACTCTAGCCCAGGCTGACCTGGAATTTACTATGTAGTCTCAGGGTGGCCTCGAACTCACAGCAGTCCTCCTGCCTGTGCCTCCCAAGTGCTGGGAATAAAGGCATGCACCACCACGCCCAGCTCCTGTTCACTTTTATTATATTCTATCTAGTCTGAGAACATGTCATAATTTCCCTTTGCCTGGAGTCCTCATATATATATTTTACATTATTCTGACCATAAATTTTATTCCACAGTTGTAGTTCAGCTCTTACTATAATTATTACTGTTTCAGGGAAGCAACACCCCTCCTTTAAAAAGAAAAATCCAGTTGTGGTGGCTCACACCTTTAATCCCAGCACTCAGGAGGAAGAGGTAGGAAGGTTGCTGAGTTCAAGGCCAGCCTGGAACTACATAGTGAGTTCCAGGTTAACCTGGGCTAGAGTAAGACCCTACCTTAAACAAATATAAATAAATAAATACAAAAAAATTAAAAATCCACGTGTGATGGTGCACACCTTTAATTCTAGCCCTTAGGAGGCTGAGGTGGAAGGACTGACATGAGTTCAAGGTTGTAGAGTCAGTTCTAGGTCAGTCTGAGCTAGAGACCCTATCTTGGTGGGAGGCTTTGCAAGTTAGTACCTCTTAACTGCTGAGCCATTTTCTAGTCCCTGGAAAAATGTATGAATGTTGAAGGCTTGGGATGTAGATTATTGGTAGAACATTTGCCTTGCACACCCAAAGCCCTAGGTTTAATCCCCAGTACTGCAAAATGAAAACACACACCAAAACAAACAAACCTAAAATACAGACCAAGTTTGTTGAGACCATATCTATAATACCAGAATGTGAGAGGCCAAGCCAGAAGTATCACCACTTTGCAGCCTTTTTAGGCTATATATTATAGTTATGGAGCAAGATAAAATTAGTAATTTGTTTCATACCATGTGGAGAAAACAAGATTCGACATGACGCGCCTTAAGAACAGGATGGCAATGAATTCAGTAGCTATTAAAGATGCTAGATATGGAATGATTTATACCCAATTCCACTGTTTTTCATATTTTTTGATTAAAACTACAAACAGTTTTCCCATTTTTATTTGCATGCAGAGACAGAGGAGAGATAATGGGCACACTGGGGCCTCATGCACCACTTGTGCACCTGGCTTTATGGGGATACTGAAGAATCAAACTCACACTAGCAGGCTTCATTAGAAAGTTCCTTTAACTACTGGGTTACCATGTGGCTCAATGGTAGAGCACTTTGTCTAGAATGTACAAGGCCCTAGGTTTAATTCCTAGCTCTGCCCTCAAAGAAAAAAGAAAAAAAAAAGATAGATGCTAAAGGATTCAGTTTAATTTATTGATTGATTGGTTGGTTGGTTTTTCAAGGTAGGGTCCCACTGTAGCCCAGGCTGACCTGGAATTCACTATGTCATCTTAGGATCCTCCTGAGTGCTGGGATTAAAGGTGTGAGCCACCATGCTGGGCTTAGTTTTATATTTTTAAGAACATCCTAATAGATAGAAGTGATAATTTTATGCTTTAGCTTTGTTAAAAAAAAAAAAAAAAGTTCTTTGCAAGCCGAGAAAGATAGAATGGGAGCCACAGGGCCTGTAGCCACTGCAAACGGACTCCAGATGCATGCGCCACTTTGTGCATCTGCTTTATGTCAGTACAGGGGAATCAAATTCAGGTCCTTAGGCATTGCAGGTGACTTAACTACTGAGCCGTTTGTCTAGCCCATGCTTTAGCTTTTATCTCTACCTCAAACCAGAGTAGATGATGTAATTTAATTATACATGGGCTGTAATCAACTGTAATTTTATGATCATCATATTTGTGAACTTAAAATTCTTTATAAATTTTAAAGAATGTTTTTTTATTATCGAGAAAGAGGCAGAGAGAGAGATAATGGGCTTGCCGGGGCCTCTGGCCACTGCAAACAAACTCCAGATGCATGTGCCACCTTGTGCCTCTGGCTTACATGGGTACTGGGGAATGGAACCTGAATCTTTGGGTAAGCGCCTTAGCCACTAGGCCATCTCTGTATCCCTGAGAACTTAGAGATTTTTTTTTTGTTCATTTTTATTTATTTATATGAGAGTGACAGAGAAAGAGGCAGATAGAGAATGGGCGCGCCAGGGCCTCCAGCCACTGCAAACAAACTCCAGATGCGTGCGCCCCCTTATGCATCTGGCTAACGTGGGTCCTGGGGAATCGAGCCTCGAACCGGGGTCCTTAGGTTTCACAGGCAAGCGCTTAACCGCTAAGCCATCTCTCCAGCCCAGAACTTAGAGATTTTTGAAGTAAATATATTTTTTTAATTATTTGTTTATTTGCATGTGCTGGAGAATTGAACCCTAGCTAACAGGCTTTCCAGCAAATGCCTTAAACCACTGAGTCATCTCCCCAATCCTGAAATATTTTAATTATATTATTTTACAGCACAATAGCAAAGAAATACAGGCCATACAAGAAACTTAAGAAAATACTGGGCTAGAGAAATGTCTTAGTGATTAAGGCACTTACCTGCAAAACCTAACCACCTAAGTTTGATTCCCTAGTGCCCATGTAAAGTTAGATGCACAAAGTGACACATGCACATCTATCAAATTTGATAAAAGTATTTTGAAGTAGTTTTTTTTTTCTTTATGTCTCGTGTACCCTAGCTTGGCCTCAAACTCATGTATTTTAGTATGACTTTGAACTAATCCTTCTGCTTCCGTCTTCCCAAATGCTGGGATTACAGATATATACCACCACTCAGGGTTTTATATGGTACTGGGAATTGAACTTCCTAGACAGCATTCTATTAACTGGCCTATATCCCTAGCTATTAAAGTAGTTCTTTTTTGTTTGTTTTTTGTTTCTTGTTTTTTTGAGGTAGGGTCTCACTCTATCCCAGGGTGGCCTTGAACTCGTGATGATCCTCCTACCTCTGCCTCCCGAGTGCTGGAATTTTAATTGTAGGCGTGCACCACCACACTTGGCTTTTAAAGTAGTTTTTTAGCCCAAGTTCAAAGGAAAAAAACTTTATTGTTGGTATATAACATATATAATAGTACAGTGAAAGGTTGATTGATTTTCACAGTTGAAGAGAACCATGTAAAGAAATGGAATGTTATTAAACATCTTGGAAAGAGAGACAGACATGTTTTACTATGGCTTTCATTGTTTTTTTAAAAAATATTCATTTGCAAGGAGAAAGATAGAGATAGAGGGAGAGAATGGGCACAGTAAGGCCTCCAGTCACTGCAAATGAACTCCAGATGCATGTGCCACCTTGTGCATCTGGCTTACATGGGTACTGGGGAATTGAACCTGAGTCCCGCTTTTTTTGTTTGTTTGTTTGTTTGTTTTTTGGTTTTTTTTTTTTTTTTTTTGAGGTAAGGTCTCACTCTAGCCCAGGCTGACCTGGAATTCACTACTATGTAGTCTCAGGCTGGCTTCAAACTCATAGTAGTCCTCTTCCTTCCAAGTGCTGGAATTAAAGGTGTGCCACCTCGCCAGGCCATGGCTTTCAATCCTTAATGATACCCAAAAAAAAAAAAACAGAATACATTGCTGTGATATTAAAGTGTTATGAAAGATTGTATGTGGAGAGCACCTTAACCACTAAGCCATCTCTCCAGCCCTAGACTTGTGATTTTATCAGTTTAATTCAAATGAAAGAAGCAATTCATTCTAAATCTTTTGTTTTTCTCTTTTTTACAGGTTATATTTCACACTATGTGCTGACTGTATCTACAGAAGATATTTAAAAAAAAAGATAAACATTTTTCAAAGATTTTGATTCCAGTGGAATCTTTGCTTTAGAATTTTTTTGTGTGTGTTTGTGTGTTGGTGAATTGTAACTCCAGAAGCAATGCCTGTACAAGCTCCACAATGGACGGATTTCCTCTCCTGCCCAATTTGCACTCAGACTTTCGACGAAACAATTCGAAAGCCCATCAGTTTGGGCTGTGGCCATACTGTATGCAAGATGTGCCTGAATAAACTCCACCGTAAGGCTTGTCCATTTGACCAGACCACTATCAATACAGACATTGAGCTCCTTCCTGTGAACTCTGCATTGCTGCAGCTAGTGGGTGCTCAGGTAAAAGATGGGTTACTTAATGCTCTTTATCTAATGTGTTTTCTTCTGAGAGAAACTTGTTGGATTAAGATTAACATTACCGGGCTGGAGAGATGGCTTAGAGGTTAAGGCACTTGCCTGTGAAGCCTTAAGGACCTAAGTTCAACTCCTCAGAACCCACGTAATCTAGATGCGAAAGGTGATGCATACATCTAGAGTTTGATTGCAGTGGCTAGAGGCCCTGGTGTGCCAATTATCTTTCTCATAAAAAACCTTAGCCGGGCGTGGTGGCGCATGCCTTTAATCCCAGCACTCGGGAGGCAGAGGTAGGAGGATCGCCATAAGTTCGAGGCCACCCTGAGACTCCATAGTGAATTCCAGGTCAGCCTGGACTAGAGTGAGACACTACCTCGAAAAACCAAAAAAAAAAAAAAAAAAACCTTAAATAGGTATATATATTTTCTGTAGCCCCAGGCTGGCCTTGAACTCAAAGCTATTCTCCTATCTCTGGTTCCTGAGTGCTAATATTAAAGCTATGTACCACTATGCCCAGCTTAAAAGGGAAAAGTTGCACAATTTTCTTCTGGGATTTAATTTGTTGTTTCATTGTCTTCTTTTCAAAAATTTACTGTCATATGTTTGTTTTTTGTTTATGAGGTAGGGTCTCGTTCTAGCCCAGGCTGATGTAGAATTCACTGTGTAGTCTCAGGGTGGCCTCAAACTCACACAAATCCTCCTACTTCTACCTCCCAAGTGCTGGGATTAAAGGCATGCCGCACCATGCTTGGCTATGTAATATGTTTTATTTACTTACTTTGTTATTATATTATTGTTTGTTTTTCAAGGTAGGGTTTCACTCTAGCCCAGGCTAACCTGGAATTCGCTATGTAGTCTCAGGGTGGCCTTGAACTCATGGTCTATCCTCCTACCTCTGCCTCCCTAGTGCTGGGATTAAAAGCCTGTGTCACCACACCCAGCTTTTTTTTTTTTTTGAAGCAGAGTCCCAAGTAGCTCAGGCTGTCAGCACATTTACTGAGGTCTTCCCAAGTTCTGGGATTACAGGAATATGTTACACCCAAATTCCCATAAATACTCTTTTACAAAACTATAAGAGATAAGTAGTATATTCATCAAAGTGTAGCCTTGAAAAATCAATGTGGATTAAAAAAGTTGTTTTTTTTTTAATGTTTTATTTATTTATTTGAGAGAGAGAGAAAGAGGAAGATAGAGAATGGACATACCAGGTCCTCTAGCCACTGCAGATGCATGTGCCACCTGTGCATCTGGCTTTATGTGGGTACTGAGGAATCTAACTCAGGTCCTTAGGCTTTGCCAGGTGAGTGCCTTAAGTGCTCAACCATCTCTCCAGCCCTAAAAAAAAAGTTTTATATTTATATATTGACAGTGAGCAACCTGAAAAGGAAATTAAGAAAGCAGTTTCTTGAGCAGTAGCATCAAAAAGGACAAGCTACTTAGGAATATATTTATTCCAGGAGATGAAAGACTTGCACACAGAATACAGTGAACATTGTTGAACATAATTAAACATTAATGATGTATTCATTAATTGGCACACTTAATAGTTAGTTAATAGTGCTGCCCACAGCAAGAGCAAAAGTAGACTTTATTAAAGACAAACGGAAAAAGACTCCTGAAAGAATAGGAGGGCTTCCAAAAGAATAAGAGAGGTACCTGCCAGATTAGGGGCTTGGAGCTGGGATTGTGAAGGTGGAAAAGTCCCAAAGTATCAGGGCTAACATGATTAGGATTTCTGCCATCATCCAAAAAAGAGAAAGAAAGGGCTTTTTTTTTTTTTTTTTTTGAAGTATTTGTATATTTATTTGAGAGCATGAGAGAGAAGGGAATGAATGGGCACACCAGAGTCTCCTGCTTCTGTAAATGAACTCCAGATATATGTGCCACCTTCTGCATCTGGCTTTCCGTGGACACTAGGGGTTTGAACCCAGCCAAGCTTTGCAGAAAGTAACCTTAACCACTTAGCTATCTCTCCAGTCCTTGTGTTTTAGTTTTTGAGTTAAGGTCTCAGCTGCTTCATCCTGGCTGGCCAGGATCTTGATACATAGACCAGGCTGGCCTTGAACTTGCAGAGATCCTCCTACCTCTGCTTCCCAAGTTCTGGGAATACAGGCCTTTGCTACCACAGGCATCCTCCATTGTTTGTTTGTTTTTTTTAATTCTTTTTTTAAAATATATCTTTCTGGGCTGGAGGGATGGGTTAATGGTTAAGGCATTTGCCTGCAAAGCCAAAGGACCCTGGTTCAGTTCCCCAGGACCCACATAAGCCAGATGCACAACAGGGCACATGCATTTGGAGTTCGTTTGCAGTAGCTGGAGGCCCTGGCATGCCCTCCCTCTCTCTCTCTTCCCCTCTTTCTCTTTCAGATAAATATATATATGTATCTTATTTATCTGAGAGAGGGAGGGAGGGAGGGAGAGAGAATGGGTACACTAGGGCCACTGCAAATGAACTCCAGATGCATGCACTGCCTTGTGCATCTGGCTTATGTGGGTACTCAGGTATTAAACCTGGGACTTTTGGCTTCGCAGGCTAGCACCTTAATCTCTTAAGCCATCTCTCCAGCCCTAAATTCATTTTTTAAAGTTTGTACATAAGAAAGTAAAAATTATGTGTACTGATGGTATTTTATTAAGTGTATACATTGTATAATGATATCTCCTCAAATGTTTATCATTTCTTTGTGGTAAAATCTTTCAAAAATCATTTTAGATTTTTGAAATGTGCCCCATATTATTATTACTGATATTACTCTACTGTACAATATTTGGTGATATTTTATTTGCTTGTTTATTTTTTGGTTTTTCGAGGTAGGGTCTCACTCGAGCTCAGGCTGACCTGGAATTCATCTGTAGTCTCAGAGTGGCCTCAAACTCACAGTGATCCTCCTCCTACCTCTGCCTCCCGAGTGCTGGGATTAAAGGCGTGTGCCACCACGCCTGGCCTTTTGGTGATATTTTAAATTTAGACTTTATTTATTTATGGGAGAGGCAGATATGAGAGAGAGAGAAAGTGAGAATGAATAGGCACTCCATGGCTTCTAGCCACTGCAAACCAACTCCAGATGCATGTGACACCTTCACCTCGTTCCTCTGGCTTTACATGGGTACTGGGGAATCAAACTCAGATCCTTATGTTTTGCAGGCCTTAACCATTGAGCAATCTCTCTAGCCCATGTGGTGATATTTTAAGAAATAGAAAAAGCAGGCTGGAGAGATGGCTTAGCCGTTAAGTGCTTGCCTATGAAGCCTAAGGACCCACGATTCTCCAGGTCCCATGTAAGCCAGATGCACATGGTGGTGCATGTGTCTGGAGTTCATTTGCAGTGGCTGGAGGCCCTGGCATCCCCATTCTCTGTATCTATCTGCTGCTCTCAAATAAATAAATAAACATAGAGAAATTTTTTTTTAAAAGAAATAGGAAAAGCCATATTAAAATTCATGTAGAATCACAGGGGACTCTAGCTAAAAGAATTTAAAAAAAAAACAAAGAAGAAGAATGAGCCGGGTGTGTTAATCCCAGCACTCGGGAGGCAGAGATAGGAGTATCACTGTGTTTCTGTGCCTGGGTTACTTCATTTAGTATATTTTCCAGCTCTATCCATTTTCTTGCAAGTTTTATAATTTTTATGTAAGCTGAATCATTGTGTACTTGTACCACATTTTCATTATCTAGCCATGAGTTAATGGTTACCTAGGTTGATGCTGCTTCCTAGCTATTGTGAATGGAGCAGCAGTGAGCATGCATGTGCAGGTATCTGGTAAGATATGAAGTCCTTTAGGAGTCTTGCAGCTTTTTTAGGAACTCCCACTGATTTTCATGGTGGCTGCACCAGCTCACCTTTCCCCACATCTTCCTTGTTGTTGCAGTTACCTTCCCATTGCTGGGACAGAGCACCAGACCAAAAGCAATTGTTGAAAGGAAAGCTTATTTTTATTTTGGCATACAATCTTTATGAGGGGAAGCTTCAGGATGGCAGGGGAAAGCATGGCATTAGCAGTGCCTGGACATTACCTCTGCCACAGCAGGTGGAAAATAGCAGCAAGAGATTGAGCTGCTTTGTGGCAAGAACTGTCTGTCTATAACAAATGTAACCTGCCCCCAGCAACACATCTCTACCACCCAAGTTGTCATCAGCTGGGGACCAAACATTCAAAACACAAAAGTTGGCTGGGCACAGTGGCACACGCCTTACTCCCAACACTTGGGAGGCAGAGATCGCCATGAGTTTGAGGCCACCCTGAGACTACATAGTGAATTCCAGGTCAGCCTGAGCTACAGTGAGATCCGCCTCAACCCCCCCCCCCAAAAAAAAAGAAAGTTGGGGGTGAAGAGATTGCTTAGTGATTAAGGTGCTTGCCTGAAAAGCCTAGTGACCCAGCTTGGATTCCCCAGTACCCACGTAAAGCAAGATGCTCAAAGTGGCATTTGCATCTGGAGTTCATTTGCAGCAGCTAGAGGTATGGTGTGCCTGTTCTTTCTTACCTTTCTCTCTTCTATCTCTCTGCTTGCAAATAAATAAAAAAAATTTATTATTATTATTATTATTATTATTATTATTTTTTGGTTTTTCGGTGTAGGGTCTTGCATTTTCTATTGATGGGGCAAGGATGTTGAACATTTGTTCTTTTTTTTTTTTTGAGAACTCATTGGATTGATTGGCAGGGTGTTTTTTTTTCTTTATTTTTGTAATTATTTGTATATTCTAGATATCAACTCGGTGTCTTGAGGTGTATAGTAGGCAAAGATTTTATCCCTTTTTTCTTTTTTGGTTTTTCGAGGTAGGATCTCCCTCTAGCCCATCCTGACCTGGAATTCACTATGTAGTCTCAGGGTGGCCTCAAACTCATTGCGATCCTCCTGTTGCCTCCTAAGTGCTGGGATTAAAGGTGTGTGCCACCACATCTGGCTATTTTATCCCATTTTTAGGCTTTCTATTCACTGTCTATTATTATTATTATTTTGCTATGTGTAGAATCTTTTTGTTGTTGTTGTTGTTTTGTTTTTCGAGGTAAGGTTTCACTCTGGTCGTCTCAGGGTGGCCTCAAACTCATGGGTGATCCTCCTACCTCTGCCTCCCAAGTGCTGGGATTAAGGCATGTGCCACCACGCCCAGCTAGAATCTTTTTAATTGCATGTAGTCCTTTGAAGTTGGTTTTAAAGTCTGGATCCATTTTGAATTGAGTTTTGTTCATGGCAGGTGATGTAGATTTAACTTAATTCTTCTGTTGGCGGGTGTGCAGTTTTGCCAGCCCCACTTATTGTGTAGGCTTTTTTTTTTTTCTTTTTAGCATTATATTTTTGATGCCTTTCTCAATAATTAGATGACCTTAGCTGTATGGGTTTATTTCTGGGTCTTCTGTTCCATTGGTTAGTTTGTTTGTTTTTAGGCAGGGTCTCACTAGCTCATGCTGACCTGGAACTCTCTGTAGCCCCAGGCTGGCATTGAACTCTCTGTAATCCTCCTACCTCGGCTGGGACTAAAGGTAAGCTAAGTGGCACCATGCCTGGCTCATGTGTTTCTGTTTCTTGTGTTTTTTAAAAATATTTATTTATTCATTTGAGCAGGGCCTAGGGGGAGGAAGAGGCAGATAAGAAATGGGTGCACCGGGACCTCTAGCCCACTGCAAATGAACTCCAGATGCATGTGCTACCTTGTGCATTTGGCTTTATGTGGATACTGGGGAGTTAAACCTGGATCCTTTGGCTTTGCTGTCAAGTGCCTTAACCACTAACCCATCTCTCCAGCCTTTTTTGTTTTTGTGTTAGTATTATGCTGTCTTTGTGAGTATGACTGTAATAAAATTTCAGATTATTAATTGTGATATCCCTAGTATTCTTTTTTTTTTTTTTCTTTTGAGGTAGGGTCTTGCTCTAGCCCAGGCTGATCTGGAATTCACTATATAGTCTCGGGGTGGCCTCAAACTCATGGTGATCCTCCTATTGCCTCCTAAGTGCTGGGATTAAAGCCATGTGCCACCACACCTGGCTAAAAAAAGTATTCTTTTTGCTTAACATCTCTTCTGTTATGTGTGGTATTTGATGGTTCCATGTGGTTCTTTGATGGCTTTTCTCTAGTTCTGAGAAGAATGTCATTAGAATTTTGATGGAAATTGCATTGAATCTGTAGATTACTTTTGTCATAGATATATTACCAAAGGACTCTCTATTGTCTGGCATCTTGTTATATAGAAATTAAAATTCTTGCCAGGAGTGTTGGGCACATTCCTTTGGGAGACAAAGGTAGGATAGCTGTGAGTTTAAGGCCAGCCTGGAACTACAGAGTGAGTTCCAGTTCAGCCTAGGCTACAGTGAGACCCTGCCTCAGCCTCCCCCACCTCCTGCCAAAAAAAATTAATTCAAATTTTTGTGCATTATTGGTAGGAATGCAAAATGGTACAGCCACTATGGAAGTGATCATGGTAGTTCCTAAAAATAAAATAAAATTGAAAGTCAAATTACAATTTACCTTGTGACCCATCAGTTTACTTTTGGCTATGTTCTCAAAAGAATTAAAATCAGAACCTCAAGAGATTTTTGTGCAGCCATATTCATTGCAGCATTATTTAGTATAGCCAGTTTCTAGCAAAGTCTGCTGGCCCATGTTCAGTCTAGGTGTCACATGCATCTGGAGTTCCTTTGCAGTGGCTGGAGTCCCTGGCTCGCCCATTTTTTTTTTCTCTCTCTCTGCCTCTTTATCTCTCAAATAAATAAAATGTTAACAGAACCTTATCCCTCAAGGAAATAAAATCAAAACCACAATAATGGCCTGGGAGATGGCTTAGCGATTAAGGCGCTTGCCTAGGAAGCCTAAGGACCCAGGTTTGATTCCCCATTACCCACGAAAGCCACATGCACAAGGTGGCCCATGTGTCTGGAGTTCATTTGCAGTGGCTAGAGGCCCTGGCACGCCCATTCTCTTTCTCTCTCTCTCTCACTCAGTCTGTCTGTCTTCCCTCTCTGTCTCAAATTAAAAAAAAAATTTTTTTAAGTTTTAAAAAAAAACCACAATAATGTGGGAGGGACACAAAGGGGAAAAAAGAGATGTTGATCCAAAGGTACAAATTTTCAGACAATTGGAGTAAGCTTTATTTTAGCTTTCAAAACAAAAAAAAAAGAAAAATTTGCTAAAGAATAGGTTTTAATATTTTCACTACAAATGAAGTATATGAGGTGCTGACTTGATTATTGCATATTGTAAACATACCAAAACATCACATATTGTACCCCATAAACACAACTATTATATGTAAACATTAAATTAAATTGCCTGCAAAGAGCCATGGGTTCCATCACCAAGAACTGAAGAATTGAATTAATTTTGAAAATTACTACTAGAACAGCTATGTAAGAAAGAGAAAGCAGACTATGGTGGCACTCTCCTGCAATGCCAGCACTTTTGAGGATGAGACAGGAGGATCTCTTTGAGTTCAAGGCCAGCCCAAGTTGCTAAGGGAGCAACATATGTAGTAAAGTGTTACTCCTCTTTTGGAGTATTGGTAGATTGTAGTCTGACTACATAAACATAATTGATATAGTCAAAGGTGGAGTGTTGTTAATCAGCCGCAAAAAATAAAGTGTTAATACATGCCACAACATGGTGACCCTTAAAAACCTGGTGCTCCCAAAGGAAGTAAAAAGACCACATGTGCTGGGCATGGTGATGCATGCCTTTATTCCTAGTACTTGGAAGGCAGAGGTAGGAGGATCTCTGTGAGTTCAAGGCCAGCCTGGGTTAGAGTAAGACCATACCTCAAAAACAAACAAAAAAAAGAGCACAGTTAATTTGGGGATGTAGCTAAGTTGGTAGAGTACTCACCTAGCATGCACAATACTCTGGGTTTAATCCAAAGCACCACATGAACTGGTCATGGTGGCCCATGCCTACTCTTCCAGTATGTGGCAGGTTCAGGGTCAAAAGTTCAAGGTTATCCTTAGCCATATAGGAAGTTTAAGGCTCGCTGAGGCTACTGCATGAGAACCTGTTTCAGGGGGGAAAAAGCTACAGCAGGCAAATCCATAGAGCCATAGAAAATAGATTCATATATCTAGGTCTAGTGAAGTATTAAAATGAGATAAATGATGGTGACTTTTGAAGAGAAAATGAAGTTTTCTGGGCAAGGAAAATTTAAGTTGATTGTTGCTATAGTTACTCAGCTATGGAAATACTAAGAACCATGGAATTGTATCCTTAATATCGCTTTATTTAAAATTTTTATATGCTTACTAGACATATGTCTTTAAGTCTTATAATTATGTGCTTTAATTATGTGGTATTTCAATTCTAAGTAAGGCTGTTTCAGAAATAATACATTAGATGTACCTGTATTGAAAAGATCTTTTGACAGAATTGAGTAAATTTGGTATTTACACTAGAGTTGTTAGTACATAAACTGTGTTCAATAAAACATTTGCTTAAGCCGGCATGGTGGTGCACACCTTTAATCCCAGCACATGGGAAGCAGAGGTAGGAGGATTGATGTGAGTTCGAGGCCACCCTGAGACTATGTAGTGAATTCCAGGTCAGCCTGAGCTAGAGTGAGACCCTGCCTCAGGAAACCAAAAAAAAAGAAAGAAAGAAAGAAAGAAAAAATTTGCTTAGTAAGTTAATGAACACTCACAACTTTTCTTTTGACCTCCAGGTCCCTGAACAACAGCCCATTACTTTGTGTAGTGGGGTTGAAGACACCAAGCATTATGAAGAAGCTAAGAAATGTGTAGAAGAATTAGCATTGTATCTGAAACCACTCAGCAGTGCTAGAGGTAAATACAATTATGAGCAAACATTTATTGAAAATACTTCATTTTCTCAAAAGTTATAAACTGCGAATGCTAGGGATTGAATCTAGAACTTTGTGCATGCAAGGGAAGCACTATACTGCTGAGCTATACCCCCAGCCATGGTAAATACTAATAGAATGTATTCAATTTAAACTAAACCTACTTCATGCTAAATAATACTACAAACCACGTTAAATAAATAAATAAATTGAAAGTTGATGTGATGTTGGTAATGTCTTGATCAATGATTGTCGCATTGAGTAAGTATACTAGTGTTCGCTAATAGCATTAATATATGGGCACAAATACAAGTAATTTAGAGGGCAATTAGGTGGGCATGATATATCCATTTAGCCAGAACTTTCTGTCATTTTGATACCTGTTGCAGTTAGCTTCATGTTGATGGCAGAAAACACCCAACCAAGAGCATCTTGTGGGAGGAAAGGATTTATAAGGCTTACAGACTCCAGAAGCTCCATGATAGCAAGGGAAAACAATGGCATGAGCCGAGGGTGGACATCACCTCCTGGCCAACATCAGGTGGACAACAGGAGAGTGTGCCAAACATTGGCAAGGGAGGGCTGGCTATAATACCCATAAGCCTATCCCCAACAATACATTCCCTCCAGGAGGCTCTAATGACCAAATTGCCACCAGCTAAGGACCTAACATTCAGAATACATAAGTTTGTGGGGGACACCTCAATCAAACCACCACATACCTTTGTTTTTATTTTTGTTTTCAGCAGGGTTTCTTGTTGCACAGGCTGGTCTCAAACTTGATATGTAGCAGAGGATGAATTTTTGATCTTCCTCCCTCTTAATTCCCAGCTGCCAGGATTACAAGCATGTGCCACCACACCCAGTTTATATGGTGCTGGGAATCAAATCAAGGGTTTTTGTGCACATTAGACAAGTACTGTACCAACTGAGGAAAAACCCCAAGCCTTCCATTTGACAACTCTGAAATAGCCTGTCTTTTGCCTAATTTTAGACTGTGTATGTAGTGGATAATGTAAAAAAAATGGAAGTTGCCATGATCTTACAGAAAGGGCTTGCTCTTTACATACACAGATAAGATTAACTACTGTGAAAAAAATATGTTAGAACTGTGATTATCTCAAGAGATCTTAAACTTACATGTTCTGCTATTTTGTGGTGTGGTGGCAAACGCCTTTAATCCTAGCATTTGGGACGCAAAGGTAGGAGGAATGCTGAGAGTTCAAGGCCACCCCTAGACTACATAGTGAATTCCAGGTCAACCTGAGCTAGAGTGAAACCCTACCTCGAAAAACCAGGGGGGAAAATGGTATTTTGAATGTCATAATGAGACGTATTTACATGTATATATCATGGGGCTTGCGTGGAGGTCAAAAAACAACCTTGGGGTTTTCTGTCTCATCTGAACACCTTGAGACAGGCAGAGTCTCTTGCTTTTGCCACTGTAAAAACCAGACTAAGGGCCTGCAAGGTGTGGATTCTCCTGAATCTGCTTTCTGTTGCGTGAGCATGTTCAGCTGCCTTCATCCAACTTTACATAGGTTCTGGGCATCTGAACTCTAGTTGTTAGGCTTTGTGCAACTAGCAGTTTTAACCACTGAGCCATTTCCTCAGGCCCTAGACTTTTATAATTTATTTTAAATATTTGAGTAAGGCCCAGATGTAAATTTGTAAAGCTGTAAACCTAGAAATAATTTATTTTATTTGTTTTTTAGAGGTAAGGTCTTCCCTCAAGCCTAGATTGACCTGGAACTTCTGTAGCCCCAGGCTAGCCTCTAACTCTAGGCAGTCCTGCTATCTCAGCCCCCTTAGTGCTAGGATTCAATATGTGCAGCACTACACCCTGCTAAGAAATAATTCCTTTACTTTCTTCTCCAGGAGTTGGTCTGAATAGCACTACTCAGAGTGTTTTGAGTCGCCCAATGCAGAGGAAGCTTGTAACTCTGGTCCACTGCCAACTAGTTGAAGAAGAAGGCAGGATTCGTGCCATGAGGGCTGCTCGGTCTTTAGGTGAACGGACTGTTACAGAGCTCATTCTCCAGCACCAGAATCCTCAACAACTTTCTTCTAATCTCTGGGCAGCAGTCAGGGCTAGGGGCTGCCAGTTCCTGGGACCAGGTATATAATTAAAATATGGCATTTTTTCTACTAGTTATTCTAAAAACATAGTGTAAACTATCTTCAGTAATATACAAAGACTAGACCTTTGTGATAGCCTACTATCAAATACCATTCCATTTGATAATCCTGGCTTGAGTAATCTGTACATGTTATTTTTTTATAGCATTTAAAATTTTTCTCTTTCTTAAAAATTGTGTGTGTAGCCGGGCGTGGTGGTGCACGCCTTTAATCCCAGCACTCTGGGAGGCAGAGGTAGAGGATCACTGTGAGTTCAAGGCCACCCTGAGACTACATAGTGAATTCCAGGTCAGCCTGGACCAGAGTGAGACCCTACCTCAAAAAAAAAAAAAATATATATGTAGCCAGGCATGGTGGCACACATCTTTAATCCCAGCACTTGAGAGGCAGAGGGAGGAGAATCACCATGAGTTCAAGGCCATATGCTGAGACTACATAGTGAATTCCAGTTCAGCCTGGAATGTGAGACCTTATTCCAACAACACAACAAAAAATGGTCTGTATTTGGATATATATGGTCTTATGCCCCATGTTGCACACAGAAGTCAGAGGACAACCTTGGGGTATTTGTTCTTTCCTTCTAGTTTTTTTCTGAGGCTGGGTCTCCCTTTTATTATTATTATTATTATTATTATTATTATTATTTTTGCTGCTATATATATACCAGACTAGCTGGCCTGTAAGCTTTCAACTTCTGGCTCTGCCTCCCATATCCATAGGCCTGTTGGGATCACAGAACTTGGACTGGCAGTCTTGCAACCAAGCCTCTTTAACCATTGAGCCATCTCCCCAGCTCTAAACTTTCTCTTGTTAAAAAAACTTTTTGGGGCCGGCTGTGGTGGCACACGCCTTTAATCCCAGCACTCGGGAGGCAGAGGTAGGAGGGTCACTGTGTGTTTGAGGCCAGCCTGAGACTCCATAGCGAAATCCAGGTCAGCCTGAGCTAGATAGAGTGAGACCCTACCTCAAAAATCAAAAAAAGTTAAAAAAAAAAAAAAAAAAAACAACTTTTTGGGGCTGGGGAAATGGCTTAGCAGTTAAGGCATTTGCCTGCAAAGCCTAAGGACCCTGGTTCGACTCCCCAGGACTCACGTAAGCCAGATGTACATGGGGGTACGTATGTCTGGAATTTGTTTGCAGTGGCTGGAGGCCCTGGTGTGTCCTTTCTCTCTGCCTCTTCCTCTGTCTCTGTCACAAATAAATTAATAAAATATATTTAAAAAACTGGGGGGGGGGGTCCCTTAGGCGTGGTGACGCACTCTTTAATCCCAGCACTCTGGAAGCAGAAGTAGGAGGATCACTATGAGGTCGAGGCCACCCTGAGACTACGTAGTGAATTCCAGGTCAGCCTGGACCAGAGTGAAATCCTACCTTGTAAAATTTTTTTTAAAAAGGGGTGAATTATGAATAAAGTTTATTCAGGGGAAAATCACAAATTGTGAGGTCTTTAAGGGGGATTGGGGGTTAAGATAAACGGGGGCTTTTAAAAAAGAGATTAGGAACTGGAGAAATGGTTTAGCAGGTAAGGTGCTTGCCTGCAAAGCCAAGGGACCCAGGTTCTGTTCCTCAGGACTCATGTAAAGCCAGATGCACAAGGTGGCACATGCGTTTGGAGTTCATTTGCAGTGGCCAGAGGCCCTGGCTCACCCATCCTCATCCTCTCCCTCTCCCTCTCCCTCTCCCTCTCCCTCTCCTCTCTCTCTCTCTCTCTCTCTCTCTCTCTCTCTCTCTCTCTCTGCCTCTTGCTGTCTTTCAAATCAATGAATAAAAATATTTTTAAATGATTTAAAAAGAGATGAAGGTAAAGTTGCAAGCACATGGACTAAAAAGAGGCTGAGGCTTTTATAGAGAAATTAAGAGTAAAGCTGCAAGCATGTGGAAAGTAGAATCTAGGGGCTTGTGTAGGGACACTGAGAGAAGTTAAGAGGACAGTAAGGCTCAAGGTAAAAAGAGGGCAGTTATCACAGCAGAGACCCAGAGATTCAGAGGAGAAATGAGTAATGAAGAAAGCTACACTATGGTTACCCCAAGTTTAAAGAAACTACACAAGTAGCAAACCTAGAGTTAGTAAAAGTACTCACATGGTAGATCTAGGATGTAAGGAACATATGCACATGGTAGATTAGAGACCAGAGGAAAATCATGCATGCAATCAAAGTGAGAAGTTACCCCAAACTGTAAAGCAGAGGCAAGCAGTAAAGTTCCTCCAGACCAAGAAGCACTTTTATGCTCTTCACTCCCCCAGTCAGTCTGGTGAGGGGGGAAGCCAGACTCACATGTATACCTGTGGCCCAAGTACAGAGAAGCAAGTAGGCCAGCAGAGCAAGAAAAACAGTGGAGGGCGTGGAGACCCTACCTCAAAAAAGCAAAAAGAGGGATGGAGAGATGGCTTAGTTATTAAGATGCTTGCCTGGGGCTGGAGGGATGGTTTAGTGGTAAAGGGGCTTGCCTATAAAACCAAAGGACCCAGGTTCAATTCCCTAGGATCCACATTAGCCAGATGCACAAGGGGGCACCTGCATATGGAGTTCATTTGCAGTGGCTAGAGGCCCTGGTATGCCCATTCTCTCTTTCTCTGTCCCTCTTTGTCAAATAAATAAATAAGTAAAAACAAAATATTTCTTTAAAAAAAGATGCTTGCCTGTGAAACCTAAGGACCTAGGTTCAGTTCCCCAGGACCCACATAAGCCAGATGCACAAGGTAGCACATGCATCTGGAGTTCATTTGCAGCAGCTGGAGGCCCTGATGCATCCATTCTCTCTATCTGCCTCTTTCTCTCTCAAATAAACAAACAAACAAATAAATAAAAATTTAAAAAGAGAATAAATTTTTGCCATTAAAAGAAAATCTGGGAGGCTGGATGGCTTAGTGGTTAAAGCATTTGCCTGCAAAGCCAAAAGATCCCAGTTTGACTCTCCAGGACCCACGTAAGCCAGATGCACAAGGGAGAGCATGGATCTGGAGTTTGTTTGCAAGGACTGGAGGCCCTGGCACGCCCATTCATATTCTCTCTCTCTCTCTCTCTCTCTCTCTCATAAATAATATATATCTATATAAAAGAAAAAGAAAATCTGGGAGCTGGCAGTGGTGATCCATGCCTTTAATCCCAACACTAGGGAGTCTGAGGTAAGAGGATCACCAAGTTCAAGACCAGCCTGGGCTAGAGTGAAACCCTACCATGAAATAAAACAGTCCCCAGACTGAGAAGATGGCTCAGGTGTATGAACAGTTACTGCATAAATATAAGGACCTAAGTTTGATGCCCAACACCCAGGTTTAAAGTTGGGTAGACAAGTGCCTTAACTGTTAAGTTATCTGTCCAGCCCCAGTTTATTCATTTTGAAATGTTTTCCTTAATATACTAATCACTTATCTACTTAGCAAAACATGACAGCATGTTGCCCACATTAGTTTAAATGTATAGTTGCAAAGATTTATATTGCTTGTGAATTATGGAGTATTGTATGTTGTTCTTCGCATAATAAGTTTTGGTTTTATCCCATTTTTCCTAGCAATGCAGGAGGAAGCTCTAAAGCTGGTTTTGCTGGCCTTGGAAGATGGTTCTGCTTTGTCACGAAAAGTATTGGTTCTCTTTGTGGTACAGAGATTAGAGCCACGTTTTCCTCAAGCCTCCAAAACTAGCATTGGACATGTTGTTCAGCTCCTTTATAGAGCCTCCTGTTTCAAGGTATGAACCTATATTCAATTTTAGCTTAAAACATTGTCTTTTCCTAAATAAGTAGTAATACTTTGTGCTGAATAAAATTGCCTGTACCTTCTTAGAAAGTCTCTACAATAGTTTTTTTCCCCTCTCTTTTTTTTTGGGGGGGGGGTGCACTTCCCCAAGGTAGGGTCTTGCTCTACCCTAGACTGACCGAGAATTCACTATGAAGTCTTAGTGTGGCCTTGAACCCACAGCGATCCTCCTACTTCCTCCCCAGGGCTGGGATTAAAGGCCTGTGCCACCATGCCTGGATCTTAGTGGTTCTTTTTGGAAATGAAAAATGTAAATTGAGTAACAGTCTAGCTAAATTACTGGATTATTTTAAATTACTGGTTTTGTTTTTTGTTTATTTGCATTGGTGGAGATTAATCCCAGGGCCTTGCCTTTGCTAATCAAGTGTTCTATTGAGGTACATCCGCAACCCATAATTTTTTTTTTTTTTTTGCTTGTTTGTGTATTGTGGGGTATGTGAGTATGTATATGTGGTGTAGGGTATATGTTTGATGTGTGTAGGAGTGTATGCATATGTGTATGTGCATGCAGCACCCCAGGGTACCAGTGGTGGGCTGGTCTTGCCCACGCAGGCTGGAATGGTTTAGTGTCCTGCTCCATGGCTCTTCTGTTTGTTTTTATTTGAGCTGGAATCTCTTAGTGATCCCAGAGTTTATCATGTCTTTATGAGCTCCCATGATTCTTCAGTGTGTGCTCCCCTATAGGGCTGGGTTCTAGATGTGCCTATCTACACCTAGCTGTGGGTCCTGGGGATCGAACTTGAGAGAGGTCTTTCAGGCCCTCCTGCTTTTAACTGCTGAGCCATAAACCCCTAAATTTAAGTGAAGAGATTAATAAGCCATGTCTATTCCCCCACCCAGACTGTAACCAGAATTCATCTGAAGAGAGTTAGTGAAACAATAGTAAGTTTCGTATATTTGCTCCTTGTGTAATTTCACATTTGCATTACAGGAGCTCCAGTTGCCAATTTGAGTTCAGCATATATAATATTGCTGAGTGTATTCTCTTGTGTTCTAAATTGGTTCTGGGGCTGGAGAGATGGCTCAGTGCTTAAAGGTGCTTAAGCAAAGCCTGACGGCCTGGGTTCAGTTACTTAGTATCCCTGAAAAAAATCCAGATAAACACTGGCACATGTGTCTGGAGTACATCTGCAGTGGGAGGAGGCCCTGGTGGGCCCATATACACTCTCTCTTATAAATAATATTTAAAAATTAATTGAATCTGCACTACTTCAAATTTTGGTGCCTACCATGTGTCACTTACCATTCATTCTTTTTTCCTGTCTTCTTGCTTTTGAAACAACCTATAACCAGTACTTCATGGCTCTGCTAATTAATGCAGTCCATTCCTGAAATCATCACATTGCTTTAACTCTGATATTGTAGTGATTTAGGGGCTCTGAGGCTGTCAGTCCCATAGCCAAAAAGACCCAAACCATCCCAAATTGTTTATAAATACAGAAATTCACTTGCAGTAGTGTAATGTGATTTTGCAGTCAAATTTGGAATATATTTCAAACTATTTGTCTGCTTTAAGTGTATGTGTTTTCCTTGAACAGTATTAGATAAAAAACAGGAGTTTGGGGCTGGACAGGTAACTTTGTAGTTAAGACGCCTATGAAGCCTAAGAACTCCTGTTTGAATCTCCAGGTCCCATGTAAGCCAGATGCACGGTAACACAAGCATGCAGTGTTGCACATGCGCACAAGGGTGGGGCGCACGTGTCTGGAGTTTGCTCACAGTGGTTAAAGGCTCTGGCGCACCCATTCTCTTCCCCCTAAAAAAATAAATAAAAATAAAAGCAAAGGCAAAACAAAAGAAGCTAAAAAAAAAAAAAAGGAGCTGGGGAAGTTGGCAAATACCTCTATTCTCACTCAGCACTTAGGAAGTTGGTGCAGAAGGATTGTAAATTTTAGACAGGCATAGGTTATGTATCAAGACCCTGTCTCAAAACAACAACAAAAATAAAAGAGATTTAAGGGCTAGAGATAGTGGAGTACATTTCCTGCATAAGCATGAGGGCTGGAGGTGCCTAGGACTGGGAGTTTAAAATCTCCATGTTTTCACCCACATAAAGCAGCTGGGCATGTCCATGAATACCTATAACAGAGGAGAGCAGAGACCTGAGAATGTTCTCAGGGTTCCATGTGCCTGAAATCAGTAAAAGGAGACTCAAGCTCCAAAACAAAGACCAGGGGAAGATCTGTGGAGTAGAATACCCTGTAGCCCACTCTGGCCACTGCAGGCAGCAAGCAAGTAGTACACCATAGGGGATATACTTATATATGTACCGTGCAGACACACAAGCAAAATTTTTGTTGTTGTTCTGAGGTAGGGTGTCTCGCTAGCTCAGGCTGACCTGGATGGAATTCACTATGTAATCTCAGGGTGGCCTCCAACTCTCTGAGATTAAAGGCATGTGCTCTTCCCTTGTGAATAGTAAGTGTCTCAGAAACCTTCAAATACCCACAAAACTCTTGATCTTGAGTAGAAGCAGTAACAGTGAGAGTATAGCTCATTGGTTGAGAACTTGTCTCTAGAATGTGAGATGCTTTTGGTTCAGTGCCTTAAGTATAATCAGTCAATAAAGAATTTACAGTGAGCCGTGGGCCGTGGTGGTACACACCCTTAATCCCGGCACATTAATCCCAGGCCAGAGGTAGGAGGATCATCAGGAGTTTGAGGCCACCTAGTGAATTGCAGGGGCTGGAGAGATGGTTTAGAGGTTAAGGCGTTTGCCTGCAAAGCCAAAGGATCCCAGTTTGATTCTGCAGTACCCATGTAAGCCGGATGCACAAGGGGGCTCATGAGTCTGGAGTTGGTTTGCAGTGGCTGAATGCCCTGGTGTGCCCATTCTTTCTCTCTCTCTCTCACAAATTAATTAATTAATTAATTAATTAAAAATTAAAAAAATAATTAACAGTGCATTTTTTTTAAAAATGGAATTTGGGGCTGGAGAGATGGCTTAGTGGTTAAGCTCTTGCCTGTGAAGCCTAAGGATCCCGGTTCAAGACTCAATTCCCCAGGACCCATGTTAGCCAGATGTACAAGACGGCACACGCATCTGGAGTTTGTTTGCAGTGGGTGGAGGTCCTGGTGCACCCATTCTCTCACTCTCTCTCTCTCTCTCTCTCTCTGTCTCTTGCTCTTAAGTAAGTAAATAAAAATAAACAAAAAATTTTTAATTGAATTTGGGCGGTCGAGATGTCTTAGTGGTTAAGGAACTTGCCTGCCAAGCCTAAGGTCCCAGGTTTGATACCCCAGTACTCACGGAAGCCAGATGCACAAGGTGGCACATGCACCTGGAATTCATTTGCAGTGGCTAGAAGCCCTGATGCACTTATTCTGTCTCTTTCTCTATCTGCCTCTTTCTCTCTCTCTCAAATACTTTTTAAAAAAAGAAAAAGAAAAAATGGAAATGTAAAATTTCTATTATTTATGTTTTTAAAGAGATCTTTGAGTTTAAGAGTGATAGAAAGACAGTGACAGTATAGGCACGCCAGGGCTTCTTATTGCTGCAAACAGTTCTAGATTCATGTGCCACTTTTTATGAGTGCTAGGGAATCAAACCTGGCTGGGCCTGTAGGCTTTGTAGGCAAGCACCTTTAACCGCTGAGCCATCTCTCCAATCCGCTGCTTTAAAAAAAATACACACACACATACATACATATATTTTGCCGGACATAGTGGCACACACCTTTAATCCTAACACTCGGGAGGCAGAGGTAGGAGAATTACTGTGAGTTCGAGGCCACCCTGAGACTACATAGTGAATTCCAGGTCAGCCTGGGCTAGAGCAAGACTGTACCTCAAAAAAAACAAAAACAACAACAACAACAAAATATATATACATTAGAGAGAGAGAGGAGGGAGAGAGAATGGGCACTCCAGGGCCTCCAGCTGCTGCAAACAAACTCCAGATGCATACGCCACCTTGTGCATCTATCTGGTTTATGTGGGTCCTGGGGAATTGAACCTGGGTCCTTTGGTTTTGCAGGGAAGTGCCTTAATGGCTAAGCCATCTATCTCTCCACCCCACTGTTGTTTGAGACAAACTCACTGTGTAGCTTGGACAGGCCTAGATCCCTATATCTCAGATTTATAATTATGTGCCACATAGCTAGATAAAAATGAAGTGTTAGAATAATTTTGATCTTAATACAACATTGGGTCTCTTTAAAATTCTTAATTGTTTTTAGAGTGAGAAAATATTTGGGGATATAGCTTAGTGGTAAGATGCGTGTCTTGAACTTCCTATATTGACATGTCTAGCCTTGGACTTCTGATCCTCCTGATGTGTGCCAAATTAGTCATCTTTTAAAATCACTCCAGTATCTAAAGCATCAGTTAAACTTTTTTTTTTTTTTTTTTCGAGGTAGGGTCTCACTTGGGTCCAGGCTGACCTGGAATTCACTATGTGGTCTCAGGGTGGCCTCAAACTCACAGCCAGTTTAACTTTTTTATATTAAAAATTATTTTGAGAAAGCCGGGCGTGGTGGCGCACCTTTAATACCAGCACTCGGGAGGCAGAGGTAGGAAGGTCACCGTGAGTTTGAAGCTACCCTGAGACTACATAGTGAATTCCAGGTCAGCCTGAACTGGAATGAAACCCTACCTTGAAAAAAAAATTTCATTACCAGGCGTGATGGCACACACCTTCAATCCCAGCACTTGAGAGTCAGAGGTAGGAGGATTGCTGTGACTTTGAGGCCACTCTGAGTCTGCATAGTGAATTCCAGGTCAGCCTGAGCTAGAGCGAGACCCTGCCTTGAAAAGAAAAAAAGCAAACAAAAAAAGTTTAAAAGTTGTTATTCTTTTACTTCATTCTGAGATTACTTGTCTTATTAGGTGACCAAACGTGATGAAGACTCTTCTCTGATGCAACTAAAAGAAGAATTTAGAACATACGAAGCCCTGCGCCGAGAGCATGACTCCCAGATAGTACAGA
Organism: Dipus sagitta; assembly: GCA_036346955.1. Classification (NCBI taxonomy): domain Eukaryota; kingdom Metazoa; phylum Chordata; class Mammalia; order Rodentia; family Dipodidae; genus Dipus; species Dipus sagitta. The sequence continues at coordinate 299,644,354 of CM070770.1, read as the reverse complement.
TTGCTATGGAAGCAGGCTTAAGAATTGCTCCAGACCAATGGTCCTCTTTACTCTATGGAGACCAATCTCACAAATCTCACATGCAGTCCATTATTGACAAGGTAGGATCTTTTTTGGGGGGGTGGGGGGAATCATTTTTGTTCTTTACTTCTTTGGCTAATCTTCGTCAAATGGTTATGAAAGTGTTTGTCCAGCTCTTGTAAATTACATTCACTGTGACTTGTGTTATAACAAATCATACCAGAATAACAGTGTTCTGCATTCATTTGAGTATCTCCTTTCTTCATTTTGCCACTACCTCTTTCTTTATTCCTTGTTCTCTTTTTATTTTTTAAAAATTTTTTTTGTTCATTTTTTATTTATGTAGTTGAGAGTGACAGACACACAGAGAAAGGCAGAGAGAGAGAGAGAGAGAGAGAGAATGGGCACCAGGGCCTACAGCCACTGCAAACAAACTCCAGATGTGTGCACCCCCTTGTGTGTCTGGCTAACGTGGTTCCTGGGGTATCGAGCCTTGAAATCAGTAAAAGGAGACTTTCTCTGTCAAATAAGTAAATAAATAAAAATAAAATATTTTTGTTAAAAGGTGTTAGAGCTGGGCGTGGTGGCACATGCCTTTAATCCCAGCACTAGGTAGGCAGAGGTAGGAGGATTGCCACAAGTTCTAGGCCACCCTGAGATTACATAGTGAATTCTAGGTCAGCCTGAGCTAGAGTGACACCTTACCTCAAAACAAACAAACAAACAAAAACTATTATCTGGTCTTTAGGAAAGTTAATGTTTATCTTTGTTTTAAGTTGCAGACTCCAGCCTCTTTTGCACAGAGTGTTCAGGAACTAACAATTGCTCTCCAGCGGACTGGAGACCCAGCAAACTTGAATCGACTAAGACCTCATTTGGAACTACTAGCAAATATTGACCCCAGTCCAGGTAAACCCACAGGAAATTAATGGGCTATCTTGTGTGTGCCCTGAGTGCCATTCAGTAATTTTTAATTATCCTCTTTTATAGTTCTCTGTAATTTCCCAGAATAGTTTCCCAATATTTTTTTTAATAGTGCTTTAGTTTTTGCCCCATCTACTTCTGGTGGGCAGCCAAAAAGCCTTGGTAATAGTAGCCTGTGTTGAGGCTGGAGAGGTGGTTCAATGGTCAAGGAACTTTGCCTGCAAAGCCTCCGATATCTTCACTAAATGTTCTAGCTTATCTTTTAGGTATTTTTCCCCTGCCTATTTTTTATTAACTTTTGTTGTTGATTTTGCCTCCCAGTACTGGGATTAAAGACATGCACCATTTTGTTTGTTATCTGGATCTTCTTGAGTGAAATGGTATATTAGTTTTCATGATCATTGGTTGTGCAGCAACTAGAAGATACCTCAGATGGAGCCAGTGCTCTGGGACATAGTTCTTTCAATGACCTCTTTATCATCTTTATCTTTACTTTCTTTGTTCTCCCTTCTTCCTTGCCCCTGTTGAAATTTCATTTGACCATTAAAACACAGTTCAGGTGCCATCACTTAGAAGTCTTTCATTGGAAATCATCTTTAAAAAATGTCTTTTCAGCTGGGCATGGTGGCACATACCTTTAATCCCAGCACTCAGGAGGCAGAGGTAGGAGGATCTCCACAAATATGAGGCCAGCGTAGGCTACAGAGTGAGTTCCAGATCAACCTGGGCTAGAGTGAGACCCTACCATGAAAAAAAAAATTATTTCATATTTAGCTAAACATTCTGTTTACTACTACCTGATTTATGTTGAAACTTAAAAATAAACATACAAATTGGTTGACTCGGGATCTCAGGGGTCTTGGGGATCCCGGACGAGCCCCCAGATGTTATGCCCAGATTGCGGAGTCCCCCAAGAGAGTTGGACATGTATGCAACAGGAAAGAGCTTTATTTTGGGCTTAAGCTCGGGCTCCAGACTTTACCAATGCAATGGGTCTGTCCAACAGCCCCAAATGGTGTCTTGGAGGAGCTTTTATTAGGTTCATACATAGAAAAGGGGAATTTCCAACGTAGCAAAGTCCGTCATGGTGTTACTTTGGTTTGGGCTCTTCACTATCATCTGGCTCACTTAATTTCTTTCTTGTTTCCTTTTGTCTGGTTATTTTTGTTTGCAACTCCACTGTGATAGTGTGAATGTAAAACATCCCCCATAGCCTTATGTGTGTGATTAAGTCTGACACTTGGTTCCCACCCAACTGGTGGCAGTTTGGGAAAGTTGTGAAGCTTTTGGGGGATAGAGCCTTGCTAGAGCTGGTGTGTCACTGAGGACAGGCTTAGGGGTGATAGAGTCCAGCTCCAGGGCCAGTACTCAGATTACTGTTACTTCATTCCTTGTCATACTTTCCCTTGAAACACAACCTGAACAGGCCCTTTCCATAAGCTTCTTCTGGTTGGGTGTGGGTTTTGTTGTTTTTCAAGGTAGGGTTTCGCTGTAGCCCAGGCTAACCTGGAATTCACTGTGTAGTCTCAGGGTGGCCTGGAACTCATGGTGATTCTCCTCTGGGTTTAAAGGCGTGCGCCCACCCAAGGGTATGGGGGGTTTTGTTTGGTTTTGGTTTTTGTTATTTTGTTTTTTCCTAGACAGGGTTTTACTCTAACCTAGGCTGGCCTGGAATTTAGTATGTAGCCCCAGACTAACCTCTTGAGGGCTGGGATTGAAGGCCTGCTTGTTATACACCCAGCTGCTTGGTATTTTTTTTTTTATATAATTAAGTACATTTTATTAATCAAGTGGTGTTGTTTGTTTTCACCTTTGAAATGATGGCTAGGTGAACAAGTTATTGTCTCAAAAGATATTTAGTGCTGAACTAGATTGTACCAAAGTGCTGGTACTGACTTAATTATTAGTTTACTATTAGGTGAAATACTGTATAACATTAAAGTTTAATTTGTTGTATAGATGCCCCTTCTCCTACATGGGAACAACTGGAAAATGGGTTGGTTGCTGTGCGCACAGTGGTACATGGGCTGGTTGATTATATCCAAAACCACAGCAAAAAAGGAGCAGATCAACAGCAGGTAAGCCAAACTGCAAGTAAGCCACTGTAGGAACAGATTTAATAAAAAAAGAAAAAGGGAATATTTGAGATTCTTGACTATAGAAAATATAATTTAGCATGGTTCTAGCTAATGTACTGGTTTTATTTAGTAATTTATCTGACAACATTCATGTAATCTTTATTGATCTTATGTTATACAGGGGTCACTTTTCACATTGAAAGTAGCAACATTTGATGAACAAAGTAAATTCTGTGGTAAAGTTTATTTCATTTAAATATGATTACTCTATATTATTTTCCAGCTTGACAGAAATTGTTACTTTTTAGTACTGATGCTGTATGCTCACATGTGTAGATATTTTCTCTATATTGGTATTTTAAGGTTTTTTTATTCATAATATTTGTTACTCTGGTAGGTCAAATTCTCAATTTTTGAATAAAACATATGATAATAAAATGTAATATGTTTTGGCTGAGTTTTAAATTTTATTTCCAGTAATTTACTTTTATCCTTTGGATTCATTTTAGGATATTAGAGCTTTCATTTTATTGTGGTAAACATGTTAGCTTAAAATTTTGTTAGTAATTTATTTGGTTTACATAAATACTAGTGATCTAAACACAGATTAAGGCTTTATTTTATGACTAAAAAACAAAAGAAAGGGGGATAAAGAGATGGGAGATGGCTCAGTAGTTAAAGGCACTTACATACAAAGTCTGATGACCTGGGTTCAATTCTCCAGTACCCATATGAAGACAAATGGACAAAGTGGCATGTGTGTCTTGAGTTCACTTGCAGCAAGAGGCACATCCATATTATCCATATTCTCATTCATTCAGTTCTCGCTCTCTTAAATAAAACTTACAATTCTTACCCGGGCGTGGTGGCGCACGCCTTTAATCCCAGCACTCGGGAGGCAGAGGTAGGAGGATCGCCGTGAGTTCGAGGCCACCCTGAGACTCCATAGTGAATTCCAGGTCAGCCTGGGCTAGAGTGAGACCCTACCTCAAAAAACCAAAAAAAAAAAAAAAAAAAAAAAAAAGTTACAATTCCTGAGACAGGTGACTTTCCTATACTTAGTTTACATAGTTTACATAAGCATGGGAATTAGCTTATCCTTATCAGAATCCTAAACTGACACCATAAAATTTACATTTTGTCGAGGCTGACAAGGCGGGTCAGTGGTTAGACACATTTGCTATGCAAGCCTGCCTAATGGAGTTTGATTCCCCAGAATCCTTATAAAGCCAAAGGCAAAGTGGCATTTGTATCTGTAATGTCAAGTGCACCCATGGAAATAGGAGGTGAAGCCAGGAGAATTTCAGGGTTGGCAGACCACCTAGACTGGCCTTCTCAGCAGCAAAAAACATGGTGAAGTGTAATAATAAAAAATGTATTGACAAGCTGGGTTTGGTGGTGCACACCTTTACTCCCAGCACTTGGGAGGCAGTGGTAGGATTGCCATGAGTTCGAGGCCAGCCTGAGACTACATAGTAAAGTCTAGGTCACCCTGGGCTAGAGCAAGATTCCACTTTGAAAAACCAAAAAATAAAATAAAATAAAAAGACATTGACGGGGGGGGGGAGATAAAAATTAAAACAAAACCCTTTTTCTTTTTTTTTTTTTTTGTTTGTTTGTTTGTTTTTGAGACTCTATTTCAAACAAGGTGAAAGGAAAAGAGTAACACCCTAGGATTGTCCTCTGACTCCCCACACCTGCACCTTTACACATAGCTTCCCGTACACGCAGAAATTTGAAAATTCACATTTGCTTTGTTTTGATGCTTTTCTTTCCTCTAATTACTGATTTTGGTCTCAGCCTCCACAGCATAGCAAATATAAAACATACATGTGTCGAGATATGAAGCAGAGGGGAGGATGCCCTCGTGGAGCCAGCTGCACATTTGCACACTCTCAAGAGGAACTGGAAAAGTAAGTATGGAAATCATGAGGGACAGCTATTGCAGTAAGGCGTAAGAAGAAATGCAGAAAGAATAATTGAATTTTCTTCAGTGCACAGGAAATTGTTAGACTGCCTTCTTAAAAATTTTTATTTATTTATTTGTTTGTTTGTTTAAGAGAGAAAGAGGCAGACAGACAGAGAAAGAGAGAGACTGGGGGTGCCAGGGCCTCCAGCCACTGAAAACAAACTCAAGACACATGTGCTACCTTGTGGTTTACGTGGGTGCTGGGGAATTGAACCGAGGTCCTTTGGCTTTGCAGGCAAATGCCTTAACCGCTAAGCCATCTCTCCAGCCCCTAACTTCTTATTAGTGCAATTTTTTCAGCTTTCATTACATTGTTCCTACAGATAAAGTTATTTTTATCATTAACTAAATTTCAGAATGAGTAATTTTCACTAAAATAGTGACATTCTGTAATTTTCATCAATTTTAGCTGATGTTTACTAATTTCATGATATGTTTATAGTTTTAAAATTTGCTGTTAACTTCTTAGGTTCTTCAAGTACCAGATTAATTCTAGTGTTAAATTTTCTAGAACATAGCTATGAGAGGTGGCTTAGTGGTTAAGGCACTTGCCTGTGAAGCCTGAGGACCCAGGCTCAATTCCCCAGTACCCACATAAGTCAGCTGCACAAAGTGGCACATGCATCTGGAGTTCATTTGCAGTGGCTGGAAGCCCTAGCATGCCCATTCTGTGTGTCTCTGTCTCTGTCTGTCTCTCTCTCTCTCTCTCTCCTGTTTCTATTTTAAAATATTTTTAAAATTTTTTTCTAGAACATTAAAGAAAGGAAAAACTTAATTTTTTTAATAAAGCCAGTATAACAATGATAGTAAATTAGACAAAGGTAATACAATTAAAAATCCTACAAATGATGCACTTGGGATGATAGCTCAGCAGTTGAAGTCACTTTCTTGCAAAATCTCCCAACCTGGGTTTAAATTTCCCAGCCACCCACATATGGCCAAATGCAGAAGTGGCACATACATCTGGTGCTTGTTAAACAGCTTTAAATCCTAGAAATTAAAGCCAAATTAAATAATTCCTTAAAATATATACCATATCTCAGTACAGAGTTATGTAATTAATTACCATAAGTTAGGGAGGAAATAACTATGTAACTAAAAGGTTCTCAGAGGCACTTGAATAAAGTCCAAAATGAGTAATAGACCGAACTCCCACAATACAACATACAACAGAAATAGACATTCTCAACACGTTAGTTAGTTGATATTTTTGTTTTGTTTTCTGAGGTAGGGTCTTGCTCTAGTCCAGACTAACCTGGAATTCATTGTGTAATCTCAGGGTGGCCTTGAACTCATGGTGATTCTCCTACTTTTGTCTCCTCAGTGCTGGAATAAAGGTGTGTGCCAACATGCCTGCCAGCAAGTTAAATTTTAAAAGCCAACGTAGGGCCTGGAGTGATGGCTTAGTGGTTGAGGCACTTGCCTGCAAAGCCAAAGTACCAGGTTCAACTCCCCAGGACCCACATAAAACAGACAAGATGGCACATGTGTCTGGAGTCCCTTTCCAAGGAGTGGAGGCCCTGATGCATACATTCTTCCTCTCTCCCGCCCCCTTTCAAATAAATACATAAAAATTTTTTTAAAGAAATTCATACCAAAAAGCCTTTTATTTATTCGTTTGAGAGAGAGAGAGAAACAGAGAGGGAGAATGGGTGCACCAGGGCCTACAGCCACTGCAAACAAACTCCAGATGTATGCTCCACCTTGTGCATCTGGCTTATGTGGGTCCTGGGGAATCAAACCAAGGTCCTTTGGCTTTGCAGGCAAGCGCCTTAACTGCTAAACCATCTCTCCAGCCCCATAAAATATTTTTTAAAAGCCAACAGTAGCAAAATGCTTACTACAGTGTTTGATTTAATCTTATAAAGGAAAAAAAAACTCTTATTATTGTCATTCTCGAAGTAGTAACTAATGTAGACTTAAGGAAGAGAATGTAGTGGACTTGAAATTATTTGGAAAAGCTCTAGACACATAATACAAACTGAGAATTTATTAAATTTGCATTTCCTTTAAATTACAGAAATGAATCTGTCAAATAAACTAAAAAGGGAAATATACTCAGCTGCAAATTAAGACATGGGATGAGTATGTTGCTCACTAGTCGATTTTGGGCTTAATATGAAGGAGACCTTGGTTTTAGTCCAACACCACAGGAAAAAGCAAAACCAGCCTCGAAATTTAAGATCCCTTTTGCTCTCGTCTTGGTAACACATGTCTATCACCCCAAACCTTGGGAGGCAGGAAGGTCCTCCTCAGCTATATAGCAAGTTTGAGACCACTCTGGGTTATAGGAGAACCAGTCTCAAAACAAAACATTAAAAAGATCCCGTTTGCCTTATTTTATGAGCTAAAGTGATTATCAAGAATGACACTACATGGAAATAAGAAGAATTTTTAAAACATAGACTGTTTAGTATATGCGGTGATGGGTATGGTGGCTCACACTTTAATCCCAACATTCCCAGAGGCCAAGGTAGAAAGATCATTGATTTGAGGCTAACCTGGGACTATATAGTGAATTATAGGTCAGCCTGGGCTCAAGACTCTACCTTGAAAACAAAACAAAAACATGAAACATTTAGTATATATGGTGAAGGTGATATTTCACATTAATAGCAAACAAAAAATCAAAGCTAATGGTGAAATGACTGCTATCATTTGAATGATTTTTACCTCAGTCTTTATACTAATACTTTTTGCGGGGGGGGGGTGCCTGAATCTGTACAGCTGGGGAATTGAACCTGGGTCCTTAGACTTCGCAAGCAAGCGCCTTAGCTGCTAAACCATCTCTCCAGCCCCAGTTTTAAGTTTTTATTTACTTATTGTGTGTGTGTATACATACGTGTACATATAAATGAATGTGCCACTTTGTATCTGGCTTTCTGTTGGGTGCTGGGGAATTGAACCTAGGTTGTCAGCAGGCTTAACAATCACCTTTATCCATAACATTAAACATAACATAACTTAGTTTAACTTTGACAGTAGTTTTTTAAAAATGTCTTAGCATGCCGGGCGTGGTGGCGCACGCCTTTAAACCCAGCACTCGGGAGGCAGAGGTAGGAGGATCGCCGTGAGTTCGAGGCCACCCTGAGACTCCATAGTGAATTCCAGGTCAGCCTGGGCTAGAGTGAAACCCTACCTTGAAAAACCAAAAAAAAAAAAAAATGTCTTAGCAGTTAGACTTACTTTTATTGTTGAAGGACAAGGAGGGTGGATTTTGATGGTGATGTTTGACTTTTCTTGAAAGATATAAAGAAACAACTGTTCACTCCTTTAACAAGTGTTGAGGGAGTTTTCCTAGTTTAAAGAAAAAAAATCTGGGCATGGTGGTGCATGCCTTTAATCCCAGCCTGAGACTATATAGTAAATTCCAGGTCAGCCTGGGCTAGAGCAAAACTCTACCTTGAGAAAAGAAAAAGCAAGCCAGGCGTGGTGGCACACACCTTTAATCCCAGCACCCGGGAGGCAGAGGTAGGAGGATCACCGTGAGTTCGAGGTTACCCTGAGTCTACATGGTGAATTCCAGGTCAACCTGGACTAGAGTGAAACCCTACTTCGAAAAACTTAAAAAAAAAAAAAAAGCAAGAGCACTTTAGTGTTTTAATTTTTTTATATTTGTTTGTATGTGGTTTTTGATGTGTATGCCTTTGCTTTCCATATAGGTTTCGTAAAATGAACAAACGTCTGGTTCCCCGAAGACCCCTTAGTGCCTCTTTGGGTCAGCTTAATGAAGTGGGACTTCCTTCACCAGCTATCCTTCCAGATGAAGGTGCAGTGGATCTGCCCAGCAGGAAACCTGCTTTGCCTAATGGAATTGTATCAGCTGGGAATACAGTAACACAGCTGATTCCGCGTGGGACAGACCCCAGTTACGATTCTAGTCTGAAACCAGGAAAGATAGATCATCTGAGCAGTAGTGCTCCTGGATCCCCTCCTGACTTGTATGTCATTTTCTTTCCCTGTGTTAGTTTCTTCCTTGTAAACATAGATGGAATAAGTAATTTTTTTTCTAAAGAAAATAATGTATTTTTTGGAAAATTTTATCTTTGTACATTTATTTGCAAGGGTGGAGGGGCCCCCAGGCACATTAGGGCCTCTTACCACTGCCAACTAACTCCAGACATATGCTCCACGTTGTGCATCTGGCTTTACATGGGTACTAAGGAATTGAGCCTTAGTCATCACACTTTGCAAGCAAACACCCTTAACCACTGAGCCATCTCTTAGCCAGCCTGGAACTAAAGAGTGAGTTTTGAGACCCTATCTCAAAAAAAAAAAAAAAAACAAAAAAAAACGAAGAAACAAAAAAAGAAATAGGATATCTGAAAAGGAAAAATTTTCACATTTTATGAAGGGTTTAACATTAGAATAAGCCAATTTACTAATAGTGGCAATCTTTTTAATTACATGAGACAATGTAGGTACATTTGAAGTATTTTAGAAACCTTAAACTTCAGCTTCATAATTTTATTTCCTTAGGCTGGAATCTGTCCCTAAGAGCATTTCTGCCTTACCTGTGAATCCACATCCTGTACCTCCAAGGGGGCCAACGGATATGCCTCCCATGCCTGTCACTAAACCTCTTCAGATGGTACCACGAGGTTCTCAGTTATATCCAGCACAACAAGCAGATGTTTATTATCAGGATCCTCGAGGAACTGCACCACCTTTTGAACCAGCACCTTATCAGCAGGGTAATGACCTTTCATTTATGTCACTCATTTTCCTTAGGAGGTATGAGAACTCTCCAGGTAAGTGATAATTAACATAGTGGTTTCCTTTAGATAAGTAAGTGCATTTTCAATACTAGAAAAACTGAACAAAGTTTTTATTTTTTTATTTTTTGGTTTTTTAAGGTAAGGTCTTTCTTGCTTTAGCACAGGCTGACCTGTATTTACTACGTAGTCTCAGGCTTTGCCTCCTAGGTGCTGGGATTAAAGGCATTTGCCACCAAGCCTGGCAAAGAAAGAGAATGGGCACGCCAGGGCCTCTAGCTACTGCAAACAAAATCTACACATGTGTACCACCTTATGCATCTGACTTTACGTGTGTACTGGGGAATCAAACTCTGGTTGTTAGGTTTTGCAGGTAAACACCTTAACTACTGAGCCATCTCTCCAGCCCTGAAATTTTAATCTAAATTGTTTTACCTACTTAATGCTGTTGTATAATAAACATGATCAGCTGGGCGTGGTGGCGTATACCTTTAATCCCAGCACTCAGGAGGTAGAGGTTGGAGGATCGCCGTGAGTTCGAGGCCACCCTGAGACTACAATAGTGAATTCCAGGTCAGCCTGGACTAGAGTGAGAGCCTAACTTGAAAAAACATAAAAATAAAAAAAATAAATATGGTCACATATTGATGTGATCAACAAGTCACCTAAATTGACTATGGAAATTTGCTGAGTAAGGCTAACCAAAATTTTCTTCACAAAGAAAGAAAAACTTACGGAATGGATGTAAACTAAATACAGCACATTTTCCTTCCTTTTAATTATTTGTATAGGCTCTATAATAGTTATGAAAAAGAAAACACAACATTCATAGCATTAGAAGTTAAGAGGGGTTTTATTAGGGGTTGGGGGGTTTTTCGAGGTAAGGTCTTGCTCTAGCCCAGGCTGACCTGGAAAATTCACTGTGTAGTCTCAGGGTGGCTTGAACTCTCAGCGATCCTCCTGCTTCTACCTCATGAGTACTGGGATTAAAGGCGTTGCGCCACCACACCTGGTGAGAAAGTTTATATAGAGTCCATTTAGTATTAGAATAGAAATTAAAAGTATCAAGGGAACACTGAAGTTTTTTATTGTTGTTGTTTGGGTTTTGTTGTTTCATTTTGCTTTGCTTTTTTTTTTTTTTTTTTTTGTTATTTTGAGGTAGGTTCTTGCTCTAGCCCAGGCTGACCTGGTATTCATTCTGTAGTCTCAGTGTGACCTCAAACTCATGGGGATCCTCCTACCTCTGCCTCCCAAGTGCTGGGATTAAAGGCGTGCACCACCACGCCCGGTTATTTTATTTATCTTTTTTTGGGGGGGACAGGTTCTCCTGTAGCCCAGGCTGGCCTCAAACTTACTATGTGACTAAAAATGACCTTGAATTTTTGATCCTTGAGTTCTGAGATTACAGGCATTCATCATTATCCCTCTCGCTTATGTGGTGCTGGGGATTGAACCTAGGGCTTCATGCATGCTAGGCAAGCACTCTACCAACCAAGTCACAATCCTTGCCCCCTGTATGTTTTTTTTTAAACTGAAGTGTTAGATCTGCTTAGAGGAGGTATAATGCTATACTTCTATACTTTGGTGTTTTTGTTTGTTTTGGTTGCTTGGTTGGTTTTGGTTTGGTTTTTCAAGGTAGGGCCTCACTCTAGCCCAGGCTGACCTAGAATTCACTATGTAGTCTCAGGGTGGCTTTGAACTCTCAGCCATCCTCCTACCTCTGCCTCCTGAGTGCTGGGTTTAAAGGCATGCGCCACCACCATGGCTTTATGCTTTGTTTTTTAAATGGTAATAAACTAAAAGTGTTTCCATTTCCTCCTCCCAAAGGCTGCCTTTTAACTTTCAGTTAGAACTATCACTTTTGCATTCAAAAGAATAGTTACTAGGCTAGAGAAATGATTTAGCAGCTAAGGTGCTTGCCTGAAAAATCTAAGGACCCAGCTTTGAGTCCCCATGACCCACGTAAGTCAGATGCACAAGGTGGTGCATGCTTCTGGAGTTGTTTGAAGTGGCTGGAGGCCCTGGTGTGCCCATTCTCTTATCTCCTTCCCTCTTTCCATCTTTCTCTCAAATAAAAAGAATTATTATTTTTTTTTTGTTCATTTTTATTTATTTATTTGAGAGTGACAGAGAGAGAGAGAGAGAGGCAGATATATATATAGAGAGAGAATGGGCGCGCCAGGGCTTCCAGCCATTGCAAACGAACTCCAGACGCATGCGCCCTCTTGTGCATCTGGCTAACGTGGGTCCTGGGGAATCAAGCCTCGAACCGGGGTCCTTAGGCTTCACAGGCGAGCGCTTAACCGCTAAGCCATCTCTCCAGCCCTAAAAAGAATTATTTAAAAAATGTTTTTAAGAAGAATATTTTTTCTTTTCCCCTTTTTAATTGTTTATTTGAAAGGAGAGAAAGACTGATGGGGGCCGGGGGAAGAGAATATGAGTTGCAAGGCCAGCCTGAGACTACATAGTGAATTCCAAGTCAGGCTGGACTATAGCAAGACCCCACCTCAAATAAATAAATAAATAAATAAATAAATAGGAATGAGTGTGATATTAATACTTCAGTATTTGATTTTTTTTCTTTTTTGAAGCAGGGTCTTACTCTAGCCTAAGCTGACCTGAAATTTACATGTAGCCCAGACAGGCCTTATACTCATGACGATCCTCAATCTCCAGTTGCTAGAATTATGGGTGTGAGTGACCATGCCCAGGCTACTTTTTCAGTATTTTAAAAGAAAAAAAAAACTCATGTTGAAAAATAGATTGGCTCATGATTGCTTTTGGTTCCCTTTTGTGTTGTGCAGGTATGTACTATACTCCACCACCACCATGTGTGTCCCGCTTTGTCCGACCTCCACCATCTGCTCCTGAACCTGCTCCTCCCTACTTGGATCATTATCCACCCTACCTCCAAGAACGTGTTGTAAATTCTCAGTATGGCACCCAGCCACAACAGTATCCACCTATGTACCCACCTCACTATGATGGCCGTCGAGTATACCCTGCTCAGTCTTACACAAGAGAGGAGATTTTCCGAGAAAGCCCTATACCCATTGAGATTCCACCTGCAGCAGTGCCATCCTATGTGCCAGAGTCTAGAGAAAGATACCACCAGGTGGAGGGTTACTATCCAGTGGCTCCTCATCCAACTCAGATCAGACCTTCATACCCCAGAGTATGCTGTATTTTTTTTTCTTATTGCACAGAATTAATTTGGCTATTACTTCAGATGGTTCTTAGTTTGCAAACTTTCTGTGGCCAAGGGGAAAAAATCTAAATTGTTCTTTGGGAGATCTTGAGAATTCTGGTGGTCTTCCTTTTGCTTTTCTTTATTCTTTTCAGTCTTTTTATTTCTAAATGTTTAGATGAGTATACATGCTTAATATAGTTTCTTGGAATTCTTTATCAATTTTAACTAATCTTCTCATTTTCAGGAACCTCCTTATGGTCGGCTTCCTCCTCCCCAACCCCATCCAAGTCTGGATGAGCTACATCGCAGACGAAAGGAGATAATGGCCCAACTAGAGGAAAGAAAAGTTATCTCTCCACCTCCTTTTGCACCATCACCAACATTGCCTCCTACATTCCATCAGGAGGAAGTAAGGAGATCTTTTTTTTGTTTTGTTTTGTTTTTTTTTTTTTGCATTTTCTTTCTCTTCTTTTTTTTCTTCTAAATTTTTATTAACAACTTCCATGATTATAAAAAATAACCCATGGTAATACTCTCCCTCCCCCCACTTTCCCCTTTGAAACTCCATTCTCCATCATACCCCCTCCCCATCTCCATCAGTCTCCTTTTAAGTTTAATGTCAAGACCTTTTCCTCCTCTTATGATGGTCTTGTGCAGGTACTGTCAGGCACTGTGAGGCCATGGATATCCAGGCCATTTTGTGTCTGAAGGGAGCATGTTGTATGGAGTCCTACCTTTCCTTTGGCTCTTACATTCTTTCTACCACCTCTTCCGCATTAGACCCTGAGTCTACTTTCCATCACCATGATACCTTCTGAGTCGTTCCAAGGTCACTGCCATCTGAAAAGAGAAGATTCTCTATCAAAAGTGAGAGTAGCATTAATATAAGGGTATGAACATTAACAGAAGCGCTTACTGGGCAGTTTGATAAGCATAGTATATACATTTATCCAGACATCAGCAGACGTTACACCCCTAGGGCTCATGACTACCCCTGTTTTAAGTTTTCAGTATCAGGGATGTATTCCCTCCCATGGAGCGGGCCTCCAGTCCAATTAGAGGGCAGTTGGTTTCCCCCATAACAGACATGGCACTATTGCACCTGTTGGCTCATTTGGCCGGGCTGGCCAAATATAAGGCTTGCAGTGTCCACTGTTGAGTATCTTCACTGGTGATTTCTCTTTCTCCCATTGAACTGCATGCAGAATGGCTTCTTCCAGCTTTCTGTAAGCTGTTCTACATGGAGGGGGTTATCAGCTCAGTTCCAGCAGGATTTCTCAGCGGCCTTGCAGCCCAAGTATGTGGAGTCTTCAGCAATAGGGTCTTACCATCGATTCCTGGTGGGAAACCAAGGGCCTTGGCAATGGCCTATAATGTTTTGGGGGCATCAGGGACCTCCCTAGCCAACAACTCACTGGAAGGTATCCCGTCCCTGGCACTGAAAATTTTCTAGCAACAATCTACGGCTCCTGAGTGTTCCATTGTCCAAAAAAGTAGGATTCCATATGATTTATTTATATCCTCTTAGATTTTGATTAGCCCTCTCTCCACCTTTCCTTTACTCCATCTCTTTCCCTGACCTCATTTTGGGCCTTTTCACCCCCATTAATCTATTCTACTTACATATATACAATACCATCCTATTAAGTACCCCCCAACCTTCTTTTCTCTTCCCTTTATATCTCTTTTCTAGCTTAAATGGCTTCTGCTACTGAGTTTTTTCCTTCTCACACAGAAGCCCAGTCATCTGTAGCTAGGATCCACATATGAGAGAGAACATGCGATGATTGGCTTTCTGGGCCAAGCAGATCATTTTTAATCATCTTAATTTTTTTAATCCTGTTTTAAACTCGTTCCAAAGTGGTCTTCACCTTTATGAAGATATTTTCCCATGTTTCCTATATTACATACATGAATCACCTATTTCTATTGGACAGTGTTCCATTACATCAATATTTTTTTTCACTTGAGAAGGAAAAAAGGAAGGAGAGAATGGGCCCACCAGGGCCTCCAGCCACTGCAAACAAACTCCAAATGCATGTGCCACCTCGCCTTGTGTATCTGGCTTATGTGGGTCTGAGGGAGTCAAACCTGGGTCCTTTGGCTTTGCAGGCAAATGCCTTAACCACTAAGCCATCTCTCCAGCCCACATCAGTATTTTGAGAAGTAAAATATTTCTAATATCAAGTTTCTATGATCCTGGATACCTGATCTTTGGTTTTTTGAGGTAGGGTCTCACTCTAGCCCAGGCTGACCTCGAATTCACTATGGAGTCTCAGGGTGGCCTTGAACTCAGGGCGATTATCCTACCTCTGCCTCCTCAGTGCTAGGATTAACGGCATGCGCCACCATGCCCGGCTGATACCTGAATTTTTAAAAAAACTATTTTAGGGGGCTGGAGAGATGGCTCAACTGTTAAAGGCACTTGCATATAAAGCCTGATAGACTGGGTTCAGTTCCCCAGTACCCACTTAAAGCTAGATGCACAAAGTAGTAAATGCATCTGGAACTCATTTGCAGTGGCTAAAGGCTCTGGTACAACCATTATCCCCTCCCCAAACCCCCGTAAATAAATTTAAAAATAAATAAAAATCACATTGAAACCAGGTGTGATGGTGGTACGTGCCTTTAATCCCAGCACTTGGGAGGCAGAGGCAGGAGGATCCAGACCAGCTTGGGCTAAAGAGAGACCCTACTTCAGAAAACAAAACAAACAAAACAAAAAAATCTCATATTGCTTCAGTTTGATGTTCTGAGAAATTCCCTATTTTCCTTGTCTTGTTAAGTCGTACACTCATTTCTTGCTTTTCCTCCATGTGTAGTTTTTGGATGAAGAATTGAAGGCAGCTGGGAAATACAAAGGAAATGATTATAGCCAATACTCTCCTTGGTCATGTGATACCATCGGCTCCTACATTGGAACCAAAGATGCAAAACCCAAAGATGTTGTGGCAGCAGGGAGTGTGGAAATGATGGTATGTGTAATGGCTAAGCCATAATTAATATAAATCAAGATAAATTTTAACCTATAAAAGCTTAGGCACAAAAGCTGGGCATGGTGGTAGCTCATATCTGGATTCACACATCACTCAAGAGGTGAAAGAAGGCAAATGGCTGTGAATTTAAGTCCAGCCTGGTTTATATAATAAGTTTAGGAGTGCCTGGGCTACCTTGTTTTAATAAAAGAAAAACAAATTTAAGCACAAATAATTGAGCTTTGCTTTTGTTTCATTCAGGTACAAATAGGTCTTTTATTACATGCCTAGAAAAAGAGGAGCATTCTTGTGTTTCAGTTCAGGTAGCAACTTTCTAACAATTGAGTAGAATCCAAGTTATTTGGTGTATTTAGTTAAGATCTTGGATTTCTTTACTAAATGAAACTTCTTGAAAATCTAAAATTTAAACAACCAACTAGAATCTAGTAAGTATGATTCAAGTCAGAAAACTTATGTTAAACTGTGCCTCAGTTTGAAAACTCAAACTTGTGCTGGAGAGATGGCTTAGCAGTTAAAGGCGCATGCCTGCAAAGCCTAAAGACCCAGGTACGATATTCCAAGTCCCACGTAAGCCAGATGCATATGGTGGCGCACACATCTGGAGTTCGTTTGCAGTGGCTGGAGGCCCTGGCATGCCCATTCCCTCTCTCTCTCTCAAATAAATAAATCTTAAAAAAAAAAACTCTTGCTGCAAGGGTATCGCAAAAACCATGGACCTAAAAGAGCATCACTTTCTGTATGACTTATGTAGGTGCTGGGGAATTGAACCCAGACAGACTTTGCAAACCACTGAGCAATCTTCCCAGCAACATGAGCATTTCTTTAAACGAAGTGTCAGGTGCGTGTGTCTGATGTCCTTCGCAGTGGCAAGAAGCATATTGAGGAGCTGGGCGTGGTAGTGTGCACCTTTAAGCCTAGCTCTGTTGAGGCAGAGGTAGGGGGATCGCTGTGAGTTCAAGGCCAGCCTGGGACTACAGAGTGAGTGCCACATCAGTCTGGGGTAGAGTAAGATCTTACTTGGTGGGTGGGGAAATGTGTTGAGCTGGGTATGGTAGTATATAACTTTAATCCATGTACTCTGGAGGCTGAGTTAGGAGGAGCATTGTGAATTCCAGGCTGGTCTGTCCTAGAGTGAGACTCTGCCTTGAAAAAAGTAAAAAGCAATAAAAAGCATGTTGATTTTTTTTTTTAAGTTATTATGGCTGCTTGGCTTCAAGCGAATTTTAGACCTGTGTTGGATACTTTTCAATTTTTTTGATATTTTATTTGTTAGAAACAGAGAGTGAGTATGGATATGCCAGGGCCTCCTGTCACTTCAAATGAACTCCAGATGCCATGAGCCACTTTGTACATCTGGCTTTATGTAGGTAATGGGGAATTGAACTTGGTTGTCAGGCATTGTAAGCACCTCCACATGTGCACATATCATACACACACATAGACACACACACACACACACAAGGAAAAAAGTGGGTGAGGGCTGGAGAAAATGCTTAGTGGTCAAGGCCCTTGCCTGCAATGCCTAACGACCTGGGTTCAATTCCCCAGTACCCACCTGAAGCCAAGTGCACAAAGTGGTGCATACATCTGGAGTTTGTTTGCAGGGACTAGAGGCCCTGGCATGCCCGTTTTCTCTCTCCCCTCCTTTCCCTGCAAATAAATAAAATAGTTTTTTTAAAAAATAGGTGAGGGGCCGGGCATGGTGGCGCACGCCTTTAATCCCAGCACTCGGGAGGCAGAGGTAGGAGGATCGCCGTGAGTTCGAGGCCACCCTGAGACTCCATAGTGAATTCCAGGTCAGCCTGGGCTAGAGTGAGACCCTACCTCGAAAAACCAAAAAAAAAAAAAAAAACAAAACAAAATAGGTGAGGGGCTGGAGAGATGACTCAGTGGTTAAGGCACTTGACTGCAAAGCCTAAGGACTAGAGTTAGATTTCCTAGTACCCACATAAAGCCAGATCTGTAGACCCTGGCATGCCTGTTCTCTCTGTCTGTCTCCTATCTCTCTGTTTGCAAATAAATATATATATATTTTTTTAAATATGTGAAAGGGGCTGGAGAGATGGCTTACCACTTAAAGCACTTGCCTGCAAAGCCTGAGGACCCAGGTTTGATTCCCCAAAACCCATGTAAAGCCGGATGCCCAAAGTCATGCATCCGGAGTTCTCTTGCAGTAGCTAGAAGCCCTGGAGTGCCCATTCTCTCCCCACCTTCATACAAATAAATAAATAAAATATTTTTTAAAGGTGAAAAAAGTAACCTAATGCTTCTCAAATATTACTAGGATTATAACTCAGTGGCAAAATGTTTGCTTGACATACATGAAACCCTGGATTTAATTGCCAGCATCACTCCCTCCCTCCCCCCCCCCCAAAATAGTGCATACAAATTACCTAGGGTTAGTTGAAGCTTTCTCATTACAGACCTAGTAGAATTAAGTTCTAAGTGTTGGGTAGATTTCTCATTTTGCATTTTTATCAGAACGTGGAGAGTAAAGGAATGAGAGACCAGCGATTGGATCTTCAGAGAAGAGCAGTAGAAACCAGTGATGATGATCTCATCCCGTTTGGGGACCGACCAACAGTGTCTCGGTTTGGCGCCATCTCTCGAACGTCTAAAACGATATATCAGGGTGCTGGCCCAATGCAGGGTATGGCACCTCAGGGAGCACCTACAAAATCTATGAACATTTCAGGTAAGAATAATAACAAAGTTGAGCTCATCTAAAAGATTCATAATCATTACTCCCAGTATAATTGTCACTGCTTTTCAAACTTTTTCCTATTAGAGAGTAATTATAACCCAGAGAACTTTAGGGGTATAAACTAAACATGTCTGCATATTAAGACTGCTAGTGGCTGTTTTGCTCAAATAGCTTCATCACTTTATTAAAATAATAGGTTCTCCAGGTTCTGTTCCCCAGGACCCACGTAAGCCAGATTGCACAAGGGGTCACATGCATCTGGATTTCGTTTGCAATGGCTAGAGGCCCTGGCACACCCATTCTCTCTCTGTGTATCTGCCTCTCTCTCATAAATAAATAAATAAAATATATTTTAAAAAATAATAATGGGTTCTCATTATGAAAATTGAATTAGAAGAAAAAGTTAAAAACCAAAGGTTCAGTGGGGATGAAACACATACTACACTATTGCCATTTTGGCAGATGTTTCTAGGTAGTTGCCTTCACAATATGCTTGTGCCGTTTACATTGTGAGCACCTTAGAAGATGAATCAAATATGTCAATTACATCCTACCACAATAAATTATTCCCTTACAGATTATAGCCCATATGGAACCCATGGTGGCTGGGGAGATTCTCCATATTCACCTCATCAAAACATACCTTCTCAGGGACACTTCAGTGAAAGGTATGAGTCAAGCTTTTGTTTTTGGTTTTTGGTTTTTTGAGGTACGGTCTCACTCTGACCCAGGCTGACCTGGAATTAACTATGTAGTCTCAGGGTGGCCTCGAACTCACTGCAATCCTCCTACCTCTGCCTCCCAAGTGCTGGGATTAAAGGCGTGTGCCACCACGCCCGGCTTTCAAGCTTTTTTTTTAATGCATGCACATGTGTGCATGTATGTTCATTTATGTACACTTGAATGTGGATGCCAGAGACAACCTTGGGTATCATCATCAAGAAAGCCATTCATCTCTTCTTGAGACAGGCAGGGTCTCTTGTTGGTCTGGAGTTCACCAGTTATGCTAAACACCAGGGATCTTCTTGACTGTGCCTCCTCAATGCTGGGATTATGGGCCTATACCACACCTGGCATTTTTTGCATGGGTCCTAGGGGTCAAATTCAGGTCTTCTCATGCTTGTACAGAAGCAAGCACTTTATCTACTGAGCAGTCTGTCTCCCAAGTCATTCTTATTTTGGTTTTTTGAGGTAGGGTCTTGCTTTAGCCCAGGCCCAAGTCATTCTTTTTACTTGTATAAATAATAACACTAGCCAGGTATGGTGGCACATGCCTTTAATCCCAGCACTCAGGAGGCAAAGGTAGGAAGATTGCCATGAGTTCAAGGCCAGACAGAGACTACATAGTGAATTCCAGGTCAGCCTGGACTAGAGAAGACCCTACCTCAAAAAAAAAAAAAATAATAATAACTATTTAACTTTTCTTACTTTCTTTTTTTAGTTGGTTTTGTTTTTTTTGTTGTTGTTGTTTTGTTCTGTTTTTTCAAGGTAGGGTTTCGTTCTAGCCCAGGCTGACCTGGAATTCACTATGTAGTCTCAGGGTGGCCTCAAACTCATGGCAGTTTTCCTTACCTTTGCCACCCAAGTGCTGGGATTAAAGGTGTCCACCACCACATCTAGACTTTATCTTCTTTTTCTGGTCAGTAGTAATTTCACAAAATAAAACATTAAAAATTGCTTCATGATTTCTTTCTCACTGAAGGGAGAGAATGCCTATGTCAGATGTAACAAGTCATGGAAAACCTCTTCCATCTATTGAGCGAGAACAACTTCGGCTAGAATTGCAGCAACTGAACCATCAAATAAGCCAACAGACACAGCTACGTGGACTAGAGGTATCAACCTCTACTCATACTCACAGGGTTTGGGTGGTTTTAATGCAGAGTATTGCTAGTTAACACGCTGACCTCAAACTCACGATCTTCCTGTAACAGACATCCAAGCACTGGGATTACTGGTGTGCACCACTGCAACCATCTTTTGTTCCAAGTTTAAAAAAAATTTGTTTTAACTTTGTTTATTTTAAGTAGAGAAAGAGAGTATGGTTTAGCCAGGTCCTCCAACTGTAGCAGGCAACCTCCAGACACATGTGCCACTTTGTGCTTCTGGCTTTACGTGGATACTGGAAAATCGAATGTGGGCTGTTAGGCTTTGTAAGCCAGCATCTTTAACCACTGAACCATCTCTCCAGCCCCTTTTCCAAATTTTGAAGGATTTTTAGATTTTAAATGGGAACTTCTTAGGCACCATGATCATAAAAATTTAAGACCTTTTTCCTGCAAGTTACTTATAGGTGTCCATTGTTCAGAAAATTCAGAACAGGATTCAGTTCTAGGATGATAGGAAAAAGAATTACCACTACCCAAGAATTGAAACAGATTATCTGAAATTTCCCAAAAGGACCTAATATTGTCTAATGGCACATTTAAGGTAAATAATTCTTACTAACAACTGCTTTTGGCTGTAAAAAATTGTTTCTTTTTTCTTTTTTTTTAATGAGAGAGACAGAGCAAGAGAGAGAATTGGTGTGCCAGGGGCCTCCAGTCACTGTAGTCAAACTCTTGATGTGTGTGCCATCTTGTGCACATGTAACAACCTTGAACGCTTGTGTCACCTTGGGCATTGGCTTACATGGGATCTGGAGAGTAGAACTTGGGTCTTTAGGCTTTGCAGGCAAGTTCTTTAACCACTAAGCTATCTCTCTAGCCCTCTTTTAATTTCTTTGATTTCAGCTTTTATAAATCTTGGAAAAGTTGAAGCTTGGAATTTTTACTTAGCAAAATAAAACAGAACATAGCCCCTAGCTAATAACACATTTGGGCAGGGAATGTAACTTAGTACCTAGTTTGGCCAAGACTCTGGATTTGATCCCTTGTATAGAGATGGACTAGAAAAAAACAGACAAACCAAAAAAAACTTTTATTTCAATAATTGTTTACAGTTTATGAATTATTATCACATACCTTACTTGACTTTTACAATGTCCCTGGTAGGTATGTTAGGCAGACAATAATCAAACTGAGGGCCTTGTACCTGCTAGGCAAATATTCTATCTCACTAAGTTCTACCTACATCCCTATCCTTGCCTAGTTTTTTAGGGTTTTGGTTTGGTTTGATTGGTTGGTTGACTGATAAGTGTGTGTACTTTGTTTTTAGACCATACTGGTCTCAAACTTGCAGTCCTCCTGCCTTAGCCTTTCTGGGCACTAGAATTACAGGGGCTCCATGCCCTGTATTGTCTCCCAGATTTTTTTTGGTTTTCCGAGGTAGGGTCTCACTGTAGCGCAAGCTGACCTGGAATTCACCATGTAGTCTCAGGGTGGCTTCGAACTCACAACGATCTTCCTAGCTCTGCCTCCCAAGTGCTGGGATTAAAGGCATGTGCCACCATGCCTGGCGTCTCCATGTTTTGATCAACAAATAAGAGTTTTTCAGGTTGGAGAAATCACTCAGTGATTAAAGGCACTTGTTCACACAACCTGACAGCCTGGGCTCACATCCCCAATACCCACATAAGACCAGATGTGCAAAGTGACACATGCATCTGGAGTTTGTTTGCAGTGGCAGGAGGCCTTTGCATACCCTTGCTCACACATGTGCTTCTGCCGTCTCGTGCTCTCGTTCACTCACTTTCTCTCTGTAAATAAATAATAAATCAGCCGGGTGTGGTGGCGCACGCCTTCATTCCCAGCATTCGGGAGGCAGTGGTAGGATCTCCGTGAGCAAGGCCACCCTGAGACTCCGTAGTGAATTTCAGGTCAGCCTGGGCTAGAGTGAGACCCTACCTCGAAAAACCAAAAAAAAAAAAAAAAAGAAGAAGAAAAGAAATTAGTTAAATATTGCAAAAATGAAGAATAGGGTTTTTTCTTAACGTAGAAGCAAAAAGCTACATTTGCTTATATTGGTCTTTTAATTCATTAATATTTTCAAGATTCAGCTCTTTGTTCACAGAAGGTGTATTATTCATCTTCAAATGTAAAGTTTTTTCTTGTATTTGAAGTTTCTAGGCCTATTTTCTGTCTCAAAAGAACATTATGGGGGCTGGAGAGATGGCTAAGCGGTTAAGTGCTTGCCTGTGAAGCCTAAGGACCCCAGTTCAAGGCTTGATTCCCCAGGACCCACATTAGCCAGATGCACAAGGGGGCGCACACATCTGGAGTTAGTTTGCAGTGGCTGGAAGCCCTGGCGTGACCATTCTCTCTCTCTCTCTCCCTGTCTCTCTGTCTCTCCCTCTTTCTCTGTCTGTCACTCTCAAATAAATAAAAATAAACAAAAAAAAATAATAATAAACTACAGTTTAAGAACATTATAGGGAGCTGTAGAGATGGCTTAGTGGCTAAGGCACTTACCTGCCAAGCCTAAGGATTCAGGTTCAATTCCCCATTACCCACATAAAGCCAGATAGATGGACAAGGTGATGCATGCATCTGGACTTCTTTTGCAGTATCTAGAGGCCTTGGTGTGCCCATTCTCTGTCCTCCCCTGCAAATAAAATAATTTTTTAAAAAAAGAACATTATAGGGGCTGGGGAGATAGCTCAGTCAGTAGTATTTTCCTCACAAACATGAAGACTAGAGGTGGATCCCTACAACCCACATAAAAATGCCAAGCATAGTGGTACATGTCTGTAGAACTAGATTCTGGGGGGTGCAGACAGAAGTTTCCTTGTGGCTTGTTTGGTCAGCCATTCTATCCTAATTGGTGAGCTGCAGGCTGAGAGACCCTGTTTCAAAAAGGGGTGACTCAAGCCAGGCGTGGTGGCGCATGCCCCTAATCCCAGCACTCGGGAGGCAGAGGTAGGAGGATTGCCATGAGTTTGAGACTACATAGTGAATTCCAGGTCAGCCTGGACTAGAGTGAAACCAAAAAAAAAAAAAAAAAACACAAAAATAGGAGTGACCCAAAGTTGTCCTCTGGCCTCCATGATACACCTATACACATGCAGATGCACATTAAAAAATTATTATCATGATCTGGGCTAGGCACGGTGGCACATGCCTTTAATCCCAGCACTCGGGAGGCAGTGGTAGGAAGACTACATAGTTAATTCCAGGTCAGCCTGGGCCAGAGTAAGACCCTACCTTGAAAAACCAACATACATACATATATATATGTATATATCATGATCCAGATGTGGTGGTACACACCTTTAATCCCAGCACTTGGGAGGCAGAGGTAGAATGATCACTGTGAGTTTCAGGCCAGCCTGGGCTAGAGTGAGACCCTACCTCAAAAAATAAAAAGATAAAAATACATATTATGATCTAGAGATAACCAGTGAGTGGTAGAATGCCTGTTTATCTTGTAAAAGGTTCTGGGTTTGATCTCTAACACTTGCCCCATAAAAGTAATATAAATATTAATAACTTAAGTATATAAACATAAATTACTTGGTGCTGGGGAAATGGCTCAGTGGATAAAATGCTTGCTGTGCAAGTGCAAGGACCCAAGTTCAGATCTCTGGAACTCCTGTAAAGCTAGACGTGGTAGTATACGTCTGTAATCCCAGTGCATTTGTTGTGAGATAGGAGGCAAAGACAGAAAAATCTCTGAAAGCTCTAGGCCAGGTAGCCTGACACATGCTACACTGAACATACGCTGGCCTTAAACAAGGTGGAAGGCAAGGACTGACATACAAGGTTGTTCTCTGTTGCAGTCAGGTTCACATTGCTGGCAGAAAACACTGGACCTAGAATAGCTTGTGGGAAAAGAGGGTTTATTTTGGCTTACAGAGTTGAGGAGAAGCTCCATATGGCAAGGGGAACCAATGGCATGAGCAGAGGGTGGACAACACGCCCTTGTCAACATAAAGTGGGCAATAGCAACAGGAGGGTGTGCTAAATACTGGCAAAAGGAAGCTGGTTATAACACCCATAAACCCACCCCCCCAAAATACATTGCCTTCAGGAGGCTTTAATTCCCAAATTGCCATCAGTTGGGGACCTAAGCATTCAGAATACCTAAGTTTATGGGGGACATTTGACTCAAACCACCACATTCTCTAACTTCTATACATGCTCTGGGGAATGCACGTGTCTGCACTCACACATCATACCCAAAGATTTTAAAAAGAGTCCTTGTTTTCATTGAAGTTTTTTGTGGGGTTTCTTGTTTTGTTTTTAGGCAGAGTCTCCCTCTAACCCAGGCTGACTTGGAACTCACTCTGTAGCCCAGGTTGTCCTTGAACCAACTGTGTTTTTCCTGCCTCAGCTTCCTGAGTGCTAGGAGTATGTGTGTGTGCCACCACACCCAGCTTTTTGAGGTTTTATTGTAATAGAGGA
The DNA here is from genome assembly GCA_036346955.1 of Dipus sagitta. NCBI lineage: Eukaryota > Metazoa > Chordata > Mammalia > Rodentia > Dipodidae > Dipus > Dipus sagitta. Next base: position 299,619,476 of record CM070770.1, on the reverse strand, counting down.
TTTATGTTAAAAAGAAAGATGTACATATATAATTGATTTCTCCTTGAAAATAAGAAAAATGTAAATATTTTTATTCAAATGGGTTTCATTACACATTGTTGGGTGATAAGTTCAAGTATTCTATGCATGGTGTGAAGTGTATTGTATATGTGCTTTGGTTTTATGCACTAGGCTGTTAGTAACAGGCTAGTATTGCAGAGAGAGGTGAATACCCTGGCAGGCCAGCCACCACCACCACCTCCAAAATGGCCTGGGATGATCTCAAGCGAGCAACTGAGTTTGGAACTTCATCAAGTGGAAAGGGAAATTGGGAAGAGAACGCGGGAACTAAGTATGGTGAGTATTAATGGTGGGGAAAGAGGAGGAAGGCACATGAAGTCTGCTGGCTCTGGAGTGCTAGAATCACCTAAAGCTCATTCAAATAATCCAATAAGTGATAAATAATATTAGGACAATACTTTCTTTTTTTTCTTTAAAATATTTTAGTTTTGGGCTCGAGGGATGGCTTAGTGATTAAGGCATTTGCCTGCAAAGCCAAAGGACCCAGGTTCGATTCCCCAGGACCCACGTTAGCCAGATGCACAAGGGGGCGCACGTGTCTGAAGTTTATTTGCAATGGCTGGAGGCCCTGGCGCGTCCATTCTCTCTCTCTCTCTCTGTCACTCTCAAATATATTTAAAAATTTTTTATTTATTTTTTTGACAAAGAGAGAGAGAGAGAGAATGGACGCGCCAGGGCCTCCAGCCACTGCAAATGAACTCCAGATGCGTGCGCCCCCTTGTGCATCTGGCTAACGTGGGTCCTGGGGAATCGAGCCTCAAACCAGGGTCCTTAGGCTTCACAGGCAAGTACTTAACCGCTAAGCCATCTCTCCAGCCCCAGTTTTATTTTTTATTGTTATTTTTTTGTTTTTTCAAGGTAGGGTCTTGCTGTAGCCCAGGCTGACCTAGAAGTCTCAGGGTAGCCTTGAACTCATGGTGAATCTCTTAACCTCTGCCCTCCTAGTGCTGGGATTAAATGTGTGCACACCATGCCTGGCTTATTTTAGTTTTATTTATTTGCGAGAGAGAGGCAGATAGAATAGGTGCACCATGGTCTCTATCCACTGCAAACAAACTCCAGACGCATGTACCACCTTGTGCATTTGACATACATGGGTCCTAGGGACTTGAACCTGCGTCCTTTGGCTTTGCAGGCAAACTTCTTATCCACTAAGCCATCTCTCTAGCCAATACTACAGTAATTATTGTGGAGATGAATTACATTCTTTTTTTGGTTTTTCAAGGCAGGGTTTTACTCTGGCCCATGCTGACCTGGAATTCACTATGTAGTCTCAAAGTAACCTCGAACTCTCAGGTGATCCTCCTACCTCTGCTTCCCGAGTGCTAGGATTAAAGGTGTTGCACCACCACACCTGGCCTATTGTTACCTTTTAGGAGAAACAAGGTAGTTTGATATATTTTTTTTTTTTGGTTTTTCGAGGTAGGGTCTCACTCTAGCCCAGGCTGACCTGGAATTCACTATGGAGTCCCAGGGTGGCCTTGAACTCATGGCGATCCTCCTACCTCTGCCTCCCGAGTGCTGGGATTAAAGGCGTGCGCCACCATGCCCGGCGGTAGTTTGAAATTTTAAATTTCTGTTTAACATACTAATTAGGGATATAGATGGGGTGGTGATGCTTACTCTTTTGTTTATTAGAGACAGAGAGAGGGAGAGAGAGAGTGAACGAGAATGGGCACGCCAGGGCCTCTAGCCACTTCAAAGAAACTCCAAATGTATGAGCAACCATGTGCATATGGCTTACGTGGGACCTGGAGAATCGAACCTGGGTACTTGGGCTTCGCAGGCAAATGCCTTAACCACTAAGCCAACTGAATATGGTTTCTTGATCATCAGTTTGTTTGTGTTGCCTGTGTTTGATCTATTCTATTAGCATTAAACAGATGACAATGATTTGCTTTCTCTTTGAAAGGAGAACCAGTGTTCTGTGGACATGAAAACCAAGTTGAATACAAGTAAGCAAGCAGAAAATGGACAGCCAGAACCACAAAACAAAGTCCCAGCAGAGGACCTTTCGTTGTCATTCAGGTAACGAAAAGGATACATTTTTTTTAATGTTTGTTTTTCAAGGTAGGTTCTCACTCTAGCCCTGAATCACCTGGAATTTATAGCCTCAGGGTGGCCTCAAACTCACAGCAGTCCTACAGCCTCTGCCTCCCTAGTGCTAGGATTAAAGGCATACACTACCACACCCAGCTGAGAAAAAGAGTATTTTTTTTTTAATAAATCTAGCAGCTAGAAAACTTCTGTGAAGCAGGAATGGATAGAACTGTAATCCCATCACTGGAGATACTGCAGCAGGAGTATTGTAAAGTTCCAGACTGGTCTGGGCTACAAAGTAAGACTATTAATTCTCTTTTTAAATTTTTTAAAATTTATTTTATTTTATTTTTCCAAGGTAGAGTTTCACTCTAGCTCAGGCTGACCTGGAATTCACTATGTAGTCTCAGGGTGGCCGCGAACTCATGGCCATCCTCCTACCTCTGCCTCCCAAGGGATTAAAGGTGTGCACTACCACACCCGGCTTAAAATTTATTTTATTTCTTTTGGTTTTTCAAGGTAGGGTCTCACTCTGGTTCAGGCTGACCTGGAATTCACTCTGTAATCTCAGGGTGGCCTCGAACTCACGGTGGTCCTCCTACCTCTGCCTCCTCAGTGCTGGGATTAAAGGCATGTGCCGCCACGCCCGGCTTAAAATTTATTTTTGAGAGCGAATGGGCATGCCTGGGCCTTTCAGCTGCTGTGACTGAACTCCAGATGCATGCACTCCCTTGTGTGCAGTGTGGCATTGCACCCTTGTGTCACTGTCTGACAGCATGGGACCTGGAGATTCGAACATAAGTTCTTAGGCTTTGCAGGCAAGCACCTTAACCACTAAGCCATCTTTCCAGCCTAAAACTATTAATTCTTTTTGTTTGTTTGTTTGTTTGTTTGTTTTTATTTGAGAGCGACAAAAGGAGGCAGAGAGAAAGAGAGAATGGGCACACCAGGGCTTCCAGCCACTGCAAACGAACTCCAGACGCTTGCGTCCCCTTGTGCATCTGGCTAACGTGGGTCCTGGGGAGTTGAGCCTTGAACCGGGATCCTTAATAAGCTTCACAGGCAAGCGCTTAACAGCTAAGCCATCTCTCCAGCTCAAGACTATTCTTAACAAATGTTTTTTTGATTATATTTTCTCTTGTTATTTTAAATTTAACTATAACTTTATGCCTTTAAATTTTAAAAGTAACATATAACTTGTGGCTTCTCTTTAGATTTTAGAGATCTTTTGCCTTTTACTAAAAGTAATAGGCCCAATGTTAAAAAATAAATAACAGGGCTGGAGAGGTGGCTTAGTGGTTAAGGCACTTGCCTGCGAAGCCAAAGGACCAGGGTTCAGTTCCCCAATACCCATGTGAACCAGATGCACAAGTGGTACGTGCATCGAGAGTTTGTTTGCAGTGGCTAGAGGCCTTGGTGTGCCCATTCATTCCCCCTCCACTTACTTCTCTCTCTCCAATAAATAAATATTTATTTTTTTTTTATTTTTTTATTTTATTTTATTTTATTTTATTTTTGGTTTTTTGAGGTAGGGTCTCACTCCAACTCAGGCTGACCTAGAATTCTCTATGTAGTCTCAGGGTGGCTTTGAATTCATGACAGTCCTCCTACTCTGCCTCCCTAGTGCTGGGATTAAAGGTGTGCACCACCAGAAAAGCCCCCACCAAGCCAGGCATGGTGGTGCACACAGAGTGAATGGATATCCAGGCCATTTTGTATCTGGAGGAGCGTTTTTTGGTTTTGGTTTTTGGTTTTTGCTGTTTTTTTTTTCGTTTTGTTTTGTTTGTTTTGTTTTGTTTTTTGAGGTAGGGTTTCACTCTAGCTCAGGCTGACCTGGAATTCACTATGTAGTCTCAGGGTGGCTTCACACTCATGGTGATCCTCCTACTTCTGCCTCTGTGCTGGATTAAAGGTGTGAGCCACTACGCCCAGCTCTAGACATTCTTTTTTTTTTTTTTTTCTTTTTCTTTTTTGGTTTTTCAAGGTAGGGTCTCACTCTGGCCCAGGCTGACCTGGAATTCACTATGGAGTCTCAGGGTGGCCTCGAATTCACAGCAGTCCTCCTACCTCTGCCTTCCGAGTGCTGGGATTAAAGGCGTGCGCCACCACGCCTGGCTAGACATTCTTTTTGTAGGTCACAAGAGTGGCAATACAAGACTATTCAAAATCCTCAGATGGCTTAGCAGTTAAGGTGCTTGCCTGCAAAGCCCCCCGCCACCTCAGATGATTAAATAAATATATTTTAAAAGCCCTTACCATTTTATTACTGTTACATAATTTATTTATTTTAATTTTTTAGGGTTTTTTTTTTGTTGGGTTTTTTTTTGTTGTTGTTGTTGTTTTGTTTTTCAAGGTAGGGTTTCACTCTAGCCCAGGCTGACCTGGGATTCACTATGGAGTCTCAGGGTGGCCTCGAACTCACAGCGATCTTCCTACCTCAGCCTCCCGAGTGCTCGGATTAAAGGCGTGCGCCACCACACCCAGCTATTTTTTTGGTTTTTTTGAGGTAGGGTCTCACTCTAGCCCAGGCTGACCTGGAATTCACTCAGGGTGGCCTTGAACTCACAGCGATCCTCCTACCTCAGCCTCCCGAGTGCTGGGATTAAAGGCATGTGCCACTACACCTGGCTTAATTATTATGGGTTTTTAAAAAATATTTTTATTTATCTGTGAAGAAAGAGAGAATAAATGGGCACATCAGGGCCTCTTGCCACTGCAAATGAACCCCAGATGCATGTGTAACTTTGTGCATCTGGCTTTATGTAGTTACTAGGTCATTAAACCTGGGTTAGCAGGCATTGCAAGCAAGTGGCCTTTAACTGCTGAGCCATCTCTCCAGCCCTTTTCTGTCTTTTTAAGCGTGTAGGCATTTAAAATCTTTTTTAGTTTTTTGGATACAGATCAACCAGCTTGAACAGCCCTGCAAGGAATAATACTATAATAACTGTATATCTTTACTTTCTTAGGCAGCTTTGAGGCTTTTTGTTTGTTTTTTAGGTAGGGTCTCACTCTAGCCCATGCTATCCTGGTTGCTGGGCATGGTGGCTCACACCTTTAATCCCAGCACTTGGGAGGCAGAGGTAGGAGGATGGCCATGAGTTCCAGGTCAGCTTGAGCTAGAGTGAGACTCTTAATTCAAAAAAAAAGAAACCTCCTCCAGATACAAAATGGCCTGGATATCCATGACCTTGCAGTGCCTGGCACTGCCTACACAAGAAGACCATCATTGTAGGAGGAAAAGGTGATGACATTAAAATAAAAGAGAGACTAATTAAGAGGGGAAAGGGGTGTGATGGAGAGTGGAGTTGCAAAAGGGAAAGTGGGGGGAAGGGAGGAAATTACCAAGGGGGTTATTGTCTACAATTATGGAAGTTGTCAATCAAAAAATAAATTTAGGGCTAGAGAGCTGCCTTAGCAGTTAAGGTATTGCCTGTGAAGCCAAAGGACCCAGGTTCGAATCCCCAGCACCCACCTAAGACAGATACACAAGGGGCACATGCCTGTAGAATTCATTTGCAGTGGCCGGAGGCCCTGGCGTGCCCATTCTCTCTCTGTCTGTCTCTCTTCTCTCTATCTCCCTCTGTGTGCTTACAAATAAATAAAATAAAATAAAACTTAAAATAAATTTTTTAAAAAAGCCGAGTGTGGTGGCATATACCTTTAATCCCAGCATTTGGGAGACAGAGGTAGGATCGCTGTGAATTCAAGGCTACCCTGAGACTACATAGTGAATTCCAGATCATCATGGACTAGAGTGAGACCCTGCCTCTAAAACCCAATAAATAAATAAATAGTCTAGTGCAAGACAAGTAGCAAATATTTTAAGATAGTCATGTTAAGGTGTTTTTATTGTTTTTGTTATTTTGTTTTGGTAGTTGTTTTTTTTTTTTTTTTTTTTTTTTTTTTTGATGTAAGGTCTCACTGTAGACCAGGCTGACCTGGAACTCACTGTTCTCAGGGTGGTCTTGAACTCACCATGATTCTCCTACCTCAGCCTCCCAAGTGCTGGGATTAAAGACATGTGCCATCATGCCTGGCTTAAATTCTTTATTGTAACTCTTGAGTCTGTCTTGGAATGTGAAAGCAGCAGTAGACAATATATAAACAAATGGGTTGGTATGCTTCAGTAAAACTTTATAAATAATCTGTAGTTTGCTAGTTTTAGTTCGCTAAAATGCAGATGAAATACTCTAAAATTAAAATTTAGGAGATGTTCATCTATTTTTCTATGGTGGTAAATGATAAACACTGTTGATTTCATTGCAAAGTATTATTTTTAAATCTCATTTCTAAAATTTTCTACTGTTGGGGCTGGACAGATGGCTTAACAGTTAAGGCACTTGCCTACAAAGCCTAAAGACCCAGATTTGATTCCCTAGTACCCACAGAAGCCAGATGCACAAGGTGGCACATTCATCTGGAGTTTGTTTGCAGTTAGAGGCCCTGGCACACCCATTCTCTCTCTTTCCCTGTCTTGTTTCTCTCAACTAAATGAAAAAAAAAAAAAAATCCTACTATTGGACTAGGAAAATAGCTCAGTTAGTAAAGTGCTTGCTTTGCAAGCATGCGGACCTGAGTGTGATCCTCAGTACCCACATAGATGTAAAGCATGGTGGCATGTGTCTATAAACCCAGCACTGGGCAGGTGTAGACAGGAAGTTCCTTGGAGCTCATTGGTTAGCCATTGTGGCTGAATTGGTGAACTGCAGGCCAATGGGAATCCCCATTTTAAGAAAGGTGGTCAGTGTTCCTGAGGATGGCACTCAAGGTTGTCCTCTTGCCTCCACATGCACATGAGTACACACACATACACATGAAAAAAGAAACCCCAACTATATATATATATATTTTTTTTTTTAATTTACCAACAGTGATGTACCGAATGGATCAGCCTTGACACAAGAAAATAGCAGCCTCCTGTCAAACAAGACCAGCTCTTTGAACCTATCAGAAGATCCCGACGGAGGAGGAGATAACAATGACTCCCAGAGATCAGGAGTTACTGCCAGTTCGGCTCCCTAAAATATGGAAGTCCTACTTCTAACTTCTGCTCCTAATCAATTTGTGGGGCATAGGGGTAGAAGAATGGATAACTTCTGAACTTTTTTCTCTGAGTGGTCAACAAAATCCAAGAAAAGCACCGGAGGCAATGTGCACAAACACCACTACTAAACAAACCCTGCACATAATTCACATTAATGCATTTTTTTAATTTAAAGAAAAAATTAGCAGTATCTGCAAGCAATTCAGATTAAATTTGTTTTTGTTCTGTGAATGAACTTTATTTTAATAACTTTGGACGCCTTGGATCCAGGGCTTTAAAAAAGAAGATATTATATATACACTCTGTTTGATTAATTGTATGATCTTAATGAAGTAGGTTTTTCTTGTACTTTGGTATTATTACATACCCAGTGTATAATTCCTTGCTCCCAGTCCTTTCCAGTTTGTGCAATCCCATGAACTAAAACAGACAAACAGGCACCAATATTTTGAGGAATTTTTCGGTGCTTGAGAAATAGATGATAATAGATTGGGCTGTTAGAAAATGTGCAACAAACTACATTTATTGGAATATTTTTCCTTTATAAATCATTAGCTTCTATGGGTAGATATTTTTTCTTATAACATTAAAACTTTGAGTGGGATAGGGTTTGGGCTTCAACTTTTCAAAGATAATAGACAATTTTTTTAAGTTTCCCATTTTCATGTTAAGATTTTTTACATTTTCTTCATGTAATCCAAAAGCCTATTCAGTGTTTACATTGTTTAATTAGATTTAAATAATGAACTCTAAGATGGGTGTGGTGGTTCACGCCTATAATCCCAGCCCTCAGGAGGCTGGAACAGAAATGAATTTGAGGCCTGTCAGGGTTACAACCTTAAGACCCTTTCTCAGGCAACCCCTGCCCCTCCCCCCCCCAAAAAAAGAATGAACTTGTTAGCACTTGAAGACGCACAGCTTATGTATTGCCTGTGTTGCACTCCAAATGGTTGGTAATTTGAAGCTGTGCTTTCTAAATTAAACTTTTACTGAAGTCCTAGAATGCCCTAAAAATCAGGACAATCAACCTGTTTTAAAACTGTAACACTTGATTTGAACTTAAAATAAACAGGGACATACTACTTCAATGGATGTTTTTATTTTACTCTCAAAACATAAAAGCATGAAAGAGACTTGCAAGTAAATACTTCCTGAGTCTAAGGACAGTTTATGAATTGACCACTTGTTGCTACCTTGTTAGCCTATGAATACCTTGAGAGTTTTCATAGACTTACTTTTTTTTTGGACTGGCATAAAAAAAAAAAAACTTTATGAAACTGTTGGAAGCATAAGAAACAATTTTTTTTAATTTAGTTTTGCTGCACATATTCTAATGCCACAACTCTAAGCCCTGTAAAATGAGTTTAGTGGGGATTGCTTCATATAATCACTCTCCATTCTTCTCTTTGCCTGATGTTCAGTTTTCCTTTCTAGATTATACTACTAAATCAGAAAGCACTGGTTATGTAATAAGTTACTGCATTGCTTTGGTTGGGTAAAAGCAAAAGTTTTATGTTTTTCTTGTTTCTTATATTCTTAACCCTTAACTCCTGCTGAGGTCAGAACAACCTCAGTCTAAGCTCTGTCCATCATATTGCTAACTGAAACAAGTGGGGTGGGGGGTGGGAAGGGTGATATAGTCCTGCCATTGCCTACCAGTAGGAGAGTCCAAACAGAACACTCATTTGAGTAGCGATTATTTAATTTGCCCAGTCAAGGCACCGTGTTTATATACTATTTCACATTGAATTTGATTATGCCCTACAGACCTGGCTGGTCAAGGATTTGATATACACATATTGGCTTGGGATTCGAGCTTTCTTTTTTATTTAAATAAAAATTTATATATATTATATATATATACATATATACATAGCTATATCTGTATATATATCGGGTATGTTTTAAAGATTTCTTCGCATGAGCGCAGCTGTTGCGATAAAACGACTGATTGGGAGGTAGACGCACTGAGTGAAGGTGAGGCGTTTTTCAGTTGATGCGTACATTTCCCTTTTAATTTTAATATACATCTGCACATTTGCTTTTTTGGCTTTTTTTTTTCTTTTTTAGCTAAAAGCCCTCTTACATTTATACTTAATACTTATTATTTATTGGGAGAAGGAAAGAAACTTTTGTTAGGTCTGACAGTAGTTTTTATTCTCTGCATGTCTAATAAAAGGCAACAACATTATTATCTCTAGCCTCCTATAGGCAGATTTGAGCAGCTCTCATTTCTCCTTTGGGCATGTCAGATAATTCCTAAGTTTTAGAAATTGTTAATTTTGGAAGTTAGAATGATTCTGGTATTACAAAAAACAATCAAGTATTGGTTTGTTAAAAGTTCCACATAAAAGTAAACTTCCACTGTGGGTATGTGAGGAAACCCCAGTAACTCAAATTCTGTTGCTCTTATGTTCTGTCAATACACTAGTATCCCTTTACATGTGTTTTCATTTTGGGCTCAACATATGTCTCTTAAAATGTAGCCTGAATTCTTTTTGTCCCTCTCCAAGGATCCATTCTCTCCAAGCAATCTGTTTGAGTTAGAAAGGCAAACCAGTATTATATCCCATTGCTCCTATAATTTAGCTATTTTAAATATTTTTAAATGGTCCTTCTGCCATACTAGCTTTGAAGGGCGTTTCTCCATCTTTTATTTGACTTTTTTTTTTTTTTAAATGAACCAACAAATGAAAATGGCTATTGGGCCACAACTTCTGGACTAGTGTTTTTGTCAAAATCTGAAGAGCATTAATTTTTACTTGTGCCTTTAGAGACATTAATAAATGAAACCAATCAGATAGGAAATAAAACTTTTGTGTGTCCCCCCCCCCCTCGCCCCTGCCCAGGCAAGAGTCTCACCACAGAACCTTTGCTGGCTTTGAACTTGAGATCCTCCAGCTTCAGCCTCCCAAATGCTGGGATTTTAGGCATGTGCCACCCATGCCCAGCAATTTTTGTTTTCTTTTCTTTTTTTTTTTTTTAATAGCTTCTTCTAGAGATGACTTTAAATGTTTTTCATTGAACTCAAAACCAAGAATCATCTCAGATGAACATGAACAATTCTGGAAGGGTTAAGATAGGACTAAGGAACGCTGTGTTCACACTTGTTTATATGACAAAGCCAGGATTTTGTTGTAGTGAATATAAAAGTATTTTGGCTTATTTTATTTTCACTAAGTCTCTGGAAAGGGGTAGACCTGAGAATAAGACATCTATCCTGTTTCCTGTCTTAACATGTTATTTGCCTAATTAATAGTGTAACAAGATAAGTGTAATAGCTGCTACCCTGTTCTAGATAATTTACAGAGCCTGATGTGACCAAAGAGCCATTCCTTAGTACTTTTTTAATTAATAAGAAGTTGTTGTATTATAAGTTTCTAGTAGTAATAATTCAAATGGTAAGACACTATTTTCACTGTCAATTACAAATATTCAACTACTCAGAATGTGTAAAAACTGGTTTGGTACAGTATTAATGTAGATGATTCCCTTCTCTCATTTCCCTTCCCTTCTCCTATTCTTTCCCATGTATTTATTCTTTTGCCTAAAAGGCAGAAAATTGCTATAATTCTCATTTGCTATTTTGAGTACATAATTCCATCAGTCTTACAAGCTGCAGTGTTGGAGCTTAAAATTTAATTCCTAAGTTTTCCCATGATTGCCTTTTTTCCCCCTAACCCTTCCTTTTCCATGCTGCAATTTCCCCTTGACTTACCCAATCTGTAACAGTGACAGTTTGCTGCCTCAAAACAGAGCATTCAAATGAATTCGCTTAGCCAATAACTTCTGTGAAGTTGCCTTTTCTAATGGTGTTATTACTCAGTGATGCACAAATGTGGTATTTGCCCTACTGGCAGGCAAACAAAGGTCTGGTAAAAATGGTAACCTGCTGTTTTCTTTAAAGGAGAGCCAAAGACTTGTTTTACTCTGTTTTGGTTTAAGGGGAATTGGTAGTCATTTTGATAGTATTTGTAAGTTGATTGTATGGTGTAGATGTTTAAAGTTAACTGTTAAAGTTAGCTGGCCTTATAAAACGTAAAAGTATCAAAATCCATCAGTTTCTCTAAACCAGTCAATATCAACCTAAATAACACTATGTTTAAGCAATTTTTCCCCACCTTTTTTGAGTTTATCTTGTTCTGATAATATCTGCTGTGTTTTTATGCATTTCCCACTTGTGCCTACAGGTCAGTACACTTTCACTATGGTCAAACCACGGGACTGGGTAATGTTCCTGAGCACATGACTTGTACATGTTCAGATTATGTTCATATTCAGAGAAAAATAGAAGGTTCTTTTCACTAACCAGGCATATATACAAATTGTGATGCATAAAAGTTTCACCATGTTTTACACATTTTGCTCATTTTGAAGAATCTAGTGAAGATTAGGTATAAAACCTTGTCTGTAAAAACCACCTGTAATGATTTATATCCTAGTAACTTTTTCAGAAAGAATTAATAACATGTCTGCAAATTAACTCTTGTGTTACTTAGATTTTTGCCCTATAAAGATTTCAAGTGTGTTAATATTTTGTTGATAAATGGTGATAGTGTTCCAAGGTGATCTCTTTTTCCTCTGGAAATAAAAGACAGAGGTCCTAAACTGAAACACATTTTCCTCTCAGCCATGGGAACTGAACAGTCTCCTGCCATCATTACCTGTGTGCTTGTTTTGTTGGTCCACACGTATATCCCCTTGGACAGCTATGGTTTTGTATTTATTTGTTGCTTCAGTCTAGCTTTATGAAATTTTCTGCTGAAATGACTTGCTGAGAATTGTTGATGAATTGAAGCTCATATTTTTTTAAAGTTCTTAATTCAGCTTTTCTGAGCCACTTCAAAAAGAATGATGTTTTTGTCAAAAGGTACTATTATAGAAAATAACAGTATTTGGATTTTTAAGATTTTCTGTGATTGCTAAAGGTGTTTTTATAACTAATCGATTATAATTGATAAGTAATGCTTGTTATGTTAATAAAAACTACCAACACAAGGAATAAGAAACACCTTACAACAATAAATATATTCCCTGTAGGTGGATTTTTGATGCTGCACTGAATAAATTGGGTAAAGAGCCCTTAGAAATCCTGTTCTGATAATAGAACTTACCTTTCCACTGGAGTCCTTGTTTTAAGAATGTCTGGATTTTCAGACAAAAACTGAATTCCCCTACAGTTGCCCCTGAGCTAAACATCTATAGAGAAACCTTTATTTTTACAAGAAATAAGGCACAATGTCTCAAAGTGGTAAACTTAAACCTTAAGACAATATTGTTTTCCAAAAAGTTATATTTAGAAAAATGAAATCCTGTGGAGTTTGTTATCTTACTACATATTATATACTAGATAAGGTGATTGGTTTTCATGTGTAAGTCTCACTGTTTCTGGTTGGTTCTTCGTTTGCTTTGCTTTTATGCCTCGGCTGGCAGAGCTCACAAGTCTTTGGCTTCCATGTTAGGTTGTTCTCGGAGTCATCTTATAACTGGAAACTGTCAGGTGGTCCCCACCCCAGTGAGTGCACAAAAGGGTAAAGAAACAGATGGAAACAAATATTGAGTGGATAACTGGCTTTTTTTAAATTTTTGCCTGATTTTTAAAAGATTATTATTTGTATAACTTCTCCATTGGCATTTTCACAATATCTGAACCATCCCATAAAATACTCCTCTGACTTAAAGGCATTTAAAGCTTTTACTGCTAAATTTTACATCTCCTATTCATTCAACTAAGAAACTATTTTAAGAGGTCTTTCTTCCATATATGTATCCTAAATTTGCATAATTACTCCTTATTCATCTTTTGTCTTTTTCCCTCCTGGGAGTGAAAGAACATTCGAAAAATTAATTTTATTCACTGGTCATGGGCCTCATTATCTTTCTTTATGATAAATCTATGGCTTTTTAAATTTTATGAGGAATCTATGACTTTGCCACCCACAGTGGAAAAAGTGAATTAAGGTAATGAAGAAGAACTTTCACCCACTTAAACATTTTCCAGTTGTGAGATTCCTCTTCATGTGTATGGTCTCTTCCTTGTTGCCCTTTTTCCTGACTATGTATGGTCAATTGATCTTTTGGCTCATACCAGTCTCCCCGAGACATTCTGCAGTCATTATCACCTTTTTGGGTGGATTTATTTTATTTTGTTCTTTTTTTGTTGAAAAAAAAAAACTTTTTAACATTGATGCATATTTGCTTGGGATAGAGCTTGTGTAATTTACCAATCGTATTGATTGTATGTGATTGTGCCCTGCGGAGGTATACTTAACATGATGAAAGTAATCTAGGTTAATAAAGGAGCCCATGAGATTTGAGTCAGGTTAGAAGTGACTATGAAATCACAGTTCTGGATAGTGAGAATTCTTTTGTTCTTATAAATCAGTGCCACATACAATACCATTTTTTAAAGGTTTTCCTGCATTTCTATTTTTTCCCACTGCCTCAGCTCCCTTTTTTCTCATCTGTCTCTACCCATTGGTTTAGAAAGTTAAAAACATTTAGCCTTAAAAAGACAGCAGTTTATAAATTGTTGAATTTTGTGAAATTTTACTTTTTCCAAATGTTTCCAATTTTTAAAAGAAGATGAAGACAAATAAATGGGTTGGAATTTCACAAGCTGTGAATAATTCCTTAGCATCTGGCAAACTGAATTTTTATTTGAAGATTTTATCTTCTGAAACTTTTGGGATAGGAAAAAGAATCCTGTTTGCAATGGGCAAGTTCTTCTCTTTTTAAAATCTTTTTAATATTTACAGTTCTTTTGCAGATGAGGTGGAGGAAAAGAAACAGTAGATAGGAATGTGTTTAGGGCAGCAGAACTCTGGGTCATTATAAGCACATGTTCCACTGGTTGAAGATTTTGGGGAGGATTGGGGCCATCTCAATTTTGTATTATTTGTGTGCATGTTGTTTATATTAATTAATAATGCCACATTTTGTTAAAATGCATTTCTCTTGTTACCTTGGAAACTGACTCAGCCTCTTGTTGCTCCAATTAGGGTTTAAGGCTCATGTGAGCTGCAGATAAAAGGATTCATTTAACAAGAAGGAGGTGATTCACCTTTTGGATTGTAAATATATGAAAGTGTCTACAAGGTCTTTATCTGCTTTCTGTCAGCATTTATATTAAATGATAAATTAATGAGGAGGAACAATGTGTAGTCTTTTTTTGTAAATGAATCTCTGCCATCTTATTCTAACCTTGGGATTATTGTTTGCACAAATAAACACATACTTGTAGCCAGTTTTTTTTAAAAAAAAAAACATTATTTATTTATTTGCAAGCAGAAAGATAGAGAGAATGGGTGTGCTAGGACCTCTAGCCCCTGCAAACAAACTCCAGACATACACGCCACTTTGTATATCTGGCTTTATGTGGTTACTGGGGAATTGAACTCAGGTCACTAAGATTTTGCAGGCAAGCACTTCAACCGTTGAGTCATCTCTCCAGGCAATAGCCAGTGATTATGTAGTCTACAGTTCCAGTTTCATCATTTGTAGTAGTTTTGAGACATTAGAGCCAGCTTTCAATAAGATGCCATGGCTAGCAGTCTCTGGCAGGAAGAAGACAAAAAGGTGAGAGGATTATTATACATTTGCAGAAATTTAAGAAATTCATGCTGGACAAATGGCTTTGCTGCTCAGGTACTTGCCTGCAAAGCCTGAGGACCCAGGTTTGATTTTCCAGATCCCACATAAGCCAGATGCACATGGTGGCATTGGCTAGAGGCCCTGGCACACCCATTCTCCCTCCCTCCCACCCGCCCCTCTTTATCTCTAATAAATAAATCTTTAAAAAAAAAAAAAAAGGTTAGCCGAGCATGGTAGCACACTCCTTTAATCCCAGCACTTGGGAGGCAGAGGTAGGAGGATCACCGTGAGTTAAAGGCCACCCTGAGACTACATAGTGAATTCCAGGTCAGCCTGGACCACACTGAGACTCTACCTCAAAAAAAGAAAAAAAAAAAGATTAAAGAAATTCAAAAATAAAGTTCAGGGCTGGAGAGATGGCTTAGAAGTTAAGCGCTTGCCTGTGAAGCCTAAGGACCCTGGTTCGAGACTCGATTCCCCAGGACCCACGTTAGCCAGATGCACAAGGGGGCGCACCCGTCTGGAGTTCGTTTGCAGTGGCTGGAGCCCCTGGCGTGCCCATTCTCCCTTTCTCTCTCTATCTGCCTCTTTCTCTGTCTCTCGCTCTCAAATAAAGTAAACAAAAAAAAATATTTAAAAAAAAATAAAATGCGGTGTGAACCTTGGATTCTAAGAGATACCCATAGACACACAATTCGGGAAGTTTTGATTGAATGTTGGATATTAGATGGTAATACCAGCGAATAGATTTTGTTCAATTGAAGATAGTATGGTCACATATGACAATGTCCGTACTTTTTTAATGCATAATAAAGGGAGACTGAAAATAAGAGGGAGAGCAACTACTGTGGCCAATCTTAAGTGATTACGAAATCCAGAGTGGGAATTCCAGAACTAGACCTGTCTTTGCTACTTATAAGCAGTAGGGTAAGGGCTGAAAGTCAGCCTAAAACAAATTTTGCTTTTGTGTACTTCATCCCAATAACCAGCTAATCTGTAATGATCAGTTAGTAATTCCTTTGCCTTCCAGTGTGGTAGCTCATTCGAGGCCACCCTGAGACTGCCTAGTGAATTGTGGGTCAGCCTGGGCAAGACTCTACCTCGAAAAACCACACACACACACAAAAAAGATGCATCTAGCCAGGCTTAGTGGTGCATGCCTTTGATCCCAGTAAGGAGGATCTCTTGAGTTCAAGGCTATCCTATGAGTACATAGTGAATTCCAGGCCAGCCTGGGCTAAAGTGAGACCCTGCCTTGACCCCCCCCCCTCAAAATGTATCCACTACTCAATGAACACCCACTAGAATTCCATATGCTTAACAATATATGGAGAGTAAAAGAATGCTGTCTGCCCTCAAGAAGTGCTAATTATGGAACTTTACAGTTTTAAAATAAGTAACCAATAACAAACAGCAAAAATTAACAGCATCATGCCAGGTGTGGTGGTGCACACCTTTAGTCCCAGCACTAGGGAGGCAGAGGTAGGTGGATTGCTGTGAGTTTGAGGCCACCCTGAGACTACATAGTAAATTCCAGGTCAACCTGGGCTACAGAGTAAGACCCTATCTAAAAAAAAAAAAAAAAAAAGATAATACCAAAGAGTTAGTGAACCACAATTATCTTCAGAAAAGTGAGGAGCTGTGAGCTTAAGGAGGTTACAAGGCCCTTGGTTCAATTCCCTGTATCATCAAACACACACACACACACACACACAAAATAACCTGCTGGGTTGGTCAAGATTTCCTGAGGAAGTAGCTTGGAAGATAAGATTTAAAGAATAGTGGGATGGAAATGTAAGGGTCTGAGGATCGCTGAAGAAAGCCCCCAGACTCAAAGAGCGTTTATTCTGCAGAATCAGCCAGCATGTGGGGGTCAACCATTCAGACAATATGGTGACCCCGAGAGGAGCACGCAGACCCCTTTAAGCACAACTAGGGGAATTTTAGGCAGGTTAGGTAGTCTTTTAAAATGATTGGCTACCCAAAACATAGGCCATTGCCGAGGCCCTTGGTTTCCCACCAGGAATAGATGGTAAGACCCTATTGCTGAAGACTCCATATACTTGGGCTGCAAGGCCACTGAGAAATCCTGCTGGAATTGAGCTGATAACCTCCACGTAGACCAGCTGATAGAAAGCTGGAAGAAGCCATTCTGCATGCAGTTCAATGGGAGAGAGAGAAATCACCAGTGAAGATATTCAGTGGACACTGCAAGCCTTATATTTTGCCAGCCAGGCCAAATGAGCCAATGGGTGCAATAGTGGCACATCTGTCATGGTGGAAACCAACTGCCCTCTAATTGGACTGGAGGCCCGCTCCATGGGAGGGAATACATCCCTGATACTGAAAACTTAAAAACGGGTAGTCATGAGCCCTAGGCATGTACCGTCTGCTGCTGTCTGGCTAAATGTATATACTGTGCTTATCAAACTGCCCAGTAAGCACTTCTCTTAATGTTCATACCCTTATATTAATGCTGCTCTTACTTTTGGTAGAGAATCTTCTCTTTTCAAATGGCAGTGATCTTGGGATGACTCAGAAGGCAGCATGGTGCTGGAAAGAAGTGACAGGAGTGCTCAGTGCTGCAATATCTCTATCACACCTTCCAAGGCTCAGGGTCTATTATGGAAGAGGTGGTGGAAAGAATGTAAGAGCCAAAGGAAGGGTAGGACTCGTTACATTGTTCTCCCTCAGACACAAAATGGCCTGGATATCCATGACCTCACAGTGCCTGACACTACCTACACAAGTCCATCATAATAGGAGGAAAAGATCATGACATCAAAATAAGAGAGACTGATTGAGAGGGTGAGGAGATATGATAGAGAATGGAGTTTCAAAGGGAAAAATGGGGGGAAGGAGGGTATTACCATGGGATATTTTTTATAATCATGGAAGTTGTTAACAATAACAAAAATTTGAAGAAAAAAAAGTGATTGGCTAGGCAAGCAGCAGTTACAGTTGTATATCTGATTGGTTGGGGCAGAAGGCATGAAGGGTTGTGAAAGAGACATGTCTCTAGAAACTGACTCAGTCCCTAGAGCCCACCACCTTGGGCATGTCCTTTGTGGTTTTTCCCAGAAGTATTGCCTGCCTCTCCGGGAAACTAAAACTTAGGCCTAGCTGTAAACTGGAGCAAAGTTGATCCTCTCAGAAAGGGAGTTAGGGATGTTAGAAATAAGAAGCTCCTCGTAAGAGGAGATAAGATGTGTGAACTCTGAGGGAAGAGTTGAAGAAATTGGATGGCCATTGCAGCTACAGGAAGGAGAAATGGGTGGCTTGAGAGGGGCAGAGCCAGATCATGGAGGCTGTGGTTCAATGGCATATGTGTGATTCCAGTTTAGCAGTTAAGGGTTGGAGGTAGGAGGACCAGGAGTTCAAGGCCAACCTGGGCTACATGAACTCCTGTCTCAAAAAAAAAAAAAAAAAAAAAAAAAAACAGCCAGACATGGTGGCACACATCTTTAATCCCAGCACTTGGCAGGCAAAGGTAGGAGGACCACTGTGAGTTTAAGGTCACCCTGAGACCACGTAGTAAATTCCAGGTCAGCCTGGGCTAGTGCAAGACCCTACCTCAAAACAAAACCAAAAAAAAGTGGGGGGGACTGGAGAGATGGCTTAGCGGTTAAGGCGTTTGCCTGCAAAGCCAAAGGACCCAGATTTGAGTCCCCAGGGCCTACCAGATGCACAAGGTGGCACATATGTCTAGAATTCATTTACAGAGGCTGAAGGCCCTGGCGCATCCATTATATATACATATATATATAATCTGTGACTTTCTGTCTCTCAAATTTAAAAACCCTAAAAATGGATTTTATTCTGTTGGTAAAAGAAGTGGACTGCATTAGGCTGGCCTTGAACTCAGCGATCCTCCTACCTCAGCCTCCAAAGTGCTGAGATTAAAGGCATGCACCACCATGCCTGGCTCTTTATTTTTATTTATTTATTTACCTATTTTGGCTTTTCAAGGTAGGGTCTTGAGCCCAGCTAACTTGGAATTCACCATGTAGTTTCAGGGTGGCCTTGAAGTCACAGTGATCCTTCTACCTCTGTGTCCTGAGTGCTAGGATTAAAGGCATGTGCCACCACGCCTGGCTTTAATGTTTATTTTTAATGTTTTACTTAATTATGAGAGAGAGAATGGGCACATCAGGGCCTCTGGACACTGCAAACAAACTCCAGGCACATGCGCCATCTTGTGTATCTGGCTTTACATGGGTACTGGGGAATGGAACCTTGGTCCTTAGTCTTTGCAAGCAAACACTTTAACTGCTAAACCATCTCTCCAGGCTTTTTTTTTTTTTTTTTTTTTTCTTTCTGAGGTAGGGTCTCACTCTAGCCCAGGCTGATCAGAAATTCACTATGTATATATAATCTCAGGGTGGCCTTGAACTCACAGCGATCCTCCTACATCTATCTCCTGAGTGCTAGATTACAGGCCATGCCACCATTCCTCAGGACTCCAGGTGATTTTTAATCCGCCCCTACCCCCAGGCTGACCTGGAACTCACTACTCAGTATCAGCATCCTCACACTCCTACGTGTACCTCCCAAGGGCTGGGATTAAAGGTATGTGCCACCACACCTGGCCATTTAAAAAACAAACAAAAAAAGAAGTGTTAGGAAGGGTGCTATGTAGAGGAATAAAGAAACTATTTGTGTGCCTCTATTTACAATTCAATAGCATCTGTCAGTATTCTGAAACTAATGTGCTTGCAAGTCAACTGAGGCCCTGGCTTACTTAGTGTAAATATTTTTTTTTAATTTCTGTTTGAGACACACAGAGAGAATGGGCATGCCAGGGCCTCTAGCCACTGCAAATGAACTCTAGACATGTGTGCCACCTTGTGCATCTGGCTTACGTCGGATCTGGAGAATGAAACCTGGGTCCTTAGATTTCTTAGACAGCACCTTGTAGCAGACAGCTTCAGGTTCACTGAGATGGACTTCCAGACCAGGCACAGTTATGGAGGAAGGGATATATTTATTGAAGCTTACAGATGCAGGGGAAGTTCCATAATGGCAGAAGAAGCTGGCCTGTTCTCACAGCTCCAATCAGAGAGAGAGAAGCACAAGCCAAAAGCCAAAAGCCACACAGCATACTTCAGGAACTCCAGCTAGGCACACATTGCATATGTTTACATTGGAATTTCAAACCTTAAGATCTGCCCAGTGACACCACCTCCAGCCAGGTGGCTGCAGATCCAAACTACAAACTAATAAAACACTGAATATATTGGGGGCCATCTATTCAAACTACCACACACCTTAACTGTTAAGCCATCTCTCCAGCCCTAAATAAATTTTAAAAAAAAATTGAGTTACAGGGCTTGAGAGATGGTTCAGTAGTAAAGGCATTTGCTTGCAAACTCTAATGGCTCAAGTGGCTCAAGTTTGATTCCTCAGTACCCACTTAAAGACAGATGCACAAAGTGGCACATGTGTGGCGCTCTCTCCCTTCCTCCCTCCCTCTCCCCTTTCTTCTCTCTCTCTCTCTCTCTCTCTCTCTCTCTCTCTGCCAGGCATGATGACACACACCTTCAATATCAGCACTCATGATGAATTTGAGGCCAGCCTGCAACCAGAGTGAGTTCCAGGTTAGCCTGGGCTAGTATGAGACCCTTCCTTAGGAAAAAAAAAAAAATGGTGCAGCTTTAAGAAGTCAGGTGAAAGTACCTTGGAATAAACCTAACCAAGGAAGTGAAGGATCTCTACAAGGAAAAACTTTGAAACATTCAAGCAAGAAATTGCAGAAGACACTAAGAAATGCAAAGATATCCCTTGTTCTTGGATCAAAAGAATCAATATTGTGAAAATGGCAATCTTACCAAAAGCAATCTACACATTTAATGCAATCCCCATCAAAATTCCAATGGCATTCTTCACGGAAATAGAAAAAACAATCCAAAAATTCATTTGGAAGCACAAAAAAACCTCGAATGTCTAAAACAATTTTGAGCAACAAAAATAAGGCTGGTGGTATCACCATACCTGATTTTAACCTATACTACAAAGCCATAATAACAAAAACAGCATGGTACTGGCACAAAAATAGACATGTAGATCAATGGAACAGAATAGAGGACCCAAATGTAAGTCCGGGTAGCTATAGCCACCTGATATTTGACAAAAATGCCAAAAATACTCATTGGAGAAAAGACAGCCTCTTCAGCAAATGGTGCTGGGAAAACTGGATATATATCTGTAGAAGGATGAAAATGGATCCTTCTTTTTCTCCATGCACAAGAATTAAGTCCAAATGGATCAAAGACCTTAATATCAGACTTGAACCTCTGAAACTTCGACAAGAAAGTAGGGGAAACCCTTCAACATATTGGTCTTGGCTAAGGCTTTCTGAATATAACCCCAATTGCTCAGGAAATAAAACCACAGATTAACGCTGGGACCTCAAGAAATTATAAAGCTTTTGTACAGCAAAAGACACTGTGAATAGAGCAAAGAAGCAACCTACAAAATGGGAGAAAATATTTGCCAACTATACATCTGATAGAGGATTAATATCTAGGATATACAAAGAACTCAAAAAATTAAATAAAAAGAAATCAAACAAGCCAATTAAAAAATGGGCTTTGGAACTAAATAGAGAGTTCTCAAAAGAAGAAATATAAATGACATATAAACATCTAAAAAAATGTTCTACAAGCCGGGCGTGGTGGCGCACGCCTTTAATCCCAGCACTCGGGAGGCAGAGGTAGGAGGATCGCCGTGAGTTCGAGGCCACCCTGAGACTCCATAGTGAATTCCAGGTCAGCCTGGGCTAGAGTGAAACCCTACCTCGAAAAACCGAAAAACCCAAAAAAAAAAAAAAAAAAAAAAGTTCTACATCCCTAGTCATCAGGGAAATGCAGATTAAAACTGTTGAGATTCCATCTTGCTCCTGTCAGATTGGCTACCATTATGAAAACAAATGACCATAAATGTTGGCAAGGATGTAGAAAAAGAGGAACCCTTCTATGCTGTTGGTGGGAATGCAGTCTGGTCCAGCCATTGTGGAAGTCAGTGTGGAGGTTCCTAAGACAGCTAAAAATAGATCTTCCATATGACCCAGCTATTCCACTCCTAGGCATATATCCTAAGGACTCATCTCACTCACTACCTTAGAGATACTTGCTCAACCATGTTTATTGCCATTCAATTCACAATAGCTAGGAAATGGAACCAGCCTAGATATGGGATAATGAAGATGTGGCACATTGACACAATGGAGTTCTACTCAGTGGTAAAGAAAAATGAAGTTATGAAATTTGCAGGAAAATGGATGGATCTGGAAAGGATTATACTAAGTGAGGTAACCCAGGCTCTGAAAGCCAAACATGGCCTGTTTTCTCTCATATGTGGATCCTAGCTACAAATGATTGGACTTCTCAATGAGTAGAAAGAAAACTCAGTAGCAGAGGCTAGTAAGCTAGAAAGGAGATAGAAAGGGAATAGAAAGGGGGGGGGGACTTAATAGGATGGTATTGTAGGTATGTAAGAAGAACAGATTAATGGAGGTGAAAAGGCCTAAGTGAGGTTAGGGGAAGAGATTGCATAAAGGAAAGGTGGAGGGAGGGCTATTCAAAATCTAAGAGGATATAAGTAAGACATATGGAAACCTACTTTTTTGGACAATGGCACACACAGGAGCCATAGATTGTTACTAGAAAATTTTCAGTGCCAGGGATGGGATACCTTCCAGTGAGTTATTGGCCAGAGACGTCCCTGATACCCTCAAAACATTATAGGCCATTGCCAAGGCCCTTGGTTTCCCATCAGGAATAGATGGTAAGACCCTGCAAGGTCACTGAAATATCCTGCTGGAGCTAAGCTAATAACCCCCATGTAGACCAACTGAAAGAAAGCTGGAAAAACCTACACTGCATGCAGTTCAATGGGAGAGAGAGAAATCACCAGTGGAGATACACAGCAGTGGACACTGCAAGCCTTAGATTTGGCCAGTCAGACCAAATGATCCAACAGGTACAATAGTGGCACATCTATTATGGGGGAAACTAACTGCCTTCTAATTTGACTGGAGGCCCGCTCCATGGGAGGGAATACATGCCTGATACTGAAAACCCATGACGGGTAGTCATGAGCCCTAGAGATGTAATGTCTGCTGCTGTCTGGCTAAATGTACATACTATGCTCTCCAAACTGCCCAGAATGCACTTCTCTTAATGTTCATACCCATATATTAATGCTACTCTCACTTTCGGTTAGAGAAGCTTCTTTTTTTTTGTTTTGTTTTTGTTTTTGTTTTTGTTTTTCGAGGTAGGGTCTCACTCTAGCCCATGCTGATCTGGAATTCACTATGTAGTCTCAGGGTGATCTCAAACTCACAGTGATCCTCCTACCTCTGCCTTCTGAGTGCTGGGATTAAAGGTGTGCACCACCACGCCCAGCTGGAAGGTTTTCTTTTCAAATGGCAGTGACCTTGAGATGACTCAAAAGGCTGAGAAGTGACAGAGGAGTGCTCAGCACTGAAATATCTCTATCATACCTTCCAAGGCTCAGGGTCCATTGCAGAAGAGGTGGCAGAAAGAATTTAAGGGCCAAAGGAAGGGTAGGACTCCTTAAAACATGCTCCTCCAGACACAAAATGGCCTGGATATCCATGTCCTCACAGTGCCTGACACTACCTACATAAGACCATCATAATAGGAGGAAAAGATCATGACATCAAAATAAAGGATAGACTGATTGAGATGGGGAGGGGATATGATGGAGAGTGGAGTTTCAAAGGGGAAAGTAGGGGGAGGGAGGGGATATTGTTTACAATCACGGAAGTTGTTAGTAAAAAATAAAAAAAGTAGCTGGGTATGGTGTGCACGCCTTTAATTCCAACACTCTAAGAGGCAGAGTTAGGAGGATCGCCATGAGTTTGAGGTCAGCCTGAGATTACAGAGTAAATTCCAGGTCAGCCTGAGCTAGAGTGAGACCCTATCTCTAAAAACCAAATAAATAAATAAATAAATAAAAATAAAAAAGAAGTCAGGTTGAGGGCTTAGCAGTTAAACCATTTGCGTGCAAAGTCAAAGGACTCAGGTTCGATTCCCCATGACCCATGTTAGCCAGATGCACAAAGTGGCTCATGCATCTGGAGTTCATTTGCAGTTGCTGAAGGCCCTGGTGTGCCCATTCTCTCTCTCTCTGTCTGTCAAATAAATAAATAAAAATATTAAAAAAAAAAGTCAGGTTCAGCAGCCAGGTATGGTGACGCACACCTTTAATCTCAACACTCAGGAGGCGAGGTAGGAGGATTGCTGTGAGTTCGAGGCCACTCTGAGACTACACAGTGAATTCCAAGTCAGCCTGAGCTAGAGTGAGACCCTACCTCGAAAAATAAAAAAAATAAAAATAAAATAAAAAGGAGATTGCTTATTGCTGAAGACTCCACATACTTGGGTGGCAAGGCCACTGAGAAATTCTGCTGGAACTGAGCTGATAACCTCCTCCATGTAGACCAGCTGAGAGAAAGCTGGAAGAAGCCATTCTACACTAAGTTCAATGGGAGAAAGAGGTATCACCAGTGAAGATACTCAACAGTGGACACTGCAAGCCTAATAATTGGCCAGCCAGGCCAAATGAGCCAATGGGTGCAATAGTGGCATGTCTGTCATGGTGGAAACCAACTGCCCTCCAATTGGACTGGAGGCCGGCTCCATGGGAGGGAATACATCCCTGATACTGAAAACTTAAAACAGGGGTAGTCATGAGCCCTAGGGGTGTAACATCTGCTGATGTCTGGAAAAAGGTATATACTATGCTTATCAAACTGCCCAGTAAGCACTTTTCTTAATATTTATACCCTTATATTAATGCTACTCTCATTTTGGGTAGAGAATCTTCTCTTTTCAGATGGCAGTAACCTTGGGATGACTCAGAAGGTATCATAGTGCTGGAAAGAAGTGACTGGAGTACTGAGTAACATCTCGATCACACCTTCCAAGGCTCAGGGTCTAATGCGGAAGAGGTGGCGGAAAGAATGTAAGAGCCAAAGGAAGGGTAGGACTCCTTACAACGTGCTCCGTCCAGACATAAAATGGCCTGGATATCCATGACCTCATAGTGCCTGACACTACCTACACAAGACCATCATAAGAGAAGGAAAAGATCATGACATCAAAATGAAAGGGAGACTGATTGAGATGGGGAGGGGATATAATGGAGAATGGAATTTCAAAGGGAAAGTGGGGGAGGGAGGGTAGCACCATGGGATATTTTTTATATAATCATGGAAAATGTTAATAAAAATTAAGAAAAAAAAAGAATATTCAGTGAAAAAAAAAAAAAGAGATTGCTTAGCAGTTAAGCGCTTGCCTGTGAAGCCTAGGGATCTCGGTCAGAGGCTCTATTCTCCAGGACCCCTGTAAGCCAGATACACAAGGTGGCGCGTGCGTCTGGAGTTCGTGTGCAGTGTCTGGAGGCCTTGATGCACCCATTCTCTCTCTCTCTTCCTTCTCTGCTTCTTTCTCTGTCTGTCGCTCTCAAATTAAAAAAAAAAAAAAAGTAACCATATTACATTTATTCCCAGACCCTCATGTCCCCCCAGTCCCATCAAGTAGACTTGGTCTATTTTGCTAGAGCAGGCATTGAAAAATGTCTAGAAATGGTATCAGTCATATAACTGATTTGGAGTTATCAGCACACATATGTTTGCCCTTAGCTTTTCCATGATTTTTTTCAGTTGCTTATAGTTCTGCCTGGACCATCCCAGACTTCTCCAGGGAACTTTTCCCACTAACCACTGCCTTCGTGCTCCGATTTTCCATCTCGCTAGTCTGAACATGCAATGAGCCTTGACCCCATGCAACTCTTGCTCAACCTCCCCAAAAGACCCTTGCCTAGTATTTCTGTTCTGGTGAGGTAATAAGCCCTCTGGATAAACTTTAAAAAAAAAAAAAAAGTCAGGCAGGAGAGATGGCTCAGCAGCTTGCCTGCAAAGCCTAACAACTGGGTACCCACAAAGATTCAGATGCACAGGGGGGTGCATGTGTCTGGAGTAACTTTGCAGTGGCTGGAGGCCCTGATGAGCCCATTCTGTCTCTCTTCTCTCCACCTCCCTCTCTGCTTGCATATAAATAATATTTTTTAAAAAGTCACCAGGCATGGTGGCACACACCTTTAATCCCAACACTTCAGAGACTGAGGTAGGAAGATTACTGTGAGTATGAGGCCATCCTGAGACTACATCGTAAATTCTAGGTCAGCTTGGCCCACAGCAAGACCCAACCTCAAAAAATAGGAGGACTTCCTTAATAATCTTTCCATTAAGGAAGAATTTAATGTATTTTCTGTTAATCAAGATGACAAATGTTTATTGAGTACCTGGCACATTAAGGACAGGGTTTGTGCGCTTGGACATGTTCAATAAATATTTGCTGTTTGATTTTGTTTCCCTGAAACCAACACTGAACTTTCTAACTGTTGTGAAGATTGGTACAAATTCCATTGAGATACTTTGACACTTGACTGAAAACTGCCAAGTGATATTGTTTGCTTTTGATAAGCTTTGTCTCACCTTAATTAAAATGCCATCACCTAAGAAACTTTCTTGGAAACCCATTGGTAATGGAGACATGTTTTGCCAATTTTCCATGAAAGGGTTAAGCCTTGAGTTATTCAATAACCACAAGGGAAGCTGAGCCCCACTGTTCCTTGCCAAAGTCTTGCTCTAGGGTCCAAAGACAAGAAGACAATGTCCAGGACAGTAGACAATGGGTAAGGACAAACTACCTTGTGTGCTCACAGGAGTTAATACTGAGGCTAAGGCCTGACGTCGCCTTTAGTCCCAGTACTGGGGAGGCAGAGGTAGGAGGATCGCCATGAGTTTGAGGCCAGCCTGAGACTGCATAGTGAATTCCAGGTCAGCGTGGGCTAGAGTGAGACCCTATCTTAAAAACACAAGCCAGGCATGGTGGCGCACGCCTTTAATCCCAGCACTCAGGAGGCAGAGGTAGGAGGATCGCCATGAGTTTGAGGCCACCCTGAGACTACAGAGAGATTTCCAGGTCAGCCTGAGCTAGAGCGAGACCCTACCTCAAAAAAGAAAAAAAAAAAAAAAATACTGAGGCTAAAGGCAGGTAAGGAAAGGAAGAATTGGCCTGAGGGAAGTTGTGAAAATGAGTATAATGCAATGCTACATTCTTTCCATGGTTTCTCAAACCAACCCTACCAGCAAAGCCCAGGAAGACCCATGTTTGCCTTCTCATGGAGAAAAATAGTGCCGACCAGAGGAAGTAGGGAATCCTCCAGAAATTTTTTTTTTTTTTTTTTTTTTTTTTTTTTTTTTGGCAGTGCTGGGGATCAAACCCTGGGTCTTAAGCCATGCAGACAAAGCACTGTACCACTAAAGTGTACCCAAGTCCACCTCCAGTCCCAGAAATGACACATATTTCCACTGGGAACTAAATTTAGAATACATTTTAATTAATTTATTTATTTGATTTTTTTCAAGGTAGGATCTCACTCTAGCCCAAGCTGACCTGGATTTCACTATGTAGACTCAGGCTGGCCTTGAACTCAGCAATCCTACTTCTGCCTCCCAAGTGCTGGGATTAATGGTATGCGCCACCACATTCAGCTCATATTTTTCGTTATTTTGAGGCAGAGCCTCACTCTAGCCCTGGCTGACCTGGAACTCACTCCAGCACCAGGCTGGCCTCAAACTCATGGTGATCCTTCTATTTCTGCCTCATGAGTGCTGGGATTAACCTGAACTATCTTTCTGCAGCCCCCAAACTCCTTTTATGAAGCCAGCATTATCTTGATACCAAAGCCAGATAAAGGAAAAAAAATTACAGACCAATCATAATGATGAACATAGACGCAAAAATTCTCAACAAAATACTGGCAAACAATACAGAAACATGGGTGCCAGGAGTATTAACACATTCCAGACGCATATGTCACTTTGTGCATCTAGCTTTTATGTGGGTACTGGGGATTTAAACCCAGGCCTAATCCAGACCTGCAGGCTTTGAAATCTTTAACCACTGAGCCATCTCCCCAGCCCTATAATGGAGTTTAATTCAGCTGTAAAGAAAAATGAAATTATGAAATTTATAGGGAAATAGATGGATCTGGAAAAGATTATACTAAGACCCTCCAGGTTCCAAAAGTCAATTGCTGCATATCCTCTCTCATATGTGGATCCTAGCTTCAAATGTTTAGGTTTGTATGTGAGTTGGAGTCAGTAGAGAGGCCAGTAAGCTAGAAAGGAGCCATGAGGGAGGAGAGGGGAGGGCTGAAGGGGAGGGTATAGTGAGTATATATGTTAAGTAGAGGGACAGAACACTGGAGGTGAAATGATCTACATGGGGCCAGGGGAGAGGGGGGGATGTAGGAGAAGAGGGTTAATCAAAATTAAAGATGTTTGAATAAGCCTTATGGAAACCTACTTCTTCACTAGCTAAATTATATATATATATATATACATATATATATATGGCTAGAGAAATGGCTGAATGATTAAGGCACTTGCTTGCAAAGTCAGAGGACCCAGGTTCCATTCCCCAGGACCCACATAAAGCCAGATGCACAAGGTTGCACATGTGTCTGGAATTTGTTTGCAGTGGCTAGAAGCCCTGGCATGCCCATTCTCTCCCACCCCCTTTCTCTCGCTCTCTCTCTTTCAAATTAATAAATAAATATTTTTAAAAGAGAGAGAGAGAGCAAGAGAAAGAAAGAAAGAAAGAAAGAAAGAAAGAAAGAAAGAAAGCAGGCAGGGCTGGAGAGATGGCTTAGTGGTTAAAGCACATGCCTGCAAAGCCTAAGGACCCAAGTTCAATTCTCCAGGTCCCACATAAGCCAGGTACACATGGTGGCACATGCATGTGGAGTTTGTTTGCAGTGGCTAGAGGCCCTGACATGCCCATTCTCACTCTCTCTCTCTCTTTCTGTCTCAAATAAATAAATAAATAAAAACAAAATATTTAAAAGAGAGAGAGAGAGAAAGCAGGGCATGGTGGCACATGCCTTTAGTCCTAGCACTTGGGAGGCAGAGGTAGAATTGCTATGAGTTCAAGGCCACTCTGAGATTAGAGTGAATTGCAGGTCAGCCTGGACTACAGTGAAACCCTACCTTGAAAAAGAACAAAGAACCGGGCGTGGTGGTGCACGCCTTTAATCCCAGCACTCGGGAGGCAGAGGTAGGAGGATTGCCGTGAGTTCGAGGCCACCCTGAGACTCCACAGTGAATTCCACGTCAGCCTGGGCTAGAGTGAGACCCTACCTCAAAAAAACAAAACAAAACAAAAAAAAAAAAAAAAAAAGAAAGAAAAGAAAAGAAAAAAAGAAAAAGAAAAAGAACAAAGAGTGAGACAGAGGGGGCTGGAGAGATGGCTCAGTGGTTAAGGTATTTACCTACAAAGCCAAAGGACCCAAGTTTGATTCCCCAGCACCCACGTAAAGCCAGATGCACAAGGTGCAGTATGCATCTAGAGTTCGTTTGCAGTGGATAGAGGCCCTGACACACCCATTCTCTCTATTTTAAATTATATATAAAATTATATATAAAATTATAATTATAAATTATATATAAAATTATATAATTATATAATTATAAATTATATATATAAAATTATAAATTATATATTAATATAAATTATATATTAAAAAGAGAGTTCGGCTGGGCGTGGTGGCACACGCCTTTAATCCCAGAATTTGGGAGGCAGAGGTAGGAGGATTGCCGTGAGTTCAAGGCCACCCTGAGACTCCATAGTGAATTCCAGGATAATGCTATGCCCAGAAGCCATAAACTTACAAGAAACTTTCATTGTGAGGGGTGGGATACCTTCTGGGGAGTTGTTGGTCAGGCAAGCCCCAGTAGCCCTGCACCCTTAGCCTTCGGCCATGGCCGCTGACAACCTGTGCTGATCCAGAGTGGTGAGAGTGCCTGGGACCTGGAGAACCGCTTCAGTGGCTTGGTATGAAGTCGACCTGAGAGCCCCGCTGGCCAGGAGGAGGGGAAGCATGGCAGGTGGCGCTGCCAGATGCTGGCTACGAATCTGATATCTGCTTCACCTCAGTGCAGAAGAGAGCAATCCGAACCCTCTGGACAGTGCTGGGTGCCACTGACCAGAAGTGGCTGCCAATAGTGAGGACTTGGTACCTCAATGGGCTGCATTATGGGGGTTTGACTGGTCTCAATAAGTCAGAAACTGCTGCCAAGCCAGGTGAGGCCCAGGTAAAGATCTGGAGGCGCTCCTATGATGTCCCACCACCGCCGATGGAGCCCGACCATCCCTGCTACTGAAATATCAGTGAGGATCGCAGGGATGCAACCTTACTGAGGACCAGCTACCCTCCTGCGAGAGTCTGAAGGACACAATCGCCAGAGCACTGCCTTTCTGGAATGAGGAAATTGTCTCCCAGGTCAAGGAGGTGGAAAGAGTCCTGATGGCGGCCACGGCAACAGCCTTTGGGGCATTGCCAAGCATATAGAAAGTCTCTCTGAAGAGGTCATCATGAGGCTGAACCTGCCAACTGGTATCCCATGGTCTATGAAGTGGACAAGAACTTGAAGCCTATGCAGTTCCTGGGGGATGAAGAGACTGTACATAAAGCCATGGAAGCTGTGGCTGCCCAGGGCAAGGCCAGGAAGTGAAGGTGAGCTGGCTGCCTACTACCTCCCTGTCTTCATGCCTCCTGCGCCTCTCCCTGACACCTGTTACACTGACGGCATCTTTTTTTTTTTTTTTTTGGTCAGATGAAGCTGACTACATCTTTAGGATCTTAAGGTGTGGCTGCAGATGGGGACCAGTGGCTTTCATTTTCATTTTAGTTTTTTTTTTTTTTTTTTTTTTTTTGGTATTTAGAGGTAGAGTCTCGCTCTAGCCCAGGCTGACCTGGAATTCACTATGTAGTCTCAGGGTGGCCTTGAACTCACAGTGATCCTCCTACCTCTGCCTCCTGAGTGCTGGGATTAATGGTGTGCGCCGCCACGCCTGGCTCATTTTAGCATTTTGTCTCCTACACCCACTCCCTTCATGGGATCTAGTCAGAATAGCATCTCTGGGCTGCAGGCCCTTGGTCCAAGCCCAGGCAATGCTTCTCTTACCCAGGAGAGTTGAGGTAGTGGTTCTAGTTCTTCTAGTGCTTTGTTTACTAAGGACCTGCCTGGGAAGTTGGTCAGGGAGGAACCATGCTGAGGCACGACCAATGAGAAACCACAATCCATGTTTGGTCCTACAACCTGTTCTAGTCATTCCAGTGGAATAGGAATGTAGCCTGCATGGTGATTTTTAAGAAAACAACTATTTCCAGGGATGGAGGGACAGCTTAATGGTTAAAGTGTTTGCCTGCAATGCCAAAGGACCCAGGTTTGATTCCCCAGGACCCACGTTAGCCAGATGCACAAGGTGGCGCATGTGCCTGGAGTTTGTTTGCAGTGGCTGGAGGCCCTGGCACGCACACCCATTCTCTCCCTCTCTCTTTCTCTCTCTGCCTCTTTCTCTCTCTCAAATAAATAAATAAATAAATATATTTTAAAAAAAGAAAACAGCTATTTTCTTCCTGACCCCAGAACGTTGGGATCAATCTTGAACTAAGTTCATGCATTGCATTTAGTTTAAATATATACACACATATACATACATGCATACATACATATAAACGATACATACACACATCTATAAATAATGCTACACAAAAACCCTTCTGGGGTTTCTAGTGGTGGCTGAAATAGTACCACGTGGTCATGAAAAATAAGCCATTCCTCATACCAAAATGGATTAAGGTCCATGGCCTTGAAGAGGTGGGGCAGGAGTGACTCCTGCTGTGCGTCTTAGAACCCCTCCTCTGCCTTGTTTTGTGGCAGTGACATGAAATGCCCCTTGATCATGTCCAAATGCGTATTTCACTATACTCATTTATAAATCATGTCCAGTTACTTGGTCCTGCCACATGGGCTCAGTTCTCATTTTGGCATAACTACTAAATCTTTTTTCCAGATCAGTATAATAAAGCAGTGATGTGTATTTAAAAAAAAAAAGAAAAGAAAAAAAGAAAGAAAACGTGCTGGGCATAGTGGCGCTTGCCTTTAATCCCAGCACTAGGGAGGCAGAGGTAGGAGGATTGCAGTGAGTTCAAGGCTACCCTGCGTGGTGGTTTGAATAGATGGCCCCCAATATATTCAGTTTTTTATTGTTTGTAGTTTACATCTGCAGCCACCTGGCTGGAGGCAGTGTCACTGGGTGGATCTTAAGGTGTGGTGGTGGGTTTCAGATTTCAATCTAAAGATATGCAAAGTGTGCCTAGCTGGAGTTCCTGAAATGTGCTGTGTGGCTTTTGGCTTTTGGCTGTTGCTTCTCTCTCTCTGCTTGGGCCTGTGAAGGCAGGCCAGCTTCTTCTGCCATTATGGAACTTCCCCTGGATCTGTAAACTTCAATAAATCCCTTCCTCCATAACTGTGCCTGGTCTGGAAGTTCATCTCAGTGAACCTGAAGCTGTCTGCTACACCCTGAGACTACAGAGTGACCCTTATAGATAAAAATTATTCCCAATCTTTTGCTTTTCCAAGTCAGGTTACATTTAGTAACTGCATTGATTTTATTCCTATACAGGTATACCTGTAGGATGAATTTCCTGAATTGGAATGCCAGGCCAGAGGACAAATGCACTTGTAATTTCAATATTGCCAAATTTCCCTTAAGAGTTACAGCAATTTACACTCCCAAACCACAATGGGTGAAAGGGCCTATTTCATCACAGCCTAGTAACAATGTGTTGTCTAGTGTGGGTTTTTTTTTTTTTTTGTTCTTCCAGGTAGGGTTTCACTCTAGCTCAGGCTGACTTGGAATTCACTATAAGGTCTCAGAGTAGCCTCGAGCTCATGGTGATCCTCCTACCTCTGTCTTCCGAGTGCTAGGATTAAAGGTATGGTATGTGCCACTACACCAGGCTAGTTTTATTTAATTTAATTAATTTCCCTTTTTTCTTTCTATTTTTCTCTTTTTATTTCTGGTTCTATTTTATTTCTTTTTTTGGTTTTTAAGGTAGAGTCTCACTCTAACCCAAGTTGACCTGGAATTCACTCTGTAGAATCAGGCTGGCCTTGAACTCACAGCAATCCTCCTACCTCTGCCTCCCAAGTGCTGGGATTAAAGGCATGTGCCACCACGCCCGGCTAATTTATTGATTTTTTTTATGAAAAGGTTGCACACCTAGATCCCCCCCCCACCACCACAATTCTGCTGAGGGTCTTTGGTGGGGTGATTAGTATTTATTGTGGAGTCTCAGCCTTGGCAGGGATGGGGAAAACATGGTGTCTCAGGCTATGCCCATCCACCCCGAGGCTCTTACAGTCTTTCCACCCCCTTTTCTGAGATACTCCCTGACCCTTGGTGGGCAAGATAGAGATCTCATTGACTATTGCTTTCTCTGTAGACTCTGGGTCTCTGTTTTTCTTTTTTAATATTTATTCATTTATTTGAGAGAGGGGAAAAAGCAGATAGAGAATAGGCATGCCAGGGACTCCAGTCACTGCAAACAAATTCCAGATGCATGTGCCACTTGGCTTATGTGGGTACTAGGGAATTGAACTTGGGTCCTTAGGCTTCACAGGCAAGTGCCTTTACTGCTAAGCCATCTCTCCAGTCCTGGATCTCTGTTTTGATGAGGTTTGAGTGACCATTGTGTCTTTCACTATATCCCTGGAACTGGTTTCTTTTTTTTTTTTTTTTTGGTTTTCCAAGGTAGGGTCTTACTCTAGCTCAGGCTGACCTGGAATTCACTATGGAGTCTCAGGGTGGCCTCAAACTCACGGTGATCCTCCTACCTCTGCCTCCCAAGTGCTGGGATTAAAGGCGTGCGCCACCACGCCTGGCTTTTTTGGAACTGGTTTTTAGACTAGCCATGAGGGCAGCATTGGTGTCACTGCTTCCTCTGTAATCACTTCTGGGCTTGGGCAGGTGAACTGGAGGTGACTCATCTCCTGGTTGACAGTTGGCTCTCTCTTCTTGATGTATTGATGTATCCCATTTTCTCCTCATCTGTAAAATAGAACCGATTCTCCAACCAAAAATGAGAATAGTTTGAATAAAAAGGGATAGGTCTAGTCATTAGAAAGATATATTGATGTGTATATTCATTCTTCTTAGTTAGAGAGCATTTTATTATTAATAATTTTCATACATGTACACAATGTTGTTTTTTTTTCCCCCCCCTAAGGTAGGGTTTCACTCTAGCACAGGCTGACTTGGAACTCACCTGTAGTCCCAGGCTGGCCTTGAACTCACAGTGATCCTCCCACCTCTATCTCCTGAGTGTTGGCCACACAATGTATTTTAATCATAATCCCTTCCCGTTATGTTTTTTTGTTTCTCTTCCTATCCCCCTTCCACTGAACCCCTTCTTCTTTACAACTAGTCCTTGTTCTATTTTGATGCCTTTTATTCTGTTTTAGCCCTCCTCCATTATCCAGACGCTATGTTGATGGGCCCCGTGTTATGCAGGTCTTGTACAGGTAAGGACAACACTGTGAGCAACGAAGGCAATGGCCACTTTGCATCCGGAAGTCAGCGTTCCAAAGCACTACACCCCAACTTTTGGATCTTAACATTCTTTCTGCCCCCTCTTCCACAGTTATTCCCGGAGCCTTGGAGGGTGTGGTTAAGATGTCTCAGTTAGTGCTGAGCACTCACTGGTCACTGA
This sequence comes from Dipus sagitta, assembly GCA_036346955.1. Taxonomy (NCBI): domain Eukaryota; kingdom Metazoa; phylum Chordata; class Mammalia; order Rodentia; family Dipodidae; genus Dipus; species Dipus sagitta. The sequence goes on along the minus strand of CM070770.1, from coordinate 299,585,083 downwards.
TTCTCAGCACTGTGATGACTTTTGAGTCTCTGTAGTTCCCCACAACCACAAAGAGAAGTTTCTCTGATCAAAAATGAGAGTAGGGCTGGAGAGATGGCTTAGTGGTTAAGCGATTGCCTGTGAAGCCTAAGGTCCCCTGGTTCGAGGCTCGATTCCCCAGGACCCATGTTAGCCAGATGCACAAGGGGGTGCACACATCTGGAGTTCATTTGCAGTGGCTGGAGGTCCTGGCGCTCCCATTCTGTCTCTCTCTCTGTCTGCCTCTTTCTGTGTCTGTTGCTCATAAATAAATAAATAAATAAATATTTTTAAAAATGAGAGTAAATACCTACATAAGACCATCATAGTAAGAGGAAAAGATCATGACATCAAAATAAAAGAGAGACTGATTGAGAGGGGGAGGGGATATGATGGAGAATGGAGTTTAGGAGGGGAAAGTGGGGGGAGGGAGGGCATTACCATGGGATATATTTTATAATCATGGAAGATGTTAATAAAAAAATTGAGAAAAAAAGAAAATAAAAAATGAGAGTAGCACTAACCTTATAGGCATAAACATAACTATTTAAAACATAATTTGATGGGCATATGACCATTTAAGTGAACAATATTAGTAGCTGCTCCCTCTTAAGACTTATGACCTTCCAAGCCATAGACCTACCTTCCTTCTTTCCTTTCTTTCTCTCTCTCTTTCTTTCTTTTTCTTCAAGGTAGGGTTTCACTTTAGCTCAGGCTGACCTGGAATTCACTATGTAATCTCAGGGTGGCCTCGAACTCATGACAATCCTCCTACCTCTGCCTCCTGAGTGCTGGGACTACAGGCATGCACCAGCACTCCTGGTTCTCTCTCTCTCTCTCTCTCTTTTTGTGCGTTTTCACTCTAGCCCAGGCTGACCTGGAGCTCAGTCTTAGTCTCTCATCAGGCAGTCTCAACGTCCTGGGACCTGAGACTGCAGGAGATTTTCTGGGTCCATAGTGTTGAGGGTATGCGCCAGCTCACAACTGAACTTCGACTCAGGGTCCACACCACAGTAACTAGTCACTGATCCTGTGCCCATTTCATTTGGTTCTCTCTCTCTCTTTTTGTTTTGTTTTGTTTTTGGAGGTAGGGTCTCACTCTAGCTTAGGCTGACCGGGAATTCACTATGTAGTCTCAGGATTAAAGGCGTGCACCACCACCCCCAGCTTCATTTGGCTTTTCTTAAAAGCTTATTTATTTGAGATAGAGTGAGTGGAGTGGAGACCGGCGTGGTGTTGGAGCACGCCTTTAATCCCAGCATTTGGAAGGCAGAGTTCGAGGCCACCCTGAGACTACATAGTGAATTCCAGGTCAGCTTGTGCTAGAGTGAAACCCTACCTCGCAAAACCACCAAAAAAAAAAAGAGTAAGTGGAGAGAATGGGCCCAGCAGGGATGTAAACCAGCTCCAGAAACATGCTCCCTCTGTTCATGAGGCTTCATGGGACACTGGGTACTAAACTAGGCAGGCAGGCTTTCCAGCTGAGCCACCTCCAGGCCCCCGTGCCCATTTGAACCTCCCGACTACTGCCCGGCATCACCGGAGCTCTGGAATCGTCCCTGGCAGCACTGTCCTCACCGGTCCCACGTCAATGGTGGGAAGAGTGACGGCTGAGTTTGGGAGCCGTGGGGAAAGGGGTCAGACCTTGATCTGGAGCTCGCTCACGTTAATCCCTTTTGCCAAAGCCACGCAACCGTCACAGGACGGGTACTGGTTCTCTTCGGATGCTGCTTCCTGCAGGCTCTTTTGCCACTCGGTGTATGCGGTGCACTGCCCCCACTGCCTTCTCCGTGGGTTGGGGGGCTATGGAAGATGTGGAGACCCTGGGAATCCTGGCAGGGATGGGGGACTCCTGGGGCCAGGGAGACTTAGTTGAACTTGGGAGATTGGAGACACTCGGAAACCTGGGTGAATCGAGAGGCCATTGGGGACAGAGAAAAATCTAAGATGTGGAGAAACTACGGCTGCTGAGGGACCAGGATGCCTTGTTAGACCCTGGGCCACTTGGGGTCCTACTGCGCCTGAGTGCATCATTGATCATTTAGGAGCATTGGGGGCATTTGGAAACGTGGCAACATTCCAGGGCCAGGTGGCATCTGGGGACGTGGTGGAACTGGAGGCACTGGGGGCCTTACAGTTACTGGGTGCATTGCAGGGGCTGCAGGGACTATTGGGAATGTGTGACCTGGGAGCATGGAATACTTAGGGGATGTGGGTTAAAGAGGGGAGATTATTGCTTTGCAGACCCCAGGAGAAGAAAAGAAATAGGTCAGAAAAGGGCCCACAGTCTCCTGCTGGTTGCCGAGGCAACAGTGTACTTTCCTGGCCCAGGCAGGATCTTCTCCTATTAAAAAAAAAGAAAAAGAAAATGAAAGAAAGAAAGGGCTGGAGAGATGGCTTAGCAGTTAAGGCGTTTGCCTGCAAAGCCAAAGGACCTCGGTTCAGTTCCCCAGGACTCACATAAACCAGATTGCACAAGGTGGGGCATGTATCTGGAGTTCCTTTACAGTGGCTGGAGGCCCTGGTGCGCCCATTCTCTCTCTTTCTCTGTGTCTGCCTCCTTCCTTCTCTTGCTCTCTCAAATAAAGAAAAAAGAAGAGAAGAGAGAAAGAAAGAAAGAAAGAAAGAAAGAAAGAAAGAAAGAAAGAAAGAAAGAAAGGAAGGAAGGAAGAAGGAAGGAAGGAAACCATAAAGCCAGGCATGGTGGCTCATGCCTATAATCCAAGTATTTGGAGGTGAGGCAAGGAGGATCATGAGTTCAGCTATGTGTGGAGTTTAAGGCTAGCCTGGGCTATATGAGACCCTGTCTCACAAACAGAAAAAAAAAAAAAAAACCTATGTGTGCGTGTGTGAGAGAGAATGTACCAGATGTTTCTGTACATTCAACTTGGCTAGTTATAGTCATTCACTTTTTTTTTTCCCCCAAACAGGGCCTCACATATCCCAGATTGGCCTCAAGCTCACCATGTTAGCTGGGGATCACTTGGAACTTCTGCCTCCAGGTTTCGAGCGCTGGGATTACAGGTGTGTTCCACCGTGCCTTGTTTCATGTCCTGCTGGAGACTGAACGCAGGGCTTGTGCATGCTGGCCAAGCACTCCACCACCTGAGCTATAGCCCCAGCCCCCACCCATCTAGTGGAGGTCTACCTCCCCATTTGAGTAAGCAGAATTTTTTCCCCTACAAAGTTCTCCTGATTCAGTTACTTCCTAAGCAAGTTTAAATTCCTGAACATGTTCTTCTTTTCTTTCTTTTCTTTTCTTTTTTGGTTTTTCGAGGTAGGGTTTCACTCTAGCTCAAGCTAACCTGGAATTTACTATGTAATTTCAGGGTGGCCTCGAACTCATGGCGATCCTCCATCTCTGCCTCCTGAGTGCTGGGATTAAAGGCGTGTGCCATCACGCCTGGCTTTCTTTTCATTTTTGATACAAGAGGAAAGGAAAATGAGGAACTGTGGGCAAGAAAGGTGGATCAGACATTCCCTAGGCCTGACCGTACTTTAACTTCTCTACTAATTAAGCAACACTGGGTTGTTTACTTTACTTAACCCTGGGAACTGGTCATCAGCCTTTGACCTCAGTCATCCACTTCTGGTGAGCTCTCTCCCCGCCACCTGGCCTCTGGACCTTAGTCAGATTTAGAGGAAAGAACCAGTTTTCCGAGGAATTGCCTCAGAACACACTATCTCACCTGCCCACCCCTGTGGAAGCTTAGCCGTCATGTATTCCAATGGAGCAGGAACGGCGGCTGCTGGACAGAGGTAAGGGATGGGCTTTGCTTTGCTTCGCAGGCTCTTGCTGGGCTTTCTGACCTCTGAAGGACTCATGGTATGACCTCTGACACCTTCGAGAAGACCAAGCCCTCTTCATGGTAGTTAGTCAAAGATCTCTGTGGTCATTTCAAGCATCCTCCCTCCCACACACCTTTGGGTAAAGCCTTTCCCTAAACCACACCTTGGAATTTTAGTCCAAGAAACAACTGGGAGGTCTTCCTTTGTTTTTTTTTTTTTTTTTTAAAGCAATCCAGAGGACACTCCAAGGGCCTGACATAAAGAGGGTATGATTAATCTACACGAACCTTCAGCTGACCCCTAAAGACCTGTTCCCTTCTCCCCTTCTCACAAGGAGATATCCTTCTGGACACCAGACCAACTCCCCTTGTCCCAAGAGGTGGTATAGCTCAACCATGGTTTCTGTTTATATCCAGTGGAGCTCCAAGGGGACCCCTAGCATTCTTAGTATTTCCAAGTGTACTTGAAGGGCAAGATGGGAACGAGAATGCAATCAGGATGGGGAGGTGGATAACAGGGTTCCTCTCTCTCCCTTCTATCTCTTCCTTGGTGTCTCTACTCCTCTTCCATTCTGCATATCTGTTCTTGACAAGCATGTAGTGTAGAGTTGGTCTCAGGCCACACAAAAAGACAAGTGCCCTACTCTGCTCTCCTCAACTTCCAGCCTTCCTCAGTGAGTATTTTCTGAACTGTATGACTACCTTTCTTTCAGGAGGAGACAGAGATTCAGTCCTCACATAGACTCCCTTCTCTGGACCCAGGGACCCAAACCACCTGGAGGGAGTCTGGCCTATCCTGTCTTGGATACAGACATATTATAGGGAATGTATCTCTTGGTTTTCTTTACTGGCATCCAGATTCTCTGAATCTGTCAATCTCACTACCTCATTTCTTTTCTCTTTTCTTCTCCTTTCCTTTAGTTTCCTTTCTCTTTCTTTCTTTTTCTACTTCTTTTTCTTTTCTTTTCTTTTCCTTTCTTTTCTTTCTTTCTTTTTTTTTTTTTTTTTTTTTTTTTTTGAGGTAGAGTCTCGCTCTTGCCCAGGCTAACCTGGAATTCACTATGTAGACGTAGGGTGGCCTCAAACTCATGGTAATCCTCCTACCTCTGCCTCCAGAGTGCTGGGATTAAAAGTGTGCACCACCACGCCTGGCTCACTACCTCATTTCTGTTTGTTTATTTTTTTAAGAATCTTTTTCCTTTTTTTGTTTATTTTATTTATTTATTTGAGAGTGACAGAGAGAGAGAGAGAGAGAGAGAGAGTGAATGGGCGCGCCAGGGCCTCCAGTCACTGGAAACGAACTCCAGACGCGTGCGCCCCCTTGTGCATCTGGCTAATGTGGGTCCTGGGGAATCGAGCCTTGAACCCCGTGGGGTCCGTAGGCTTCACAGGCAAGTGCTTAACCGCTAATCCATCTCTCTAGCCCCTGTTTGTTTATTTTTTAAAAATATTAGCTGAAGCCGGGCGTGGTGGCGCACGCCTTTAATCCCATTACTCGGGAGGCAGAGGTAGGAGGACTGCCGTGAGTTCCAGGCCACCCTGAGACTCCATAGTGTATTCCATCCAGGTCAGCCTGGGCTAGAGTGAGACCCTATCTTGAAAAACCAAAAAAAAAAAAAAAAAAATTGTGGGGAGTTGAGGTAGGGTCTCATTCTAGCCTAGGCTGTTGTGAAATTTACTCTGTAGTTTCAGGCTGGCTTTGAACTCATAGCACTCCTCCTACCCCTGCCTCCTGAGTGCTTGGATTAAAAGCGTGCACCACCATGCCTGTATGTATGTGTGTGTGTGTATGTATGTATGTATCTGTGTGTGTATGTGTGGTATCTATCATCCATCTATCTATCTATCTATCTATCTATCTATCTATCTATCTATCACCAAGATAGCTCAGGCTAATCTCAAATTTGTGGCTGTTGGGCTGGGGCTGTCCAGCACTGTGCTCATTACCCAGGGTAACCAGGCTGCTCTACCTCACCATTTTCTTTTGGCTTCTACAGGTTTTTAAATTTGATACCATATCAGAGAAAACATCTGATCAGATCCACTTCTTCTTTGCCAAACTCAACTGCCGACTCTATCGAAAAGCCAACAAATCCTCCAACTTGGTTTCAGCCAACCGCCTTTTTGGAGACAAATCCCTTATCTTCAACGAGACCTATCAGGACATCAGTGAGCTGGTCTATGGGGCCAAGCTCCAGCCCCTGGATTTCAAGGTGAGTTCTAACTTCAAAGTTCTTTCTCTTCACTCAGACTCAGAAAGGAGAGAAACAGAATCCAACTTAACAGTGCTATGTCTGCAGAAGGCTGATGGAGTGCTGACTATCTGATTCTTTTTTTTTTTTTTTTTTTTGCTTTTTTGAGGTAGGGTCTCACTTTAGCTCAGGCTGACCTGGAATTCTCTAAGTAGTCTCAGGGTAGCCTCAAACTCACGGTGATCCTCCTACCTCTGCCTCCCGAGTACTGGGATTAAAGGCATGCGCCACCACGCCCGGCTTTGACTATCTGATTCTGATTGACCCTTGGAATTTTTACTCTTACTTGAAATCTCAGAAATGTATACTATGGGCCAGATGTGGTGGCACACTCCTGTAATCCCAGCACTCGGGAGGCAGAGGTTGGAGGATCACTGTGAATTTGAGGCCATGTGAGACTACACAGTGAATTCCAGATCAGCATGGACTATAGTGAGACTCTACCTCAAAAAACCACAAAAAAAAGTCTATAGCCTGGAAGGCAATAAATCTTCCCCCTTTCCTCTTATCTACTACCATCCCTCATTTTCTTTCTTTTTTTTTGTTTTTTGTTTTTCAAGGTAGGGTCTCACTCTAACCCAGGCTGACCTGGAATTCACTATGTAGTATCAGGCTACCCTTGAACTCACAGTGTGATCCTCCTACCTCAGCCTCCCAAATACTAGGATTAAAAGCATATGCCACTATGCTCGGCTCCATCTCTCATTTTCCATTGATCATGTATTGGAAACTATGCTTCTGAGTTTAGTTTTTTCCAAAATCTGATCAGATAACATATTATCTTCTTTACCCCAGACTACTCTCTTTTCTTTTTTTCCTGGTTCTTTATTTCCTATTTCTTTCTTTCTTTGTTTTTTGGGTTTTTTTCGAGGTAGGGTCTCACTCTAGCCAGGCTGACCTGGAATTTGCTATGTAGTCTCAGGTTGGCCTTGAACGCATGGAGATCCTCCTACCTCTGCCTCCCCAGTGCTGGGATTATTTCCTATTTCTTTAATACTTATTAAAGGGCTGGGGACATAGCTCAGTGGTATAGTGCTTGCCTAGTATACATGAGACCTTGGGTTTGATTCTCTACCACCACAAAATAATTATTAACTGGCTGGGCATGGTGGTGCGCACCTTTGATCCCAGCACTTGGGAGGCCAATGTAGGAGGATCACCATGAAGTTGAGGCTTTCCTGAGACTACAAAGTGAATTCCAGGTCAGTCTAGGCCAGAGCGAGACCCTACCTCAAAAAAAAAAAAAAATTATTAGCTCCATGAAAAAGTGATGACACTGTAATATATGTTATAAATTTGGGTTTAAGTGATGGCAAGTAAAATAAATTCTGCATGGGGAATAGGAAAAGTCAACTGAACACCATAGGTGAGTAGGGTCATTTCCTTTTTTCCTTAGGAAAATGCAGAGCGGTCCAGGGAGACTATCAACAGCTGGGTAGCCAATAAGACCGAAGGCCGCATCACTGAAGTCATTCCCTCAGACGCCATCAATGAGCTCACTGTCCTCGTGCTGGTTAACACCATCTACTTCAAGGTACTCAGTAGCCCTGGAGAGATGTCAGGGCTTCCTCTTGCTATTTAGCTCAACCTCTGCCACATTTTTGGACACTTGGAGCCCATTCCTCTTGAGAAATTTACACACGTGATCTGGGTAGACCTATCAGTCAGAGTCTTTAAGGCCGTGGCTGCTGGGCTGAGGTCCAGGGGGCTCAGCTGTGCTCCCAAGAGTATAAAAACTTACCAACCACCCTCCTCAGCTGCTAGGTGTACATGGTGATAAACTCTCTCGTCTACGTGACAGTTTCTCCATCCACTTAACTTATTTGAAGTCTGAAACAAAACCAGTCAATTGACAACCCTCACTGATAAGATTTTCCCCAGTGCCTGGAGAAACTTTCTTATAATTCTCTGGGCCTGAAACTTCTGGACCCTTAGGTACAAGGATTGTCCCAGCCTTAGCATCATCCTGTGACAACGTACATGGCCTTGTTATCCTAAGAGAGTCAAGAAGTTTTAAGGACTGTTCCAGTTTGGTTACATTTGGGAAGGAGAAGAGAGAGGGCAGTGGTAATAAACAGACAGACCATTGACACTCAAGAGGACCACCCATGTAAGGTAGCTGGAATTGTGACATGTTTTGTCTTGTGACTTGCACTTCATGTATTCTTTCCTTCTCCTTCAGTGAGGTCCAGGGGCTTAGCAAGCCACTGCTATTACCAATCAATCACTCTGTCTTTCAGGATTTCCTTCTCCCCACGGATACAGTAGATTACATTTCCACAGCGTGTTTGTTATCCATTGCAGTTTCCTGAACAATTACTATTTACTGGCCCCTCTGATTCCTTGTAACGTTGAAAGTGAGAACTTGAGCCATTTATGTGTGACTCCTTTTGTTTCCAAGTTTGTGAATTCTTGTGAGTTACCTGGGACTTCCCTGTGGTTCAATTTCTGCATCTGTACAACAGAATGGTTATAATGATCTGCCTACCTCTTAGAATGACTGAGGGTACTTAGTGAGTGAGTGTATGTGAAATGCTTAGTGTGGCATTCATATACCCTTGGTGTATACAGTAAGCATTCTAAAATCATTAGTTCTGGGCTGGAGAGGTGGCTTAGCGGTTAAGCGCTTTCCTGTGAAGCCTAAGGACCCCGGTTCGAGGCTCGATTCCCCAGGACCCACGTTAGCCAGATGCACAAGGGGGCGCATGCATCTGGGGTTCGTTTGCAGTGGCTGGAAGCCCTGGCATGTCCATTCTCTCTCTCTCTCTCTCTCTCTCTCTCTCTGCCTCTTTCTCCCTCTCTATGTCACTCTCAAATAAATAAATAAAAATAACAAAAAATTTAAAAAAATTATTAGCTCTTCCCGGCTTCTAATCTTACAGATGAGAAAGTACCACTCAAAAGAGTTAAATGGCCTGTTTCAAGATCAAAAAGACAGAGAGTGATACAGAATGGTTCAGGAAGCTAGCCAGGGCTTATCCTCTTCCCGGCAGGCTTCTAGGCAAACAGCTGGATTGTTATCTGGGCCTGGCCTCTAATTGATCTGGAGCAGAGCTCAGAATTTTGAAGGTCAGCTCCAGAAAAGAAGCTGGTGGACAGAGACAGCAACAGACAACTAAAATTAAACTCAAGACGAACTTACTAAAAGATCATAGATTATTCTTGGGTTTAGATATTTCTGATTTTAAAAATAATGCTGCTAGAAATCTGAGTAATGCACAAAACACACAGAACAAGATTTAGAATCCTATCACTCATAGTTATTATGAACTTTTTCATACATTATCTCCACACATTACACTTACATATTAATGTAGTCAGATCTTATGATCATGTCCATATCAGTAAGTAGTTTCCTCCAGATATTTTTGTTGTTGCGTTATGGTTCTCACAGCTGGCATCTTTCAGGGCCTGTGGCAGTCAAAGTTCAGCCCTGAGAACACAAGGAAGGAGCTGTTCTACAAGGCTGACGGGCAGGCGTGCTTAGCGCCTATGATGTACCAAGAGGGCATGTTTCGATACCGGCGTGTGGCAGAAGGCACCCAGGTACTCGAGTTGCCCTTCAAGGGGGATGACATCACCATGGTGCTCGTCCTGCCCAGGCCTGAGAAGAGCCTGGCCAAGGTGGAGCGGGGACTCACCCCAGAGTTGCTGCACGAGTGGCTGGACGAGTTGACCGAATCGATGCTTGTGGTCCACATGCCCCGCTTCCGCATCGAGGACGGCTTCAGTCTGAAGGAGCAGCTGCAGGACATGGGTCTTGTTGACCTGTTCAACCCTGAGAAGTCCAAGCTCCCAGGTTGGTACAGGAGGGAACTGCTTTCTCCCCTCACCCTAAGTCAGGTGGACCAAAAGTGGGAGAGTTGAAGGACGAGCAGGTGACAATGCCAAGTCGAGACATCAGGATTCTGATCCTAGCTCTTCTGCTAACGTCTAGAGATCCCTTGCCTTGTTGGGACCTTAGTTTCCTATTATGTTAAAGGGGAGTTTCCAGGGGTCCAGCCAGCACTGACACGGATGGAGACCATGAAACCAGGTGGAGAGGTTTGAAAAGGCATTAGAATTCAGAGCTGGAAGCTGGGGCTGGGGAGGTGAGTCAGTGGGTAAAGTGCTTGCCTCGCGAGCACGAGGACCTGAGTTCAATCCTCAGCATCCATGTAAAATGCCAGGCACAGTGGCATGTACCTGTTATCCCAGCGCTGAGGTGGGCAGAGACAGAAGGATCCCTGGAGCTCACAGGCTCTGGTGACAATGGGAGGACCTGTATCAAAAAAGAGGTGGGTAGCATTCCTGAAGATAATATGAGCATAATACCCCAGGTTGTCATCTGTCCTCCAAACACATGGGTATACACACCCACACACAGACGTGCACCCACACAAATGTAAACACACACATGTGCACATGTGTTACATGCACACAAGATCTGAAGTTGGGTGTGGAGAGACATGCCCATATACAAGACCTTGTCTCAAAAATAAAAGGAGGTAAAAGTTAAAGGTTTTTTTTTTGTGTGTGTGTGGTTTCTCGAGGTAAGGTCTTGCTCTATAACCCAGGCTGACCTAAATTCACTATGTAGTCTCAGGATGGCCTTGAACTCACTGCAATCCTCCTACCTCAGCCTCCCAAGTGCTGGGATTAAAGGCACAGCAGCCAGGTGTGGTAGTGCATGCCTTTAATCCCAGCACTTGGGTGGGCAGAGGTAGGAGAATCACTGTGAGTTCGAGGCCACCCTGAGATTACATATTGAATTCCAGGTCAGCCTACGCTAGAGTGAGTCCCTACCTCGAAAAACCAAAACAAGAGTTGGAGAGATGGCTTAGCGGTTAAGATGCTTGCCAGTGATGCTTAAGGACCCAGGTTCAATTCCCCAGTACCCACATAAACCAGATGCACAAGGTGGAGCATGTGTCTAGAGTTTGTTTGCAGTGGCTGGAGGTTCTGGTATGCCCATTCTCTATCTGCCTCCCTCTCTCTCTCTCTCAAATAAATAATAAATAAAAATTAAAAAAAGAAAAAACAAAAACAAAAATTCCTAAGGGCCAAGCTGAACAAGCCCAAAGTACTTTACCATTAAAAAAAAAAAAAAAAGCATGATGGTGCATGCCTTTAATCTCAGCACTCAGAAGGCAAAGGTAGGAGGATCCCTGTGAGTTCAATGCCAGGCTGAGACTACATAGTGATTTCTAGGTCAGCCTGGGCTACAGTGAGACCCTACCTCATTAAAAAAGAAAAAAAAGAAAAAAAAAAGGGCCAGAGAGATGGCTTAGGGGTTAAAGTGCTTGCCTGCAAAACCAAAGGACCCAGGTTCGATTCCCTAGGACCCACATAAGCCAGATGCATAAGGTGGTGCATGTGTCTGGAGTTTGTTTACAGCAGCTGGAAGCCCTGGTGCACCCATTTTCACTCTCTGCTTCTTCCTCTCTCTCTCAAATAAATAAAATATTAAAACAAAATGAGGGCTGGAGAGATTGCTTAACGGTTAAGAGCTTGCCTGTGAAGCCTCAGGACCCTGGTTCAAGGCTTGTTTCCCCAATACCCACATACGCCAGATGCACAAGGTGGCAATGTATATGGAATTTGTTTGCAGTGGCTGGAGGCCCTGGTGTGCCCATTCTCTCTCTCTCTCTCTGTCTGTTCTCAAATAAATAAATAAAATTTAAAAAAACAACAACAAAATGAAACAGAACAGGGTTGAAAAAAAACACGGGGTTGGAGAGATGGCTTAGCAGTTAAGGCACTTGTCTGTAAAGCCTAAGGACCTGGGTTCGATTCCCTAGCATCTGGAGTTCGTTTGTAGTGGCTAGAGACCCTGGCATGCCCATTGTCTCTTTCTCTCTTTCAAATAAGTAAATAAAAAACCAACTAAATAAATAAAATATTTAAAAACAAAACAATGTCGGGTGTGGTGGTGCACACCTTATTTCCAGCACTTGGGAGGCAGAGGCAGGAGGGTCACCACGAGTTTGAGGCCACCCTGAGACTACATATTGAATTCCAGGTCAGCCTGGGCCAGACTGAGACCTTACCTTGAAAAACCAAAACTATAAAATTTGAGAGAGAGCATGCACAATTGCTCATGGGTGTGGGTGTGCCAGGGCTTCTTGCCTTACTTCGCAAAGAACTCTAGACACATGCACTACTTTGTGCACTATTTTGTGCATCTGGCTTTATGTGGATACTGGGGAACCAAACCCAGAGTTGGCAGCTTTGCAGGCAAGAACCTTTAACCACTGAGCCATCTCTTGAGTCCTATTTTACTTTTTTTTTTTTTTTGTTTATTTGTTTTGAGGTAGGGTCTCACTCTAGCTCAGGCTGACCTGGAATTCACTATGTAGTCTCAGGGTGGCCTCGAATGCACAGTGATCCTCCTACCTCTGCCTCCTGAGTGCTGGGATTAAAGGAGTGCGCCACCACGCCTGGTTCTATTTTACTATTTTTTGGGGGGTCACTTTAATGTCATGATACATTCAGTCAGTCAATCCATTTTTAAAAATATTTTATTTATTTGTTTATGAGAGAGAAAGAGACAGATAAACAAAAAGAGAGAATGGGTACGCCAGGGCCTCTAGCCACTGCATACAAACTCCAGACACATGTGCCCCCTTGTGCATCTGGCTTACGTGGGTCCTGGGGAATCGAACCCTGGCTTTGCAGTCAAATGCTGTAACAACTAAGCCATTTCCCCAGTCCCGTATTTTACTATTTTTAACAGTATTCACTGTAGGGGTATTATTAGGGGAGAGGTCAACACTGGTTTCCAAAGCCCCAAAGGACCTTTTTTTTTGTTTTCTTTGAGGCAAGCCCAACAGACTAGCCTTTTTATTTTAAGCAAGAGAGAGAGAGAGAGAGAGAGAGAGAGAGAGAGAGAGAGAGAGAGGGAGGGAGGAAGGGAGAGGGAGAGAATTGGAGTGTCAGAGCCTCCAGCCACTGCAAACAAACTCCAGACATGTGTACCCCTTTGTGCACATGTGCAACGCTGTGACATTGTGTGCTTGCATCTCTGTGCATCTAGCTTACGTGGGACCTGGCGAGTCAAACATGAGTCCTTAGGCTCCACAGGCAAGCACCTTAACCACTAATCCATCTCTCCAGCCCTCCAAAGGCCTCATAATTCACAGTGATCTGCCTATGGATTAACTATGGATTTCCTTCTCTGGCCTTCCTTCCAGGGATTGTTGCAGGAGGCAGGGATGACCTTTACGTCTCAGATGCATTCCACAAGGCATTTCTGGAGGTGAGTACAGCACTCTTTGCTCTCCTCCCATGCTGCTTTCCTGCCATGCTATCATTCACTGCACCGGGGTCTGATGTTCTCTGCAATGCTGGAATTCTTGCTACGCAGCTCTTTTTGGTCCCAAAACAGGGCACACCTGTGGAAGAGACATATTTCCAGTACACATACAGGCCCAAATTTGTAGCCTCCACAAGGCCTGCTTCAGCATGGCTCCCCACTGAAACCCTCAGGGTCTGGCTGTCCCATCTTCCCGACATTTAGAGAAAAGGAGCCAGAAGAGGCTGCTGAGAAGGAATTTAAAAACCAAGAATTTTAGGAAAATAAAAAGAATGGAGGAAAACGTTGAAAATGAATATACTCTTTCCTGAGGAATTTGCACAGAATGAAGGAGGGGCACGGTGCCTAGCTGAAATGGCTGAGAGCAAATGGAAGAAGGGGGAGCTAGCAAGTGTGGATTGGTGTCCTAAAGTGTGCTCTGGGTAACTAGGGCCCTACACTACATCTCAGGAAACAAGGGCACAGGTTTCATCTTCCCCAGAGAGTGTTGTAGTCAGCTCCACGTGGCTGGGATGAACATCCAAACCAGGCAGTTTATGGGAGGAAGGGCTTTACTTCACACTTACAGATCTGGGGAAGTCCCATCAGCAGCTGCTTCCATACATCCAAGCAGAGAGAAACCATTGCCAGCCAGCCAACACCAAAAGCAACAAATACAAATGGGCAGCAGGCAGGGACTCTGCCAGAGCTCAGACTGCTCTCCTACACTTTTGGGCTGAAATTCAGATCAGCCCCCAAACCCACCTTAGGGCTGGAGCCCAGGATCCACCCCCAGTGACACCTCCAGTCAGGAGGCTGGAGGGCCAAGTTGCAAGCTTAATAAAACACCCGAGTCTACAGGGGGCATACATTCCAACTATTACAGAGGATGCAAGGGTGATCTGGCTGCAGCATTTGTCACCCCACTGAGCTCCTGGGTTGATTCGGCTGATCTGGCTGGTTAGGCGTTTGTCTCCTTCCTCCCTCGCCACTCCTTGTGCATCCCTCCCAAAGCTGAGCGCTCAATTGAAGAGGACAACTTTCCCCAAATAGAGGAGGACTGGTCTTTGGTCAAGAATATACGAGTAGCTGGGCTCGCCTGCTGGAACCTCCAGACAAGCTCTCAGACTACTAGAGAGAGTAACAGTGCACACTGGTGTGCTGTGGTCTGTGAAATCCAGCATGAGGAAAATAGTGTAGAGCTGGGTGTGGTGGCGCATGCGTTTAATTCCAGCACTTGGGAGGCAGAGGTAGGAGGATCACCGGGTGTTCAAGACCACTCTGAGACTACATAGTGAACTCCAGGTCAGCCTGGGCTAGAGGGAGACCCTACCTCAAAAAACCAAAATAAATAAATAAAACATAAAACAATAAAAGAAAACAATGGATCCAGAACTGTTTAGGCTGTCTTTCCCCCAGTCCAGGTATGCATGGAGCCCTGTGTTAAGAGTAAGTCATGGACAGTTTGTGGTACTTCTGGCTTCTGACTAGTAGCAGTACTCAACAGTGGTTCTTCATCCTTGCAGTTTTGGGGCCAGTCCTCAGGGATTTTGATGTTCAATCAAAATTTGAGATTTGCAACTGGGTCTGTGAAATCCACCATCAAGCCAGGTGTGGTGGTGCACGCCTTTAATCCCAGCACTTGGGAGGCAGAGGTAGGAGGATCGCTGTGAGTTTGAGGCCACCCTGAGACTACAGAGTGAATTCCAGGTCAGCCTGGGCTAGACAGGCATATAGGACTGAAGAGATTGCAAAGAAAGGTATGGTCAGAGAGAAAGGCTTCAGAACATACCAGTGAACATGATTCTAGAGTCCAAGCAACCAAGGGAAAAGGAAGGCTCAAGGGACAGGATGAGGTCAGGAGGCTGAAGGATCTCGATCTCTAGCCAGAAACTTAGTCCTTCAATGAGCATGAAATAGATAATGTAGGGTAGCAGGGGTAAGAAGGGGAAGACTGGGAGAGGGGAACAAAACCACCTTTAACCAGCTCCACAAAGTTCAGGGCTCTGATGGGCTTCACTACCAGTCGGAACAGAGGCTGGGCAACTGGCTGAACGGAAAAAGCCCTTGCCACACAAGTGTGAGAACCTGAGTTTGGACCCCAGACCCAAGTAAATGCTGGGTGGGGGTGGTGGTACTTGGGAGGTGGAGATGGAAAATTGCTGGGACTGATTCAGTGAGCTCTGGGGCTGAGAGACTGCCTCAGTAAATGATTGAGGAAGGCACTGGCATCAACTTCTAGCTGCTGTATGCCTATGCACACGCGCGTGCGAACACATATACATATGCACAAGAGCATCAGAGGCAGGAAAATCACTGCAAGTTCCAGGCAAGCCTGGTTCATGTAGCAAGTTCCAGGCCAGTCAGGAATACTTAGTGAGACTGTCTCAAAAACCAAACCACCCACCCATCCAGGAACAGGAACCATAATCTCAGTGCTGGGGCAACTGATGTAGGAGCCTGAATGGGATGCAAAGGAAGACCTGGACTCAAGTGAGGACAGATGTTATGGGTTGTCAGACATTTTCTGAAGGCATCTCCCTTTAGACACGTGCTTCAAATAACATTCTCAGGCTGTTTCTCCAAGAAAAAACTAATCTCACTCAGCTGGAGGACCGTCTTTTCATAAGCCATAGGTTCTGAGCAGCTGTATGGGGTAGTTGTTATACCAGGGATTTTAATGTTATACCAGGGATTTCAGTGCTTCATGAGTTATGGAGCTGTGCTCGTCAGTTGGTACAAGACAATGCTCTGTGGCACCATGTCCAATGATGCTGCCAGAAGCATGACAAGCTCAAGCAGGCTTCTAGTTCAGGGCTCTTACCCCCATTGTATGAAAGAAAAGTAGGGTTCCGAAGAACATCCAATCTGGCCTAAGTGTATCTGTTACTGGAAAACACGCAGCACTGTGAAGAGTTGCGGGGTCTGGAGGCTTTACCCGCCTGCGGGGAACTGCGCAGTGGCTGACACAGCAGTGTCATTTTCTCTGTGATTTGCAGGTGAACGAGGAAGGCAGCGAAGCAGCAGCAAGCACTGCCATTGGGATTGCTGGCCGCTCACTGAACCCCAACAGGGTGACCTTCAAGGCCAACAGGCCCTTCCTGGTTCTTATAAGGGAAGTTTCTCTGAACACTATCATATTCATGGGGAGAGTGGCCAACCCTTGTAATAATTAAAGTATTATGCATCTTTGCACTTAGTCCTATTTTGGTGTTATGAATAAAGGTAAATACAACTACTGCCACCTTACAAATATGAATGGGTTTTGACACCTGAAAAGAAGATGAGGGAAGGATAAACTGAGACAAGGGAGATGTTATTGGGGCATTTTGTAAAATATTACTTTTCAAATCTCTTTTATCCACTGACCACATGTGGGAAACTAAAATTCAGGAAGAAGCCAGGCAGTGATGCACAGCCATGATCCTACCACTTGGGAAGTGGAGGCTGAAGGACCATGAGTTTAAGGCCAGCTGAGGCTATATAGAGACCCTGTCTCAAAAAGACAAAAATAAAAAAAAAAAAAAACCAGAGTGGCTGGGCGTGGTGGCGCATGCCTTTAATCACAGCACTTGTGAGGTAGGAAGATCGCTGTGAGTTCGAGGCCTGACTGAGACTCCATAGTGAATTCCAGGCCGGCCTGGGCTAGAGTGAGACCCTACCTCAGGAAAAAAAATAAAAACAAAAAGACACCAGGGTGGCTAGGAGAGAGGATATACAGCCTGAAAATATAGGGGAAGCTTGAATTGTCAATATTACTATCACCCTAAAAATTTCCAAAAACTATAAACACTCTCTATACAGAAAAGACAGAGATTCAAATCTGAGTATTAAACCATTTATTTCTCAGACCACTCACATGCATAATGTTCTTGTACACAGTGTTAAAATAAAGAGGAAAATGCATTTTTATACAAACAGAATTTCAAGTATACATTAATAGACTTTTCAGATTACTAACCAAGTTGCTAAGGTTTCATTCACATTGTTCTTAAAGCTGTTCAACGAGAAAGCTTTTGCTAACTGCTTTAAATATGTTTATATAAACCCCTATCTTAAGTCTTCTTTGACTGGCCC
Organism: Dipus sagitta; assembly: GCA_036346955.1. Classification (NCBI taxonomy): domain Eukaryota; kingdom Metazoa; phylum Chordata; class Mammalia; order Rodentia; family Dipodidae; genus Dipus; species Dipus sagitta. The sequence continues at coordinate 299,567,675 of CM070770.1, read as the reverse complement.
TCCCCGACCCAGGCTGGGCCCACCCTCCTTCCCTCCCCCCTCCCAGACACAAGGGCTCCTGGGGCTCTAGGAGACATGCTACCCCTCCAAGAACTATTGGCTTGTCATCAGGGGAAGGATAGAATCTACAGGAGGAGAGTCTGAGGACATCTGTCAAATTAAGACAGAACCAAATACTTGGAGGTCACACAATTCTAGATATAGTTTAGAGCTTTTGTTTTCACTTGACTTTTAATCAAAAGTCTCAGCTTCTCACAAAATAGATTTGATAGCTGAAAAGTAACTCAATGTGAGATAATTTTTCCCCCAGTAAAACTTCTAAAATTAGAGTAGCCATTTTGAATTCTTTTAATTTGATATTTGTTTCTTTTTCCTTTTGGCAGGGAGTGGTTGGGGGCAGCTTAAAAACAGATGCTATTTTGTGTTCATATAAGAATTACCTGGGGCGGTAGCTCAGTAGTAGAGCACTTGTACAACGCCCAGTGCTGAAAAAAAAATGTTAATTTCATTGTCAAGAGTTCTCTCTTCAACTCTCCTCCTGAGTAATCTGACTTCAGAGCCAAAACAGCCACTGAATTAAAGTGCATTTTTTTCAGTAAAGGGGAGAAAGTGAGGGTTTACACTTCAGTGATAATGATTAAAGGAGGATGGGGAGAAGAATTCCTATTTCTACATATAGGTATTTATAATTAAGGTCATAATAAAAACAGATAGTCTTAGGAAAAAAGACGCACACAGCCAGGCCGTGCTCGGTAGTGGAGCCCTATCCTGGTTCACTGACTCTTCTGAGGCATCTTTACTAGTAACGGAGTAACCGCTGTGGATAAAAGACACAAATCTCAAATGGTTAGACTTTTTTCAAAGGGGGAAAAAAGCCAGACTGGTAGGTTCTTATAGTCAAAAATACTCTATCCCATTCCCTTTCAGGGATAACATTTTAGAAAGTGATTGTCTGTTTTCATATGAATTCTCCTTGATTAACAAGTTGTGAAGAACTGTTGTTAGGTAGACTTTGGAAATTCAGGAAGAAGCCACACAGTTGGTCTTTGTTTCCACTCAGCCTCCACTGAGAGGGACACAAATCTATCATCACTTTATTTGATAGCTACCACCAAAGTCTTATTTTCTCTGTTCCGTTAAATACTTTACTGTTTCTTGGGAGAAAACCCCAAACTTCCCAAAGAGAAGTAAATGCTACATTATCAGCTATATGAGGAAGTGATAGGCTCAAGATGAGAAAGGGAATCTTGTCCTGGATTCTGGCCTCTGAGTCCAGTGTGATCTGCTTTTCACAGTGACCAGTGGGAAGGCACAGTGCCAGGGACAGGTAGGTGGGAGACAGCTGTCACCCATCACATAAGCACCATAGAGAACAGTTGGAACAGGTTTCCTTCAGGACCATCTGAAGGAAACCAAATTTCTGCTACATCCATTTTCTGTCTTTCAATCCCTCTGTTTTCTTTGCCTCTCAAGAGGCAGAGCATGAGTGAGTTCCACTCTGAAATGATGAGGAAACAGGAAATCAAAATGCTCTCCCGATGTGCTTCTCCCTTCACTCAGGTAGGCTGACAAGCCAAAAGTCCAGAGTTCTCCTTTTAAAATTTCTTAAAGGGAAAGGAAGCCACTAGTTCCTGACTGAACTGCTAAGCCCATGTTAAGTTCTCCCAGCAGACAAAAAGCAACGAAGTGAGAGCTAGCACATTTCCTTCTTTTACTGAGGGGAGGGAAATGGAACAGGGCAGTGAAACGAGTCAGATAAGCATTTATGTAGCTATTTCAGAAAGGATTTCCTAAGTATTTAAGAATTAGCAAGGGGCTGAATATAACGCTCAGTGGCAGAGAGCTTGCCTAGCATGAACCAGACCCTGGGTTCAATTCTCAGTACTGGAAAAAAAGTCAGCAAGACAACCCATTAGGACAGAATAAAATCAGCTAACTTCACAGTCTTCCTGGTAGGGAATTTCTTTCTTTGCTTTTTTTTTTTTTTTTTTTTGGTTTTCCGAGGTAGGGCCTCATTCTAACCCGGACTGACCTAGAATTCACTATGTAGTTTCAGGATAGCCTTGAACTCACGGTGATCCTCCCACCTCTGCCTCCGGAGTGCTGGGCTTAAAGGCGTGTGCCACCATGCCTGGCTTGGGAATTTCTTTTAGTGAATTTGTTCAAAATGTAGCACATGCTTCTATATCTTTTACTATTACTTCCCCACCTTCCTTTTTTGCCCTTCCAAAACCTTCAAGTCCAGGGCAGTATAATGTGCATAAAGTTCAACAACAGTTTCACAGTGCTCCACAGTGTACCAGCACAAAATTTCTAGGGGTTACTCTCTTTGGGAGTCTCAAAGACTACTGCTTTTCTGTTCTACTAATAGGAAGCCTTCAGCAAATTCTAAGGCATGGGAGGCATCTCCTCTGACTGCACATTTCTATGCTAAGCAAGTCAATTTTTTTGTTATTTTTTTCATAGTCAAATGTGAATTCAGTCCTATGCACTAATCAACTTTTCCTCAACTTACTTTTTCTTCTTCATACAACACTTATTTGAATTTTAAATGATCAACAATGGGCAATATATGAATTTTTTATGGTGTCCAGAACACTGTAAGAAAAGAGACTGGTACAGTGAACTTGCTCTTTAAAGGACACAGTTCTTTCATGTGATAGCCATCACATGGTAGCTACTCTTAAGAGTGGTTCTTGCCGGGCGTGGTGGCGCATGCCTTTAATCCCAGCACTCGGGAGGCAGAGGTAGGAGGATCGCCGTGAGTTCAAGGCCACCCTGAGACTCCATAGTGAATTCCAGGTCAGCCTGGGCTAGAGTGAAACCCTACCTCGAAAAACCAAAAAAAAAAAAAAAAAAAAAGAGTGGTTCTTGGTTTTTTTATGGCTAACAGAATAATCTTTTCTCCCTATTACCACGTGTGAGGCTGCCACAGGCAGGTAATAAACTGTGAGCCATTTAAATATCTTTACTACATCAGGCGAGAGGAATGGAAGCTATTGAACTTCATTTAGGAATTATATCCCAGAACAAGGATGCTAACATGACTCATTTCCTTCAGAAAGAAAACAACCAAGGGAGGAGTCTCTTGACAGAGAAGGCTGGCTGAGACACATGACCAAAGGTAACCCAGGATAGGGCCCTTCTTTTCCTTTCTTTTCTTTTCTTTTCTTTTTTTTTTTTCAAGGTAGGGTCTAACTGTAGCCCACGTTGATCTGGAATTCACTATGGAGTCTCAGGGTGGCCTCAAACTCACTGCGATCCTCCTACCTCGGTCTCCTGTGTGCTGGGATTAAAGGCATGTGCCACCATGCCTGGCTTCTTTTTCTTAAATTAACAATGTTTTACAGACACAAGTTGCCCTCAGCAGCTTGGGCTTGGCTCTTACCGTACACTCAAATGCTCTATTTTAGCTATCACAGCTAAGAAATCTCTACTCAAATCACATCTGCAAAGGAAAGAGGATTCTAGAGCCCAGGCCTTGAAAACTGTTCTGTTTACTAATCACACTTTGTATTTGGCACAGAGATGAACCTGGATTAATCATAGTATCTCCCTTCAGAACTAAGAAGAAATGGATCAACCTCTGCCTGAGCCCTAGCCCACCATAAACTCTAAACTGACAGCCATGCCAGGGACATGCAGAAAAACATACTGAAAGAATACCTTAAGCTGGGCATGGTGATGCACACCTTTAATCCCAGCACTTGGGAGGCAGAGGTAAGAGGATTGCCATGAGTTCAAGGCCACCCTGAGACTACATAGTGAATTGGGCTAGAGTGAGACCCTACCTTGAAAAACAAACAAGCAAACAAACAAAAATCTTGGTGTTATCCTACCCAAGATCACTTATGATGACCTAGACATTGGCTTAACCCAATTGGCTGTACATTAGAATCACGTAGGCAAGATTTTTGTTTTTTTTTTTTCAGTGTTAAGGATTGACCCACTGAGCCACACACAACATCCCACTGCACCCCCAGGGAGCTTTTTCTAAAGCCTAAGTTGTCCAACAGACCAATTAAATGAGTGTCTGGAGTGGGTCTTGGGGGATTTTAATTTGCAGCCAGAATGGAGAACTACTGGCTAGGTCACAGACTCTGTAATAGAAAGCATAAGACCAGTGTTATCCAAGCCAGAGGAGAAAGGAAGAATCTACTGCTGCCTTCCAGATACATGAACTTATCAATCTCAACAAAATTACCTGGGCATGCCTCACTTTTTTGTTTTTAAATAAATGTTGACCATAATAGGCAGCAATACCAACAGTCCAGAATTTAGGTAAGACTGTTTTTTGGTTTTGGTCTTTTCAAGGAAGGGTCTCACTCTAGCCCAGGCTGACCTTGAACTCATGATGATCCTCCTGCCTCAGCCTCCTGAGTGCTTCAACTAAAGGTGTGTGCCACCATGGCTAGCTTGTCACTGCATTTTATGTATGTGTTATAGCAAGACATCAGGGGCAGGCCTAGGATAAGACTCTGGACACAAATAATACACCAGAGGGCAAAACTTTCCTAAGCACAACCTAATTCCTGAGTCTAGAATAATAACATGGCTTATAGACTGAGAACTACTGATTTTTTTTTAAAATGTCTTGTTTATCTACCTCATCTCCCTACAGGTTTCATACTATACTCAGGCAGAAATTGCCCTATCAGTTGTCATTATTGAGAATTTCACATTGTCTGCACTCCTCACTTGTCTACCTAGGTAAAGTCACAAGTAAATACTTCTCAGCACAGGAGCAACCTCTAAAAATTTGAAAATGGGTAATACTAACCTGTACTTCTAACCAGAGTAATCAGAGAATCCTTATTTTCAGACATTACAATCAGAGCAATAGAATGAAAAGGTGGGAAAACATTCTAGGATAACTACTAAAAGGACAACAGTCCCTCCTCAGCTGGAAGTAATGTTCAACAGGTAGGTAAATTCACTTGGCTCAATACACTAGTGTCTCACATAGAAAATCAGTTTAGTGCTACACTAGGGTTCAGATGAGGTGGTCCATATAGTGGCACTTTTACTGCTAAAATTTTCTGACAAGTACAATATTCAAAACTTTTGACTACTACAACAGTAATTGGCATTTTAGAAAGAATATCTACCTTTGGAGTGACTAAAAGCAGCACAGTTCATACAAAACTTCATGTCATGCACACCTACGTAAGACACTGACAGAGGCTCATTATCAGGAAAATATGGTTAATATTCCAGTCCCCACAAAATGTACTGCAAATGGCAACTAAAGAAAAGTGAGACTCAATAAATGTTTCACATCATTCAGAGTTGGGTACATCTTTAAAAACAAACACAAAAAAGCCAGACATGGTGGCACATGCCTTTAATCCTGGCACTTGGGAGGCAAAGGTAGAAGGATCACTGAGTTCGAGGCCACCCTTAGAAGACATAGTGAATTCCAGGTCAGCCTGAGCTAGAGTGAGACCCTACCTCGAAAAGAAAAAAGAAAAAACTTTGTATTCTGGGCTGGAGAGATGGCTTAGTGATAAAGCGCTCCTGCAAAGTCAAAGGACCTCGGTTCAAACATAAGCCAGATATACAAGGTGATGCATGCGTATGGAGTTCATTGACAGTGGCTGAAGGCCCTGGCACACCCATTCTTTCTTTCTCTCTCTCTCTTCGCAAAAAAAGAAATAAAGTAACATTTAAAAAAACACAAAAAGATGGTGTGGTGGTGCATACTGGTAACCTCAGCACTCAGGAGGCTGTGGCAGGAAGAACAAGAATTCAAAGGCAGCCTGAATTGTACAGTGAAACTGTGTCTTCAAAGACTAGGGCTGAGGATGTAGATTGGTGGTAGAGCACTTGCCTAGCATGCATAAGGCTCTGGGTTCTATCCTCAGCACCACCACAATTCTTTTCTCAAACAAACAAAATGTTAAAATTAAGGGTTAAGTAGGAGGATTGAGAGTTTGAGGCCAGCATGACCAACTTAGTAAAACTGCCTTAATAAAACAAAAACTGAAAAAAAAAATCATTAAGCCCAAGTGCTCTAGTATTGTTTAATTTGGGTAGCAAAAATCAAATATTATAATCTACACATGATAAGAGAAATTTCAGATAATACAGCTTCTATATTGTGGGGCTGGTTTTCCTTTGCTTGCTACAGAAAACTACTCTTTCTTCAGTCAAGTGCTCAGAGAGGTAGAGGAGCTGAAGTGAGTATAGAAAAGAATGAGGTGACAGTGGCTGAGGAACCAGACTCCTGTCTAAGAGTTACAGGGCAATCTCGAATATGCTCAGTTTTTAGAGGGAGGTAGAATACTCTACAATAACTTATTTGCCTTCATTAGGAACCTTTTTCTCACATAGACACATAAATTCACATTCATGTAGCTGGCAACTCACAGCAATATTGCAATTCACAGCAACAAAAGGTTTATTCCAACAGCTTTTTCTCAGGTAGATGTAAACCTACTTCCTTTTTCTGAGATCCCTTCTTTTCCCAGGACCTTAAGTATATATTTCACTTTAACAACTACATCTGTTGTCTCTACACAACAGCTGCACTAAGAGAACACATTGTGTTATAACATCTTTATAAATAGAAAGTGCAAGAAATAATTTTTCTTAGCCAGAATACAAAGTTAACAAAAGTTCTCATAGCCTAATATGCCAAGAATGTGAATTTTAGAATCAATAACAAAATGCTTCTGTGATGGATGAGTAAATATATTTATAAACATACATTTATGAAAAAGATATTAAGAAAATAGCTAAACTCCCCACAAAAGTTATTTGCATGAACTATCTTTAGCATATCATTTTGAGTATAATGCACATGCATATACAGTTGAATTAGTGTTTCCTTTTTTTTTTTTTTGGTTTTTTGAGATAGGGTCTCACTCTAACCCAGGCTGACCTGGAATTCACTAAGTAGTCTCAGGGTGGCCTGGAACTCATGGCAATCCTCCTACCTCTGCCTCCCGAGTGCTGGGATTAAAGGCGTGCACCACCACGCCCAGCATAAATATCAGTGTTATTTTTATTGGGCCAGTTTTCCAAAAAGAAAACAGGCTTAGTTAAAAAAAAAAAAAACACAAACTCTAGTTACACAATTTAGTTATTTTTGTAAAAACATTAGAAATACCATATAAATTCTAAATATTTCTGCTGATAGCCATTCCAGAAGTGGATTTCAGCCACACGTTTAGAAACCTCTGCTCTAGTATCTTGGCTTCCAGAGGAAACATACCTAGGCTTTGTTTCCTGCATAGCAATTCTGTTTTGAGTGGTTCAACTTAACCACTATTGCTGGGATTCTATTACTTTATAGGAAGTTCAGTAGATCATCTTCAAATATGTCATCAATATCTGCTTCAAGATGTAGCTAAAAGCAGAAATCTAAACCTTTAGTTTCTACTCACTTGGCTTGTTGTGATTGGCTTGAAATGGTTTAGACTTGTGATGCTGAAAAGAAAGAAAATATTTTGTCAATCTAAAGGATTCCCCCCCTCCTTTTTTTTTTTTTTTTTTCGATCTTTCTGTTTTGTAATTCAAGATCACAGAACTTATTGTCTATGCAACCACCAAGTGATTCCAAACTCAGAGAGAAACTAGAGAAGATCTCGATGAGTCAGGTTATAAAGTGTGGGTCATTTTCACAGGTTGGCACATTAAGATTTTATTCCCTGGGACTAACTCCATTTTCAAAGTGTTCCTCTGTCACAAAGGGCAAAGTTTGAGGTACTTGGATTGTATAAGAGTAGAAATGTGGATTGAAAAAAAGTTTTAAGGCTCTGTTATTTTTACTCATTAAAATTTTGTTCCAGGGGCTGGAGACATGGGCATGGTGGCACACACCTTTAATCCCAGGAGGCAGAGTTAGGAGGACTGCTGTGGATTTGAGGCCAGCTTGGAACTACATGGTAAATTCCAGGTCAGCCTGGGCTAGTGTGAGACCCTACCTTGAAAAACCAAAAATAAATGACAAAACCTAATCATAGCTGGAGAGATGGCTCAGCAGTTAAGGCGCTTGCCTGTAAAGCCTAATGACCTTGATTAGATTCCTCAGTGCCCATATATAAAGCCAGATGCACAAAGTGGTGCATGTGTCTGAAGTTTGTTTGCAGTGGCTAGAGGCCCTGGCATGCCCAATCTCTCCTTTTTTACTTACAAATAACTAAAAAGACGAATTAATTTTCATATATAAAAGCCTCAAACTTTGCATCTCTGGTTATCCGTTATACTACAAATGGCAAAGTGTTGTCACTCCCCACTGCGCCCCACAGTTCCCTTCCCAGAACCATGAATAGTCCTAAAGTAAGTTGTTGGCCCTGAGTACTCCTTCATATCCTTAGATGGAATTCACAAGGCCCAATTTAGCAACAAAGATCTTGATGCTATATGAGAGTTGGCGATCCAGACACCTTCACAGTCAACCCTCTAGGAATCTACTGCACATGAATGGATAATCTCAAACCTTTCTTCTCTTAGAAATGTATCAATATGGGGATAATTAGTACGGTAGAATTTATTCTTTGTTACAGTATTCTGAAGACAGGAATAGTCTATAACTTTTTTTCAGTCTAATTAGTCATTATATATCAGCAGATTAAGTAAAGCATCCTAAATCTGACAACTCCAGCCTCAAATAAAAAATTTCGAGCCAGGCATGGTGGCGCACGCCTTTAATCCCAGCACTCGGGAGGTAGAGGTAGGAGGATCACCCTGAGTTCGAGGCCACCCTGAGACTACATAGTGAATTCCAGGTCAGCTTGGGCCAGAGTGAAACCCTACCTTGAAAAACCAAAAAAAAAAAAAAAAAAAAAAAAAAAAAAAAATTCAATGATGCCAGCATGGTGGCACACCAACACTCGGGAGGCAGAGGTAGGAAGATCTCTGTGAGTTCAAAGCCAGGCTGAGACTAGTGAGTTCTAGGTCAGCCTGGGCTAGAGCAATACCCTACCTTGGGGGAAAAAAAAATCAGTGATCTGTGATTCTGTTTTTTTTTTTTTTTGGTTTTTTCGAGGTAGGGTCTCACTCTAGCCCAGGCTGACCTGGAATTCACTAAGTAGTCTCAGGATGGCCTCGAATTCATGGCAGTCCTCCTACCTCTGCCTCCCCAGTGCTGGGATTAAAGGCGTGCGCCACCACGCCCGGCTTTTTTTTTTTTTTTTTTTTTGGAGGTAGGGTTTTACTCTGGCCCAGGCTGACCTAGATTCACTATGTAGTCTCAGGGTGGCCTTGAACTCAAGGCGATCTTCCTACCTCTGCCTCCCAAGTGCTGGGATTAAAGGCGTGCGCCACCATGCCTGGCCCGATTTGTGATTGTGAATGAAGCTGGTAGAAGTTGTTCAGAGATCAATGACACATAAAAGTGGGCAACTAGGGGCTGGAGAGATGACTCAGCAGTTAAGGCACTTGCTGCCAAAGCCTGATGGTCTGGGTTCAATTTACCAGTACCCGACGTAAAGCCAGATACACAAAGTGGTGAATTCATCTGGAGTTCATTTGCAGCAGCTAGAGGCTCTGGCATGCCCAATTTTTCTCTTCCTCCCTCTCTCTCCTTGCAAATAAGTAAACAATTAAAACAAACAAACAAGCTGGGCAACTAATTGTACTGTAAGGTAGTAAGCATCGGACCAACTAATTCATCTTTATGAACAAAATTATGCCACAGGAGGACTGGAAGAGGTAGCGATGCACCTAAGAGATGCAGGCAAAACTTGTATCTTGGTTTTAAGAGCTGCAGGATGGGCAGGATTAGCATGAGGCACACTCCTGTCTCCACCCCCCCCAAGAGACTGAGGCCTTTAGGACTCCACAGAGAATAGCAATAACTCCATAGAGGAGAGCCCTCAGTGGAATGGGGTGCAGGGGAGAGGGCATATAAGAGTATAACCTTATTTTAAAAAATAACCAGGGCCGGGCATGGTGGCACATGCCTTTAATCCCAGCACTTGGGAGGCAGAGGTAGGAGGATCACTGTGAGTTAGAGGCCACACTGAGAATACAGAATGAATTCCAGGTCAGCCTGGGCTAGAGACAGACCCTACATCGGAAAAAAAAAAAAAAAAAAAAAAAAACCAGGGCTGGAGAGATGGCTTAGTGGTTAAGGCACTTGCCTGCAAAGCCTAAGGACCCAGGTTCACTTCCCCAGAACCCACATAAGGCAGATGTACATGGTGGTGCATGCATCTGGAGTTCATTTGCAGTGGCTAGAGGCCCTGGCCTGCCCATTCTCTCTAATAAACAAACAAAAATAAAATATTTTAAAAAATAAGCAAAAAACTTGTATCTTGGGTTGTTGATATGGCTCAGTGATTCAAGCATCTGTCTAGCATGTGTAAGACCTTGGGCTTTATCCCATTCAAAAATAACAAAAAAGCTGGGTGTGGTGGCTTTTAATCCCAGCACTGGTGGCAGAGGTAGGAGGATCAGGAGGATTGCTGTGAGTTCAAGGCTACCCTAAGACCACATAGTGAATTCCAGGTCAGCCTGGGCTAGCGTGGAACCCTACCTTGAAAAACAAAACAAAACAAACAAACAAACAAACAAAAAAAGAACTCTTTTACTGTCACAATATGATCCATCTACCAACAGAAACTTATATTGAAAATGATTTAGAAGCCATACTTAACCATACCACAGGAGTTTTTCGCCTATTTGTAAACTTAAAATAAATCTGATGTCTTTTTTTTTTTTTTTTTTTTTGAGGTAGGGTCTCACTCTGGTCCAGGCTGACCTGGAATTAACTATGTAGTGTCAGGGTGGCCTCGAACTCACGGTGATCCTCCTACCTCTGCCTCCCGAGTGCTGGGATTAAAGGCGTGCGCCACCATGCCTGGCTGATGTCTTTAATAAATCAAATTTTCTAACAGTAAGCTTTTTATTTCCTAGAAAGTATTTTAAAGATATTTTATTTACTTGAAAGAGAGAGAGACAGAGGGAGAAAGAGGCACAGAGAGAGAAAGAGAAAGAACAGACACACTAGAGCCTCTAGCCATTGCAAGCAAACTCCAGACACATGTACCACCTTGTGCATCTGGCCTACGTGAGTACTGGAGAATTTAACCTGGGTCCTTAGGCTTCACAGGTAAGCGCCTTAACTGCTGAGCCATCTCTCTAGGCCCTAGGGAGTATTTTTGGCTCAGGATATATTTTTATTGTGGTTTCACAGAAAATATAGGCAAATGCTCACAACTTGGCACAAAATATAAAACGAAAAAAAAAAAAAAACCTGGAAGTCTTGTGCTAAGATATATGAACCGAGGAAGCAGTAGCTAAGGCCCTGGTGTTCTCTCTCTCTGCTTGCAAATAAATAAATACTATTTTTTTAAAAGAAGAGATTTTAGGTAACATTTGCCTTTTCCAGCATTGGTGTGCATACTGCATTTGATAATAAAGATACTCTACCAACACAAGAAAAGCATAAAATCTTTACAGATATCTTTCAAGTTCTGATACCATGGTCTCTATTAATAATTACTTTCTTTGGAATATAACAAATCCAGGTGTTCCAAAATACTCTTAACATCCAACTCTGGCTTGTCCTGAGCAAGAAAGCGTACTTGGGTCTTGGGGAATTGAAATACCAGCTCTGGGAAAAGCACCATTTAAAATTTTTGGTCTGGCTGGAGAGATGGCTTAGCAATTAAGGAGCTTGCCCATGAAACCTAAGGACCCAGGTTCAATTCCCCAGAACCCACATAAGCCAGATGCACAAGGTGGCACACGTCTGGAGTTCGTTTGCAGTGGCTAGAGGCACTAGTGCACTCATTTTCTCTCTGTGTAATAAATAAATAAAAATAATTTAAAACTATCTTTCTTTCTTTTCTTTTTTTTTGAGGTAGGGTTTCACTGTAGCCCAGGCTGACCTGGAATTCACTATGTTGTCTTAGGGTGGCTTTGAACTCACAGCAATCCTCCTACCTCTGCTTCCAAAGTGTTGGAATTAAAGGTGTGTGCCATCATGCCTGGCCAAAAAAAATCTTAAAAAAAATTTTTTTTTGGTCTGAATACCAGAGAAAACACTAGAAATCAAGGAAGAAAAATTACTGAAAATTAGCAAAATAGTCACAATGCTGGCAAACTGCAATGCTTTCAATGTGCTAATGTTTAAATGACATCTATCACCAAGACCTCAAATAGAATACAATTTGGAAGATTCACTGAGTTACCTAATTCCAATTCTCTCACAATTCCTACCCATATCCCAGATTAATAAAAATCACAGGTTAATCAGAAAAGTTATACTCCAAAATCCCAACAACCCACTATGAGTAATAATGCTCCAAGACAAGGCAGGCCTAACCTAGATGAACATTCTGGAACTTTATAATTAAGATCACCTATTATTAATAGGACGTATCACACAAAACTTACTAATATCCTATTAGAAGATGGCAACTTTGGGCTGGAGAGATGGCTTAGCAATTAAGGCACTTGCCTACAAAGCCAAAGAATCCAGGTTCGATTCCCCAGTACCCACGTAAAGCCAGATGTACAAGGTGGCACATGTGTCTGGAGTTTGTCTGCAGTGGCTAGTGGCCCTGGCACACTCATTCTCTCTCTCAAATAATAAAATATAAAAAAAGAAAACAGCAACATTAACAAAGAGGTGACTAAACTTTGTCTATGGTGATAGGATCACAATGAAAAAAAAAATCAAACTCATCGTACTGAATCAGCATAGGCTATAAAACTTTACCCAAAAACTTTAACTCTGAATTATTTCCAAATGCGAAGAAAGCATACTCTTTGTTTGAATAATATTCTTCCATTTTCTCCACATTTGATATAAGTTAAGCTATCTGAACTCTAAGAATGAGCATTCACAAAGCAAATGTGGGATGGTCCAATATGTATTTTAAAAACTATAGATAATAGTAGGTATGAAAAGACAGGTCTAAGAAAATTCTGAAAGCCTTAGATGTTTCATTATGTTTTCAAACATCTGGAAGAAAAAGAAGGGATGATTTGGCTTTTTACTAGTCCACATGGGGACAGAGTGAATTTGAGAAAATTAAAATGAAGGAGGAAAGTATAGGTTTCAAAGTTTTCTAAACATTACTTCTGATAAAAATCAAATACCTATCTTTAAACAGGTGTTCAAATATAATTTTCTTTATATAAGCAGATGACGTTAGTATTTGACTTAGAGCTGTGGTTTCCTGAACCCTACTCTAACTCATAAACCCTAGAGATATGCTTTGCAAAGGGGTATTTTCTTTTTTTGTTTGCTTGTTTTTTCCAGGTAAGCTCTCACTCTAGTCCTGGAATGCACTCTGTAGTTCCAGACTGGCCTTGAACTCACAGTGGTCCTCCTACTGCTACTTCCTGATCACTGAGATTAAAGGCATGAACCACCATGCCCAGCCTACGGGTAATTGTTGTCTCTTTCCTAAATTTTAGCTACCAAAATATTTCAGAATTTTAAATTCTTTCCCATGTGGCCTACATAAATAGTTCAATTTTCAAAGCCAGAATTCAACAAAGACTCATCCATTATTCCTTGAACAAATAAGTAAACAGATAAGGGGAAGCACATGTGAGGAAGAGGAAAAAATCATGCCTAGTATATTTGAAAAAAAAAAATCCAGGATTTCAACTTTCTGATTAAGTGCCTTTCTACTATGATTAGGAAGTCGTGCTTTGGGCTGCAGAAAAGGCTTAGTGGTTAAGGTGCTTGCCTGCAAAGCCAAAGGACCCATGTAAGCCAGATGCACCAGGTGGTGCATGTGTCTGGAGTTCATTTGCAGTGGCTGAAGGCCCTGGTAGTACCCTATTTGCTCTCTCTGCCTCTTGCTCTCTCTCAAAAAAAAAAAATAAATAAATAAAAAATAAAAGAAGTCTTGCTTCATTCAGTTTCCTGTTCATTTTCCCCTACTTTTTTTAATATTAGATTTCCTTGTCAAACAAAATGTAGTAGTCACTAGATAAAAGAAAGTGTCCATGCCGGGTGTGGTGGCGCACGCCTTCAATCCCAGCACTCGGGAGGCAGAGCTAGGAGGATCGCTGTGAGTTCGAGGCCACCCTGAGACTCCATAGTGAATCCCAGGTCAGCCTGGGCTAGAGTGAGACCCTACCTCAAAAAAAAAAAAAAAAAGAAAGTGTCCAAAAACAGTTAAAACTATATAAAGTGATTTTCTCGCCAAATTTCCTCAGCTACTAAATATGCAGTTCCCTCTTCTATCAGAGCCAGATCTCAAGTATGAACTTGGGAGTGGTTAGTCTCTGCACTCATGCCATTTTTGGAAAGCCCTGTTTCATTGATGTCAAGGGAACGGGAAACAGGAGAAAAATGTCAAAACACAAAAAAAACTTTCTTGAGCTGCTTTCTTTTCCCCAAATCTTTATCCTTTACAAACTAATTTATTTATTATTACTTTTGATTTTTCGAGGTAGGGTCTTACTAGCTCAGGCTGACCTGGAATTCACTATGTAGTTTCAGGGTGGCCTCAAACTCATGGCAATCCTCCTACTTTTGCCTTCCGAGTGCTAGGACTAAAGGCGTGCGCCACCATGCCCAGCAAACTAATTTATTTTTATGTAATCAAATTAAATTTAAGGCCGGGCGTGATGGTGTACACCTTTAATCTTAGGACTCAGGAAAGGACCGCTGAGTTCAAGCCCAGCATGAGCTACAGAGTAAGTTCAAGGTCAGCCTGGGCCAGTGGGCAACCCAGCTTTAAACCCCCCCTCCAAAAAAAAGAAAAAAAAAAGAAATTATTTCAATTCTTTTGTGTAATAAAATGGCATAAGGGCCAGGCATGGTAGGATTTGCCTTGAATCTAAGCACTCAGCAGACTGAGGCAGAAGGACTGCCATTAGTTTTAGGCAAGCCTAGGTTACACAGTGAGTACCAAGTCAGTCAGGGCTATACAGCAAGACCCGGTTTCAAAAAACAAACAAAAAAGCTATGTTTGCAATTTACATAAAATAAAACTTAACTCTGTTCAGAGGTAATTACGGTTCTGAGTAAAAAGAGAACAAGTCATCAGAAAGAGCCTTTCTGCCTAAGTACAGTGTTACTGTCATGCCAATGCCGCATTTTATACCAGCATTCAGAGAGAATAACAGGAATATTTAGAAAGAAAACAAATTCATACGTTGCCGTCTCTCTTCTTTTGCTGAGGATACTGGATGCTATTATGTGCCACTCAAAGAAATGAAAACAATCCCAGTGTTGAAATTTCATGGCATTGAGGTACTTACAGATGATTTAGTTCTCACTGCTAATGCAGTCCCCCTCACAAGGTGACATGTGCAAGTTAAAATTTGGTAACAAGTTTTCAGCATCAACTAAAGTCCATTTAGTACATCCTGAATAGATATTCTCCATGTACACACCAATACAGGTAGTCGTTAATGCAGACAGTATGTCACTAACTCTATGACCCTACAGTGATAATTAGCTAAGATGTCACAGTGAATCTAGATAAGATCCTGGATATTTAGAATTCTATTTTGTCTAAAACAAGGAAACAACTTTCAAAACTTTTTTAAAAAGCTAGCCCAGCTAGAATTTTCGTGGCTCTGACTAGGCCAATAAAGTGGACAGAATCAGCAAATGTGATTGTGCTGATGTGGTCCTAGAGGACCTGAGCACTCTATTCACAGTATCAGTATAGTAAAAGCTATAGAAGTGAATGAAAAGGAAGGGGGAGCCCACCAAACATGCACAGTACTTCCACAAGAACTCCACAGTCCTACTGTAGTTAAGATGCCTGTTGCTAACCTTGGATGGAGTACTGAGAAATTCCAAAGTTTATCTTTACAGAAATTACTGCACTTCACTGTTAAAATTTGGTAAGTTAAAAGCTCTATTTTCTCACATATAATCTAAGAAACTAACAAAGCAATAAAGAACTTTCCTTTTTAGCCACACAACCTCTCAAAAGTAGGATGGACTTAAAATATTTTTGGTGGGCTTAAAAGCTCCATGTAAAGCGGCATGTTCTATACTTCCTAGCTCTTTGCCTGTTCAGGACTGACACAATCTGTCCACTGAAAACCTTGACCTCAAGCTGATACGATTCCCTAAGGACTTCCGTCTAATTTCAGCTCTTCTCTTTCCATGCCACAAAGCAGTTTTCACCTTGTCATGTTATCACCTAACTAAACAGCTAGAAGCTTATCTATGTCTCCTAAGAAAACACATTACTTCAATGGTGCTTTTAAGGATGGGCTCTTTTCTAGTGGAAGCATTACCAAATTCTTCTGAAAGATGAATTTCTATACTTTTCCAGAAGAAAATACCTTTCCGTAATGATATTGTACAGCTGTATGTGTATACACAATTCTCAGATTGCTTAAAGCTACCCTTTTTTTTTTTAATCACCAAAAAATGCTATGCTTTCCCTCACACTTTTTCACACACCACAAAGTGTTCTCAAGGAAGGAGCACATGAACTTAGCATTTTCATAAATGGCTCACCAGTGCAGGTATGACCAGACCCTCTCCCAAGTCTCTTACAATCATCTATGCATCTGTACCAAAACAATTATTTTAGCCATTACACATTTAAATATATTTTTTTTAAAAAATCAAGAGAACCTAGACTTTCCTGTTTGTACTGTAGGCTGTAGGCACTTGCCCACATCACTTAACATCCTCTTCTCTCTAAATGCAAGACGGCACCTAAAGCTCTACATGTTTCATTAAGTTCTTTTCTCAGTGCTGGATTAAAAATCTCAGAAAAAACCCAGAATTGCTAAAAAGGTCCCTTGAAGTTTTAAAAATCTTAGGAATGATTAAGTAACCAGACCTGATCAAAATTGATCCCTTGATCATTTATTGCAACACGACTGTGCATGATGTTTTCCGGTAAGTGCCCTGTAGTGTATTGTTAAAAATCAAAGCTCTTGAAGTCATCAGCAATTTGCTGATGTTTGATTTATCAATTAGTAGGTTTGCAGATCCAAGACATAGATTTACATGAGTTTCTTCACTGAACTGAAAATACAAAGTACTAAACATGTAGAAGGAAATGATACGGTTGTGATAAGAATTTCTTCAGCTACAATACTGCAGAAAAAAGGTGTGTTTAAAACTTCATATAAAAGTTATCAAATATGTGAGACCTGTGAATTTAAAAATACAATCCAGGCGCATTTCACTGGAAAGTGACATTTTTGATGTTCAATATTGCTGTTCTATGAAATTAGGAGCCGAAGAAACTAGATGTAACTTTGGTAGTCAGCCTAACAAGTTAACTCATCTCACCTAGAGCTGTATCTCTAATACTTGACCGTGTATATAAGCACTATGGTTTACAAATGCCCCTCAGGAAGTTGCAGTAGAGCTCTGTTCAGTATTTGTAAAACACAGAAACACTTCCTTCCCTGCTCCACTTTCTTACTACAGCACTCAGGCCCCCATGTTACTAGTACACTGTAAACACTGCTCAGTTCACGTCTACTTGCCTAAAGTGCTTCGGGGGATGCTGCCCACTAGAACACGGCTCCAGGACACCGATGACATGAAGCAATCAGGCACAGTATTAGGTGCCTAGTAAGGGCAAAGACAGTGTAACCTTTCAGAAAAGAACGACCGATACTTGTTTTTTCTTTCCTTAGAATGTGAAAATGCACATTCTGGCAGGGAAGGAAGAGGTAAAATTCCTCCCCCCCACCACCAGCACCACGACTACCTCTTTCTCTCTTCTGATTGGCTGCTTCAGATGGCCAAGGCTCCTGTTGTATTTTTTTTAATGTCTGGGCAATTTTGCCCACCAAGATGATATGGACCAAAGTACAGTTCAAACATGACTGGTAGATAAATGACCATTTATCAGTTTTGTTTATAAAAATTTGTTTTCTTATAAAGTTAACAAACCAAGGCTGTTGATCCCTGAATTCCAAAGCGATTTGTTTGATTATTTTCCAAAGTGTGAGGTGGGAAAGAGGAGGAGCCTTCAGTGCTTTCTGTATGCTGTTGATCCTCTGGTTTGGCAACATTGTGGGAATACCTCCTGGTCTAGCAATGTGGCATTTTATGAATCTAAGTACCAGCCCATGGCCCTGATGTGGGCTGCTTATGGCCCAAAGAGAAAGAGGGTCTGCCCCCTCCCCTCAATGTTTCAATCCGGCCCTGTAGTAGACACAGAGCCCTGGGCAGTCTCCCCAGGAGCAACCGCTTCTTCTTGTGAAGGTGACTCTTCTTCTGCTTGTCCTCGAGATGTGACAGTTGTTTCAGGGGAAATGCTATGAGGCCCCTCCAGGGGTAGACAGCCAGGGTGGTTTTTGCGAAAGTGCTGATTCAAGATGGCCTGGAAGGGAAAACTTTTGCCACAAACATGACAGTGAAAGGGCTTGTTGCCTGTGTGCTTACGAATATGATATTCTAGCTGATCTTTCCGGGTATATTTTTTGCCACACATGCGGCAGACAAATGGTGTGATTCCCATGTGCAGGCGCATGTGACGGTCCAGACTCCCCTTTTGGTTGAAAGATTTGGCGCAGTAGATACAAGTGAGACGGGGATTGTACCTGAACCATCGCTCAGATACTTCCTGCTCTCGAAGATACTCCACATAGCCACTTACTCCCATCATTGCTGACTCTTCTACCTGTGCCAGGAGAGGGAAATAAGTGAGTATAAATATGTATTATTAAGCATACATGTTAAAAGCAGTCAAATCTACTTAAAAAATTTTTTTTTGATTGGTGATCCTCCTACCTCAGCTTCCAAAGTGCTGGGATTAAAGGTGTGCGCCACCACACCTGGCATAAAATGTTTTTGTTTTTTAATATTTCATTTATTTGACAGAGAAAGAGAGAGAGAATGGGCACAACAGGGCCTTCAACCACTCCAAATGAACTCTAGAAGCATGCACCCCTTTGTGTATCTGGCTAACATGGATCCTGGGGAACTGAACCTAGGTCCTTTGGCTTTGTAGGCAAACTGCTAAGCCATCCCTCCAGCCCACATAAAATGTGTTTAAAATATTTTTATTTAGGGCTGGAGAGATGGCTCAGGGGTTAAGGCTGTTGCCTATAAAGCCTAACAACCAGGGTTTGATTCCCCAGTACCCACATAAAGCCAGATGCACAAAGTGGTACATGCAACCTGCAGCTCATTTGCAGCGGCTAGAGGCCCTGGTGCACCCACTAATATACACACACACTCTCTCTCTCTGCTTATAAATAAATTAAAATAACATAAATAAATGATTTAAAAATATTTTTATTTATTTAAGAGAGAAACAGGGAGAGGGAGGAAGAGGCGGAGGGAGGGAGGGGGAGAGAGAGAAAGAGAGGGAGAATGAGAATGAATGAATATGTGTACACCAGGGCCTCCAGCCATTGCAAATGAACTCTAGATGCATGCACCACCTTGTGCATTTGGCTTACATGGTTACTGGGGAATTGAACCTGGGTCCTTAGGCTTCACAGGCAAGTGCCTTAAGTGCTAGGCCATCTTTCCAGCCCTGATTTCTTTTTTTAATTAATTTATTTGCAAGGAGGGAGAGTGAAATAGGAAGAGAGAGAGGGAGGGAGGGAGAGAATGGGCATGCCAGGGTCTCTATCCACTGCAAACGGACTCCTAATTCATGCTCTACTTTGTGAATCTGGCTTCACATGGGAACTACGGAATTGAACCTGGGTCGGTAGGCTTTGCAGGCAAGTGTCTTAACTACTGAGCCATCTCTCTAGCTCCCAAATCTACTTTTCTTTTTCTTTTCTTTTCTTTCTTTTTCTTTTTCTTTTTCTTTCTTTTTTTTTTTTTTTGATTTTCGAGGTAGGGTTTCACTCTAGTCCAGGCTGACCTGGAATTCACTGTCATCTCAGGGTGGCCTCAAACTCAAGGTGCTCCTCCTACCTCTGCCTCCCGAGTGTTGGGATTAAAAAACCAGGTGTGGTGGGCATGCCTTTAATCTGAGCACTCAAGAGGCAGAGGTAGGAGGACTGCCCTGAGTTCAAGCCCACCCTGAGACTACATAGTGAATTCCAGGTTCCAGGTCAGCTGGGCTAGAGAGAGACCCTAGCTCAAAAAAAAAAAAAAAAAAAAAAAAGAGGGGGAGTGGGACCTGGAGAAACGGTGTTGCGGTAAGGTACTTGTCTGTAAAGCATAGGGATCCAGGTTTGAATTCCCAGTACCCATGTAAGCCAGATGCACATGGCTCATGCATCTGGAGTTCATTTGCAGTGGCTAGCGGCCCTGGTGTGCTCATTCTCTCTCTCTCAAATAAATTAAAAAAAATTTTTTTTAAAGTGAATGCTGGGGCTGGATAGATGGCTTAGCAGTTAAGTGCTTGCCTGTGAAGCCTAAGGACCCCGGTTCGAGGCTTGGTTCCCCAGGTCCCATGTAAGCCAGATGCACAAGGGGGTGTATGCATCTGGAATTCGTTTGCAGTGGCTGGAGGCCCTGGTGCGCCTATTCTCTACCTGCCTCTTTATCTTTCTGTGGCTCTCAAATAAATAAATAAAAACAAACAAACCACAACAAAAAAGAAAGTGGATGCTTGTCCTGAGTGCCTCCACATACATGTGTACATGTATCTGTACACACTCATACATGTGTACACATGCATATATACAAAAAAAGTCTAAACCAGGCATGGTGGGGCCCACTAATCCTACCACTTAGAGGCACAAGTAGCAGAATCACTGTGAGTTTGAGGCCATCCTGGGACTACAGAGTGAATAGCGAGACCCTACATCAAAAAAGAGAGAGCAATGGGGCTGAAGAGATGCTTGCCTGAAAAAAGCCTAAAGACTTGGGTTCAACTTCCCAGTACCCATGTAAACCCAACTGCACAAAGTGGCACATGCATCCGGAGTTCGTTTGCAGCGGCTAGAGGCCCTGGCACACCCATTCTCTCTCTGTTTGCAAATACAGAAATAAAATTATCATTATTATTTTTTTTAATTTTTTTTTCTGAGTTTTATTTATTTGAGACAGACAGACAGACACACACACACAGAGAGAGAGAGAGACAGAGACAGAGAGAGAGAGAGAATATGGGCATTTCAGGGCCTCTAACCACTGCAAACAAACTCCAGACACATGCACCACCATGTGCATCTGGCTTATGTGGGACCTAGAGAATTGAACCTTGGTCTTTAAGCTTCACAACCAAGTGCCTTAACCATTAAGCAATCTCTCTAGTCCCATTATTATTGTTTTGTTTTTTGATGTAGGGTCTTGCTGTAGCCCAGGCTGACCTGGAATTCACTATGTAATCTCAGGGTGGCCTCAAACTGACAGTGATACTCCTACCTGTGCCCCTCGAGTGCTGGGATTAAAGGCATTTGCCACCACGCCCAGCTGATAAAATTATTTTTTAAAAAAGAAGAGGGCTGGAGAGATGGCTTAGTGGTTAAGGCGCTTGCTTGTGAAGCCTAAGAACTCAGGTTCGACTCTCCATAAGCCAGATGCACAGTGATACAAGTGTGCAAGGTCACACATGTGCACAAGGGGGAACATGGGTGTCTGGAGTTTGACTGCAATGGCTGGAGGCCCTGGAGTGCCCTCTCTCACTCTCTCTCAAATAAAAATAAAAAAATAAAAAAAGCTGGGCGTGGTGCCTCACGCCTTTAAGCGCCTTAACTGCTGATCTATCTCTCCATTCAGTGTTTCTATATTTTTTTTTTGGTTTTTCAAGGTAGGGTTTCATTCTAGTCCAGGCTGATCTGGAATTCACTATGTAATCTCAGGGTGGCCTGGAACTCACAGTGATCCTCCTACTTCTGCCTCCCAAGTGCTGGGATTAAAGGAGTGCCACGCCTAGCTACGATGTGTTTCATTTTTAAAGGCTAAAGTATTTTACTGTATTCTACTTGGTGAGCTTACTACCTGTAAAAGAAAAACAAAATCAATCTTCAATGATACAGATCCAAAAGGAAAGATAAAAATATCAACTAACTACTACTTATAATGGCTATGAGTTGCAAAAATATAGAAGATATCATGCCTATCTCTCTCTCTCTCTTTTTTTAGAACTTTTAAAGGGTTTTTTGTTTGTTTGGTGAGGCAGGACCTAACTTTATAGTGTTGGCTGGCTTGCTGTTTACTAGGTAGACCAGGCTAGCCTTTATCTTGTGGCAATCCTCCTATCATTGCCTTTCAGTGTGGAGATTACAGTTGTATGCACCACACCTGGCCTTTAGAAATTTGTGTCTAATGATTCACAAAGCAAATAAATGAAAAGATATCTTCATATAAAATTGCGCATGCACAAAAAAGCATAAACAATTTGTTTACAAATACTAGCTGAGCTTGATGGCTCATGCTTATAATCACAATACTCGGGAGGCTGAGGCAAAAAAAATTGCTTCAAGATCAAGGCCAGCCTGGGCTACATAATGAGTTTCAAGCCAAAATGGACTATAGTGTGAGACTGTTTCAACTTCCCATGTATACACACACATCACACAGTATTATATTAAATCATCAATAGTAAATAACCATATATGTGAGTATATGTGCATATATATGTATATATACAGCCTCCACTGCCCCCACAACAGACTATTTTTTAAAAATATTTTATTTAGGGGCTGGAGAGATGGCTTAGTGGCTAAATGCTTGCCTGTGAAGCCTAAGGACACTGGTTTGAGGCTTGATTCCCCAGGACCCATGTAAGCCAGATGCACAAGGTGACACATACATCTGGAGTTTGTTTGCAGTGGCTGGAGGCCCTGGCGTACCCATTCTCTACCTATCTGCCTCTTTCTCTCTCTGTCTATCACTCTCAAATAAATAAATAAATAATAAAAAAATATTTAAAAAACATTTTATTTAACAGCCAGGCATGGTGGCACACATCTTTAATCCCAGCACTTGGGAGGCAGAGGTAGGAGTTCAAGGCCACCCTGAGATTACATAGTGAATTCCAGGTCAGCCTGGGCTACAGTGAGACCCTACCTTGAAAAACAACAAAACAAAAATTCATTTTTTATTTATTTGAAAGAGAGAGAATGGGCACACCAGAGCCTCCAGCCACTGCAAATGAACTACAGATGCATGTGCCACCTTGTGCATCTGGCTTATGTGGATCCTGGAGAATTGAACCTGGGTCCTTTGGCTTTGCAGGCAAATGCCTTAACCATAAGCCATCTCTCCAGTCCATAACAGCCTAATTTTAATCCACGTTTTACATTACCTTAAGGTAATTTTCTTTTTACTTCTTCTTTTTTTAAAAATGCAAAATAGTGAGAGCGTGAGACAGAAAGAGGAGAGGGAGACGCAGGGAATCAGAGAAAGAATTGGTATTGCCAGGGCCTCCAGCCACTACAATCGAACTCCAGATATGTGTGTCCCCTCGTTTGCATGTGTGACCTTGCGCACTTGCGTCACTTTGTGTGTCTGGCTCATGTGGGACATGGAGAGTTGAACATAGGTCCTTAAACTTTGCAGGCAAGTACTTAACTGCTAAGCCTTCTCTCCAGCCCTCCCCCCCTTTGGTATTTTCGTTTTTTTTTTTTTTTTTTTTTTTTTTTTAAGATTTTACTTTTATTTATTTAGTACAGTCAGAGAGGGAGAGAGAGAACAGGCGTGCCAGGGCTTCTAGCCACTGCAAATGAACTCCAGATGCATGCGCCACCATGTGCATCTGGCTTATGTGGAACCTGGAGAATTGAACCTGGGTCCTTAGGCTTCACAGGCATGTGCCTTAACCGCTAAACCATCTCTTCAACCTTTTTTTTTTTGTATTTTCAAGATAGGGTCTCACTCCAGCCCAGGCTGACCTGGATTTCACTCTGTAGTCCCAGGCTGGCCTCAAACTCATGGTGATACTCCTACTTCTGCTTCCCCAGTGCTGGAATTGAAGGAATGCGCCACCACACCTGGCTCAGAAAAGATTTTATTTTCACAATGTTGTCATTTTTTGTGTATATAGTGTGTGTATAGCATGTTTGTATGTGTGAGAGTGCACGTGTGTGGGTGCATGTATATTCAAAAGCCAGAAGTCAATATCTGGTGTCTTCCTCAGTGGCTCTCCACCTTATTTTGTGAGACAGTATCTCTCATTAAACCTGGAGCTCACTCATTTAGCCAGACAAGCTAGCCAGTAAGTCCTAGGGATCTGTCTCTGCTTCCCCAGCCCTGGGATTACAGGTGTGTGCCACCACATCCAGCTTTTATGTGGGTGCTGGGGACTCGAATTCAAGTCCTCATGTTAGCATGGCAAACACTTTACCCACTAACCATCTCTCCAGGCCACATTGTGACTTCTATTTCTCAAACTGTAATTCCAGCATGTAAGAGTAAAGAACAAAGGAAACTCAAAGTAATCTTATCAAACACAGTTCTTTAACAGAGCCACTGCTACTCCTCCTGTATCCTTTCTTATTCATTATATTCTCTGTTCAGACCATGACTGGTCCTTCAACCAACACAGCAATCCTGGATCTATGCTACATACCTGGGAGCTGGGTTGCTTAGGCTCATCCATTCTCCCAGGAGACTCACTTCTGGCTCTGTGTCTTTCTGTCATGGGAACAACACTGCCGGAGGGGCTAAATCTGTGGGAAGAGGAGTATGAAGGGGAAAAAATAGACAAGTAGTGTCAAAGAACTTAAATGGTGATTATCTCCTCTCTTTATCCTATAGTTGAAGAAGGGGGAATAAACCAAACAGAAATCCTTTTGCAGTCCATAAGGAGCTGGTTTGAAATAAGATACAAAAGGTTTGTTTTAGTAAATTAAAATAATACAAAATCTCTCTAAAGCTTTAAGAGAGTAAATAAAACTGGGTCTCCCTCTCTGTCTCTCTCTCTTTTGAGACAGGGTCAGGATCTTGCTATGTAGCCCTGGAACTTTGTAGCCCATGCTGTCCTTGAATTCATGACAATTCTTGTGGTTCAGCCTCGAAAGTGCTGGGACTATAGGTGTACACCACAATGGCCAACAATTTTGCCATCTTTTATTTTTTGCTTGTTTCTTTTCCCAGACCCCATGATAAACTGTCATGGAGATTATAAGTCTTCCCTCAGCCAGCACCACTATTTCCAATATCATTCTGACATAGAAGACCAGCACTGGGAGTGAGTAAGTTCTGTGCTCAAGAATATTTTGGTGATTAAGGACACATGATAAAAAATAGTAAGATCAAGACCACCTCCTGAAGTGGCGAAAATATCCTGTCTGCAAAAGAATTATTTTTTGGTTTTTCGAGGCAGAGTTTCATTCTAGCCCAGGCTGACCTGGAATTCACTATGTAGTCTCAGAGTGGCCTTGAACTTAAGGCGATCTTCCTACCTCTGCCTCCCGAGTGCTGGGATTAAAGGCATGTACCACCATGCCTGGCACAACCTAATTTTTTAAAAATATGTTTTAGTTTTTCATTTGAGAGAGAGAGAGAGGCAGACACAGAGAGAGAATGGATGTGTCAGGGCCTCCAGCCACTGAAAATGAATCCAGACAGATGTGCCACCTTGTGCATCTGGCTTATGTGGGTACCGGGGAATTGAACCTGGGTCCTCAGGCTTTGCAGGCAAGCGCCTTAATCGCTGAGCCATCTCTCCAGCTCCCTCAATCTAATTTTTTTTGGTTTTTCGAGGTAGGGTCTTACTCTAGCCCAGGCTGACCTGGAATTTACTATGGAGTCTCAGGGTGGCCTCAAACACGTGGCAATCCTCCTACCTCTGCCTCCCGAGTGTTGGGATTAAAGGTGTGTGCCACCACGCCCAGCCCCTCAATCTAATTTTAAGAAAGTAAAATAACTGGCCAGGTATGGTGCCTTATGCCTATAATCCATGCACTTGGCAGGCTAAGTTTGACGTTAGCCTAGGCTCCTTGTCTCAAAAGAAAAAAAAAAAACAAGGAAAACAAATATTACTAATCTAAGTTAGTAATATTCATTTCTTTCCATTTACTTAGATTAAAACTAGTGCTATTTCCACCATAAAGAAACCCTTTAGCAAATTCAGTATAATAGAAAGAAAAATGTGAGGACTGTTAGGCATAGTAGCACTGGTGTTTAAGAAAAAAAAACCTAAAAAGCTTTTCTCAAAAAAAAAAAAAAAAAAAAAAAGCTTTTCTCTAGAATCCTGTATTTATGCTAATTTGAAAGATGGCACACTTCCTCTAATTTGGTGGTAGGGGGCAGTGTTAGAAAGGAAACTAAAACTGCCCAAGTCTACCTACCTGCCTAATGACATAAAAAGGAAGGGCAGCCGGGCGTGGTGGTGCACGCCTTTAATCCCAGCACTCGGGAGGCAGAGGTAGGAGGATCACCATGAGTTCGAGGCCACCCTGAGACTACATAGTGAATTCCAGGTCAGCCTGGGCTAGAGTGAAACCCTATCTCGAAAAAAAAAAAAAAAAAAAAAAGGAAGGGCAATGGGCTGGAGAGATGGCTTAGTGGTTAAGTGCTTGCCTGTGAAGTCTAAGGACCCCGGTTTGAGGCTCCATTCCCCAGGACCCACATTAGCCAGATGCACAAGGGGGCTCACGCGTCTGGAGTTCGTTTGCAGTGGCTGGAGGCCCTGGCGCGCCCATTCCCTCTCGCTCTCTGTCCCTCTCTCTCTCTGTCACTCTCAAATAAATAAAAATAAACAAACAAAAAAAAGGAAGGGCAGTAGTGCCAGGTTCCCTGCTGATTGTCAGCTCCCTGCCTGAATTCCCAAGGAAGCCCTGGCAATTATTGGTTTTAGTATGGCTACAGATGCTATTATGATTCATGGAAGTATCTAATTTTACCACAGTTCCCACAGCATTGCAAGTACTTTAGGATTAGGAACTTAAAAAAGTAATACTGCAAGCCTTTGGCATGCCTCCAGTTTCCCCAATGTCAACTTATTTTGGCTAAGAACATCACGTAAGGAAGATGCTCTCTGAACACACCACCATCTAGTGATACATGCACAATTCCCATTAGATGGGAAAACAAAACTTACCTGTCAACTTCACTGCTTGTTGGCCGAGCCACCTTGGCTCCTGAAGACCCTAAGGTGTAACTTTCCTGTCCTATAGAACCATGGCCTGTGGTGTCAATCACCATGGCTGTAACTTCCTCCGCACTACTCCCCTCTTCTCCAGAAGGCTGATTCTCAGGCCCAAGCCACTCTTCAAGATTTTCAGTTTTGATGTGCACTGCTCCAAGAACCCTAACTTCATCATCACTCCGGCCTCCCCGGTCCGCTACTCCTGTCTCCACATACCACTGTCCTGCACGGTTGATTCGAAGAATGGGCTCCCTGCTCTCTACATCAGAGCTCTGTTCAATTATCTGAGGGCTGGTGGACTCCTCAGGGGGACTTAGCTCTCTGATATCCAGCACAGCACTAACCTGTCCTCGCCGGTTTCCCTTTGGGGTATTATGGCGTGGGCTAAGTGAGCGGTTTAGAGTCGGTGTAACTCTGTGAGACTCGGGAGGTCTCTCTTGATGCTTTGTCCTTGTTTGACTTAATTCTGCTTCAACCTCAGCCACATTAATTTTAAAATGAATACCCTCCAGGATCTGTGTACATTTGTCTATTATATGCTGCATCTGCAGAAAGCTAGCAGCTGTTAGGTAGCTGATGATATCTGCCAGTTGCAGGCATATCCGCCCTGTGTAACAGAAAGAAAGCAGCTGCTCAAAAACACTGGGGTTCTTGATGACTGAGATGGAGACAGTACTCATTTCATTCAAGGACATGTGATCGCGGAAATAGGGGGAGCTGGCAGCCAGCACTACTTTGTGAGCCCGGAAAGCTTGTCCTTGCACATTGACCACAATATCACAGAGGCGGCCCTGCATGCGTAGTTGGTTTAGATGGCTCAGGACAGAGTTGCTGAAGTCAGGGATCTCCAATTGTATGTTCCCACCTTTCTCCATGGTCGTGCCTGAATGTACAGACAGGCATTCAACCCTGCTGAAAGAAGAAACCACATTCTCAATAATTTTACTCCCTCGGTGCTTTCTACACAATCCTAAAAATATAATTTGGGAAGAACTTAAAATCTAGACATGCCTGGTGGTTCATGCATGGAGGCTGAAGAAATCATGAAGTAGGAGAATCATGAATTTGAAGTCAGTTTGGGCTACAGTAAGTGCGACCCTGTCTCAAAACAAAATGAAAAAAAAAAAAAATTAACTTCTCCAAGTACAAACAAATAACCTGCTTATGTTTGTTTAGATGTGGAAATAGAATTTTTTTTTGGGTGGGGGAGAACTGGGTCTCACTCTGCAGCCTAGGCTGGGCTGCTGGTACTATGGAGGCTAGCTGGCTTTGGACTTGCAGTGATTCTCCTGACTGCCTGTAGCTAGGTCTTTTCGTCTAGATTTCACAGTAAAATACAACAAAAAACTAAAACAGGGCTAAACTGTTGAAAATTCAAACCAATGCCACAATTCCTTATTGACAAAGTATACAACAGCAAGATTTATGTTCAACAAGGAGGGGCACGAAGCACAAGATGTTTACCAGACACAACGCCGAATTCCAGGACAACTTTTCTCTGGCAGAGGAAATAAGCTTTCAAGTAAATACAATTATACACAGGTGGGTTGACTAGATATCTTTCTTAATATTTTAGCATATGCCGCCTGGGTTGTTTCCTACTTTGTAAAGGACTAATAGCCCACATAAATGCAGGCCAGTAGCAGTGAGAGTTCACACTAAAAGCTTTTGGAGATGGGAACTCTGAGGCCAATGTCAGCACTGAAGATGCAGAGAAGAGACTCGAAGTTGAGAATCCCAGAGTAGAAATACCTTGATTCTGAATGTTAGTTCCTTACAGCTTATAAAAACATAGCAGTTTAAAGCACACCCAGATTTTTACATTAAAAGATAACTGCACAGTTAAATAGTTGGGAGTAGGTTGTATAAATTCTGACATGAAGACAATGACTTAAGCCCTATGTGCATCTACGTATGAATTTTACGATAATACACAGTGGCATTAGGAGATCGACCTGACAAGCTCACAGCATCACCCCGAATCTACAACACACTTTATCAGTAAACAGGGAAGTGCATACTCGGCTTTCAAGAACCAACTTATACCCATCTGACCTTTTTCCAAAGCGTTATTGTTTGTTTGGAAACTTTTAATCCAGTAAGAGCCTCTGTCGATGCCATCATGAATTCAGATGTGTTTATTTTGGAGCCTACACCAGCGCCTTTTTTTTTTTTTTTTTTTTCTCTTTCCGGCAACTCCAGTGAGGAGGAAGCCCAAGGAGTACATAAAGTCTTTACCGCCGGCACTGGAGGGGCGAGCGCTGTAAGAGGGAGAATTGGGAACGGCGTGGGATGGAACAGCCACTCAGGTGCCCGAGTCTGCAGGGAAGCGCGGGGATATGTCTCCGAAGAGCTCCGCAAGGAGGGGGCCGGGCGTGGAGCGGAGGAGGAGTGAGCCGCAGGTGAGGGGAGGGGAGGGGAGGACCGGGAAGGGGGCGGCGCCCCGGGACGCGGGCCAGGGCGGTCTGCGCGCGGCGTCGGGGTGTGTCCGCGGCGGCGGCGCGGCGGGAGAGGGGGTGGGGTGCGGGTGGGGGAGGGGCCGCCCATCCCGGGGTCCTGAGGGAGGGGCCCGCGAAGGGGGCGGGTCCGGCCGCTCAGCCCGGCCCCGGGCCAAAGAGGTGGAAGGTCGCTGGGAAGCAGGAAGGGAGGTGCGGGGAAGTGTCTTGAGCGCCCCGGGAGCGGGCTGCAGTGCAGACGGGGCCGAGTGGCTCCGAGGCAGGGCCACGGGGACCGGGGTGCGGGGCCCGAGCTCAGTCAAGGAGCAGCACCTACCTCCGGGGGTGGAAATGGGCCGGAATGGGCCGGAACACCGTCCCGGAAGTGAAACCCCCCGCCCCCCCCTCCGCGCCCGGAGCGGGCGACGTGCCGGAAGGAAATCACTCACCCTTACACCGCCCCCTCCCCTCCCCTCCCCTCCCGTCCCCTCCCCGGCGCCGCGGTCCTCGCGCCCTCTCCCCACCCCCAGCTCTTCCGGGCAGAGGAGTGCGCGGCGGGAACGGAGTGTGTGGCCCCCCGCGTGTGGGCGGGGCGCTGTGGGTGGGGCGGGGCAAGGTAGGAGGTGGGCTGGGAGGAGGGGGAGGAGCCTGGGGGGACGCTGCGGACGACCGTGCGTCGTGACGTCATGAGAGGATTTAAATACGGGACTCGGGCCGCCATATCGTCCTTTCCGCGCTTGGTCGTTTGGCTCTTTGCTGCTGCTGCTTGTGAGTCCTTCGCTTGTGTAGGTTTTTAGTCGTCTTTTCCAGGCCTCGGTGGGGCTGCGGAACGCACAGTGCGGGAGGAAGGCGTTGCTTGCAGGCAGGCTCGGTAAACCGGGGGAGACTCGGCCGTGGCCTCGCTATGATGAAGCCTGTGTTGGTAGGGACATCTGACGGTGGCTGATGAATGCCAACGGCTCTGACGGCGGAGCACGCCGAGTCATCCGAGGAGACGACGATATTGGGATTTTTAGCACGGGACCTGGCAGGGGGTGGTGACTGGGGGAATTGAACCCATGCTGGCAGGCTTTGTAAGGGTGTGGAGGATGGCTTGCTTTATTCTATTTCGAGGTGGGAGCTCAAGTCTACTCCAGGCTTCAAAACAGCGATATTCTACATGCCTCCGAGTGCTTGGAATAAACGTGTGCCACCAAGCCCGACTTTATCTTTTTTTAATGATAATTGAAACATTCTTGCTTTATTGTTTTTTTTTTGGTTTTTCGAGGTAGTCACTCTAGCCTAGCCTGACCTGGAATTCACTATGTAGTCTCAGGGTGGCCTCGAACTCGGCGAGCCTCCTAATTCTGCCTCCCGAATGCTGGGATTAAAGGTGTGTGCCACCACGCGCGGCCTGAAACTATTGATCTCGCTCTAGCCCATGCTGCCCTGGAATCCATTATGTAGTCTCTGGCTGGCCGCGATCTCGGGGATCCTCTACCTCTGCCTACCGAGTGCTAGGGATAGAGGCATGCGCACACGCGACTTTTCAGTCTTTACCAAGTATCTCAGGTTGGCCTTCAACTTGGGTTCTTAGGCCATCACAATAGAGCCATAAGATGAAATGGGTGGCCTGCCATGTGGGTCTCAAAATTGTCCTTTTGAGTTCTGCAAAGGCCTGCAGTGGGCGGAACCCACGTGCTTCTTAGATTTAGCTGTTGCACCATTTCCGTTTTCAGATGGCTCATTGTCTGACTTTTACGGCTATAGCTCTAAATTAAAAGCTTTTCTAAAATCTTTCAGGAGTGATGGGGAGGACTGATGCGATATTACTGCTCAAGACAACCTCGGGGCAGGTGAGAACCGGGGAGCAAATGGGAGGAGGGAATTTAAAAAATTAAGAAACGCATTAAGCCTGTGATGGTGTAAGAGTAGTGGACAGAATGGATTTCTGAAAAAACTATTCTGAGGCTTTACATAGTTGAACAGGGCATTTAACTCACCTTTGCGGAAATGCTTCATTGTTTTGTCTTTTTTTTCTAGAAACGTGCCAAGGATGGATGAGGATTGAGGTAAGTACTAAAATAGTCTTGAAGTTGAAAGGTAGCTGAATGTGCCACAATGATGACATTATATTTGCTACTCTTGACTGCAAGAGTGATGATAATCATAGACCACCACTACTGTAACTGAGGCACAAAATTACTGGCATTGGGAACACATGATAGATTGCATATGGGTTTACATGGAGTTTATTTCCTAGGACCTACAGAGCAAGACAGGTGAACCATGGCTATACAGCAGGTAAATCTTTACGTAACTTTTCCAAGAAGTAGGTTTTTAAAGTGATCTCTGGTAATAGAATAAGGTCTGAGGAAAGCAGATACAATGATGGTTGCATAGTTCAGCAGATAAAATTATGAAGAGATTTATCATTTGTCTGATGTGTCTGGGCCTTGATTATCAGTATATGTAGCATATCACTGACCTTGCTTTCAAATGTCTTGGTTTGAAATCTTTTGTAGGTGATAGGACAGAAGTGCAGACGCTAACACGGTGAGTAAAGTTGCCCAGCTAACTATAGGTAACCGGACAAAGAAAGAGCAGTGGCTTTGCAAGGTAGCATTCTCTTGCAAAGTAAACACTCCTACCATGCTTTAGAGAGATGTCCTTGTCCTGTTACCATTTTTGAGAATTTTATTTGTAAATGCAGCCTGTGTGATGAGAAGCAAATGCTGACTAATTATGAAGGTCTTAATTAGCTCTAACTGACCTTGGGCATAGTTAAATTTGGTTTCAGAGACTTTTATCCTGACTGTTGTAAAAGAGCACTTTCTTTTCAGGTGCAGTTTTAACTGTCGGGACCAGCTCTTGTTACACGGTAAGTATTAAAGGCAGTGTTGAGGACAGTGGTTTTATGGTGGCTAACATATGGATATTTAGACGTCCCTAGGATGTTGGCTAATGCTATGGGGCTTTTTTGGGCATGCTCTGAGCAGGGTTTCTGTAATGATGTTGATCAAATGTCTGACCTGAATAGAGCATGTAGACTTGATATAACACTGAAGAACCCTGTGGCTAACAACTCTGAGGAGAATTTAATAATACTAAATTATATTGACAGATGCTTATTTTTGTTCTAGCTGCATGTTTTGATCTGGATGGCTTGCTTGGGTAAGAAGGCAGCTTATGGGCTCCTGGCATCTACCTTTTGGAATGTGGCCTTTTAATTAATAGCCACCTACAGTTAAAAGTTAAATTATGCTACATACCAAGTCAGCAATTATTGAAGACATGTCCTCTAAAATTCTTAGGTCCAGAATGTGGAGGCCTGTTATGTGAAGGTATGTATTAGCAGTTTTATATATTTACTTAATAAGGTGCTGTTAGTGATGACTGATTTAAAGTTGAAAAGATGGGAATCTCTCTGAAAGAGAATGAAGATTAATTCAAAGCTGAAACAGTACTATAAAACTGTTGGAAGTCTTTGTTTACACTACCTATTGCTAAATTCAATTAAATTTTTGCAGGTGTTCCTAGTCAGCTGGACTGATGCCCAGCACGGGCTTCATGCAAAGGTATGCCAAATACAGGTGTAACCTCTCAGGTGCTTGGGTCTTTAATGGTGTTTAAAAGCTGATACAATGATGATAACATAGTTCAGCAGACTGACACTGATGAGCAATCAGAAGTCTTTCGCTCCTATCTGAAGTATCAGGCTTTAATAGTTTAATGTATATCCATCAAAAGATTGAGCCTTGCACTGTCAAAAGAAAAACAGGCTTAACATTTAGTATGTCTATTCCTATATATTCGCATACTGCTTTGGGGTTGAGTTACAGTATTGCCAGGTATGGTGGCACATAGATCTGGAGTTGGGTTTACAGTGGCTAGAGGCCCTGGTAGCAAGTCAGTTTCTGAGCCAGAAGTACCTACAAGTTGTCCATGACATTAACACAGGGTTCCATGCATACCTGGGTTGAGGGGTAGTCAGTACTCCACTGTCTCACTCTAGTCCAAGCTGACTTGGAATTCACTAGTCTCAGGCTGGCCTCAAACTCCAGAGCACTGCTCTTAACCTCTACCTCCAAAGTGGTAATGTGTGGTAACGTGTAGTTTTTTGAGATAGGGTCTCTCTATAGCCCAGGTTGGCCTAGAATTTACTAGTTTCAGGGTGGCCTTGAACTCACAGTAATGCTTCTACCTCCGGAGTGCTGGGATTAAAGGCATGCACCACCACACCTGGCTCCAGTTTAGTATTGAGTGTAGTGATGGAACCCAGGTCCTTAAATATCCTAGAGTATAAAGCTTGCTTGGGTGTAGTGGCTCTTCCACCTGGCACTCAGGCAGATTTAAGGGGCTCCCACCATCAGTTCAAGGTCATTGTAGACTACATTATGACTATACTAAAGCCTTTTCCACCAAAGAATAAACAGCTAAAAAGAAAAGGAATTTCTGATTAAACATTTCTTCATTTTCAAACAGGTGGACAGGTTGGCATGGTGTCCTGACAGTTTGAAGGTAAGCCAGCTTTTAAAAAGTATACCCTAACTTAGAACATAACCGATGATGCTGTGATTCTGCCAAATGATAAAATGTGATATCACCCATATAACCGTTCCACTTTATTTCTGAGGTTATTACAGTAACATGTACCACTCAGGAGTTTTAAAAACATTTTTAGTAATGAAGCTGTTTTCCTTTCAGGGCTCTTAAGGCAGCAAGTATGGCAGCATATACCCCTCATGAGGTGAGGATTGAAAACTTGTCTGTGAGGTGGCTGGCCACTCCAGAATACATGATGATCACCCCAGCTTGAACTCTCTCACTGATCACTTGATGATAATTAAAGATCTGATATTCTGTTGTGTTTTCCAAATATCATTTAAATTGAGATATGGACATAAGACTGAAAGTGCTCTTTTGTTTCAGGCACCTGAATGGAAGCTCTGGAATAAGAAACTAAATCGATCATAAATAAAAAGACATTTCTTAAACTTGTGGATGAGTAGAGGTTGTTTTTCTTTGGTGTGGAAGGTGGTAACTCTAACATGATCAGGGAAATAGTCCTTGTCACTGGCTGCCAGGTGTAGCATCATACTTGAAAGGTTTCTTTCATTACCTGTGCAGCCAATTGGGTTCTCATGGATACTGTTTGAAAGGTGTGGGGGATGGCAAGATGGCTCAGGCTCAGCAAAGCCTAAGGACACAGGTTTGATCCTAGAGCAGTGGAGTAAGTTGCAGTGGCTAGAGGCCCAGGCATGCCCATTCTGCCAAACTAGGAACACCAAGGCTCACTTTTTGTGTGGGGGGCACCGTGCTATTGAGTTACATTAAAGGATACTTTAGGCTGCCTTTCAGTGCTAGAAGAGCAGCTACACAGTGAACCCTTGTTGGGGCATTGAATGTCAACAGTGATTTTTTTAAAGGAGAATGGCTCAAAGGCACATGCTGGCCTGGGTTAAGTTCGCTAGTACATGTGTGAAGCCAGATGCACAAAGTGGTGCATGCAAAGGCCCTGGGGTGCCCGTCTCTTTTTGCTTGCATGTAAGTTATTTTTTAAGATAGCCAGGCCCAGTGGTGCCTACCTTAGTGGTAGGATTCCCTAGAGTTTGAGGCCAGCCTGGACTTGAGAAAAAGTATTTTGGTCACAATTAGCTCACAGTAAGATTATGAAACATTTTATTTTTTCCTTTTGCTTTTCCAAGTGCTGGGATAAAGGCATGCACCACAATGCTCTGCTAACAGATGAACATAAAATTGCATTTTACACAAGGGCATCTCTAGAACCCAGTGAATATTTAAATATGTGTGGACACCAAGGCTTTACACTTTATTTTTTTATTTTTTTGGTTTTTTTGAGGTAAGAGTCTCACTCTAGCCCAGGCTGACCTGGAATTCACTATGGAGTCTCAGGGTGGCCTCGAACTCACGGCGATCCTCCTACCTCTGCCTCCCGAGTGCTGGGATTAAAGGCGTGTGCCACCACGCCCGGCTTGGCTTTACACCAGATATTTGCACTGCTTTTCTGCATCTACTTACATGGGCAGCTGGATAATTGAGCCCAGGCCACAGGCTTTCTAAGCAAAATGCCTTTAACAGCTGAGCCATCTTCCCAACCCCACACGTGAACATTCTTAAAAAGTTCAGCACTTGGGAAGAAAAGTCATTGAGCTTCAGAATTCACCTTCCCTCTCCACCCAGGTAGGTTCTCACTCTAGCCCAGGCTGACCTGGAATTCTGTGTAGTGTCAGGGTGGCTTCACAGGGGTCCTATATCTTGAAAAGAAAGAAAACTGAGCCGGCCATGGTGCACTCCTTTAATCCCAGCACTTGGGAGGCAAAGGTAGGATCACCATGAGTTTGAGGCCACCCTGAGACTTCATACTGAATTCCAGGTCAGCCTGAGCTAGAGTGAGCCCCTACCTCCAAAGACTTAACATTTTATATAATGTTTTACACTAAGAAGTTCATGTCATTTGCTCAAAGCAAATTGTATGACTTCCTGAGCTAGAGTGAGGCCCTACCTTGGAAAAACAAAACAAACAAAAAAACCCACAAAACTTATTCCTGTGGTACTTTTTTGCATTATGCACTATTTTGCAAACAAGTGTATTTAACTGCTGAGCCATCCAAGCTCCATATGTAAGTTTTTTTTTTTTTTTTTTTTGCTTTTCGTTCTAGCCCAGGCTGACCTGGAATTTCTACCTCTGCATCCTGAGTGCTAGAATTAAAGGGGTACGTCACCATGCTGGCTTTTTTTTTTTTTTTTTAATATTTGAGAAAGAGAGAAAATACGGTCTTCTTGCTGCTTTATATGAATTCCATGTGCCACGTGTATCTGGCTTTACATAGGTATTGGGGAATCAAACCTGGGCCACTAGGCTTTGTAAACAAGTGCCTTTAACTGCTGAGCCTCTCCCCAGCCCTGTAGTTTCTTGATAAGGCTAGATGAAGTCCTTCACCAACTGGCTTGTCTACAGAAGGCAGTACTTATTTATCAAGTGAATAACCCATCTGAGTCTGAAAACATGATTAGAAAACAATGCATTGCTACATGACTGTGATAGTCATTTTTTATAATTATCCAAGTAAAAAGATACTACCACAAAAGTCCCAACCACAAAAAGTCCTAATGGTACATGTTACCAAGTCATTCTTGGCAATCTTCTTACTGTGGTGATAAACACTGCCTTGACTAGTTCCTTGCAAAGACAATTCTAAGGTCTGGCAGATCCAGATCTGATTTTTGCTTTGCCAAAGCAATGAGGACAAACTCAAAAGCTCAGCTTTCTGGGAGGTGTGACTGATTCAATGCACTTTTTTTCTGCTTCAGAGTCTGTTGGCCACGAGACCTGGATGTGATAGTGCTTCAGCTCTTCAGGAGGGACAGAATCTGGGGCATTGCTCATGAGGTCATATCCCCGAAAGGATTTTGGGAAGGCTATGACATCTCTGATGTTTGGGGCTCCAGTGACAAGGCAAATTAGTCTGTCCAGGCCTGTGAGTAAAAAAGTTAACAGATGAGAAACAACAATTTAACTTTGCAAACAACTTGGTTTTTCTTTAAAAGATGCAGAGAACTGTTTTTTGTTATGGCATAATACATGTCTACTGAGCTGTATCACCAGTTCAAAAGAAAACTTGGGTTTTATTTATTATTATTATAGGGTTTTTTTTGGCTTTTCAAGGTAGGGTCTTGCTTTAGCCCAGGCTGACCTGGAATTCACTATGTAGTTTCAGGGTGGTCTTGAACTCACAGAGATCCTCCTACCTCTGCCTCCCGAGTGCTGGGATTAAAGGTGTGTGCCACCATGCCCGGCTAGGCCTCAAACTCCTGATCCTCCTGCCTCCACCTCCCATGGGCTTGGATTACAGGTGTGTAGCACCATGCCCAACTTAAGTTGTTTTTTCTTTGTTTTATTTTTTGAGGTAGTGTCTTGCTGTATGTAGCCCAGGCTGACCTGGAATTCACTATGTAGTTGCAGGCTGGCCCCTGAATTTACAGCGACCTTCCTACCTCTGCCTCCATGAGTGCTGGGATTAAAGGCGTGTACCACCACACCTGGCTTAAATTTTGTTTATTTATTTATTTTTTTTAGTATACAAAGTAATAGGTTTCATTGTGACATTTTCATACATGTATATCTTTATCTTTGGTCAAATTACTCCCATTGCCCTTTCCTGTCCCCTTCTCCATTAGTTGTCTTCCTCACAAGTAGTATCCCTTCTCTTTTGCTTATCATTATAAAATATAGATTGCTCATGAGAAAACCTGCATTATGCCTGTCCCCATTATCCTCTCTTGTACCTCCCATATCCTTCTTTAAGTCCCCTCCTCTGTAGAGAATTCTTATTTATTTTTTTTGAGATAGTGTCTTATATATCCCAGGCTGGCCTGGAATTCACAGTGGTCCTTATGCCTCAGCCTCCTGAGTGCTGGGATTACAGATGTGCACCCTATGCCTGGTAATAAAATGTATTTTACAAATAAAATGTGTGTTTAGATATGAAAGCCCCTGGGTTCAATCCTTGTCTGTCATAAATAACTGAGATGAAAAAAGAAACAATTTCTCATAGAATTCTTGGACTATACCCCTTAAACAGTCCAAATTTGAGGGAGAGAGACATGTTACTATGGAATGGAATTTAGGGAACAAGAGGAGAGATTATTTACCTAAGGCAATTCCTCCATGTGGGGGCGCCCCATGGTCTAAAGCCTGGAGTAGATGGGAAAGCAAGTTCACATCTTCCTGAAAATCAAAACACATTCCATTTAAATAATGGTGAATGACTACCATCTACATTTACCTACTAACCTTAGCAACTACAGGAAAAGTAGGATTGAATTTTAAAAATAACAAAATCTTAAGGGAGCCAGAGGTGGTGACACACGCCTTTAATCCCAGAGGTAAGAGGATCACTGTGGCTCGATGCCACCCTTAGTCTACAGAGTGAATTCCAAACTAGAGTGAGACACTACCTTGAAAAACCAAATGGATCTAGACAGGTCACTCGTAATTTCAGCAAAGGAAGCAAGAGGATTATGAGTTCCAGCCCAACTACATAGACCATCTCAATAAAAAACAGCAGCAATAACAAAGCTGTATTTCTTGCCCTAACATTATGCCACTGGACATGTACTTACTTTTTTGAGGTAGGGTCTCAGTCTAGCCTGGGCTGACCTGGAATTCACTATGTAGTCTCAGGTTGGCCTCAAACTCACAGTGATATTCCTACTTTGGCATCCAGAGTGCTGGGATTAAAGGTGTGCAAACACCAGTCCAGCTTTTTTAAATTTTTTAATTTTTTTTGAGACAGGATCTTGGTAACCCAAGCTGGAATCAAACTTTCAGTCCAACTTCTACCTCCTTAATTCTGGAATTACAGGACCTTTCTTGGCTCTTTGCTGTGTGACTTCAGGCACGATAAACTGCCTCAGTTTCTTTAAAATGAGCAAAAGAAGATCCATAAGGCAACTGTAAGGATTAAATATATCAATATATTTTGTTTGAGGCAGAGTATTGTTATGTAGCCTAGGCTGTCCTCAAACTCACAGCAATCCTGTCTCAGTGTCTGAAGTTCTGGGATTACAGGCATGAACCACCATGCCCAGGATACATATCCAATACACATATCCAGTACTTAAGAAGTATCTGGCATATAGTAAGCACTTGAAAGCCAGCTGCTACTATCATTTACTTTTTCAAATCCCACACTAAAGATGGGGAAAAGTGGACACTACTTTGTACTCAGTAAATCCTTCATTTCTAACAAGAGTTTAAGAAAACTGACAAACCCACAGATAAAACAGTGGGTTAGAAGATACTTGTTACCTTTAGTAATGCTGCCAGGATGTAATGCTGTAGTTCTGCATCATGAATTCGGATAGAACCACCTCCTATCTCACTGCCATTTAACACCAAGTCATAGTGTTGGCTCCGAACCTATAACATACATAGAACTTTTGTCTTAGATAAAATTTGTGACTTTCTGTTCCATAGGTTGAAAACACAGTAGCTATTTAAGAGACAGTATGTTAACTGTCAGCTAACAGTCTTTTTCTGGCATTTCCAGAGCTGGGTCCAATCTATCTTCAGACTGAACTTTAAAATCTTTCTTTATGTAAATATTTCTTTTTAATTGCAAGTACTGATAAGTTACCTTTGTAGGCTCAGTGTAGAGGAGGTGAATGTCACTGGGATGAGGAGCAGTAAATGGGTGGTGTGCTGACTCCAGCTCTGTGGGATTTTCTTCCTTGGGAAGGAAGAGGGGGAAGTCCACCACCCAAAGGAAAGAGAACAATGCTGGGTTGCGAAGTACCGCTCCTCTCATTTCCAGAAGGTCTGCACATTCCAGTCGTAATTTTCCCAACAGAGAGCACTGCAAACAGAAGAATGATTTAGCTTCTTGCCAACAGGCATCAGATGATATATCCTAGATTCTGAAGGCCAACCTCTGTAAAAGATGTGCCAGTAACAATGAGATGAGATGAGACAGGATGACTGCGACGTGGATGAGCATGACTGCCAATCAGCAGAAGCAGGTGGTGTACGCACCAAATACCAAAGTGATTAGGAACGCAGGCATCAGAGTGGCCCACATAGACCAGGGTCTGGAATCTGGCTACTTTCTCTGCACCCTTTCCCAAGTAAAATGGGTATAAAAATACCTAGTCCAAGGACTGGGGAGATGGCTCTGAAGTTAAAGGTACTTGTCAGACTGCCAGTACAAGTTTAGTTCTCTGGCACTCATATAAAGCCAGATGCAAAGGGGCATGCACCTGTGACCCCAATGTGTCTATAGCAATGGAAGATCGAGCCAGGAGAATCTAGAGGCTGGCCCCATAAAGACCAGCTAGACTGGCACAGTGCAGCAAAAACAAGAGACCCTGTTTCAAGCAAACACAGAAGACAAGTACCTTGTGGTGGTTCTGATTCCACATGCATGTCTCAGTGCACATGCTCTCCCCCACTACATAACATACACATAGAAATAAAAAATTTAAAACATTTCATTTACTCATTTATTTGATAGAGAGTTGAGAGTATGTGTGAGAGAGAGACAGAGAGAATGGTGCGACAGGGCCGCTAGCTACTGCAAACTCCAGATGCATGTACACTTTGTGCATCTGGCTTACATGGGTACTGGGGAATTGAACCTGGGTCCTTGGGCTTTGCAGAATGCTTGGATCATACCAAGAGAATATTTAGTAACCAAATTAATTTGTAGCAGGATAGTATATAATATAAACCCCACACTTCTTTTTAACAAATGCATTAACAATAGAATTTATCATTAATTAAGTTTTAAAAAATATTTTATTTACATAATTATTACAGAGTAAGAGAGCGATCAAGGGGCGGGGGACAGTGGGGCAGAATGGGCATGCCAGGGCCTCTAGGCACTGCAAACGAACTCCAGACACATGTGCTATCTTGTGCCTTAACCACTGAGCCATCTCTTTAGTCCTAATTAGCTTTTTTGAATCTATTACTTCTGGAAAGACAACATATTACATTTATCCTTGTGTGTGTTTGTTGCTGAGGACTGAACCCAAGGCCTTGGGCATGTTAAGAGCTACAGCCCTAGCCTTACCCCTGAAGCTGAACTTTAAATTTGTTCCTGTAGAAGAACAAAATTAATGAAGTTCTAATTAGACACTACTAACTTCAAAAATATAGCTGTGCACAGTAGCATATGTCTTTAATCCCAGCATTCAGGAGGCTTACGTAGGGGCATTACTGTGAGTTTGAGGCCAGCCTAGGCTATATAATGAGTTCCAGGTCTGCCAGAGTGAGACTCTGACTCAAAAAACAAACAAAAACTCTATAATAAAAGGTTAAAAGTATATCATGCCTTCGAGGTATGGTGGCACATGCCTTTAATCCCAGCACTCAGGAGGCAGAGGTAGGAGGGTCACCATGAGTTCAAGGCCAGCCTGAGACTACATAGTGAATTCCAAGCCAGCTTGGGCTAGAGTGAGACTCTACCTCAAACAACCAAAAAAAAAAAAAAAAAAAAAACAAAAAACAAAAAACAAACAAAAAATTTTATCATGCTTAACTTTTACAATATATTTTCCTCTCTCTTTGCCTATGTTAGTCTGGCTCTTTTCTTTCCCTCCTTACTTTATTTCCTTCATTTCTCTTTTTTCAAGTATCTCAAGCTGGTCTTGGAACTTACTATGTAGCCAAAACTGGCCATGAGTTCCTGATCCTCCTGCTTCTACCTCCAAGTATTGGGATTGCAGGTGTGTACCACTACACCCACTCTATAATGCATTTAAAAATTTTTATTTATTGAGCCAAGTGGGGTGGCACACACCTTTAATCCCAGCACTAAGGAGGTAGAGGTAGGAAGATCGCTGTGAGTTTGAGGCCACCCTGAGACTACATAGTGAATTCCAGGTCAGCTTGAGCCAGAGTGAGACCCTACCTTGAAAAACAAAAACAAACAACAAAAAAATTATTTATTTAGTTGAAAGAGGAGAGGCAGACAGAGCGAGAAAGAGAATGGGCAAGCTAGGGCCTCCTGCCATTGCAAACAAACTTCAGACGCACACACCATCTTACGCATCTGTCTTATGTGGGTCCTGGGGAATCGAACCTGGGTCCTTTGGCTTAGTAGACAAGTGCCTTAACTCCAGCCCTATAATGCATTTTTAATATTCATGTTTGCTTTTGTTTTATACTTTCGTGTATTTAATAAAGATTCTAAAAGCTAAATCCAGTCTTCTATCTATCACCTAAATGGTGATTTCTATCAGTGCTTGGCTGCACTTACCACCTACCTACAGCTGCTGTTGTTGAAGAAAAGGGTCTTGCCTTGACTACCAGGGAGAGGGCAATGGTCTTCCAGTCATCTGAACAGTCCCTTTAAATTTTTAGCAATGTGCCATGTACAAAAGTTTGCAACTACCAAATTTTCTTCACCTGCAAACCTTGAAAATTAAATATTTTCATAGCTGTACAACCAGTATCTTTAACTATTTAAGTCAATTTCTTAGTCAAAATCAGATCTGATATATGTGACGTAACTCCAGATTCTTTGTTTGCTTTTGTCTTACTGAGAGAGAAACTCACTGTGCTGCCCAGGGGCTAGCCTCAAACTTGGATCCTCCTGCTTGCTATGCCATCATGCCCGGCATGACTCCAGTTTGTACAAAGTGCATAATAAAGTGCTGAAAGATACTTACTTAACGACTTATATAAGCAGTCTTGTTTCATGAAATTAGTAGTCCATACAGAGGGAAAGGGGCAGCCTTCAGCATCCATGGCACATGCTTGGAGGAATTTTACTTACTGCTTTCTGGTGCTGTCCAGCAGTTAGCAGCACCATGTCTTCATCTTGGATTTCCATTAGTCTGGTTAATTGCCATCTTTGTTCCTCCGTTATGAACTTAGTTACTGGTGAATTCCAGTTTTTATTGGCTTTCAGGAATATAGGCAAAACTTCCTTGATAAAGAAAAAGGCTTATTCATTTTTTTTCAAAAGTGAGGTTATTTTTCCATAGTATAAAGATTTATTGTTTTCAAGAGAAGACCACTTAAAGACACCATCTCTATTCCCCCCATGAGTCCTTTCAAAATGATATGAAAGGAATTTTTTAAAAAGTAATCTTGGTAGGTTTGGTGGTACACGACTATGATCCCAGCTACTCAGGAGGGCTTATGGGTCAGGTAAATTGCAATTTCAAGGCCTGCCTGGGTTACAGAGTGAGTTCAAGGCCAATGTGGGCAATGTAGTGAGACCCTGTCTCAAAATTTTAAAAAAGATGGGCTGTAGAGATGACTTAGCAGTTGAGGCGCTTGCCTGCGAAGCCTAAGGACCCAGGTTTGATTCCCTAGTATCCCCGAAAGCCAGGCACACGGTGGCACATGCATTTGGAATTCATTTGCAGTGGCTGGAGGCCCTGATGTACCCATTCTCTGTCTGCCTCTTTCTCTCTCTCTCTCAAATAAATAAAGAAAACATTTTAAAGATGAAAAAAGGATTGGTGATATAATTCAGTGGTAGGGTACTTGCCTTTATGCTTGTGGCCCTAGGTTCCAGCCATAGCTCCAGAAAATAAATGAGTAATATTATTACCATGAAAATAAAAAGTGAAAGAGAGAGCGAGAACAAGGAGTGGGGAGCAATATTAGTAAATTAAATGGATTCTAATATTTTCGGAAGATTGCAAGTGAAGGGGAAAAAATGAAGCAAGAGGAACGAGTTCTGGCCTAGTGAGCAATGGAGGTGGCTCAGCACAAGAAACTGATTTACACTGAAGAATCATGGAGAGGCTTGGGGCTCGGCAGGCTTAAGACTCTGATCTCAGGCCGTCATGCTTGTGTGGGAAATGCTCTTAACTGCTGAGCCATATCTTCAGCCTATTTCTTCTTTCTTTTTCTTTGGGGGGGGGAGGGGGAGGGGGAGGGTATCGCTTTAGCCCAGGTTGGCCCTCCCACCTCTGCCTCCCAAGTGCTGGGATTGAAGGCATGTGCCACCATGCCTGGCCTCTTTTTTTGAAATGAGGTGCACTATGTAGTACAGGCTGACTTTGAACTCATGGTGA
The DNA here is from genome assembly GCA_036346955.1 of Dipus sagitta. Taxonomy (NCBI): domain Eukaryota; kingdom Metazoa; phylum Chordata; class Mammalia; order Rodentia; family Dipodidae; genus Dipus; species Dipus sagitta. The sequence goes on along the minus strand of CM070770.1, from coordinate 299,523,841 downwards.
GTTTTCTGCCTCAGCCTCCTCAGTGGGATTATGGGTGTGTTTCATCATGCCAGTTAGCATAACCCTAAAGTCACTTGTTCCAAAATGGTCAAGGCAATTTATATTTCAGTGATTATTTTTCTTTCTTTTTTTTTTGTTTTTAGGTTTTCAAGGTAGGGTCTTGCTTTAGCCCAGGCTGACCTAGATTCACTATGCAGTCTCAGGGTGCCCTCGAACTCACAGTGATTCTACTACCTTTGCCTCCTGAGTGCTGGGATTAAAGGCGTGCACCACCACATCCGGCTTAAAATACTTTTGTTTATTTAAAAATAGTATAGGTAAACTTTCACAGTGTGATTAATAGTAAATTCAATTGTTTAAATTAAAGTCTTAGAGTAAAAATAGATGAAAGGCAGAAGTATGATCTGAAATAACAAGAACCTCAAAACTAAGAATGCAAAAATCAATTATTAGTTCAAAATACAAAATCTCCAAAAGGAAAAGAAGATTGCTCTAATTAACTCTTACCTGATTAAAATGGTCAGCTGCAAATTTTCTAATGAACTCAATGTCTTTCCTGTTTAAGTATTTCTGATGAAAGAAAATCAAAGTAAACTTGTCAATACAACACCCAGCTTCAGAAACATGTTTCTGATGTCAAACGGGATACAAATATATTTGACGTCATTCCATCATAATAGTGGGATTTAGTAAAAATTTCATTGCATTCTAACCCAGACTGACCTTGAACTCACTCTGTAGCCCCAGGCCAACCTCTAACTCCTGATGATCCTTCTACCTCAGCCTTCCAAGTACTGGGATTATAGGCATGAGCCATGATGCCCAGCTCATTTCAGGTTTCTTAAAATGTATCATATATTTTCTAAAATTATCTCAGTGTTTTTCTATCTGAGATACTACAGTTGTCATCAGCTATACTCATGGGACAAACAAAATGGTGAAACCATGACATGTAGCCCTATGGTTCTTGTAGCTACCTAGAGAAGAATAGATATTCTTGAAATGAGGAAATGAATAACAGGTATGTTGTCCTGATCTTACTTGAACATATCTGTTGTGTCTGGACTAGTGTATGGGCACCTAATTACTTTTCACTGAGCATTTAAAGAGAATAAAAAGTAAAGAAACTGAGTTTTTACCTATACTAAGACTATACTAATATGCTTATGTATCCAAAACAAAAAACTCAATGTTTTATTGTTCTTTAATTACATAATAGCTTAGGGAGACTTATATTTTCTATAAAGCACCTTTTTACATACAGAGAATTATTCTTTCTTTATTTGAGAGCGACAGAGAGAGAAAGAGGCAGATAGAGATAGAGATAGAGAATGGGTACACCAGGGCCTCCAGCCACTGCAAACGAACTCCAGATGCGTGCGCCCCTTGTGCATCTGGCTAATGTGGGTCCTGGGGAATCAAGCCTCGAACTGGGGTCCTTAGGCTTCACAAGCAAGCACTTAACCACTAAGCCATCTCTCCAGCCCCAAGAATTATTCTTTCATAAGAATAAATATGCCAGTGTGGAACATATTTACCTCCAAAATATGTGTTCTAGGGAAAACAGAATTAATACTTTACTTACTGCTCCTTGACAGACACACATGGCTTTCACAGTTCCTTGGGGCTTAGTGAGTGCATCCTGAAGAAATCTGATCTCTGTGTTCCTGAATATATCACTGGTATCTACAATCTAGAAAATAGGTAACAAAAAATAAAGTCCTTTTTTTTTTTTTTTTTTTTTTTTTTTTTGAGGTAGGGTCTCTTCCTGTAGACCAGGCTAACCTGGAATTTACTGTGTAGTCTCTGGCCTCAAAATCATGGCAATCCTTCTACCTCTGCTTCCTGAGTGCTGGGATTAAAGGCATGTGCCATCACAACTGACCAGAATTTTTTTTTTTTTTTTTTGGTGTGGTAGGGTCTTGCTCTACCCCAGGCTGACCCAGAATTAATTCACTTAGAATTCAATTTTTAAAGAGTTTGTAGTGAAATTCTGGAATGCCAACAGAATACATTATGTAAGTTTTCAAAAATTGTTAATAAATATAAATGTCATGGGATAACACACATCAAGTGATACTGTTCTCCAAGAATATATAACTGGGGGCTTGGTAATAAAACTGCTCTATAATAATTCTACTTTCAGCCTTATAGATATTAACAATCTAAATGTCTTCACATGTTTGAGCTCTTTATGAATGAAGGAAACTAAAGAACTCTGAACAGGGATCCTTTGGCTATGCCGGCAAATGCCTTAACCGCTAAGCCATCTCACCAGCCCCTAAAGAACTCTTAATCATCTGCCTTTCAAATACCATTCTGATTTTAAAAAACTGAAAAGGAGCTGGGCATGGTGGTGCATGCCTTTAATCCTAGCAGTTGGGAGGCTGAGGTAGGAAGACTGCTGTGAATTCAATACCAGCCTGAGACTACATAGTGAATTACAGGTCAGCTTGGGTTGGAATGAGACCCTGTCTCACCACCCCCGCCCCAAAAAACCCCAAAAAACTGAAAAGGAAAAGTAATTTTCTTTTCCTTTTAATTTATCATTTATATCTATAAAATCAGTAACTGGTAAGAAAATGAAATAATACTTTTACACACACAGCATCTTGCTCTTGGAAAAAGGAGTTGTAATATGATAGAAAAAATGCTACTAGCCACCAGGGAAATACAAATTAAAACTACTTTGAGATTCCACCTCACTCATGCCAGAATGGCTGTCATTAAGAAAACAAATGACCATAAATGCTGGTGAGGATGTGGAAAAAGAGGAACCCTTCCACACTGTTGGTGGGAATGCAATCTGGTACAGACATTGCGGAAATCAGTGTGGAGGTTCCTGAGACAGCTAAAAATAGATCTACCATATGACCCAGCGTATCACTTCTAGGCATATATATTAGGGTTTGTCTCAATACCTTAGATGTACTTACTCAACAATGTTTATTGCTGCTCTATTCACAACAGCTAAGAAATGGAACCAGCCTATGTTCCTCAACTGAGGAGTGGATAATGAAGATGTGGCACATTTATACAATGGAGTTCTATTCACCAGTAAAGAAAAATGAAATTATGAAATCTGCAGGAAAAGGGATGGATCTGGAAAGAATTATACTTAGTGAGGTCACCCAGGCCCAGAAAGCCAAACTACACGTGTTCTCTCTCATATGTGGATTGTAGCTACAAATGATTGGACTTCTATGTGAGTTGGAATAAAACTCAGTAGCAGAGGCCAGAAAGCTAGAAAGGGGATATAAAGGGAGGGAGGGGGACTTAATAGGATAGTATTGTATGTATGTTTAAGTAGAAATACAGATTAGTAGGGGTGGAAAGGCCTAAGTAAGGTCAGGGAAAAAGACTGAGTAAAGGAAAGGTAGGGGGAGGGCTAATCAAAATCTAAGAGGGTATGAATAAGACATATGGAAACCTACTTTTTTAGGCAACAGAACACCCAGAAGCCATAGATTGTTACTAGAAAATTTTCAGTGCCAGGGATGGGATACCTTCTAGTGAGTTGTTGGCCAGGGAAGTCACTGATGCCCCCAAAACATTACAGGCCATTGCCAAGGCTCTTAGTTTCTCACCAGGAATAGATGGCAAGACACTATTGCTGAAGACTCCACATTCTTGGGCTGCAAGGTCACTGAGTAATCTTGCTGGAGCTGAGCTGAAAACCCCCTCATACAGACTAGCTGATAGCCGAGAAAAGCTCGCTGCATGCAGTTCAGTGGGAGAGAGAGAAATCATCAGTGAAGATACTCAACAGTAGACACTGCAAGCCTTAAATTTGGCCAGCTAGGCCAAATGAGCCAACAGGTGCAATAGTGGCATGTCTGTTATGGGACAAACCAACCATCCTCTAATTTGACTGGAGGCCTGCTCTATGGGAGGGAATACATCCCTGATACTGAAAACCTACAACCGGGGTAGTCATGAGCCCTAGGGGTGTAACGTTTGCTGGTGTCTGGCTAAATGTATACACTATGCAGACCAAACTGCCTGGTAAGCACTTCTCTTAATGTTCATACCCATGTATTAGTGATACTCTCTCTTGTGGTTAGAGAAGCTTTACTTTTCAGATAGCAGGAACCTTGGGATGACTCAGAAGGTACCATGGTGGTGAAAAGAAGTGACAGAGGAGGGCTCAGCACTGAAATATATCTATCACATGTTCCAAGGCTCAGGGTCCATTGCAAAAGAGGTGGCAGAAAGAATATAAGGGCCAAAGGAAGGGTAGGACTCTTTAAAATGTGCTCCTCCAGACATAAAATGGCCTGGATTCCATTACATCACAGTACCTGACACTACCTACACAAGACCATCATAATAGGAGGAAAAGATGATGACATCAAAATAAAAGAGAGACTGATTGAGAGGGGGTAGGGATATGATGGAGAATAGAGTTGCAAAGGGGAAAGTAGGGGAGGGAGGGAATTACCATGGGTTATAGTCTATAATTATGGAAGCTATCAATAAAAAAAAAATAAAGAAGATGCTATCATGCTATTATTCTTTCTTTCTTTCTTTCTTTCTTTTTTTTTTGTATTTTTGTTTTTCGAGGCAGGGTTTCACTCTAGTCCAGGCTTACCTGGAATTAACTATGTAGTCTCAGGGTGGCCTCGAACTCACAGTGACCCTCCTACCTCTGCCTCCCAAGTGCTGGGATTAAAGGCGTGCGCCACCACGCCCAGCTCTATTATTCTTTCTTGATGTAGCTTGGTAACAACAAAGATAATAAGTCAAAGTAACAACAAAAGTATCATTCAACAGTCTGTAACACTTGTAAATCTAATCAAAACTCTTCAAAACACTGTGGAATACTTGGGAGCTAGAAAACTGAAGAGTACCTTCATTCCAAAGCGAGTATCTGGTTTATCAGTTCCATAGGTGGCCATTGCCTCAGCAAAAGTCATAGAAGGAAAAGGAATAGCAATAGGATCTTTATCACCAGGCCAGGAGTACTGGAGTAAACCTTCAATTAAACGCTGGATCCCAGTCTGGTCTACAAAAGACATCTCTAGGTCAATCTGAAATCAAAATAACATATGTATGGAACTAACATATATATTTCCCTGCTCTCAAGTTACCATAAGACTCTGCCTATAAGTACTTGATACATGGAAAGCATAAATATTAGACATCTTTTAAAAAACATATCTTTGGCTGGAAAGATGACTCAATAATTAAGGCACTTGTTTACAAAGCCTAATGACCTGGATTTGATACTCCAGTACCCACATGAAGTCAAATGCACAAAGTGGTACATGCATCTGGAGTTATTCTGCAGTGGCTAGAGGCTCTGGCATGACCATTTCTCCTCCCCCTTTCTGCTTGCAAATAAATAAATAAAAACATGAAAAACAGACACTTTTTTTTTTGTTTGTTTGTTTTTTTCGAGATAGGTAGGGGCTCTCACTCTAGCCCAGGCTTACCTGGAATTCACTATGTAGTCTCAGGGTGACCTCAAACTAAGGGTAATCCTCCTACCTTTGCCTCCCAAATGCTGGAATTAAAGGCATGTGGTACATCTGGCCCCCAAAACACATTCTTTATTTATTTGCAAGCAGAGAGAGACAGAGAGAATGGGCACGCCAAGGTCTCTAGCCACCATAAATCTAAATGCATGCACCATCTTGTGCATCTGGGTTATGTGGGTCCTGGGGAATCAAACCAGGATCCTTAGGCTTCACAAGCAAGCACCTTAGCTGTTTAGCCATCTCTTCACCCCCTTTTCTTTTTGTTTATCGAGGTAGGGTCTTGCTCTAGTCCACGCTAACCTGGAATTCACTATGTAGTCTCAGGGTAGCCTTGAACTCACAGTGATTCTCCTACCTCTGCCTCCTAAGTGCTGTGTTTAAAGGTGTGTGCCACCATACCTGGCTCCAAAAACACATCTTAATTTATTGATTTGTGAGAAGAGAGAGAGTTATATGGGTGCATCAGAGCCTCTTGCTGCAAATGAACTTAGATATATGCGTCACTTTGAGCATCTGGCTTTACATGGGTATTTGTGAATCAAATCCAAGCCAGTAGGCTTTGCAAGCAAATGCCTTTAACTGCTGAGCTATCTCCCCAAACCTATACATCTTTATAATGTCAATGACTGTGCTATTGCCTAACATACATTAACTTATTTACTTCCCACAACTGTCTCATAGCTCAAAGCTCAAGGAGGCCAAGTAAGTTGCTTGCAAAGCTACAATTAGTAAGTAGGAAGGCTACATTTGATCCCTGGCCTGTCCAATTGCAAAGCAATTTCATCATACTGATTTGATTAGTGGTATCATACAGAAACTAAATCACAAAGGCTTCAAAAAAAATCTGTAGATTAAACATTAATATGCAGAATTATATATTCTTTTTTTTGTTTGTTTTTTGGTTTTCCGAGGTAGGGTCTCACTGTAGCTCAGGCTGACCTGGAATTCACTATGTAGTCTCAGGGTGGCCTCAAACTCATGGTGATCCTCCTACCTCTGCCTCCCGAGTGCTGGGATTAAAGGCGTGCACCAACATGCCTGGCTTTATTCTTTTTTTTTTTTTCATATATATATATATATTAGTTGATACAGAGAGAGAAAGAGAGAGAGAGAGAGAGAATGGGCATGCCTCCAACCACCACAAACATCAGACGCATGTGCCACCTTGTGCATGTGGCTTATGTGGGTACTGGAGAATTGAACCTGGGTCCTTTGGCTTTGCAAGCAAGCACCTACACCATTGAGCCATCCCTCCACCCCTATTCTTTTTCTTTAAAGTTAATATTGTCCTTTTATGGTGTTGGAATACTGATTCTTGAGAGCTTGTTAGGAGGTTCTAGCAGGGGAGCGCAGGTAGCAGCTGCTTGAATACCCTTGACAGAAGACTGGTCCTCCTCTATTTGGAAATCGCTCTCTTTGACCAAGCACGCAGCTTCAGGAGAGACGCATGTGGAGGAGTGAGGAAAGAAGGGGACATCTACCTAGCCAGTCAGCTCAGCAGAATCAACCCTGGTTGTCAATGGAGTGATAGATGTCACAGCCAAATCACCTGCACATCTGAAGTACTGCCTCTTTTCCTTTTTTATTTTTTGGGGTAGGGTCTTGCTTTAGCCCAAGGTAACCTGGCATTCACTATGTAGATTCAAGGTGGCCCCGAACTCATGGCAATCATCCTATTTCTGCCTCCTAAGTGCTGGGATTAAAGGTGTACACCATGCCTGGCCTGGTTCTTTTTTGGGGTAGGGTCTCACTCTAGCCCAGGCTGACCTGGAATTCACTATGTAGTCTCAGGGTGGCCTTGAACTCATAGTAATCCTCCTACCTTGACCTCCCAAGTGCTGGGATTAAAGACATGCACTACCACACCCAGCTCTTTTTATTTATTTTTATTTTATTTTATTTTTTTATTTGAAAGAGAGAGAGAGTGAAAGAATGGGTGCATTAGGGCTTCCGGACTCTGCAAGTGAACTCCAGATGCATGTGCCACCCTGTGCATCTGGCTTACATGGGACCTGGGGAGTTTAAACTGGGTCCTTTGACTTTGCAGGCAAGTGCCTTAACTAAGTTATTTCTCTAGACCCCGGAGTACATACACAATGAAATATTTATTTATTTTACAAAAAAAAAAAAATGAAGCCGGGTATGGTGGCACACACACCTTTAATGCCAGCACAACAAAACACTGGAAAGATGGCTTAGTGGTTAAGGCACTTTCCGGCAAAGCCAAAGGACCCAGGTTCGATTCCCCAGTACCCACATAAAGCCAGATGCACATGGTGGTGCATGCATCTGGAGTTTGTTTATAGTGACTAGAGGCCCTGGCATGCCCATTCTCTCTCTTGCTCTGTCCCCCCCCCCCAAGTAAATAAATAAATAAAACATTAAATACAAAACACAAAAAGTGGAATCATGACATTTGCAAGAAAACAGAACTGGAAATTATGTTAACCAAAGTATCCTAGACTCAGAAACACATATTCAGCATGTTTTCTCTCATATACAGATTCTAGATTTTGAATTTTATATACGTGTATGTATGTGTGGGTGGTATGAATATAGGTCATAAAACTAGAAAAGGGATCATGAGAGGGGAAAAAAAGAGATCTTAGGAAAAGGTTGGGGAAGGGAAAAAAAAAAGGGATGGCCAAAGAATACATGTGACATAAAAACAGTAGTGAAAGTAGTGGGGGAAGAAGGGGACTAGCCAGAGGGATAGGTCATGGGAGTAGAGGAGAGGATCAGGAATAACAAGGTCTGTATAAAAACGCCACAGTAAAACCTGTTGCTTTCTATGCTAATTAAAAAACTAATAAAAATAATAAAATTGTTGCCCTCGTATTGAAAATACTTGCCTACACTAAGCTTGAATTTGTAAGAGATAAGTAAATATAACTTAGTACCTGAGTAAACTCCGGCTGCCTGTCTGGTCTTGAACCTTCATCTCGGTAACATCGGGCAACTTGAAAATATCTACAATTGAAAAATAACATTAGGGATCGCCATGAGTTCGAGGCCACCCTGAGACTACATAGTGAATTCCAGGTCAGCCTGGGCTAGAGTGAGACCCTACCTAGAAAAACCAGAAAGAAAAATAACATTAGGGCTGGAGAAATGGCTTAATGGCTAAGATGCTTTCCTGCGAAGCCTAAGACCCAGGTTTGAGTCTCCAGATCCCATATAAGCCAGATGCACAAGGTGGCCCATGTGTCTGGAGTTCATTTGCAGTGGCTATAGGCCCTGGTGCAACCATTCTCTCTCTCTCTGTCTCAAATAAAAATAAATTTAAAAAAAGTTAAAACAAGAACATTAGGCTGGGAGATGGCTCAGCAGTTAAAGGTACTTGCTTGTAAAGCCAGCTGGCCTGGAATCAATTCTCATGTAAAACCAGATGCACAAACTGAAGTATGATTCTGGCATTCATAAGCAGTGATAAGAGGCCCTGGTGTGCCCCTTCCCCACACTCTCTGCTCATAAGTAAATAATTTTTTTTTTAAGGGAAATAAGCCAGACATGGTGGTGCACACCTTTAATCCCAGCACTTAGGAGGCAGAGTAGGAGAATCGCCATGAGTTCAAGGCCACCCTAAGACTACATAGTGAATTCCAAGTCAGCCTGGGTTAGATTGAGACCTTACCTCAAAATCAAAAAAAAAAAAATAATAATAATATTAATAAAATAAAAAGGGAAATAACATTAGTGCTGGGGATGTAGCTCAGATGCACAGTGCTTGCCTAGGTTTGATGCCGAGTATCTTATGAAAGTAGGTGTTGTGGCACATGTCTATGATCCTAGCACTTGGGAGGTGGAGGCAGGATGATAAGTTCAAAATCAATCATCAACTATACACCAAGTTCAAGGGCAGCCTTTGTTACATGAGAATGTCTCAAAAAAAAAAAAAAAAAGAAAGAAAGAAAGAAAAACAGTACTAATCAAGTCATGATTCTAAAATACTCTTCACTGTCCACAATTTTGGCAATATAGGCTGTGAAACAAATTAATAATGATATCTAAAAGAAACTATTATTTAATTTTTTTTTTTTAGGGCTAGAGAGATGGCTTTAGCTGTTAAGGCGCATGCCTGTGAAGCCTAAGGACCAAGATTCTATTCTCCAGGTCCCACGTAAGCCAGATGCACAAAATGGCATATGCGTCTGGAGTTCGTTTGCAGTGGCTAGAAGCCCTGGCGTGCCCATTCTCTCTCTTTCTCCCTTTCTCTCTCTCTGTCTCAAATTAAAAAAACAAAAAACAAAAAACAAAAAACAAAAAACAAAACAAAACCATAACCATTTTTTTTTAAATGCCAGACGTGGTGGCATACGCCTTTAATCCTAGTACTTGGGAGGCAGAGATAGGAAGACTGCTGTCAGTCTGAGGTCACCCTGAGACTACATAGTGAATTCCAGGTCAACTTGGGTGGGCTAGAGTGAACTGTACCTCAAAAAAAAAAAAAAAAAATTAAGCTGAGCATGATGGTGTGTGTGTGTCCACTATGGTTTCTTGCTGCTACAAATGAATGCTAGACACTTGGGCCACTTTTTGCATTCAGCTTTATTATGTGGGTGCTGGGGAATTGACAGACTTTTCAAAAAAAAAAGTGACCTCAACTGCTGAGCTATCTCCCCAACCCTTAACCTTCTCTTCAGATTAGACAATTTTGTTTTTTATCCCTTTCTTTTTCTCTTTTTTCTGACAACAAATAGCAATATAAAAGCAAAGTCTCACCTGTCTAAACCACCAATCATCAGAAGCTGCTTAAATTGCTGAGGACTCTGAGGAAGAGAATAAAACTTTCCAGGTTCTCTGCATGGCACTAAAAATTCTTTGGCACCCTTTTAAAGAGAGAGGGAGAAGAGAGACATTAATAAAAACTAAAACAGAAAACCCAAGCTGGGCATGGTAGTGTATGTGAGACCATCTCAACAAAACAAAACAAGACCCCAAACAATCCCCAAAACAAACCTAAGGTATCAGTGAAAGTCAATACATTAGATCATCAAGCAAATCCAAGAGCAAAGTTCTCCAATGATAGAGATAATTTCTTGCTCATCTTTTAGTCCCTAAAGAGCCTTGCATATAAGCTTTAAAAACTGTTTCTACATAGTAGTTACTAAATGTATGCTTGTGGAAATGAATTCTCAATTTTATTACTAGTTGAACAGATTTTATGCATCACTTCCTATGCCAAGTAATTCTTTAAAATTTTATTTACTTATGTATTTGAGAGAGAGAGTACAAGGGTGTGTCAAGACCTCCTGCCCCTGTAAACAAACTCTAGATACATGGCACACTATGCATCTGGTTTTACATGGGTACTGGGAAACTGAATGAACCCCAGCTATTAGGCTTTGCAAGCAAGTGCCTTTAACCATGGAGCCATCTCCCAGCCAAGTAATTCTTATCATTTTTTCCTCTTTTCTTTTGTGGTACTCGGGATTGAACCCATGACCTCATGCAAGTGAGGCAAGTGCTCTACTACTGAGCTATTTTCCCAGCCCTTAAATTGTAGTGGTTTTACAAGTCTACTATTTGGATAATAAATATCAGCTGGGTATGGTGGCACACATCTTTAATCCCAGCACTTTGGAGGCAGCAGTAGAGGATTGCTGTGATTTCATGGCTACCCTGACTACATTGTGAATTGAATTCCAGGTCAGCCTGGGCTAGAGTAAAACCCTACCTTGAAGAAAAAAAAAATTAAGTATCGCCAGGCGTGGTGGCGCACGCCTTTAATCCCAGCACTCGGGAGGCAGAGGTAGGTGGATTGTTGTGAGTTCGAGGCCACCCTGAGACTACATAGTGAATCCCAGGTCAGCCTAGGCTAGAGCGAGACAACTACTTCGATAAATCAAAAAAAAAAAAATTAAATATCAATGTTTAGAAAGGTCCTTTTTTGGTTTTGTTTTGTTTTTTTGAGGTAGGATCTCACCTAGTCCAGGCTGACCTGGAATTCACTATGTAGTTTCAGGGTGGCCTTGAACTGACGGCTATCCTCCTACCTCTACCTCCTGAGTGCTGGGATTAAAGGTGTGCGCCATCACGCCCATCTCTAATTTCTTTTGTCCTTTTGGTTTTCCAGATAGGGTCTCACTGTAGCCCAAGCTGACCTGGGACTCACTATGTAGTTTCAGGGTGGCCTTGAACTCAAGGCAATCCTCCTACCTCTGCCTCCCAAGTGCTGGGATTAAAGGCTTGCGCCACCACACCCAGCTTTTTTTTTTTTTTTTCTTTAATGTAGGACCTTACCATGTAGCCTAGGTTGGCCTCAAACTTGTGATCCTGCTTTAACCTCCCAAGTACTGGGATTACAGGCACATATCACCAGACTTGGCTTTTTTATTTATAAAGCATTTGTTTGTTTTCCCTCTGTCAAACCCAAACCCTGAGCCACCCTCTTGCTACGGACTTCCAGAGAAAGTAGAGGATTAAGAACAGAAGGACAGATGAGTCAAGAGAAAGACCTGTGAGAAGTGGGAGCAGATTTTTTGCTGAAGAGTATGAGATGGGACATTAGACAAAAAGCCCTGTGGTCTTAAAGGAACAAAGCCCAGACTGGCACACTGAAGAGGTGGTGCTTTAGAGAGGGGTTCCTGACATAAGCAATGATGAGGCTTCCATAGCCCCTATCCCAGGCCCCCGAGCCAATCAGCCTAATTGCGGCACTACCAGCCTCAATGAACTTGGCTGCTGTGGCAATGTCCTTTGAAATAACATTGGTCTGAAAGTTGTGACTAGGGAACAAATGAAGTCAGCGCTGAGCCTCCCCTTGGTCAGTGTCTCTGGTCATTTCAGTGCGACTCCAGACAGCAGTGGGCTCAGTAGCTGAGAGGCAGGGTGGGAAGAAGCTGGAGCAGGAGCACAGTTTTAGGAGATAAGGAGTTATGGTGACAGTTGCTCTCAGTACAGGAAGACAGAGATAGCTTCCCCCCCTTAAAAAAAAATTTTTTTTTTACCATCAATTTTCTAGTTTCAGTTGACACATAACTGGAAGTGTCAGTTCTTAACAAACAATGTGGGCTTTAAGGAAACCATTAGTGATTTACGTCTATAAGCCTCAATGGAAAGAAAACTAATGTGGAATAAAAGGGTTCTGATTCAAAATGCAAATGTTCTCAGTTTATAGAAAAACATAGTTAATGTGATGATCCTGAGGTAGTAAATAAAAAAAATAGGTCAAGTGTAAGCAGGTGTGGTGGTTCTTGCCTATATGCCCAGCACTTGGGAGGCTGAGGTAGGAAGACCGGGCTGGGCTGTGAATTTGAGGCTAGCTTGGGCTACTGAGTGAGTTTCAAATCAGCCTCTACAAGAGTGAGACCCTCAAAAAAAAAAAAAAGAAAGAAAGAAATGTACATACTCCTGGGGTTCTCTTAAACAATGTTGGGGTTTCTATATCCACAAATCCTAAAAAGAGAGAAATATTAGGATTAATATATAGGAATTTGTCAAGTCTAATGTCTATAGTGCAATAAAATCAGAAGCTCCCCCCCCCACTTTTTTTTTTCCAAGGTAGGGTCTCACTCTGGTCCAGGCTGACCTGGAATTCACTATGTAGTCTCAGGGTGGCCTTGAACTCACAGTGATCCTCCTACCTCTGCCACTGGAGTGCTGGGATTAAAGGTGTGCGCCACCACGCCTGGCTAAGAAGCTCCCTTTTAATTAGGAATTTGGGCTGAAATAAGCTACCAACCTAGTGATGTTGGTTTCTACAAACCCAGTAAGAAAGCTGAAGCCTCTGATCATCTGTCTGTTCACGGAGCTCATGCTCTGGATAGGAAATCATGCTAAACATCTGACGGACTCTCGCCTGTTAACTTGTTCAGGCGTTCTACCTGTTCTACCAGTGCAGCAACAGTGAAACAAAACAACAAAAACAGGACTGTACAAGATGCTTAGTTTAATTTGCTGGAAATTTCAGAGGCCCCATTAACTGGTATATAAGTATGACAAAAAATAAAGAAAGCTTGTCTGGGTATGATGGTGTACAGTTGTAACCCTAGCACTCAGGAGGCTAAGGAAGGACTGTGGGTTCAAGATCAGCCTGAGCTACATAGTGAGATTGTGTCTCAAAAAAAAAAAAAAAAAAAAAAGTTGCCAGCTGTGGTGATGTACACCCTTAATCCGAGCACTTGGAAGGCAGAGGCAGAAGGATTGCCATGAGTTCCAGGCCATCCTGAGACTACATAGTGAATTTCCAGGTCAGGGCTAGAGTGAGACCCTACCTTGAAAAACCAAAAAAAAAAAAAAAAATTACCGTGTCTGGAAGACATTATTGGAAAGCACTCTTTCCCTTCCTTTGGCTCTTACATTCTTTGTGTTACCTCTTCCACAAAGGTCCCTTAGATGTTCTCTTGTCTTTCTCTTTTCTTCATTATTTTTAAAAATTTATTTTAACTTATTGTCTTGTTTTTTTTTTTTTTTTTGAGGTAGGGTCTCACTCTAGCCCAAGCTGTCCTGGAACTCACTCTGTAGTTTCAGACTAGCCTTGAACTCACAGTGATCTTCCTACCTCTGCCTGCTGAGGGCTGGGATAAAAGGTATGCACCACCAAGTCCGAGTTTTATCTCTTTCTCTATCCCTAAATCTTTCCCTCCGTCTCTCCCACTTTTTTTTTTTTTTAAATGTAAGTTCTCTTACTTCTTGATTCTTCTATTTGAGATAGGGTCTCACTATGTAACCCAAGATGACTCGGACCTTTATATATTACTCAGGCTGGCCTCAAATTTAAAATAATCCTCTTGGGCTGGAGAGATGGCTCAGCATGTAGGCACTTGCCTGCAAAGCCTAATGACCGGGTTCAATTCCCCAGTACCCATGTAAAGCCAGATACATGTATCTGGAATTTGTATGCAGTGGAAAGAGGCCCTGACACAGCCATTCTCTCTCTGTGTCTCTTCCATCTCTCTCTGCTTGCAAATACATAAATAAAAAATATTTTAAAAATCCTGTTATCTCAGCTTTCCAAGACACTAAGTGGCTGTTGCATTCATGACCTCAATACCTACATAAAGCCTGCATAATATGAGGGGAAAAAAATGATGACATAAGCTAGGCATAGTGGTATATGCCTTTAGTCCCAGCACTTGGGAGGCAGAGGTCAGTGGGTAGCTGTGAGTTTGAGGCCATCCTGAGACTACATAGTGAATTCCATGTCAGCCTGGGCTAAAGTGAGACCCTATCTTGAAAAAAACAAACAAACAAACAAAAGAAGTGGGTTAGTGGAGGAAGAGAGGGGAATAACTAGTGTATACTGTATATATGAATGTGGTTATCAGTAAAAAGTTTAAAAAATGAGAGCTTATGCTGTAGAAAGGATTGTCCTGTCTTCAGCAGTGATGGGGAATACCACACTAAATACTGTGACAGGCAACATTACCTTTGAAAGGATGTGGCCCAATAAGGAGCTAGTGTGCACACTGAATGGATTACAGATTTTTGGTAACATCTGACCCCAAAAGGAGGACAGTGCACAATAAAACAGAAGAGATTCCACAAAGCTCCAAAGAACATTCAGGCTTTCCCTTACCATGCAGATTACAAAGATACTCCCGCATTTTCATGACCATCTGGGACCTCAGTCGAAGATTGTACTGCATCTGGGAACTACGCAAATCTAAGTACCGATACTGCAAACGAAGAGCTTCTGTTTTCTAAACAAATTGAAAGATTTTTTATGTTTACAATTTTTATTAGAAAGGTAGTTATTGTTTAATAGCTTTGTTTTTCCCTTCCAACCTCAACTTCGCCAATCAGCATGCTGCTAGTTTCTACTGGTGTAAATACTGTCAGCTTTAATTCCTACTTCTGCTTCTTTTTTTTTTTTTTTGTGGTGCAAGACATAAAAAGCAGGGCCTTACACATCTAGGCAAGCTCTGTACCACTGAGGTATATGCCCAGCAGTTAATTTCTGCAACTTTAAGTTGGTGACCAGTACAGATCTTAAACTTTTCCTATTCATTATGAACATCACCCCTTACTGACTGAAATGTCTACTTTATTAAACATTTATCCATTAAATTAAGCCCATAATTGATTCCTGAAAAAAATTTAAGGATTTCATGAAAGGACCTAGAAAGGATTATATTGAGTGAGATAATCTAGGCCCAGAAAGCCAAATACCGCATTTTCTCTCTTGTAAGTGGATCGGAATAAAAATCAGTAGTGGAGGCCAGTAAACTAGAAAAGGGCTATGAGGGAGGGAGGAGGGAGGACTTAAGGGTTAAATGGTACTGTATATATGTAAGTAGATGAACAGATTACTGGAGGTGGAATGGCCTAAGTGAGGTCAGGGGAAGAGATTGAGTAAAAGGACTCCAAGAAATTAATGAACTATCAGTATTGTAGAATAATTCATCAAGACATTATAGAATAGAGCAATCCATGAGACAGCTATAATAAAATGTTTAACTTTGTAGAAGTAAACTTTTTCCCTAAAAATTTTGATAACAGTTTATCGGTCTTTACCACTTTGTAGAGAGTCTATTTTATTAATAATAGAGGCTGGCACCTTCACAAAGTCTTTAATTTCAAAGGGCAGTTTCTTGCAGGCATTCAGAAGTTCAGCAGTTTTAACTTTGATTTCAATCTCACCTGTTGGCATTTTCTTAAAGAGAGAGAGAAAAAAACTATTTTAGAAGTCATTCATCAGGACACGTATGCTATACACATTTGAAAAGCACATAGAAGGATGGAAAGATGGCTTAGCAGTTAAGGCACTTGCCTGCAAAGCCAAAGTATCCAGGTTCGATTCTCCAGGACCCATGTAAGCCAGATGCACAAGGTGGAGCATGCTTCTGGAGTTTGTTTGCAGAGGCTACAGACCCTGATATGCCCATTCACTCTTGATCGGTCTTTCTTTCTCTGTGTCTCTCAAGTAATAAAAAAAATTTTTAAATAGCAGATATCTATATATGTAAAATGTATAGATGCTAGTGCTTAGTGTAGCATACAAAGCATAAATTTCACATCCTTATGAGTATCTGTGGCTGAGAAGCTCACAAACCAGCAATGTCATGATGCATTTGTCAATGTCAACAAAGGTCTCTGCATGTACATTTAAATATTTTATTATTTAGTTGCAAGCAGAAAGGGAGGGAAAGAATGGGTACACCAGGGCCTCTAGCCACTGAAAAATAACTCCAAACACATGTACCACTTTGTGTATCTGGCTTTACGTGGGTCCTGGGGATTGGAACCCAGGCCATCAGGCTTTGCAAGCAAGCAACTTTAAACACTTAGCCATCTCTCTAGTCTTGCATGCATATTTTAATTTATTTATTTACAAGAGAGAGAGAGAGAGAGAGAGAGAGAAAATGGGCTCACCAGGGCCTCTAGCTGCTGTAAATGAACTCCAGATACATGGACCACTTCATGCATCTGGCTTTATGTAGGTGCTGGGGAATTGAACCTTAGTTGTTAGGCTTTGCAGACAAGTGCCTTACCTGCTAAGCCATCTCTCTAGCCCCTGCATGCATATTTATATAGATATGTTTATAGAAAAGATTTTGACATTAGTAGGTTCATTTGTACAATTACTGACCTTTGACAATTAGTGTCCAACAGCTATGATGCCTAATGCATACACAGACAGGGCACATGCATACAGGTACAATCTACAGTTTCTAAACTACTAACTGGATTCACTTGTCCTGGAGGTCGGGAAATAACTGTTCCAGATACTTTCACCACAGATTCCACAGGAGCGTCACATAAAATCTTCTTCATAGAAGCTGTTGACTACAGAATAAGAGGGAAAAACAGTTCCAAGAAACACATGAATTTATAGGAATCTTCATAACTATAAATCTACAGTTTATTCAGTTTATTTGCCATAATGCTAAAGCTGTTCTTAATGATTTTATTATACAATTGGATAAATTCCATTCTCATTCTTTGGGTTTTTTTTTTTTTGGGGGGGGTGTGTTTTGAGGTAGGGTTTTGCTCTAGCCCAGGTTGACCTAGAATTCATTATGTAGTCTCAGGATGGCCTCAAATCTCCTACCTCTGCCTCGAAAGCACTGGGATTAAAGGTGTGTGCCACCATGTCCAGCACCTTTACTTTTGACAGGGTCTCCAGATGTAATCCAAGTTGATTTTGAATTCTCAATCCTCCTGTCTCAGCTTTCTAAATATTGGCATTGCAGGAATGCACCACCACACCTACAGCTACTTTTATTTTTAGACGAGGTCTCACCACATCACTAAGTTAGCCATGAATTTGTAACCCTCCTGCCTTAGCCTCCTGAATACCTATACCACCAGACCTGACTAAGTCCCATGTAGTTTAAAGACAACTGTCATCAGGGTTACTCTTAGATGCAATTAAACTCAACAGCAACAGAGTCCAAAGCGACAGGATTTCTCTGGGGTTAGCCATGCTCATGTCTGCATCCTCACCCTCAAAGACAGTTCATAGCTCAGCTTATTTCCAATACTTCAGAGGCTAAGTAAATCATATTTTTCTTGGGCATATAAGAATGGGTAACATGTGCCTGTGCTGGGTGTGGTGGCGCACGCCTTTAATCTCAGCACTGGGGAGGCAGAGGTAGGAGGATCGCCATGAGTTCAAGGCCACCCTGAGACTACATAGGGAATTCCAGATCAGCCTAGGCTAGAGTAAGACCCTACCTCAAAAAACCAAAAAACAAAGAAAACAAAACAGAGGACCGGAGAGATGGCTTAGTGGTTAAGGCACTTGCCTGCAAAGCCTAAGGATCAGCATTCAATTCAATTCCCCAGTACCCACATAAAGCCAGATATACACGGTGGCTCATACATCTGGTGTTTGTTTGCTGTGGCTGGAGGCCATGGCATTCCCATTCTCTCTATATGCCTCTTTCTCTCAAATAAATAAATAAAATGTTTAAAGTACACTCTCTTTTGTATGTGTATGCATATGTGTATAGAGGTGTAGACCAGAAGACAACCTTAGGTGTTGTTCTTTAGATGCTGTCCACCTTTGTTTATTTGCTGTGTTTGTGTGCAGGGTGTGTGAGCAGAGGCCAGAGGAGGATGTTGACTGTCCTTTTCTATGGCTCTTCCATCTCATATTCTTGAGACAGGGTCTCTCAATGAACCTGAAGAGTGAAGTTTTTCAGCTACACTGGCTGACCAGCAAGCCCCAGCAATATGCCTGTCTCTTTACACCTCAGCACTACGGTTACAGACATATGCTGCAACCTGACTTTTTAAAAAGGAATTTAAAATATTTTTATTTATATATTTAAGACAGAGAAATAGAG
The DNA here is from genome assembly GCA_036346955.1 of Dipus sagitta. NCBI lineage: Eukaryota > Metazoa > Chordata > Mammalia > Rodentia > Dipodidae > Dipus > Dipus sagitta. Next base: position 299,505,126 of record CM070770.1, on the reverse strand, counting down.
AGAATGAGGCAGACAGAAAAAGATAGAGTATGGGTATGGGCATGCCAGGGCCTCCTGTCACTGTAAACAAACTCAAGATGCATGTGCCGTGAGTTCAAGGCCACCCTGAGACTCCACAGTGAATTTCAGGTAAGCCTGGGCTAGAGTGAGACCCTACCTTGAAAAACAAAAACAAACAAACAAACAAAACAACAACAACAAAAAACCCAAAGAACAAATAATAATAATAATAATAAAATCAATTCTATGTATCTTTAAGTCACATTTCTATGTTTCTATACCTATGAGTGGGGTTGGATAGACTTACAGGCCATATGTATACATGCCTATACACATATACATACACACACATACATAAACTTTAATGAATTTATCTTTGAGACAGGGTCTCATGTAGTCAAAGCTGGCCTCTTTCTCCCAAGTGCTGGTATTACAGGCCTGTACCACCATTCTCAGCTTATATTTTCTTTTCTGTAAATTTTATCTGTCTATTCTGAGTTTATAATTCTATGTCACTAGGCTTGTTTTAACGATTTGTCTTTTTTTAGATACTAACAAAATTAGCTCTGAGTTTCACCTATTTTTCTTCAGTTCATTATCTTAATGATGTGTAGTTTACAGCTTTTATTAACAATGAACTTCTGAATGTAAAACGTCAAACATATTGATGAAATGACTTAGTTTACTCTAGCCATAGCATCAAGCTTTTAGGTAACAGTAAGAAACATTCTATTACCTCATCCTGGGGGATGACAACTTGGACAAGACCATGGCAGTCTCTGAGGACTATGAAGATGTTTTGCCTAATTAATGAGAAGAGAGCAAACATTTTAAGATAAAGTTTCTCAGTCCCAAATTTAAGCAGACAAAACAAATAAGCTACAAAGAAAAAACTCCAAGCCAGTTGTGGTGGGGCATGCCTTTAATCCAAGCACTTAGGAGGCAGAGGAAGGGGGATCACCTTGAGTTTGAGGTTACCCTGGGCTACCCTGAAACCCTACCTCCAAAAAACAAAACAAAAAAAAATGGGGGGGGGGGCGGTGAGAGGAAACTGATTGCTATTTCTGGTTTGCCCTGCCAGCCTATAATCATGAAAATGGCATACATTGTACCATTTAGTTTTGATTGTAAAAAAAATTAAATTAAATTAAACCAGGCAGTGGCTCATGCCTTTAATCCCAGCACTTGGGAGGCAGAGGTAGGAGGATCACCATGAGTTCAAGACCACCTGAGACTACATAATGAGTTCCAGGTCAGCCTGCGCTAGAGTGAGATCCTACCTCGAAAAACCAAAAACAATTAAAAAGTAAGTAAAATTAACGTTGGGCGTGGTGGTGCATACCTTTAATCCAAGCACTCAGGAGGCAGAGGTAGGAGAATTGCTGACAGTTTGAGGCTACTCTAAGACAACAAAGTGAATTCCAGCTCAGCATGAGCTAGAGTGAGACCCTACCTCGAAAAAAAAAAAAAAAAAAAAAAAAAAAAAAAAGAAAAAGAAAAAAGAAAAACCAAAAAGAAAATTAAAATATTTTCATTCGCTGAAGTCTTAATAAGAAAATTTTAATGAATTTGTAAATTTTTCAGTAATACCTCCCTAAAATAGTATTTTAGACTATTAGAAACATCTGATTGGTCTTTTTTTTCTCCCTAAGATACAAGATATATTCTAAAAATTTCTGTAAGTTCTCCAATTGCTAATTTAGCAAATTCATAAACCATCAAAAGTTCCTAGAAATCCCAACAGTTTAGCATTCAACCTACATTTTTCATATTGCCTTTAGTACCAGAAAAAGGTAGAGAAAGCAAGAGACAAAATCACCTACTATGGGACAAACATCCACCCATGTGGGGTATCTACTTTAGGAAGATCATAAAACTGGCTGGAAAAATGGCTTAGTGGTTAAGGCACTTGCCTGCAAAGCCAAAAGACCAAGATTCCATTCCACATAAGCCAGATGCACAGATGGCGCATGTACCTGGTATTAGTTTGCAGTGGCTGAAGGCCCTGGCCCGCCCATTCTTTCTCTCTGTCTCTATTCCCCACCTCTTCCCCCCCAGGTAGGGTCTTACTCTAGCTCAGACTGACCTGGAATTCACTATGTAGTCTCAAGGTGGCCTTGAACTCACAGCGATCCTCCTACCTCTGCCACCCCGAGTGCTGGGATTAAAGGTGTGCATCACCACACCCAGGTTTCTCTTTCTCTTAAATAAATAAGCAAACATGTATGTTCTGGAGAATAAAGATGCACAATAAAAATAACTGGCTCTGGTCTTAAGCAATGTTTTTTAGGCCTTTTCTCAACCTAAATTTGGAAAAAAAAAACTCTTTCTGGTGTTGCAGCTTCATAGCTGGCTTATAGGATGTTTGTCCATTCCTAGTTACTGGTCATAAGAGCTCTTCAAATGTAGCTCAAAATCATTTCAGTCCATTGGTAGATGAGGTTACATTACTATGCCCTTAAAAAGATGTATTGGAACTTACTGAGAGTGACACTGTCTTTTAAAACAGAACTGAAAACAGTGAATTCTGAAAGACCTACAAGAGTTCGAAAGCATCTTAATCTTCTGACTGGTTAAAAATTGACTTGGGAAATTAACCACTATGTATTGGTTAACCCTTTGTCTTAATTTACCTTCGGTACTGAATCCACCCACACACAGTGACTTCTTGGCCTATGTGAGAAGAGCGCAATTCTCCACATGTGTTGGTCCGAGCAACAAAGCTACTGAATTCTTTAAAAAAAAAGAAAAAAGAAAAAAGTTGAAAGGCAAAATTAAACAATTACCATTTGTAGGTTGCTTAAAAAAAAAAAAAGCTCTCAAGGGCTGGAGAGATGGTTTTGCGGTTAAGGCACTTGGCTACAAAGCCAAAGGACCTAGGTTCGATTCCCTAGGAACCATGTAAGACAACTGTATAAAGCAGCACATACATCTGTAGTTCCTTTGCCGCAGTAGAGGCCCTGGCGCACCCATTCTCTCTCTCTCTCTCAAATAAATACGTAAAATTAAAAAAAAAATGCTCTCATAGTGTACTAGCTGTTACAGGTCAATGACGGAAATTTATAAACCAGGGTATGTAATTTAACTTCAGTATTAAATTCACAGACCAGCTGACTAACAATGTAAATTTCTGCCTTACGTCAGGAAATCTAATCGTTCTGCATCATCTAGCACTTGCATTTGACCTAAAATCCTGATTGCCCAATTTTAAATATTACATGTTTCTTTGCTAAATGTAATATGATCTTAGGAATTTCAGAAATTTGGTAGGGCAGTAACTATTTTAGCAGCAATTCGGTGTATCACATACATTCGGAAACCATCAGAATTCTGTGTGAAAAAGTTTTTAGGTTTCACACTAGTAGTATCAACTAGTAGTATCCACTATCCTATCTATGTGGTTAAGCGTGTGTGCATGTGTTAATGAAGGGGACGAAAACCCTGAGTTGCTGGGATACATCCAGTTTCGATCAGGGGAAACCCTTCTAAGAAAACAGGAGGGAGCTCTTCACCTGGAATTTTCCTCTGGGAACTCAGCATCAGACTTCTGTAGAGGGGACTCCGGACTGGCTGCGCGTTCCTCCCGATGGGTCTGGATAATAAACCCCGGTAGAGCCGACTTAACCGAGAACACAGGTACATGTTGAAGTGGTGGCACGGCGGCGAGACGATCACGAATCCCACGCTGCCGGTGCGCAGCTGACCAAATGCACGCGAACCCTGCAGTGCCCACCCTCATGTAGCTAAGCCCTCCTCCGCAAGCCTTCAAGTCCAAGTCTACACTCTGGACAGCTCCGCAAGGTGCTGCGGCCCGAGGGAGGGCGGGCAGGGGACAGGCCGGTCCTCCCCTCAGGGCGTCCGTGCCCGCGGAACGGGGCTGCGGCGCCCGCGCGACTCCCGCAATCCCGCCGCGGGAGGCGGGCCCCGGGGCCAGCCTTTACTTCTCCAAGGCCAACGCCTGCAGGACGCGGGGGTGAAAAAAGGAGCAACACTTCCGTGTTTCAAATCTCCCTGACTTGGCGGCCGACCTTGGGCTTTGTGAAAGACAAAAGCAAGCAAATTAAAAGCCCTCCTAGGCTCCAAAACACGAACAGATCACAATGACTCCTCGATTGGCTCAGCGAGCTCCCAAGATTAAAGTAGGATCATTCAGCCAATCAGAGAGAGGGAGAGGGGGCGCCGCCATGTTTACTGCGGGCGAAAGTTTGAGGGAAAACTTCATATCGGTCGAAAAACCCGCAGGCGCGACAGCGCGCAATTGACAGTGTTGACGGTAATGGTTGTCACTCGGCCTTGCCCTCAGTTAAAATGGCGACTTCAGTCTCTTCCCTGACTAGGAATCGGCGGGGCAGTTGGGAGGCTTCCTGCGTCGGGCCGCAGAGCTAGTCGGGAAATGATTTTGAACTGTGGAGGGCGTTGAATCGAGTTCCCGCTTCGCAGACGGGCTTGGCTCTGATTCCTGAAGAGCTTTGGTGAAAGGGGCCTGCTGGGAGGCCTTGACTTTCGTCCTTCCCTCCGTGGACAGGAGCCACCCGGGTAGGGGTGAGGGTCCAGCGCCCGGCCGCTCGGTAAGCGGGAACGCCCCGGCGAGGCCGCAGGGAGGGCTCCGCGCGGGGTGACGGCGTCCCGCGCTCACTGGTGGAGCCGCGGGCAATTTGGGAGGACCTGGGCTCACCTCGCTCTCTCGCTTAGTGTCATTTTTGGCCGCTTTTTTCACTTCAGGAGATTTCATGCCTCCACGTAGTTTCGGAGCCAGACTCGAAGAATGATTCGTGAATCCGGAATGGATGACAGCGTCGACACGACATTTTGCTGGTAAGGTGCTTTGTACGTATCCAGGACTGGCCGTGAACTTGCGTCGTGGCCCCGTTGTGCGGCTGTTACCTCCGCGTTACTTGTTCGCTGCGCTGCACTCAAGGGTCAGTACTTGACCACGCCTTGGCATCGGGACTGTCGGATTTGGGTTTTAGTGGCAGTATGGTGCTCTCTTCACGTACTAAGCACAAGGAAAAACAACTGTGTGTTTGTTGTGTGTTATGCTAAGTGCAAGCGGAGTTGGTGAGGGGTCACTGGGTACCAGAAAGCTGCTGAAGAGGTGAAACCTGCAAAAGATTCCGAACTCTTGCCATCTGTCAACTGGGAGACAGTAGACTTCCTAAAGATTGAAAGAGATAGTATTACCAGGTGTGGCTCAGCACTTGGAAGGTCAAGGCAGGAGATTGCTGTGAGTTCCAGGGTAGCCTGGGCTACAGAGTGAGATGCCCCTCCCCTCCAAAAGAAATCAAACTAGGGCTGGATAGACGGCTCGGCCGTTAAGGCATTTGCCTATAAAGCCTAATGGCCTGGTTACATTCCCTGGTACCCATATAAGCCAGATGCACAAAATGGAGCATGCATCTGGAGTTCCTTTGCAGTGGCTGAGGGCCCTGGCACGCCCATATTCTCACTCTTTCTCTCTCTGTTTGAAAATAAATGAACAAATCAAACTAAAACCCACAAATAAAAAGTGTTTGGTTACCAAAGTACTTGGAACAGAATGAATGCTTAGCAACTGCCCCCTATAATATACTTGAAAAAAAAATTCGGTAAACGTACTGCTTAAAAAAACCCTTCTAGCCGGGCATGGTGGTGCACGCCTTTAATCCCAGCACTCGGGAGGCAGAGGTAGGAGGATCACTGAGTTCAAGGATGCCCTGAGACTATGTAGTAAATTCCAGGTCAGCCTGGGCTAGAGTGAGACCCTACCTCAAAAAACCAAAACAAACAAACAAACTTCTTTTTGTTTTTTTCTTTCTTTATAAAGTTTTTAGTTAAAAGTAATGTTTAAGGCTGGAGAGATGGCTTAGCATTTAAGACACTGGCCTGTGAAGCCTAAGCACCTAGGATCCATTCTCCAGTACCCACATAACCCAGATGCACAAGCTGGCATATGCACCTGGAGTCGTTTGCAGTAGCTAGAGTCCCGGGTGTGCCCACTTTCTCTCTGTCTCCCTTCTCTCTCTCTCTCTCTCTGTCTATCCGGTTGCAAATAAATGAATAAATAAAATAAACCTAAAGTTTAAAATAGATAATTCAGTGGTCTGGAGAGATGGTTTAGCAGTTAAGGCACTTGCCAGCAAAGCCCAAGGACCCAGGTTTGATTCCCTAGTACCCATGTAAGCCAGATGCACAGGGTGGTGCATGCATCTGGAGTTTGTTTGCAGTGGCTAGAGGCCCTGGTGTGTCCATTCTCTCTATCTGCCTCTTTCTCTGTCTTTCAAAATGAAATAAACAGAATATTTAAAATGGACAGTTCAGTATACAGTTGAAGGTAGAATGTTTTAGAGTAGCTGTTATTTAAACTTTGTAGTAAATCTGGCTGAAGAGAGTAGAAGGTCATTTCAACAGGAAGATGTTGCTGTATGGTGTGAATTGCATTTGATTAGAGATTTTTTTTTCCTTAGAACCAAATTAGAAAAGAGTTCAGGTAAGTGAGACTGCCATTGCTGCTATGAACAAAAATAATTTGCAATGAGTCAAAATATTAAAAAGATTAGAAATCCTTGTCCTGCCAGACAGAAAGATGACTCTCATGAGAAGTCCCAGGATGTTTCTAAAGATAAAGAAGTTGGACTATAATAAAAAACAAAAAATTAGCCGGCTGTGGTGGGGCACTCCATTGATCCCAGCACTTGGGAGGCAGAGGTAGGAGGATCACCATGAGTTCTAGGTCAGCTTGAGACTACTTGGTGAATTCCAGGTCAGCCTGGGCTAGAGTGAGACCCTGCCTTGAAAAATCAAAAAACAAATACAAGTAAATAAAAGAAAATAAATTGGACTAGGGCTGATAACAGATATAAAACTCAAAGGAAGTTCAACTTTTCCCTGGTAGCAGTAGCATCAGGTCTTGGTCCATTTGGCCTCCAGCTCTGACTGTAGCTCCAGCTCTAGCTCTTCTGGGGCTGTAAATCCTTCTCAGGGCACCTCCCCCATGGAGGAGTAGATGGCATGTTCCCAAAGGCACAAGCCATTGTCACCTCAGAAGACACTCTAGTTCTAATTGTTCTTGATAGTGTGCTGAACACTGCACACCCACCCCCATAACTTCACTTCCCACCAATCTCTCCTGCTGAGGAAGGATTGGTAGGAAAGGAAATTCCTTAGGCAGTTTTGGAAGGCAGCAATTACAGTAAAGGTACTTCCTCTGAAAGTTCTGGATACAAAGTATTTCTGGCTTGGCGATTTGCCTACAAAGATGTCCTCCAATAATCTGGCTAGAAAGCTCACCCTGTTGATGGTTCTTGTGAGGTTGTTGAGTTGCTGACCTCGGGCCGGTCTGGTGGCCTGGTCAGGACCTTGCTGTTGCTTTGCCGCATTCACCAGGAGAGGGTGCAAGCTATGGTGCAGCTGCTGTTCCTTTAGCATTGCCTTTTGTTCCCTTGCTTGCATCTGCCAACCTCCAAGCACTCCGGAAGAGCTCTCCTCCACTGTGATGGTTGGTATAAATGTTCTTTCTCTGTTCTCCTGCACACTCTCACTTTGTGTTACCTGACTTTCTAAAACAGGTGAGCAGGGTGAGAGCCAGCTCTGCAGGGCCATTGTGAACCCTCCAGTGTGCATCTGGCTTTTACATGGGTGTTGAGGAATCGAACCTGGGTCCTTAGGCTTTGCAGGCAAGCACCTTAACCACTAAGCCAGCTCTCCAGCCCCACCCCTTTTTTGGGGTAGGGTTTTGCTCTAGCCCAGGCTAACCTGGAAATCACTATGTAGTCTCAGGCTGGCCTCAGTGATCCTCCTACCTCAACCTCCCAAGTGCTGTGATTAAAGACTTGTGTCAGCACACCCAGCTATTTCTTTGTTTTGTTTCTTGTTTGTTTGTTTTTTTTCTTCTTTTTTTGGTGGTGCTGGTGGTTTTAACACAGAGCTTTGCTCTTGCTGTGCTAGTGTTCTACCACTGAGCTGTCTGCCCAGCTTGATAGACTTTGCTTATTTAGTCTCTTAGGGCTAGGATTGCAGGGGTGACAAAGGCTGAAGGAAAAATTCAGTAGAATGTTCTTAATGACTGTGGTAAACAATGAATGTGGAAGATTATGTACATGCATTTAAGTTAACCTAGAAAATTGACTAGTTTGAAATGGACCAGTCCCCTTTTGAAGGAAAATAGAAAGAAGATAGAACTCTTAAGTATGAGTTAACTTTTTAGTGCTTAGAATTTTTTTTTTTTTAAGGTAGACCATGGATCCTTATGACTCGGCAGAATTGACTCCCAGCCAGAGGTCTTCCTCAAGTCTTCAAGATTACTTGGTAGGCACCACCCCCCTGCAGAAACGATTAGACTCGGTTAGGAGGCTAACTTCATTTGCCCCTACTCCGTCTCGAAGAAGGATTCCCCCACGTTCACAGTTGCAGGTATGCTTTGTATCTCTTTGGGTTAGTCAGTAATTGAGAATATATGAAAAAAATACATCATTTACAACATTCTGGTATCTTTTTTTTTTTTTTATTTTTAAAACGCCACATTTCATTCAGATACCTACCACAGGGATGTGGGGAAGGAAACGGGCTGAGAGTTGAGAAGGGAGATACTCCATATGGTCTGGAGCCCATGTAAAGAAAACAGGATCATAGGGGGAAAAAAACAAAAAAACAAAAAAACATGAAAAGGAACTTTAAAAAGATGTGCGCTTTCAAAAGGATTAAAAGTAAGGATTATAAAAAAGTGTCCCTTCCTACCTCAGCATGGCTGCCAGGGTGGGAGAGGGAAGTCTTACCAGTGCAAAGACTCAAACCATTGCTATAAACAGCTAGGAGAGCAGCATTCTGGTATCTTGTTAACCTTTTAGCTAGTAAATGGAGAAGAGCTAAATAAACAATTTCACACTATAAGCAACATGTCTTTTGTATTTCTAGTCTCCATTTAAAATTTTTTTATTATTATTATTTATTTGCAAGCAGAGAATGGCTGAGAGAGGGGAGAGAGAGAATGGGTTTTCTAGGACCTCTTGCCTACTACAAACTCCAGATGCATGCATTTCTCTGTGCATCTGGCTTTACATGGGGTACTGGGGAGTTGAACCCAGGCTGTGAGGCTTTCAAGCAAGCACCTTTAATCACTGAATCATTTAATCTCTAGCATTATTCTCTTTTTATCTATACCATTTCCACAGTATTTGTCATTGGTGACTTTGAAAAAGTCTTCTACTTTTATTTATTTATTTTCATGGTTTATCGAGGTAGGGTCTTATTCTAGCCCAGGCTGACCTGGAATTTACTATGTAGCCTCTGAGTGGCCTCGAACTGCTGACGACCTTCCTACCTCTGCCTCCCAAGTTCTGGGATTAAAGGCATGTGCCACCACACCTGGCCTTAGTCTCCTACTTTTAAAAAAGATTTACTTACTTGTAAGTGTGGGGCCAAGGGCGTGTGCTAGGGTTTCTGCAAACAAATGCTTGTCCAGCTTTACATAGGTGCCTGGGGAATTGAACCCAAGGTCAGCAGGCTTTAACTGCTGAGCCATCTCCCCAGCCCCCTTTCCCTGTCTCAATAGACTATTCCTCCTTTTGTTTGTGTCGAATGCTTCCCAGCGATGATAGCTTTGTATTCTTGGCTAGAAGGTTGCCGAGGTGCCCTTGTGTCCTTTGGTACCTTATGTAGCTTATGTAGCTTATGTAGCTTTTTTGCCTTTTCAGTGCTGTGTCTCTAGTACCTCTGAGAAGGTAAGCTCAGCTTCTTTGTGACAGTTTTCTTAAAGTAGCATTACTAATACTGGCAATGAAAGTGATAGTTCTTCACCAGAAAACAGGGATTTAATTTTTGAATCTTTTTTTGTTGTTGTTTTTCAAGGTAGGGTCTCACTGTAGCTCAGGCTGACCTGGAGTTCACTATGTAGTCTCAGGGTGGCCTCTAACTCACCAAGTGCTGGGATTAAAGGCGTGCACCACCATGCCTGGCTTTAATTTTTTTTTATTATTGACAACTTCCATAATTATAGACAATAAACCATGATAACTCCCTCTAACTCCCACTTTCTTCTTCACAACTCCACTCTCCACCATGTCCCCCCCCCCCATCACTCTATGTTTTATTTTGATGTCATCATCTTTTCCTCCTATTTTGATGGTCTTGTGTAGGTAGTGCCAGGCACTACAAGGTCATGGATATACAGGTCATTTTATGTCTCGAAGAGTGCATTCATTGTAAGGAGTCGCACCCTTCCTTTGGCTCTAACATTCTTTCTGCCACCTTTTCCACAATGGACCCTGAGCCTTGGAAGGTGTGGTAGAGATGTATCAGTGTTGAGCACTTCTCTGTCACTTCTTTTTTTTTTTTTGAGGCAGGGTCTCACTCTAGCTCAGGCTGACCTGGAATTCACTATGGAGTCTCAGGGTGGCCTTGAACTCACGGTGATCCTCCTACCTCTGCCTCCCGAATGCTGGGATTAAAGGCGTGCGCCACCACGCCCGGCTCTGTCACTTCTTCTCAGCACTATGATGTCTTTTGAGTCATCCCATAGCTCACTGCCATCTGAAAAGAGAAGCTTCTCTAGAAACCAAAAGTGAGAATAGTGTTAATATATGGGTATGAACATTAAGAAAAGTGTTTACCGGGCTTTTTTTTTTTTTTTTTTTTTTTTTTTTTTTGGTTTTTCGAGGTAGGGTCTCACTCTAGCCCAGGCTGACCTGGAATTCACTATGGAGTCTCAGGGTGGCCTCGAACTCACAGCGATCTTCCTACCTCTGCCTCCCAAGTGCTGGGATTAAAGGCATGCACCACCACGCCCGGCTAACCGGGCAGTTTGATGAGCATAATGTATGCATTTAGCCAGACACCAGCAGGCATTACACCCCTAGGGCTCATGACTTCCCCCATCATAGGTTTTTCGGTATCAGGCCTGTATTACCTCCCATGGAGTGGGCCTCTAGCCCGATTAGAAAGCAGGAGGTTTCCCCCATAATAGACATGCCACTATTGCATCTCTTGGCTCATTTGGCCTGACTGGCCCAACTTAAGGCTTGCAGTGTCCACTGTTGTTTATCTCCATTGGTAAATTCTCTCTGTCCCATGGAGCTGCATGTAGCATAGCTTTTTCCAGCTCTCTGTCAGCTGGTCTACATGGAGGAGGTTTTCAGCTCAGCCCCAGCAGGATTTCTCTGTGACCTTGCAGACCAAGCATGTGGACTCTTCAGCAATAGGGTCTGTTCCCATCTATTCCTGGTGGGAAACCAGGACCCTTGGCAATAACCTGAAATGTTTTGGGGCATCAGGGCCCTCCCTGGCCAACAACTCACTGGAAGGTACCCCATCCCTGGCACTGACATTTTTCTAGTAATAATCTATGGCTTTTTGTTTCTTTTTTTAAATTTTTTTCAGTTTTAGTTTTTTCAGAAAGATTCTTGCTTTAGCCCAGGCTGCCCTGGATGGAATTCACTGTGTAGTCTCAGGATGACCTCAAACTCAGCCATCCTCCTGCCTCAGCCTCCCAAGTGCTGGGATTAAAAGATTGCACCACCATGCCAGGAAAAGAGAGAGAGAGAGAGAGAATGGGTGAGCTAGGGCCTCTAGCTACTGCAAATGAACTCCAGACACATGCGCCACCTTGTGCATCTGGCTTTATGTGGGTACTGGGAAATGGAACCTGGGTCCTTAGGCTTTGCAGGCAAACGCCTTAACCATTAAGCCATCTCTCCAGGCCTTTTTTTTGTGGGGGGGGGGAGGTTTCCAGGTAGGACCTCGCTCTCTAGCCCAGGCTGACTTGAATTCACTCTGTAGTCTTAGGCTGACCTCAAATTCACAATGATCCTCCTACCTCTGCCTTCCAAGTGCTGGGATTAAAGACATGCACCACCACACATCCCCCACAAAAATATTTTTGTAAGAAAAAAATTTGCCAGGCTTGTTGGTGCACACCTTTAATCCCAGTATTCAAGAGGCCAAAATAGGATGATTGCTGTGAGTTTGAGGCCAGCCTGAGACTACATAGTGAATTCTAGTTCAACTTGGGCTAGGGTGAGACCTTAGTGCCATCACGCACAGCAGGCAGAGAGAGAAAGAGAAAATGGGAGCACCAGGACCTCCTGCCTCTATTATCGAACTCCTGATGCATACCCCACCTTGTGTTCCTGGCTTTATGTGGGTACTAGGGACCCAGTTAAGTCATTGGGGTTTGCAGGCAAGCACATTAACCACTGAGCCACCCCTCTAGCCCCATCCACATTCGAGACTGGGTCTTTCATTGGCCAGCTTGGTCCAGGGATCCTCCTGTCTTTGCCTCCCCTGTGCTGGGATTGTAGGCCCATGCTAGCATTCGTGACATTCTACACATGTACAGGGATCAAACTAAGGTCCTCATGTTTGTAGGTACTTTACTTACTGTGCTCTCTCCTCAGGTTATGGTTATTTGTTTGTTTGTTTATTTAGACAGGATAGAGGACAGAGAGTGAGAAAGAATGGATGCACCAGGGCCTACTGCCTCTGCAAACGAATTCCAGATGCATGTGCCACTTTGTGCATCTGGCTTTACATAAGTACTGGGGAATTGAACCCGGGCCATCAGCCTTTGCAAACAGACCCGTTAACTGCTGGGTCATCTCTCCGGGCCCCCAATTCACACTTTTTAAAAGTTAATTTTGTGGGCCAGGTTTGGTGGCACACGTCTTTAATCTGAGCACTCAGGAGGCAGAGGTAGGAGGATCACTGTGAGTTCATGTCCAACCTGAAATTACATAGTGAATTACAGGTCAGCCTGGGCTAGAGTAAGACTCTACCTTGAAAAACTAAAAAAGAAAAGAAATTAATTTTGAAGGCTGTGGAGATGGCTCAGTGCCCATAAAGCCTAACAACCCCAGTTCTATTCCCCAGTACCCATGTAAAGCCAGATACACAGTGGTGTATGTATCTGGTGTTCATTTATGGTGCTAGAGGCGCTGATGTGCTCATTCTCTCTCTCTCCTGGGAGTGGTGACACACTATTTTTTTTTTTTTTTTTTTTTGGTTTTCCAAGGTAAGGTCTCACTCTAGTTCAGGCTGACCTGGAATTCACTATGTCGTCTCAGGGTGGCCTTGAACTCACTGCAATCCTCCTACCTCTGCCTCCCAAGTGCTGGGATTAAAGGCGTGCGCCACCATGCCCGGCGACACACTCCTTTAATCCCAGCACTTGGGAGGCTGAGGTAGGAGGATTGTTGTAAGTTTTAGGCCAGCTTGAGACTAATTGCAGGTCAGCCTGGGCTAGAGCAAGACCCTACCTCAAAAAACAACAAGAACAAAATATTAATTTTGTAAGTTAGCATGCAAAATAATGGGTTTCATTATGGTGTTTTTATACAAATATGTCATTCATTATACTTTGTTCTTTTTCATCCCCTTTCCCCATTGATATCCTCCCTGCCTTCTTGCTGGTCTTTAGCCTCCCAAGTAGTCTTCCCTTTTGTTTTCATGTCATATAAATTCCATTACTCCCTCTCTGTTTAAGCTTTCATCTTTCCCTCCCATGGTCCCCTTTTTACTTTCATGATAGGCACCCCCTCACATACATACATGAATCTAGATCCTGCAGATGAGAGAAAACATGCAGTATTTATCTTTCTGAGTCTGGCTTATTTCACCTAACATAATGATCTCTAGTTCCATCCTTTTTATGCAAATGTTGTGACTTAAGTTTTCTTTGCAGCTTAAAAATATTCTGTTGTGCCGGGCGTGGTGGTGCACGCCTTTAATCCCAGCATTCGGGAGGCAGAGGTAGGAGGATTGCCATGAGTTCAAGGCCACCCTGAAACTCCATAGTAAATTCTAGGTCAGCCTGGGCTAGAGTGAGACTCTACCTCAGGGAAAAAAAAATTCTGTTGTATATAAGTATCACATTTTCTTTATCCATCTGTTAATATACATGTAGGCTATTGTGAACAGTGCAGTAGTAAACATGGATGCCCATGTATCTTTGTGGTATATTGACTCAGAGTTCTGTGGGTCATATGGCAGTTCTGTTTTTAGCTTTTTAAGGAATCACCACAGTGATGTCCATGTGCACCAGTTTATAAAAGTGGTTTTTATTTTTAGAACCACAAATAGCTAAATTACTTGAGCTGATAGATCTAGATTAGACAGAAATAGTTACTTTTTTGCACATAAAAAAAATGGCTGTTCATGCCTGAAGGGGGCAGGGACATGAGAATCACTGGTGCTCTCTGGTCAGCCAATGTACCTGAAAAAGGATCTTTAGATTCATTGGTAAACACTCTGCCTGTTTTCTTTCTTTTTTAAGAATATTTTTTATTTATTTGAGGGAGAGAGAGAACAAACCAGCCAGCTATCCTCTTGCTGCTGCAAACTCTAGACTCATGTGCCACTTTGTGTGTCTAGGTTTACATGGGTACTGGGGAATTGAACCCATGCTGGCAGACTGTGCAAGCAAGTGCCTTTAGTGCTGAACCATCTCCCAAGCCCACACTACTGTTTTCAAAATATGTGATTTTATTCTATTTTTTATTTTATTTATTTATTGATAATTTCCATAATTACAGACAATAAGCCATGGTAATTCCCTCCCCCCACTTTCTCCTTTGCAACTCCCCTCCCCATCATAACCCTCCCCCTCTCAATTAGTCTAGTCTCTCTTTTATTTAGATGTCATCGTCTTTTCCTGTTATTATGATGGTCTTGTGTAGGTAGTATCAGGCACTGTGAGGTCATGAATAATCAGACCATTTTGTGTCTGGAAGAGCGTGTTGTAAGGAGTCCTACCCTTCCTTTGGCTTACATTCTTTCTTGCCACCTCTTCTGCAATGGACACTGAGCCTTGAAAGATGTAATAGAGAGGTTTCAGTGCTGAGCAGTCCTCTGTCACTTCTTTTCAGCACTATGGTGCCTTCTGAGGCATCCCAAGGTAAAATATGTACTTTTAAATATGCCTTTAATTTCAGCACTTGGGAGGCAAAGGTAAGGAGGATTGCTGTGAGTTCAAGGCCACCCTGAGACTACATAGTAAATTGCAAATCAGCCTGGGCTAGAGTGACATACTACCTTGAAAAACCAAGAAAAAAAAAAAGATAATAAATAATTTTAGAAGGGGTGGAGGTTAGGAATAGAGCATTTGACTACAAAATATATAATTTGAAGGGCTGGGGAGATGGCTTAGCAGGAAAGAGTACTTACTGTGCAAGCATGAGGATCTGAGTTCAATCTATAGCACCTACCCAAAAGTCTAGGCATAGATGTTCATGCCTGTAACCCCATTGTTGAAGGGGCAGAGACAGGATCACTGATGTCTCTGGTCGGCCAATGTAACTGAAAATGGGATCTTTAGGTTCAGTGAGAGATGCTCTCTCAGGGAAATAAGGTGGAATGGTAATAGAAGACGACTCATGACATCTTTCTCTGGCCTCCACAGGTGTGCATGGGTGTGCACATCTGCATACATATAGGGAAATACACCCCCTAAAATATACATATGCATGTTTTATGAATATATAATTATATAACATGCCGTTATATAATTCCTGTATATCTGTATATAGTTATATAATTTGAAGTTTCCAAAAGTGGAACATAAATATTCATCTGTGAAATATATATTAAAATGGATTTATTCTATATATTAGAGAACAGGATGGACAAAATCCCTGTTCTCAGCAAGCTTATACTCTGGTAAGAAAGGAGATAAAGTCAGAAAAATATGTAAAATCAAGCCAGCATGGTGGCACACACCTTTAATCCCAGTACTTGGGAGGCAGAGAAATAGAGGATCGCCGTGAGTTCGAGGCCACCCTGAGACTAAGTAGTGATTTCCAGGTCAGCCTGGACTACAGTGAGACCCTACCTTGAGAAACAGAAAAAGAAGAAAAAAAAAAAAGGTAAAGTCTGGTCATAATAAGTGCTATGAAGAAAAACAAAGCAGGGTCAGGAGATAGTGACAAAGTTGGAGTAATTTATCTACTTTAGGTAGGGTGGCCTCTTGGGTGACATTTGGACAGAGAACTGGCTGAAGTGAAGGAAGGTGCCATGTTCATCCATGGGCACAGCCTTCCACAAGGGAAGGCATAGCAGAGGCAAAGGACTGTCAAGGACCTGCAAAACGTCCTGCAAACTCTGTTCATCCTTGCACCACAAGATCTTGTACTCGGTGGTTATTATTTTTTTATATTTTACTTATTTGAGAGAGAGGCAGGTAGAGAGAAGGAGAGAGAGAGAGAGAGAGAATATGGGCATACCAGGGCCTTTTGCCACTGCAAAAAAACTCCAGACGCATACACCACATTGTGCATCTGGCTTATGTGGGTACTGGAGAATTGAACCTGGATCCTTAGGCTTCATAGGCAAACGCCTTAACTGCTGAACTGTCTCTCCAGCCCCAGTAGAGTGTCTATATTAATTACTTAGAACACTGTAATTAAATCCTCTCTACTGGTTTTAATTCTTAAAACTTATTTTGTCTTTTTTTTTTCCAGGAAGATGTTGATCTGCATAAGATTGCATTTCTCCTCCATAAGCAGTGGACTTTATATAGCTTAACTCCCTTATACAAATTCTCCTACACTAATCTCAAAGAGTATTCTAGACTTTTGAGTGCTTTTATTGCTGCTGAAAAGCAAAAAGGATTTGCTGTGGAAGTGGGAGAAGATTTGAACATCAAAGTGATTTTCTCTACTCTCCTAGGAGTGAAAGGAACGCAGAGGGACCCTGAAGCATTTCTTGTCCAGGTATAGTAAGTACATTAGCAGTATTGCCTTCCAAACGGGAAAAGAATCTACACTTTATTGTTTTTGAATGGAAATTATGGTATTTTCATACTGTTTTCCCACCTAAGCTTGTTTTTATTGTTTTTCTTGGTAAGGCTCTAGCCCAGGCTGACCTGGAACTCACACTGTAGTTCCAGGCTGGCCTTAAACTCACAGTGATCCTCCTACCCCTGCCTCCTGCGTACTGGGATTAAAGGCATGCAGCACCACGCCTGGCAAAACTTGTCATTTTAAACCTCATATTATAGTAATAATTAGATTTTTTTTTCCCTCATGTGTAGGGAATTTTGTGTGGATGTAAAGTCATTTTGACTTAGATAACACATTAAAATATAAAGAAAGTTAAAAAAAATCAAAGTTAAAACATTTTGATATATACCTGTTTGCTTACCTTACATACTTTTGCATTATGGCATTTTTGCTAATAAATATAGATAATTACTTGTATCATTAGGAATTCTGCATTTTTATAGATATAATTCTATGATTTCTACTAAGGTTTAATTCCTAGAAGTAGAATTTTAGTCAAAACACGTGTGCTATAACATACCATAATCTAATATGTCATTATTCAGAAATGTAGTGCTTTGTGGCTGGAGAGATGGCTCTGCTGTTAAGGCACTTGCCTGCATAACCTAATAACCTGGATTCGATTCCCTAGTATCCATATAAAGCCAGATGCACAAAGTGGCACATGCATCTGGAGTTCGTTTACAGTGGTTAGGGGCCCTGGTGCACCCATTTTTTGTTTCTCTCACTCTCTGCTTGCAAATAAATAAATAAAACTATAAAGTAAAAAAAAAAATAAATGTAGTGTTTTACATTCTTCTTATAGTGTAAAAAAATGATGATTATCTTTTTTTTTTTTTTTTTTTTTTTTTTTTTTGGTTTTTCAAGGTAGGGTCTTGTTCTAGCCCATGCTGACCGGGGTCTCACTCTGTAGTCCCAGGCTGGCCTCAAACTCACAGTGATCCTCCTAACTCAGCCTCCCAAGTGGTGAGATTAAAGGCATGTGCCACCATGCCCAGCCCATACTATCTTTTAAGAAACTAATTTATTATTTATAATAAAAATACTTCTTTTCCAAGTTAACTAATCTTACTCATTGAAAAGAAAATTAATTTCTATTCCGGGTCAGGTTTGGTCGCGCATGCCTTTAATCCCAGTACTTGGTAGGCAGAGGTAGGAATATTGCCATGAGTTCAAGGCCACCCTGAGACTACATAGTGAATTCCAGGTCAGCCTAAGCTAGAGTGGGACTCTACCTTGAAAAACCAAAAAAAAAAAAAGAAAAAGAAAATTAATTTCTTTTCTAGGTATGGTGGTGCATGCCTTTTTAAAAAAAATATTTGGGCTGGAGAGATGGCTTAGCAGTTAAGTGCACCCCTGTAAAGCCTAAGGACCCCGGTTCGAGGCTCCATTCCCCAGGACCCATGTAAGCCAAATGCACAAGGTGGCACATGCATCTGGACTTCGTTTGCAGTGGCTGGAAGCCCTGTTGCACCCATTCTTTCTCTCCCTCCCTCCCTCCCTCCCTCCCTCTTTCTCTTTGTGTCTGTCACTCTCAAATAAACAAATAAAAATAAAAGAAATTTAAAAAGTATTTATTTGAGAGAGAGAATGGGTGTGATGCAAGCAAACTCCAGATGCATGTGCCATCTTGTGCATCTGGCTTATGTGGGTCCTGGGGAATCGAACCTGGGTCCTTAGGCTTTGCAGGCAAGTGCCTTAACTGCTAAGCCATCTCTCCAGCACCCCTCCCCCTTTTTCTTTTCTTTTTTTTTTTCTTAATTTTTATTAACATTTTCCGTGATTATAAAAAATATCCCATGGTAATGCCCTCCCTCCCCCCACTTTCCCTTTGAAATTCCATTGTCCATCATATCCCCTCCCCATCTCAATCAGTCTCTCTTTCATTTTGATGTCATGATCTTTTCCTTCTCTTATGATGGTCTTGTGTAGGTAGTGTCAGGCACTATGAGGTCATGGATATCCAGGCCATTTTATGTCTGGACGGAGCACGTTGTAAGGAGTCCTACCCTTCCTTTGGCTCTTACATTCTTTCCGCCACCTCTTCCGCATTAGACCCTGAGCCTTGGAAGGTGTGATCGAGATGTTACTCAGTACTCCAGTCACTTCTTTCCAGCACTATGATACCTTCGGAGTCATCCCAAGGTCACTGCCATCTGAAAAGAGAAGATTCTCTACCCAAAATGAGAGTAGCATTAATATAAGGGTATAAATATTAAGAGAAGTGCTTACTGGGAAGTTTGATAAGCATAGTATATACCTTTTTCCAGACATCAGCAGATGTTACACCCCTAGGGCTCATGACTACCCCTGTTTTAAGTTTTCAGTATCAGGGATGTATTCCCCCCCATGGAGCAGGCCTCCAGTCCAATTGGAGGGCAGTTGGTTTCCACCATGACAGACGTGCCACTATTGCACCTGTTGGCTCATTTGGCCTGGCTGGCCAATTATTAGGCTTGCAGTGTCCACTGTTGAGTATCTTCACTGGTGATAGCTCTCTCCCATTGAACTTAGTGTAGAATGGCTTCTTCCAGCTTTCTCTCAGCTGGTCTACATGGAGGAGGTTATCAGCTCAGTTCCAGCAGAATTTCTCAGTGGCCTTGCCACCCAAGTATGTGGAGTCTTCAGCAATAGGGTCTTACCATCTATTCCTGGTGGGAAACCAAGGGCCTCGGCAATGGCCTATAATGTTTTGGGGGCATCAGGGACCTCCCTGGCCACCAACTCACTGGAGGTATCCCATCCCTGGCACTGAAAATTTTCTAACAACGATCTATGGATCCTGAGTGTTCCATTGTCCAAAACCGGAGGATTCTATATGATTTATTTGCATCCTCTTAGATGCCCTCCCTCCACCTTTCCTTTACTCAATCTCTTCCCCTGACCTCACTTTGGGCCTTTTCACCCCCGTTAATCTATTCTTCTACTTACATATATACAATATCAACCTATTAAGTACTTTAAATTCTTTTCTTTATTTATTTGAGAGAGAGAGAGAGAGAGTACCTGCCTTTAATCCCACCACTTGGGAAGAAGAGGTAGGAAGATCACCATGATTTCAAGACTACCCTGCTGAGCTATCTCCCCAACCCTGCCTTCTGAAATTTTGATCCCCAGCCCCTCAGACACTGTAGAGTCGAACCGGGATCCTTTGGCTTTGCAGGCAAACGCCTTAACTGCTAAGCCATCTCTCCAGCCCTCATTTGGATTTTAGTTATGCCAAGATCTTGCTATAGACCATGTCTCTACTACATCATAATTTTAGGTATAAAGCCAGTATTGTGTTAAACTGTAAAAATGATTAGGGAGGCTTCTGTCAAGTTCCTTTAGATCATATGTATCATTTTGTTTGTTTGACCTCCTAATCCTGCCTGGGATTAAAGGCACCATACTTGGTCCTAATTTCTCCTTAATCTGGCCTTTTTAATATACTAGTTAATTTTGAGAAGACATAATTTAGGAGTAATTGGTTGTTTGAATTTTTAAAAAAAAATTTTTATTTTTTTTAAGATAGGGTCTCATTCTTGCCCAAGCTAACCTGGATCTCACTCTGTAGTCCTAGGCTGGCCTCAAACTCACAGAGGTCCTCCTACCTCTGCCTCTAGAGCACTGGGATTAAAGGTGTGTGCCACCCTGCCCCACCTGGTTGTTTGGATGTAATGAACCTGTTTTATTTTTGTAGATTCTCTCAAAATCTCAACTGCCACTGGAGCACGGAGAAGGGAAAGTGTTGTGGACTGGTTGGTTCTGCTGTGTGTTTGGAGATCCCATTCTGGAGACTGTTTCAGAAGATTTCACCTGCCTGCCCTTATTCCTTGCAAATGGAGCAGAGTCAAACACAGCCTTAATCGGAACCTGGTTTCAGAAAAACTTTGACTGTTCTTTCACTCCTTTAGCAATCAATGCTTTTAATCTTTCCTGGATGGCTGCTATGTGGACTGCGTGCAAAATGGACCGGTATACAGGGGCTACTGAATTTTTTTGGTCTGTACCCTGTAGCCCTCAGAGTTTGGATATTTCTTATGCAATACATCCAGAAGATGCGAAAGCTTTGTGGGACAGTGTTCACAAAACACCTGGGGAGGTTACCCAAGAAGAAGTTGACTTATTTATGGACTGCCTTTATTCACATTTTCATCGGCATTTCAAAATTCATTTATCAGCCACAAGATTGGTTCGTGTTTCAACATCTGTAGCTTCAGCACATACTGATGGAAAAATAAAGGTTAGTTTGAACATATGTTTAAATATTTCCCTGTTGTTGCCAGGTTTTAAATATATGGTGATCATCTTCATGTGAGAGAAACACCTTTGAATGTGTGCCAATTTAGGACCAGAGAGAGGTTCTGTTTTGTCCTTTCTAATGATCCACCAATGTCTCTAGCCATCTAGATCCAGTTTTACAATGAAAGGACATGATATGTTGTATACCATAGATTTGAGTAGTGATATGGATTCTCCTCTAGCAACTTTGCTTTCAAGGTTGTCAAATTTTGAAATATTTATGAAAATAATAGAAGATATGATGTGTGAGATAAGAAAATTGTAACCAGAAACATAGAATAAGGTGTCACTTTTGCATTCTTGGTTTTTATCCCCATTGAGAAAGAAATAATAGAGATGTTGCCTTATGCTTTATAAAGTGTCCCAGTGAATGTTTCCTGGGATTTTATCACTAAGGACTCTTAGCAGACCTTAATTCTTTTCTTTTTTCTTATTATTTATTTATTTGAGAGAGAGAAAGAAAGAGGCACAGAGAGAGAGAGAGAGAGAGAGAGAGAGCCAGGACCGCTAGCCACTGCAAACTACCTCCAGATGCATGTGCCACCTTGTGCATCTGGCTTACATGGGTACTACGGAATCAAACCTGGGTCTTTAGGCTTCACAGGCAAGTGCCTTAACCGCTAAGCCATCTCTCCAGCCCAGCAGACCTTAATTCTTCATCTGTCTGTCTTTCTATCTATCTTCTATCTTCATATATTTATTATTTATTTGCAAGCTGAGAGAGAGAATAGCCATGGCAGGGCTCTTGCCACTGCAAATGAACCCCAGATGTGTGCACTACTTTGTGCATCTTGCTTTTTGTGGGTACTAGGGAATCAAACCCAGACCATCAGGCTTTGTAAAAAAGTACCCTTAACTGCTGAGCCATCTCTCCAGCACCAAGGTCTCTAGCCCTGCAAACAAATTCTAGATGCTTACAGCACCTTGTACATCTGGCTTACGTGGGTCCTGGGGAATTGAACCTGGGTCCTTTGGCTTTGCAGGCAAGCACCTTAACTGCTAAGTCATCTCTCTAGCCCTCATTAAAAAAAAAAAATTTATATATTTGAGAGGGAGAATAGGCATGCCAGGGCCTACAGCCACTGCAAATTAACTCCAGATGCATGCACCACCCTGTGCATCTGGCTTATGTGGGACTGGGGGATCGAACTTGGGTCCTTAGGCTTTACAGGCAAGTGCCTTAACTGCTAAGCCATCTCTCCAGCCCCCTATCTTCTATTTTTGAGATAAGATCTCATGTAACCCAGGTTGGCCTCAAACTTGCTATGGCTGACCATGAACTTCTGATCATCCTGTCTATTTTCAGAGGGCTGTGATTATGGGCGTGAGTGACCACACCCAGTTTGATGTGGTGTAAGGATCAAACCTAGGGCTTCCTGGTTACTAAGCAAGCACTATACCAATTGAGCTCCATAACTGAGCTCCATCCTGAGCCTGTTCTAATTTTTTTTTCCCTTGAGAGAAAGAGGCAGAGAAAGAGAGAATGGGGGCACCAGGGCCTCTAGCCACTGCAAAGAAACTCCAGAGGCATGTGCCACCTTGTGCATCCATCTGGCTTACATGGGTATTGGGGGATCAAACCTGGGTCTGTAGGCTTTGCAGGCAAGTGCCTTAACTGCTAAGTCATCTGTCCAGTCCAATTTTTTTTTTTTGAGGCAAGGCCAACAGACTGCCTTTGTTTTTTTAATTTAATTTTTGTTATTAATTATGTCCATGATTGTAGACAATATCCTATTGTAATGCCGTCTCTCCCCCCACTTTGTCCTTTGAAACTCCATTTTTCATCATATCCCCTCACCATCTCAATCAGTCTCTTTCATTTTGACGTCATCATCTTTTCCTCCTATTATGACGGTCTTGTGTAGGTGGTGTCAGCCACCGTGAGGTCATGGATATCCAGGCCATTTTGTGTCTGAGGGGAGCACATTGTAAGGAGTCCTACCCTTTCTTTGGCTCTTATATTCTTTCCGCTACCTCTTCCACAATGGATCCTGAGCCTTGGAAGATGTGATAGAGATACTGCAGTGCTGAGCACTCCTGTCACTTCTTTCCAGCACTATGATGCCTTCTGAGTCATCCCAAGGTTACTGCCATCTGAAAAGAGAAGGTTCTCTAACAAAAGTGAGAGTAGCATTAATATATGGGTATGAACATTAACAGAAGCGCTTACTGGGCAGTTTGATGAGCATAGTATATGCATTTAGCCAGACACCAGCAGACGTTATACTCCTAGGGCTCATGACTACCCTTGTTGTAGGTTTTCAGTATTAGGGATGTATTCCTTCCCATGGAGTGGGCTTCCAGTCCAATTAGAGGGCAGTTGGTTTCTACCATGACAGATGTGCCACTATTGCACCCGTTGGCTCATTTGGCCTGGCTGGCAAAATATAAGGCTTGCAGTGTCCAGTGTTGAGTAACTTCACTGGTGATTTCTATCTCTCCCATTGAACTGCATGCAGAATGGCTTCTTCCAGCTTCCTGTCAGCTGGTCTACATAGAGGAGGTTATCAGCTCAGTTCCAGCAGGATTTCTTTTTTTTTTTTTTTTAATGGAAGACATTTTATTTTTTATTTTTTTAATCTTTATTAACATCTTCCATGATTATAAAAAATATCCCATGGTAATACCCTCCCTCCCCCCTATTTTTAGGTTTTTTTTCTCAGTTTTTATTAACATTTTCCATGATTATAAAAAATATCCCATGGTAATACCCTCCTTCCCCCTACTTTCCCCTTTGAAATTCCATTCTCCATCATATCCCCTCCCCATCTCAATCAGTCTCTCTTTTATTTTGATGTCATGATCTTTTCCTCCTCTTATGATGGTCTTGTGTAGGTAGTGTCAGGCACTATGAGGTCATGGATATCCAGGCCATTTTATGTCTGAAGGGAAGACGTTGTAAGGAGTCCTATCCTTCCTTTGGCTCTTACATTCTTTCCGCCACCTCTTCCGCATTGGACCCTGAGCCTTGGAAGATGTGATCGAGATGTTACTCAGTACTCCAGTCACTTCTTTCCAGCACTATGATACCTTCGGAGTCATCCCAAGGTCACTGCCATCTGAAAAGAGAAAATTCTCTACCCAAAATGAGAGTAGCATTAATATAAGGGTATAAATATTAAGAGAAGTGCTTACTGGGCAGTTTGATAAGCATAGTATATACCTTTTTCCAGACATCAGCATATGTTACACCCCTAGGGCTCATGACTACCCCTGTTTTAAGTTTTCAGTATCAGGGATGTATTCCGCCCCATGGAGCGGTCCTCCAGTCCAATTAGAGGGCAGTTGGTTTCCACCATGACAGACGTGCCACTATTGCGCCTGTTGGCTCATTTGGCCTGGCTGGCCAATTATAAGGCTTGCAGTATTCACTGTTGAGTATCTTCACTGGTGGTATCTCTTTCTCCCATTGAACTACATGTAGAATGGCTTCTTCCAGCTTTCTCTTAGTCCAGCAGGATTTCTCAGTGGCCTTGCAGCCCAAGTATGTGGAGTCTTCAGCAATAGGGTCTTACCATCTATTGCTGGTGGGAAACCAAGGGCCTCGACAGTGGCCTGTTATGGTTTGGGGGCATCAGTGACCTCCCTGGCCAACAACTCACTGGAAGGTATCCCATCCCTGGCACTGAAAATTTTCTAGCAACAATCTATGACTCCTGAGTGTTCCATTGTCCCAAAAAGTAGGTTTCCATATGATTTATTTATATCCTCTTAGATTTTGATTAGCCCTCCCTCCACCTTTCCTTTACTCAGTCTCTTCCCCTGACCTCACTTGGGCCTTTTCACCCCCATTAATCTCTTCTTTTACTTACATACATACAATACCATCCTATTAAGTACCCCCCTCCCTTCCTTTCTCTTCACTTTATATCTCTTTTCTAGCTTACTGGCCTTTGCTACTGAGTTTTTCTTCCTATTCACACAGAAGTCCAGTCATCTGTGGCTAGGATCCATATATGAGAGAGAACATGTGACATTTGGCTTTCTGGGTCTGGGTTACCTCACTTAGTATAATCCTTTCCAGATCCACTCATTTTCCTGCAAATTTCATAACTTCAGTTTTCTTTACCGCTGAGTAGAACTCCATTGTATAAATGTGCCATATCTTCATTATCCACTTATCAGTTAAGGTACATCTAGGCTGGCCAGTAGAGTCTTTAGGGTTCTTTATGTATAGAATCTTATCATCTGCAAATAATGATAACTTGATCTCTTCTTTTCCAATTTGTATCCCTTTTATGTGTGTCTGTTGCCTTATTGCTATGGCTAAGATTCTAGTACTATATTAAATAAAAGTGGGGACAGTGGACTCCCTTGTCTTGTTCCTGATTTTATTGGAAAAACTTCCAGTTTTTTTTTTTTTTAATGTGTGTGTGAGAGAGAGAGAATTGGTGCGCCAGGGCCTCCAGCCACTGCAGTGAAACTCCAGATACTTGTGCCCCCTTGTGCAACTTATGTGCTTGCATCACTGTGCATCTGGCTTATATGGGACCTGGAGAGTCAAACATGAGTCCTTAGGCTTCATAGGCAAGTACCTTAACTGCTAACCTGTCTCTCCTGCCCTGTTTTAATTTTTCTAATTGTCATGCACTTGTACTTGTGTGTGCCTGTGTTTGTGTGTATATGTGTGTGGTCCTAGGGATTAGAAACAGCCTTGAGCATGCTAGGCAAGCATTCTACCACTGAGCTATACTCCCTGTGTTCTAATTGTACATATTTACAGAGCTTGATCCACTTGATACATGTATACCATATGTAATGTTCAAATCACAGTAGGTAGCATTTCCAACTTTTTATCCTTTCTATGCATTTGAATCTTGAGGCTTTTCCAGCTATTTTGAAGTATATAATAAATTGATATTGATTTTTTTTTTTTTTTCAAGGTAGGGTCCACTCTAGCTCAGGCTGACCTGGAATTAATTAACTATGTAGTCTCAGGGTGGCCTCAAACTCATGGCGATTCTCCTACCTCTGCCTCCTGAGTGCTGGGATTAAAGGTGTGTGCCACCACGCCCAGTTTTGATTTTCTTGTATGAGATCAATCTCCCTTTTTCCTTTTATGAGGAAGGGTCTTGTGTAGCTCAGGCTGGCCTTGAAGTCATTATATAGCTAAAGATATCCTTGAGCTCCTGATTCTTTTGCTTCTACCTCTGCTTCTACCAAGCACAAGAACATTAAAACAAACAAACAAACAAACAAAAAAACCTCTCGCATGATATGTGTCTTTTTGTGTCTGATTGATCTTTTTTTTTTTTTTTTTGAGGTAGGGTCTCGCTCTAGCCCAAGCTGACCTGGAATTTGTAGTCTCAGGGTGGCCTTGAACTCAAAGCACTCCTCCCGAGTGGTAGAATTAAAGGTGTGTACCACTATCTTTAGAGAAACACTAGATAGCTTTATTATTATTATTATTATTATTATTATCATTATTATTGTATTTATTTATTTGAGAGAGAATGAGATAAAGAGGCTGAGAAAGACTGAGAGAGAGAGGATGAATGGGAGTGCCAGGGCCTCCAGCCACTGCACACAAACTCCATTCCATGTGCCACTGTACATCTTTGTATCTGGTATATGTTGGTACTGGGGAATCAAACCTGGGTCCTTAGGCTTGGCAGGTAAGTGCCTTAACCACTAAGTCGTCTCTCCCAGCCTAGGTACGTGTTTTTAATCCACATTTTATTTTAATAAAAGAAACTGAGGCCAAAATAAGTTTAAGTGAAGCAGGTAAGATAGCTTAGTTAGAAATAAAAGTCAAGATTTGAAGCCGGGCATGGTGGCGCACGCCTTTAATCCCAGCACTCGGAAGGCAGAGGTAGGAGGATCGCCGTGAGTTCGAGGCCACCCTGAGAATGCAGAGTGAATTCCAAGTCAGCCTAATCTAGAGTGAGGCCCTACCTCGAAAAACAAAAACAAAAACAAAACAAAATAAAAAAAGTCAAGATTTGAACTTGTTTTTTTTTTTTTTTTTTTTTGTTATTGTTGCTTTTTTTATAATAGGATCTCACTCTAGCCCAGGCTGTCCTGGAACTTTCTCAGTAGTTCCAGGTGGCCTCGTACTCACAGTGATCCTCCTACCTTTATCCCCCAAGTTCTGGGACTAAAGATGTGTGCCACCATACCTGGCAAGATTTGAAATCTTATGTCTTAGGTTCTAAGGGCAAATTGGAGATCACAATGATAGGCTGGATTTTTTTTTTTTTTTTTGGTTTTTTGAGGTAGGGTCTCACTCTAGCCCAGGCTGACCTGGAATTCACTATGGAGTCTCAGGGTGGCCTCGAACTCACGGCAATCCTTCTACCTCTGCCTTCCGAGTGCTGGGATTAAAGGCGTGCCCCACCACGCCCGGCTAGGCTGGATTTTTTTTTTTCCCCTGAGGTAGGGATTCACTGTAGCTGAGGCTAACCTGGAATTCACTATGTAGTCTCAGGGTGGCCTCGAACTCATGATGATCCACCTACCTTTGCCTTCCAAGTGCTGGAATTAAAGGCGTGTGCCACCATGCTCGGCTTGGGAATTTTTTAAAAAAATATTTTATTTATTTATTTATTTATGAGATAGGGAGAGAGGAAGAGGCAGGTAGAGAGAAAGAGAGAATGGGTGCTCCAGGGCCTCCAGCCACCGTAAACGAACTCCAGATGCATGTGCCCCCTTGTGCATCAGGCTTATGTGGATCCTGGGGAATCGAACAAGGCTTCTTTGGCTTTGCAGGCAAACGCCTTAACCGCTAAGCCATTTCCCCAGCCCTGGAATTTTTTTTTAATTTTATTATGTCTTTATTTCAGAGAGAGCAGTTGGGGAGAGTACACCAGGGCTTCTTGCCACTGCTAAGGAACTCTGGATATATGTACTATCGTGCATCTGACTTTGTGTGGGTATTGAGAAATCTGATTCCAGGTCAGCAGGCTTTGCAAACAAGTGCTTTTAACCTGCTGAGCCATCTCCCCAGCCCCTGGAAAATAATTTTGATGACAAGAGATCAGCACTTTAAGCTGGGTGTGGTGGCACATGTCTTTAATCCCAGCACTTGGGAGGCAGAGGTAGGAGGATTGCCGTGAGTTCAAGGCCACCCTGAGACCACATAGTGAATTGTAGGTCAGAGTGAGCTACAGTGAGACCCTACCTCGGGAAAAAAAAGAGAGAGCAGCCCTTAAAATCAAAGTAACTGGGCATAGTATGCATGCTTGTAATATCAGTAGTTGGCAGATGGAAGCAGGAGAGGGTCAGGAGTTCAGGGTCATCCTTGACTCCATAGTGTGTTTATAGCCTGCCTGGGCTACATGAAACCCTGTTTCAAAAAACAAAAAGTAGCACTGGAGGGATTGCCTAGCAGTTAAGGTGTTTGCCTGCAAAGCCAAAGGATAGGTTTGATTCCCCAGGACCCACATTAGCCAGATGCACAAAGGGGCACACGTGTCTCGAGACGTCTGCAGTGGCTGGAGTGCCCATTCTCTCTCCCTCTTTCTCTGTGAAATAAATAAATAAATAAATAAATAAATAAATAATTAAAATATTAAAAAAAGTAAACCAAAACAAAAAAGGTATGATGTGACTCTTGATAAGTAGAGTCAGGTAGATCAGGTGGTCATAATTGTCATTTTTGGCTACATATGGAATTTGCAGGCCAGCTTGAGCTGTATGATACCCTGTCTCAAAAAACTAAAACAGTAAATTAAGTAGACTGGACTGTAGTTCAGTGTTAAGAGTATCTCCCTACCATGCAGGAGTCAATCCCTAGTATAAAAAGGTGAAAAAAGCCAGGCATAATGTAAATGCTTGGCCTGAACCTACCTGAGGACCATTCTCTTATATACCTGTAGAGTGGAATTTTAGTTGTTTTGGGTGGAGATATAAATTATCTTGGCTGGGAAAAAAAAAAAAAATCCTAGCACTGGGATAGAGAAATGGCTTAGCGGCTAAGGCATTTGCCTGCGAAGCCAAAGAACCGAGGTTCGATTCCCCAGGACCCACGTAAGCCAGATGCACAAAGGACACATGCATCTGGAGTTCATTTGCAGTGGCTAGAGGCTGTGATGTGCCCATTCTCCCTGTCTCTGTCTCTCTTCTCTTCTCCCTCTTCTCTTCTCTTCTCTTCTCTTCTCTTCTCTCTCTCTCTCTCTCTCTCTCCATGTAAATAAATAAATAAAATTTAAAAAATTCCTAGCACTTAGGAGCCTGAAGCAGGAGGATTGCCTCAAGTTCAAGGACAGTTTGGGTTACATACTGAGTTCTAGGCCAGCCTAAGCTACAGAGTAAGACGCTGTTGGAAAATAATCAAATAAAAGGAAAAAAATAATCCAAGCTGAGCATGGTGGCACACAGCCTTAATCCCAGCACTTGGGAGGCAGTGGTAGGAGGATTATTGTGAGTTCAAGGCCAGCTTGGGACTACAGAGTGAGTTCTGGGACAGCCTGGGCTACCTTGAACCCCTCCCCCAATCCAAAAAACAAATATATCAAACTGCTTTGTTACTATACTATTACCCTGATTTTAAGTTTCTTTTTTTTTTTTTCACAGATTCTGTGCCATAAATACCTTATTGGTGTGTTGGCATATTTGACAGAACTGGCAATTTTTCAAATCGAGTGAGGCCTTGCATGGACTATAAATTATGGATTATGCACCTTTTGATGATTTGCTAAATTGGTATGCCAAGTGGGACAGCAGGAGGAATGGTCATGGTGCTTCTGGAGTTGCCTACGAGGATTTAGAACAAAGAATGTGGTAATGCATGAGCCATAGCATGTGCTGTGTACCAGTTATATTGCTGTGAGATGCTAGTCTCTAGAAAAGGCCGAGTTGTAGCCGGGTGTGGTGGCACACACCTTTAATTCCAGCACTTGGAAGGCCAAGATAGGAGGATCGCTGGGAGTACCAGGTCAGCCTGGCTAGAGCAAGACCCTACCTCGAAAACAAAACAAAAAACCGAGTTGTTAATTTGTTGGTCATCTTTTTTTAAAAGTCTATATAATGTTTGTGTTAAACTTAGGACCCAATTAAATATATTTTAAATTGGGTGCTTCTGATTTAGGCCTTTAATATTTATACCCCTTTTAAACATTTTAGATTTGCACTAAGAGAAAAATTTTATCTTTATTTTTTTTTTTTGGAAGGAGGGTTCTTTTTTTGTCCAGTACTGGGGCTCAAACTTAGGGCCTTATACATGCTAGAGAAGTTCCACCAGGCTGTTTCCCTAGCCCATTTAAAAAACTAAAACATAGCCGGGCTTGGTGGCACATGCCTTTAATCCCAGCACTTGGGAGGCAGAGGTAGGAGGATCACTGTGAGTTCGAGGCCACCCTGAAACTACATAGTTAATTCCAGGTCAGCCTGAGCCAGAGTGAGACCCTACCTCGAAAAACAAAACTAAAAAACTAAAACATAAAGAAACAAGGACTTATGTAGCCTTGACTGGCCTTGAACTTGTGATGTAATTAAATGTGACCATGGACATGTACTCCTGCCTCTACCTCCTGAGTACTGGGATTACAGGGATATGCCAATGCACCTGGTTTATGTGGTGCTGGGATTGACCAGGGCTTTGTACATGCTAGACAAGCACTCTATCAATTGAGGTGTATCCCCATTCCAAGACATTTTTTCCTAGCATTGTTCTGCTGTAGGGAACTTGCCATCAAAAGCCTCTCAAAAGAAAAATATAGATAAATATGCTTTAAGCCACTGATATTCTTTTGTTTTTAATACTGGTTTGGTCCTATTGCAATGTTGAATTAAATATACCCTTTTAAAATGATGTGGTGTTTTTCAATGTCTTTTTTTGGGGGGGGTCTGTTGAGGCAGGGTCTCACTCTAGCCCAGGCTGACCTGGAGCTCATGGTTATCTCCTAACTCGGCTTCCTAAATGCTGCTCAGTGTCTTAATGACATCTCAAAGAAAAAACAAACAAACAAACAAACAAACAAAAGAAGGCTGGAGAGATGGCTCAGTAGTTAAAGGCACTTGCTTGCTCCTGCTGGCTTGGATTTATTTCCTCAGTACCCATGTAAAGCCAAATGCACAAAGTGGCATATGAGTCTAGAGTTAATTTGTAGCAGTAGCAAGAGGCCCTGGTGTATCCATTCATCCATCTATTCTGTCTCTCACAAATAAAATTTTTTTATAGTTTATTTGCATGTGCACTTGCTTGTGTGTGTGTGTGAGATGTGTGTGTATATGTATGGTATGTATGTATGTATGGCCATGCCAGAGCCTCTTGACCCTGCAAACGAACACTTGAGTCCACTTTTTACACCTGGCTTATGTGGGAGGCTTGGAAATTGAACCCCAGGTCCTCAGGCTTTGTAAGAACGTACCTCTAACCATTGAGCAATCTTCCCAGCCTTCCCCCCCGCCACACCTTTTTTTTTTTTTCCAAGGTAGGGTCTCACTTTAGGCCAGGCTGACCTGGAATTCACTATGGAGTCTCAGGGTGGTCTCAAACTCACGGCAATCCTCCTACCTCTGCCTCTCGTGGTGGGACTAAAGGCGTGTGCCACCACAACCAGCTTAATGACATTTTTAAATTAGCGTTTCAGTAGTGGAAAGTTTTAGGCTTTTTGTGTAGTACTCAGGATACAAACGAACACTGTGAGCTCCTTTTAAGGGAAGAAATTATTTTGTTTAACCTTCATTTTTGAAACAGAGTTTAGTAAATGCCTGAAGACAAAATGAATTTTTTCTTTTTTTTTTTTCCGGGGAGGGG
This sequence comes from Dipus sagitta, assembly GCA_036346955.1. Classification (NCBI taxonomy): domain Eukaryota; kingdom Metazoa; phylum Chordata; class Mammalia; order Rodentia; family Dipodidae; genus Dipus; species Dipus sagitta. The sequence goes on along the minus strand of CM070770.1, from coordinate 299,473,401 downwards.
GAGGTGGGAGGGAATGGACATGCCAGGGCTTCTTGCTACTGCACAAGAACTCTGGACACATGCACCACTTGGTGCATCTGGCTTATGTGGGTACTGGGGAATCGAACCTAGCCATTAGACTTTGCAAGCAAGTACCTTAAACCAACCTCTGAACCAGCTCTCCAGCCCTAAATGAATTTTTAATTTTTATTTATTTATTTATTTGACTGAAAAGAGGGAGAGAGAGAGAAAATGGGTGCACTGGGAACTCCAGCCACTGAAAATGAACTCCAGATGTATGTGCCCCCTTGTGCATCTGGCTAACATGGGTCCTGGGGAATTGAACCTGGGTCCTTTGGGTTTGCAGGCAAATGCCTTAACTGCTAAGCCATCCCTCCAGCCCCCTAAATGAATTTCTAAAAGTACTGTGTATGGTATATGCAGGTGTGTGCATGTGCCAGTGTGAGAGCCCTGTGCTATGCATGTATGTGTGGAGGCCAGACTAGAACATTGAATGTCCTCCTCTATCACTCTTCCACCTTATTTCTGTGAGATGGAGTCTCTCACTGAACCTGGAGCTGCTATTTTTCAGTTAGCTTAGATGACCAGCAACCTCTTTAGCATTGGGGTTACAAGAATGTGTGGCCCTGCTTAGCTTTTTTTTTTTTTTTTTTCTTTTTAGATTTTTCGAGGCAAGGTCTCACTTTAGCCTAGGCTGACCTGTAGCTTCAGGTTAGCCTTGAACTCACATAGACCTTTCTTCCTCAGCCTCCTGAGTGCTGGGATTAAATGTATGTGCCACCACACGCTGCTTCCTACTTAGCTTTTTCTGTGGCTACTGGGGATTGAACTCTGTTCCTCATGTTTGTATAGCAAGCACTCTTACCTGCTGAGTCATCTCCCTAGTCTTTAACTGAATTTTTGTCAATTTAATCTATTTTACAGATGAAAATTATGAAATGGAACAACTCAGAGACTATAGTAGTCTATCTAAATCTTACTTAAGATTTTGCTTCACTTTCAAAACAGTGTTTTTTTGTGTTTTGAGACAGGTTCTCATGTAACCCAGGCTGGTCTCATGGTATACAGGCAAAGATGACCTTGAACCTAGAATCTCCTGCCTCTACACTCCACATGCTGCTATCAAAGCATGCACTACTACACCTGGTTTGTGTTAGGCTGAGGATCAAACCCAGGACTTTGTGCATGCTAGTCAAGTATTCTACCAATGGAGCTATGTCCTCAGCTCCCAAAGCATGGTTTTTTTGTTTGTTTTGTTTTGTTTTTAATCATCTGTTTCAGGGGTGTCCAATATTTTGACTGTTTGGGCCATATTGGAAGAATTGTCTTGGACCACACATTAAATACACAAACACTAATGGAAGCAAATGAACAAAAAATAGCTCTGACTTTAATTTTCATGGTATGTGCCACCACAGGTAAGCAAAAATGTCCTCACATGATAATTTAATTCTGTGATGTCTCACTTGGAGACTTAAAATTGTCAAGCAGGTTCCAAGTTTCAGTCAGAGTAAATGAGTATATCTAGGTAATCAAACATCTTTGATGTTTTATTTATTTATTTATTTTGGTCCTGGAATTCACAGGGTGGCCTCAAACTCACGGTGATTCTCCTACCTGTGCCTCCCGAGTGCTGGGATTAAAGGCGTGTGTCACCACACCTGTTTTGTTCTAAAAGAAAAGAGGGCAATATGAAACTAGTGGTGTATTTGACGCTAGCATCAGTATCTGGTTTATGGCAGTAGCTGCAATGCTGATTTTCCTGCTAGAGTTCTTCATCACAAATATAGATGCTGCCAAACAGCCAGGATGTAAATATGGTGTGATAATAAAGTAAAGACACTTATCTCAGGGAAAACAGGACTTATAAAAAGTCTAGTAGAGTCATGATCAAATTTTCCCTAAGGTAAATGTCAGATTGTAGCTCAAGGCATTCTACTTTTTTTTTTCTTTTTTCTTTTGTTTTTTATTTGAGGTAGGGTTTCGCTCTAGCTCAGGCTGACCTGAAGTTCACTGTGTACTCTGAAACTAATGACAGTCCTCCTACCTCTGTCTCCCGAGTGCTGGGATTAAAGGCGTGCGCCACCACGCTCAGCAAGGCATTTTACTTGAAAATCAGCAGGTAATAATACTTATGGAAAATGGGGTTGCAAATACACCAAAGTCTTCTTTCCCCAGAAATCTTTTTTTATTATTATTTTTTGTTCATTTTTATTTATTTGAGAGCGACAGAGAGAGAGAGAGAGAGAATGGGCACACCAGGGCATCCAGCCACTGCAAACGAATTCCAGATGTGTGCACCCCCTTGTGCATCTGGCTAACGTGGGTCCTGGGGAATCGAGCCTCAAACCAGGGTCCGTAGGCTTCACAGGCAAGCGCTTAACCACTAAGCCATCTCTCCAACCCCTCCTCAGAAATCTTGAAATCTTCAGATGCTTATGTCAAGTCAAAAAAAAAGAAAGCTACAGTTTTCACTGTTCAGGCCTGTGTTTAGCCAGTGTGTCAGTATGCATAAAGTTGCAGTAAAAAATACATCCTTATTTGAGGAAAAGAGACATTTTCTTTATCAGGGTAGCTGACCTTAAGCCACCTGTGCTCCTGTAAATAATCCCAATTGAACTCTGGTTCATCAAGCTACACTTGCACGGAATCATTTCTTCGTTTCTGTCGTCAGTGCCCTGAAGTGAGTAGACATTTGTTCACATCTCCCAGAAAGGGGTAGGAACCTTGAAAGCAGGGTTTGTGTTCTTCATACTAGCTGCTCATGCAGCATGATGCTGAGGGTGGATTATCAAGTTTAGCGGGAGAAGCATGAGGCACGTGTACTAATCCAGTAAGCATACTTCTAAATAACATTAAATGCTTCCCGAGTGCTTGAAAAGTTAGAACATTATTAATAGTCACTGAAGCCAGGTGTGGTGGTACACGCCTTTAATCCCAGCACTCGGGAGGCGGAGGTAGGAGAGTCACCTTCAGTTCAAGACCACCCTGAGACTTTGTAGTGAATTCTAGGTCCGCCTGAGCTACAGTGAGACCCTACCTCGAAAAACCAAAAAAAAAAAAAAAAAAAAGTCACTGAGTTTCACTCGTCAAGTCATCATGAGCACGTGAAATAAAAACACACTGGAAGCCACGTAGTGATAAAACTGAAGCCATACATGGACAAATAGTGAGAGGTACATAGGTTTTATTTTGTGTGACGTGGCACATGCTATTATCTACAAAATTCACTTGCTTTTCAATTTCACAAGGTCCCTTTTCACTCATACCCACAAGAACTGATAAGTTAATACACGCAGTAATCTCAGTGTCTCCCTAAAATGTTTAGTACTTATGAGGTGACTGTTTTGTAGTTAACTATTACTCTATTTTCTTTTTTTTTTAAGTTAAAAAATATATTTATGAAGCTGGGTATGGTGGCGCATGCCTTTAATCCCAGCACTCAGGAGACAGAGGTAGGAGGATTATCATGAGTTCGAGGCCACCCTGAGACTACGTAGTTAATTCCAGGTCAGCCTGAGCTAGAGTGAGACCCTACCTCAAAAAACAAAACAAAATTATTTATTTGAGAAGAGGAGAAAGAGAGGGGATGGGTATGGTAGGGCCTCCTGCTGCTGCAAACTACTGCAGACATGTACCAGTTTGTGTATTTGGCTTTATGTGGCTGCAGGGGAATTGAACCCAGGCCATCAGGTTTTTCAAGAAAGAACCTTTAACTACTGAGCCATCTCTCCACTCCCTCCCCCGCTTTTTTTTTTTTTAATTTATTTATTTGTAAACAGAGAGAGATAGAAGACAGATAGAGAGAGAATGGGCATGCAAGGGCCTCTAGCCACTGCAAACGAACTCCAGACACATGTGCCCCTTGTGCATCTGGCTTACGTGGGTCCTGGGGAATTGAACCTGGGTCCTTTGGCTTTGCAGGCAAACGCCTTAACCACTAAGCCATCTCTTCAGCCCAAATATTTTATTTATTTGCACTCAGAGAAGAGAGACAGATAAGGTAATGGGCACATCAGGGCCTCTAGCAACTGCAAAGGAACTCCAGGTGCAATCTCCACTTTATGGATCTGACTTTATGTGAGTATTGGGGAATCAAACCCCAGTTGTTAGACTTTGCAGGCAAATGCCTTAACCACTGCACCACCTCTGCAGTCCTTTTTTCAAAACTTTTTTTTGTTTTGTTTTGATTTTTGTTTTTGTTTTTTGAGGTATGGTCTCACTCTAGTCCAGGCTGACCTGGAACTCACTATGTACTCTCAGGGTGGCCTTGAACTCACGGCAATATACCTACTTCTGTCTCCCAAGTGCTGGGATTAAAGGCATGCGTCACCATGCCCCGCAAGTTTTTTTTTTTTTAAAGAGAGAATTTGTGTGCCAGGGCCTCAGCCAGTACAATTGAACACCAGATGCTTGTGCCACCTAGTCAGCATGTGCAACCTTGCACTTGCCTCACCTTTGTGCATATGGCTTATGTGGGTTCTGGAGAGAGATTGAACATGGGTCCTTAGGCTTTGTAGGCAAATGCCTTAATTGGTAAGCCATCTCCCCAGCCCTCCTTTTTTTTTTTTCACGATGGGGGTTCTGGAGAAATGGGTTAGGGGTTGGAGCACTTGTCTGCAAAGCCAAAGGACCTAGATTCAATTCCCCAGGACCCACATAAGCCAAATGCACAAGGTGACTGTTACAGTGAGGTTTGCACTGCTAGCAGAGAACACCCGACCAAGAGTATCTTGTGGGAAAAAAGGGTTTATTTTGGCTTACAGACCCAAGGGGAAGCTCCATGATGGCAGGGAAAAGTGATGACATGAGCAGAGGGTGGACCTCACCTGGACAATATCAACAGAAGAGAGTACCAAACATTGGCAAGAGGAAGCTGGCTATAACACCTATAAGCCTGCCCCCCAAAATACACTGCCTCCAGGAGGATTCAAATCCCAAATTGCCATCAGCTGGTACCTAAGCATTCAGAGCATGTTTATGGGGGACACCTGAATCAAACCACCATAGTGATGCATGCCTTCCCTCTCTGCCCCCCCACCAATAAATAAAAATAAAATTAAAAACAAAAAGATAGGGTTTCACTTTAACCCAGGCTGACCTGAAACTCATTCTGTAGTCCCAGGCTGGCCTTGAACTCTGGGTGATCCTCTTATCTCTGCTTCCCAAATGCTGGCATTAAAGGCATATGCCACCACACCTGGCTTGGAAAATATTTTCAAACAAACATGGTATGGTTCTCATATCTGCTTCAGTGTTTAGTCTTCGATAATACATCATTTTGGCCAAAGTATATGAGAAATATGGCTCAATATGAAATTGGAAGGAGTGTTTTAATTTTTATTTTGGTTTTTCGAGGTAGGGTCTCACTCTAGCCCAGGCTGACCTGGAATTCACTGTGGAGTCTCAGGGTGACCTCGAACTCACGGCGATCCTTCTACCTCTGCCTCCCGAGTGCTGGGATTAAAGGCGTGTGCCACCACACCCGGCAAAATTCAAAAGTTTTCTTTTTTTTTGGTTTTTCGAAGTAGGGTCTCACTCTGGCCCAGGCTGACCTGGAATTCACTATGGAGTCTCAGGGTGGCCTTGAACTCATGGCAATCCTCCTACCTCTGCCTCCCAAGTGCTGGGATTAAAGGTGTGCACCACCACACCCGCCTCTTAATCATTTTTTTTCTGAGGTGGTTTTGCAAAGTTTTCTTGATAGTATAGAAGAATTTGACAAGTGACTGTTATAATCTAAACTATCCTGTTGCCATAAAATCTGCCTTATCTTGCACTTTGAATGGCTCTTTTACTAGACATGTAAGAAAACACGAAAACCTGGATGCCACATCCAGGTTCTGGCTGGCAGAGCAGGGGTTCTGTGGTGCTGACAAAAGCTGCCTTGTACTCTAGGCAATGAAGAGAATGGCCAACTGTGTCTCTGTCACGCAGTACCTGGGTTTTGAAAGCCCCCTGGATGATGGTGATAACGATGATGAGTGGAAGACCTTCCAGATCACCAACTGAGATGATAGGAATGAGTTCAACCCCCAAGTGGCAGCCCCACTGGAAGACCAAGGAAGAGGCCCCCTTCTGGGTGTAGGATGAGACTACACAGATGAGGAGAGACCCAGCTTCAGAGACCAAGACCCAAGTCTACTCTGCACCCATAAACTTTCAGACCTCAAGGAACTGGTGGCTGAGAATACGAGGAAGAGTCTGATGAGGAGGAAAAACCTGTTAAGCGGGACTTCCTGAAGGACTGCAGACCAAAGAAATAACCAGTGGGAGGTACTTAAGCTCAGTAAGGCTTTGCAGGAAGAACCAAGTCCTTCATGGACTTTGGCAACTGGGAGCTAGGAAAGACACACCAAAGGGATCAGACAGAAGCTGCTTCAGAAGATGAGACATGGCCCTGTTCAGACTGCACAAGTCATCACTAACCCACTTGAAGCCAGCTGGATAAAGGATAAAGGAGTCATGGGGGCCTATGTCTTGAAGAGGACCACCCTAGGAGACCAGGCCACTAGGAAAGGGTTATAAACGTGACGTGACTTTAGCAGTGCATCTGTCTATAACCAGGTTCTCACACTGCACCTCATTTGAAGCACAGGACTGCATTTCCTGTTCTCAGATCTGTGCAGTGGCTGCTAGACTTGGGTGACAGCTCCCGCCCAGCAGCAAGGGCTGGGATCACAGTGGGTGCAGTCTACAGCAGGAGGCCCCGCAGCCTGCTTCCTCATGATCTGCAGGTCCTCACTTCCCTGACAAGCAGACTCTTCCCGATGCCCACAGATTTCCTGAGTCCCTTCAGCCTTGATGCGAGGAACCAGGGGATGGAGGTATTTGTAAAGGTGTCCACGTACTGTGGAATCAGGTTCCTCCACGCGTCTCAATCTAAGCAGAAATGTCCAGACACAAAACATATTAGTCATGGAGACCCTTCAGATTGACCTTTCTATTCTACTGGTCACCTGTTGTCCTTTGGATGAGGGATAGGGTGTTTTGATTCAGACTCTTCTGTGGAGTGTTGGACTCTGATACTGAGAATAAAGGGGAAACTCTGAAAGGTTTTCCAGAACAGCCCCCAGGGGAGTGCTCCCTGACGGTACGGTGATGTCCAGTGCTCTGGAGCCTTAGGACTTTCCTCTGGCAGATGTCAAGGGATATTGTCACAGGGAGAAGCAGTATGGCTGTGTACCCTTGCTGCAGTCAGGGTTGCATTGCTGGTAGAAATCACCCAACCAAGAGCAGCTTCTGGGAAAGAGGTTTATTCTGGCTTACAGGCTCGAGGGGAAGCTCCACGATGGCAGGGGAAAACTATGGCATGAGCAGAGGGTGGACATCACCCCCTGGCCAACATAAGGTAGACAACAGCAACAGGAGAGTGTGCCAAACAATGGCATGGGGAAACTGGCTATAACACCCATAAGCCCGCCCCCAACAATACACTCACTCCAGAAGGCATTAATTCCCAAAACTCTATCAGCTGGGCCTCTAGCATTCAGAACACCTAAGTTTATGGGGGACACCTGAATCAAACCACCACAACCCTCTTTCAGATAGATGCCTTGGCAATGCAGAGATGATTTTTCTGCAGAGTCCTTGTCAACAACCTAGAAACCACACACACATGGCTTGCTCTAAGCTGGGCATGATATATGTCTGTAATTCCATCATGCAGGAGACTGAGGTTGGAGAATCATAATTTTGAGTTCAGCCTGGGTTAGTGAAACCCTGTTTCATAAAACAAATGTAAACTAGTTTTATAGATTATGTAAGTCTCCCATTTGCTGTATAATATTTTTAAACTATTCACCAATGTCATCACCAATCTACTCAAAAAAGTCTTGAGGGGCTGGAGAGATGGCATAGCGGTTAAGGCTCTTGCCTGCAAAACCAAAGGACCTAGGTTCGATTCCCCAGGAGCCATGTAAGCCAGATGCACAAGGGGGCTCATGTGTCTGGAGTTCATTTGTAGTGGCTGGAGGCCCTGGTGCACCCATTCTCTCTCCCTGCCTGTTTCTCTCCCTCTAGCTCTCAAATAAATAAAATTTTTAAAAATGTCTTGAAGTAGCCATCAAGCCCATAGTTGTCAATGCATTTTTCCCACATTCGCTCTTGAAAACTGAATCTTATCAGCAATAGTCTTATTTTTCCCAAAGTGATTAATTTGTTTTTGAGGAAACGTCTACCAAATACTTAAGCTTGGATTAGAATGGCATATATTCAAGGACTGAAATTTAGTAAAATGAATTTTTGTTGCTTCATGAGGATATTTATTTGCAATACTAGAGATTGAACACAAACATTCTTTTATTTTATTTTATTTTTTGTTTTTTTTTTTGAGGTAGGGTCTCACTCTGGCCCAGGCTGACCTGGAATTAACTACATAGTCTCAGGGTGTCCTCAAACTCATGGCGATCCTCCTACCTCTGCCTCCCGAGTACTGGGATTAAAGAAAGGCATGCGTCACCACGCCCGGCCCCTTTTCAGTATCAGCATGTATTCCCTCCTGTGGCGTTGGCTTCCAGTCCAATGAGAGTGATTTGTTTCCCCTGTAACAGACATGCCACTCTTGTACCCATTGGCTCATTTGGTCTGGCTGGCCAAACTTAAGGCTTGCAGAGTGCACTGTTGTTTATCTCCACTCTCTCTCTCATGAAGCTGCATGCAGCATAGCTTTTTCCAGCTTTCTATTAGCTGGTCTACAAGGAGGAGTTTTCAGCTCAGCTGCAGCAAGATACTCAGTGACCTTGCAGCTAGCCAAGCATATAGAGTCTTCAGCAATGCAGTCTTGCCATCTATTCCTGATGGGAAACCAAGAGCCTTGGCAGTGCCTGTAATGTTTTGGGGTCATCAGGGACTTCCCTGGCCAACAACTCACTAGAAGATATCCCATCCCTGGCACTGAAAATTTTCTAGTAACAATCTATGGCTTCTGGGTGTTCCATTGTCCAAAAAAGTAGGTTTCCATATGACTTATTCATACCTGCTTAGATTTTTTAAAACATAATTTCATGTTTATTTATTTATTAATTAAATATTTTATTTATTATTTGAGAGAGAGAGAGAGAGAGAGAGAGAGAGAATGGGCGTGCCAGGGCCTTTAGCCACTGCAGACGAACTCCAGATGCATGTGCCAACTTGTGCTTCTGGCTTACATGGGTACTGGGGAATCGAGCCTTGAACTAGGATCCTCAGGCTTCACAGGCAGGTAGGTGCTTAACTGCTAAACCATCTCTCCAGCCCTATTTTTATTTATTTATTTGCAAGGAGAGAGAGAGAAGAGAGACAGAGAATGGGCATGCCAAGGCCAGTAGCCACTGCAAACAAACTCCAGATGCATGTGTCCCTTCTGCATCTGGCTTACAAGGGTCCTGGGAAATCGAACCTGGGTCCTTTGGCTTTGCAAGCAAATGCCTTAACCACTGAGACATCTCTCTAGTCCTCTGCTTAATTTTTTTTAAAAATATTTATTTATTTACTTGAGAGAGAGAGAGAGAGTGAGAGAATGGGCCTGCCAGGGCCTCCAGCCACTGCAAATGAACAAGGTGCATGCGCCACCTTGTGCATCTGGTTTACATAGGTCCTGGGGAATCAAACCAAGGTCCTTTGGCTTTGCAGGCAAACGCCTTATCTACTAAGCCATCTCTCCAGCACGCCTGCTTAGATTTTGATTAAACCTCCCCCCCCCCCACACACACACCTTTCCTTTACTCAATCTCTTCCCCTGACCTTACTTAGGCCTCTCCACCACCTGTAATCTGTTCTACTTACATTTATACAATACCATCCCCTTAAGTCCTCCCCCTCTTCCCTCCCTTATGGCCCCTTTCTAGCTTACTGGCCTCTGCTACTGAATTTTATTCCAACTCACATATAAGTCCAAACATTTGTAACTACTATCCACATATGAGAGAGAACATGTGGTGCTTGGCTTTCTGGGTCTGGGTTGCCTTATTAAGTATAATCCTTTGAGGTCCATCCATTTCCCTGTAAATTTCATTTTTTTTTTTTTTACTATGCCAGAGATAGCAAGCATGCTACTTCACGAGGGATCGAGTGCTGAAGAGCTGCTTGACACAGTTCCAGCCCAGCTCTCTACGCCACAGAGATCTGTCATTTTCTGTATAATGTTTGTCTTTCTCTGTCTTTCACTTGGTATCCCAATCTCTAAGTTTACTTTTCCAGTAAAAATTGGTGTTGGTAAAGTGTTGGTCAATGTATCTGAAAAAGGCTCTGGCATAGAATTGGAAAAACAAGAAAATAGGTCGGAGATAATTGTTTTCCTTAAAGGCCTTAATTAAAGTCAGGCATGGAGTACAGTATACTTAGGAGGAAAAAAATGAACCTCCTGGAACAATGTAAAAATTGTTCTATGACTAATTTTTCTAAATTGTGGCAATTGCAGCAAACTATGACTCTTTACCAAGAATCCTTACAGAAAAACAACCGAAGTCAGAAAGAGTTCAATCGGGGGGACCAAAGTCTTAAGTATTGGAGGGACATGAAAAGGAAAATTCAAAATAAATGAAGGATAAATGGATCTACTGGATCAGTGATTAATGATGGGGACCCCATTTGTGGTTGTTTTGCCTCTCACCTTTAATATAGTAATTGAAAGTAGAAGTTCAGGATATCACAAGTGCTTGACCACACACACATGGGGAAAATGTGAAAACAGTTAATCATTATGGGGGCCTGACGACTTTACTTGAGGTGAATAATTATGGGATTGTTTGATGAAAAGAAAGAACAAAAAGTTTCTATGAATTCTGTGAAACTGTACCTTTCTTGAAGTTTGCTCTTACATGACGTGATCAGAAAATAAAAGACTGAGGCTAACAGCTGTGGCAGCAGAGAAGCAGGGAAAAACAGAGAAAAAGAAAAAAAAAAAAAAAGAGAAAAAGAAAAAACAAGAAAAAAGTAGAAAAATAGAAAAAGAAAAAAAAAAAGAAACAGAGAAGGAGGCAGAGAGAGAAAGATGGAAAAACTCAGCTGCCTTTAGCATTAGCCTGTCAGCTTGCACCAGAACTTGGCTTCGAGTCGTTATTTCGCCGATTCCTTTCACACCTCTCTTCGGGGACCCTCCTTCAAGCCAGGGCTGGACCCCGGCATTACCACTGAAGAGAACTGTATAAATGTGCCACATCTTCATTACTCACTCATCAGCTGAGAGACATCTAGGCTGGTTCCATTTCCTAGCTATTGTGAATACAGTGGCAATAAACACGGGTTTGTCCCTGCCTCAGCCTCCAAAGCCTCCTCTTCCCCACCATGGCCCCCAAAGCCACCTTTACCTTGAGGCTTGGCCCAGTCCATGTTAATTTTGTTTCCATCAATTTCACCATCTTCCAGTGATCTATTCTTGTATTCTGTTTGCATATATATATTTGGTTTTTTGTAGGGTCTCACTCTAGCCCAGGCTGACCTGGAATTCACTATGTTGTCACAGTGATCCTCCTACCTCTGCCTCCCAAGTGCTGGGATTAAGGTTGTGCGCCATCATGCCCAGCATTGTTTGCCAATATTTTGTATCTATGTTCATGAGTGAGATTGGTCTGTAATTTGTTTTTATTGTTCTGTCTTTGTCTGATTTTGGTATGAGGGTGATGCAGCTTCATAAAAGAAGTTTGGTAGCATTCCTTGCTTTTCTATTTTATGGAAAAGTTTGAGAAACATTGGTGTTAGTTCTTCCATGAATGTGTGGTAAAATTCACCAGTGAATCTATCTGGGCCTGGACTCTTTTTAATATCTTTTTATTTTTTATTTTTTTTGTTATTTTTATTTATTTATTTGAGAGCAACAGAGAGAAAGAGGCAGATAGAGAGAGGGAGAGAGAATGGGCGCGCCAGGGCCTCCAGCCACTGCAAACGAACTCCAGACGCGTGCACCCCCTTGTGCATCTGGCTAACGTGGGTCCTGGGGAGTCAAGCCTCGAACCGGGGTCCTTAGGCTTCACAGGCAAGCACTTAACCGCTAAGCCATCTCTCCAGCCCTTTAATATCTTTTTTAAAATTTTTATTTATTTATTTGCAAGCAGAGAGAGAGAAATAGAAGAGAGACAGACAGAGAGAGGATGGGCACGCCAGGGCCTGCAGCCACTGCAAACAAATTCCAGATGCATGTACCCCTTGTGCATCTGGCTTACGTGGGTCCTAGGGAATTGAACCTGGATCCTTTGGCTTTGCAGGCAAACACCTTAACCACTAAGCCATTTCTCTAGCCCCCCTGGACTCTTTTTAGTTGGGAGATTTTTTTTTTTTTTTTTTTGAGGTAGGGTCTCGTTGTAGCACAGGCTGACCTGGAATTCACTATGTAGTCTCAGGGTGGCCTTGAATTCAAGGGCGATCCTCCTCCCTCTGCCTCCCGAGTGCTGGGATTAAGTGTGCGACACCACGCCCGGCTAGATTTTTTTTTTTTTTTTGTAACTCCTTGGATCTATTTAAGTGATTAATTTCATCTTGATTTAATTTTGGTAGGTCATATAAATCAAGGAAATCATCCATCTCTTTCAGATTTTCAAATTTAGTGGACTATGTGTTCTTAAAAGTGCATCCTTATGATTTTTCTGAATTTCTTTGGTATCTGTTATAATGATGTCTCTTTTTTTTTATTTTTATTTTTATTTTTTATTTATTAGTCAGTTCTGTATTCAGCAAATACAGTCAGTTTGGTACCATTATTAGGCTCATCCGTGACCTACCCCCTCGCCTTGGCCCCTCCTTGTTGAGGTATACGGGTCATGCATTGTGGAGTTAGCCCACAGTTATGGCTAAGCTAAATGTCTCTGCATATCATGACCCAACATGTGACTCTGACATTCTTTCCGCCCCCTCTTCCGCAAAATTTCCCTGAGCCATGTTGGGTTCATTTTTGGTCTGCTTCAGTGATGAGGTGTTGAGGGCCTCTGAGGCTCTGGCTCTCTGATTTGGTAGGAGTTGATTTTTCTCTATGCTGATCTCCTTCCCCCTTGTGCTGGTGTCCGGTTCATCAGGAAAACAGCCCCCTTGCTTGTTTCTCCAAGTTTTCTTAGTTTCAGCCGGGGCCCTTTTGAGGTATGATGGGGTGGCTCTCTCCTTAGGGTCTACATCTATCTGAAAAAGAGAAGCAGATTCTCCAACGGAGAGTAAGTTAGCACCAGGACAAATGAGATAACCCTTACTTTTTTTTTTTTTATAGAGAATTTAATAGGTGTAGGCCCTCTTGTAGCCCACAATTGATAGTAGCTTGATACTGGAGAGTGGGCTTATGTTTGGATATGGTTCTGACTTGTTTCCCAGCTCCAGCTATGGGTCCCATACCGGTGAGGGGATCAGTTAGCCAAATTGAGAGCAGTTGGTTCCCCACCATGGCTGTGTGCCACCACTGCACTTGTGTGGGCATCACAATAAGTTATTTGCTGCTAAGTAGGTTAGACCATGCGTTGCTTCGATAGATATTTTTTTGGTTTCTATTTCATTAATTTCTGCCCTAATCTTAATTATTTCTTCACATCTGATTTTTGGTTTGCCTTGTTCTTTTTCCAAGGCCTTAAGGTGAAGCATTAAGTTGTTTACATGTGACCTTTCTAATTTCTTTTTTTGTTTGTTTGCTTTTTCAAGGTAGGGTCTTGCTTTAGCCCAGGATGACCTGGAATTCACTGTATAGTCTCAGGCTGGCCTCAAACTCACGGCTATCCTCATACCTCTGCCTCCTGAGTGCTGGGATTAAAGGTGTGCGCCATCATGCCCAGCTCTAATTTCTTTTTTCATTTTGGTTTCTCAAGATAGGGTCTCACTGTAGCCCAAGCTGACCTGGGACTCACTGGGTAGTTTCAGGGTGGCCTTGAACTCATGACAATCTTCCTACCTCTGGTTCCCGAGTGCTGGGATTAAAGGCGTGTGCCACCATGCCCAGCTTTTTGATTTCCTTCTTGATTTCTTTTTGTTGTTTTTTTTTAAATTTTTTTGTTTTTTATTTGAGAGTGACAGACAGACAGAGGGAGAAAGAGGCAGAGAGAGAGAGAGAGGGAGAATATGGGTGCATCAGGGCCTCCAGACACTGCAAATGAACTCCAGACGCATCTGGCTTACATGGGTACTGGGGAATCGAGCATTGAACCAGGATCCTTAGGCTTCACTGGCAAGTGCTTAACCATTAAGCCATCTCTGCAGCCCCCTTTCTTGATTTCTTCATGAACCCATCCCTCATTTAGTAGTGTATTGTTTAGTTTCCATGATTTGTTTATGTTCTGTAGCTTTTCTTGAGGTTGATTTGTAGTGTAATTCCATTGTGACCAGATAGAGTTCAAGGAATTATCTCAGTTTTCCTGTATTTGTTAAAGTTTGCTTTGCGTCCTAATATATGGTCTATTTTAGAGAATGTTCCATGCGCTGCTGAAAAAAATGTGTATTCTGTAGCATTCAGATGAAATGTGTTAGGTCCATTTTTTCTATGACCTCATTTAATTCAGATGCTTCTCTGTTTATTTTTTGTTGGGATGACCTGTCAATTGATGAGAGTGGGGTATTGAAGTCACCCACTACAACTGTGTTTGGTGTTATCTGTGACCTTAATGCTAATAGTGTTTGATGAAATTGGGAGTCCCCACGTTAGGTGCGCATATGTTTAGAACTGTAATGTCCTCCTGTTGGAGTGTTCCTTTAATCAACATAAAGTTACCTTCCTTATCTTTCCTAACTAATGTTGACATCTACCCTGTCATATATTAGGATAGTGACACCTGCTTGTTTTCTAGATCCATTTGCTTGAAATACCACTTTCCAACCTTTCACTCTAAGATAGTATCTGTCTTTTATGGAAAGGTAAGTTTCTTGGAAGCAACAAACAGAATGATCTTGCTTTTTAACCCAGTCTGCAAGCCCGTGTCTTTTGGTTGGGGCTCTGAGGCCACTGATATTGAGTTATAATTGAAAGGTGTATATTTATTCTTGCCATTCTTCTTGTTTTGTAGTTCTTCCTGTTTTTCTTTACTCTCTTGTATTAACTATTGAGTATGGTTTATTTTTTCCTGGCTCCTTATGTGTGGATTTTCATTTTATTTTACTGTATTTTATTTATTCCAGAGAGAGATTTAAAAAAAAAAAAAGGCAGAGAGAGGGCTGGAGAGATGGCTTACTGGTTAAAGTGCTTGCCTACAAAGCCAAAGAACCCAGGTTCAGTTCCCCAGAACCCACATAATCCAGATGCACAAGGTGGTGCATGCATCTGAAGTTTGTTTGCAATGGCTAGAGTTCTGTCTGTCTCCTCTGCTTGCAAATAAAAACAAAATAAAACAAAAAGACAGAGAGAAAGAAAGAGAGAAAAAAATGTGTGTACTAGGGCCTCCAGCCACTGTAAACGAACTCTAGATGCATGCACCACCTTGTGAATCTGGCTCATGTGGGTCCTGGGGAATCAAATCTGGATCTTTGGCTTTGCAGGTAAACATCTTAATTGCTGTCATCTCTTCGGCCCATGTGCTTGTTTTACTTTCTCTTCCGCATGGAGGATCCTTTCAAGTATTTTCTGTAGAGCTGGTTTCATGCTCATATATTCCTTTAGCCTGTTTTTGTTGTGGAATGTCCTTATTTGTCCATCAATTTGGATTTGTTAGCTTTGCTGGATAGAGTAATCTTGGTTGACAGTTGTCATTTTTCAGAACTTGGAATATGTCATTCCAGGCCCTTCTGGCTTAAAAAAATATATTTATTTTATTTATTAGAGAGAGAAATGCAGATAGAGAGAATGGACGCACCAGGGCCTTCAGCCACTACAAATGAACTTCAGATGCATGCACCACCTTGTGCATCTGGCTTATGTGGTTTCTGGGGAATCAAACCTGGGTCCTTTGGCTTCACAGGCAAGTGCCTTAACTGCTAAGCCATCTCTCCAGCCCCTTTCTGACTTCTAAAGTTTATGTTGAGTAATCTGTTATCTTGATGGGCTTGCCTTTGTATGTGAGTTGATTTTTCTAACTATTTTCAGTAAAATTTTTTGTGTGTTTTTTAGTTTAATTATAATATGATGTTGAAAGGGTTTATTTTATTTTATTTTTTTTGATTTTCAAGGTAGGGTCTCACTCTAGTCCAGGCTGACCTGGAATTCACTATGTACTCTCAGGGTGGCCTCGAACTCATGGTGATCCTCCTACCTCTGCCTCCCAAGTGCTGGGGTTAAAGGTGTGCGCCACCACACCTGGCTAAGAGTTTTGTTTGTTTTTTTTTTATTCCTTATTTTGTCTGTTCTAAAGGCTTCCTGTTTCTGTATTGCCATCAGTTTCCCTATTTGGGTGAAGTTTTCTCTTATGATTTTGTTGAAAATATTTGCTAAGGCTTTGGAGTGAAATTCTTCTCCTATTATGTCCTCAGTTCTTATGTTTGATCTCTTCATAGTGTCCCAAATGTCTTGAAATTCCCATTCATGCCTTCTCATTAGATTGTCTTTCTCTTTGTTGGACTGTTTTCGATCTGCCATCTGGTCTTCCAGTTTAGATATTCTGTCCTCTCCTTGATCCATTCTTCAGGTGAGACTTTCTACAGATTTCTCTTTTTTTAAATTTTTTTTATTTTTATTTTTTTTTTTACAGTCAGTTTGGTACCATTATTAGGCTCATCCGTGACCTACCCCCTCCCCTTGGCCCCTCCTTGTTGAGTATACGGGTCATGCATTGTGGAGTTAGCCCACAGTTATGGCTAAGCTAAATGTCTCTGCATATCATGACCCAACATGTGGCTCTGACATTCTTTCCGCCCCCTCTTCTGCAAAAATTCCCTGAGCCATGTTGGGTTCATTTTTGGTCTGCTTCAGGATGAGGTGTTGAGGGCCTCTGAGGCTCTGGCTCTCTGATTTGGTA
Organism: Dipus sagitta; assembly: GCA_036346955.1. Lineage (NCBI taxonomy): Eukaryota > Metazoa > Chordata > Mammalia > Rodentia > Dipodidae > Dipus > Dipus sagitta. The sequence continues at coordinate 299,456,575 of CM070770.1, read as the reverse complement.
GGAGTTGATTTTTCTCTGTGCTGATCTCCTTCTCCCTTGTGCTGGTATCCGGTTCATCAGGAAAACAGCCCCCTTGCTTGTTTCTCCAATTTTTCTTAGTTTCAGCCAGGGCCCTTTTGAGGTATGATGGGGTAGCTCTCTCCTTAGGATCTACATCTATCTGAAAAAGAGAAGCAGATTCTCCAACGGAGAGTAAGTTAGCATCGGGACAAATGAGATAACCCTTACCTTTTTTTAATAGAGAATTTAATAGGTGTAGGCCCTCTTGTAGCCCACAATTGATGGTAGCTTGATATTGGAGAGTGGGCTTATGTTTGGATATGGTTCTGACTTGTTTCCCAGCTCCAGCTATGGGTCCCATACCAGTGAGGGGATCAGTTAGCCGAATTGAGAGCAGTTGGTTCCCCACCATGGCTGTGTGCCACCACTGCACTTGTGTGGGCATCACAGCAAGTTATTTGCTGCTAAGTAGGTTAGACCATGCGTTGCTTCGACAGATATTGGTCATTTTCCCCCAGTCGCCCATGTAGCACCTTCTGGCACTAGACGCGCTGACTGTCTGGGGAGTGACTCTCTTCCAACTTCCAGCCATGCCATTCTATTTTGCATGTCAATCACATAAGGTGTCTTCAGCAGTAGGGTCTTATCACTAGCCTTTGGTGGGTCGTCAAGTACTCTGACAGAAATCTGTCTTTTAGGAAACCTTGTTGGTCTCTCTGATCAAAAGCTCATTGTGGATGATAGCCCCATGCTGGTTCTGGGAGTTACAGGTCAGTGCCTACTAAGAAAATGAGGAAAAAGATAACTAATACACAAGAGTTAGAGATAAGAGAGGGAGAGAGAGAGAGGGAGAGGGGAAGTGAGGGAGGGAAGATGTAGAAGATTAAGGTTAGTCTTGATCTGCTTAACTGGTCCCTGCTGTCTTCCCCTTCAGGTTTCTTGACTTTGAAACGAGGCTGGTGTAACTGGAAAAATCCCTCTACCTGGTTTCTGTTCCTGCAGCTCTGTGGCAGCCAGGTGGGCAGGTGTGGGGACTGGGGTGCCGGGGCCTCTGTTGGATTCTAGCCAGTTTCCTGCTTTCTAGAAGATCTGAGTCTCTCCTGCTTCTCTGCTGTGGTTGATAATAACTTACACACCTTCACTTTTTGGTAGAAGAGCATATTTTGCTATTTTTCTGCTTATTTTCCTCCCTAGGCTGCTTTGACGGGGCTACTATGCTGCCATCTTCCATTTTAATCTATTTTTTTTTGTTGTTGTTGTTGCTTTTCTTTTCCATCTACATGCTAGGTTAACAAATCTTGAGTCTTTTCCCCAGACTCTTACTCAGAGCATTTTCAGGAGGGCATCTTCTCTTCCACAGTAAAGAAGTATCCTTGGTAGTGTGGCTATTTTTTATTTTTTATTTTTTTTAAATTTGTTTTTCAAGGTAGGGTCTTACTCTAGCTCAGGCTGACCTGGAATTCACTATGTAGTCTCAGGGTGGCCTTGAACTCATGGCGATCCTACCTCTGCATCCCGAGTGCTGGGATTAAAGAGGTCCACACCCGGCTCTATTTTTAAAAAAATATTTATTATTTATTTCAGAGAGACGGGGGTGGGTGGGTGGCGGGAGGATAATAGGCATGCCAGGGCCTCCAGTTACTGCAAATGAACTTTGGATGCATGCGCCACCTTGTGCATCTGGCTTATGTGGGTCCTGGGGAATCGAACCTGAGTCCTTGGGCTTTGTAGGCAAGACCCTTAACTACTAAGCCATCTCTCTAGCCCTAGTGTTGCTAGTTTAAGGTAAAAAACAAAACTGGGATGCAATCATAATAGAAACAGGAACATGGACAACAGTAAAGAGCACAGAGTATTTGGCATCAGGGGATGTGGGTGTGAGGGTTAGGCCCTACCATCATTTTAACTTTTCTAAACTTCAGTGGATTTATTTATTTATGTTTGTTTTTGAGGTAGGGTCTCACTTTAGCTCAGGCTGACCTGGAATTCACTGTGTCATCTCACGGTGGCCTCGAACTCTGGGCAATCCTCCTACCTCTGCCTCCCGAGTGCTGGGATTAAAGGCGTGCGCCACCACACCCAGCTTCCGTGGATTTATTTATGAAAAGAAGATGAATGCTAACCCAATCTCTGCCCCAAGCTTTCTTTATGCAATTGTGGCAATCACCATGAATGTAGATTAGTGAGAATTGTATTTCATAGTAATGCCATTTTACAGAATACATTTCATTTAATGGTAAAGTGAGTGCCTTTAGAAGGAGAAAACCCCTCAATAGGCTATAGTAAAACCACAGACAGGGTTGCCCATGGCCTTGTACATGTTAGGTGCTCTACCCCTGAGCCACAGCCTCAGCTTATCATTATTCTTCAATCATTTCCACTGGGAGTGATTCCTGCTGGGGACTTTCTGACTAATGGAACAATCAACCCCTAGAACTTTCTTATTTCTTGTTTCTTTCCTTTTCCTCAACTATAATGATCATCACAGACCTGGCTAACATGGTTTTGCTTTGAAGACTGTTAATGATGCACAGTAAGGATCTCATGAAAGTTTTTTCATTTTTAAAATGTTTAGCCAGTCTTATTTAAAATCAATACTATTTGCCTGGCATGGTGGTACACACCTTTAATCCCAGTATTCAGGAAGCAGCAGTAGGAGTATCACTGAGAGTTCCAGGCCAGCGTGAGACTACATAGTGAATTCCAGGTCAGCCTGGGCTAGTTTAAGATCCTACCTTGTATCCAGCCCCGCAAAAAATAAATCAATACTATTTAAGGTCTGTTAGCTTTCTGTTAGAGTGACAAAATACCTGAGCTAATCAACTCAGAAATAGGGAAAGTTTACTCTGGCTAACACTTTTAGAGGTTTCAAGCCACAGGCTTTTTGTATTGGCAGGAGCTTATGTTATAGGTGGTCTTTTCACCTCATGGCAGCCTGACAGTGCCATAGGCTGGGGACCAAGCCTTTAACACATGAGCCTTTGAAGAACATTTCAGACTCACACTAAGCAGGCTGTATGTACTTAGTTCTATGCAGTGGCAGTGAGCATAGAAACAGTGGGACTTTGGGGGGATTAACCCCTAATGTCATTAGTTGACTGTTTTACATAGACTCTTTTTGACAGTCAGACTTAGATCAATGTAATAAATTGGTTTGGACTAGATGATTAGTCTTTTCAGCTCAAAACTGTATAACTTTACATCTTAAATACTGGAAAGTGTTTACAGATTAGACAATATCTATGGAAGAAGTCCTAATTCTAGTAGTTGTATCAGAGTGAAAGCACTTATCACTGAGTATACAGAAACAACTCCAAACAGTAAAGTTAAAAATATTAAAAAGCAGCAATTGAAACATTTCATGGTAAATACTACCTTTATTTAAAAAAGTTATACATGCTAGAAAAAGCATAAATGATACATGTAAACAATTGTTTGCCAAATACTTAATTTTTTTCCTTGAAAAAAGGTGCAAATGATCTTTAAATGTAAACACAAAAGTTGCCAAATATTTTTGTTTAGGGGAGAGGGAGAAGGTGAAGATTATTCTTTTTGGTTGTGGTTAAAGTTTCATTTAAAGGTCTTCCTGGAAAATACACTGAAAAAAATTGATCTATGGAAAAAAAAAAAGTTAGCCACTAAAATTATTTTATTTCTTTAAAAAATTTAACTTTTCACCAGAAAGTGCAACTTGTGAGAAATAGTAAGAATGCCCTTGTAGAACGAAGATAATGATAGTTTGCACAAAATAATGCAGATACTGATGAAATGCCTTAGTTGGTCTGACATTCATGAACATGTACAAGATGTCATTTCTTTGGAGTGTGTTAGTAAAGGTAAACTCAGCGTTACCAGGCCTGAGCATCCAGTGTAAGCTGAGGAACAGAACTCACTGCCCTGGGGGAGGACATTCTCCTTGCTGGCAATGAAGAAACGGAAAAGGATGCAGCTATAGATGGTGAATTTGTGAACAAAAACTTGCAGAGTTGCACAAGATTCTGTTGGGGGATTCTCAGGACAGTGAGTGAGACTTCATATATTGGTTTTATGAGAGGCACTGAGCAGAGAGATCTAGATAGATACAGCAGAAACTCCATGAGAATATTATGATGAAAACTAAAGCATCAGAGTCCTGCCTTTATTGATTCAATATTTCTTCTGAATTATCCTATTTAGTGAGATGTTTCCTTGTTTTGTTTCTTGTATATTTTCAAGTCTTCTGGTATTTAGTGCAAGAATGATAAGTAGCTAATATACTTTGCATATCTATCTTTATCACTGGCAACCAGTGTATATGGATGGAGTGTCTAGTAGAATAAAAGCCAGGTCAATACATAGCCCTTCTGCCCTTATCAGTATTTTCAAAACGAAACCAAAACCTTAAAAACAAAGTAAAGTAAGTTTTGCTGCTTGGAATTTTTTTCCTTTCTTTTTTCATGGTAGAAAAATTAAATAAACAAAATAAAAAAGAAAAAAGCCCAAAGGACCCAAGCAAACAAAATAAACAAACCCACCAAAACTCCATGATAAATTAAAGCTGAAAATAAATATTCTTCTGCACAGAACTGAAAACTATTGTGCAAAGGAGTGGCATCTTGCAGGTGAAGTTCTGTCATTAGATTTCTATTTCCATATGTTGAGGCACCAGCAAAGATTAAAATTTGTTCTAATGTTTTCTCAAGCTGTACAAAGCTTCAAAGTTGAGGCTCTCCTGAATATACAAAACTTTCTTCTACTTGTTCACCATATATGGGATTCACAATGTGTCATTTTAATAACTCCTACACCACCTCCTAGTCGACGGTAATTCATTCCTCCATATAACCTGCATAGATAAAAATAAAATTAGATTTTCTGAATGGCAAAACACTATTTAAGTAACTAATACATTAGTCAAACACATTTCTATTTTATAACACACTTTTCAGCTTCATGTAACTCTTTCAAAGACGAGAAGCATGTTGAGCATGAGTGGATAAGGAGAATTATATAAGACACTGAAAAGCTCTCAGTTAAATGAAGTTGTTAAAAGAGTATCATATGCCAGGCATGGTGGGCACACACCTTTAATCCCAGCACTTGGGAGGCAGAGGTAGGAGGTCAGCTTGAGTTCAAGGCCAAGGTGAGACTACATAGTGAATTCCAGGTCATCCTGGGCTAGAGCGAGATCCTACCTCAAAAAAAAAAAAAACAAAAAACAAAAAAAACAAAAAACAAAAAAATCATAACACTTTGTTGCAGTATAAGTAAAATTTTATACCTAGACTGACTTCCAACACACAAAAGCTTATGTTCTTCATTTTTTTTGTTTAATTTTGTCTATATTTTCCAGCCACATTTTCCCTTTTCCCAAAACTTAATTATTTATTATGTGTATATGTTCATATATGTGTTGGTGGAAGTGTGCAGATATACATGCATCTGGAAGCCAGAAGCTGATGTCAAGTGTCCCTGGACTGCCTTTCAGGTCTCTCACTTGAACCTAGAATTTCCTGATTCAGCTACTCCAGCTACCAGCTTGCCCCAGGGATGCCCTGTTTTTCCCTCCTGAGTTCTAGGATTATAGGAGGGCCACTATGCCTACCTGGCATTTACATGGGTCTAAACTCAAGTCCTCATGCTTATTTGGCAAGAACTTTATGCACTGAGCTATCTTCTCAGCCCTAGTCTCCTAATTTATTTTTTCATTCATTCATATATATATATATATATATATATATATTATTTTTTTTTAATTTTTAGATTTTTCGAGGTAGGGTCTTGCTCTAGCCTAGGTTGACCTGGAATTCACTATGTAGTCTCAAGGTGGCCTTGAACTCTCAGCTATCCTCCTATCTCTGTCTTCTGAGTACTGGGATTAAAGGCATGCGCCACTGGCTTCTATTATTTTTTTTTAATTCTTTTGAAGCAGAGTCTTACCCTTTCCCAGGCTGACCTTGAACTCACTAGCCCAGACTGGCCCAAAATCACAGCTGATCCTCCTACCTCAACCTCCCAAGCACTGGGATTAAAAGCATGAACCACCACATCAGGGTATTTATTCTTTTTGTTTGTTTTTTTGAGGTAAGAGTCTCTTTGAGCTCAGGCTGACCTGGAATTCACTATGTATTCTCAGGGTGGCCTTGAACTCACAGCCATCCTCCTACCTCTGCCTCCCAAGTGCTGGGATTAAAGGTGTGCACCATCACGCCTGGCCAGGGTATTTATTCTTAACATTTTTGTTTTTAGGTAGGGTCTCACTCTAGCCCAGACTGACCTGGAACTCACTCTGTAGCCCTAGGCTACGGTGATTTTCATACCTCTGCCTCCTGAGTACTGAATTAAAGGTGTGCACCACCATGGTCTGCATTTTTTTGGCGGGGAGGGGTTCAAGGTAGGGTCTTGCTGTAGCCCAGGCTGACGTGGAACTCATTATGTGGTCTCAGGGTGGCCTCAAACTTATGATGATCCTCCTACCTCTGCCTCCCAAGTGCTGGGATTAAAGGTGTGTAACACCACGCCTGGCTTGTTTTTTGTTTTGTTTACTGAGACAAGATTGTGCTACATAGCCCAGGCTGACCTCAAACTGTGACTGTCCTAGGACTTGAACCTTCCAAGTGCTGGCTTACAAGTTGGTGCCACTGTGCCCAGCTCTTTTGTTGTTATTTTTATTTATTTACTTATTTACTTATTTGACAGAGAAAGGGGTGGGGAGAGGGAGAAAATGGCCATGCCAGGGCCTCCAGCCACAGCAAAGGAACTCTATACGCATGCACCACCTTGTGCATCTGGTTAATGTGGGTCCCGGGGAATTGAACTTGGGTCCTTTGGCTTTGCAGGCAAATGCCTTAACTGCTAAGCCCTCCCTCCAGCCCTATTTCTTACTTATTTATTTGAGAGATAAAGAGGAAAAGAGAGACAGACAGACAGAATGGGCATGCCAGGGCCTCCAGCTGCTGCAAAAGAACTCCAGATGCATGCACCACATTGTACATGTGGCTTACATGGGTCCTGGGGAATTAAACCTAGGTCCTTTGGCTTTGCAGGTATAATTAATATTATTTGCTTTTTCAAGGTAAGTTCTCGTTGTAGCCCAGGCTGACCTGGAATTCACTTTGTAGTCTCAGGCTGGCCTGGATACCTTTGCCTCCTTAGTGTTGAGATTAAAGGCATGTGCCACCATGCCCAGCTTTATTTGATTTTTGAGATGGTTCACTCTAGCCCAGGCTGGCTGTTGCAGTCAAGTTCACAATGCTGGCAGAAATCACCTGACCAACAGCAGCTTGTGGGAAAAAAAGGTTTATTTTGGCTTACTGACTCAAGGGGAAGCTCCATCATGACAGGGGAAAATGATTATATGAGCAGAGGGTGGACATTACTCCCTGGCCAAGATAAGGTGTAAGAGTGTGCCGAACACTAGCAAGGGGAAACTGGCTATAATACCCACAAGCCCACCCCCAACAATACACTGCTTCCAAGAGGCATTAATTCCCAAATCTCCAACAGCTGGGAACCTAGCATTCAGAACACCTAAGTTTATGGGGGGGGGCACCTGAATCAAACCACCACATTCTGCCCCTGACCCAAAAGCTGATAACAACATGATATAAAATGCAATGCATTCATACATCCAACTTTAAAAGTCCCCATAGTTTTTATCAATTCCAATAATGTTCATACATCCCCATAATCCAAGATCTTTTAACTGAGCCATAATACCAAAAAACCTATAATGGCACAGAATAAATACAATGCAAAAGATGGCACTGGACATAGCAAAGAAATATACAACTGATACAAGATTTAAATAGGGCAAACATCAAACTCTGTAGCTTCAAGTCCAACAACTCTAGTCAGTGACAAATCTCCAAGTCTGACAATTCTAACTAGCAACTAGTCTCTGAAGTTCCAATGCCGCCCCTCCATCTAGGCTACTCACAGTCCTGGAAAACTTCATCCAGGGCCAGCAGTTCTCCTTAGCAGCCACCTGGTTTAGATGTTCATCCCAGCAATGTGGAAGCTGACTACAATGTAAATTCTTGTTATATTTAAAGACATTTTAGAGCATCTATCAGAGTAGTACTATGAGCACAATGTGAAAATTTGTGAGTAAAGATTTAGCCTTAATGATTAAATTTAAAAATTTAAGAGATTTTACTAAATTGGTAACTGTTTTGAATATTTAAATAAATGGAAGAATCACCTAAGATTTTGGAGGGTGTGGTGGCAGAGAGTGAATACAAGGCCTCACACATGCTGCGCATGAACTCTATTACCACTGTGCTACAATGCTACAACCACAGCCCTGAGCATTAAGGATTTAAAAGCCACATAAAATTAAATCTACAAATGAAGTTTACTATAGTTAACCTCTCTTAAATAAGCTGTGGCTTCCTCTCTAAAAGTGGCTACTAAAAGTACTAGATTTCAAGATAGAAGAATCTATTTAAATAGATTTTTAAAAGCTAAAAAAAAAATAGGTTTTAAAATATTACTTTTATACCGGACATGGTGGTGCACGCCTTTAATCCCAGCAGTTGGGAGGCAGAGTAGGAAGATCGCCATGAGTTTGAGGCCACCCTGAAACTACAGAGTGAATTCCAGATCAGCCTGGGCAAGAGTGAGACCCTACCTCAAAACAAAACAAAACAAAAAAAATATATATATATATATACACACACACATACATACATACATACATACATATTTAGGTGTGGTGGCACACGCCTTTAATCCCAGAATTCAGAAGGCAGAGGTAGGAGGATCACTGTGAGTTTGAGGCCACCCTGAGACTACATAGTAAATTCAGGTCAGCCAGAGAGCAAGACCCTACCTTGAAAAAAAAATTACTTTTAAAGAAGTAACTGTGTTTTAACCCCTGGGCATAAGGCTTTGCATAACAAACCTGTCATGCCAGTCAGAGACCCAAAGACTAGGTTCTAATTCAGTTTCTGCTGCTAACTTGCATAAGCATGTCTTTTTTCTCCCCAAGCCTTGGTGTGCCCAACTGAACATGATAGGGACAGAAAGGGACATTTTGTTTGTTTCATCTCTACTTGTAAAACTGGACATTTACAAAGAAGAACTTTATATCCATTACTTTAGAGCAATCAAGACAAAACAAGCCATGAAAGTTGAGTCAGTTCCTTGAGAGCACAAGGGGGACTGAAATGCACTGGCCATCTCAGTTTTGGTATGTGTGGTGGTGGGTTGAATGCATGATCCCATACACTCAGGCATTTTTTATTCAGATTAAGCTTGCAATTTAAGTCTCCAGTAGCTTGTTGGAGGAGGTGTCATTGGGCGTGGATCATTTAATCCAGCCCTAAGGTGTGTAAAGAGCCAGGTTTGAGCTCTGGTTGTTTGGTGGTGTCTCTCTGCTTGCTATAGATCTATGGAAGTGAGCCAATCTTCTGCCATTAATGGTGTTTCTTGAATTCTGTAAGCTTGAAATAAACCCTTTCCTCCCATAAGCTGCTTCTGGTTGGAGATTTATCCCAGCAATGAGAAAGGAACTGCAACGTGGTAGCCTTGAGTGATCTCAGGCTCATGATTTCAAGTCAGTAGTAAACAGATTTGCAAGACAGACTAAAGGCTACCTCCATGTATTGGCATCAGGATCAAAAACTTCAATGGTCTTCAAGTATGTTGTGCCATCAAAACCTCCCACTGCCATGAGCTGTCCATTGACAACTGCCAGACCAACCTGTAAGACAAAAGCACAGTGGCTACGTTGAAGAAATGAGACCACACTGCTGGGACTGTTTCTAGACACAGTTACTTCATCCTTTATGGTTTCACATTCTAGCTTACTTGAAACCAGAGGAAAAAGGTAACACTAAAAAAATTATGAAAATGTGAGAACTATAAAATTATGTGCTAATAACAATATATATATGTATGTCAGAATATGCTTTTTCAATATTTTTTTTTTTTACTTTAAAATATTTTGTTTTTATTTACTTGTGAGAGAGAAATAGTCAAGGAGAGAGAGAGAGAATGCGAATGAGTGCTCTAGGGCCTGTAGCCACTGAAAATGAACTCTAGACACATGCGCCCCCTTGTGCATCTGGCTTACGTGAGTCCTGAGGAATTGAACTTAAGTCCTTTGTCTTTGCAGGCAAGTGCCTTAACTGCTAAGCCATCCCTCCAGTCCCTCAAAATTTTATTTTTTGAGGTGTGTTTGTGTGTGTGTACAAGTACATTTACATGTGTACAGATATATGCACCCTGTATGCATGCGTATGGAGGCCACAGAAAGATGCTGGGTGTCTACCTCTATGGCTCTTCTGTCTATTTCCCTGAAATAGTTTTTTACTGAACCTGGAGCTCTGTTTTTTGTTTTAAATATTTATTTGCAAACACAGAAAGACAGAAGAGAGACTGGACATTCCAGGGCCTCCAGCTCCTGCAAACAGACTCCAGATGCATGCACTACTTTGTGCATCTGGCTTTACATGGGTACTGGGGAATCGAACTCAGATCATTAGGCTCTGCAGGCAAGCACATTAACTGCTGAGCCTCTCTCCAGTCTGGAGCTCTCTGTTTTTGGTTAGACTGACTGACCAGGGAGCCCCAGTGATCGTCCTGTGTCCACCTCCCCCAGCACTGTGGTTACAGGCATGTATAGATATATCTGGCTTTTTACATGGGTGTTGGGGATTGAACTTAGGTTCTCATGCTTGTGTAGCAAGTACTCTTACCTGCTAAGCCATCACTACAGACTCATACTTTCAATATTTCTGAATGAAAAAATTTACTAAATATAAGCAAGAATCTCCAAATTGCTTTCATTTCCTCTATCTTGCTCACTTTAACCCAATTTTGAAACTGCTACTAAAATTCTGTTTTAAAAATACAAATATGGGGCTGGAGAGATGGCTTAGCGGTTAAGGCACTTGCCTGAGAAGCCTAAGGACCCAGGTTTGATTCTACAGGTCCCACGTAAGCCAGATGCACATGGTGGCACATGTGTCTGAAGTTTGCTTGCAGTGGCTAGAGGCCCTGGCATGCCCATTCTCACTTTCTCTCTTTCTTGCTCTATCTCTAATAAATAAATAAAAATAAATCTTAAAAACATACAAATATAATAGCTGGGTGTGGTGGTGCATGCCTTTAATCCCAATCCTTGGGAGGCAGAGGTAGGAGGATTGCCATGAGTTTGAGGCCACCTTGAGACTACATAGTGAATTCCAGGTCAGCCTGGGCTACAGCGACACCCTACCTCAAAAATAAAAACAAACAAACTGGAGAAATGCCTTAGTGGTTAAGGTGTTTGCTTGCAAAGCCTAATGACCTGAGTTTGATTCCCAAGTACCCACATAAAGCCAGAGACACAAAGTGGTGCATGCATCTGGAGTCTGTTTGCAGTGGCTACAGGCCCATTCTTTATGTAGCCTGGCATGGAGGCAAATACCTTTAATCCCAGCACTCGGAAAGCTGAGGTAGTAGGATTGCTGTGAGTCTGAGGCTAGCCAGAGAATATATAGGTCAGCTAGAGTGAGACACTACCTTGAAAAACCAAACCAAACCAAAAACACCTCAAATATTAAAATGTCATTCCTATTCAAAACTTTCTAAGCCTCCTTCCTGACTAATGACAAGTTTAAGGTCCTTAATTTCAGGTCTTTTTAGAAAACTGTCATTTTCTCGTCCTTCTTCCTAATGTACTCTAAGCCACAGTAATACTGGATTAACTGCTAGTCTCTAAAATATACTTTTATATATTTATTTATTTATTTTGTTTTTCAAGGTAGGGTCTCACTCTAGCCCAGGCTGACCTGGAATTCACTCTGTAGTCTCAGGGTGACCTCAAACTTTCTATGATCCTCCTACCTGTGCCTCCCAAGTGCTGGGATTAAAGGCATGCGCCACCATGCCGGCTTACTTTTAACAACTCCTATGTTTGTACATGTTGTTTCCTAGCTAGTGTTTTCCATCCTTCTTTTAGAAAATCTTATTCTGGGCTGGACAGATGGCTTAGCGGTTAAGCACTTGCCTGTGAAGCCTAAGGACCCTGGTTCGAGGCTCGATTCCCCAGGACCCACATTAGCCAGATGTACAAGGGGGACACACGCGTCTGGAGTTCATTTGCAGTGGCTGGAGGCCCTGGCATGCCCATTCTCTCTCTCTCTTTCTCTCTGCCTCTTTCTCTCTCTGTCACTCTCAAATAAATAAATTAAAAAAAAAAAAAGAAAATCTTATTCTTTCATGGCTTAGCTTACTTGTGACTGTGGTAGACTCTTCACTACCCCCACCATTTGTTCCTACTTCCTCAAAGGATTAAGCATATTCTTTAAAAAAAAAATATTTATTTGAAGAGAGAGGAAAAGAGATGAGAGAGAATGGGTGTGCCATGGTCTGTCTCTAGCCACTGCAAATGAACTCCAGACACATGTACCACCTTGTGTATCTGCTTACATTGAGTCCTGGGGAATTGAACCTGGGTCCTTTGGCTTAGCAGGCAAGCACCTTAACAGCTAAGACATCTCTCCAGCCCCAGTAAGCATATTCTTTATGTCCTTCAATGCACACATGCCACTGCTGCAATATTTCTTTTATTTTATTATTTTATTTTATTTTCTTATTTGGCAGAGAAAGAGAGACAATGGGTGCTACAGGGCCTCCAGCCACTGCAAACAAACTCCAGACATGTGTGCCCCCTTGTGCATCTGGCTAACGTGGGTCCTGGGGAATCAAACCAGGGTCCTTTGGCTTTGCAGGCAAATGCCTTAATTGCTAAGCCATCCCTCCAGCCCAGTATTTCCTTTTAAAAATATTTTATTTATTTTCAAGCAGAGAGAAACACAGGAGAATAGGTATGCCAGGGCCACTAGCTGCTGCAAACAAACTCTGGATGCATGTGCCACTTTGCACATCTGGCTTTATGTAGGTACTGGGGAAATGAACCTGGGTTGTCAGGCTTTGTAGGCAAGTACCTTAACCACTAAGCCATCTCTCCAGCCTCGGTATTTCTTTATTATTAGCTGTAAACATTACAGTCTCCTTCACTAGACAGGTAACTTCTTGAGAATAATAACCATGTCTTACTCATTTTTGCCTTCTCAGCACAGTGAACACTTATATACTTGCTAACTGAGTGAAAGTACAATCAAAACGTAGCAGTGAGAAAAACAGGAATGTCATTAAAATCTCGTAGTTGCGTAAATGCTTTAACTTGCTGCTCCTGTCTGGAGCGGCTCCTTGATTTATAAAAGGCAGAATTCAGTGCTTTTTATCCTCAGATTATGGATTCTTTAGGTACCACTTGCTTCTCCTTCCTGTTGCAAATGTGTCCTATACTGATAAATCACTGCCATGATCAGTGGTTAATGGGCTGTGTTCACTGAGTCAAACATTCCAGGAATTTTGTGTTTCACCCTGGACATTTCTTACAGTAACAGGTCATTCATGATTGAGAACATGACACAGGTCAATAAGATCTGGCAGGCTGGGCTTGCGGAGACTGGCAGAAGGGCTAGGTATATTTTTGCTTAAACACTTGTATTAGTATGAAAACTACTTGGAAAAATAGGAATAGTTAGCTCAAATAGATATGCAGCTAGATAAGGTAGTACATAATATAGAGACACTATCCAGAGAAACAACTAATACAAGATAAATCATAAAAATTTAGTTATTTCATTAAAAGTATACATGGATAAAAAATAAAATTCAAGGCTGGAGGGATGGCTCAGGGGTTAAGGCACTTGCCTGCAAAGCCTAAAGGCCCGGATCTGATTCCCTAGTACCCACAAAAGCCAGATGCACAAAGTAGCATATGCATATGGAATTCGTTTGCAGTGGCTAAAGGCTCTGGCACACCTATTCTCTCTTTCTCTTTCTTTACCTGCCTCTTTCTTTCTCTCTCATAAATAAATAAATGAATAAAATATTGAAGAAATATAAAATTCAGCTGGGGGTGGTGGCACACGCCTTTAATCCTAGCACTCTACAGACAGAGGTAGGAGGATCACTGTGAGTTTGAGGCCATCCTGAAACTACATGGTGGATTCCAGGTCAGCCTGGACTAGCGTGAGACCCTACCTCTAACCTCCCCCAAAATAAATAAATAAAATCCAAGGGCTGGGGCAATGGTTCAGTGGTTATAGGTGCTTGCTTGCAAAGCATATTGGCATGAGTTCAATTGTCTAATACCCACGTAAAGCCAGATGCACAAAGTTATGTATGCACCTGGAGTTTGTAGAGGTCCAAGAGGCTCTGACGTGCCAATTCTCTCCCTCTCTCTCAAATAAATAAAAATATTTTTAGGGGCTGGAGAGATTGCTCAGTGGTTAGGCACTTACCTGTAAAGCCTAATGACTTGGGTTCAGTTCCCCAATACCCATGTAAAACCAGATGCACAGGGTAGCACATGCATCTGGAGTTCATTTGCAGCAGTGAGAGGCCCTGGCATGCCCATATCCTTTCTGTCTGTTTACAATAAATAATAAAAATATTAAAAAATAAATTGTTAGTCAGGCATGGTAGTGCACACCTTTAATACCAGCACTTGGGAGGCAGAGGTAGGAGGATCACCATGAATTCCAGGCCACCCTGAGACTACATAGTGAATTTCAGGTCAGCCTGAGCTAAAGTGAAACCCTTCCTGGGGCAGGGAGGAGGGGAGAGCTTTTCTTTTTGTTTTGCCCAAAAGCATCTTGATAGCTGAGACAGTTGAAGAATAAAATACGCGGACTCTGGCAGTTCACCTCCTCAGTGTCCTAGTATGTCTTTTCCTTAAAATAATTTATTTGACGGGCTGGAGAGATGGCTTAGCGGTTAAATGCTTGCCTTGCCTAAGGACCCCGGTTCATGGCTCGATTCTCCAGGACCCACGTAAGCCAGATGCACAAGGTGGCACATGCATCTGGAGTTCATTTGCAGTGGCTGGAGGCCCAGGAGCCTTCATTCTCTATCTACCTGCCTCTCTCTGTCTGTCGCTCTCAAATAAATAATTTATTTGAGATAGTGGAAAAAAGGGTGGGGGGAGAGAATGAATGGGTACAGCAGGGCCTCCTACATGTATTTCCTGCTGCTGCAAATGAACTCCAGACACAAGCACCATTTTGTGCATCTGGCTTTATGTGGGCACTTGGGAATTGAATCTGGGTCATTAGGCTTCACAAGCAACTGCCTTTAACTGTGGAGCCATCTCTCCAGCCCCTAGTATATCTTACAGATCCAAACATCCCTTCTGTCCACTTTTCTCTCAGTGCTTGCTTTTCAAAACACAAAGCTCTCAGTAGCTGGGCACTTACTCCACTACGGCGGGATGTCATGGCCACCACTGGAGACCACTGATTAGTTCTAGGGTTATATCTCTCAGCACTGCTCAGCTCTGTGGTGTCATCTCTCCCTCCTACGGCATAAATCATGTCCTGGTACACTGCACAGCCTAGGTGTTTCCTCCGGGTTCCCATAGGGGCTATGGTGTGCCATCTGTTTTCCTGAGGATTGTAGCGTTCCACTGCAGTAAAAAGAAAGACCTGTCAGTGACGAACCATTTCTTCTCACCTGTTTTCTCCACAGCCACCCAAACTGCGATAACATATACCTTCAATAAACAAACTAATTTTTGCTTTTGAAAATGCCATGTATATTCTCATCAGGGACTATCTTCTTTTAGTTATGGTGGAAAGGCTTGTGTTAGAGGCAAGAATCTTGAGTTCTAGTTTTTGCTATATGGTTATTAACCTCACTCATTATTTTCAAATGGGGTGAAACTAGATTATATGACTTATAAGCACAGTTCAGTTCTAATAATTTGTTGTTAGTCGATAGTTTGGGTACTATGTACTCCTTTATCTATAATCCATTACAGTTTTCAAGCTTTTTTTTTTTGGGGGGGGGAGTTCCCAGGTAGGGTCTTATTCTAGCCCAGGCTGACCTAGAATTCATTATATAGTCTCAGGCTGACCTCAAACTCACAGAAATCCCTCTACCATTTCTGCCTACTAAGGCTGGGATTAAAGGCATGTGCCATCATGCCTGGCTTCTTTTTTTTTTTTTTTTAAAGCTGAGGAGATGTCGTGATTGTGTGGGCAGGGGAAATAGTTATATTTAGAAAGCAGTTTTTCAGCCGCTACAGGTTTTTACAATTTGTAAAGTAGAGGTAGGAAGAAATATTTTGAGAATATACTAGAAGGGCATGGCTATAGAGTTATGAGTTCTATTCTCCTAGAGAGAGAAAAAAAAGACCTGTGTTAATTTATTTATTTGCAAGCAGAGAGAGAGAGAGAGGAGGGATAAAGAGAAAAGAAAGAGAATGTGTGCCACTGAAAACAAACTCTAGATGCATGTACCACTTTGTGCATTTGGCTTTATGTGGGTACTGGGGAACTGAACCTGGCTCAACATGATTTCTAAGCAAGTGCCTTTAACTGCTGAGCCATCTCCCCAGCCCCCAAAACATTTCCTTAATAAATCACAGGATAACCTGGACTTTTGATACTTCTTTTTTTTTCTCTTTAGAAAAGTGTGTTACTTTTGAGAACCAGACTGCCTCGAAAAGAGACTAACCTGTGTTGAGTGGAGATGTCCCATCAGAGCCACCTACAGCATATAAGAACCCTCCCAACACAGCCACAGCCACGCCTAGTCTTCTTGTACTCATAGAAGCCACCCGCGTCCACTTGTTCTCCTTTGGATCATACCTGCAGTGAGAGAAACATATATCATTAGCTGGAGTTATTTCAACAAGGCCTACAGTCATACTAAAATATACTATACACGTGTACGCATGTACACCTTTCAGCCTTTAAAAAACAGGTGATTTGTCATTTGTGATAATAGGATAAATGTGGAGGCCATTACATTAAGTGAAATAAGCCAGACATAGGAAGAAAAATTTTACATGATCTTACATGATCTCAAAGTTTAACTTACAGAAGCAGAGAGAATGGGCTCTACTCTCCCTGGTCTGAGTGAGGGGTTGGAAGGATTAGAGATATTTCTCTATAAACTTTAGGAACAAGTTTAAGAGACCTAAAGTACAACATGTTGACTAGCTAAGAATGATGTATTGTGCACTTCAAAATTGATATTCGATTTTAAGTATATTCACCACAAAAATAAATACATGAGGTAACACATCTATTAATTAGTTTGATTTAGCCATTACACAAGGTATACATGTTTTAAAACATCATGTTCACCATATACTTTTGTGTGTGTATTTTCAAGGTAGGGTCTCACTCTAGCTCAGGCTGACCTGAAATTCACTATGTAGTCTCAGGGTAGCCTCGAATTCAAGGCGATCCTCCTACTTCTGCCTCCCAAGTGCTGGGATTAAAGGCATGTGCCACCATGCCTGGCTATAAATATATATACTTTTTGTCAATTAAAATATTTTTATATCTTGCAATCTTTTTAGGCTTTGAGATCAACTGAAAGCTTTTCCTGAAATCCTACTGGAAATGCACTCAAGTGTAGAATCCCCAGTGTCCTAAATTCAACTGGTTGCTTTTAAAGAACCCTAATCCAGGCAGGACATGTTGGCACATACTTGTAATCTCAATACTATGGAAGCAGAGATAGAACTGGTACAAGTTTGAGGCCAGTCTGACTTACACAGTAAGTTCCAAGCTAATCAGGACTACATAATGAGACCCTGTCTTAAAAATCCATGACAGGAGCTGGAGAGATGGCTCAGCACTTAAGGAGCTTGTCTGCAAAGCCAAAGGACCCAGGTTCAATTCCCCAGGACCCATGTAAGCCAGATGCACAAGGTGGTGCATGTGTCTGGATTCGTTTGCAGTGGCTGGAGGCCTGGGCGTACCCATTCATTCTTTCTATCTATCTAAAAAAAGAGAAAAAGTCTAAAATGAGGAGCTAGAGAGATGGCTTAGAGGTTAAGCTGCTTTCCTGTGAAGGCTAAGGACCCAGGTTTGATTCCCTAGGACCCATGTAAGCCAGATGCACAAGGAGCTGAATGCATCTGAAATGTGTTTGCAGTGTCTGGAGGCTGTGGAGCGCCCCATTCTACCCCTCTTTCTATCTGCCTCTCTCTCTCTCTCTCTAAAAAAAAAAAAAAAAAAAAAAGATCCCAAAGGAACTCTCTATGTCTATTACAAAGAATCACCTTTCAACAATATTGAGGCAAGACACCCCATCCTGGCCACCCACAGCATAGAGGAAGCCTCCAAGTACTGCCACACCAACACTGGTCCTGCAGGTGCTAGTGGGGGCCACGTCACTGCTCCACTGGTTTGTCTTGGGATCATATCTGCAAAGAACGTATCAAAAGGAGACTATGTATTACACAACAGAAGCCTGGCTATGTTTATGTAAACATATTTCTATTCAAAGGGCTTATATGATATATATTCATTCCCTAAAATACAGGCTGATCAATAACCAAAGCATATGAAATCTGAACATATTTCTTATGTTGGAAGTAACATTTTTAAGTCTCCTAAGTCTTAAAAGGGCAGAGATATTCTAAGGAAGAAAGACCAGCATGCATACACAAAGGGAATGAAGAAGGAAAGAAGACAGCATGTACAAACAGAGCCATTTGTTGTATCTTCAGTAGGATGTTTAGGGAATGGTTGTGTAAAATGAAAGCAAGACCAAATCATAAAGGACTTATATGTCTAGGCTATCAATTGGAGCCACAGATATAATACTATATACTAACTCATATCAATTTCCTAGTTACCATCTTCAATGAAATAATAGAGATAATAGAGAAAACATTTCAAATTAACCTTACCTTTCAACACTATTGAGATAAGAGGACCCATCATGGCCTCCTACTGCATATAACAGGTCATCAAGAACACTGACCCCAACTCCACATCGCCTTTTGCTCATTGAAGCTACCATTCTCCATTCATTAGTCTGTGGATCATATCGTTCAACACTGGAAATGGCATCTCCACTACACCAACCACCAACTAGGAAGTAACAGAAATGGTTAAGAGAATACCTGTCCTAAAGTACAGACTGTATCATGCACTGCTGACCTCTCTGTGACTCAATGCTTTGACTCACCAAATGTATGAAGAAGCAGGCCTAATAGTAATCAGAAACTGACTTTGCCACAACCTTGATCTTGGACACCCAGTTTCCAGAACTGAGAGAAATAGTTCTCTTTGCATGAACTATCAAGTCTGTGGTATTATGTTGTCTCAATGTGATATAAAAATTTTATTTAGGGCCACGCATGGTGGCACAAACCTTTTTTTTAAAATTTTATTTTTGTTTATTTTAGAGCGACAGAGAAAGAGGCAGAGAGACAGAGAATGGGCGCACCAGGGCTTCCAGCCACTGCAAATGAACTCCAGATGCATGTGCCACCTTGTGCATCTGGCTTATGTGGGTCCTGGGGAATTGAGCCTTGAACCAGGGTCCTTAGGCTTCACAAGCAAGCGCTTCACTGCTAAGCCATCTCTCCAGCCTTGTGGCACAAGCCTTTAATCCCAGCACTTGGAAGGCAGAGATAGGAGGATTGCTGTGAGTTTGAGGCCAGCCTGAGACCACACAGTAAATTCCAGGTCAGCCTGGGTTACAGTGAAACACTACCCTGAAAAACCTAAATTTAAGGCTGGAGAGATGGCTCAGGAGTTAAGGTGTTTGCCTGCAAAGCCTAACAACCTGGGTTCAATTCCCCAGTACCCACATAAATCAAGACGCACAAAGTGGCACATACATCTACTTTGAGGAGACTAGAGGCCCTGGTGTGTCCATTCTTTCTCTTTGTCTCTGCTTGCAAATAAATAAAATATTTATTTTATTTATTTATTATGGCTTCATTTAAGTAAGAATAGTTGGGCTGGAAAGATGGCTTAGCAGTTAAAGCACTTGCCTGAGCCTAAGTACCCGGGTCTGATTCCCCAGTATTCAATGTAAGCTAGATGCAGAAGGTGGCACATGTGTAGTGATTTGCACGGCTAGAGGCCCTGGTGTACCCCCCCTCCCATTCTCTATCTGCCTCTTTCTCTCTCTCTCAAATAAAGTACTAAAAAATAAGTAAACAAATAAGAATAGTTAACTAAGCCGGGCGTGGTGGCGCACGCCTTTAATCCCAGCACTCGGGAGGCAGAGGTAGGAGGATCGCTGTGAGTTCGAGGCCACCCTGAGACTCCATAGTGAATTCCAGGTCAGCCTGGCTAGAGTAAACCCTACTTACTAAAAAATAAGTAAACAAATAAGAATAGTTAACTAAGCCGGGCGTGGTGGCGCACGCCTTTAATCCCAGCACTCGGGAGGCAGAGGTAGGAGGATCGCTGTGAGTTCGAGGCCACCCTGAGACTCCATAGTGAATTCCAGGTCAGCCTGGGCTAGAGTAAGACCCTACCTCGAAAAACCAAAAAAAAAAAAAAAAAAGAAAAAAAAAAAAAAGAATAGTTAACTAAACTGGATCACAGCAAATACAATACAGAACTACAAAAAAAAAAAAAAATAGACACAAAATGAGTACAGATCTGAAATTATGTCAGTGAACAGTATCACTCAAGTGTTCTTTCTGTGCCAGCTTGAGTGTCAAGTTCAGACTCCCAGGACCCATGTACAAGCTGGAGGCTACTGTGGACATTCATAATTCTAGCATTCCTACAGCAAGAGGGAGGTGGAGACAGGAGAATATTCTGGAAGCTTGCAGGCCAGCTAGCATGGCTTAAATCAGGGAGATGGCAAGGACTGACACCCAAAAGCTGTCTTCTGACCTCCACATGTATGCCATGACACATGCCCACTCACACACACATATACACACACACATACAACATCACACATACACTCATCCCAAAGAATGAAAGAATGAATGGAGTTCTTGACTGGGCCTGGTGGCACAGGTCTGTATTCCCAGCACTCAGGAGGCTAAGGAGGACCACAAGGTAAAGGTCTGCCTGGATTAGGAAATGAATCCTAGCCAGCCTGGTCAATTCAGTGAGACCTTGACTCAAAAAAGAAGTAAGCTGGGCATGGTGGTGCACAGGAAGCAGAGGTAGGAGGATCTCCATGAGTTTGAAGCCACTCTGAGACTACATAGTAAATTCCAGGTCAGCCTGGACTAGAGTGAGACCTTACCTCACCCCTGCCAAAAAAAAGTAGTTGCCAGGTGTGGTGGTGCACCCTTTTAATCCCAGCACTTGGGAGGCTTAGGTAGGAGGATTGCTATGAGTTCGAGGCCAGCCTGAGATTACATAGTGAATTCCAGGTCAGCATGGGCTAGAGCAAGACCCTACCTCAAAAAACAAAACAAAACAAAAAAGAAGTAGGAGGCCTGAGGATATATGCCACTTGTACCTTTTTTTTTTTTTTCCCCTCAGTGGTAGGAATGCTTATTTGGCATATATGATTCTTTAGTTCAATTCCCAGTACTGTAAATTAAAAAACAATAGAGTTCAGATAAAAATAACAAAGAATGGGAAGGCAGGAAAAGCAAAACAAGTGGTAAAGAAAAAGAGCTGGCTGGGCATGATGGCTCAAACAGCATTCAGGAATCTGAGATGAGAGGATCATCAAGAGTTTGAGGCCAACCTGAGCTACAACAGGAGTTCCAGGTCAGCTTGGGATAGAGTGAACACTTACCTCAAAACAAAACAAGTTAATGGTTTGTCTCTATAAACAAAAATGGAAACAATAATGGGAGAAAGATGATGATTTAACTTTGCTTTTTTATGTTCTCTGTTAAAACTTCTCTACTGCATATGTATTCACTTCTATCATCATAAAAACAAAAACTTATTTAAAAAAGTGATCTTTCATATATAAGGTGACATTTATAATTCACTATTGCTATTTGTTTCTCATGAATCATGAAAGAAAAAATGCTAATTTCTCATTAGTGTTCCTGGGGACCAGTGGCACTCAGTTATTATTATTTTAATAATTTATTTATTTATTTGTAAGGGAGGAAGAGAGAGAGAGAGAGAGAGCGCGCGAGAGAGAGAGAGCGAGAGAGAGAGAGAGAGAGAGAGAAAGAGAGAATGAATGGTTATGCCAGGGCCTCTTGACATTGCAAACAAACTCCAAATGCATGTACTACTTTATCTAACTGTATGTGGGTACTAAGAATTGAACCTGGGCCTCCAGACTTTGCAAGCATGTACCTTTAACTGTGGAGTCATCTATCCTCAGCCTTATTATTATTACTGTTCTTATTATCTTACACGAGTGTGTGTATGTGTATGGGCATACCAGGGCCTCTTGCCACTGTGAATGTATGCCAGATGCTTGTGCCACTTTTTAAAAATTTATTTTTTAGAAAGAAAGAGCGAGTAAGGGAGAGAGAGAGAAATGGCGTGCCAGGGCCTCAGCCAATGCAATTGAACTCCAGATGCTTGCACCACCTAGTGGGCATGTGTGACCTTGTGCTTGCCTCACCTGTGTGCATCTGGCTTATGTGGGATCTGGAGACTCAAACATGGGTCCTTAAGCTTTGCAGGCAAGTGCCTTAACTGCTAAGCAATCTCTCCAGTCTCTTGCGCCACTCTTTGCATCTGGCTTACTGAGTGAACTGAGAATTGAATCCAGATACACAGGCTTTAACCACTTAGCATCTTCCCAGCTTGCATTCATTTATGCACTGTGTGCCCACTCTGACCAAGCTGCTACACAATCTGCTTACCTCAAGTGGTTAAGACTAAACAAACCAGTAACACACAATTATAGTAGCCAACAGTAGAATCTGGTATCATGAGACAGGTCTTATTTTATCTGAAGTGCTGGTGATTCAATCCAGGCCTCTCACTAGACTCCATTCCCAGCCCAGGAAAGACATGCAATTTAACTGGCTTACAAAGAAGGGAAAATGTGGCCTTCATTAATATAAATTAACCAACAAAAGCAAGTGAGGGTTTAGTGAAGAGTGCCACACACTGAAAACATGGCATCTAACTATTCATAATAATAATAATGATGTCATATTGGAGGAGCATGAATAAATGAGAGGCGTAAAGACAGCAGCTGTTGAACAGTTCAAGTGAAGTCAAATTTAAATTTGTATTAAAAAAAATTGAGCTGGAGAGATGGCTTAGTGGTCAAGCACTTGCCTTTGAAGCCTAAGGACCCCAGTTCGAGGCTCCATTCCCCGGAACCCACATTAGCCAGATGCACAAGGTGGTGCACGCGTCTGGAGTTCGTTTGCAGTGGCTAGAGGCCATGGTGCACCCATTCTCTCTCTCTCTCTCTCTCTCTCTCTCTCTCTGTGTGTGTGTGTCTGTCGCTCTCAAATAAATAAATAAATAAATAAAAAGAACACACACACACAAAAAAAACTATGTAATTTTATCACAGCATTCACAAAGGCATACCTTGTAGCCTTTCCCAAACTAGTATCTTCAATGAATCCAGAAAGGACTCTGGGACTGAAATGTACTTTTTGTATATCTACTTGGATTACCCAGAGTTCCCAGTGCCCTCTCTTCCTTAATGAAATTCAGATTAGGGACATTGAACCTGTAAGATGTTTATTAAAACAAAACAAAACAAAGCAAAGCAAAGCACAAAACATAAATCCCAGAGCATTCTTTTGGAGAATTGCACTGTTGGATTATGGATAAAGAGTAAAGCTACAAGTTCATTTTTTTCACTTCATTAAATTATTTTTTTTTGTTTGGCTCAGGCTGACCTGGAATTCACTATGTAGTCTCAGAGTGGCCTTGAACTCATGGCGATCCTCCCACCTCAGCCTCCCGAGTGCTTGGACTAAAGGCGTGTGCCACCATGCCCAGCTAAATTATTTTTTATTCATTTATTTGCAAGCAGAAAAAGAGTTTAAAAGAAGAGACAGAGAGATAATGGGTGTGCCAGGGCCTCCAGCTGCTGCAAATGAACTCTAAATGAATATCCCACTTTGTGCATCTGGCTTTACATGGGTACAGGGTAATCGAAACTGGGTCATTAGGCTTTGCAGGCAAGTGCCTTAACCGCTGGGCCATCTCTCCAGCCCCCAAGCTAATTTATTTTTGGTAGTACACACCTTTAATTTTATTTATTGTTTATTATTGAATGAGAGAAAGAGACAGAGAGAGGAGAGCATGGGCACACCAGGGCCTCTAGCCACTGAAAATGAACTCCAGACACATGTGACACCACCATGTGCATCAGACTTAAGTGGGTTCTGGGAAATTGAACCTGGGTCCTTAGGCTTCACAGGCAAACACCTTAACCGTTAAGCCATCTCTACAGTCCTGAATTTTTGGTTTTTGTTTGTTTATTTTCCAGGTAGGGTCTCACTAGCCAAGGCAGATCTGGAACTCATTCAGTAGTCCCAGGCTGGCCTCAAACTCATGGAAATTCTAGCCCTCCCTTCCAAGTACTCAAAGGTGTATGCCCCCATGCCCAGCACTTTTTTTTCTTTTTTTGGTTTTTCAAGGTAGGGTCTCACTCTGGCCCAGGCTGACCTGGAATTCACTATGTAGTCTCACAGTGATCCTCCTGCCTCTGCCTCCTGAATGCTGGGATTAAAGGCATGCAACACCACAACCGGCACAAGTTAATTTTTGTTGTTGTTTTTGTTGTTGTTGTTGTTGTTGTTTGTTTTTTTGAGGTAGGGTCTCACTCTGGCCCAGGCTGACCTGGAATTCACTATGTAGTCTCAGGGTGGCCTTGAACTCACAGCAATCCTCCTACCTCTGCCTCCTGAGTGCTGGGATTAAAGGCATGTGCCACCACGCCCGGCTACAAGTTAATTTTTTATATACCTCTTATGATAGCAGATATCCCAATTGTCTAAATGATTATTAAAATCACACAGGACAATATTTGGTTGAATCACAGCGTATTAAGATTCAAAGGGAGCCAGGCGTGGTGGTGCATGCCTTTAATCCCAGCACTTGGGAGGCAGAGGTAGGAGGCAGAGGTGAGTTCAAGGCCACCCTGAGACTACATAGTGAATTCCAGGTCAGCCTGGGCTAGAGTGAGACCCTACCTCGGAAAAAAAAAGATTCAAAGGGAGCTAGAGATATGGCTTAGCAGTTAAAGGTGCTTGCTTGCAAAGTCTGATGGCCTATGTTCAATGTACTCACGTAAAGCCACATTTACATAATGGCACATGCATCTGGGGCTCATTTATAGTGGCAGGAGGCCCTGGCATGACCATATTCATCCATTCTCTTCCTCTCATAAATAAACAAACAAATAAGACTCAAATCTGTGCTAGATGTAGTAATGCATGTTTATAATTTTAACATTAAGGAGGTGAGACAGGAGAATGGGGAATCTGTGGTCAGCCTACATGAGTTCTAGGCTAGCATGGGCAACAAAGTAAGATCCTGTCTCAAAAAAAACAAAATAAGGCTGGGTGTGGTGGCACATGCCTTTAATCTCAGCACTTGGGAGGCAGAAGTAGGAGGATCGCTGTTAGTTCGAGACCACTCTGAGACTACAAAGTGAATTCCAGGTCAGCCAGGGCTAGAGTGAGACCCTACCTCAAACAAACAAACAAAACAAAAAAACACCAAGCACAATGAAAAAACAAACAAACAAAAAAACCCTACCAAAATTAGGGGCTGGAGTGATGGCTCAGGGGATAAAGCATTTGTCATGTAAGTGTAAGTACTGGAGTTTGGATTCCCAGTACCCTTATAAATACCAGGTGGGCATGGAGGTCCACCTGCAGTACTAGTTTCAGGAGGTGGAAATGGCATCCCCAGAGCAAGCTGGCTAGCTACATAGCTGAATTAGTAAGCTCTTGGTTCAAGTGATAGATCCTGCTTCAGCCAATAAATTAAGAGAGTGGTCAAGGAAAACACCTTACGTTAACCTTTGGCCTCAACATGCACACATGTGCGTGTCTCTACATACACATGCATCCACACATGCATACCCTACTCATTACCTTCCACCTCCTCAAAAAACAAAGTAAAATAAAACAAAAGAGGTTCAAACCTGCAAAGAGTACTTCCCCACATCGGATAGGCTTCCGTGGTCTTGTCCTTGGTCCTTGCATTAGAGGTCGTTCTTGAGGCAACAGGAGGTAGTTTTTAGCCTCATCTACCAAGTCTCTGTAGAAAGGAAATTTATGCATTTATTTATCTTTGTTCTTTTTCCTTTTTTTATTATGCATTTATTTTAAATGTCTAAATAACACTGTTAAGTTCCAATATAGTTGAGGAACATATAGGTTAGAAAGGCACACGTCAAACCAAATTATTAATACCAGCCAATATTAAAACTGACACAAACATGAAAGAAATGATGAAAATCATACCATGAATTTTGAGTCAATTAGCAATTTCATCATGGTTTCTTAGCATACATTTAGCCTAAAGTTCAACAATCTTAGGGCAGACAATAACTTATAATAACTAAAACAGGTGTGGTGGCACATGCCTTTAATCCCAGTACTCAGGAGGCTGAGGGAGGACTGTCATGAGTTTGAGGTAAGCCTGGTGCTACAGAGTGAGTTCCAGGTTCGCCTGGGGTATACTAAGACCCCTACCTCAAAAAAAAAAAAAAAAAAAAAAAAAACTTAAAATTTTTATTTACCAGCCTACATAATTATTACTTTATTAGGTTCTACAGAATGTTGAAAAAGTACAATTATCAGCCAGGGCACCAAGTATTTGCTAAATTAAGTAAAGTAACAGGTAAAATTTTATGTCACTTACTATTAACCTAGTATATGACTGGTTTAATCTCAACTTGGCCACTGACCATGAACAGAAATTTATTCCAATTAAATTACTTTGAGAAGAACCTGGTAATTATACATACTAAATACAATATCCCAGTACAAAGTATTTGTGTACCTTAGTTCTTTAAATGATTCAGTGCCGGGTTAGGGAAAATTCTGTCACTCTTTTACACTTCAACTCAAAGTGGTTCCTAAACTACTATATACATTCACTTCTCCTGTTGTTTTACTGGTTATAAAATAGTTTATTCCTGCAGGATCATTGCAGGCACGACCAAGCAATGTACTTTCCTTTTCTGAATTTATCTACCACAAAAGAAAAAAAAAAAAAGAAAACAAAACAGCCAATGATCCAGAGTTTTTTCTAGCTTCTCATACGTGAAGGACTTTGATTTCTTAATAACTAGTTTTTAAATCAGTCAAGGACTGCTAGGAATACAATAGAGAGATTACTGAGAAAGCCAAGACAAAATTAACTGTAACAATACAGCTACCTGCTAGTCCCTATTTTAAGTGCTTAATATATTGACTCATTTAAATTTTTAAAAAAGTTATTTGCAAAGAGTGGGGAAAGAGAATGGGCACACCAAGGGCTCCCTGTCTCTGCAGATGAACTCCAGATGCATGTGCCACTTTGTGCATCTAGGTTTTTGTAGGTACTGGGGAATCAAACCCAGGTGGTCAGGCTTTGCAAGCAAGCACCTTAACCACTGAACCATGTCTGCAGCCTAACTCATTTATGTTTTTACAATAGCTCTATGGCATCAGTATTAGTATTATCTGTACTTTATTGATGAAGAAACTGTGACATACAGAGGTTAAAATAACTTGCCAAAAGTCATACAACTAGTAAACCAAGGAATAGTCTTTCAAAAGTGACTTCAGAAGTACCTTCATTTTTTGGTGGTTTTCTGTAGTACAGTGGTTATCATTTTCCCCTCACAAGAACCTTTATTTTCCACATTAGTTAGAATTAGTACAATCTGATTTATATCTAATGAGGGGAGAGTACCCATGAATTGTTTCTTCATATATGTATCATTCACATAGTTTTCCCTTTGTCTATTCAAATATTTAGGGGAATTAGCTGCTATTTATCTTTCCCCCCCCCCCAAATTTAAAAGACAAACTTGTTGCATATCCTGTAAAGGAACAGGCTTCAGCTCATAAAGGAAAGACAATGATATCTGTATGCTCTTCCTCAGTGCCTCTCTAATCACCAAGGGACATACAAAGAAAGGACAGTACATCTTAAGTAGTTGCTTTTACTTTTATACTGATAATATTCTGGTATGTGTGAGTGGGGGGGGGGGGGAAGAGGAGAGTAATTAAAAATACCAGAGGGCTTCAGTTCTCAATCTAAATCTTAAAATCTGTCAAACTGGTAAATCAACCAATTAAAGCTTTTTTTTTTTTTTGAGTTAGGGTCTTACTCTAGCCCAGGCTGACCTGGGACTCACTTTATAGTCCCAGGCTGGCCTTGAACTCACAGTGGTCCTCCTACCTCTGCCTCCTGAGTGCTATGGCATGTAATTACAGAGAGAGCCCAGTCATGTTTTTATTTATTTATTTTTTGGCATGTGTATGGTGTGGGGTGGGAATGCCATGTGTGCAGAGGTCAGAAGACAACCTCAGGTATAGACCCCAGGAATGCTCTCTCTCTCTCTCTCTCTCTCTCTCTGTTTTCTGAAGTAGGGTCTTGCTCTAGCCCAGGCTAACATGGAATTCATTATGCAGTCTCAGGCTGGCCTCAAACTCATAGTGATCCTCCTACCTCTGCCTCCCAAGTGCTGGGATTAAAGGCGTGTGACACCATGCCCAGCTGTCTGTTGCTTTTTGAGACAGGGTCTCTCATTGGCCTGGAGCTCATCAAGAACTTTATTGACTAAGCTATCTTCCCAGACCTAAAAATAGGTTTCCCTACTGCCAAAAAAAAAAAAAAAAAAAAAAAGGAAACTACTTTACTTAGCTGCAGCAAAAATCTTTCCAAAGTTACTATAGGAGATGGCTGATATTTAGTTCTGCCCATAATCTTCAAAGCAAGTCTGGTCCTAACCCCAGCAAGACATACATCATGTAATGAAAGAGTGTTCATGGACACAGAATCAACAGCATTCTTGAATTTGTCTCAAGGAAAAAGAGTAGCATAGAACTGTCTCTTCAAAGTCAAGATTGCATTAAAATCTTAGAGGTCAACCTCTATTGCTACTTCTAAGCCAATAGGCACCCACATTAACATCAACAACAAACTAATGAAATGGATTTCTGGAACTTCAGTCCTTTCTGTTTTCTCCTCCTCTTGACTCTAACCTAGAAGTAAAACCTATTAAATACTGCCCTGGTTTTAGCACTAAGAAATAAAAGTATTTTGGAAGCAATACCACTAAGGAGACTAAAAGAAGGGCTGGAGAGATGGCTTAGTGGTTAAGGCGCTTGCCTGCGAAGCCTAAGAACTCATGTTCAAATCTCCAGGTCCCATGTAGCCAGATGCACAGTGATGCATGTTGCATATGTGCACAAGGGGGCACATGTGTCTGGAGTTTGTTAGCAGCAGGCTGAAGGTCCTGGCGCACCCATTCTCTCTCTATCTGCCTCTTTCTGTCTCTCTCTCTCTCAAAAAAAAAAAAAAAAAAAAAAAAAAAAGAAAGAAAGAAAGAAAGAAAGAAAGAAAGAAAAGAAAAGAAAAAGAAAGTAGGAATGCTTAGTTGTTGATTTTTGTTGATTTTTTTTCATTCAGGGCCACTCATACCTGCATTCTTCATCACTTTTAATGAGGGGATCAGAGCCTACTGTGCCCACCAGGAACTTGGGACTAAGCAAAGGCAAACGAACATGCTGCAGCACCTATGAGATAATAAAACACCATTAAAGGCATGAGCTCCCACCTCCAAGATCAATAAGAGAATAACAACCATGCTTGCCACTGTGCCTCCAAGTATGACTGAACATAGTAAGAAAGGAAGGAAAATGGAAGGCATAAATAGTAAACCTAAAACTTAATCTAACTAGCAATTCAGTAATGTAGAATAGTTAAAAAATTGAAAGCATGCTAAGATTACTTTAGAATGTCACTTTAAGTATTCAGCAATATGTTATAACTTCTTCTATAACTGGACTCAAATTCATTCACATTCTGTTAAGAATAGTCTATTAAATTGCTAAAGAATACAATACTTCCCCTTATCTGCAGTTTTGTTTTCTTCGGCTTCAACTTTGGTCAGACAATAATGAATTGAAAATTCTACAAATAAGACATAAAGTGGCCAACAGATAAATGAGAAATTTTTGTTCTTGTTGTTTTTGTTTTGTTTTTCAAGGTAGGGTTTCATTCTGGTCCAGGCTGACCTGGAATTAACTATGTAGTCTCAGGGTGGCCTCGAACTCTCGGTGATCCTCCTACCTCTGCCTCCCAAGTGCTGGGATTAAAGGCATGTGCCACCACACCTAGCTATGAACTAACATTTTTGCTAGAAGAGTAAATCTCATGTTAGGTGCTATTATCGTGATCAAATGTATGAGTTATTTATGGAAATAAAAGAAGGTTCAGAAGGTTTTTTTTTTTTTTTTTAATGGTGCTTAAGGAGCCCATCCTTTGCAAGTCATCCATATTGTTCCTTAGGCATTTTATCTTTGCTCAAGTTGTTGAAGAATGGTGGCTTGTTTCATGGTTTTTGTATTTGTGTCTAATGCACGTTTTAACATGATAGATGCAATGCATTGTGTAGCTACAATTTTATGGAAAAGTCAATCTTGTAGAAGTTGTTTTTCAGATCTTCAATACATTTTTTCTTTAAATTTCAAAAAAAAAAAAAAGAAGGTTCAGTAGTTAAAGGTGCTTGCTTGCAAAGCCTGCCAGCCCAGATTCAATTCCTTAGCACCCACAGAAAGCCAGATGCAAAAGTGGAGCATGTGTCTGGCATTTGTTGCAGTGGTAAGACACTCTGGTAATACACATATGCATGCATGCAAATAAATATTTTTTAAAAATCTATAAAAAAGAAACTTCTAAGTCTTAAATAACCTTTTTTTTTCTTTTGTTTTGTTTTTAGAGGTAGGGTCTCACTCTAGCTCAGGCCGACCTGGAATTCACTATTCAGTCTCAGGGTGGCTTTGAACTCACGGCCATCTTCCTACCTCTGCCTCCCAAGTGCTGGGATTAAAGGTGTGCGCCATCACGCCTGGAGCTAAATAACTTTTATTATATATACTACTATAATTATCCTGTTTCTTATTAGCTACTGTTAAGCTCTTACTGTATCTAATTTATAAATTAAATTTTATCACAGGTATGTATATACAGAAAAAAAACATAGCATATGCAGGGTTTCCTTCAAACCCTATATACAAGGTATAAATATTAGGCATAAATGAGTATCTTGGAAAGCAATCCCAGTGGTTAAGGAGGAAACTATTCTATAGTGATAACAAGAATGAGTCTTAAATGTTTCATTCAGTGACCTTTCATGCCCCAATGCATATGCTTACTGCTTACAAAGTGTGGTAGGACTTCCAAGCTGTAGAGAAAAAAGCATTCTTGCTTTCCTTTGTTCATTTTATATAACTTGGGTTTTAAATTTACAGTTCAACATTCACAACCATAAGCAATCAAGATGTTGCTAAAGGCTTACTTCCTTAACATTTGCAAACAGACTTTCTTACAATATAAGTAGTCATAACTACTTCATTTCTGCAAGACAAGTACATGTTTTTTTTTTTTTCTTCTAGTACAAACCAGTTTTTTTGAGAAACATTTCTATTGTTACCTGGGGTAACTGGGGACGCCTTTCTTGAATACTGTATTTGACCCATGCCATCACTGCATTAAACACTTGCTCTTCACTGCGAACATTTAGCTCATCACTAGATATTATATCAATGAGTTGATTGGCTGGAAGTAACATGAACTCTTCACTCTCCATTACCTGTTCAAAGTTAGATAAGAATAAAAGAGAAAACCAATAAGCACATTTATTTTATCTTTATTTTTTTCAGGATTATACAGCAAAATTATATTCTACAATGGAGCTGAAGTTTAAAACAATATGGAGTAAAAGGCAAGTTTTTTTTTTTTTTTTTTTTTTTTTTTGTTTTTCGAGGTAGGGTTTCACTCTAGCCCAGGCTGACTTGGAATTCACTGTGGAGTCTCAGGGTGGCCTCGAACTCACGGCGATCCTCCTACCTCTGCCTCCCGAGTGCTGGGATTAAAGGCGTGCGCCACCACGCCCGGCAAAAGGCAAGTTTACATAGTTTTAAAAAAGAACAAAGTAAAGAGGACACAATTAAGATTTAGCAAAGCTAATCATTTGTGATAGTTTAAGAAAAATGAAAGTTTTTTCCTTAAAAATTACAGAGCTTGCTGGGCATGGTAGTGCACACCTTTAATCTCAGCACTCAGGAGGCTGAGGTCAACGGAATGCCATAAACTTGAGGCCCACCTGGAGCTAGAGTTAGTTATGGGTCAGCTTGGGCTGGAATGAGACTCTCAAAACAATAAAAGATACAGATCATAATAAAAATTCATATTCAGAATAAGCCAAATATTAATACTAAATTAAAACTTCAGAAATGTAAGAAGGTTTCAGATAAGATTAGTTGCTTAGAGGGCAATATTTAGAATGCTTAGGACAGAAACACCATGGAGTCAGTTTAAAAAAAGAACAAGGGTACCACTGGTTCTGCAAGCATGAATATGAGGACAGCATTAACCTAATGAAAATCTCTGAGGACCAAACTGGTACGATAAATACTCTAGTGAGAATCTATCCACACATCCATGATTTATCTTTACTCAAGTGTAAAGAAGTGTAAGGATGGAGGTGAAATGCAGCTGGGGCATTACTTTGTTGTAGAGACCAGCCATGTATTCCAGATCTTGTGAGCCTGCGCAGCAGGATGAAGAGTAATGGGTCAGGGTGCAACACAGGGAAAGGAAACAGTCATTCTGCTGTCTCTGTGTTTTCTTCTGTCACTCAAGAGGCTGCCACAATGTCCAGCAGCACAGGCAGGTTATAGTTTGGGGGCCTAAATTCCTTCTGTGCTGTCTCTAATGCACATAATAGATTCTTTTGAAACAGGACTATTTTCATGCTTGTCAAAAAGTCAGAATATGGGCTGGAGAGATGGCTTAGAGGTTAAGCGCTTGTCTGTGAAGCCTAAGGACCCTGGTTCGAGGCTCGATTCCCCAGGACCCACGTTAGCCAGATGTACACTGGGGCGCATGTGTCTGGAGTTCGTTTGCAGTGGCTGGAAGCCCTGGTATGCCCATTCTCTCTCTCTCTGCCTCTTTCTATCTGTCACTCTCAAATAAATAAATAAAATTTTTAAAAAGTCAGAATATTTAGTAGAATATGAGACAAGGCTTAATAGTAATTGGAGTATTTGAATTAGAATGTTTACTTTAGCTGAGCATGGTGGCTCACACCTATAATCCCAGCACTGGAGAAGCTGAGGTAGGAGGATTGCTGTGAGTCTAAGGATAACCTGGGCTATAGAATGAGTTCCAGGTCAGCCTGGGCTAGAGTAAGATCTTGCCTCAAAACAACAGAACAGAACAAAACAAAAATAAAATAAAAAAGAATGTTTTCTTCAAACACATTAAAGGAAATGCAAATCTTGAAACAAAACAACCAAGGACCATAAAGTCAGATATTACTTTTTTTTTTTTTTTTTTGGTTTTTCAAGGTAGGGTCTCACTCTGGTCCAGGCTGACCTGGAATTAACTATGTAGTCTCAGGGTGGCCTCGAACTCTTGGTGATCCTCCTACCTCTGCCTCCCAAGTGCTGGGATTAAAGGCATGTGCGACCATGCCCAGCTAGATATTACTTTTATGAGGTACAAATTCTTCAATTACCTGACAGATTTTCTAGGGTTCAGAAAATCAAACAGGTAACTTTTAGGTTGCATTTCACTCTGTGGTAGAGAACCTGACTGTGGCTTTTGGTCTTCCTTCTTCCTCCTCCCCGCCCCCTTCTTCTTCTTTTACTTCTTTTGGTTTTTGGTCTTTTGGAACTGATTTTAGGAATATGGAAGGATTTGAAACCTTGGACTAACAGATGCTTTGCAGTGCTCTAAGCCAAACTTGACAGACCATTCTGGCAAGAGTTTTGAAAGATCTAAATGCAGAAACAATGGAGGACCATGGATGCTTGGCTGATGAAGGGAACCTGGCAAAACTGGGCCAGAGTTTGTGTGAGACACTGGCTGTGCTCTTCCCATGCCCTGAGAACTTGAGCATAAGTTAAAAGTAATGGCAGAACCTTGAGCAGAAGAATATGGCACAGAAAGGAATGAAAGTTTCAGTTGCAATTGTTTGAGAGATTACTGCCATTGAAACTGAGTCAGCTATTATGTACTGGAACAGGAGAATACTGAAGGCATTTTCCTGCTCTTCAAAGTTAGCTTTATTTCCTACTGGATCAACAAATTTGGCAGCCTACCTGGTACTATGGAAGTACAACATGCAAGAAAGAGAACTATTAGATTTGTAACCTTTTTTTTTTTTTTTTTTTTTTTGGAAATGACCACTGGGATTTGAGGCAGGGTGCTGAAGTCCCTGTGTGGAGGCCCTAGAAGGCTATGGCATGGATGAACCACGGGCTGCAGTGGATACCAGGATTTTGGAGTTGCCAGGACTATAGAATGGCCACCAAGGAAAGTTGCTGCAGAGGTAGAAGTGGAACCCCAGTGGCTTTGTTGCTGGTCTTAGATATTGGACTTGAAGCTGCAGGATTTGATGGTTGCTGTTGTAGATTTTGTGTGGGTCCAATCTTTCCTTGCTATGCCCAGTACCATCTTCTGCAGTGTGAATGATTATTCTGTGCCATTATGTGTATTTAACTTGTTTTTAAATTTTATAGGCTTTTAAAAGTTAGACTGAATACATTTTTGTATTCAAAAAAATGCAAAAAAGATGTATTTTTACATCTTTGGATGGTTGTGAATCTATGGGGGGGGGATCAGGGGTGGAATGTGGTGGTTTAAATAATAAGATGACCCTCATAAACTCATGTGTTCTGAATGTTTGGTCCCCAGATCGTGGCAATTTTGGAGGTGAAGTCTAACTGGAGGAGGTATGTTGTTGGGGGTGTGCTTTGGGGTGTTAATTCCAGTTCTCCCTTGACAGAACTTAGCTCATTCTTCTGCTGCTGTTTTTTACTTTATGTGACAATGGGGTGATGATCAGTCTCTGCTCTATCATCTTTTCCCTGCCACCATGAAGTTTCCCCTTAAGACTGTAAGCCAAAATAAACTCCTCCAATCAGCTGCTTTTGGTCAGGTGTTTTGTCCCAGCAATGTGAATGTAACTATAATGGATATATAACACAGAACCCGTCTTAACTCCTAAAACTCTTCTACTTTTTCAACATCTGTAGTATAAATCTCCATGAGTGGGACTGAGGAGCCAAAAAGTGTGTAATTTTGTTATACACCACCATATTTCCTTTCAAAAGGACTGTACCAATTTACATTCATACTAATAATGTACTTACCTATTTCCCTGTAGCCTTGCCAAAAGGGCACATAATAATATTTAAGGATATTGTAATCTGATAGATAAAAGATATAACTGGCTAGATGAGATGATGGCACATGACTAGAATCCCAGCACTTGGGAGGCTGAGGCAGGAGCATGATGCGCTTGAGAGCAGCCTGAGATATATGAGACCCTGTCTCAAAAACCAAAATGGGAAAAAAAGGTGCTTTGGATTAGCTTTAGTTTGTGTTTTAGTTATTTTGAACTAACTTGAACATACTTTTAGATATTTAACAACAACTTGCTTTTTTTTTTTTTTTTTTTTTTGGTTTTTCAAGGTAGGGTCTCACTCTAGCTCAGGCTGACCTGGAATTCACTCAGTAGTATCAGGGTGGCCTCGAACTCATAGTGATCCTTCTACCTCTGCCTCCCAAGTACTGGGATTAAAGGCGTGTGCCACCACGCCTGGCTGCAACTTGCTTTTTAAAATTTTATTATTTATTTGCAAGGAGAGAGAGAGAGAGAGAGAGAGAGAGAGAGAGAGAGAGGAAGAAAGAGAGTATGTGTGTATAGGCATGCCAGGGCCTCTTGCCATTGCAAACAAATGTGCCACTTTATGTATCTGATTTTACATGGGTACTGGGGATTTGAACCTGGGCAGCCAAGGTTTACAAGCAAGTGTCTTTAATCACGGAACCATTTTTTGGCCTTGAGTTTCTTTCTTTGTGTATTGCCCGCTCTTCTGTTAGCTCATTAGTCTGGGTTATTGGCTAATCAGAGCTCTTGATGTATTAAGTAGACTAACCTTTTGTCTGTGATATGAGTTGCAAATTTATTTCCTTCAGTTTACCACTGAATTTTGTCTTAGTATTACAACTTTATCATGCAGAAAAATTTGATTTTTTAAAAATATGCACTATCTCTCAAAATTTTAACATGGTTTATCACCTCCAGTGTAATCTGGCCTTCTTCTTTCTGTGCACACTATGTAATATCCTCACTGTAACTCTATGGTTTTTTTTCCTCCCAGTTATTCTAACCAGTTATGATCGCTAATGCCTCAGGATTTTATACAAGCCATTTCAGAACCAAAATTAAATCTATTTACTTTAGAGTCATCCAAAATGCTGTGTAGCACCATTAGTTGTAACTACATACTATAATCAGATTAACTAAATACCCTAAGTACAGTCTCTGGGTTTCTATTACAGGCTATGTTCCTAAGCACAGTGGATGAAACAAAGTAACTTTACAAATTTGTTAAATGAAATGATAAGTAAAAAATAGTTAATGAAAATAATTTTGATACCATCTAAGTTTATTTTTTCTGATTATTAGTTTACCAAATAACCTCTGTCACATAATCTGTTCTGTTAAACAATCCATGTAATAGGGAAGGAAATGCCTTGTGGAAATGACTGTGAGCAGTTATCTTATCATTCACAGAGCCTCTCATGCCTTAATGACCTGCATTTTGGCTTATAAATTAGCCCTTAATGAATATAACTAGTGAGAAGTAAGTTTTGCTAGTAGAAAACAAAATTGGATTTTAAAATAGAACCAGGCTTAGAAGTTAGAGCAATTTGTTTTGAGCTAGAACCAGAATACACAGGCAGGTATTAAGAGGGAAATTAGCAAAACCCACATTGCTTTATTGACAAATAGGTTATGATTATATTCAAACAACAAAGTCCAACTCACCTCTTGAAAGTTGTGCTGAGTGAACTTGTCTGCGATCCTTAGCAACTCACGGCAAGAGTGTGTATCCGCAAAAGCCCGAATGCCCAGGCAGTTAGAAGGATCTAATTGTCTTTTTAAGAATTCACAGCAGGCTTCCTGTATTTCTGCTAGCTGAAGGAGACAAGCAGCTGGCAAAAGGGTCTGAACATTGCCTTCTTCTACAGTTATCTGGGAGGTATATGCAAAGTCAATCAGTAGTTCCATGGCCCTCTCATCTATGTCTCGGATCACAACTTCTGTCTGACGGCTCTCTGCCAATTCTCCTGTAAACATAGCTCGGAAGTAGGGACTACAGGCTGACAAAATGACTCGATGGGCATATATCTTCTTAGCGCCCACAACTAGCACCACATCACATAGCTCCCGGTGCTTTCTTAGAAGATTAATAACTTCCAAGGTTTGCCGAGGGTGCTTGTCTGAGATATAGGGCATGCGGGCAGGTTGGGGAACCCCTTCTGGCAGTTTGTTGGGGTCTCCAAGGGTGCAGCGGCTTGTTACATCCATTCCAGTCTCTCCTGGTCGAATGTTGGTACACCTATAGGAAGGAGAGGTATGAAGACAGCATTATTAGAAGTTCTCATCTTCCCTAAAGTGTTTTTAAGTCAAGATGTAAGTAAACCTGCAATAACAAAAATAATTCCTTTTCTGATAACTCTAGAATTCACCAATTTCCTTAAAATCTTTTCAAGGATGAATGGTACTGATTCTAAGTCATATAATTTTTATTACCTAAGTCCACACACACACAAAAAAAAACCCACAACATTTTCCTCCCAGAATTATCAGACTATCTTTGGCCACATCTCTTACAACATAAAGAATAATTTGTGGAAAATATTTTAAAATGATTCCCTCTGCAAAGAGAGGCTTATAAGGGCTGGAGAGATGGCTTAGTGGTTAGGGCACTTGCCTGCAAAGCCAAAGAACCCATGTTCGATACCCCAGTACCCACGTAAGCTAGATGCACAAGGTGAGACATGCGCCTGAAGGTTTTTGCAGTGGCTGAAGGTCCTGGCATGCCCATTCTATCTATCTGCCTCTCTCTGTCACATAAATAAATAAAGTATTTTTAAAAGACTTATTAATTCCACTGCCATCTGAAGAGAGGCTTCTCGAATCAAAAGTGAGAGTAGCATTAATATATGGGTATGAACATTAAGAAAAGTGCTTACCGGGCAGTTTGGTGAGCATAATATATGCATTTGGCCAGACACCAGCAGGCATTACACCCCTAGGGCTCATAACTTCCCCCATCAAAGGTTTTCAGTATCAGGCAAGTATTCCCTTCCGTGGAGCAGGCCTCCAGTCCAATTAGAGAGCGGTTGGTTTCCCATATAACAGATATGCCACTATTGCACCCATTGGCTCATTTGGTCTGGTTGACCAAATTTAAGGCTTGCCGTGTCCACTGTTATTTATCTCCACTCATGACGTCTCTCTCTCATGGAGTTGCATGCAGCATAGCTTTCTCCAGCTTTCTGTTAGCTGGCCAACAGCAAGGATGTTTTCAGCCCAGCTCCAGCAAGATTTTTCAGTGACCTCGCAGCCCAAGTATGTGGAGTCTTCAGCAATAGGGTCTTACCATCTATTCCTGGTGGGAAACCAAGAGCCTCGGCAATGGCCTGTATTGAGGGCATCAGGGACCTACCTCCCTGACCAACAACTCACTGGAAGGTATCCCATCTTTGGCACTGAAAATTTTCTAGTAACAATCTATGGCTTCTGGATATGCCATTGTCTAAAAAAGTAGGTTTCCATATGACTTATTCATATCCTCTTAGATTCTGATTAACCCTCCCCCACCCTTCCTTTATTCGATCTCTTCCCCTGACCTCACTTAGGCCTTTCCACCCCCAGTAATCTGTTATTCTACTTACATATATACAATATTATCCCCTTAAGTTCTAAAAAGTTTTTAAGCTACTCTGTATAGTTTAGCACAAAATCTGACATATAGCTTATACTACATGCAAAATCAGGAAAATAAATCAGGCTCCAAAAAAAAAAAGTCAAGCTTATACCCAATATTGTATTACCTTGGTTGTATGGCAGTTATACTTTCATTGTGTTATATTTGGTAAAAACTGGAAATGAAAGAACTTGTCAGGTATGGGGTAAAGAAGCTGTGAACAGCTGTACTACTCCAAATGGAAATTTTAGCCACATTTCTTGAAAAGGATATCTGAATTTTCAAAGCCAAGAGAGACCGATGTGACAAGATTCTTCTGTGAGGAAATAACAATTGCTTGGGATTTGCGAACTTTGGGATAACTTTCAAGTGAAGAAATTTTACTTCAAATGATATCTAATTCATTTTTTTTCGAGGTAGGGTTTCACTCTAGCCCAGGCTGGCCTGGAATTCACTGTGAAGTCTCAGGGTGGCCTTGAACTCATGGCAATCCTCCTACCTCTGCCTCCAGAGTGCTGGGATTAAAGGCGTGCACTACCACACCCGGCTTTACAATTCATTTTTTAAAGGTCTTACCAGCTAGGCATGGTGGCATACAACTATAATCCTAGCACTTACAGGGCCAAGGCAGGAGGATTGCCACAAACTTGAGACTGACCTGGGCTACAAACTGACTACCAGGTTGCCAAGGCTACAAAGCAAGATCTTGCTTCAAAAAAACCAGTCATCTTATTTAATCTAATAGGGTATGTGCCTATTATATTTCAAAAATATTCCGTCAACTGAAATGGGTCTAAAGAACTTTGAAAAAATCAACACAGATACACAACATCACAAGCACAGATTATATAAAAAATAGTTTGTGCCGGGTGTGGTGGCGCATGCCTTTAATCCCAGCACTTGGGAGGCAGAGGTAGGAGGATTGCCATGAGTTCAAGGTTACCCTGAGACTACATAGTGAATTCCAGGTCAGCTTGAGCTACCTTGAAAAACCAAAATAAATAAATAAATAAATAAAGTTTGTCATCCTGATGCTAAAAATACCTGCTCAGAGCCAAACATAATTCAGAGGATTCTTTTAATTTCTGAATGAAAAGAAAGCTTAAAATCAAGCTTTGACTGATACTGAAAAAAAATGACTATTAATTAAATGGATCAGTAATGCTGTTTTCTTTTCTTTTTTTTTTTTTTGGTTTTTCTTGGTTTTTCGAGGTAGGGTCTCACTCTAGCCCAGGCTGACCTGGAATTCACTATGGAGTCTCAGGGTGGCCTTGAACTCACGGCGATCCTCCTACCTCTGCCTCCCGAGTGCTGGGATTAAAGGCGTGCGCCACCACGCCCGGCTAGTAATGCTGTTTTCAACTAGTAAAAAAAGCTGTAACTTTACTAAATGTTTACATTTCTAAAAAGTTATCAAATCAACCATATCTCCTAAACAGAAGTTGGTAAACAACTATGAAATTAACTATAGTAGTTCATTCATTAGACGGGAAAGTATCAAATGAGTTATTTTAAAAGCTATTCACAAACAGAAATGAATAGTAGGAAATTAAATTTTCTTTTTCTACATAAATTTAAACTGAGTTTAACCACTGGTATCTTATAATGTTTTACTGTATCTTAAAATTTATTTTATTCTCTTCCTCTAAATCTAATACGCCTGACATTTTTTTTTTTAAATTTGTAAGAAGATAGTTATGAGGGAGAAAAAGAAAGAATATGGGCACATCAGGGCCTCTTGCCACTGCAAATGAACTTGATACATATGTGCTACATTATATTTACATGGGCATTGGGGCACTGAACCTAGGCCCACAGCACTTGGAAGGTTGAGGTAGGAGGATCACTGTAAGTTTGAAGCCAGTCGGGGGATACAGAGTGAATTTCATGTCAGCCTAGGCTAATGAGACCCTGACTCCATAAAAAACAAACTGAATAAAAAAGTGTATCATTAAGTGGGTTGTGGTGGTATGTGCCTGTAATCCTAGTATTTGGGAGGCTGAGGCAAAAGGATGGAGAGTTCTAGGCTAGCCTGGGCTATACCAAGACCCTATCTATAAAACAAAACAAAAAACAAGCCAGGTGTGGTGATGCATGCCTTTAATCCCAGCATTCGGGAGGCAGAGGTAGGAGGATTGCCATGAGTTCGAGGCTACCCTGAGACTGCATAGTGAATTCCAGGTCAGCCTGAGGTAGAGTGAAACCCTACCTCAAAAACAAGCAGATGAAAAAGCAACAACAAAAATCCCCCCACAACCCTCTCCCAAATCAAGACTACCACAGCAAATCATATACACACATAAACATATATTCTGTGTTCCTATAATTGCATTAATATATATTCACACTTTCAATAATGGATTGTTTCTATACTGTTTGCAACCATGTAAATGCAGAAAATTAAGTCTCTTATTTTTATTTATTATTTTTGGAGACTGGTTGTGATCCTTTGGCTCGTCTTCCTGAATACTAGGATTACAGGCATGTAGCACCATGCCAGGCTGAAGGTAATAAATATGGTCATTTTCCAAAGTGCTATCTTCAGATCTCTACTTTATAAACATTCCTGGTAGTTAATGTTTCCTGTCACTCACACACTAGTGCCTAACAGATTCCTATTTCCTACCTGGGTAATACTGAATTTAGGTCCATGTTAATATTTGTCCATCATTCAAACTCAGTCATCTACCTAAAACTGATTCTAATCCTCTCTTAAACATCCCCAATTGAACAGAGAAAATTTTTATTCTTTCAGTTGCTCAGTTAAAAAGTCTTAAAAACCTTTCTTCTCTTCCATAACCCTTAAACCCAATCCTCTAGCAAATCTTGTCATTCATTCTACCTCCAAATAAAATCCAACCACTTCTTTACAT
This sequence comes from Dipus sagitta, assembly GCA_036346955.1. NCBI lineage: Eukaryota > Metazoa > Chordata > Mammalia > Rodentia > Dipodidae > Dipus > Dipus sagitta. Next base: position 299,415,013 of record CM070770.1, on the reverse strand, counting down.
CTGTACTTTCCCTTCCTTAATGTAGGCTAACTAGCCTAAATGGTATTGCTCTACTTTGCCAGTTTGCATCCCCATCACTAAACAAGAACTAGAGAGCTCCTTTAGGAAAATCTTCAGAGCCACTCCTGTGTACAAAATCCTTTAAAAAATGTTTACAGTGGAAAACAAAACAAAACCAAGGTTTAGTAAGCTCTCCATAACTCTTTTTCTTGGCTGATTATTTGAATTCATCTCCTACTAACTTTCCCTTACTCACTGTTCTCCAGCCATACAGACTTCCTGTTTCTGTGACATGCCAAGGCCTCTCTCATTCAGAGCTTCATTCCTTCTTCGTAAAAGGTTAAACAACTATAGACCTTCCTCCCTCATTTCTTTCAGAAGTTTACTCAGCTGTCACCTCATCAGCTGATCTTTTAAAATTTTTGTTTGTTTGGTTTTGGAGGTAGGGTCTCACTGTAGCCAAGGCTGACCTGGAATTCACCATGTAGTTTTGGTGGCTTCAAACTCATAGCAATCCTCCTACCTATGCCTCTCAAGTGCTGGGATTAAAGGTGTGTGCCACCATGCCCAGCTTTATTTTTTTAAGTTTTATTTTATTTATTTATTCAAGAGAGAGAAAGAGGCAGGCAGGGGAGAGGGAAGGAGGGACAGAATGGGCACAGCAAGACCTCTAACCATGGCAAACAAAATCCAGACACATGTGTCACCTTGTGCATCTGGTTAATGTGGGTACTGGGGAATTGAACCTGGGTCCTCAGGCTTTTCAGACAAGCATCTTCACAGCTAAACTGTCTCTTTAGCCTTTATCAGGTCATCTTATATGAAAGAAGATTTTAAAAAATTTTTCTGTGTGTGGTATGAACACATGCATGTGTGTTCATATGTGTGGGTGTATAAATGTGGATGGAGGCCAAAGGTCAATATCAGTTGTTGTTGCAGTCAGGTTAGCATTGCTGGCAGAAAATACCCAACCAAGAACAGCTTGTGGGAAAAAAGGATTTATTTTGGCTTACAGACTTGAGGGGAAGCTCCATGATGGCAGGGGAGTGGGAAAAAAGGATTTATTTTGGTTTACAGACTTTAAGGGAAGCTCCATGATGGCAGGGGCAAATGATGGCATGAGCAGAGGGTGGACATCACCTCCTGGGCAACATCAGATGGAGAACAGCGTGCCAAAAACTGGTAAGAGAAAGCTGGCTATAACACCCATACACCTGCCCCCAACAATACACTGCCTCCAGGAGGTTTCAATTCCCAAATTGCCACCAGCTGAGGACCTAGAATTCAGAACATGTAAGTTTATGAGGGACACCTGAATCAAAACACCACATTCCACCCCTGGCCCCCATAAACTGATAACGATACATAATATAAAATACAATGCAATCAGTTCAACTCTAAAATCCCCATAGTTTTATCAATTTCAATGATGTACACACATCCCCATAGTCCAAGATCTTTTAACTGAGATATAATACCACCCCCCGAAATCCATAAAGGCACAGAATAAAAATTCACAGTGAAAAAGATGGCATTGGCTGACCGGGCACAGTGGTGCACACCTTTAATCCCAGCACTCGGGAGGCAGAGGTAGGAAGATTGCTGAGAGTTCAAGGCCATCCTGGGACTACATAGTGAATTCCATGTCAGCCTGCGCTAGAGTGAAACCCTACCACAAAAAAACAGAAAAAAAAAAAAAAAAAAGATGGTACTGGGCATAACAAAGAAATTTTTAACCAATACAAGATTTAAACAGGGCAAACATCAAACTCTGTAGCTCCAAGTCAAATAACTCTTTAGTCAGTGATGAGTCTCCCAGTCAATTCTAACCAGTGACAAGTCTCTTCTGCCCCTCCAACTAGGCTACTCACAATCCTGGAAAACTTCATCTGGTGCTGGCAGCTCTCCTTGGCAGCCATCCCAGTTCTGGTATCTCCATTGGGTCTCCACTGCAACCCACGGTTCATCCTCATGGCTCCATCGGGTCTCCACACAGGTAATCCAACAAGCCTGCTTCACACTGCCCATGGTCATTTCCAAAATATAAAACCATGTTGGAAATTCAATGACCCTCTCTTTTCTGCATTTGTTATACTCTGTAATACCAGGTGGGTTACCAACTTGTTAATCCAGGGAGGGATAAAGCAGACTTTGAAGAACAGGATACTCCTTCAGCATTCAGGCCACTTCAAATGAGTCTGCATTCTTCCTGTCATTCCAATGCAGATCAGCTGGCCCAATCTCAATGGTTATAATCTCTCAATTGCTGCTGAATGCGCAGACGTTTTGGCCCAAAGATTTCATTTTTTTTTTTTCTGTGCCATATCCCTTTGCTCACACTAGTCCATTTCTACATAAAGCAACCCTGCACAAGTTCTCAGGATACAGGCATAACAGCAAACCTCTCACACAAACGGCTTCTAGCCCAGTCCAGGCAAAGCTCTTTCTCACCCTCATAAGCCAAACCTCACATTTCATAGTTCTTACTGTATTCAAGTCTTTCAACTCTGATCAGAATAGTCTCTTAAGCTATACTTACAGCACTGCAAGGCATCTCTTAGGCCAAGATTTCAAATTCATCCATATTCCTCCTGCAAAGCAATTCCAAAAGCCCAAACCCACAGAATCAGGTTTCTCACAACAGTGATCCCACTTCTTGGTACCAATTTTACTGTTGCAGTCAGGTTTACCTTGCTGGCAGAAAACACCCAACCAAGAATAGCTTGTGGGAAAAGGTTTATTTTGGCTTATAGACTCCATGATGGCATCAGCAGAGGGTGGACATCACCTCCTGGGCAACATCAGATGGACAACAGCAATAGGACAATGTGCCAAACACTGGTAAGAGGAAGCTGGCTATAACACCCATATGCCTGCCCCCAACAATATACTGGCTCCAGGAGGTCTCAATTCCCAAACTGCCACCCACTGAGGACCTAGAATTCAAAACATATAAGTTTATAGGGACACATTAGTGAAACCACCACAGCTGTCTTTCTCTATTGCTCTTCTAGCTTTTTAAATTAAATTATTTAAAGTTTATTTTATTTATTTGCAAGCAGAGGGGGAGGGAGACAGACAGAGAGAGAATGGGTGTGCCAGGGCCTCTAGCCACTGCAAACAAACTCCAGATGCATGTACCCCTTTGTGCATCTGGCTTACCTGGGTACTGGGGAATCAAACATGTGTCCTTTGGCTTCATAGGCAAGTACCTTAACTGCTAAGCCATCTCTCCAGGCCCCTCACCTCATTTTTTTTGATGCAAGGTCTCTTACTAAATCTGGAACTCACCAATCTGGCTAGACAAACTAGCCAGAAACCCCCAAGGACCTGGTGCCTGTTTCTCCAGCTCTGGCATTACAGGCATGTGCCACAACACTTGGCATTTCCATGGGTGCTAGAGATTCAAATGCAGGTCCTCATTTTTGTGTGGCCATCTCTTCAGCCTGAAATAATCATTTTTTGAATTTATTTTTAAAAAATATCATTTATTTATGTGAGAGGCATAGACAGAGAGAGAGAGAGAGAGAGAGAGAGAGAGAGAGAGAGAGAGAGAATGAACATGGGTGTGCCAGGGCCTCTGCTGCAGCAAATGATCTCCAGATGCATGTGTCCCTTTGTAAACCTGGCTTTATATAGTTACCGGGGAACTGAGCACCTTTAACCACTGAGCCATCTTCCAGACTGAACGTTCTCAAAAAATTATTTTTCTCTGTGTGTGTGTGTGCATGTGCATGCACGCGTGCGCATGACTGCACATGCCACAGTGCATGTAAAGGTCAGAGAACAATTTTGAGGTGCCTGTGTTCTACCTTTATTGAGACAAGATCTTTTGCCTGTGCAACAAACTGTCAGACTGCAAATGAATGTCAGACTAGTTTAAGACTATGAGCTTTAGATTACGCTGGTTCTGTCTCCCATTGTTGTAGCTATGTACACCACTTTGCATCTGACTTTACATGGATGCTGAAGATTTGAACCCAGGCTAGCAGGTTCTGCAAACAAGTGCCTTTAACCACTAAGCCATCTCCCCAGCCCTGAAATAAAAATGTTTATTCCTACCATTCAATATTCTTTACTTTGTTTATTTTTTTTTCATTAATACATAGCCTCCTGATATATCTTGGTTACTCCTCTGACTGGACTGTGAGTTCTGTGAGAACAAATACTTTTGTTCTCTTGCTCACTGCTATAAACCCAATACCTGGATCCAGTGCCCACTGAATAGTTGTTAATGAATTAAATGATCCTTCAAATTTCCTTGACTAGTTCACATGAAAGGATACTATATTTGCAGCTAAAAAATAGTGTCAGGTTTACAGCTAGACAGGCAGTCATTAAATCTAGACTCCACCATTTACTATGTATAATGTTGGGGAAATTACCTAACCTCTCTGATCCTTGAGTTCATCATGTATATGCAGGGATAACTGCACTTACCTTACAAGGAACGACCACATTGACATTTGTATGAATTATGTCACCTGACTTCAAATGTGGTATTTTATTATTACAAGGTGTCTTGGGCAACTGGACCAAGTATTTGAAATGAAAATGACCTTGGAAATTGGCCATCTTTGGCTATTGTTCTACAGGTGGAAGAAAAAGCAAGCATATTGCTAAATGCCTTTATGAAGCTGCTCTTCCAGAATAATGAGAGGACACAAGAATAGAGCTCACTGGCAGGCTGAGATTTTCAGGGGCAACCTCGTTTTAAATATTCTGAGAAGTTATACTTGATGCTAAAAGTCACATTTAGTTCTATACAGTCAGGTCTTTTCCTATATTCCAGCTATTTCTCTTTGTAAGTGCATGTTTAAAAAAAATCTTAGCCTCCCTTCTCATTCTCATTATGTCCAAAGGGCTTTAATGGAAGAAAAGCATTTCTTTTTTTCCCCCTATATGTTTTATAAGGTACATTTGAAGGGAAATAATAATAAGGGACCTAGAAACAGATTGTGTTCATACCTCTACAAATTTATGTTCTGCCTTCTTTGTCTGCTAGAATAAATGCTCTAAAGATCTGAGGGGTGAGGGGTAAACTGAAGTGTGGCCTTTCCCTTAGGACAGAGAAAATCCTAGAACTCATTTTTAATCAAAGGCCTGAAACTTTTCTAAGCAAAAATTCAACTAGAGGGGCTGGAAAGATGGCTTGGTGGTTAAGGCGCTTCCCTGCAAAGCCTAACAACCTGGGTTCAATTCCCAGTATCCACATAAAGCCAGATGCATAAAGTAGCACATGCAGATGGAGTTTGTTTGCAGTGGCTAGAGACCCTGGCATGTGCATACTTGCTCCCCCCCCCCGGTTCTCTTTCTCTTCTTTCTGCCAGGCATAGTGGTATACAGCTTTAATGCCAGCACTTGGGAGGTAGAGGGAGGAAGATCACTGAGAGTTTGAGGCCAGCCTGAGACTACATAGTGAATTCCAGGTCAGCCTGGGCTAGAGTGAGACCCTACTTCAAAACAACAACAACAACAACAACAACAACAAATTCAGCTAGAGAAACTAGAGGGTCTTAAGTCATTTGCTCTTTCAATCTGTGGACTTCTATCTCAATACGGAACCAATGACATGAATATAGAATAAGAGAAACTGAGCTTAAGTAGCATTAACTTAATTTGTTAGGGTTTAGGTCCAAGATGGCATTAACAAGCTACTGCAATAAATTCTGAAGTTTATCCACCTTTGACCTTGCCGCTAGAGAAATAAATATCTCAATGTTGATGGATTTGGGTTTCACTGAGAGTTGGGTGTTACATTTCAGCCCAAAACATTGGGACACCAAAAATACAGTAGTTAAAATGTGAAACAATGGATGGACCTGGAAAGGATTATATTTAGTGAGGTAACCCTGGCCCAGAAAGCCAAGCACTGCATGTTCTCTCTCATATTTGGATCCTAGCTACAAATGTTTTGACTTGTATGTGAGTTGGAATAAAACTCAGTAGCAGAGGCCAGTAAGCTAGAAAGGGGATATAAGGGAGGGAGGAAGGGGATCTTAAGGGGGTGGTATTATATACATGTAAATAGAAAAGCAGATTACTGGGGGGTAGAAAGGCCTAAGTGAGGTCAGGGTAAGAGACTGAGTAAAGGAAAGGTAGGGGAGGGTTAATCAAAATCTAAGTGGGTATGAGTAAGAATTCACATGGAAACCTACTTTTTTGGACAATGGTGTACCCAGAAGCCATAGATTATCACTAAATAATTTTCAGTGCCAAGGATGGGATACCTTCCAGTGAGCTGTTGGCCAGGGAGGCTCCTGGTGCCCCCAAATCATTACAGGCATTGCCAAGGCTCTTTGTTTCCCACCAGGAATAGATAAGACCCTATTGCTGAAGACTCCTTATGCTTGGGCTGCAAGGCCACTGAGAAATTCTTGCTGCAGCTGAGCTGAAAACCTACTCTGTGTAGATGAGTTGACAAGAAGATGAAAAAACTACACTGCATGCAGTCCATGGAAGAGAGAATTCACCAGTGGAGATAAACAACAGTGGACATCACAAGCCTTAAGTTTAGCCAGTCAGGCCAAATGAGCCAATGGGTGCAACAGTGGCATGTCTGTAATGGGGGAAACCAACTGCTCTCTAATTGGACTGGAGGCCTGTTCCATGGGAGGTAATACATGCCTAATACTGAAAAACCTATGATGGGGAAAGTCATGAGCCCTAGGGGTATAATATCTCCTAGTGTCTGGCTAAATGCATATATTATGCTCACCAAACTGCCCAGTAAGCACTTCTCATCATGTTCATATCCATATATTAATGCTACTCTCACTTTTCATTACAGCAGCTTCTCTTTTAGATGGCAGTGACCTTGGGATGACTCAGAAGGTACCATAGTGATGAGAAGTGACAGAGGAGTGCTCAGCACTGAAACATCTCTGTTACACCTTCCAAAGCTCAGGGTCCATTACAGAAGAGGTGGCGGAAAGAATGTAGGACTCTTTACAATGCACTATTCTAGGCATATATATAACATATATAACCTCACAGTGCCCAACACTACCTATACAACACCATCATAATAGGAGGAAAAGATGATGACATCAAAAATAAAAGAGAGCCTGACTGAGATGGGGAGGGGATATGATGAAGAGTGGAGGTGTGAAGGGGAATGTGGTGGGGGAGCAGGGAATTACCATGGTTTGTCTATAATTATGGAAGTTGTCAATAAAAATAAATAAATAAAATGTGAAACAGTGGGCTGGAGAGACGGCTGAGCACTTCAGGTGCTTGTTTATAAAGCCTAATAACCTGAGTTCAATTCTCCAGTACCCATGTAAAGCCAGGTGCACAAAGTGGTGTATGTGTCTGGAGTTTATATGCAGCAGATGGAGGTCCTGATGCACCCATTCTCTCTGTCTCTCTTCTATCGCTCTGCTTGCAAATAAATAAAAATACTTTTTAAAAAATGTGAAACAGTAAAATTAGTAATACATTCTTTATTCACTAACCAACTTGGAAGATAGCTATGCTCACCACTATGGCATCAGCACACATTTACTAACCAACTTGAATACAGAAACTTTCTCTGATTGGCTAGCCACTCTTATACAGAAGCTCTCTTTCTCTTTCTTATAAGTGAATTTACTAAAGATACTATCTAGATACTAGAAATATGGTTTGACTACCAAGACTGAAAACTCAGGCCCTAACCACACCTGACAGGTTCAGGACATAAAGAAATCAAGTTGGAGCTGAGGCGGCTCCATAGGAATGGCTAGCTTTCCTAGTGCCAGAGGATGCTATGCAGGCAGCTGACATTAACATTATCACCCAGTGGTGAATTTCTGTATTCTACAATATTGACCCTCCAGGTAAGGCGTACCCCTTGGTCCAATAGTGGTATGAAGGTTATGAGAGTAACCAACAGCTTTATGATTGGATTTGAGGCCCGTTCCACAGGAGGGAATGCATGCCTGATACTGAAAAGCAGATCAAAAGCCTATGGCTGGAAAAAATGTAGACCCTAGGGAAGAACCTACTAAATCAAACTGTCAAATTGCCTCCTAACTATTTGTTTCTATATCCACAGTTCAGTGCAGCACTCAGCTCTTATCAGAAAGGTGTTATTTTTATTTTTTTTCTCAGTGGGAAATGGTTAATGCAGAGAATCATAAGTGGCTAAATTGCTGAAAATAAGTGACTGATGAGTGCTCAGTCCTAAGCAAGGCATACACATCACCCCTTCCAAGGACTAAGGAAAGGACTACGAAGATGGAATGGAAAGCACATAAGAACTGGAAATTGGGGCGGACTATGGAATTCTGGCATCTGGACACAACATGGCCATGTACTCCTGAGCTCACATGAGATGTGGTTACCTGCACAAGATGGGGTAGTCACCCTTCTGTTATAGATGGAGAGGGGCTTGTGAGGCCAATCCCCTCTCTAGCTAATGACAGCTACAGGTTGCTAGTAAAGGGGAGTCGTTTTCTTCTGAGGCACAGCTACTAGTAAGACATGAGAAAAAGGAGTACAATGAAACTGAGGGGGATAAGGGAGGGTAATATGTAGTACATAGGATCAAAATGTAATGTACATGTATGAAAAGGTCAAAAATGCATGTGGTTTGAATTGGTACTTTTTCTTTTACATGAAATGACATGTGTGAAAGACCCACCCAAGTGTGGTAGGTATACAACTGAAATACACAAGAAATGGATTTTAGACAAAAGGAAGAAAAGCTTACCTTTGATCACAAGAAGGGAATGGGAGAAGAAATAATATATAAGTAGATAATCTATTTGGGAGAAGGAAGACTTCAAGAAGTTGGGGAAATTCATACTGATGGCTTCTATTTTTTTCCTGTGAAATCAGAAAGTAGGCAAGCAAGTCATTTACTGCCAGGTGAGTGGTAATGGGATCATGAGAAAACCAGATAAGGATGTGAAATATCTGCTGTGGGGAATTACTAACAATGACTAAGGATTCAGAAGTACTGGCCAAATGTCATAACAAAGAATATAGTTGCATGAACTCCCTATAGTTGGTGGTTTTTATTCAACAATACTCAATACTTCAGGATTAGAGAATATGAGTTCTTTTAAAAATATTTATTTGTGAGAAAGAGGCAGAGAGGGGGGGAGGGAGGGAGAGAGAGGGAGGGAGAACAGGCATGCCAGAGCCTTCCTCCACTGTAAACAACTTGAAATGCATGCGCCATCCTGTTCATCTGGCTTATGTGGGTCCTGGGGAATTGAAACTGGGCCCTCTGGCTATGCAGGCAAGTGCCTAAACAGCTAAGCCATCTCTCCAGCCCAGAATATGAATTCTTAATCTAGAATTTGGGAAATACCACAGATAAAGTAGAGTTGAGTGATGACCTGAATATGGTTGCAATGGCCAGGGATATGGCTCAGTAGTAAAACACGTAGTTAAGACTGTTCAAGGACCTGGATATGTATGTATGTATGTATGTACATACGTATGTACGCCCATGTGCACATACACACACAAAGGAACGTTGATTCTGATTACGACAAAGAGATGTAGGCATTCAGGAAGCAGTGTTAGAGAATTAGTTATTGGGACTTAATATTTCAAAGTTTTCTGAATGATAGTAACAGTAAGCTACTGAAATGAGTTAAAATCAAAGTCACAGGAATCTAGGAAGACAAGAAAATGTAGGCAAGGTAAATTGATAGGTCATCACACGAATACTGAAATCTCCAAAAAGACTGAAGAAAATAATCAAAGCATTTGCATGCAGGAAGCTTAGGCCAAAGAACAAATTAAGTATTTTTCTTTTGGCTTTGCAGGCAAGAGCCTTAACTGCTAAGCCATCCCTCCAGCCAAAGTATCTTTTTTTTTTTTTTTAACGTGTGTGTGTGTGAGAGAGAGACGCATGGTGTGTGTACGTATGTGTGCTCCCTACCCCTGACATGAGCTTGCATGAAGATGTCAGAGGAGAATATTAGGTGTTCTCTTAACACTCATCCATTTGTTTCTTTCCTTGAGATGGGGTTATCTCTCAACCTGGAGCTTCTGTTTGTCAGTGAGCCACAGAGGTTCCCCAGCCTCCATCTCCTGCAGACTGGAGTTACAGATGTGCATGGCTACGCCCAGACTGTTTAAAATTTTTTAAAAAATTTATTTGAGAACAACAGAGACAGACAGAGTGAGAGAGACAGAGACAGAAAGAGAGAGAGAGAATATGGGCGTGCCAGGCTCTTCAGCCACTGCAAATGAACTCCAGACGCGTGCACCCCCTTGTGCATCTGGCTAACGTGGGTTCTGAGGAATCGAGCCTCGAACCGGGGTCCTTAGGCTTCACAGGCAAGCACTTAACCGCTAGCCATCTCTCCAGCCCTACACCCAGATTTTTAATGTGGGGTCTGGGAAGTCAAACTTGGTGATCTAAGGGTCTCTGACCTGAGAGTCCTCATGCTTAAGTAGCAAGTACTCTTAGCTGCTGTGCCATATCCCTACCCTACAAATCAGATATCATATTTCATGTTTATCAAAGAAATGTTAACTTTTTTGTTTGTTTGTTTTTTTGAGGTAGGGTCTCACTCTAGTCCAGGCTGACCTAGAATTCACTATGTAGTCTCAGGGTGGCCTTGAACTGTCAGCAATATTCCTACCTCTGCCTCTGGAGTGCTGGGATTAAAGGCGTGCGCCACCACGCCAGCAGAAATGTTAACTTTTAAAATATTCTGTTAAATAAGGAACATTCTGAAAACTCAAAATGAATAAGTCAACTTCAAATTTTAATTAATTAGACAGTCACACATTTCCAGATCCAATACTTCAAGAGTAATGGTCTCAATTAAGAAATCATTTTTGGGGCAGGCATGGTTGCACATGCCTTTAATCCCAGCACTCAAGAGGCAGAGGTAGGAGGATCATTGTGAGTTTGACACCACCCTGAGATTACATAGTGAATTCCAGGTCAGCCTGGGCTACAGCAAAACCCTACCTTAAAAAAACAAAACAAAACAAAATTTTTAAAAAAATTACTTTTTGGGGCTGGAGAGATGGCTTAGCGGTGAGTGTTTGTCTATGAAGCCTAAGGACCCATGTTTGACTGTCCAGGTCCCATGTAAGTCAGATGCATGAAGTGATGGAAGTACGCCAGGTTACACATATGCACAAGGTGGCGCACATGCCTCGAGTTTGACTGCAGTGGCTAAAGGCCCTGGTGTGCCAATTCTCTCTCCCTCTCTCATAAAAATCACTTTTTTCAAGTGGCCATTTTCTCTAAAAAAAGGGGGGGGGCAATAAATGGCTGGAGAGATGGCTTAGTGGTAAAGGAACTTGCCTACAAAGCCTAAGGACCTAGTCTGATTCCCCAGTACCCATGTAAGCCAGATGCACAAGGTGACTTGTGTCTGAGTTCATTTGAAGTGGCTAGAGGCCCCAGTGTGCCCATTCTATCTGCCTTTCTCTCTCTCTCTTGCGCGCTCATGCGCGCGCGCACACACACACACACACATAAATAAATAAATAAGATTTTTTTTTGATTTTTCAAGGTAGGGTCTCACTCTAGCCCAGGCTGACCTGGAATTCACTAGGTAATCTCAGGGTGGCCTCAAACTCATGGTGATCCTCCTACCTCTGCCTCCCGAGTGCTGGGATTAAAGGCATGCGCCACCATGCCTGGCAATAAATAAGATATTTTAAAACTACAATAAAGTTTACAGAACAATATACTTACTTATTTGCAAGCACAGAGGGGAGAGAGAGAGAGAGAGAGAGAGAGAAAGAATGAATGAATATGGGCATGCCAGGGCCTCCAGCTCCTGCAAACTAACTCCAGATGTATGTGATGTGTCACTGTGTATCTGCATCTGGCTTAATGTGGGTACTGGGGAATAGAGCCCAGGTTGTTAGGCTTTATAGGCAAGTGCCTTAACTGCTCAGCCATCTCTACATATCCCAACAATACACATTTTTATTAAAGTGCACAACACAAAGTTCACCTTATAAAGATATGCTGCAGAATGTTTCTCCAGAGTTATAGAATCTTTTTCTATCTAAATGAATTCATCTCCTTTTAAATTTAAAATTTTTGCTTTTACTAAGGATATAGCATATTATAGAACTTACTTAGCATGTAGAATGCTATGACTTCAGTTCCCAATACTGTGTATTTTCTTTGTTTTGATATGGAAATTAATAGCCTGTCCTTAAATAGTTCTGTTTCCATTTGATTTTTTTTTTTTTTTTTTTTAGTTTTTCAAGGTAGGGTCTCACTCTAGCCAAGGCTGACCTGGAATTCACTATGTAGTCTCAGGGTGGCCTTGAACTCACAGTGACCCACCTACCTCTGCCTCCTGAGTGCTGGGATTAAAGGTGTGCACCACCACACCAGGCATCCATTTGAAATTTTAAAAAATTATTTATATTCACAAGGAGAGAGAGAGACAGGCAGGAAGACAGACACAATGGGTACACCAGGGCTTCCTGCCACTGCAAACCAGCTCTAAACACATGCACCACTTTGTGCATCTGGGTTTATGTGGATACTAAAGAATTGAACCCAGACTGTCAAGCTTTGCAAGCAAGTGCCTCCAACTGCTGAGCCATCTCTCCAGCCCTTAAATATCTCTTTCAGCTGACCCCCATTTATGTTTCTGAATATACTTGAAAATATACTTAAATAGAGAGATGTGGGGATACAATTCTTACAGCAGAAATAATATTCCAAAGTGCTGGTTCTGCACACCAGAAGGGTACTCTTTGGACACTGGATTTCATAGCTGATTCCATACCAGAGAGCATGGCTGCTCATCTGAATGTCTGAACTCTAAGACATATCATCACTGCTTGTTGGAAAAAATGAGTATAAGCTTCAGCCTAATGATCAAGGCAAGAGGAAGGAGGATGGCTAGACGTGGCGCACATCTTTAATCCCAGCACTCGGGAGGCAGAGGTAGTAGGATCGCTGTGAGTTCAAGGCCAGCCTGAGACTATACAGTGAATTCCAGGTCAACCTGGGTTAGAGTGAGACCTTATCTCAAAAAAAAAAAAAAAAAACAAAAACAAAAACAAAAAACCAACAACAACAAAAAACGGCAAAAAAGGCATATTGTTGGAACTTGGGAGGCTGAAGCAGGAAGATTGTTGCAAATTCAAAGCCAACTTGGGCTACTCTGTCACAAAAACAAAACAAAACAAAACAACAAGGTAAACAAACAGCAACAACTACAACAACAAAAACCCAGAAGTGGCTGGAGAGATGGCTTAGTAGTTAAGGTGCTTGCCTGCAATAACAAAGGACCCAGGTTTGAATCCCCAAGACCCACAGAAGCCAGATGCATAAGGTGGTGCATGCATCTGGAGTTTGTCTGCAGTGGCTAGAGGCCCTGACATGCCCATTCTCTCAGATAAATAATTAAAAAATTCTTTAAGTTACAAAACACACACACACACACCACACACACACACACACACACACACAGAGAGAGAGAGAGAGAGAGAGAGAGAGAGAGAGAGAAAGTAGGCACATTGTTGGAAATACTGTGGTTTAGTATAACCTCTAAGGTGGGAAATTAGTTAATTATCTACCAAAAATTTAAAATGTACATACTCTGACTAGGCAATTCCATATCTCAAAACTCCCCCTTATACATCTGTAGAAAACTACCTACAAGGATGTTCATTGGAGAAATGGCTGCAACTATCATGTGTATAAATGTTGGAATAATACCATGTAACTATAATAAGGAATAAGGTAGATCTGTATTACAATCTGCAAGAAGTTATTTACTAGTGAGAAAGAGGCAGGTAAGGAGAGAGAAAGAATGGGCATAACAGGGCCTCTAGCCACTGCAAACAAACTCCAGACACATGCACCACCTTGTGCATCTGGCTTATATGGGTACTTGGGGACTGAACCTGGGTCCTTAGGTTTCACAGGCAAGCACCTTAACTGCTAAGCAACTTCTCCAGCCCAACTTTTTTTGTTTTTTTTTGAGACAGGGTCTTGCTACATAACGTAGGCTGCCTGAAAATCTCTGTGTAGTCCAGGCTGGTCGAAAACTCCTCCTAGTCTCAGAGTCATGAGTGACATGATTGCAGGTACATGTCATCACACTGCTTACACACCAATTTGTGAAGTGAATACAGATGCAGAAGAATGTGCATGATATGCTGACATTATGATAAAAAGAATGCATAAGAAACTGCTTATGTGAGGCTGCCGATATGGTTCAGCAGTTAAACGTGCTTGCTTGCAAAGCCTGGTAGCCTTGTTTTAATCCTCCAGCTACCCACATAAAGCCAGGCAGGCATTCACTTGCAGCAACCAGAGACCACATAATAGTTGACAAAATAAATGACAAAAACCTTTGCTAATAAATGCCAGTTTATTTCATAAAACTTTATAATTAAACATTAGAATACCTTCAACATTGATCATTTCTTTGTGTAGGAACCTTTCAATATCTTCTAGTTTTTTAAAAAATAAAACATTCGATAATTATTATAAACTGTAATTTCTCTACTGTGTTATAAAACATCAGAACTTATTCTTCCTATCTACCTGTATTTTGGTCCATAAACCAACCTTCATGTCCTCCCCCTCCCTATCTTCCTCCCTTTCCTAGTAATTATTTTATTTTCTACTTCTCTGAAATCAACTTTTTTAGACTCCACACTTGAGTGCGAATATGCAGTATTTGTCTTCCTTATTTCAGTTAACATATTGTACTCCTAACTCAAGATATTACAAATGACAGAATTTCATTTTTTTAAAAAAATTTTTGAGGCAAGCCCAACAGACTGGCCTTTTTTTTGTATATACATATACATATACATACATACATACATACATACATACATACATACATATATATATAGAGAGAGAGAATGAATGAATGAGAATGAGAATTGGCATGTTAGGGCCTCCAGCAACTGCACAACTGCACTTGAACTCCAGATGTGTGCACCCCTTATGTGCATGCACTACTTTCTGCACTTACATCACCTTGTGCATCTGGCTTACATGGGATCTGGAGAGTTGAACATGAGTCCTTAGGCTTCACAGGCAAGCACCTTAACCACTAAGTCATCTCTCCAGCCTGGATTTCATTCTCTTTATGGCTAAATAGCATTTCATTGTGTTCATGTATATATGTGTATAATGCTGCATTTTCTCTATCCATTCATCCAATGATGGATATTTCAGATGATTCCTTATCCTGGCTATAGTGCTGCAATAAACAAGGCAGGGCAGCCATCACTTTCATATATTGATTTCATTTCCTTTGGGTATATACACAATAATTAAGAGAGCTAGAGCAAATGATAGTTCTACTTTTGCTTTTTTGAAGAATTTCTACACTGTTTTCCATAATGGCCATACTAACACATTAAGAGATGAATATCCCAAGTGCAGTGGTACACACCCAGCACTTGGGAGGCAGAGGTAGGAAGATAACTGTGAGTTCAAAGCCAGGCTGGGACTACAGAGTGGGTTCTAGTTCTGGGCTACATTGAGACTCTACCTCAAAAAACAACAACAACCAGGCGTGGTGGCGCACGCCTTTAATCCCAGCACTTGGGAGGCAGAGGTAGGAGGACTGCCATGAGTTCAAGGCCACCCTGAGACTACAGAGTGAATTCCAGGTCAGTCTGAGCTACAGTGAGACCCTACCTCAAAAAACCAAAAAAAAAAAAAACCTTTGAGATGTCTTTGGGCTGGAGAGATGACTTAGCGGTTAAGCGCTTGCCTGTGAAGCCTAAGGACCCCGGTTCAAGGCTCAATTCCCCAGGACCCACGTTAGCCAGATGCACAAGGGGGTGCATGCATCTGGAGTTCATTTGCAGTGGCTGGAGGTCCTGGCGCGCCCATTCTCTCTCTCTCTGCCTCTTTCTCTCTCTGTCACTCCCAAATAAATAAATAATTAAAAAAAAAAACAGAACAAAAGAGATGAATATGCCAATTACCTTGACTGACCATTACACATTGTATATTTGTAATGGTGAGATCAGGCATACCCAGGGTGGCATGCCATAGACTGTATATTTGTAATGAATTAGCATAACTTAACCCACAAATATGTAAAATTAAAAGAACTGAAAATCTATTTCAAAAAAGAATATTGGGGCTGGAGAGCTGGCATAAGGGTTAAGGCGCTTGCCTGTAAAGCCAAAGGACCCAAGTTTGATTACCCAAGACCCACATAAAGCCAGATGCACAAGGTGGCGCATGCATGCAACTGGAGCTCGTTTGCTGTGGCTAGAGGCTCTGGCATGCCCATTCTCGCTCTTTATTTGCTTCTCTCTCTCTCTCAAATAAATAAGTAAAAATTATACATTATATATATATATATATATATTTTTTGTTTGTTTGTTTGTTTTTTTCAAGGTAGGGCTTCACTTTAGCCCAGACTGACCTGAAATTCACTATGGAGACTATGGAGTCTCAGGGTGGCCTCGAACTCACGGCAATCCACCTACCTCTGCCTCCCGAGTGCTGGGATTAAAGGCGTGCGCCACCACACCCGGCCCAAAATATATTTTTTAAATAGTATCTTTAATAATAACTTTCATTCTTTTTTTGTCCATAGCCTTCCACTCCTGGGGGAAGGGGAGAAGTCTGCAGAAATTGCTCATTTATACAATTATTCAAGAGCCATTAGGTGTTACAGGTGCAAATATACAAAAAGAACTTCCAACCTGTCAGAAAGAATGAACATCTATTAACCAATCTCAATACAAAGTGTTAAGTCTCATTCAAAGTCTCTTTAACAGCAGCTAGGTATAAGCCCAACATTACCTTACAGAGACTAACTCCTGGGCTGCAGCAGCAAAATGACAGCCCACCAAGGAAAGGATGGAGAAGTATGACCATAATGTAATGTAGGCAGCAGGTGGAAATAAGACCAGAGAGCAATGTGTAAGATGCTTCTGGCCAAATGATGATGATAAAGAGCTATAACTTAACAATTAATGGCACTAAAATTACGTAACATGATTTTGAATAACTGACAGTATTATGTAATGAGGCAAAAAAAAAAAAACCAAATTTGGGCAATTTAATGAATATTTTATGCAGAAACTACTAATAAACTGAAGACATTTCCATGCTACAGCTTTTCTTTTAAAAATATTCTTATTAGCCGGGCGTGGTGGCGCACGCCTTTAATCCCAGCACTTGGGAGGCAGAGGTAGGAGGATCGCCGTGAGTTTGAGGCCACCCTGAGACTCCATAGTGAATTCCAGGTCAGCGTGAGCTTGAGTGAGACCCTACCTCGAAAAACCAAAAAAAAAAAAAAAAAAAAAAAAATTCTTATTTTAGCAATTATATAAGATATGACAATTATGACAGTTGGGAGATGAGAAAAAATCAGTGACTTTTGTTCATGTATGAAAATGAAGTGAAGCTGGCTGTGGTGGCACAAACCTTTAATCCCAGCACTTAGGAGGTGAGGTAGGAATTCCAGGTCAGCCTGGGCTACAGTGAGACTATCTCAAAACAAACAAACAAACAACAACAAAAGGAAAAAAAAACAAACAAGTGATAAAGCAGGTAATTATGTGTTGTTAGTTTCTTTTCTTTTAGTACTTAACAGTCTATTATTATTATTCCTACAATAGGGTAAGATATTAGTATGATAGCATGTTTCCATTTGGAAACTGCAAGGCATTTGTGAACATTCACTAACTCCCACTATCCTGGTCAGATACAACAGAGAAACAAACTGGGTTATAAAGAAGGTAGAATAGCTCAGGGTTAACCGATAAATCAATAATAGAACTGGAACAGAATATACAGATACACATTCTGGTTCTTGCTCCTAGCCCCCTTTTTTGGTTGTTTGTTTACTGTTTTTGGAAACAAGGTAGCCATAGAGTTCTAGATCCTCTGTCTCTGCCTTCTAAGTGCTGTATTACAGGCCTGCACCACTAGGTCCACTCTTCTATAGTAAGTCATACCCCCATGGTGGAATGTTTCTTCTTTTAAAGGATTTCTAAGTTGTTCTCCTTTGCCAAATAACAAGTGATTAATTAGCATTCAATAACCATAAAATGAATTTAAACAATGAAGAAATAAAATGGTATTTTGTTTCAATAAAGAGTCTAGTCTAATTTGTTAGAACAGACTGCTTTAAAGCATCATTCAATTCTAGAGTTGACAGGGCCCACAGTTCTCTGTATTTTCCACATTTCTATTTAAAAATTTTTTTGTTTATTTTTATTTATTTGAGAGTGACAGACAGAGAGAGTGAGTGAGTGAGGGAGGGAGGGACGGAGGGAGGGAGAATGGGCACGCCAGGGCCTCCAGCTACTGCAATCGAACTCCAGATGCATCCGCCCCCTTGTGCAT
Source organism: Dipus sagitta (assembly GCA_036346955.1). Lineage (NCBI taxonomy): Eukaryota > Metazoa > Chordata > Mammalia > Rodentia > Dipodidae > Dipus > Dipus sagitta. The sequence continues at coordinate 299,396,733 of CM070770.1, read as the reverse complement.
CTGGCTAACGTGGGTCCTGGTGAATCCAGCCTCCGGCCGGGGTCCTTAGACTTCACAGGCAAGCGCTTAACTGCTAGGCCATCTCTCCAGCCTCACATTTCTTTCCTTTTTTCTTTTTTTTTCTTTTCTTTTTTTTTTTTTTTTTTGGTTTTTCAAGGTAGGGTCTCACGCTGGTCCAGGCTGACCTGGAATTAACTATGTAGTCTCAGGGTGGCCTCAAACTCTCAGCCATCCTCCTACCTCTGCCTCCCAAGTGCTGGGATTAAAGGCGTGTGCCACCACAGCCGGTTCTATTTTTTTTTTATGGGTCTTTCCTGCAGAGTGAGTATTCTAACAAACATAACACAAATGTATCATTGAACATCAGTGAAAAAAAACCCAAAACCATAACTAGGCATGCAGTACAGTATAAGTATTATTTTTTTTTAACTTGGAAACAAAGCCCTCTATATTCTGTAGGGAATTAAAGTTATAATAAACTCACATAATATCGTTCAATCCATAAGTTATTTATCAGAAAAATTACTACAGATAGAGACATTATCTAAGAAAAATTCTTGTTTGAAAGTTAAGTCCTAGACTTTATTAAAAAGCTGCTAATTTCTGGTATCACTTATGATGTATTTTAGAGCAAGAGTCATTAATTCCATGACGAATTTAGTAGGGGCTGAGAATTAAAGAAAACGTAAAAGCATTGCTACTACTTGCTGAATGTCAGTGACACTGATGGTTTTCTTGCTAAATGCCTACCTGCGCATTGGCTTTCCCTCCATGCACCATGAAAAGTACCCTTCACCACACTCTAAAGCCGAACCTAAAACAACAGAAAAGAGGTAACTTAAAAACTGTTTCTGAATTTTTTTCTGGCAAATTTTATAGTGATTTCACTCATTTCGTCTGCAATCAAGAATCTTATGTCCTAATAATTATTAGATCAATCAAAACGGAATCTAATGCCTTTAAGATGACTACCCTTAGGTTAGGATGCTATGATGATCACATGTGAAGGTGAGGCAAGCCTGCTAACCAGTCCTGATCGCTAGGTCGGTCTTGTCTGTCTCTCTCTCTCTCTTTTCAAAAAGTGCTTGGAGTCTTACTTTTCTTGACCACCATCTGGTGTATTTACAAAGCACTCGCTTGATACCAACAGTCGTACTAATCTAATGGATCGGAGAGGGAACAGCTGGTTTCACCACGGACCTGACAAGATTAACTTTGTCCCGAAGCGACAGGGAGCAGGTGGAAGCGTTTTCCTTTAAAAACGACTTCGCTTCTAATCGCCCGGGCAAGGAAAAGAGCTCCAGATCAGCGTCTCACAAGCCCTTCCCTGACGTCTGTTTGCTACCAGGATGTCGCCGACGTCTAAAGGTTAAGTGAGAGGCACAGCACGGCATCCCAATTCCAGATACCGCCGCGGAAGCTGTCCAGGGTGCGGAACCCCAGCGTCTCCGGGCACCACAGCCCGGCGCTTCCCCCGGCTTCAGCACCCGCGGTCGGGCCGCAAGAGCGCAGTCCCGCGCCCCGCAAGGCCCCGCTCGGGCGCCCAACAGTCTCCCCGCCGGCGCGGACTGACAGGCGGCCGGCCGACAAAGCACTGCCCGGACCTCACCCGGCACCTCGGGACCACAGATGGGCGAAGCGAGACCGGAGCGCCGTCCGTCCTCAGTCCCCTGTTCTGAGGCGCTCACTTACCGGCTTTGACACTTTTCTTCTCGGGCGCACCCTCCGCTACCTCCTCCGCCTCTTCCCGGTGCCTCCACCTCCGGCGCCGCGAGCGCACGCAGGATGCGGCTCCTGCAGCTATTTCCTTTCCCCGCCCCCGCCGCTAGCAGAAGCAGGAAGTAGTCCGATTCCTAAATGCTTCCCGCTGAACTTCACAGGCTCCGGCACGTGGTTCCGGCATAGCTCCAGAAGTAGTCGCGCCTTTGATCGCGTGTTCCTTGTACTATGAGGGTTAGCCTTTAGTTTTTTGATGGACTGACAGTATTTAAAAACTAGAATTTTCTCTGCACGCCCCCCCCCCCGCACGTCCAGAAAAGGCAATAGAAAGATGGGAATAGTCACGAAAAATTGGGATTTTTGTTTAACTTGTAGCTAGCTGATCTCCACCCCCCATCCTTTTTTTTTTTTTTTTTTTCAACGTAGGGTCTCACTCTATCCCAGGCTGATCTGGAATTCACTCTGTAGTTTCAGGGTGGCCTCGAACTCATGGTGATCTCCTACCTCTGCCTCCCGAGTGCTGGGATTAAAGGCGTACTCTACCATGCCTGGCTTCTTTTTGTTTTTGAAGTGGGGAGCGCTATGTCGTCCCCAGTTGTGGAATGACTCCTTTACCCATGCATTCTTTCAGTTGTCATATATTTGTCAGGCTCCTGCTATGTGCAAAGTGCTGAGGCTACACAAAATCAGAATTACACGACCTTCTAGTTTTCCCAAAATACTGCTTTTAAGACACTAAGGTTTTATATAAGACCCTGATGGTGCCCCTTTTGGCTTAATATTCTCCCAGACATTTCTGTGGACTCACTTTAGCGGTTTTTTTTTTTCCGATTTGTATTTTGTTCCAAAATTTTCCACATTTTAGCCACCTGATTTTTACAATACATTTAGAAAGCAACAAATGAAACATGTAAGGTGAGGTTTATAACATTGGTTACATCAAAAAAAGACTTCTGATTTCTTGATCACTATCCTAGGCTATGTACTAACTAACTTTTCTTTTAGTTCTTTTCCTGAAATCTACACAGCTTTGGGTAGTTGTTTTGAAAGGGTAAGAATACCTCTTGTTAATAACCCTGTGGTGGGAAATGAGTGGTCTTCATGGTTCCAGCTCTAGTTCCCTGGGTAACTACTTTTATGGTCTTGGTCAAATTTTTACTGCATGTGTATTAGTGATATAAAGTAAAGAAAATATGTAAGAGTAAGATAATTTCAATGTTTTAAAACTACATAAATGGTATCAGAGTTATTTGTGTTTCTTTTGAAACTTGCCTTTTCCATTTATCATCCCCTTTCTAAGATTTGTCCATGTTAATCATTGGAGGTCCAGCTAAAAATTATTTAAGGGGCTGGAGAGATTGCTCAGTAGTTAAGGTGATTGTCTGCAAAGCCTAAGGACCAGAGTTCGATTCCCCAGTGCCCATGTAAAGCTAGCTGCACAAAGTGCCACATGCATCTGGAGTCTGTTTGCAGTGGCTGGAGGCCCTGGTCATTCTCTTGGTGTGTCTCTCTCTTTCTGCTTGAGAATAAATAATTTTTTAAAAATTACTCAACTGTAGTCCTAAATCAACAGTGTCAATGTCATTTGGAAAATACAAATCTTGGGACCCTATTACAAGCCTACTGATTCAGAAACATTGAAAGTAGGGCACAGTAATCAGTGTTCTGACAAATTTTCCAGGTGATTAAAATGTACCTAAAGTTTAAGAACTAGTGCACTAACTTACTTATTTTTACTGCTATATAGTATATTCCAACATACTATATAGCAGTAACACACACACATACACACATATATCTCCAGATTTTTCAAATCCATTCTCCTACTGTAGGGGTTTATTGACATAACTTCAGCCATCTTGATGGTAACTGCCATTTTCCTCACTAGGTGACCTAACTGGAATCCCAAACCCTATAAGACAAAGTACCTAGGACAGTCACCTTAGTGTGTGGTATGGGTCACTGATGGCCAGGGTGTTTCTTAACTAACATTTAACATAATAGTAGTTTCGAGGCCAAGTATATTCTACTCCATGTGGCTATGACTCATATTTGTCCAGTCTACCATATAAGCCCTTCCTCTTGCTCTTGGGTGTAGGAATTTTCTTGGCTTGCTCCCTCCCAAGACACATTCCAGTATACTGCACTTACTGCAATCCTGCATTTGGTCTCACAGCACCTTCTACTTTTGGTGACCAGTTCTTATATACTAAAGTCTGTTTGTGTGTGTGTGTGTGTGTGTGTGTGTGTTTTCTGAAACACCAACAGGGGGATATTTTAGCTGTTTCCAATTTTCTCCATTACAAAAAACCGCTAGATTGTAAATTCATTCATATGCCTCCTGTTTATGAAGAGTTTCTCAAGAAGTAAAATTGCTGAGTGTCCTATGAACAGCTTCTTTGGGTTAAGAACCCAAAGACTGGAGCTCACAGATCTGGGGGGTGCTGTGCCCCCAAATCCTGTTGCAGTACTGATGCGGGATTTTGGAGTTCAGGAGGGTCCCCAAAATTTATTAACCTCAATTTTGGGTCTTGTCCTATTTTTAACAAAGAATTTATAACACTAGCCATACTGCTCACTATGGATGTTCCATTTTAGTGATAATATTATCCAATACATAATACATTACATAGTATTAGATTAGGGTCTCTAGCCATTGCAAATGAACATACATGCAGCACCTTGGCTTATGTGGGTACTGGGAAATCAAGCCTGGGTCCTTAGGCTTCTCAGGTAAGTCCCTTAACAACTAAGCCATCCCTCAAGCCCCAAGATAGCTTTTTAAAAAATATTTTATTTATTTTATTAGAGAGAGAAAGAGGGAGAGAGAGAGAGAATGGGCATGCAAGGGCCTCCTCCCACTGCAAACAAACTTCAGACACATGCACCACTTTGTACATCTGGCTTTATGTGGGTACTGGGGAATCAATCCATGGCCTTCAGGCTTTGCAAGCAAGTGCCTTTAACCACTGAGCAATCTCTCCAGCTGTTGTAGATGAGTCTTCATCATACACAAATTACACTCCTGCCAAGAGTTCAATTCATGCCAGGGCAAGGTGGGCATTGGTTCTCTCCAGGTCTCAATTTCTAATTGAAACTGCCTAACAGAAACTAGTTTTTCTCATCAGTATCAAACACCTTTCTGTTATGTATGTGTAAGAGTCCCTTGATACTCCACACAATAGTCATAGACTCTGACCACAGAGTTATGGTTTGGGTCCCACTAGGAAGGTTTACAGATTGTGGTTGCTCTATATTATCATTGCACTTGGTATTTTCAACTTTAAGTTTGTTTTTACCAATATGCTGGTATAAACTGGTTTAGTTGTGTAGTTCTACGATCCAGTGAAATACGTTTTTATATGTGAAGCTGGCAGAAAGGTCTCTCTGATATGAATTGCCTATAGTAAATATATATTCAAAGTGATCCTTACCTCCTGCCAAAATATGAATTATAGTTTCTTAATTATCAATAATTATTTATAGTAACATTATAACAACAAGGAATGTATAAAAATATTAAGGAATACTACTAACCCAAGACTGGGTCTTAAGCCCATGGACAGGATAAGAGCAATCCTCCTATTTTTGTAAATCTCTGACTCTCTCCAACCCACTTCAATCTGGCTTGTACTTCTGCTACTCTACTTCTTTTTATAAAGGGGAGAAGCTCAGTGTGAATCAACTATGTCTATTTATGCCAAGGCTTGTCAAACTCTATGTAGAAATATACATATGGTAAATCTGGCATTTACAATAATTGTACAACTTCTGACATTCCAGTAAGTCTTTGCTCTGGGGGAACCAGAATCACTCCTGTGGCTTCAAACTAGACTGAACTGGGCTTGAATCCTTCCATGTGTGATTCAAGTTTTAAAGACAATATTACCTTCATAGATTTGCTATGCTGATTACAAAAAAATTCACATGAATTTTTTTCAGAAGGCATACAATAGGCCTTCAAACAATGACTTCTAATTATTAGTGTATTATAGCAATTACATTACTTTGGAGTAACTTTTCCAACTAATTTATCCTGGTAACTCATCAGCAGTTAAAACTGTTCAAGAACATGACTCCTAGTCTGTAAACTATAGAAATGTGATTTTTTCCTACAACAATTTAGTTTCTATTGGGAGGGTCTATTCTCTCAGGATGGAACAATTAAATTTCAAACAATCTGGAAGCCCTTCCCCTAACACAGCTTTCTGGAGCTGATCTAATTTCTGAAGCTCTGTGTAGCATTTGTATCATCTGCTCCCCAGGTCTTCTCTGGACCTCTGCCATTAGTAGAGACAGATTCCTGCTGAGATGTCTCTTGCACACATGTACTTGGTTTCTTCAGTTATAATGCCACTGAGGCTCAGAGGGATGTGACTAGAGAGGATTGCATGTGTATTATTCAGACTTTTCACCACTGTGTTAAGTTACTTGAGAAAAGCCACTGAAGGTAGGACATATGTATTTTGGCTCTTTGTTCTGAGGTTTTCATACATGATTGGCTGGTTCCATTGATCTGCACCTGAGGCAAGGCAGACTATCATAGTGCTGTGTTGAGAAAATGTAGTGAAGGTTGTTCACTGGTAATCAGGCAGCAAAGAGCCGGACAGGAAGAGGCCAGGAATAAGATAAACCCTTTTAGGGTTCAAAGACCCACTTCCCTCCTTGAGGCCCATCTCCAAACTTATACTAATGACAGCAAAGGATTAATATGTTGATTAATTCAGAGCCCTATAATCCAACCACAATTAAACACTTGGATCCACTAACTGGGGACCAAGCCTTAACACATTAGTCTTTTGGGGAAAGACTTCAAATCAAAACCATAATAATGGGAGTCTTTCTGATGCACTTGGGCCACACTTGGGCCATAAATCTCCTTCATAAGTCTATTTCTAACTTGGTCTGCCTCAAAGTACCACACACTTGTTCCTGACAAAACTTCAAGCAATTGGGCATGGTGGCGCATGTCTTTGATCCCAGCACTCAGGAGGCAGAGGTAGGAGGATCACTGTTGAGTTTGAGGCCACCCTGAGACTACAGTGTGAATTATTCTAGGTCAGCATGGGCTAGAGTGAGACCCTCAAAAAAAAAAAAAATGAGTTCAAGCAGAGAGCAGGATCCTTTTGCTTCCAGGTTTCTCATGTGTATTTGTGTATTTAGTGTCTGGCCACCTTTCTAGTATAACCAGTCACAATATTAAAAATAATCTTAGCCAGGTGTGGTGGCACACACTTTTAATCCCAGCACTCTGGAGGCAGAGGTAGGAGGATCACCATGAGTTCGAGACCACCCTGAGACTCCATAGTGAGTTCCAGGTCAGCCTGAGCTAGAATGAGACCCTACCTCAAAATACCATAATAATAATAATAATAACCATAATAATAATCCTTAAGGGGCTGGGGAGATGGCTTAGTCAGGAAAGTATTTGTTGTACAAGTATGAGGATCTTAGTTTGGAGTCTCAGCACCCATGTAAGAGTTGGCTCTGTGAGGAATGCATTTGTAATCCCAGTGCTGGGAAGGTGGAGACAAAAGGATTTCTAGGCTCACTGGTTAGCCTAATTGAACAGGTGAGCTCCAGGTTCAGTGAGAGATTCTGTCTCAAAAAATAAGGAGGAGGCTGACTGAGGAAGACACTGATGTTGACCTCTGGCCTCCATGTGCACACATATGTGTATGTAGCCACAAACATGAACATCATACCACTTGCACACACATCACACACATGCAAAAACTATTTAAAAATTCTATTTATATCCAGGTATGACTTTAATGGAAAATCGAAACCAAGCAAAGTAAAGCAATTATGCCAACAACAACAACAACAACAGAACAGATTACAAAGAAGAAGGGCATATTAAAAGGGACTACTGAGGCTATGGCTTGCTCATTAGGACCTCATGTTTTTTATAACAAATATGCTGTGTGGTGGGAAATGAGTGTTTAGTGGAGCAAATGTGATGTGTGGCAATTGCAGGAGCAAGCTTGAGATTGACAGAGCTCCTAGCTGGCTGCTGCTATCTTTAATGTCAAATTCTAAAATTTTGACCACCACAACTTACTTAAATAGGAAAAATTTGACAAAATTCCATCTGAAAATTCTGATTTCTATGAAAATGTCATAATAAAACTCATTGTATATAGATAATATGTAACAATAAAACTGCCAAAAATTCAGATTTCCTCTTACATTCTAGAACTTTAGATGAATACCTTGGGCCTTAAGCTAAACATTCATTTCAAAACAGAAGCATTCACCTTCAGCTTACATGTTGAGCCCTTCTGAATTTTTACTTCCTTTTTAATGATATTGTGGTAGAAAACAAGTTAAAAGTTAAATTGATTTACAGACTTATTGTAAGAATTAATTGTTGAAGAGTTACACTTATTTTTGTTAGTAGATGGAAAAATCCAAAGAGGGAACTGTCCAGAAAGGGTTTAGAAGGACGATGGAAAGGAAAGACGAGGGGCTGGAGAGATGGCTTAGTGGTTAAGCACTTGCCTGTGAAGCCTAAGGACCCCGGTTCAAGGCTCAATTCCCCAGTACCCATGTAAGCCAGACGCACAAGGTGGCCCATGCATCTGGAGTTTGTTTGCAGTGGCTGGAAGCCTTGGTATGCCCATATTCTCTCTCTCTCTGCCACTATCAAATAAATAAAATTAAATAAAAATAGGAAAGACAGTTCAGGCTAAAATAAAGTAAAATGGAGTTTATTGTTAGGGTGGCCTCACTACAGAAATGATTGATATGCAAATTGCCACATCTTGTTTGTTCATGTACCCCTTCCCCTTGGCTATGAAAACTATAAAATGTAAATAAAATCTCAGTTTGGGGCCAGAGCATCTTTGGAGGCTTATCTCAAGCTCTTTGGCCCTGGGTAAATAAACTCCCCTACTTTCACTTATATTGGCATTGGAGTGATCTTTCCAGAGAATTTCTACAACATCTCTGGAGGCCCCAGCAAGATTTTCCTTTGCCACACCCTCCATTGGTCACTGCTCCTGGGCCTCCTGGCCTGCCAAAGGTTCCTGGAACTGGAAAGCATGTGCCCCTGCCATGACTTCAGGACCCCTTCCAGGTAATCCAAGGAAACTACGAAACCCCAGACCAGAGTTCCTGAGCGGAAGGAGATGAGACTGAGTCAGATGTCCAGAACAGGTAAAAATTTCCTGGGAAAATTGAAAATTGGGATTGTGACTAGTAATGTCTGAAGGATCCTGCACAAACTGATCCCCACAAGAAAAATCCTGGGCCTTGATACAGTTCTGAGGTGATGGTCCCCTTTCCGTCAGGAGGACCGATATTCTGGTCAGGAGTCCTTCCTGACCAGTGGAGGGTATTCTTGGTAACTAGCTTCATAAGGACCAATGTTGCTCTGGTCTCTGTAACTAGCTTGATAGGGTTATAAATGAGATTAGATAAGAAAAATGGTTAAACTCAAAATAAATAAATAAATGTGTGAGGGGAAGATGGCCATCTGGGGTCCATACAAAAAGTGCACTTGATATGAAGATATATACAAATATGTATGTGGCTCACAGCCCTAAGGCTGTAGAGTGATTGCTGTCCTGAGAAGTGCATGCTCAGGAAGGCTTTGTCTTTGTGCCTGTTTTGCAGCACTAACATTGTGGGAAATTCATTGTGAGGAACGTTCTCCACCAAGCCCACTGTCCTAGACTACATGGTCAAAAACAAACCATACTTCAAAAGGAAATACTCAGGACATTATAATACTAAGATGACACCAGAAAAATTAAAGGCCTCTGTAAATTAGGAAGATCAGCTTTTAATGTTAAATGCCTTCCCCCAGATACTAAAAGAAACTAAGATTATAGATAAGACAAACTGCAAGTGTCTCCTACTCTTAAAAGTTATAAAATGACAAGATTAGGGAGCTGCCCTGTGGCTCTGAGATAAATCCAAAACTCTCCCTGGAAAAAACAAACAAAACAACAACAACAACAACAAAACAGCTTTTCTAAAGTCAGACCAGAAGCTTCAAGGCCAGAGATCACCCCCACACAGCTGCTTCCTAACATACCTTCCAGTAATGAGGAACTGGCTGACAGAACTTAAAACTGGCTAAACCCAAGGCAACAAAAAGGGGGGTAAAGTGAAATTATGTTGTCTGGGCTACTGGGGAATTCTACCACTCCAGGGCCTGACACTGAGGAAATGATTCAATGATGAAAAATGACAAACCAAGATAAAAGTCTCACTACAAGGTTTTACAAATGCCTCTGAGCTAAGCAAATGTGAGAAAAAGGCACTCAAACCCTAAACCAACCACATACCTACCAGAAGAGAGAGAAGTCATCAGCAGCGAAAACAGTGAACATTAGAAGCTTCAAGTTTGGCCAGAGAGGCCAAATGACTGAACAGGTGCAATAGTGGCATTCTGCTCTGGGGGAAATCAACTGCTCTCTAATTGAACTGGAAGCCCTCTCTAAGGGAGGGAATACATGCCTGGTACTGAAAACCTAATCAAAAAGCCTATGGCAGGGGAGGTTATGTGTCTTAGGGGTATAAAGCCTGCTCTTGTCTGGCTAAATGCATATATTATTCTCACCAAACTGCTCTGAAAGCACTACACTTAATGTTCATATTCATATATTAATGCTACTCTCACTTTTGGTTAGAGAAGCTTCTCTTTTCATATGGCAGTGACCGCTGGGATGACCCAAAAGGCAACATAGTGCTGAGAAGAAGTGACGGAGTGCTCAGCAATGAAACATCTCTATCACACCCTCCAAGGCTCAGGGTCCATAGTGGAAGAAGTGGCAGAAAGAATGTAAGAGTCAAAGGAAGAGCACACTCCTTACAATGCAAGTTCCCAGACATAAATTGGCCTTGAGGGCTGGAGAGATGGCTTAGTGGTTAAACGCTTGCCAGTGAAGCCTAAGGACCCCGGTTCGAGGCTCGATTCCCCAGGACCCACGTGAGCCAGATGCACAAGGGGGCACATGCGTCTGAAGTTCGTTAGCAGTGGCTGGAAGCCCTGGCGTGCCCATTCTCTCTCTCTCTCTCTCTCTCTCTCTCTGTCTCTTTCTCTGTCACACTCAAATAAATAAAATTGAACAAAAAAATTAAAAAAAAATTGGCCTTGATATCCATGACCTTGAAGTGCCTAGCAATACCTTCACAAGACCCTCATAATAGGAGAAAAAGATGATGACATGAAAATAAAAGAGACTAACAGAGAGAGGGAGAGGATATGATGGAGAGTAAAGTTGTGAAGGTGGAAAATGGGGGAGGAGAAGGAAATATTATGGTTTATTGTTGGGAGCCGCAGCTGCTCTTTGACCTTGGGAGCTAAGGATGTCCTTCTGCCCCTGACAACCTAAGATAGGCACAGTCGCTTCTTTTAATAAATAAAGAAGGGGGAGATGTTGGGAGCTGCAGGGGAGCTACAGGTGGTCTTTAAAGGCCTTATCCTACAGCCTAGGTGAGAAGGCAGTCCTAGGTGAGATGGCGCCAGTTACAAAGGCATTATTTAACATAAAGCATAGGCATCTGATAGAGGGGGCATTACCACATGGCCCTGGTGAAGCTGACCTTAGGCACGTAGGCATTATCGAGAAAGTATATAAGCTTGTGTCTGCCTGAATAGACCTGAGCCTTGATCAGAACTTGTGTTCTTGTCTCAGATTCATTCCCACTCCCTCCTTCGGGGTCTGTTTCGACCTTCGTGCTGCAGGCCGGCACAGTTTATTGTCTGTAAGTATAGAAGTTGTCATTAAAAAAAAAAGCTAAAGTTGAGCTGAGTATAGTGACGCACATCTTTAATCCCAGCACTTGGTAGGCAGAGGTACAAGGATCACTCTGAGTTTGAGGCCACTCTGAGACTACATAGTGAATTCCAGGTCAGCCTGAGCAAGACACTACCTTGAAAGAAAAAAAAAAAAAAAAAGCCAAAGTCAATTAAAAACTTCGGAGTTAAAAGGATAATCAATATTTTGGTTCCTGCTCCCAGGTCAGAAGGCCACAGGAGATGATGGGACACTTGCTAACTTCTAGCCTCTGGTAAGTTACCTGTATTCTTGATCAGGGAGGACACAGAGACCAAGAGATGGACTCCAAGTCAAAGTATCTGCAACAGGCAAGTCACATTAAAAAAAAAAAAAATCAGTCCTCTAGGCTTCCTGAAACAGGGAGGGCACTTGGTCAACACAGCCTTGACTTATCCTAGAAGATAACAATACTAAGAATTATAGAACTCCGCACAGTTCCCTTAAACCTCTCTCCTACAGAGCTATAAATGACCTCTAAAATAGACTACATAGTTAATTTTGGCTGCCTACATGGTCTTAAACACCCAATAAGAAAATATAACTTGGGCTGGAGTGTTGGCTTAGCAGTTAAAGTGCTTGCTTACAAAGCCAGAGGACCCAGGTTTGATTCCCCAGGACCCACGTAAGCCAGATGCACATGGTGGCACATGTGTCTGCAGTTCATTTGTGCACCCATTCTTTCTCTCTCTCTCTGCCTCTTCCTCTCTCTCTCTCTCAAATAAAGAAATAAATCAAAATAAAATATTTTTTAAAAGAAAATATAACTACAAGATATTATAATATAAATCAAGATTCAGACATCTATAGACTGCCCTGCCTGATGCTGGCTTATAGTACTAAACTATTAACTCATGCCTTTTGCCTCTGCCTGGCCCTGATTAGTCAGCCAATGTTTGCCTTTAAATCAAAGATCCGAAATTGTCCTCACTGATTATGTGTACCTGATAGTTATTGATTCATATTAGTCCAATCTTTCCTTGATATGTCTTATTAAAAGAAAGTATATCACTAAAACAGATCTTAGAACCAAGCCCTAAAGTACATTTGGGACAAATCTAGAGCCTAGCCCTAAAATATAAAAACAATTTAGAGTTCTGCTGTTTGTACTTGCTAATGTTGGTGGTGCTGGTTTTTTGGTGGCATCTCTTTGCTTAGATTTATAGAGGCAAGCCAGATCTTCCTGCCACTGATGATACTTCCTTAAGATTTGTAACACAAGGGGACCCACATACCTTTAAAAAATTGGGTCCACACCCATCAGCCAAGATATATAAACTCATCACACCAGAGTCAAAACACAGTGTTCTCAGCCAATTAAAGCAGGTAACAGGTCACCAGGGACCCAGTGAATGCTCTCAAAGTTAATCTCTGGAGGACATCTGCCCCTGTTCCAGTCACAATCCTAATAATTGACTGGTCAACACATGACAAAAGTCTAAAATCTTCAACATGAGATGCTAAAAAAAAAAAAAAAAAAAAAACATGGGTAGGATCCCAACTCCTTCCATTTACTAGACCAGACTCATGTGATAACCTTGTGGATCCATAGAGAAACTTTGGCTCCAAGAGACTTTTATGCCTTTCACCCCTAAACAGATACAGTTCTTTACTATTGCCTTGTATTACATCCTTTACCTCCCACAGAAATATCTGTTTCTTTTTGAGAAATATGGCATAACACCCTCCCTCTAAGTGCAGGAATGTCCTGTGCTCTCCTCCTCACAATAGGATTAGTCATAGTCACTCCTGCTGACTAATCTTGTATGGAGAAGGCCTTCCTGGATCTTTTTTTCTTTGGCTTTCTTTTATTATAATAATTCTTTTGTGTTGTCATCCATATTTTGAAGGGCAATAATCATAAACCAGTTCCTGCTGCTAAAAATTAAATACAAGATTTAATGATAACAGTGTCAATATTCCCAAGGACAATTGATACATGCTTATCCCTCAAGGTCATGCTTACCCAAGACTCTTGAGGTCTTACAGCTGGTGTACCCCAGACCTTGGGCCTGCCCCCTAAGTAGACTACATGGAGAAACTGGCTAACTCCTTGGATGGGGCCTTTCATAATAATTATATGGACACATATTAAAATCCCATGTTCTTAATGCTCTGTCCAGGTTCTTCCAATCTAAGATAAAAATAATTAAAATAGGGGCTGGAGAGCCTGCAAAGGCAAAGGACCTTGGTTCGATTCACCAGGACCCACCCAAGCCAGATGCATAAGTGGGGGACATATGTCTGGAGTCCTCCATTTGCAGTGGCTGGAGGACCTGGCACGCCCATTCTCCCTCTCTTTCTCAAATAAATACATTAAAATAAAGTTAAAAAAAATAACTAAAATACAGGTGATATGCCAGGTATATCAGCCATTACATACAAAATCATAAAGTGTTATGATAACAAAAAGGAGGAAATATGGGGCTGGGGAGATGGCTTAGCGGTTAAGCACTTGCCTGTGAAGCCTAAGGACCCTGGTTCGAAGCTCGATTCCCCAGGACCCACGTTAGCCAGATGCACAAGGGGGCGCACGCGTCTGGAGTTCGTTTGCAGTGGCTGGAAGCCCTGGCGTGCCCATTCTCTCTCTCTGTCTCTATCTGCCTCTTCCTCTCTCTGTCTGTCACTCTCACTCTCAAATGAACAAATAAAAACAAAAAAAATTTTTTTAAAGGAGGAAATAGAAAAGAAGCTAAAAGTTAAACTGATTCACTTGAGTTACTGAAAGAATTAATTGCTGATGAGCTAAACTTATCTTTGTGAGCAGATGGAAAAATCCCAAAGAGAGAACTGTTCAGAAAGGGCCCAGAGGGAGGATCAAAGGGAAAGACAGTTCAGGCTAAAACAAAGTAAAATGGAGTTCATTGTTAGGGTGGCCTGTCTACAGAAATGTTGATATGCAAATTACCACATCTTGTTTGTTCACTTACCCCTCCCCTTGGCTATGAAACTATAAAATGGAAATAAGATCTCAGCTCCGGGCAGAGCTTCTTTAAAAAAAAAAAACCGATCTCAAGCTCTTTGCACCCCTCTCCCCCAGTAAATAAACACCTCTACTTTCACTCACACTGACATTAAAATGATCTTTCCAAAAAAAAATTCTACAACGTTATCACCGTAGAAATAAAGGAAACGATGCTTTTCTTCACAACTGCCTTCAGCACGAAAACTTGCTAGTTTCCACTCCGTGGCCCACGTGAACACGTGTGAACCCTCCGCAACACGCTTGGTTGGCTCCTCTCTGCTGGTTGCTTTCTCTGGTTCTCCTCTCTCAGTGTTGCGTTTTGGATTTTCAATTGCCGAATCCAAAAAGATGCACTTTGCAAGTTCCTTCAGTGGTAGTTGGCATTTGTGAGTTTTCAGGACGCATTCCTTGCAGGAGCTAGGAGCCTTTATCACGGAAGTTCCCCACGGACGAGAAAAAATTAGGCAGGCTGTCTAGTTACCTCCCTATATAGTTTTAAAGGCTCATCCTCGTATTTTCAGAAAATTCTTCCATTTAAAGACCAAAAAAAAAAAAAAAAAAAAAAAAAAAAAAGGAGACTAAAAGGGGGCCATGATAAAGCACCTATTTAAAAAAAATTGTAAGCTGTAGACCACACGACGGAACATTTACAAAATGAGTCAAATCACCTGCACGCCGAGGTCCGAACACAGCGATGCTCGTCATCTGGACGCACCAGTCCCTCACCCCGACAACCTGACTCCTCCCGGGCACCCGGAGCCGCCGCGCAGGGGAGGCGCTGCTGCGCGCCGCGCCGTCGCCATGGTAACCGCGGAAGCCGGGGGCCGGCGAGCGCCAGTGCTGCCCGGGGCCGCGATGGGCGCTCGGGGCGCAGGGAGAGGGTAGTGGGCACGTTGCCGCCTGGCTGCTGGGGCAGGGCTGCAGGGGAGCGGACTTCCACGGCGCTCCCACCGCGGCGTCCTCAGCCCCCCGGTGTCTGACGCGGGCTGGGTTCACGGTCCTCTACCGGCCCCGCGGCCCCGAAGGTTCAGCGGATTCAGGCCGAATTCAGGTGACCTCCAGAGCCCGGAGTGAGTGATCCTGCTCTGTCCTGTGCCCTCCTGGCCGCCACGTGGGGCTGCCACTCGATGTTGGTCCTCGGGCCTTCTCTCTTTGTTCAACCTTCAGCGTCTAGAGCTGCCTTGGAGGGGGAGGGCGGGTTGGAGTCGGGTCTCTGAGCTGGGACTTAAATCCCAAGAGACCACATTCATTATTATATTATTATTATTATTATTATTATTATTACTATTATTATCATAAGAATTCAACTGACTTAAAACATCCTGTGGGATCTACTCCTCCCTCAGTCACAACTTCAGGCTGTCCGCCTGTCGCCTTGCCTTTTGTTCATACGATTCTGATTTTCAGTATTCCTGGATTACTCTGTCTAAGGTTCTTTCATTTATTTATTGAAGTTTACCCCGCCCTGCAAGCCCTTCTGGAACCCCGGACCCCCTGTCTGGTGTGGATGCCTATCTTAGTTACTGTCAGAACACCCTTTGCCTAGGGCCGTTATATCCTCTCTCACTCTTCCATTGCTGATTTAGACTTGTGGGGCAGGGTCCGTGGCCTGGGTGATTTTCTGTTACTGGACCCTTAGCGTACATGCTGGATAGTTCAAAAGGAAAGTTTCTAGACCGCGTACAGTCATTTAGTAAGTTGGAGCAGGTTGTATCCTCATTTTAGAAAAGTCACATAATTAATAAATAACGAGTGAGGATTAAAACCATGTCACTCTTCATTGTTCTACTCTCCCTTCTCCCTGCTGGTATTCTCTTCGTAACTTGTTTCGGATTATTACTTGTGTAGCAAAGAAAAAATATTTTGTCTTTAACTCATAGAGGTTCATTAGTGACCATTCATTGATTGTTTGAATGAAAAAAAAATCTAAATGTTTAAATTTGTTTTAAAACTTACCTCAATCTAGAATTAATTTCTTTAGCAAATACTTAATATCTCTTATACAAGCATACTTAAGTTCTTAGATAGCTTCCCTGATTCTCCTGTTGTGTTGGTGTCCGAGTATATGGATAGTGCATGAAATCAATTATGGGGGTTTTTCCATCCTTGCCGTCTCTGCTCTGGGGCTTAGTTTTCTTGTACAGTGTGTGCTCTTTGCTTCACTGCATTCTTGGTTATAACCTGTGGTTGTTTGAAAGTAAGGCCTCATAGACTCAGGCATCTTTTATTAATATTGAGCTTGCAACTTGAGTCTCCAGCTGGAGGAGCCCTGCTGGGGAAGAGGTTTGTCAGTGGAGGCTGTTCATGTAGTCCAGCCCTAAGGTGTGGTAAGAGCAGTTGGAGCTCTGGCTGTTCATGTTTGCTGCCTGTTTGGTGGTGCTTCTCTCCTATGACCTATGAAAGTGAGCCAGCTTCTTCTGCCATTGATGGTGTTTCCCATGGATTCTGTAAGCCTGAAATAAACCCTTTCCTCCCATAAGCCACTTCTGGTCAGGTGTTTTCCCCAACAATGTAGCTGCAACATAACTTGTGTCGTGTACCTTGTGAGCAAGTCTCCCCTAGTTTGGCTAGGACTCAGTAACCCTTCCTGGCTCACTCAGTTGCACTGAACTCCTGTTGTGGTTTCCTTTCAGGCCTGGTAGAAATGTTTTGGGACACAGCCTTCCCTTCCTCCCTTCTTACAGAGTTTCCTTCCCTGCTTCAGCAAGGCTGTTGGGAGACCATTTACTCGTGCTTGGTTTTGTCATGTCATGGAAAATGAGGAGGAATGAAGCAGATTTTGCAAAGCAGTATTGTAGTCATTGGCAAAATTATAGTTCATTTAGTTATACCAATGGGCCAAATGTTAGCCGGTTTCATGCAGTAATAAAAACACTTTCACTAATATCACCACTGATATCATTAGAAAAGTATTGGCAAACTGTTATGTTCACAATGGCTGGTATATTTTAACAAGTGTATTTGTATTAGATAGAGTTGTCTAGAGAAAGAAAATTGGTATGATATGTGGTCTGTGTATGAGTAAGTAAAAAGATTAGCATCCTTAATCTAGAAATTAGGAATTTTAAATCTGGTAAAGTCTATATAATATTTGAAAACAAAACAATAAAACTCTCCCAAATTAAAAAAAATTGGAATCTAAAACACTTTTTTGGTTTGAGGGTTTGATTATATACTAGAGTGGGTTGAGGGCTAATCCTAGTTTAGCAATTCTCAAAGTATGATCTGAGAAATCCTCAAGACAGTTTCAGGGAGTCTGCCAGCCAAATGTTTTTCATATTAATACTGTATTAATAACACACTACTTTCTTTGCAATTCTCACATATCTCCAGCAGTCTCCCAGAGGCTGCTAGATGGTATTATACCCCATTTGCAGATCTAATGCAGAGGTGGACATGAAAATCCATCTATCTCCTATAAGCCAGTCACAAAGGAGATTTTCAAAACTGTAAACACTTCTACAGCCAGTTAAGCTGTCCTGGTTCCTTTCCTCATGCTGGCCCAGTGTGCAATGGCTGCAAACAGCAGCCTCCTTGGGTAGTGTAGTAACCTGTTGTATATATAGGTTGCCCTAAGGACCTTGGAGACAGTCTTCTGGTGACTGCCCATATTGCTGATCTCACGCTACTCTCAATTAAGGCTCCAGACAGGTATGCAGGGTGCTTTTGGGAAACCTCAGGGCACAGTTGCCAATATTGGTCAGGTTATCATGTCTCTCTGCACCAAGCTGCAGAATAAAAAGCATGTGACTGAGGCCCTGAGCAGAGCCAAGTTCAAGTTTCCTGGCCACCAAAGATCCACATCTCAAGGAAGTAGGGTTTCAAGTTCAATGCATATGAATTTAAAGATATGGTAGCCGAGAAGCGGCTCACTCCTGAGGGCTGTGGGGTCAAATATATCTCACTGTAGCCCAGGCTGACCTAGCACTCACTCTGTAGTCCCAGGATGGTCTTGAACTCATGGTAATCCTCCTACTTTTGCCTCCTGAGTGCTGGGATTAAAGACAAGTGCCACCACTCCCAGCTCTTTTCACCTTTTTTTTGCTCTGAAAAATATTTTTTTTTCATAAACTGTTTTAGTCTTAACATGTAATTTCTTTTTTTTCCCTCAAGGTAGGGTCTCACCCTAGCCCAGGTTGATCTGGAATTCACTATGTAGTCTCAGGGTGGCCTCAAACTCATGGTGATCCTCCTACCTCTGCCTCCTGAGTGCTGGGATTAAAGGTGTGTGCCACCATGCCAGGCTTTAACATATAATTTCTTAAGTTAATGAATACTTTAAGGACTTTTTTATTTTACCTTTTTTTTTTTAACAGTAGGGTCTAGCTCTAGCCCAGGCTGTCCTTGAACTCACAGTGATCCTCCTACATCTGCCTCCTAAATGCTGGGATTAAAGGTGTATGCCACCACACCCTCCCCCTCCCCCATTAAACACTTTCCCCAGCAAAGTTCTACTTCCTAGGGTCCCCTAAAACCTTTCCAAATAGTGCCACCAGCTGGGATTAATTATTAAAACCACATTTCATATTTAAACCACTACAAATGATGATGATGGTGGGGTGTTCTTAGTGTTCACCACATACTTGGCACATCTTATTAGGCTCTCAGAACTGTCATCTAAATTAAGTTCATTTCTGTGAAAAGAGTAGGAAAATTACCCAGCATTATGACACTAATACATTACAGATTCAATTGATAAAATAAATTCTTTAAAATTTTTCATTTATTATTTTATTTACTTATTTATTAGATACAGAGGGACAGAGGGAGAGAGGGAGAGAGAATGGCCATGCCAGGGCCTCTAGCCACTGCAAATGAACTCCAGACACATGTGCCATGATGTGCATCTGGCTAACATGGGGCCTGGAGAATTGAACCTGGGTCCTTAGACTTCATAGGCAAGTGCCTTAACTGCTAAGCCATCTCTCCAGCCCTGAAATAAATTCTTCTTGCCTCTAAAAACCTATTGCTTTTGGCAGTGAAAAGAACACTGGAAACTTGAAGAGCTGTTGAACATGTATAACTTGCCAAGAACTGTTAGTGTGGAAATGATACAAAAGAGACATAAAGCTTAGTCTCTGTCTCCTGCATTCTAACTGCCAGATGCCTTACATACTTGAAACAGAAAATAATTCCATATGTTAATTTTTTAACATTTTAAATCTATTTTATTTATTTATTTGAGACAGAGAGACGGAGAGGGAGACGGAGAGAGAATGGGTGCACCAGGGCCTCCAGCTACTGCAAACGAACTCTAGACGCATGTGCCACCGTGTGCATCTGGCTTACATGGGACCTGGAGAATTGAACCTGGTTCCTTAGGTTTTGCAGGCATACACCTTAACCTCTAAGCCATCTCTCCAGTCCCATATGTTAATTTTTATGGCACAGGCTATATATAAAATGGCTTTTTAAGTTGAGAAGGGAGAGGCCAGTGGCTTTTGGGAAAGAAGTCAAAGAAAATTTTGGGAAGGAGGTGGTTTTATTGCTTGTCCTAAAAAGGATTTGGGTAGTTGGAATGGAGGGATAAAAAGCTATTCTAGGTCCAGTAGAGAATCTCTCTGAGAGAAAAATAGGAGTTGCTCAGTACCTTCAAGGTCTCATTTCTGAGCCTTTGTGGGGGAGTGAGGAGAAAGGCATTTCAAATAGATCTTGCCTCTGTTCTGAAAGGTTTGGATATGGGTATTTTTAGCAAAAACATTTCAGAAGATCACAGCTGCTATTAATAGTGTGTGACTGTATCATTTAATGTCCAGTTGTAATAGACACTTGTGAGAGAGACAGTGGGTGCTATTAAAAATTATACTATGGGAACAGATGTAACTGGAATTATCCTGGCTATATTGGGACATATGCCATCCAAGCTGTTAACCATAAACACATGCTGTCTAAATCCTTCTTGTTGACTTTCTGTTATAGTCTTCACAATGAGTATTCTGGATTAGTATCTTTTCATACTGCCAATTTTAACCCATTTAGTGGGTCATGAATTAATTTAGTTGTTGGTATCCAGCCTTAATAAAACATCATCATTTGTTACATATAGTAAAGAGAGATATTATTTTTTAATTATGCATATTCAAGTATACCTATATATGCAATGTAACCAGATAAAATTGTTCATTACTGTTGAACAACAAGTTATTTTGTCACTGTATTAATAGAAATCACATATGTTTACACAAATATACTTAAGTTATAATAGAAATGATATGTGTTATAAAAACAATATATATGTATTTGGATAGGACTATCTCATGGTCTAAATTATCTTTGAAAGAATTATACTTTCCTAGAATCTTTGTTCTACACATCTGGTCTCATTTTATTTTCTACTATTACTTATATGGTCACACCAGGTTTCAAAACAGACTGGCAAATGGTCTCATTCCACTAGAAAGATTGTTGTTAAAGGCTGGAGAGATGGCTCAGTGGTTAAGGAACTTGCCTGCAAAGCCTCCCCAGTACCAGATGCACAAGGTGGCACATGTGTATGAACTTTGTTTGCAGTGGCTGGAGGCCCTGGTGTGCCCATTTTTTTCTCTCGCTCAAATAAATAATAATAAAAAGACTGTCTTTAAAAATATGAGTTAAATAAAAGGAGACGGAATTCTATCAAAAGAAGGGAAGATAAAATATAGGGAAGATAGGCGGAGTCTCTGTGTGATACTGTACCAGAGGCTTACACTGGAGGGCTGGAAGTGAGCAGAAACCAGGCGATCCCTGGAGAGACAGACCCCAAGGACCACAGCACATTCTCATAGTAGGAAATTTGAAGCACACTGCTTCTGTCATTTGTGATAAATGACCATTGTGCCCTTGTATCTCTTCTTCAAGAGGCAAGATCATGAGATTGAGAATCTGATAAGCCGATTGTAAATCCTAGACTTGCTTCTCAGCTTGTGATGAGATGTAGATGAGGGTCTTACCTTCTTGACATATATAGTGAAATGTATCTTTATCATCCATTAAGGTATTTCTCAAAAAGGGAGAAAAGAAAGAGGCATGTGCGCATGCGTGTGTGTGTTTATGTGCACGCATATGCACATGCTGAAAGAGCTGGATGCTGAACATAGAAAAAGGGTTATTAGTTTCCACTGTATTTCTTCTGTAAAGTGAAGGAATCACACTGAACAACCTCCAAGATAAGATTTAGACCCAATCTTCTGGTGGGATTGTGGTTTATGGGTTAACTTAATTCTTATTCCCAACTTTATCTAATTTGCCTAATTTTCTGGAAAATTGAGATACTCAGCTTTTCTTTCTTCTTTTAAAAAAGGTGGGATAGCCTTATCTGCACAGTCTAGCCTTTGAGCTAGAACTGAAAGTTGATAAGAAAGACTGCTCTATTTCTCTTTAAGGGATTGATATCATTGTTATGTGGGGAGGGAGGCCCATTTCTTCATGCCATGAATGAAAGTGTGATAACAGATATCAAAATGTAAATTATGGTGCTGGAGAGATGGTTTACCAGCTAAGGTACTTGTCTGCAAAGCCTTAAGGACCCAGGTTCAATTTCCCAGGACCCATGTAAGCCAGATGCACAAGGTGGTGCATGTGTCTGGAGTTCGTTTGCTGGAGGACCTGCCATGGTCATTTTCTCACTCTCTCTTAAATAAATAAATAAATAGGATGTTAAAATGTAGATTATGATAGGTATCTTGCCACAGTGAATCCACACTCTGAATTCCACTGCTACACACTAAGTATGGTGGAATAAAATGACAGAAGGAGCTTTGATTTATAATTTTGAACTGCCGTACCATCTCCATCTTTAAATGCCTTATAAGAAAAGTACACAAATACAAGCCAATCTTATTTTTCTATTATTTACAATTAAAAGTTCCTAACTTCAATAGCTTATAAGTATTACATACATTTATAGTAGGATGAGATTAATGTAGGACTATAGTTGCTAGAAAAAATTCTAACATTCATTGATATATTTATTGCAGCATTGGGATCAAATCTATGACCTCAAATGTATAAGCGCTTTGCCACTGACCTATACTACCCAAACTTTAAATTCTATCAGTGTAATAGGTATATTATAATTATCTTTCCTCTATTATATCATTTCTTTTTCTTTGCTTCTCTATAGAATTAAATGACAATTCTGTTGTCTTTTAACCTTCTTTAGGTGGTTCCTCTGGAAGGACAGGACCTGAAAACTATGGTCTGTAGCTCATTACCTGTTTTGAAAATAAGTAAATAATTTATTTTTTATTAATTTATATTTTATATTAATTGTCATAGATTATTCTCTTTTATCTCCTTGCCCCAGCTCCCGTTTCCCTGAGGGCCTTCCTCAATGGGCTTATGGTATTCATTGTGGGGTCCTGAAGGCCCAACTCAGTCCCTGTGGAGTAGCTGGGGACTGTGCCTCAGGATATTCCTGCCCACTCTATGGCTCTTACAATCTTTCCACCCCCTCTTCCACAGTGTTCCCTGAGCCATGACAGTCATGTTTGCAGTCTGATTTAGTGTTGAGTTCTCTGTAGCCTCTGGACTTCTGTTCTGATTGGTCACTGTGTTTGTCACCATCAACCTGGCATTGGTTGTTAGGCTAGCAGTAACAGTAGTATTCATGTCATCACATTGCCTGCAATTTCTCCTGGGCCCTGGCAGATGTGGTAGAGGTGACACATCTCATGGTGGGCAGTTGACTAACTTTGTGTCTTATCAGTGATCTTGGTTCTCCTCTGTTTTCTCTGTCACCTGTAAAATAAAGCAGATTCTCCCAACAAGAGTAAGAGCAGCTTGAATTAAAGGGGAGTATGCAAATTTGAGAGTTTTTATTTGTTTGTTTGAGAGAGAGCGACATAAAGGGAAGGAGGCAGATATATATAGAGAGAGTGGCAGGCAGGCTAAATAGGTGTGCCACGACCTCTAGGCACTGCAAACAATCTCCAGACACATGTGCCACTTTGTTCATCTGGCTTATAGCTCCTGGAGAATCAAACTTATTTCCTTTTTATTTCCTTTGGCTTTGCAGCACCTTGGCCATCTCTCCAGCCTGAGAGGTTTTTTTTTTTTTTTTTTTTTTTTTTTTTTTTTTTTTTTTTTTTTTGTATTTCAAGGTAGTGTCTCACTCTAGCCCAGGCTGACCTGGAGTTCACTATGTAGTCTCAGGGTGGCCTCGAGCACACAGCGATCCTCCCACCTCTGCCTCCTGAATGCTGGGATTAAAGGCATAAACCACCATGCCCAGCGAGAGTTTTTTTTTTTTTTTTTTTTTTTAATTAGGTAGAAACTTTGTATAGACACATCATGTGTTAGTAACATCATTTCCCTCCTCCCTGCCCTCATTCCACTGGGGCCCTCCTCAGTGAGATTGCTGGTATTCCCCCTGGTGTTGTGGATTATGAGATGGGAGGGTATCAGTTAGCCATTGTAGGGGGGGGCAATGCCTCTAGGCACTCCCTTTCTACTTTGTGGCTCTTAAAATCTTTGGCCCCATCTTCTGCATAGTGCCCTGAGCCATGGTGGGTGTGTTTTAAGTCTACTTTAGTGTTGTGCTCTCAGCAGGTTCTGGGCTTCTGCTTTGGTGTTTGAGTATCCCCAGTGTCTGTCCCCGTGACCCTGGCACTGGTTGACAGGCTCACCACTGAAGCAGCACTCTTGCTCATCTTGCCAATTCCTCTGTGGTTTCACCTGTGCCCTGGCTGATGTGTGAAGGGTGCTTTATCCTTGGTTCTCACTACTTTTTGAAAGAGAAAAACAGATTTTGCAACAGAGAATGAGAGCAGCATAGGTTCAATGGAATAAGCATTGTTAACTAAGAGAGATTTTGATAGGTGTAGCCTTTCCTTTGGCTAAACATTAGTGGGGGCTTCTTGTTGGAGTTCATGATCTTGGTTTTCATAAGATTCTGACTCGGTTCCCAGTTCCAGCTATGGGTTCATTTCCACTGAGCAGATCTCTTAGCCAATCAGAGAGCCATTGGTTACCCACCTAGGCTGGGTGCCACTGTTGTTAGGCATGTCCATTTTGTCAGGCTGGTTGCTTTTGAATAGCAGTGTACCCTGCTAGTACACAAAGTCGTTGGCCACTTTACTCCAGCAGCTCCTGTAGTGCTTTCCAGCACTATATGGGCAAGCCCATATATATACCTAAAATCCAAATAAAACTTAATGGGGAGAAACTGAAGGAATTTCCATTGAGATCAGAAACAAGACAAGGGTGTCCACTCTCACCTCTGCTCTTCAACATAGTACTGGAAGTCCTAGCTCAAGCAATAAGACAGGAGGAAGAAATAAAAGGGATACAAATTGGAAAGGAAGAAGTTAAGTTAGCCCTATTCACATTTGATATGATTCTATACATAAGAGACCCAAGAACCTCCATCTCAAAACTCTTAAAGGTGATTAATTCCTTCAGCAATATAGCAGGATACAAAATCAATGCACAAAAATCAGTAGCTTTTCTATATACAAAAGAAAAAGATACAGAGAAATAAGTGATATTGTCCCATTTTCAATAGCAACAACAACAAAAAATACCTTGGAATAACCTTAACCAAGGATGTGAGATACATATATAATGAAAACATAAAAACACTCAAGAAAGAAACTTAGGAGGACTTGAGAAAATGGAAAGAACTCCCATGCTCCTGGATAGGCAAAATTAACACTGTGAAAATGGCAATCTTACCAAAGGCAATATACAGATTTGATGCAATACCAATAAAAATACCAATATTTTTTCTTCACGGAGATAGAAAAAATATCTCAAAATTCATATGGAATGGCAGAAGGCCTCAGATATCCAGGCATATCCTCAGCAAAAGAAACACCTCTGGAGAGATTATCATACCTGATCTAAAGCTATATTACAAAGCCATAGTAATAAAAATAACATGGTATTGGCATAAAAACAGGATTATAGACCAATGGAACAGAATTGAGGACCTGGACTTTGAGTCAAGTAACTACAGCTACTTGATATTTGACAAAGGCCCTAACAATATAGGCTGGAAAAAAGACAGCATCTTCAACAAATGATACTGGACAAACTGGATAACCATATGCAGGAAAATGAAACTTGATCCACACATCTTGCCATGCACAAAAACCAAGTTGAAATGGAACAAAGACTTCTGTATAAGACTGGAAACTCTGCTACTACTGGGAGAAAAAATAGGAGGAACTTTACATGATATAGGAATGGGAAAAGACTTCCTGAACAAAACCCCAGTAGCTCAGGAACGTAAACAATCACTCAACCATTGGAATCACATGAAGCTGAAAAGTTTCTTCACAGACAAACATACAATAAGCAGAGCCAATAGATTACCCACAGATATGGGAGAAAATTTTTGCTGGCTATACAAATGACAGAGGCCTAATTTCTAGAATCTAGAAAGAACTCAAAAACCTAAACAATAAAAAATCAACCCACTCACAAAGTGGGGCATAGAACTGAACAGGGAGTTCAACAGAGGAAGAAATACAAATGGAAAACACACACTTAAGAAAATGTTCATCATCCCTAATCATCAGGAAATTCAAATTAAAACAACTGAGATTCCACCTTACCCAATAAGGATAGCAAACATTGAAAAATCAAATGAAAATAAATGCTGGTGAGGATGTGGAGAAATAGGAACCCTCACTCACTGTTGGTGGGAATGTAAAATGGTACAACCACTATGGAAAGCAATATGGAGACTCCTAAAAAGGTTGACTATAGAGTTACCAACAGGCCCAGTTATTCCCTTACTGGACATTTACCCTAAAAGCTCCATGCCTCAATTCAGAGAGATTTGCTCAATCATGTTTATAGCTGCTCAATTCATAATAGTTAGGAGCTAGAATCAACCCAGATGTCCATGATTAAACGAATGGATAACCAAGATGTGGTATATCTACATGATGGAATTCTACACAGCAGTAAGAAAAAAATGACACAATGAAATCTGAATAACAATGGTCGAACTTCAAACAGATCATTCTCAGTGAACTCACCCAATCACAGAAAAATAATTGTCACATGGTTTCACTCATCTGTGGCTCCTAATCTGAATCTGCCTGAGATGCTGACATAACTAATAAGCATCTCAAGGACTGGACAATAGGGAGGGTGGGGCATGAGGGGAGGATTAGGGTAGGGGACACAAAACTGGACCCAAATGGCAGTGGTACCATAAAATTCTTTATCCTAAAAGACAGAATAAATGGTTGACCCTTCATCAGGTCCTTAGAGGGAACGCCTGAACCACAAGGACCTGGAGAGGGTATGATGAGGCCTAACCTTAATCTTCTCCTGTTTCTCTCTCTTCTGTCCTTCTCTTTTATATTACCTATATTTTTCTTTTCCTTGGCACTGGCCTGTAACTCCCAGTACCAGCATGCAGTTAACATCCACAATGAGCTGTTGATCAGAGAGACCTACAAGGTTTCCCAAAAGAAGAGAAATTTTTGTCAAAGTACTTGATGACCCACCGAAGGTTAATGGTAAGCCCTACTACTAAAGACACCATGTGCTGTTGGTAAGGAACATGGAGTGACCTGGCTGACCCCTTTGTCAAAGATCAGGTAGCTGTAGTTTCTTGTATTTAGAGATGGGTCTTCTATTCCACTAATCAGTGGGTTTTGTTTTTGTGCCAGTACCATATTTTAGTTACTATGGCTTTGTAGGATATCTTGAAATCAGGTATGTTGCTACCTCTGGACGTGTTTCTTTTGTTGAGGATATTTTTGGCTATCTGAGGCCTTCTTTCTTCCATGTGAATTTTGAGACTATTTTTTCTATCTCTGTGAAGAACGTTGCTGGAATTTTTATTGGAATTTCATTGATGTACATTTTCACAAAATTAATTCTCCAATCCATGATCATGGGCGGTATTTCCATCATCTCATGTCCCCCCCAATTTATTTTTTTCTTTTTAAATAGTTTATTTATTTGAGAGATAGAGAAAGAGAAAGAGGAGGAGGAAGAGAAGGAGGAAGAGGAGAGAGAGAGAGAGAGAGAGAGAGAGAGAGAGAATGGGCACTCTAGCCACTGCAAATGAACTCCAGATGCTTGTACCACCTTGTGCATCTGGCTTTGTGTGGGTACTAGGGAACTGAACCTGAGTCCTTTGGCTTTTCAGGCAAGCACTAAGCCATTTCTCTGCCCCTCTCCTCAATTTCTTTCTTCAGTGTTTTTATGTTTTCTTTGTATAGGTCTTTCACTTCTTAGTTAGTGATATTCCAAGGCATTTAATTTTTTTTGTGGCCATTGAAAATGGGATAGTGTCTCTTATTTCTTTTAAAAAATATTTGTTTATTTGAGAGAGAGAAGAAGGGAGAGAAAAAGAGAGAGGAAGGGCAGATAGAGAATGGGTATGCCAGGGCCTCCAGCCACTGCAAAGGAACTCCAGACACATGTGCCACCTTGTGCATCTGGCTTATGTGGGTATGGCGAATTGAATCTGGGTCCTTAGTCTTTGCAGGCAAGTTCCTTAACTACTGAGCCATCTGTTTGGCCTGGGATAGTGTTATTTCTTTCTCCACATGTTTATTTTTGGCATGTAGGAAGGCTACTGATTTTTTTGTATTAATTTTGTAGCTTGCCAGTTACTAAAAGAATTTGTCACTTTTAGGAGTTTTTTTTTGGTGGAGTCTTTTGGGTCACTTATATATAAACTCATGTCATTAGCAAATAGGGCTAGTTTCAGTTCTTCCTTACAAATTTGTTTCCCTTTTATTTGTTTCTCTTGTCTATTGCTTGAGCTAAGACTTTAAGTACTATATTGAAAAACAGTGGTGAGAGGCACCCCTGTTTTGTTCCAGACCTTAATGAGAACACTTTGACTTTTTACCCATTTAGTGTGATCTGGGCCTTGGGTGCTTTATAATAGCCTTTATTATTTTAGGATATGGTCCTTCCATCCCTAACGTCTCCAGTGTTTTAATCATGAAGGGGTGTTGTATTTGGTCAGAGGCCTTTTCTGCATCTATTGAAATAATCATGTGATTCTTCTGTTTAAGATTATTTATGTGGTGAATTACATTTACTGATTTTTGTTATGTTGAACCATCCCTGAGATGAAACCTACTTGATTGAGGTACATGATGTTTTTGATGTGTTCTTTTTTTGCTGTTTTTTTTTTTTTTTCCGAGGTAGAGTCTCACTCTAGCCCAGGCTGACCTGGAACTTACTCTATAGTCCCAGGCTGGCCTCAAACTCATGGCAGTCCTCCTACTTCTGCTTCTCAAATGCTGAGATTTAAGGTGTACACCACCACACCCACCTTGATGTGTACTTGAATTTGGTTTGTGGGGATTTTATTAAAATTTTTTGCATCTAAGTTCATTAGGGCTATTTGTCTATAATTTTTTTATTTTTGCTGTGACTGTGGCTCAGGTGTTAGAGTAGTGCTAGCTTTATAGAATGAGCTTGGGAGTCTTTCCTCTAGAAAATAATTTTCCTTTAGCCATAGTCACACCTACTTACTGGTATGATGCCCATGACCACTCCAGCGCTTACAAAGGCAGAACTAAGGAGTCATGATGGAGACCACAGGGCCCACAGGCTGGAGCTTTTGGACATCGGCCCTCTACCCCTGTTGTGTAATGGGCCATGTTCCTGAGGCCTTTATTACTTTGCCCATTCTCTGCAGTTCTACTTTAATCTCCTCTCCTTATCTTTCCTGTTTTATGTTTTTCTCTTACTTTCTTCTTGCTTCCTAATACTTCACCATATTTATATCCTTTAAACACTTATCACAATCTAAAATTAACTCCTTTGTTTTCTTTATTGCCCACATTATAAACACCATAATAAGATGAATCTTTTCTTATATAGGAAGGAATTCAGTAGTTACTGAGTTGTATGAGTGAATAATTAGAACCTTTGCTCTCCCTTAACTTAGAGTTTTGAAATAATGGTGTAATTGGTCTTTCTTTTTTGCCTCTGTTCCCTGATTTATTCAATGTATGTACCTAGGCTTGTCAGATCAATTGGTTGAAACATACTTAGTTTCTAAAGCACTAAAACCTTCAGCAGTTTCCTGCCATTTACCTACAGAATCAAATTCAGAGGTACCAATGCAATCTTGGTCTCTTTACGGGTATACATCATGCTTATTTTGAATGGTCTATATTTTATCAAATTGATCAACTTTCTCATTCCCAGAAACATTTTGTGAGTTTGTCTTTGATATTTTTACTTAGGTTCTTCTTCTCAGTAACAAAGTTTTGCTTGTTCTTTTTGGCCAAATCCCTTTACTTCTTTCTTATTCAGTCACTCACTCTCTTCCTCCCTCCCTCCATTCCTTCTTTCCTTCCTTCCTTCTTTCTTTTTCCTCCTTCCTTCCCCTTCTCTCTTTCCATTTCTTCTTAAGGCAGGATCTTGTTATAGCTCAGGGTGGACTTAAACTTGCCGTCCTCATGCCTCTGAGTGCTGGGATTACAGGCATGGGTCACCACACTTGTCTCTTCTTCTTTTTAAAAATAGTATTATTGCATCCACTTGTGGTCCTAAAAAGCCTATTTTACTTTAATTGCTTCTAACTTGTCAAAGATATTCCTTAATGCATATGGTCTTTTGGGTTGATTTTTCTCAGCATGATATTGCTGAGAGTCATTCATGTTGTTGCATGTCTTACTTATTGCCATGTAACAAATGACCCAAAACTTGGTACATTTAAATTGGCATACATGAATTATCTCACAGTTTACTTTAGGGTTTCTCAGGAGGTTCTATGGTCATCTCAAGGTTCACTTAAGACTGATCTTCCAAGCACACTCAGTGGCGTTGGCAGAATTAAACTCCTCATAAGCTACTGAACTGAAGGTCTTGTCTCTTGATGACTATTGCCAGAGATTGCCCCCAGTTTCTTGAAATATGGCTCTGTCTATCATGTAAGAAGACCCAGGAAGATCATATAAGCAAGACAAAAGCCACAGTCTGTTAACCAAATCATGGAAGCAGCAGACCATTACTGTTGTTGTGTTCTCTTTACTGGTAGCAACTCCACAGTGAAGGTGACATA
The DNA here is from genome assembly GCA_036346955.1 of Dipus sagitta. NCBI lineage: Eukaryota > Metazoa > Chordata > Mammalia > Rodentia > Dipodidae > Dipus > Dipus sagitta. The sequence goes on along the minus strand of CM070770.1, from coordinate 299,366,279 downwards.
ATTACACAAAAGAGCAAATACCAGGAGGCTGGGGTAGGACACTGGGAGCTGTGGCAGAAGCTACAAGTCACATGGTATACCACTGTAATGCATTACATTCAGCTACCATCTGCCATTTGTGTGATCATACCATCCTGTGTGCACCTGTTCCTGGATATGGTTTTCTCTGTAAGATTTTCTGCTTAGTGAACAGTGATGTTACAACATCATTGTGTATATGAGGGGACCCTGGTATTTTTCTGAGTCATTCCCAATTTAATGTATGTTCTGTCATAGTGAGCATTGTTAAGACTTCTGTGATTATTGCAATTAACTTTCTCCTTTCTAAACTCCCAAAGCATGTCATATTATAGTACTTAACACTTGTCATTTTTTGTAACATATTTTATGCATGCCATATTTTCTCCTGTGAAATAGTACATTGCTGAGGACAGGAGAAAACTTTGTAATTATTTATGCTGGATGTGGTGGTGCACACTTGCAATCATAGCATTTGGGAGGCAGACACAGAGGGCTACTGCAAATCTAAGGTCAGCCTAGTGTATATGGAGAGTTTCAGGCCAGCCTGGGTTATATAGGAAGACTCTTTTAAAAAACAAAAGAAAATAAATTTGTGATGTTTGTAATTCACATAAACATCTATGCCACACTTAGTATATTAGTAAGATTTCAATAAGAATTGCTAAATGAATGAATTCTGTTTAAGTGTTAGTGCCTCATTTTTTTTTTTATGAGAGAGAGAAAGAGCAAGACAATTGGTATGACAGGGCATTGAGCTACTGCAGTGGAACTCCAGACATGTGCGCCACCCTGTGCACATGTGTGACCTTGAGCATACATCACCTTGTGTGTCTAGCTTGCATGGGATCTGGGGAGTTGAACATGGGTCCTTAGGCTTTTCAGGCAAGCACCTAAATCACTAAGCAATCTCTCCAGCCCTAGTGCCTCATATTTAAAGTCTTCATAATTTAGCTCCAAAAATTCAACTATACCTCTGAATTCTTCCCAAGAAAGATTCTTTTAGGCAGGTAGTTCTCTTGTGACCTTTTCCTATGAGTTTAACTTACTTTGATCTCTCTTATGTTTCTATTCAATTAGCTGCTTCTATCACACATTCAGCATTTTAGTATATAGTTATTGTGTTTGCTCATAGTAAAGGCATAAATACATTTTATTAATTTAATGTCTGAAGTATCTTACTTTGGAATTATAAATATTTTCAACTGAAGTTATTTTTTCCACCTATATTGTTCGTGGATGGATCAAATATAAATAAATAAATAATGATATATTTGAATACATTTATTACCTGTTTTTTAAAAAATCTTAGGCATTTTGGACTTCATGGAGACAGAAGAAGTCCTGGAGTCAGGCGGTTCAGAAAAGTCACTGCTGTTGTCACAGCAAGAAGAAGAAGAAGAAGAGGAAAGATCCCAAGAGACAGAGGACATAGGCACTGAGAACCCCCTCCTACAGCCTGCTCTCACAGGGGATGTTGAAGGTTTGCAGAAGATTTTTGAGGATCCTGAAAATCCTCATCATGAACATGCCATGCAGCTACTCTTGGAAGAAGATGTCGTTGGGAGAAATTTGCTGTATGCAGCTTGCATGGCAGGACAAAGTGATGTAATCAGAGCGTTGGCAAAATATGGTGTAAATCTGAATGAAAAGACCACCAGAGGTATTTCCTTTTCTCTCTCATCAGTATTAGTTATGGCTACTGATTTTGGGTTGGATAAATTTGATGTGCCTGCTTTATATGTTACGTATTTCACATTTATGAGGGTATGCATGGTATACACATGTCAATACATGACTGTTGAGATTGCATAGCATGGTATTTAGGAACACAGACTTTGATTATATCTATGTGACCTGATAAAATGAGAATAGTAATTATGCTTTCCTTATAGGATATTATGAAGACTAAATAAGATGAGAAATATAAACATTACAGTATTTGGCACATAATAAATCAGTATGTGGTAACTCATCAGTACCATTACTGTTATCACTTTCCTTTGAGGACCTGTTTTAAGCCATCATTATCTAATTAGGTCTTTTTTTTTTTTTTCAGTGCTGAGGACTGAACCCAGGGCCTTGTGCTTGCTAGGAAAGCACTCATCCACTGAGCTAAATCCCCAACCCCTAAGTTAGGTCTTTTAAAAAACATTTTACTTTTATGTATTTATTTATTTAAGAGAGAGAAAGAGGCAGAGAGAGGGAATGAGAGGGAGAGAGAGAGAGAATGGGAACACCAGGGCATCCAGCCACTGCAAATGAATTCCAGACACATGGGCCACCTTGTGCATCTGGTTTACATGGGTCCTGGCGAATCAAATCTGGGTCCTTTGGCTTTTGCTGGCAAGTGCCTTAACAACTAAGCCATCTCCTCAGCCCTATATCTTTTTTGATTCAGTAATTTATTTTTTCAGATGACAAATAAAAAATCCATGGTCATGGCAGAAAATCAAGCAATCATCTCCAACAAATAAGGAATATACATTCTCTTCAGACCCAGATGAAATATTCTCTAAAAATTGATCAAATAGTCTGTAGCATGCAGTCTTTAGTCTCTGGCCACAATAAAATAAAATTAGAAAAGAGTAACAAAAAATAACTGACAATCTTCAATAATTTTGAAAACAAAAACTTATTGTAAAACATCTGTTGATCCCAGGTGATATAATTAAGGAATGTTTCAGTGACAATAGAACCATTATTTATCAGGACCTGTAAAATGTAACTAAAATTCAATTCTGATTTCTGTATTTATAAGAAATGCTTAAAATCAGGAAGCAGGGGCTGGAGAGATGGCTCAACAGTTACAGTGCACAAAGTGGCACACGAATCCTGAGTGCATTTGCAGTGGCTAGAGTCCCCAGTGCACCCATTCTTTCTCTCTGTCTTTCCTTGCAAATAAATAAATAAATAATTTAAAAAAACCTATACACAAAGCATTTAACTCATTAAGTTAGAAAAACAACTGAATACCAAAGAAAGTAAACCAAAGGAAGCAAAAGAAAAAAAAAAGTGGACCATTAACAGAAAAACCCCACAAGATTAAGCTGGGTGTGGTTACTTGTCTGTGATCCCAGCAGGAGGAGCTTACTGCTTTGGTTAATATGGAAATTTTAATAATATTGATTGATTGCTTTCTTGATTTTTTAGTTCAGATAATGCATCTATCTATCTGTGGTTCTTATATATTTTTGCTGAGTTTTTAATTTTTTCAAGTTTTTATTGACAATCTCTATACATGTAAACAACATACCATGATAATCCTCTCCCATGACGTTTCCTCCCTCCAAAATCCCACCTCCACTGAATCCCTTCTTCTTTCCAACTAGTCTCTCTTTTATTTTGATATCATTTTTAACCCCCTATTATGAAGACGTTGTGTACGTTGATTTTTTTTTATAGTTATATAATGAATGACCTTCTTTGTTTCTTTTTATAGTTTTTGTCTTAAACTTTTGCTACAATTTGGAACTTTAACATCTGAGCCTTTAGGGGACATTGAAGTTACTTTCAATGTCACAGTGAATTTAATCACACTATAATTACTTCAGTTTTGAGAAAAGTAATAGAGTGATAATCTAGACCATCTTCCCATGTGGACTGACTTGCTGGTCATACTTACAATGTCTGTAGATAGTATCTTTCTTCTCCAGTCAGTCAGCAGTCCTGGTTAGCTCATTAAAGATGTCCATCATCATCCAGAAGGGAGGTAGTCAGGGTGGTGTCTGGATATTTTGACACTGGGTATTGGTCTGTAGGTGCTGTGGTCTGAATGATGCCCCTGAAATTCATGTGTTGGAAATGAATGTCCAAAACAGCAGTGTCAGAAGTAGGCCCCTGTGGGAAATGTTTAGGTCATGGAGATCCTGCATGAATGAATGAAAGACACTATGCAAAAGGCCTGTGGGAGTTTCACTCTTTATTGTTCTTCTGCCTCCCACCATGTAAAGATCCAGCAATAAAGATAGTTTGGCCTTGGAGTTGCACTTAGATTTTTTTTTTTTTTTTTTTTGAGGTAGGGTCTCGCTCTAGCCCAGGGTGATCTGGCATTCAAAATGTAGTCTCAGCGTGGCCTTGAACTCTTGGCTATCCTCCTACCTCTGCCTCCCAAGTGCTGGCATTAAAGGTGTACACCACCACACCGGCTTAGAATTTTTTTTTAAAGACATCACCCAGCCTGTAAATATTCTACAACAAAGACAGCAGAGAATAATGACATCATAACAATCATGGGCATGTCTGTCTCTTAGTGTTTTTAAACATCTTGCTTGTCATATTAAAAACAAAAAGTTGGGCCAGGAAAGGGAGATGATTGCCATTTTGGCTGCTCCAAAAGTAATTCAGTTCATGTTCCTTTGTTGTTGTTGTTTTGGTTTTGTTTTTCAAGGTAGGGTCTCACTCTAGCTCAGACAGACCTGGAATTCACTCTGTAGTCTCAGGGTGGCCTTGAACTCACAGAGATCCTCCTATTTCTGCCTCCTGAGTGCTGGGATTAAAGGTGTGCACCACCATGTCTGGCTCAGTTCATGCTCCTTTGGATCTGTTATTCACCTTATATTATTCCTTCTGGTTAGGACAGTTCACAACGTGGTCTAAAGCAAGCCCCAGATTGAGGCAATGTGACATACAGGGAGCCATGAGGTTTCTGGAAGGAAGTAGAATCATTACCTCTTCTTGTTCCTGACCTTAGCAGGTTGCAAGCATGCTTTCTGCTCTTTCTAAACTCTCTGTATGGATTCAGTGGGTTTTAATATTGCATTGGGTTCCTACTATCAATGTGGCCTTGGGTAAGGTATGGACCCTCCGACCTTCACTCCCCATTATATACTTAATGGCCCCATAGGGTACTGGAAGGATTAGATGAAGAACTCATCAAGTGCCTGGTACCCAGTTGACTTAACATGCCTCTTTGGCCAGTTAAGGAATATATCCATAAGTATATCCTTATGGGCAAGTGCAGTGAATTGTCACAATTTAATATTGACTCAGCATCTACTTTGAATATAAGTTGAATTTTCTCTTACCAGAAACAGGGCTCAGTCATCCTTAACACCAGATCTATATACCATTCCCATTGTCTCAGATTGGTACCCAGAGATTAGATTAGTCATCTCTCTTGTCTAGCAGACCAGGCTCTCTTCTTTCCCCATTGCTTTCTTTAAATGAACCATTCGAGAACTTGCCACAGATTTAAAGTTACTCACTCTGCATTCTCTTTTATTTGTTGCTAGTTGCCACACTGTCTTTCTTTCTGCCAGGCTCTTTATTCCTGCCTTACATGACTTGGGAACAGAAGACTGCCCTCCCAACTTATTGCATCTTCCCCATCCAGGATCTGAAAGTAAACATCTTTGAATTTCCCTTAATACAGCAGTGTTTTACATATGTACTTTCCATCTGACAAACCAGGTGCTACACAAAGCCAGGTTTCCTGAAATGCTGGGAGAATGCAAGGTTATTCTAGTGCAAGGAATGGCCAGGCAGACATAAACTGGACATTGGTCAGACAAGTTCACCTACCAGTAAACATGTTTTCTGTGCAAGGAACTTTCTGGTTTTGCATTGGAGAAGGCATAATTCAGTCTGCCTGGTAAGAGTCATGTGAGAGACACACGGCTATGGTGCTAGAAAACCCAGTTTAGGTAAGAAAAGTTTGTTTTCTTACAGCACTGGAAACTGAACCCAGGGCCTTGTACATGGGCAAACATTATGTCATTGAACTATGCCCATAGCCCTGGCATCCCAATTTAATTGCAGGCTCTCAAAGCAAGTTAAAACAATTACCTTTGATTTTTTTTTTTTTTGAGGTAGGGTCTCACTCTAGCCCAAGCTGACCTGGAATTCACTATGGAGTCTCAGGGTGGCCTCAAACTCATGGCGATCCTCCTACCTCTGCCTCCCAAGTGCTGGGATTAAAGGAGTGTGCCACCATGCCCAGCTTACCTTTGAATTTTTAAAAATCAATCATAAAAAAGATTTTGAAGGGGCTGGAGAGATGGCTTATCAGTTAAGGCGCTTGCCTGAAGAGCCTAAGGACCTGAGTTTGATTCCCCAGTACACACATAAAGCCAAATGCACAAAGTGGTTTCATGTGTCTGGAGTTCATTTGTAGTGGCTAGAGGCTCTGTTGCACCCATTATTTCTCTATCTGCCTCTTTCTCTCTCTTTTTGTTAAATAAATAAATGAAAAGATACTGAAGATGCATTCTGGTCAGCAGTCACCTCAGTAAGCCATAGAAATTATTCTAATTTGGTAAGTCATTTCAGCTTTAATTCAAAGGACTAATTTCCAAACCAAAGCATATTCAGTTTAGTAATTTGAATGATGGTGTTGGTAAAGCTAAGGTAATTAGAGTTTGGTAGAAATGCCTTTAAACCATAGGCTCAGTTGTTCCAAAGTAGATGACTACTAGGGAGGTAGTCATCGTTCTTAGCAGGTGTTCAGGAGCTCAGGTTTCAGGCTGACTTGTGTTGGTGTCCTGTGTTCATCTATTGGCTGTGTTCTTTGAGTAAGTTTCTTAATATCTCTGGACTTTAATTTCCTTATCTGGAACATGAGGATTATAATAGTTCTGACATCATAAAAATTAAATAAATTTACTGTATTTTTAACACTGGGATCTACTGTGCCTGACCTATAGTAATTATTTAAGACTTCATGGTGGGTATACTATAGTACATAAAACAGTCTAGAACAATATACAGATGCACCTTGACTTGATGAAACCATGACCCAATAGACTCATCATTCATACATACCATCAATGGAAAATGCATTTAATGTATCTACCTTTCTCATAAGTCACAACATTGTACTTTGGAGAATGTCAGTTGTTTGTCCTTGTAATTTCATAGTTAACTGGGAATTGTAGCCCATCGTTGCTTGCCAGCATTAGACCATGTGTTCCTAACCTTGGAAAAAACCTAAACATCAAAATTCCAAGTATGGGCTGGAGTGATGGCTTAGCGGTTAAGGTGTTGGCCTGCAAAGCTAAAGAACCTCGGTTCAGTTCCCCAGTACCCACATAAGCCAGCTGCACAAGGTGGCACATGCATCTGGAGTTCGTTTGCAGTGGCTGGAAGCCCTAGTGTGCCCGTTCTCTCTCTCTCTCTTGCTCTGCCTTTTTCCCTCTCTCAGATAAATAAAAATAAAATATTTGGGCTGGAGAGATGGTTTAGCGGTTAAGCGCTTGCTTGTGAAGCCTAAGGACCCCGGTTCGAGGCTCGATCCCCCAGGGCCCACGTTAGGCAGATGCACAAGGGGACGCATGCATCTGGAGTTCGTTTGCAATGGTTGGAAGCCCTGGTGCGCCCATTCTCTCTCTCTCTCTATCTGTTGCTCTCAAATAAATAAATAAATAAATAAAAAGAAACAAAAAATTAAAAAAATAAAATATTTTAAAAAATTCCAAGTATGACTTCTACTGGGTGCGTATGACTTTTGTACCATAATAAACTCAGACTGTCATGTGAAGACAGCTAAGGTGGGCATTGTCTACAGTCTATTTGACCTGATCATCTTCATTCCATTTGTTAGGATATACACTCTTACACTGTGCTGCAGCCTGGGGTCGTCTGGAAACTTTGAAGGCATTAGTGGAACTGGATGTTGATATAGAAGCTTTGAACTTCCGGCAAGAAAAAGCTCGGGATGTTGCTGCTCGGTATTCCCAGACTGAGTGTGTTGAATTTCTGGACTGGGCAGGTATGGAGCTAATGTGTTGTTAAACTAATTGAGGTGATGGAAAGAGATTATTAGCATTTTGACCTTCCTGCTAGGCATTTTATTTTCTGTTGGCAGTAGTATATGAAAACTACCTTCATTCTCCTTTTTCTCCACTTTGCTATTGGCTAAAGCCTTGTACTTAGTAAAACTGTATATATTGAAAGCTTATTGGGCCAGGAAAATATCTCAGCAGCTAAAGGCACTTGTTTGCAAAGCCTGGTGGTCCAGGTTCAATTCCCTAGTACCTACATAAAACCAGATGCACAAAGTGGTGCATGAGTTTAGAGTGAGTTTACAGAAGTATGAGGCCCTGGCATGCCCATTTTCTCCCTATCTCTCCCTTAAATAAAAAATATTTTAAAAAGAAAGCTTATTAATTTTGCAACATCTAACAATTAAACCATATAACAGTTTTAAACATATATGTTCAACGCTGCTTTCTGAGAGATCCAGATAAAATATTCCTTAAATGTTTGAAAAATGGCATATTTTAGTAAAATATTTGATTCCCTAGATAGAAAATGTGGTAATAGTAATTAGAAATAATTTTCTTAGACAAAGTAAATATATGGTATTAGTAAATCCAATAATAATTACCCTTACAGCAAGGGAAAACTTCTGAGAGCTATCATTTTTAATTTGGTTCCTGGCTATATGGGCATTCTAATCATGACAATTCATTGAGCTATACACGTGATTTTTCACTTTTATGAGTATATTATATTAAAATACAAACATCAAAAAACTATGTGCTGTTTTCAATTTTGCAATATTTTGCTTGGATCATTCCACAGCTCTGTAGAACACAGCTGGAAGAGCGTTTAGGGAGGTGTGTTGTATAAACAACTTTCATAAAAACCAATGATTATGAACTTCAAAGCATTCATTTTGCATGGTTCTCTGTATTCATGCTTTAAATAAGCCTTCGTTGACAGTGCCCTCTGTTAAATATGTCAGTATTGTAAGTACAATCAGCTGTTCTTGCCTTCTGGATGTTTGTTAGGAGAGCTACAAATCATTCAATGATTATGTAACATTATCAGAAAGACTACTACTGAGAGTAAAAACTGGAAGAGAATGTGTGGAGAAACATAAGGATAACCTCCATTCTGTGGAGGTGGTCAGAGAACAGGAAGTCAATATGCTGGGGTTGAGCTGGGCTTTGTAGGATGAACAGGATTTGAATATACAATAAAAAGGAGAAAGGGCATGCACAGTATCTTAGATCTGGGAGCAAAAGTGAATGTTGGGAGAAAGTTATAAGATTTTTTTTTTTTTGGCTGGGCATGGTGGTGCATGTCTTCAATCCCAGCACTGGGGAGAAGAGATAGGTGGATCATCATGAATTTGAGGCTATTCTGAGACTACATAGTGAATTCCAGGTCATAAAAACAAAACAAAACAAAACAAAACAAAAAAAATTGTTTTTTGGAACAGTAAGTCATGGTTTCCAAAGGTATGCTATAGTATGGTAGTAAAGAGTCAAGTCATGGCATTTTGAAATTGCTTGATTGTAAAAGCTGGTGTTTCCTTTTGAAGCCTATATGAGCTTCGGCAGCGCACTTAAATTCTCTATACCCGAGTTTTCTGAAAGGGGGAACAGTAATAGTTCATCTTGAGAGTTGTAAAAATTCAATGACATGTAAAGCACTTAGCGCAATACCTGTCAGATGTGGTCAGTGCTTGAAAAAGTTGCTGCTATAGTTACTGCCTGCTATACCCTTAAATGCCAGGTTAGGTGTTTTAATTTTATTCTGGATCTACTTTAGTAAGGATGGATTTTTTTTCAGTTAATGGAAATCCAGGCTTCTCTGAAAAATTTCAGTAAAAATTGTGGCAAAAATTTTTTACAATGGCTCTCCAAAGAAGCCTTGTTATCCTCAGATAAGCTGTCTCAGTAGATTTCTTTTGTAATCTTCATATTTGCCCAAGCTGTATTTGTATCTGCTGAGGTTTAGCATCCTTTGACTTCTCTCCTCCTTTACTCTTCTTCCTCTTTAATGTGCGGTGCCTAACTCTCTTAGGAGAATGTTGGGACACCTGCCTCAGGAACTTGGTCATCATTGATGTGGTGTTTAGCAGTCTACAGAGGACTTGGTCAAAGTCATAGATGGATGGGCTTTCTAGATCATCATCGTGTTTATCTAAAGAGGCTTGTTGTTTCAGCTGAAGGGAGAAAAACAAATAATGTCGATGTTTATCTTGCTTCAAATTGAATTTATATTCTGAATAAATAAACTACAAATGCTCATACATCAATTATTTATGCAAACAATAGGCTACTATAGGTCTAAGCGCAGAAGAAATACTCTTTTTGGTGTTCAACATAAGATCAATCATTATAACCATTAACAATCATTTAGTGTTTAATACTTGAGTACTCTACCAAGAGAAATTATTTGAATATTGGCAAAATGTTTTCTTTACTAAACAAGATCACTATGTAATGCCATATGTTACTTGTTTTTTTGTAGTGCTGGGTATTGAACCTGGAGCCTTGAGAACACCAATCAGGTGCTCTACCACTGAGCCACATTCCCAGCCCCAGATATATTTTGAAAATAAGCAAACATTTATAGGCTAAATCATTCTCAAGTTCTAAGTTTTCTGTTTGGTCAATAAGCATTTAAGATTGCCTTAAACTATGGTGCCATCTATTGGCAAAATGGGAAATTAAGAGCTCTATTTCCCAGAAAGTTATCCTAACATTAGAAATTAGTTGACAGTCCTTTAAGAGTTCATGCCAACTTTGTACTTAGCTTTCTTCAATAGATTCTGAATGCCCCTAAGGGATCTCTTGATCCATATCATTTTATGAGGCAGATGACTTACTTCAGAAAACAGGCAGGCAGCTTCATTTCTTATATTCTATATACTGCTTCTCACTGTTCTTTTGGTGTGTTTTGTAACTTGAAATAAAAAAAAAAAAGAAGAAGAAAAGAAAACACCGGGGCTGGAGGGATGGCTTAGCGGTCAAGGCATTTGCCTGCAAAGCTAAAGGACCCAGGTTTGATTCCCCAGGACCTACATAAGCCAGATGCATAAGGTGGCGCATGCGTCTGGAGTTCATTTACAGTGGCTGTAGGCCTTGGTGCGCCCATTCTCTCTGTCTCACTGTCTCTCTCTCTGTCTCTCTTTCTCAAATAAACAAACAAATAAATAAAAAACTTAAAAAGCCACCTTTGGATTATTTTAAAAACTTTAGGATTCAACACACATTCATCGAGGAGCTGGTATTTGCCCCTCACCGTGCTAGCTAATGAGGATGGGGGAGGGAAGGGCTACAAAGAAGGGTAACCTTCAAAGAAGCAGATAATCTTTGCCATAAACTTTGAGATTCTATAACTCTTACTGGTTGGGTCACACATTCACCTTTTTTTGGTGTTTCTTCCATTTCATCCATAGGTAATGCACAGATAAAACAAACAGAATTAAAAAAAGAGCTTGTGCTAAAATGTAAGTGAGGTATAAAGAACTCTGAAATAGATCCATGCTGGCGAAGCTGCAGAAGAGTCTGTCCAGAGGATAAGGGAGACAGTGAGATGGAGGAGGCGTAACCTGCAGATAGTATACTTCTTCAGGAAAAATCTCCCATCCAACCTTTGCCCAGATTGTTCCATCACAAATGCAGAAGCTCTCGCTGAAGAAGCAGATAAACAACACAGGAATTAGGGTTAGTCCTTGATGAGACATATTTCTGTTGTGGCTGGAAAAAAAAATCTTGAGCTTAAAAATTGGCCAAAAAAAAAGAAAAGAAAATGCCGAGTATTTTAATGCTGCTTAATTCAAGGCCTTTCAGATAATCTTGCCCGTCAGCCAGTTTTACCCAGCAGCATGCACAGTGGTAACCATTCCAGCATCATCAGTCATTGTGGCTCACAGATAAGTTTGGTGACATCATAAAGAAATGCACTAGAATGAAAAAGTGTCACCCAGCCAATCACCCTAGGCTTCTGAGAGATGCTTTTAACTAGAATGTTTTGAAATACTTCAATTTTTAAAATATGATTAATTGATGGCAGGAAGAAGCATGGCATGAACAGAGGCTGGACATCACCTCTGCGACAGCAGGTTTAAAACAGCAGCAAGACAGTGAGCCAAACTTTGGCAAGGGAAGGTAGCTATAACACCCAAAAGTCCACCCCCAATAATACACACCTTCCAAATTTCCACCCGCTAGAGACAAAACATTCAAAACACATGAGTTTATGGGAAAGATCTGATTCAAACCACCACACCCTGGTACACCATGTCCCCTCCAAACACACAGGAAAATAAATAAAAAAAAAAATCTCTGATGTGGCACAGTCAGGTAGTGAGTGAGGGGTGATGACAGTGGTATGGTATATGGGAAAAGATGGATGTTGAGGTGCCCTGGTATGACAGAAGGTGGGATGTAGCTTTTGTTTTTTGGAGCTTATAACTTCAGATAAAAAACAAAAGCCGAAGTAACAACAAAAGTTATGATAGGGATGGAGAGATGGCTTAGTGGTTAAGGCACTTGCCTACACAGCCAAAGGATTCAAGTTCAATTCCTCAGTACCCACATAAAGCTAGATGCACAAAGTGGTGCATGTGTCTGGAGTTGGTTTGTAGTAGCTAAAGGCCCTGGCATGCCCATTCTCTCTTTATATATAGCTGCCTCTTTATCTCTCTCAAGTAATAAGTAAAATATTTTCAAAACTATTTTAGGGGGCTGGAGGGATTGCTTAGTGGTTAAAGGACTTGTCTGAAAAGCCTGAGGTCCCATGTTTGACTCTTCAGGTCCTGTGTAAGCCAGATGCACAAGGTGATGCAAGCGTGTAAGGTTGCACATGCTCACAAAGTGGCATATGTGTCTGGAGCTCGATTACAATGGCTGGAGGACCTGGCATGCTAATTCTCTCTCTCTTTCTCTCACCCTCGCTCTTGCTCCCTTTTATAAAAAATAGGGTAGTCTGTTGGGCTTGCCTAAAAAAAAAAATTAGGGTTGGAGAGATGGCTTAGCAGTTAAGGCACTTGCCTATGAAGCCTAAGGACCCAGGTTCATTTTCCCAGAACCCATGTAAGCCAGATGCACATGGTGGTGCATGCATCTGTAGTTTGTTTGCAGTGGCTAGTGTCCCTGGTGCGCACATTCTTATTCTCTCTTTCTCTCTAATAAGTAGCTAAACAAATAAATATTTTTTAAAAATAAGATAGTATAAAATGAGGCTTATATCAGTTATGAACAGTCACAAGAGCAACAAGTTCTGCCTGGGGGAATTACAAAATTTCATAGAAGTGCATTTGCTTGGTCCTTGAAAAGTAAGGGGATTTTGGTGGGTGGCAATGTGAAGAGGACATCTTAGAATCACCAAGAAATTCTGTGTTAGCATACATCAAATAGCTAAGTGCTTGTTATGTGTTAAGTATCGCTCTAGGAATTGACAGTGCATAAGTAAATCAAAAGCAAAACAGGAGGTTACTATTTACTATAGAGACAAAATTATGGCTATCTAAACCTATATATCTATGGAGAGCTATGGAGAAAAATAGAGTGGTAAAGGGGAAGTAAGTGCCTCTAACCCTTGATTCGTCTCTCCAGCACATGGTAAGGGGGTTGAGAAGTTGCCAACAACAGGTGTGTGTGTGTGTGTGTGTGTGTGTGTGTGTGAAAGAACGTGTGTGTTATTAAGAGACATCTTGGATAAGGGAATGCTTGAACAGAGATTTGAAGGCAACAAAGGAGGGAGCCATGATGGGAGGCACAATATGAAGGAATAGAAGTGAATAATGGAAAGACTATGAAAGAATGTTGGAGAAGATGAAGCTGGCAAGATAGTTTGTGGCTATGTTGATTTTAGAAATCCTTGTATTGTATTCAGTAGGCAATAGAGAGCAATTTATAGAATTTCAAAGGCTGACAGGATAATAAATTCAGGGCTGGAAGATAGCTCAGCTGTTAAAGCCTGGGTTTAACTCCCCAGTATCCATATAAAGCCAGACACACAAAGTGGTGCATGCATGTGAAATTCATTTGCAGTGGCAAGAGGCCTTGATGTGCCCATTCACTGTCTCTCAAACAAATAAATAAAAACCATAAATTTGGGCTGGAGAGATAGTGATTGAGGTGCTTGCCTGTGAAGCCTAAGGATCCAGGTTCAATTCTTCATGTCCCACGTAAGCCAGATGCACAAGGTGGCGCATGCATCTGGAGTTCATTTGCAGTGGCTAGAGGCCCTGGCTTGCCCATTCTCTCTCTCTCTTGCAATCTCTCTCCCTCCCTTTCTCTGTCTCTAATAAATAAAATAATAATAATAAATAAAAACTTAAAAAAACCCATAAATTAATTGATTGTTTTACTGTGAACTGGCACTATGCTGAGGTATTTGCCTGCATTATACCATATGTCATAGTTGCTTTGTAGTATGTACTATAATATATATAGTCTATAGTATATGCTATTTAATATATAATTATGATATATACCATAATTCTTACAACTACTTTTTGAGGGCTATAGTATAATATAATATTTCCATATTATTTAAAAATATTTTATTTTTAAATATTTATTTTTATTTATTTATTTATTTGACAGAGAAAGAAGGAGGGGGGAAGGGAGGGAGAGAGAGAGAGACAGAGAGAGAGAGAGAGAGAGAGAGAGAGAGAGAGAGAATGGGTGTGCCATGACCTCCAGCCACTGCAAACGAACTCCAGACATGTGTGCCACCTTGTACATCCAGCTAACGTGGGTACTGGGGAATCAAACCTGGGTCCTTTGGCTTTGCAGGCAAATGCCTTAACTACAAAGCCATCCCTCCAGCCCTAAAAATATTTTATTTTTTATTTTATTTATTTATTTATTTGAGAGAAAGAGAAAGAGGGGGAGAGAGAGAGAGAGAGACAGAGAGAGAATGGGTACACTAGGGCTTCCAGCTACTGCAAATGAACTCCAGACCCATGCACCACCTTATGCATCTTGGCTTACATGGATCCTGGAGAATCAAACCTTGGTCCTTTGGCTTTTTATACAAGCATCTTAACTGCTAAGCCATCTCTCTGGTCCAATATTTCCATTTTATCAATGAGGGAACTGTTATGAATGGTTAATTTGTGGGTGTTAGTTCATGCTTGCAGTAAGCTCCTTTCTTTACCAAGTCACCTAAAATAAAAAAGAGTGTATTTGTTGGCTAATTGCCCTTATAGGACAATTCCTATAGTCCTGTTGTCCAACTGATTTCCATTCTGCATTGAAATTCTGGACTTACTACTCATTCCAAGTCACCTAACTAATGGAGCCTAAACTTAAACATTTTATTCCAATTTAATAAATTGGTTATGTTTACAACATGAATGGTGAATTTGAAGCTGTGAAGAATTGCAAGCAAGAAGACCACTTGATTGGTCCATGGTCATTAATACTATTCCAGATGTGGGACTGAATTTGACTATGGAAGGTACTTTTATTATGTCCACTTCATAGGCAGGCAGGTGACTTCAAGTATTAGAATGACTTCATCAAATCTCTTGTTTGAAGTTTCATGAACTTATGTACACCAACTGTTGGCTGAATAATGGTCACAAAGGTATCTATATCAGTTGAACCTTTGAGTATTATATGGCAAAGGGACTTGCAGATATAAAACTAAGTGAAGGATCTTGAAATGGGGAGATTAACCTTGGTTAACCAGGTGGGACTTAAGTGCAATGACAAGTGTTCTTATAGCAGAAGGTGGAGGGATGTTCAGTGTAGAAGAAGAGAAGGTGATGTGTTCATCAAATGAACATTGAAATGACATGCTTTGAAAATATACAAAGCAATCAAGAAATAACAGCGAGATTAGAAGATGATGAAGATGAAGAAGATGAACTGATTTGCCCTCAGAGTTTCCAGAAGGAAGCACCCTTCTCATATTTTGGCTATAACCCAGTGAAACTGAGTTGGGCTACTGGCTCCACAACTGTAAAGGAATATATGACTGTGATTTTAACCTAACGAATCTATGATAATTTGTTACAGAAGGCATAGGAAATTTGTACTGATTTTGCTACCTGGACATGAGTTGTTGCTATAACAAATACCCAGAAATGTGGAGGTGGCTTTGGAATTGGGTAATGAGTAGATGGCTGGAAGAGATTTAAAGTGCACAATAGAAAAAGCCTGGATAGCCCTGACCACTGTGTTGTTAGACATGTGTAAAATAAAGGCACTATTGAGGGCTCAGAGGGAAATTAAGAACATATTCTTGGAAATGGAGGTTAATACAGTTTTGTTATATCACATCAGAAAGTTTAGCTGAACCAGGCCCTGACATGTGAAAAGCAGAACCTGTAAGGATAAGTTTGGGTATTTGGATGAAGATATTTCCAAGAAAAATATGGGAGGCATGGGTTAATAGTTTTTGTCTTGTTGCTTATAGTAAAATGTGGAAAGAAAGAGATAAATTAAAGGAAAAACTCTTAAGCAAAAGGGAAATGGGTTTTGATGGTATAGGAATTCTTCAACCTGTCTAAATTATAAAAAGAGCTGCAATGATTTTGTAATGTGACTCCTATGGGTCCCTGTATTAAAAGGTTTGGTCCTAGCTTGGCACAATTGGGAATTGTTGGAAACTTGAATAGGAGGAGCCTAGTGGGAGGTGTTCTGGTCCCTGGAGATGTGCCCTTGAGGGAAGATTAATGGGACTGCAGCCACTTCCTGTTTTGCTCTTTTGTTCTGAGCTGCTAGGGGAATGGCTTTGCTCCCGTGTACTACTACTCCCTGTTACATGAGCCGTCTTACCATCGCCTCAAACAACAGGACCAACTGGCCAGGGACTTAAACCTGCTGAAACTTGAGTCAACCCAACTTTCCTCTCTCCCTCCCTCCCTCCCTTCCATCTTCTCCCCCTCCCTTACTTCTTTTTTGAGGTAGGGTCTTGCTG
Source organism: Dipus sagitta (assembly GCA_036346955.1). NCBI lineage: Eukaryota > Metazoa > Chordata > Mammalia > Rodentia > Dipodidae > Dipus > Dipus sagitta. Next base: position 299,349,644 of record CM070770.1, on the reverse strand, counting down.
TAGCCCAGGCTGATGTGGAATTCACTATGTAGTCTCATGTTGGCCTCAAACTCACAGTGATCCTCCTACCTTAGCCTCCCAAGTGCTGGGATTAAAAATGTGTACCACCACTCCTGGCTAAAAAAACAAAATTATTCTTTCTTTATAAGTTTATCATTTCAGATATTTTGTTACAGTAATAACCAACTAACAGATGCTGAAAATTAAGAGACCCCCCCTGGCAAGTAATTTTAGAGGGCTGGAGAGATGGCTTAGCGATTATGATGTTTGCCTGTGAAGCCTAAGGACCCATGTTCTACTCTCCAGATCCCATGTCTCTGTCTCTATGTCTGTCTCTGTCTCTGTCTCTCTCTCTCTGCTTGCAAATAAATAAAAATATTTTTAAAAAAGAGAGAGAGAGAGAGGGTTGGAGAGCTGGCTTAGCGGTTAAGGCACTTGCCTGCAAAGCGTAAGGACCCATGTTTGACTCTCCACTTAAGCCAGATGCATAAAGGTGAGGCAAGTGCAGGGCTGCTCATGCCCAGTAGGTGATGCAAGCATCTGGAATTCGATTTCAGTGGCTGAGGCCCTGGAGAGCCAATTCTGTATTTCTCTTTTCTCTCTGTCTCTTTCACAGCAGAGAAAGAGACACACACACACAGAGAATTGGTGCACCAGGGCCTCAGCCATTGCAATGGAACGCCAGGCACCTGCGCCACCTAGTGGTTATTTGCAGCCTTGCGTTTGCCTCACCTTTGCGCAAACCACTGAGTCATTCCTCCAGCCCTATTTCCCCCTTTTTTGAATGGCAGTATCTATGATTGTTTTCTATGTCTGACCCACCACTGTAGTTTGGAAGATGATAACTTATTTTCTGTGGAGTGTTAGTCAACTTCTTGTTGTTGGGACAAAATACCTGACAAAAATGACGAAGAGGGGGATGTGCATCTACAATTTACAATGCTCAGCTAGTCATTGAGGAATATTCTAAGCCCTTTCATTTGTTTTGGTCTTTGATTTCTCTTAGCTGAGAATAACTTTAGTTAAATGCAAGTTTTTTAAACTTTATGATAACATTTACTACAAGTACTATAATGAATAAAATTTTAATTGTGCTCGCTTCGGCAGCACGTATACTAAAATTGGAATGATACAAAGATTAGCATGGCCCCTGCGCATGGATGACAAGCAAATTCATGAAGCGTTCCATATTTTTTGACCCAAAAAGCAACATACTGCTGAAAAGAAGTGACAGTGGAGTGTCCAGCACTGAAACATTTCTAGCACACCCTCCAAGACTCAGGGTCCATTGCAGAAGACGTGGCGGAAAGACTGTAAGAGCCCAAGGAAGGGTACCACTTCTTAAATGCAACTGCCCGGACAGAAATTGGCCTTGATATCCACAACCTTGCAGTGCTTAGCAATACCTTCACAAGACCCTCATAATAGGAGAAAAAGATGATGACATCAAAATGAAAGAGAGACTAACAGAGAGAGAGGGAGGGGATATGATGGAGAATGGAGTTGTGAAGGGGAAAGTGGGAGAGGGGAAGGAATTATCATGGTTTATTGTCTGTAAGTATAGAAGTTGTCAAAAAATATTAAAAAATATATTTTAATCATTGGGCTTGGTGGAGCACACCTTTAATCCCAGCACTTGGGAGGCAGAGGTAGGAGAATCACTGTGAGTTTGAGGCCACCCTGAGAGTACATAGTGAATTCCAGGTCAGCCTGGGCTAGAGTGAGACCCTACCTTGAAAAAAAATATTTTAACCATTTTTCAAAAGAGAAAAAAAAATTATTTTTGATTTTTCTTTGTGTGTAAAAGATCAAGAAAAGTAAAGCAAGTGACTGTTTATTGGAAACATTTAACAAATACTTTATTTGTTTATTTGCAGGGAGACAGGGAGAGAGAAAGAGAGAGAGAGAGAGAGAATGGGATAATTATGAATGAATGGGTGTGCCAGGGTCTCCTGCCACTGAAAATGAACTCCAGACACATGTGTCACTCTGTGCATCTGGATTTACGTGGGTACTGGGGAAATGAACCTGGGCCAACCCGGGCCTATAGGCTTTCCAAGCAAGTGCCTTTAGTCTCAGCCATCTCCCCAGCCCGAAAACATTTTTTTTTTTTGTTATTTTTCTTTTCTCCAGAGTAAACAGTTTTTCACAGTAAACTTTTTCTTCTTCTTTTTTTAAAAAAAAATTTATTTATTTATTTTGGCTTTTTGAGGCAGGGTCTCACTCTAGCTCAGACTGACCTGTAATTCACTATGTAGTCTCAGGGTGGCCTCAAACTCACAGCGATCCTCCTACCTCTGCCTCCTGAGTGCTGGGATTAAAGACATGTGCCACCACGCCTGGCTCAGAGTAAACATTTTTAATAGAGATGGTCAGTTTGGGATCAAGTGTCACGTTTTATATTCTTTTCTTTCTTCAATAATTTAAGCACAATCGTAGCAGCATCTGAATGCTTCAGACTGACCTGTTCCCCAAGTGCTATCATTCTAATATTCAGCAAAAATGATATCAATGGCCTCTGGTACATACACTCTTCACAGAGTTCTGGATGCGGAATAGACTTCACAAATAGTACAGCATGTGATTTTGGCTTTATCTTGTGTGTTTTACTGTCCTGTTCTTCCAGATGCAAGATTGGCTTTGAAAAAATGTATTACAAAGTTCTCTATGACCGTTACGGAGACAGAAAAGGGAGTAGGAAAGTTCCTTAAGGAAGACAAGGTGCTGTATTATGATTATTGCTTGTTTTAAGTCTTTTGAGAATTGTCTTAAATCTTAATTTCCACATTCATGTTTCAGAGGTAGGTGATAGTCCTTACTGCTTTGTCTCCTTCCCTTCTTCCTTTTCTTCACTCTCTTCTTCTCTCTTTCTATTCCTTCCTTTCCTTCCCTCATAAGCTACTGACTAGGGAGAGACTGTTCAAAATTAAATGAAACAGATGGAAATTTTATATCTGATAGCATGAATAAATGTTAAAAATGTAGTGTTGAATTAAAGAAAATCAAAGATGGGCTGGAGAAATGGCTTAGCGGTTAAGGCGCTTGCCTGCAAAGCCAAAGGACCTTGGTTTGAGTCCTCAGGACCCACATAAGCCAGATGTACAAGGTGGTGCATGCATGTGGAGTTCATCTGCAGTGGCTGGAGGCCCTGGTGTGCCTATTATCCCTCTTTCTCTCTCTCCCTCTCTCTCTCAAATAAATAAGCAAATAAATGTATCTTTAAAAAAAAGAAAATAAAAGGTGACATGGGGTTTAATTTTTTTCATTTATTTTTTGCCATTCTGACACTTTCACACATGTATATAGTACATTTTGATCTTATTTTTTCCAGTTATCCTCTCTTATCTCTCTCCCCTTCCCATTAACATACTTCTTCCCTACTAATCCCCAAATTACTTTCATGTTCTTTTTACCCATTGAGTTAAATTAGAGTTGCTTGCATGATCATGGGTGGGTGGTTATTTACTGTGAAATGGGCAACTTACCAGTGGCTACATCACTGACGAACCTGACTTCTCTCTCGCAGCAACCATTAGCTGCCATTAGCTGTGCTGGGAGCTCTGAGGTCTTAGGTATCCTCCCCCCATCAATGGTGAAGCATTGAGAGGCTCCCTTTGTGCAGGAAACCACAGGTGTTGTGACTTGATGAGTGTGACAGCCATGCCATTTCCAGAAGACAGTGCTTCATGGCCCTCCATCCTTTGCTCTCACATTCTTTTTGTCCCTTTTCTGTGAGGTTCCCTGAGCCTTGGAGGGGTGGTTTAGATGTTGTGTTTAAGGCTAAATACACACTACTCACATAATTCTCCACAATTTTTCTAGCTATATATCTTCACATTAACCACTGCCTATTGTAGTACAAAACCTGTGATCAAGGCTTTAAACAGCACTAATCCATGCAAATAAATATGAATAAGTTTTTATCAAACTATAAAACAAAATCAAACTGGATCATTTCAGGCTACTGGTAATAATTGTTTAAGGACACCATTTAAAAATGTAAAGCTGGGCTGGAGAGATGGTTCAGTGGGTTAGAGAAGGCCTGAGAGGGCCTAATTAGCCCCAAGTTCAATCCCCTAGCACCCATGTAAAAAGTAGGACATGGCCACACATGCCTGTAACCCCAGCCCTGTGGGGAGCAGAGATGGGAGAATCTTGACCCAAAAGTGGCAGCTCAGAATGTGAGGACCAGAGGAAGGGGAGGGGTGGAGCGTTGTGGCATGCTATCACAGAGACCTGACACGGTGATTGCACTTGTGCACCCACAGCAGCTGCGGTCACCTGCACAAGACTTGCACACGATTGGCCCATTGACCTTTCTCCATGGGTAGGGGAGGGGCCCATGAAGTAGTTCATGATTTCCTAGGGTGTGGGGAGATGGACTTTCAGTGATATAACCACTGGCAAGTTGGCCATGCTCCAGAAAGAGTCTTACACACACAAAAACAATACATGAAAGTAGGAGGGCTAGATGCACAAGGTGGCACATGCATCTGGAGTTTGTTTGCAGTGGCTAGAGGCCCTGGCACACCCATTTTCTCTCCTTTGCCTTGCAAATAAATCAAATATTTTAAAAATCATTTAAAAAAAACTCTTAGAAAAGATTGGGGAGAGGGGGCTGGAGAGATAGCTTATCAGTTAAGACACTTGCCTGCAAAGCTAAAGAACCCAGGCTCAATTCCTGAGGACCCATGTAAGCCAGATGCACAAGGGGTGCATGCATCTAGAGTTTGTTTTCAGTGGCTGGAGGCCCAGATGCCCCCATTCTCACTCTCTATCTCTCTTTATCTCTGTTTCTACCTGCCTATTTCTCTCTCTCTTTCTCTCAAATTAAAAAAAAAAAAAAAAAAAGACTTGGGGAGAAAATGTAGAGCAGTTCAAGGATTCTGTGCTGTTCAGGTCCATAGTCTGAAGCCATATTTCGCTATTTGAATTTGAATGATGCAAAATTAAATATGGTTTAGAGTTCAGTTCTTCAGTCACAAGCTACATCTCTAGTAGTCAAGAACTGAGTGTCTCTGTCACTGGTTTGGATGATGGAGATCTAGAAACTTCTCATCATCACTGAAGTTTCTACCTGATAGGGCCAGTTTAAGAACATTACAATTTTAGTTTTCAATAAATAAATGAAATATAAATTCACTATTTCTGTCCCTAGAACACTGTGCTCAATGCATGCCGTGCAAAAAGTGAGTGGTTGGAAACTCATCCAGAAGCTTCCATTGATGAGATTTTTGAGCAGAGACAACAACTAGAAGACACTGTGGCTCCCATCCTTGCGAAAATGCCTGCACCACGTAAGTTTTGGAATAAAAGATGGTTTGAATGCTAGAAAATAGAATAATTAAGTTAATTTCTGATATGATTTTAACAACCTTCACTAAATAGCCATTAACTTTATTATGTGCACAGATCTATTTAATTATTAGTAATAACAAATAAGTGAATTATTTTCATAAGATATTCCTAGATATTATCTTCATTGGCCATTAATTTTTTTATTTTTTATTTTAGAGAAAGGAAGAGAGAGACACAGAGAGAAAGAAGCGACTCGCCAGGGCCCAAGCCACTGAAATTGAACTCCAGATGCTTATGCCACCTAGTGGACATGTGCAACCTTGCACTTGCGTCACCTTTGTGCGTTTGGCTTATGTGGTATCTGGAGAGTCCAACACAGGTCTTTAGGCTTCGCAGGCAAGTGCCTTAAATGCTAAGACATCTCTCTAGTCTCATTAAATTTTTTTGAGGCTGACCAGGAACTCACTCTGTAGTCCAAGCTGGCCTCAAACTCAGCAATCCTATCTCAACCTGGTATAACAGAACTGAACCACCACACCTGGCAAGTTATTAAATTTTATATGATTACTATGCCTTTGATTCTTTTTTTAGATAGTGTCTTTCTATGTAGCCCAGGTAGCCTGTGCCTCTTGAGTGCTTGGATTCCAGGAGTACACTACCACACAAGGCTTATGCTTCTAATTTTGATCAATGATACTCAAATAGAAACACATGTCCTTTGGGAAGACAGGATTTCAGAGTCTGAAAAAGATTTTCAGGCTGGAGAGATGGCTTAGCAGTTAAAGTGCTTGCCTGCAAAGCCAAAGGACCCAGGTTCCAGTCCCCAGGACCCAGGTATGCCAGATGTACAAGATGGTGCATGCATCTGGAGTTCGTTTCCAGAAGCTAGAGGCCCTGGCACACCCATATTCTGTCTCTGCCTCTTTCCCTTTCAAATAAATAATAAAAATAAAATACTTTAAAAAAGGAAAAATATTTTCAACAGTATAATTCTGCATTTGAGGAAAGCCTACCATGGAAATAACACCCTGAGAATGGAAAAATGTGTAGATCAGGATCTCAATGGCAGGCATACCTAAGATATAGAAAATAACAGCTTTGTTGAGATATAATTCTCATAAATCATCTTTAAAAAGATCTGAGTGAGTGTTTTTCGGTATATTTACAAAGTTATATACTTCTCACCATTTCTAATTTTAGGATATCGATCACCTCACAAAGAAACCCTATTCCTATTAGAGACACTGCCCATCCTCTTTCCCACAGCCCCTGACAATTACTAACTTATTTTCAATCCCTATGGATTTGTTTGTTAGTTGGAGATAGGGTCTTACTATGTATCCCTTTCTGGCCTTGAACTCATGATATAAGCCAAGCTGGCCTCAAACTTGCTGCGATCCTCCTGCCTCTACATCCCAAGTGTTGGGATTACAGACACGAGCCACTGGTCCTGGCTTGGACTTGGTTGTTTTAACTCTTCATAAGTAGACTCATAGCAATATGTATTGTTTCTTACTGGCTTTTCTCACTTAGTAAATTGCTATAATATAAATTGCTTTTTCATTCCTTTCCACAGACAAATAATATTTCTGTACATGGATACAACTTAATTCATTAATCAGTCAAAGGAAATTTGTGTTTCTATGCTTTGGGATGTTATAAATAATGCTACTATATACACATTTTTGTATGGCTGTATATTTTCATTTTTGTTATATAAATAGAAGAAGAATTGCTGGATCCTATGGTAATTGTATGTCTAGCCTTTTGAGGAACTGCTAAGCTGTTTTCTATTCTCATCAACAGAACATAGGATTTCAATTTCTCCTTACCTTTTGTTGTTGTTTGTTTTTGAGGTGGCCTTGAACTCACACTGATCCTTCTACCCCAGCCTCCCAAGCGCTAGGACTAAAGGTGTGTACTACCATGCCTGGTGAATTTCTCCATATCTTTGTTGACATTTATCATTATCTTTAAGAAATTTTAGTTGTCTTAGTGTGAAATGATGTCTCACAGTGGTTTAGGACAGAAGGGAAGATGGATTAAGCAGGGGAGAATAATCTGGTTTTCTTTGCAAAATGAATTGGAGGGAGAAGAGAGTAGAGAAAGTGAAACCATACAGTCCTGAAGTGAGAGGATTAAGACCTGAAGCACTAGTTCTACAGCTCATTTCCTACCTGATCCATTGCTACCACTGTGCTAGCCCAACAACCCTCTCCCCTCCCTTCTCACCACTGCAGAACAATGGGCTTCTTCCTCATGCCCCTTATGGGACAGCCCCTCCAAGCACCTTCACAGCATAAGATATTATGCTAGTTCATGATGGAACCTCTGTAATGATCCTTCATTTTGCAATAAAGAAGCAAAGATGAAAGAGGTTCAGCAGTTTATTCAGAGTTCCTGTAGTCATTGGTCAAACTAGGACCAATAATACTGATTATATGGGAAATGTGATTTCACAGCTTTACATATAAAAAAAGAGAGAATACTTAAATTGATAGACCAACTCCACTAGGGGTTAATTAATGTGTGGTTCAGGTGGGACATACTGACTTATTCATGCTTGTTGTTTTAAAAAAAACTGGCTTCATTGTGTTTTGTATCACAAGCTGATTAAATGTAATTTTATAATCTGCTTTCTTTCAGGTCAAATGAAAAGTACCAGATCTGTAATCTAAGCTGTGGTCAAAAGAAAAGTCAATATTGTAATTCTATAAAACACACATTTTGTAAAAAGGACACATTTTCTTTGAGTGTCAGAAAAGACAAATCTATTCAGGACAACTGAAGTCAAGAAAATAGTTATGGAGTTTTTTTTTTTTTTTTCCCGAGGTAGGGTCTTACTCTGGCCTAGGCTGACCTGGAATTCACTATATAGTCTCAGGGTGGCCTTGAACTCAACGGTGATCCTCCTACCTCTGCCTCCTGAGTGCTGGGATTAAAGGCGTGCACCACCACGCCCGGCTTAGTTATGGAGTTTTATAAACATCAACCTCCCTCACTTTGTTTCACCCTGTTCAGCTTGCTTATGTCCAGACTCTGACCTTGCCTCTGCTCCTCCAAGCACAACCCATGCGAGTTTCACAAGTACCTACAGGAAAACTCAGGGAGGCTTAAATACCATGTAGAGAATCTAAGAATCATCTATGTAACTGAAAAGAAATATTCATTTATTGGAAAATCCATTTTAGAGACAATTTTGGCTATTTCTAGAAGAAAAAAAGATTGTTCCCCTTCTCTCAAAAAGAGGTTTTATGGAGTGATATTCTGGAACAAGAAATACTAAGGATTATTTGAATCAGGGCCCTCTTGTTTAAACTGTTCTATTTTATTTCTAAATTACAATTCACCCATAAGATGGGATACAGTTTCTGAGTAAAGCCTCTGCTTATCTTGAATCACTTTATATCTTTAAATGAAACATGAATCTGTATAGTTTTTCCTATCCTGGAGGTTTGACAACACAAATACTGTAAGTGGAACCATGGCATTTTTCACCTGTTTTATGCTGCTAAGGTTTTAAACATCACAATTAGTTACTTATAGATGATTTGAAAGTCTTTTCTAGTCAGTTTAATCACTATTCTGAACCTTCTATTTCTGACTTCCTGAAAAAGTTTACAGAAAAGAAAATGTTAAAAATTTATTTCTTGTTCTTAGGACTTTCTTACTATACTTTATTTTTTTATTTTAAGGAGAAGGAAAATAAATGAGCAATTCAGTAATACTTTGTGATTTGACATTTTCTCAACCATGTCTTTTTTTTTTTTTTTCTTTTCGTTTTTCGAGGTAGGAATTCACTATGTAGTCTCAGGGTGGCCTCGAACTCATGGTGATCCTCCTACCCTAGCCTCCTGAGTGCTGGGATTAAAGGCGTTGCCACCACGCCTGGCTCAACCATGTTTTAAAAATAATCCTATTTTCAGTGTTTCCCAAAATTTTAAGTTTTGCAATCTTTTCTTCATGTGAGTAGTTCTGATTCAGTTTCCTTAAGCAGACCAGGGAGATAACTCTTATCTCATTTATTCTCTAGTCTCTATTCATTGAATAGAGAAAGAAGGAGATCTGTGATTGTTCCTTTAACTGAGTTCAGTATATTTTGAGATGTTCAATGTACTTTAGGAAGAGGCCAGGTGCCATCTGTGTTGCTTCTATCCCAAGTCTGCACTTTCTGATCCTCGGTCATGAATGCAACAGTATTTTCCAAATACGGGTTTCTGGTAAGTAGGAAGGGATTCCTAAAACTCACTTTTGAGACCTCTAAGTAGAGAGAGGTATTTTTGCTGATCCCCTAGAATAAAGTAAACCTCTGTCTTCTTCTTTTGTTTTTCTTTCAATCTTTATCTGCGAACTTTTTATAGCATTTGATACATTTGCTAGCACTCTATTTGTAAAATTCTTTGCATTGGCACCTTTATGCCAGTTGATCGTGATTCCTCTCTCTTCTCACAATCCACTTTTCTAACTTCCTTCCCGGTGCCTCTATTCCTTGTCTCCAACTGTAAGAACCGCTCAGAATTCAATTTTGATTCTTAGTGGACCATTTTGTATTGCTCCACCCCATGACCTTCTCTATCTCCGATATTACAAAGAATACAAGGAATGACCTTTTTTTTTTTTTTTTTTTCCTCTCAGGCACTCATAGTGTCGATAGCCTCATTCTGCATTCTATTTAACTGTTTGCATGGTTGTCTCTCTGTGTGAATAATGAGCTTTTGAAGGAAGGGATATTTTTATCTTTCTCATACCTAAAGAGCTTATAAGTAGTAAGTTAGTAAATAATAGTTGAATGAATCCACTTTGTACTACCTTATTCATAGTACTTAGTATTACTATATGCATAGAACTCATTTTCTCTTCAATGATATATAGAGCTTGTTTACCTTTACCAAATAGACTCCCAAACCTCACCTTTGCAGTTCCCACTCTTCTAATAGATAAGCCACACGCACAGCAAACATTTTGACTCTGCCTGCTTTCTCCTCAGACTTTGTGTTGAGTAAGACTTCATCTTGAATGTCCTATCCTTTTCCAGTATATGGACCTAGTGATTGCCACGGGATTCTTAGATCTCATTTCAAAGATTCCTTTGATGTAAGATCTGAATATTTATCTTTGGATGTAACTTTCATCTATTTTGAAAGAGATAATACCAGTTGTTGTTTATTGCCTATTGCTGCACTGAATTATAGATAGAGTCATAGGAGAGTAAGAATGTCCTTATTCTATGATTTTGATTTTGGTGTTATTTAGGTAGCTTCATGGCATTTTTCTGAACTTTCACAGAGTAATTACTTTCTGAAAGCACATGCTAATAATTCAAGAAAGCTCCCACAGTATTGGAGGAGTCACTCAAAGGCTAATTCAATGTTATGATAAATTCTAGATGGTCATTCTTTAGGTTTTTTTGTTTCTTTGATTAGAAAAGGAAAATAAATGAAGGAAGAAGGCTGATATTGTATCATTACTATCACTACTATCACTGTCATTTAATAAAAGACATTTTAATACCAGAAAAGTAGAGAAGATATGATCTCACTAGAAATGGAATAAATTAAGCTTTGTTATATGATTTTATGTTAGATTTTTCTCATTTTTCCATGCATGTTGTAACTTTTATCATGACTCAAAGTTGGCCTTTTGTGTAGCCCTTGACAACCACTGCTATAGACCAAGCAAAGCAGTCTGACTATTTGTTTTAACATAATGCTGCAAGTTGTGAAGGACTCATAGTGACTCCAGTGTTAAGTCGAAAATACGGAAAGTTGTTTTTCCCAAGATAACCCCATCTCCCAGCTCACATGTTTTTCTTACTGTATCTTACTAATATTTCTCTCACAGATGGGTCAGAAATGGGTCTCTGTTCTCTCCTCTTGAACTTAGGCAGGTTTGTGACTATAGTGAAAATGATTCGATGTGACTTCTAAGGCTAGATTGTAAAAGGTGATGTGATGTCTGCCTAGTTTTCTTAAGATGTTTTCTTTTAGAAACCAACCTATGGACAGACCCACATGGAATAGAACTTCATCCAGCCAGCCGTCATTGTCAACCTGTCAGGTGTATGAGCAAGTCATTTTGGAAATGGATTCTTCAGTCAAAATACCCAACAAATGCTGTACAAAGTGAAGACAAACTTTATCAGAGGAATCTTGCCAAAGTTGCAGACTTCTGAGTTAAATAAATGAATGATTCTGTTTTAAGCCACTAGTTTTGTGTTCATTTGTTATACAGCAATATAATTTATACATTTTTGAACCCACAAGTGAGAAATTTGACATAACAAAACCTATAATACATGACATGGAATGGGATGGTAGGTGGGGAGTGTGAGTAAAAACCTACAGGCCTCAAGTATAGTATTAGAAGAACCCTTCAGGGCCTCCAGGAAGCGACTAGTGGGAGTTTATAGGACAGAGAGGAAAATGTCATTGGAAGCTAGGGGAAAAGGTCCATGTTATGAGATCACAGAGGGGGTGGGGGAGAATGAGTGCACCAGGACCTCCTGCCACTGCAAGTGAACTCCAGACGCATGAGCCACTTTTTGCATCTTAGAATTTCAATATTTAAGTAGTGAGCTCAATGATTCTGTTAAGAATATTTTCGCTGTTTTCCAGCACCACCTAGTTTTTTTTCTTTTAAAGGTGAAAGGAGAGACATGAGATGAAGAAAGGAACATAACTTTCAATTAAAATTGGAAATATAAAATTGTCAATAATTACTGTGTTTGAAAATAAAATTTGAGGGCTGGAGGGATGGCTTAGTGGTTAAGGCATTTGCCTGCAAAGCCAAAAGGCCCTGGTTTAATTCCCCAGGACCCACGTTAGCCAGATGCACAAGGGGGCGCACATGTCTGGAGTTCGTTTGCAGTGGCTAGAGGCCCTGGCACGCCCATTCTCTCTCTCTCTTTCCCTCTTTCTCTGTCAAATAAATAAATAAAGATATTTTTTAAAAAAGAAAATAAAATTGGAGCTGGGCATGGTGGCACATGCCTTTAATCCCAGCACTTGGGAGACAGAGGAAGGTAGATTACTGTAAGTTTGAGGCCACCCTGAGACTACATAGTGAATTCCAGGTCAGCCTGAGCTACAGAGCAAGAACTTACCTCATAAAACAAAACAAGAAGAAGAAGAAGAAGAAAAGAAAATTGCTTGGGACTTTGGCCATGGCTCAGTGGTTAAAGGCTTGCTTGAAAATAAAATTACTCCTAGCTGGGCGTGGTGGCACATGCCTTTAACCACAGCACTCCAGAGGTAGAGTTAGGAGGATCACCATGAGTTTGAGGCCACCCTGAAACTACATAGTGAATTCCAGGTCAGCCTGGGCTAGAGAAAGACCCTACCTTGAAAAGACCAAAAATAAATAAATAAATAAAACAAAATTGCTCCTGCATCAGAGATGGCTTAGCTGTTGAGGAGCTTGCACACAAAACCAAAGGACCCTAGCCCTAACCCTAACCCAGATGCACAAGGTGGCACGTACATCTGGAGCTTGTTTGCAGCAGCTGGAGGCCCTGGTGTGCTCATTCTCTTTCTTTCTCTCTCTATTTCTCTCCCTTTCCCTCTTTCTATCACATATAAATAAATAAAAATTTAAAAAAATTCTCCTCCATTCCCAGCCTTTCTAGATGGCAAAAAGTTATCAAAAGAAATGGCTTCTGGGAAAAGGTCAATTGCAGGGTAGAATTACAGGGTTCTGTGTTAAGACTTCAGAAACATATGGTACCACATAGAACTCTAGGATGCCGAGGCTTTCTTTACATACCTGGGATGATGGTCCCTACGTCTTGTCCGAGGTCATCACACTAAACGCAGACAGAACAGAGTAGCTCCTCTCTCAGCAATAGTGATTAGCATAAGGAACCATCAAAAAACTTCCTTGAGCCGGGCGTGGTGGCGCACGCCTTTAATCCCAGCACTCGGGAGGCAGAGGTAGGAGGATCGCCTTGAGTTCGAGGCCACCCTGAGACTCCATAGTGAATTCCAGGTCAGCCTGGGCTAGAGTGAGACCCCACCTCGAAAAAACAAAAACAAAAACAAAAAAAAACAAAAACAAAAAAAAACTTCCTTGACAGTAATCTATACATTGATGACTAATGATTATTGAAAATATATTGTACTTATTTCTAGAAATTAGATTTGGGACAAAATATTGTTAGGCATCATGGAATTCTGGGCCTTTTTCTGCAAAGAGAGTAGGTGACATTGTTTATTCAAGTAAAGGACCAAAAGCCAATGATGAAAAGGAGGGAGGGAAATGGGAATGTGAAATATTGAAAGGGAAGGAGAAGAAGAAAAAGAAAAAAAAAAAAAAAAGGAGAACACTGGGTGAAAATGATTCAGAGGAGGGACTGTGTAGGGGAAGGAAGAGGTTGAACGTATTTTTACTTATGAGAGAGAGGCGGGAGAAAGTGGGTGCACCAGGACCTCCTGCCACTGCAAGCGAACTCCACTTTGTGCATCTGGCTTGATGTGGGTGCTGGAGAATTGAACCCCAGGCCATCAGGCTTTGCAAGCAAGTGTCTTTAAACCACTAAGCCATCTCTGTGGCCCAGGAAGAGGTTTTGATATAGAGAAAAATAAGAGGGTAATGGGTGAGTTGGAAAAATGTAATATATATGTATATAATATGTATATTATGATAGAGCAGAAGAGGAACTATTTGAGTCAAATAAAGGGATCAATGGGGAGATGAGGGTTGGGGAGGATAATGGAGGTAAATGTGAACAAAGTACAATGATAGATATGTATGAAAATGTTATATGAAAACAATTATTTTGTATGTGTACTAAAAATTAATTTAAAAATGAGTCAGAAGGGCAGACATTGTTGACGAGGGTTAGGACTGAACTGGGTATGGTTGGCATAAGAAAAACAGTATATATATATTAAAAACTTATACAAACTTATACAGAGATTCTGTCTATGTGGCTAATACCTTCAACTAGGCAAAGGAAATCAGTTAAAACAGTTGTGGGTATGGACAACAGCTTGACCATTAAGAAATGCAACCTTCCCTGGAACTAGATAACTCCTTTTGGATTGGTGGTGGGGATACTGAATGCATCCAATCAGAACAAAAGCAGGTTGGCAAGAAACCAATGGGAAGTCAGTATGGAAATAGCTTTTGCCTTGGTATCAGTTGGTAGTACTGACCTTGGCAAACAGATGAAATTCTGAGCATCGTCCTTTGGGATTTGTGAAAGCCTGCATTTTGATTTCAACTCAGAATTAGTTTAGGCTTGGAAGAACTGATCTCTGGGGAAGAAATTGATTTAAAGGTCATTAACAAGGGGGTAGAAGGGTTTGAGGGTGCCAAGGACCTGAAGGGCTGCTTGAGGGCTTGATGGGGGGGGTGGTGGAATTGATTTAGAAATGCAGTGGTCAGCAGGGTGTGGTGGCGCTCGCCTTTAATCCCAGCACTCCGGAGGCAGAGGTAGGAGGATCTCAGTGAGTTCAAGGCCACCCTGAGACTACATAGTAATTTCCAGGTCAGCCTGGGGTAGAGTAAAACTCTACCTCGGAAAAAAAAGAAAAGAAAAAAGAAAAGAAAAAAAGAAATGCAGGGTCACTTCCTGCTTTATATCAGAATTTTTGTGACTTGGCACCATGCAAATATGAAACAAACGACCAAAGATAAACTTTAGATATTACTGGGGCTACTTCAAGAATCTTTAGCACTTCATAGTCAATGTTAGCTGTAAGGAAAAACAGCATAGTCCAAGTCCTCAGGTTCACATACATTTGTGCAGCCTGTATCCTACACAAGGGCATCAGCTCAGGTGGGGCATCAGGGGGAAACCCAGCTTGTGTAACGTGCCAAGCCAAAGACCCATTGTGTGGATTCATTTCTCTGAGGCTTCATGTCTAATTCAGTCCAAGGCTCCACCTGATCAGATCTCAACTTCAGCCTTTTCCTTGGTGGTTTTAGATTATTCACCCGTGTCCTCACTCCCAATCTTTAACTGCTATGACTCTGTGACCTTCTCTCCCACTTTCTGAGAGAGAAAAAAGAAATTTTGGAGATGGAGTAGCAAAATGGAATTCTAGAATGATTTGTACACACAGAGAATGAGGATCATAACATTTATCTACCCTCTCTCCTTCTACCTTCCTAGCCTCAACGAATGTCAGTATTCAGCAATGGCCTTTCAGCAGGAAAAGTACACACAGTACCACGTCATTAGAGCAGTTAGTGCAACGATCAACACAGTCCTCTCCATGTATGTAGCAGTAACACTGTGGTTAGTGTTCCTGTAAAAAATGTTGCATCATGAAGCAAGCAGTATTAATGTGTGCCCTATGACACGAAGAGGAGTGTCCGTATCTGAGCATGGTACCTTCTTAGGTAGGAGGAGTACGGATGCACTGGGTCCTGACAGGCTTCATGGTCCTCTCTTTGTATCTTATCACAGGGTCGTTTGCTGCAGTGAAGGTGAGGGGTCAAAAATAACACATGTGAGTCCGTCCAGTTTGGCTTGGGAGAACAATGGTAAACAACAGTTCTACCTTTTGGGGAATAAAACATGATCATCAGGCTGATTTACTCTGTGGCAAGCCAGCTGATTACTTTGCAACAAAAGAAAATTTTCCAGTACTCATATGTGCCATTACTGTTTTGGGAGGTAGGTGGATTTTAAAAAAAATATTTTAATGTTTATTTGCAAGAGAGAGAGAGACAGAGAGACAGAGAGAGAGAGACATATATGGAGGTAGAAAGAGAGAGAGAGAGAGAGAGAGAGAGAGAGAAAGTATCGGTATGCGCTAGGGCCTCTTGCTGCTGCACATGAACTCCAGATGCATAAGCCACTTTGTGCGTCTGACTTTATCTCCTTAACCCAGTGGATGCTTTTAAAATGCTCCTCTGCCCTTAGAAGAAGCCAGGGGAGCTTCAAGATGTAAGTGAATGCTCTTAAAGCAGCTTCATTCAATTTTAAGAAGCATCTAATTCTGTTTCTCCACCCAGCAGCATTCGCTAGCGCGGCAGGGTGTTAGCACCTAAGAAGGGAGAGAAAGCCCTTGACATCATGTAACCCTCTTGTCAGGGAGAAAGGAAAAGCACGACGCCCGGTGCTAAGTACAGACATTAAGGGTTTTTTGGTGTGTTTGTGGTATATGTGTGTGCTAATGTGCATGTGCATCCTGTGCACGTATGCAGAGGCCAGAAGAGAGCTTCAGGTATCCTCTTCTAAGACCCTTCCTCCTTATTTCCTTGTGATAGAGTCCCTCACTGGACCTGGAGCTGCTGATTTTTGGATAAACTGGCTGACCAGAGAGCTCCAGAGACTGTGTTGTCTCTGCCCTCCTTAGCACTGGTGTTATAGGCATGCATGCCCTCGCTTGACATTTTACGTGGATACTAGGGATTGAACTCAGGTCCTATGCTTGCACAGCAAGCGTTCTTACCTGCTGAGTCATCTCCCCAACCCCAACCCCAACCCCAACCCCAACACAGAGGTATTGTAGGTGGATGTTCTCTTGTAGTAAGGAGGAAGGAAATCCTAATACTGTCTACCTGGCCAAACCTAACTTGACCAAAATATCTACGGGAGACGGTAGGGGGAAAATAGGCAGAGAACTCAGACAAATAATCCAGCTTCCTTAGTTGATGTCATCAACTTTGTCTATTTTATTATGGTTTTTCATGTGATCTTTCTTTAGGGAAGATGGACCATCCACCTCACCTCTTGGAAGAAAAATTAGAGAAAGCTTCACAAATCAGGGTCTCTCTCTCTCTCTCTCTCTTTTTTCCTGAGGTAGGTCTCACTCTAGCCGACGCTGACCTGGAATTCACTATGGAGTCTCAGGGTGGCCTCTAACTCACCGCGATCCTCCTACCTCTGTCTCCCGAGTGCTGGGATTAAAGGCGTGCACCACCATGCCCAGCTTAGCTGAAGTCTTCTTAATCATTGCTTAAAAGACCCTGATTTGGGATAGAGAGTTGGCTGAGCTGTTAAGGCACTTGCCTGTGAAGCCCAAGGACCCATGTTTAACTCCCCAGATCCCACATAAGCCAGACACCTAAGGTGACATGTGTGCAAGGTCACACATGTGCACAAAGTGGCACATGTATCTGGAGTTTGATTGCAGTGGCTGGAGGCCCTAGCATGCTAATTCTTTCTCTTCTGTCTCTCGTTCTTTCATTAAAAAGAAGAAGCAGCAGCAGCAGCCGGGTGTGGTGGAGCACGCCTTTAGTCCCAGCACTCGGGAGGCAGATAGGTAGGAGGATTGCCGTGAGTTTGAGGCCACCCTGAGACTCCATAGTGAATTCCAGGTCAGCCTGGGCTAGAGTGAGACATTACCTCAAAAAAGCAAAATAAATAAATAAATAAAACAAAATAAAAATAACATAAAATAAAATAAAAGAAGAAGACTTCAGCTGCTCAAAAATCTTTTCTGAAATTATCAAGGAACAAGCAATGAAGCAAATTTGTATAAAGAGCTTCTTTATTTTGCCCATTGTATCTGGGAGTGAAACTATTCTGACTGGACTTTCAAAAACACTCACTTGTAACTCTGGTCCCTTTTGGTACCCACATGGAACTGACAACTATGAGCTTCACTAGCTCTGCATACATTATGAATGTGTAGAGGTCAGTGGTCCCAGTAGTAAGGGGAAATAGTGTGGGAAACGTTCCTTTATCTGGATTCACCTAGGAAGAGTTCAGTACATATTTACTGACTTGGCTTGACCTGAAACTGGGACAGGAAGTACAGAATATGGGGTGCTGGTGAATCTCAGCCCATGCATGAACTGATAGGAGTATAGTCTGTATATGCCTCTGGAGAGAATGAATTGAATAATCTTGCCCAGAATAGGATTTCAAGGAGAGAGAAATGCAGACACACAATAAAAGTGCCTGTTGTGACTTTTGGGGAAGGCAGTTTTCCTTATAGTTATGAGTTAGAATTGGTTGCAAGTATTAGAAAACATTGCTATTTTAGTGTAGAATAAATGATTATTAATAGAAGATGAATGATGTAGATTTTGAGTTTGGCTTTATTCATCACCATTAAATCCATTAGTCTGATTCCTATACAGTGATCCTAATGTGTCCCTGAGTGAATGAGTGGGTGGCTGTTGAAGCCTCAACATTTTCATTTTTAAAAAATATTTCATTTATTTATTTCCAAGGAAAGACAGAAAGAAAATGGAGAGAGAAAGAATGAATGGGCATGCCAGGGTTTCTAGCCACTGTAAATGAACTCCAGATGCATGTGCCACTTTGTGCATCTGGCTTTATGTGGGTGCTGGGGAACTGAACCTTGGTTGTTAGGCTTTACAGGCAAGCACCTTAACTGCTGAGTCATCTCTCCAGCCCCTATTTTCCAAATTCGACTGGGTGGGATATAATAGTATGTGTCCTATACTTACCAAATACTATTTGTAACAACTATCAGCTATCCAGCCATACAAATTAATGCAGAAAAAATTTAAAATTAAGTAACTTGACTGAACATTAATTAAATTGGTTTGAAATTATAAACTATCATTTTTATCTTTCAATGAAAAAAAATTTTAAATATATTTTATTTATTTGAGAGAGAGAGTAAGAGAGAGAGATAATGGGCATGTCAGGGCCTCTAGCCACTGCAAACTCCAAACACAGGTGCCCCCTTGTGCATCTGGCTTACGTGGGTCCTGCAGACTCTAACCAGGATCTTTTGGCTCTGCAGGCAAATGCCTTAACCACTAAGCCATCTCTCTAGCCCCTCAATGAAAAAAAAATTTTTTTTTTGAGGTAAGGTCTCACTCTAGCTCAGGCTGACCTGGAATTCACTCTGCAGTCTCAGAGTGGCCTTGAACTCACGATGACCCCTACCTTTGCCTCCCGAGTGCTGGGATTAAAGGTGTGCACCACCATGCCTGGCTTCTCAATGAAAAATTTAATTGACATTGTATTTACATATATTTATGGGATACAATATAATTCCATGTAGGTATATAATATGTGATTGTCAAATCAGGGCAATTAGCATTTTGAAGCTATAAGTTATATTTAAATGACTTTTTTGTATTTTAGGAGTTCTGAGGATGATTTTAAAGAATTCTGATGTCTTTGTCTTCATAGTTCTTTCCTTATTAGGATTTCTGACAGGACAACTGGCCAACCATTTTGTTGAGGTACGATATGGGTAGCAAATTAGAGAATAAATCAAGGTCAAATATCCAAAACAAAGTCTCTTATCATCACAAATATGTGCAATGTCTTTGCTTTAAAAAACTTTTTTTCTTTTGCATTCCCAAGAACTGAACCCAGGGCCTCATGCATGCTAGGCAAGAATTCTACCACTGAGTTACACTCCTATTCCTGTGGAAATTAAAAAAAAAAAAGTGTCCAAGTATTCAAAAGCTTTCATCTGGCATTAAACATTTTGCAATGGAAAAAAAATCATACAATAAAGGAGACACAAATCAGGGAAATTTAAGATAAAGCCGTAATTTGTAAGTGAGGATGATTAATTTGCATTCTTGCATTCCTTATGATCATTCTTCCAGACTCTCTCTCGTTCCTTTTACCTGTAGGTAACTACTTTAGATTTGCAGAGACCCAACAGAAATGGCAGCAGTTCTATTCACGATGAAGCACGGTTACTTTTATCTGTCAGATTAAGTATTAAACATATATCATATAGTACATAGTCTAGACATAAGAAAAACAATTCCTTAATTCATGAACTTACCAAATCCTGGTTTTAACTTGCATAACAATGTGGTCATTAACAATTTGCCTCTACTCAATATTTTATTGTATTCTTTTCTTTCTTTCTTCCTTCCTTCCTTTTTTTTTTTTTTTTTTGAGGTACGGGTCAGGCTTCAGCCAGACTGACACAGAATTCACTTTGTAGTTTCAAGCTAGACTCTAACTCAAAGCGATCCTCCTACCTCAGCCTCCTTAGTGCTGGAGTAAATGTGTGAGCCTCCATGCATAGCTTTGTTATATTCTTAAAGGGAGATGCTTATACCATGCCTATGTATGATTGGCAAAGCCTATTAGTCTTTAGAAATACCACCATGTCTACCAGCTGATATAATTCGCTCACTTTTAAGTGCTTTATATTTACTAATCTTTTAAGTCATTAACCCTTAAGTTCATTCATTCATTCTTTTTAAATATTTTTTATTTATTTATTTATTTATTTTACAGAGAAAAAGGGAGAAAGGGAGAGGAGAGAGAGAGAGAGAGAGAGAGAGAGAGAGAATGAATGGATGCACCAGGACCTCCAGCCACTGCAAAAGAACTCCAGATGCATTGTGCCACCTTGTGCATCTGGCTAACGTGGATCCTGGGGAATTGAACCTGGGTCCTTTGGCTTTGCAGGCAAATGCCTTAACTGCTAAGCCAGCCCTCCAGCCCCATTCATTCATTCTTGCAGCAACTTAATGGAAGCAGTACTTTATTCCCATATTATAGATGAGGAAACCAAGGCACAGAGAGGTTAAGTAATGATGGTTAAAATAAGCTTTTCAGGAAGGAATAGTTATTGCTCTTCAATTATTGCTATTGTGGTTCCATCAATTTATGTACTTCTTTTGTGATTTATGTCTGATATCACTGATTATACTATCACCTAAGTATTATTTAAATGTTTTTCTGTCTGAAGTAAATCCCCATGAAATCACAAGTATCTGTACAAGATTATTTTCCCTGCCAAAAGAAATTAAAATAAACTGATAAAAGTCAAATAAAAATACCTGTAGGTGAATTGCCCAATATTATTTCAGGGATCACCAGTGGTACGGAATATCATTTTAAAAATACAAATTAAGCAGGTTGTGGTGATACACACCTTTAATCCTAGCACATGGGAGGCAGGATAGGAGGATTGCTGTGAATTTGAGGTCAATCTGAAACTACAGAGGGAGTTCCAGTCAGCCTGGGCTAAAGTGAGATCCTACCTTGAAAAAACAAAACCAAAAAAATACAAATTACATCCTCTAAACAATGTTTAAATATTAAAAAAACATACAACTCTGGCAAATATATTATACTCATTATATTATTTTATACTACTATATATCCCATTTTCCCATTTACGTAGACCAAGAAATCTACTACATATTCCCCTGAGACTTTGTAATCTTTCACTAGTTGCAAATTGAAATCTTCTAAACTTTATAGACTATCATAGCACAGAACTGACTTTCAACATTTAAAAATTGCCACGATGCTAGTTAGTTTTTGTTGTTGTTGCTGCTTTGGAAAATATAATAGAGAAACAATTTAGAGAGGAGAGCGATTTATGTTGGCTCCTGGTTTCAGTCCATGCTTGGCCCCATGGCTCTGGGGCTGTGGTGAAGTGGAGCATCATGGCAGCGAGGATGGAAAGGAAAAGAGCTGCCCACCTCATAGCAGCTGTAACAAAGAGAGAGCCAAGGCTGGGCGTGGTGGCGCACACCTTTAATCCCAGCTCTTGGGAGGCAGAGGTAGGATGCATCTTGAGTTCAAGGCCACCCTGAAAAAAAAAGAAGAAAATATTTTGACAGACAGACAGAGCAAGCTAGCTGGGAACAAGCCAGGGCAAGATGCACCCTCAGTGACCTACTTCCTCCAAGGAGGCCTCACAACCTACAAGTCGATTGAGAAAAATCAGTGTCTGTATGAGCCAATCACCTGTCAGTAAGGCCACCTGCTGGGATCAAGTTTTCACACTGACCTTATTGGGGGAGGAGCGGGGAAAGGGGGACGTGGGGTGATTACTTCATGTAAAGACCACAACCACAGCAAACTAATTTCTCCTTTGACTTTGTTATTTAGGTGCACCAACTTGTCTATCCTCTTCTAAAAACACCAAGTTTTTCACTTTATTCTTATTTTTTACCTTTAATCATATTTCTGGCTGCTTTGGATGTGGACTTTTATATAGTCAAGAATATGTTTTGGCAGGTAAGAGCATATTTTAAAACTGGTCAATTCTTTTTTATATTGATAGAGAATAGGATGGTTTATAAAGAAAAATTATACCTTATAAATCTCACTTTTTTATTCGTCTTACCAGTTTTGTTTTGCAGAAACACTAACATAAGAGTTGAGGGGAGGGGAAAGGAATTGATAGTTGCTGGCTTTCAGGCACTGAGTAAATGTCTCTGCTTTGCCCTTGAGCAAACTGAAGCTCAGAATTCACAAAGGATGTTGATAAATGTCAGGAGCTGAGTCTGGCCCTACACATGGCTTTATCTCAACTGTATCTGTAAATTTTTCCTTATCTTTATTGTTAAGATTTTTGGTTTGCATGTGTCTGTTATGTGTGGTGTGGTGTATGCACGTGCAGGTACTGATGTGGCCTCCAGTGCCCTTGCCTGGGCTGCTCTATGGGCTCCCTGTAGTGGTTGCAAGAGAACAAATGTTCACCACCATCACTCATCTGCCTTTTGTTCCCATGCATCTGAGACTCTAGCTGAATCTGGAACTTGCCATTGAGGAGCACTAGCGATTCACTGGTCTCTATGCATACTAGGGTCACAGGTATGTGTGGCCACATCCAGCTGTGTATGTGGGTTCTATTTAGATGCTCTGTCTATTGATGATAATAGGATGTTGAAGTCACCCACTTATATGTTGGGATTTATGTGTGACTTTATGTCTAGTAGATTTTTTTAAAATTTATTTTTATTTTTATTTATTTATTTGAGAGTGACAGGCAGAGAGAGAAAGGGGCAGATAGAGGGAGAGACAGAAAGGGTGCGCCAGGGCTTCCAGCCACTGCAAACGAACTCCAGATGCGTGCGCCCCCTTGTGCATCTGGCTAACGTGGGTCCTGGGGAATCAAGCCTCGAACCAGGGTCCTTAGGCTTCACAGGCAAGTGCTTAACCGCTAAACCATCTCTCCAGCCCTGTCTAGTAGATTTTGCTTCACAAAATTTGGTGTTTGATGCGTATATGTTTAGGATTACAATATCCTCTTGTTGAATTGTTGCCTTGGTGAGTATAAAGTGGCCTTCTTTATCTCTGTTGATTACTTTTGTCTTAAATATATTTTGTTAGACATTAGTAAAGTTATACCTTCTTGTTTTCCATTTCCATTTGCATGTGTACATGCAGTATATATATATTTGTTGTTGTTGTTTTTTGTTTTGTTTTCAAGGTAGGGTCTTGCTTTAGCCCAGGCTGACCTGGAATTCACTATGTAGTCTCAAGCTGGCCTCAAACTCACAGTTATCCTCCTACCTCAGCCTCCTGAGTGCTGGGATTAAAGGTATGTGCTACCAAACCCTGTCTGCTTGGAATTTTTTTTTTTAATTTTTTATTTATTTATTTATTTATTTATTTTCTCCATTTTTATTAATATTTTCCATGGTAACAAAAAAAATCCCATGGTATTACCCTCCCCCCTTTCCCCTTTGAAATTCCATTCTCCATCATATCCCCTCCCCATCTCAATCTTTCTACTTACATATATACAATACCAACCTAATAAAAGCCCTCTTCCCTTTCTTTCTCTTCCCTTTCTATCTCCTTTTTTAACTTACTGGCCTCTGCTACTGAGTTTTTTCCTTCTCACACAGAAGCCCAATCATCTCTAGCTAAGATCCACATATGAGGGAGAACATGTGGCGCTTGGCTTTCTGGGCCTGGGTTACCTCACTTAGTATAATTCTTTCCAGATCCATCCACTTTTCTGCAAATTTCATAACTTCATTTCTCTTTACTGCTGAGTAAAACTCCATTGTATAAATGTGCCATATCTTCATTATCCACTCATCAGTTGAGGGACATCTAGGCTGGTTCCATTTCCCAGCTATTATAAATTGAGCAGCAATAAACATGGTTGAGCAAGTATCTCTAAGGTAATGAGATGAGTCCTTAGGATATATGCCTAGGAGAGCTATAGCTGGGTCATATGGTAGATCAATCTTTAGCTGTTTTAGGAACCTCCACACTGATTTCCAAAAATTTTTTTTTTTTTAATATCCTTTCACCCTAAGGTGATGAGTGTCTTTGATGGTAAGGTGGGTTTCTTGAATTGATGAATGTTGTTTTCTGATCCAGCTTGTTAACTTGCATCTTTTATTTTATCTTATTTTTTGTTATTTTTTTTCAAGGTAGGGTCTCATTCTAGCCCAGACTAACCTGGAGCTCATTCTATAGTCCCAGGCTAGCCTCAAATTCACAGCAAGCCTCCTATTTCTGCCTCCAAAGTGCTGGGTTTAAAGGTGTGCACCACCACACCTGGCAACTTGTGTTATTTTTTTAATATTTATTTATTTGAGAGAGAGAGAGAGAGCATAGGTATGCCAGATCCTGCAGTCACTGCAAATGAACTCCAGATGTATGCACAGCTTTGTACACCTGGTTTTATGTGGGTACTGAGAATTGAACCCAGACCATCAGACTTTGCAAACAAGCACCTTTAACCCATGAGCCATCTCTCCACCCCAACCTGGTGTCTTTTAATTGGAGAGTTGAGTTCATTGATATTCAGAATTATTACTGAAAAGTATGAGTTAATTCCTGTTATGTTGATGATTTTACGTAGTTGGTGTTTTCTTGACTCATTTGCTTCAACAATTGCTTTAGTTTTATTTGTTTTTCCTCCTGTAGCCTCTTGAATATATTTGTCCTTGTTCTCAGTGTGAAGTAATCCATGCAGAAATCTCTGAAGGGATGGCTTAGTGCTCATGTTTTCAGATAGCTAGCTTTTTATCAGGGAAAGCTTTTCTTGCTCCTTCTATTATTAGGTGTAGTTTTTATGGGTATAATAGTTTGGGTTGGCAGCTGTGGCTTTCCAGTATTTGAAATACTCTGTTTCCACTGAAAAATTTGATGTTATTCTGATGTGCTTCCCAAACCAAAAGTGAGAGTAGTATTAATATATGGGTATAGGCATAAGTTTTTAGAGTTTGGTGTGCATAATATATGCATTTTGCCAGACAACAGTATTCACTTCCCCAGCCATAGGGTTTTGACTAGGTTTTCAGTACCAGCCATGAATTCCCTACCATGGAGCAGGTCTCCAGTCTGGCCAGCAGTAAGACTAGCAGGGTCCACAGCTGGTTAAGATCATTGATGTGACTTCTCTTCTCTAGAAGGCTGCATGCTGCATAGCTCTTTCTAGCATCCTGACAGCTAGTCAACAGGGAGGAGGCTTCCAGCTCAGCTCCAGTTTGATTTCTTAGTGACCTGAAGCCCAAGTAAAGGCATGTGCCACCAAATCCAGCTAGAATTGGTTTTTCTATGCTGGTGAAGAATGCCATTGGAATTTTTATGGAAATTATCTTAAGTCTGTAGATTGCTTTTGGTAAAATAGACATTTTCACAATATTCTTCCAATCCATGAATATGGTATGTCTTTTCACTTTCTAGTGTCTTCTGTAATTTCTCTTTTGGATGTTTTAAAATTTTCATTGTAGAGATCCTTCACTTCCTTGGTTAGGTTATTCCAAGGTACTTTATTATTATTATTATTATCTTTTTAGGCAATTGTGAATGGGAAAGTTTCTATGATTTCATCCTGAGCATATTGGTATATGGGAAGGCTACTGATTTCTGCGTATTAATTTTGTATCCTATTATTTTGCTGAAGGTGTTTATCAGCTCTAACAGTTTTCTGGTAGAGTCTAGGGTCCCTTATGTATATAATCATATCACCTGCAAATGATAATAATTTGACCTCTTCCTTTCCAGTTTGTATCCCTTTTGTGTTTCTTGTCTTATTGCTATATCTAAGACATCCAGTACTATATTAAATAAAAGTGGGGAAAGTGGATACCCTTTTCTTGTTCCTGATTTTAGTGGAAATGCTTCAAGTTTTTCTCCATTTAATATAATGTTGGCTATATTTTTTTTATCATAAATAGTCTTTATTATATTGAGATATGTGATTTCTATTCCCTTTCTCTGCTGACTTTTATCCTAAAGTGATGTTGGATTTTGTCAAATTCTTTTCCTGTATCTAATGAGATAGTCATTTGACTTTTGTCCTCCAGTCCATTTGTATGGTATATTACACTTATCTATTTGCATATTTTGAACTATTCCTGCATCTCTGGGATAAAACCCCACCTGATCAGGGTGAATGATCTTTTTTTTTAAGAAAAAAAACTTTATTTATTTTGCAGCAGAGAGAGACATTGAAAAGAGAGACAGACAGGGTGTACCAAGGCCTCCAACCACTGTAAATGAACTCAAGATGCATGTACCACTTTGTGCATCTGGTTTTATGTGGGTATTTGGGATTTGAACCCAGGTCATTAGGCTTTGCAGGCAAGTGCCTTAATCACTGAGCTATCTCTCTAGCCCCATGAATGATTTTTTATAATTTTTATTTTTTTAATATTTTATTTTTATTTATTTATTTAAGAGAGAGAGAGAGAGAGAGAGAGAGAGAGAGAGGGAGGGAGAGAATGGGCATGCCAGGGCTTCCAGCCACTGCAAACAAGCTCCAGATGCATGCGCCACCTGTGCATCTGGCTTACATGGGTACTGGGAAATTGAACTAAGGTCCTTTGGCTTTGCAAGCAAATGCCTTAACCGCTAAGCTATCTCTCCAGCCCTGATCTTTTTGATATATTCTTGTATTCTGTTTGTCAACATTTTGTTGAGGATTTTTGCATCTATGTTCATGAGAGAAATTGGTCTTAATTTTCTTTCATTCTTTTTTTTTTAATGCTGGCTTTGTAACAGGAGTTTGGAAGTATTCCTTTCTTGTCTATTTTATGGAAAGTTTGAGAAGCATGGGTATTAGTTCTTCTGTGATGATCTTGTAGAATTCACCAGTGAATCTTCTTCTGGGCCTGGACTTTTTTCAGTTGGGAGACTTTTTTTTTCTTTTAACTTTTTTGTTTATTTAAGAGCGACAGAGAGAGAGAGGCAGAGAGAAAGAGAGAGAGAGAATGGGAGTGCCGGGGCTTCCAGCCACTGCAAACGAACTCCATATGCGTGTGCCCCCTTGTGCATCTGGCTAATGTGGGTCCTGGGGAATCGAGCCTCGAATTGGGGTCCTTAGGCTTCACAGGCAAGCGCTTAACCGCTAAGCCATCTCTCCAGCCCTCAGTTTGGAGATTTTTAAAATATATTTTATTTATTTATTTATTTGAGAGACAGAGATTGGGAGAGGAAAAGAGGCAGGTAGAGAATGGGTGGGCCAGGACCTCCAGCCACTGCAAACGAACTCCAGACACATGTGCCACCTTATATATCTGGCTTTATGTGAGTAATGGGAAATTGAACCCCGGTTTCTAGGCTTTGCAAGGAAGCACCTTAACCATTGAACCATCTCTCTAGCTCTGATTTTTTTTTTTTTGGTTTTTCGTTTATTATTTATTTATTTGAGAGCGACAGACAGAGAGAGAAAGAGAGAGAGAATGGGTGCACCATGGTCTCCAGCCACTGCAAACGAACTCCAGACGTGTGTGACCCCTTGTGCATCTGGCTAATGTGGGTCCTGGGGAATCGAGCCTTGAATCAGGGTCCTTAGGCTTCACTGGCAAGTGCTTAACCACTAAACCATCTCTCCAGCCCACCTCAGTGCTTCTTATAGGTCTATTTCAATGGTTTATCTCATCTTGCTTTATTTTTATTTTTATTTTTATTTTTTTTTTTTTGAGTTAGGGTTTCACTCTAGCTCACGCTGACCTGGAATTTAATATGTAATCTCAGGGTGGCCTCGAACTCACAGCAGTCCTCCTACCTCTGCCTCCCAAGTGCTAGGGTTAAAGGCATGTGCCACCACGCCTGGCTACATCTTACTTTATTTTTTTTTAAATTAATTAATTTATTTTGGTTTTTTGAGGTAGGGTCTCACTCTGGTCTAGGCTGACCTGGAATTAACTATGTAGTCTCAGGGTGGCCTCGAGCTCTTGGCATTCCTCTTACCTCTGCCTCCTGAGTGCTGGGATTAAAGGCGTGTACTACCACGTGCACCTGGCTTACATTTTACTTTAATTTTGATAAGTCATATGTATCTAGAAATTCATCTATTTCTTTCAATTTTCAATTTTTTCTCTTTGTTGAAATGTCCTAGATCTACCCTCTTATTGTAAAGCTCAAATATTCTGTACTCTCCTTGATTCATTCTATTGGCAAGACTTTCTACAGTTTTTTTACTATTTGACTTACTGTATTTTTCATTTCTAGTATTTCAGATTGATATTAGTATTTTTATTTTCTTACTCATGTCTTGTATTGACCTCCTTATTTTGTTTATATTTTTTTCCTATGGGATTCCATCAGGAGTTTGTTTTCTTCTTTAATTCATTTGGATATATTTAAATAATTAAAAAATTCTTTTTCTAAAATATTTTATTGATTTAGCTATTTGAGAGAGAGAGAGAGAGAGAAAGAGAGAGAGAGGGAGAGAGAGAGAGAGAGAGGCCAGGGCCTCTAGCCACTGCAAACAAACTCCAGATGCATATGCCACCTTGTGCATCTGACTTTATGTGGGCACTAGGGTATTGAATCTGGGTCCTTGAGGCTTCACAAGGAAGCACCTTAACCACTAAACTATCTCTCCAGCCCCATTAAAAAAAAATTCTTCATCTGGAATTTCATCTAATTCAGTCTCACTGGAGGTTATTACTACTGGATTTGTAATTTTTGGAGGACTGGGATTAAAGGCGTGTACCACCATGCCTTGGCTCAAGCTCAAATCTTTAATAATTGCCAGATGTGGCGGTGCACACCTTTGATCCCAGTATTCAGGAGGCGAGGTAGGAGGATCGTTGTGAATTTGAGGCCAGCCTGAGACTACTTAGTGAATTCCAGGTCAGCTTGACCTATAGTGAGACCCCACCTCCAGAGCTGGAGAGATGGCTTAGTGGTTAAGCACTTGCCTGTAAAGCCTAAGGACACTGGTTTGAGGCTCAATTCCCCAGGACCCACGTAAGCCAGATGCACAAGGTGGCACATGCATCTGGAGTTCGTATGCAGTGGCTGGAGGCTCTGGCATGCCCATTCTCTCTCTCTCTCTCCGCCTCTTTCTCTCTCTGTCTGTCACTCTTAAGTAAATAAATAAGTAACTTAAAAAAAGAAAAAGAATTAAAAAACAAAACAAAAAACTTTAATAATCATTTGATATAACAAGTTTAAAAGCTAATCAATATCTCTGCTATACACAAAATAATGCAAGAATTTAAGTCCCAATCATCCGTTCTCATCTTCTACCTCATTACTGATGTAGTATTAATGGTGATTATCAACATTGTAGTTATTTCAGCAACCAGTGCTCCTAACACTTACTGTTCCTTCTTATATCATTCTACTCCATCTTTCTGGATTCAGAAAAGTTTCTCTTTTCCTCAGTTTGTCTTAGTGGTATTTTTTTTCTTTTGAGGTAGGGTCTCGCTCTAGTCCAGGCTGACCTGGAACTCACTATGTAGTCTCAGGGTGGCCTCGAACTCACGGCGATCCACCTACTTCTGTCTCCCAAGTGCTGGGATTAAAGGCGTGTGCCACCTCGCCCATCTTAGGGGTATTTTTTTATTAAAGATTTCTGAATATGGGCTGGGGATGTAGCCCAGTGGTAGCTCTGTCCAACACAGAGACACTGGGTTGATGGACAGCACCGGATGGGGGGTTTGCATGGGGTTGAGTGGGAGATGATGGTGTTTCTGAGTAGTCCTCTTTCTGTTCAGTAATCTTGTTTTGCACTGTATGTTATTTTTGAAAATGCATTTATTTTGTCTTAATTTGAACAATTCTTGAGCTTACCTGTTGCTTTTGAGACTATCAGTAAAAGTATTTATTTATTTGTTTTTTGAAGAGAGAGAGAGAGAGAGAGAGAGAGAGAGAGAGAGAGAGAGAGAGAAAGAAAGAAAGAAAGAAAGAAAGAAAGAAAGAAAGAAAGAAAAAGGATGAGAATGGTTGTGTCAAGGCCTCTATTGTTACAAATGAATTCTAAATGCATGCACCACTTTGTGCATCTGGTTTTACATGGGTACTGGGGAACTGAACCTGTTTGGTTTGGCTTTGCAGGCAAGTGCCTTAATCACTGAACCATTGCTTCAGCCCTCTTTTCACTCTTTTAGATTGTCTCATTTTCTTTAGTGTTCTGTGGTGATATTGTGATATTTCTGGGTTTTGGTTTCTTTCTTGTGGACATTTGTGTGTGGTGTGCATACACATGTGTAGGATGTGTGTATGTATGTGCACATGTGGAGGCCATAGGTCAATGTCAAGTGTTTTTTCTCTATTACTCTCCACCATATTTATTCAGACAAAATCTCTCACTGAACCAACATATGACTGATGTAGCTAGCTTACTTCCCCTGGATTCTTCCTGTGTATACACCCTGAGTGCTGGAGTTACAGGTGTGGATTCTTCCTGTCTATACCCCCTGAGTTCTGGAGGTACAGGTGTGGGTTCTTCCTGTCTCTACCCCCAGAGTTCTGAGTTACAGGTGGGGATTCTTCCTGTCTCTACCCCCAGAGGTCTGGAGTTACAGGTGTGGTTCTTCCTGTCTATACCCCCTGAGTTCTGGAGTTACAGGTGTATGCCCTCATGCCTGCTATTTATGTGTGTTCTGGAGATTCAAACTTGGGTCCTCACACTTGTGTGGCAAGAGCTTTATTACCTTAGCCACCTTCCTGGTTTTCTCTCTCTCTTTCTCAGCTATACTGAGACTTTTATGTTCAGATTTAGATATTTCATGAATTCTAAAACACATTTCAGGTACTACCTCTTACATATTTTTCATAGAACATTATTTTATTCCTGTATTTATATTGGTTGCATGTGAGACTTTCTCATAGTATTTCTCATGACTTTCAATTCTATCTTTTGTCTTTCTGTGGTGTATTCTACATACAGGCTTACCTCAAAGATACTGTAGTTTTGGTTATACACCATTGCCATAAAGTGAATATTGCAATAGAGTGTCACATGACTTTGTTTTCCCAGTCCACATAAATGCCATATTTACACTATACTGTAGGCAATTAAATGTGCATAGCATGTATAAAAAATGTATATATGTCAATTTGCCTTATTGCTTAAAATTATTAACAATTATCTGAGCCTTTAAGAAGTCTAAACCATTTGCTGGTGGAGGGCTTTTCCTTGAGGTTGATGACTACTCACTGACTAGGGGTGGTGGTTGCTGAAGGCTGGGGTGGCTGTGAAAATTTCTTAAAATGAGACAACAATGGAGTTGAGTCTTTCATGAGAAATTTCTCTGTAGCATGCAATGCTGACTGATAATTTACCAATGGTAGAGCTTCCTGCAAATTTATAGGTAATACCCAGCCACTGCTTTCTCAACTAAGTTTACCTAACAGTTTTTTCGTCGTGTCTACAGCACATTCATGAAAGAAATGTTCCATCTGAAGAAACCACGTTCTTTGCTTATTTATAAGAAGCAGCTCCTCATTCATTTAGGTTTATCATGAAATAATACCTGAACAGCATGGCATTTCCCCAGAAAGCTAAAAACTGAACTACCATATGATCTAGCAGTGGTCAAAGGAAGGAAATCAGTATACCAAAGTGGCATTAGCTCTTCAATGTTCATTGCAGTCCTATTCACAATAGTTGGACAAGGTACCTGATACAAGATACAAAATCATAAAAAGGAATGAAATCCTGCCACTTATGGCAATATATAAAGAACTTGGAAACATTGTGTGAAGTGAAAAATCCAGGCCTAAAAAGACAAATATTAAAAGTTTTAACTCACATGTGAAAGCTAAAAAAGGATATAGAAATAGAGAATAGTTGTTACCAGAGGTTGGGAAGGAAAATGGAGAGAGGAGGATAGAGAAAGGCTGTTTAATGGATCTAAAAATATATATAGGAGGATTAAGTTCCAGCATAATAGCATGATCATAGTTAATAATATTATTATATATTTCAAAATAACTAGATAAGAGGATTTTGTATGCTGCCCACAAAAAGAAAAGATTGATGTTTGAGATGATGGTTATACTAATTATTCCATGTTGATCATCACACACTGTATACCTTGTGTCCTATAAGCCTGCACAACTATGTGTCAGTTAAAAATAATGAAGTAAGGGCTGATATATGGCTCGGCAGCTAAAGGTGCTTGCTAGCAAAGCCTGCTGGCCCAGGTTCAATTCTCTAATGCCCACATAAAGCCAAATGCAGAACATGGTGCATGTGACTAGAATTCCTTTGCAGTGAAAAGAGACTCTGGTATGCCTCTTTCTCTCACAAATAAATAAATAATAATGAAGCAAAAAAAAAAAATCCATAACTATAGCCGGGTGTGGTGGCGCACTCCTTTAATCCCAGCACTCAGGAGGCAGAGATCGCCATGAGTTCGAGGCCACCCTGAGACTACATAATGAATCCCAGGGCAGCCTAGGTAGAGTGAGACCCTACCTTAAAAAAAAAAGAAAATCCATAACTAAGATATGATTCTTGGGTTCCAGGAAATGTAGTCATGCCCTCTTGGTATGGATCTAATGCAGTCTTATGAATTGATTCACAGGTCATGTTAACTGGAACCATTAGCCTTTGTACCGCAGTCACTATAATTGGATATGTGGTTATGAAATTCAATAATGAGTCCTGGGATATACAGTGCAGCTTACTCTTCAGCATCACCCTTTGTATTATAGACCCTCTTCACTCGGTGAATTCACTGAAACCTATCGGTATGTCAGAGTTTTTTTTTTTTTTTTTCTTACTTTGAAGATATGAGAATACAATTACTGGCTCTTCTTGGACAAACTGTATATCCAATAGAGTGTGGATTTGTGGTTTATTCTTTTGAGGGTAGGACACTGACTGACTTGAAGGAGACAATGCAGAGAAGACAGTCACTGGGGATCTGAGAGAAATAGCAGTAACTATAACCTAAAAGAAGGTTTTCAACAGGAAAATTTAAATTTTCTTCAACGTGAAAAAAATTGTCATTCCCATTTTGTATCACTGAATTCTGAGCCAGGAGGTAAAGGTTCTAAGTTAGCAATTTTGTTTAACAATGCAGAGAAAAACTAAAGACAATTTCATACATGTAGATAATGTCTTTTTGTTGTTGTTGTTGTTGTTTGTTTCTTTGAGGTAGGGTCTAGCTGTAGCCCAGGCTGACCTGGAATTCACTATGTTGTCTCAGGGTGGCCTGAAACTTAGAACAATCCTACCTCAGCTTCCTGAGTGCTAGAATTAAAGGTGTGTGTCCAGCTATTGTCTTTTTTTTTTTTTTTTTTTTGGTGACACATTGAGGTTTTTTTAGTTTTTTTAAGAGAGAGAGAGAGAGAGAGAGAGTGAGAGAGAATGAGAATTGGCACACCAGGAACTCAGCTACTGCAGTCAAACTCCAGATGCTTGTACCACTTAGGGCACATGTGCAATCTTGCATTTGTGTCACCTTTGTGTGTCTGGCTTAAGTGGGATCTGGAGAGAGATTGAACATGGGTCCTTGGGCTTCACAGGCAAGTGCTCTAACTGCTAAGTCATCTCTCCAGCAACAAACTGAGTTTTATTAGAGCATGGGTGAAGGGTTATTTACCTGAGCTACAATTTCTACAATGCAAATACTACTGCCTTGTGAAACCTGACCCACCTAATCTGAGCTAGACTGGCATAGTAGGAGTATATGCTCTTATAGAAGTGGAAAGAAACTTGGCTATTTGTTATTTCTTTGAAACAGTGAACAGAGTTCAAATTATTTCTATTTTTAAAGCTAATCTTGTAGAGGATCTTGTAAGGGAATGAAATGTAAGATTTTAGATTTTAGTTTGGTTTGAATTTAATAAACAGAATTATATGCTTAGCAAAAGACTTTAGAGTCAAAATAATTATATCTGAGTTGTGGATTTATATCTGCTTTTTGTTACTATTTATTTATTTTTAAGTTGGCAATGAGCTAATACATTAGTTCTACATTAAGCCAATAAAAAAGTGGGGAGGTAATTATTATGGCATTTTACTGTTAAAAGATACCCATGAGTCAAATTCAAAGTTACACATCTAACTTTTACTTGCTCCTGATTAACTCACAAATTAAAAGATGTCATCACCAGATAAATCCAATGTGCTAATAATCTTCAGTTCTGCTCACACTGTGGTTTTGTGCCTAGTCCACAATGGTAACAAGTGGTGAAATAAGATCATTGTGACTTATCATGCCTTCTGTTATCTTTGCTTTCTTTGTTGGTTACAATAATGAAGCTGGAATAACAGAAACAAACCTAAATATTCATTCATAATCAGACCTTAAATAATCTGATGCTTGCCCTTTAATTCAGGGATGTTTGCAAGGAGGTAGTAAGCAAATAGTCTGATATTTCACATCCAGATCTAAACTGGAAAACAGAGGTTTCTTGTCTTTGAGACTACATATAGTATCCTTAGAATTAATAATAATGATGATGATATTTAAACTATATTTATGCAATTATTACTGTTTTAAACCTCAAGGGAAAAATAGAATATTAATCAGGTTAAGTTTTCATAGGATTAAAAATAATTTCACAGAGTTGAGAGATGGCTCAGTGGTTAAATGCATCTGCTTGCAAAGCTTGATGGACCAGCTTTGATTTCCCAGTACCCATGTTAAAGTCAGACACAGAGAGCTGTGCATGTACCTGGAGTTTGCATTTGCAGTGGCAGAAGCACCCCCCCCCAACACACATTCTCTCTTTCTCTCTCTTCCTCTCTCTCTCAAATAAATAAATATTTCCAAAAATAATGTCACTTAATGGGATCAGTTTATTTGGGTTTTAATACAATATGTCATATATTAAGCAGCTGCTTTTAAAGGTATGTATGTATATATGTATATACATATATATGTGCAATCCTGTGTATATTAATTAATAATTGCACTAGGATGTATAGTGTACCATCATGGGTTGTATCTTCTTAAGTTTTGGGTTTATACTTCTACATAAAAGAAGCTCAGGGCTGGCAGGCAGTTCTACAAATTCACCAAAGATGACTCTATTATGTACTTCTGTGGTGAAGGTGGGGTAACAGAAGCTGGAGAAGCAACTAAAAAGCTGAACAAAATGTGTAAAAAAAGACAGCTCTCCAATAACGGACATGAGACAAGAAAGGGCAGTGATTACTGACAGAGAAACAAAAAGAGATGAATCCTTGATGGTTCTTGCTTCAGCTCTTCTCCTCAAGAGTTTCCAGTCCTGAGATGGAGAGAGAGAACTTGTGTGGAGCCTGGTGGTTTGAGTTGGGCACATCAGAGTAAGGAGCTCAAAAGGGCCAAGACAGCTAGCTCTTACAGAGAAAACCGTTGTAGAGATGAAGGTTGCCTTGAAGGGGGCAGGCTGGAGAACTGCAGTGGCTTCTTATTGTGCCATTGGATAGGTAGTCATTACTGCATGTGAGAAAAGCTCCAAGCTAGAGAAAGAATATACTTGAAGCAGCAATGGGGACACTGGCCTTGCAAAATCAACAAACCTGAAGGAGAAACAGGGTCTAGCCAAGCAGCTCCAGAACAATTTCAGGCAGCTTTCCACACCCTCCCCTCTTCCATATGCCAGCCACCAGGAACCACTGGAGACCTCAGGCCTTCAAGGGCTCAGAGCCGCCCCTCCCCCACAGCTTCCAGTACAGCTGACCTGAGGAGCAGACTGACTGACCACTTAGCTGAGCCCACAGTGCACCAAAGCGGGAACCAGCTTCATACTCAACATAGCTCCTCTTTTCAGACTCAAAACCCAGCAAAGTTCAGAGGAGTGGCAGTGCAGTGTTCTGCACTAAATGAGGCATCTCTATCACACCCTCCAAGGCTTAGGGACCATTTCAGAAGAGGTGGTGGAAAGAATGTAAGAGCCAAAGGAAGGGGAGGAGTACTTACAATACTGTCTTCTAGACACAAAGTGGCCTAGGTATTCATGACCTCACAGTAGCTGATACTACCTACACAAGATCTGCATAATAAGAGAAAAAATGATGACATCAAAGTAGAAGAGAGACTAGTTGGAAAGAAGGGATTGAGTCTAGTGGGGATTTGTGAAGAGGAAAATTGAGGGTGGTGGGAGAGGATTATGATAATGATGTTATTGTTTATATTTATGAAAATTGCCAAAAAGTTTTTAAAAAAGCTGGGCATGGTTGCACATGCTATTTTTTGTTTTAGAGAAAGTGAGACACACACACACACACACACACACACACACACACACACACACACACAGAATTAGCACACCAGGGCCTCAGCCACTGCAATTGAACTCCAGATGCTTGTGCCACCTAGTGGGCATGTGCAACCTTGTGCTTGCCTCACCTTTGTGTCTCTGGCTTATGTGGGATCTGGAGAGTCCAACATGGGTCCTTGGACTTCCAAGGCAAGCACCTTAACTGGTAAACCATCTCTCCAGCCCCAAATAAAATATTAAAATATATATATAATATGGCACCTAGTTGGTAAAACACATAATTCTATCATCTAATAAAAAATTACCAGGCATACAAAGAAGCAGAAAAATATCACCCATTCAAAATAAATAAACAATAGTATGAAGATCCAGCAATGATGCAGATGGCATAATGTGTAGACAAAATGTTAAAACAGTTATTGTAATCTGAATATAGTGGTGTACCCTTGTAGTCCCAGCTACTTTGGAGGCTCAGGTGTGAAAATCTTTTGAATACAGGGGTTCAAGGCTAGCCTTGTAAATATAACAAATTAAAAGAAATCTATATCTATATTCCACATGCTCAAAAAGTTGAAGCAAAGTATGAATATTGTATAGAACCTACTCATACCAGCTTAGAAGAGCCAAATTTTAAGTAATTAGGAAAGCTTGGTATGGAGATATATTTCTGTAATCCTAGCATTGAGTGACTGAGGCAGGAAGATTGTGAGTCTGAAACCAGCCTGGCTGTATAGCAAGTCCCTGTTTTTTTTTTTTTTTTTTTTTTTTTTTTTTTTTAAGCACAAATGCTTATCTTTCTCTACTTCCTGATCCAACCAGATGTGTGAATAGGCAGCTTCACTGTCCTGGACTATGCCTTTCCCTCTTGGTGGACTGTACCCTAAAATTATGAGCCAAGATAAATCCCCTTTACGTTGCTTCTTGTTAGAGATCTGGTTGCAGCATTGTGAAAACAAATTAATACAGGAAAGTGGAACTGAGAAATGGGGCTGATACTGTGATAAACCCATCCGCCATATCGTTCTTAGGCTTTCTGAACTGGTAACTAGTTTATGGAAGGAAAGTGAAAGAGTTTGGAGCTATAAGATAGAGAAATCCTAAACATTTGTAAGCAGAGCTTAGTGAGTAATTTTGGTGGGAATTTGAAAGAACAGATAGCTGAGATAAATGCAAATATGTGGAGGTCTGACTTCACAAGGTTTTAGAGGGAAACAAGGACTGTATTGGGCATTAGAATAGAGGCCATT
The DNA here is from genome assembly GCA_036346955.1 of Dipus sagitta. Taxonomy (NCBI): domain Eukaryota; kingdom Metazoa; phylum Chordata; class Mammalia; order Rodentia; family Dipodidae; genus Dipus; species Dipus sagitta. Next base: position 299,312,081 of record CM070770.1, on the reverse strand, counting down.
GGTATATTCTGGAGAAAAACACCTGGCTGCATTCTGCCTGAATCCTGAAAAACTGAGTGAGGCTGAATTAACATGTAATGTACTCAGTTGTTGAGGAAATTTAAAGCCACAATATTCAGGCTGTGGCATGCTTATTGCTTACTGCATTTACCCAGATTCACAGTAAAAGAGAAGAGAAAGGCAGAAAGATGAAAAATGTGCATTTTTGCAAGGAATGGAGTATAAACCCAGTTAAAATTATGGAAGAAATGGGTACTTTAGCAAAAACAACAAATAAACAAGGGATGCGAAGATGGTTAAAGTTGCTAACAGGGCAGATAAGGCAGATGCAGCTGTTATTATTAAAGAGATTAATGTAATTAAGGAGAAACTTTGAGCTGAGACAATAGGAAAGATATCCTGAGGTCATGACACAGACCTTCAAAAGCTCCAGAGTAAAACAATGCAAACATCTGGAAAACTTCCATTTGAAAAGAGAGTGCTTGAACAAAGAGAGCTTGAAGGACATCTTTCTTGATGACAGCTATCTAGGGTTGTGTTTTCCAGGTTCAGACTGGATGATACAGAGATACATATTGCAACTGTGGTCCAAGGAGAGGTCAGGCTACACTTCAAACTGGCAGCAGAACTTAGAACACTGTTCACATGATACTGAGTTTGCAAGTATACAAGATATAAGTGTGAGTGGTTCATAGAGGCTTGCACTACAGTTTCAGAAAGCCGCCAAGGACTTTTAATGTGTCATGGGGTCAGAATGTTTACTCTGAGCCATTGTATTTTGTGGATATGCAAGGTTTTTTTTTTAATTTTAAAAATACCACATTTTATTTAGTATAAGCTATTTTTTGATTTTACAGGGGCTCACTGTTAAGAGATTATGAGTCTCAGAGCAGACTTTGAACTTTTGAGCAATGTTAGAACTATCAAAATGTTGGGGACTCTTCAAGATGGACTAAATGTACTTTTCATTTGTGATCAATATGAGTCAAGGGTCTAAGAATAGACCTGCTATGGTTTAGAATGATGTGTTTGGGTGTCAAGTTGACAAGGAGTAGACTTGTGATGATTAATTTTGATTGTCAACTTGATTGGATTGAGAAAACCTAGGGCATTAATGAAGCACATTTTTGAGTATGTCTGTGAGGGTTCTTCCACAGAGGACTAATCGAGGGGTGGGACGTACCATTCTGTGTGCTGGGATGCTAGACTAATTAGAAAAGGAAAGAAGGAAAAAGCCAGCTGAGCATTTGATTCCTGATCCACCCAGATGTGAACAAGTAGCCTCACGCTCCTGCCACTGTGCCTTCTTCGCCATGATGTACCCTAAGACTGTGTGCCCAAATAAACCCCTTTGTCCTTCGAGTTGCTTCTTGCCAGATATTTGGTCATGGTATTGAGAAAAGTAACTAATATAGCAACAGTCACTAAAGCTACGCTTCCATTCTCATAATCAAGGAGCATACCAACTCAACCGTATGGGTTTCTCTGCATAGTGAAGAAACATTGGGGAAGTAGTGGAGAGACTGTAATGATCCTCATTCTTACATAAAAGAGGGAATATGGCCTCATATTCAATCAGTGGGATCTTGTCCCAGAATCCTTACAGATTCCTAGGCCAAGTACCAAGACATCCACATCCAGTTCCCCGCAATGTTTCCTGCTGTTGAAGCTCTAGCCTCCCCTTGCAGCAAGAGCTGCAATTCTGTATGCACCAGAATTCAAAGAAGCACCAGTGTGGTCAAGTCCAAACATCAAGTTTCTTGCATCATTAAACAGCGTGGTATTGTGACTGCTTCATTTGAAAAAAATATCCATTGTTTATAAAAGCAAGTATTTTAGTCAAAATCAGTTTTTAAATTCAGATGAGATGAGAGACATTGCCTAGAGACTTGTAGGAAAGAGAAGAAATAATTAGTGTGACAATTTTGATTGGAAAACAATATCGGCTTAAAAGGTTACCACTAAATCTGCAGAACAAAAAAACTTAACCAGAAGAGGAAAAAAATAAAACCCTAAAATTCAGGGACTTGAATCTTGATTTTGGTTATTTTTCCTGACACATGAAAACCTAGATACCTGTTCATTGTCACAACAAAATAACTTACCTCCATGCCTCTTCTTAGTTGAAAATAATGCACAATAGCCCTAAATCAATGAGATGATTTTATTAGGGGTATTATGATTCCTGGTTAAGAAAGCAAATTTATGTTTAAGGAGAAAAATCTAAATATATCTGAGCAATAATTTCCCACTTGTATTAGTTACTTTACTCATTTCTGTGACTGGACATCTGACAAGAAGCAACTTAAGGAAGGCAGGGTGTGTTTTGGCTTACTGATCAAGGTTACAGTTAATCATGGCAGGGAAGGCATGATAGCAGGAACTTGAGACAACTGGTCATATTGCGTCCACAGACAGGAAGAACAGCTCCATGCAGGCTGGTGCTCAGCCAGCACTCTCCTCTCCATCTAGTCTAGATCCTGGCTTCTGCAATGGTGCTATCCATGGTTAAGGTGGGTCTTCTGACCTCAATTAACCTGAATCAAGATAATCCCTCACATGCATGCCTAAAGGCTCTGCTTTCTAGGTGATTCTAGGTGCTGAAAGTTGACAATATAAAGTACGACCCTACTAATGATTTTCTGCCTTTGACAACTGAGTCTCTTTGAGAGCCAAGTTTTTGTTCAGCTAAACTAACCCTCTAAGTTTATGTCCACCATAAAGTTCTATATACTGCTTCACAAAACTTGCACTGTTATTGGAATCTACTGTATGATAAAAATGCTACAAACACCATTTAGTTGCTGCCAATAAGAAATTTACTTAAAAAATCCAAATGCTGATATTGTCCAGAAAAATTTAACAGGTTTATTTATTGTTGTTATAAAATTGAACTGTTGAAACTTGTTCACTGAAACATTTTGACTTTGAATAATAAGAAACATTGCATTAATGCTTTTTACATCAACACATTTATATTAAAAATTCACACACAAATGAAAATGGAGAAACTGCCAATACCTGATTCCTGTCCCCTAGTTTTCCACTTGCAATCATATGCTTAGGTAACGTCTGGCCCCATTGAAAAAAATATCTAATATTCCAAACTACCAATAACAGGAAGAGAGAAAAACTTTTGTTTGAGAATGAAATGTTTCCCATCATAGTGGACTCTTAAGCACACTCTCCACATATGCAGCATGCTAGTTGGATATGTTTTGGTGTGATTGTTACATGTTTGGCACCTGATAGCCCACAGGTTGGTATCTTCAAAAAGACCAACCAGATAGGCCTCACTTGCCTTCTGCAAAGCACCAATAGCTGCACTTTGAAAGTGCAGATCTGTTTTGAAGTCCTGAGCAATTTCTCGCACCAGAAGCTGGAAGGGCAGTTTGTGAATCAAAAGCTCAGTGTACCTCTAATAGCGTCTAATTTCATGGAGTGTCACAGTACCAGGCCTGCAATGATGAGGTTTCTTCATCCCCTCCAGTAGAGGGGCGCAGTCTTGCCAGCTGTTTTTGTAGCCAGTTGTTTCCTGGGTGCTTTACCACCAGTGGATTTGTGGGCAGTCTGCTTTGTACAAGCCACGGTACAGAGACCTCCTTACCTACCCCCTTCTCCTAAGGTTGGAAACTTGGTGAGCTAGAAGCAGTGTTGGCATTAGAAAGTGGTGGCTGCGAACACTGCATTTGTTGTTTTATATTTACTTTTATTTGGGTATTTTATATAAAGTATAATAAATTACAAATACAATTTTAAGAAGTCAAGAATTTTGCAAGCCATTAAGCTATTAGTATCTTTGAATTATCTGTAGTGGGATTATTTACATATAGAACTAGCAAACACTGAAATCAGCCCCCCCCCTTTTTTTAATACCAGGGATTGGACCCCAGGCTTTGTGTGTATCAGACAAGAATTCTACCACTGAGCTATATCCCCAGCCCCAATCAGGCTTTTAAAATTTTTTGAAGAGCTGGTTTAATATATACTAGTGTATATGGTAATTATAAGGTTTTCAATCAAACTTCTAGAGACATAATCTACAGGGTTAATGAAAAAAATACTGTACAAAGAAAGAATTAATGAGCGTGAGGGCATAGTAATAAAAACTATCCAAAATGAAGTTCAGCAAAAGAGACTTGAAAATAATTAGTATCAGTAAGCTGTGGGACAATTTACAGGGAACTAATATGAGTCCTGGAAAGACGACAAAGGAGGAGGAACAAAATATATTTGAATAACAAATGGATAAAGGGGCTGGGGAATTGGCTGTCTGCAAAGTGCTTGCTGTAAAAGCATGAAGACCTGAGTTAGGATCAGTAGCACCCACATAAAAGGCAAGTGCCTTGGCACATCCCTGTAATCCTGGGGCTAAGCAGGCAGACAGGAGGATCCCCGGGGCTTGCTGCCAGCTAGTCCAGCTGACTCAGTGAGCTCTAGATTCCGTGAGAGACCCTGTCTCAAGAAACAAAACAGGCCTGGGTGTGGTGGCACACGCTTTTAATCCCAGCACTTGGGAGGCAGAGGTCGGAGGATTGCTGTGAGTTCAAGGCCATCCTGAGACCACATAGTGAATTCCAGGTCAGCCTGGGCTAGAGTGAGACCCTACATCAAAAGCAAAACAAAACAAAACAACAACATCAAAAAGGAAGGCCAGGTGGGGTGGTGCATGCCTTTAGTGCCAGCACTGGGAGGCAGAAGTAGGAGGAGCACTGTAAGTTCCAGACCACTCTGAGACTATATAGTGAATTCCAGGGCTAGAGAGAGACCCTATCTCAAAAAACAGAAAAATCAACGCCCCCCCCCAAAAAAAAACAAGATGGAGTGTGATTGAGGAAGAAACCTGGCACACACTTCTGGACTCCACACACGTGTTTGTTTACCCCATGCACCCACACACATATAAACACATATATACATGCATGCACACAACATGCAAAAATGGATAAAAACTATCCAAATTTGATAAAAAAGATCCAAGAATCTAAACAAACCCAAGTTCAAGAAACAAAACTAGGGCTGGAGAGAAGGCTTAGCGGTTAAGCGCTTGCCTGTGAAGCCTAAGGACCCCGGTTCGAGGCTCAACTCCCCAGGACCCACATTAGCCAGATGCACAAGGGGGCGCACGCGTCTGGAGTTCGTTTGCAGTGGCTGGAGGCCCTGGCGCGCCCATTCTCTCTGTGTCTCTCTCTCTGCCCCTTTCTCGCTCTGTCTGTCGCTCTCAAATAAATAAATAAACCAAAAAAAAAAATTAAAAAAAAAGAAACAAAACTATACCAAAAGTGAAGGCAAAATTTCTCTTTAATCTGAAAAAGCTGAATTTCTCATGTAAAATATTAAAGAAATTTCTTCACAAAGACAGGAAATTATATTAGAGGAAGAAATTTGGATGTGAAATTTGGACTACTCAAGCCCCTGACAAACATTAATCTATGTTTGGTCTTTATATATTTGCTTATTCTGGACATTTTGGGTAAATCACACACAAAAACATAGTAGTCCTCCCTTATCCATGGGAGCTATGTTTCCAAGACCCTCTGTGCATACCTGAACTGCAGATAGTACTGAATCCTATATATGCTATGGTTTGTCTTATACATTCACATCTATGATAAAATTTAATTTATAAATTCAGCTCAGTAAGAGATTAATACCAAATAATTATAAATCAGAAAAATTTACACCATATATATTTAAAAGTTTAATATTTCATTTCATTTATTTGAGAGAGAGAGAGAAAAAGAGAGAGGGAGAGAAAGAAGAACAAGAAGAAAGAGAGAGAAAGAGAGAGAGAATAGGCTCACCAGGACCTCTAACCACTGCAAATGAATTCCAGATACATGTGCCACCATGTGCATCTGGCTTACATGGGTACTGGGGAAAAGAATCTGGGTACTCAGGCTTCTCAGGCAAGCACCTAACTGCTAAGCCATCTCTCCAGCCCTACATTATATTTTAATAAGTTACTTATAACTTACAAATTGTTTATTTCTGGAATTTTCCATTTACTATCTTGGGACCATGGTTGACCTCAGGGAACTGAAATTGTGGAAAGTAAAACCACAGATTTTTTTCTTTGGCATAAGGTTTTCAAGGTTCAGCCATGTTGTAACATGTACCAGTATTTCATTACTTTCTGTGGAAGGATAAATCTCACTGTAGGGGTATACTCCCTGTGTTTATTCATTATCAGCTAGTGGACACTGAATTGTTCTGGCTGTTGTGATTCTGTAATAAACCTCAGCTTTTGTGTGAACATATATTTTAATTATCATTATATATATATGTATATATATTCATATATGTGTAGAAGTAGAATAACTGGGTTATGCTTATACTTATTTCTTAAATCGGATTCTTTTGGAATCTGATTCATGTTTATTTAAGCTAAACATAATGTCCTAAGACCTACCTCACCTCGAAGCTCAAATAGACTTGTTGCAAAGGGCAGTACAAGGAATGATATTGCTATGTTCTTTTGCCACTGGAAATTCAGAAGGCATAATACAGAAATTTAAATAGTGGTGACTATCTTATAGACTTGTGTCAGTTATGATTTTATTCTTCCTGCTCTTTTTTTCTTTAAAAAATATATTTATTTATGAGAGACAGAGAAAGACAGAGAGAGAGAGAGAGAGAGAGAGAGAGAGAGAGAAGGGGGGAGAGAGAAAAGTATGGATGTGCCAGAGCCTCTTGCTGCTGCCAATAAATTCCAGATGTATGTGCTATTTTGTGTGTCTGGTTTTACATGGGTACTGGGGAATTGAAGCCAGGCCAGTAGGCTTTGCAGGCAAGTGCCTTTAACTGCTGAGCCCATCTCCCCAGCCCCCCAGTTCTTTTTTTTATTAACCCCATCCTTTCTCTGTTTCCTATGCAAGAACATAATCAGTACATGTCATATTAAATTATATTTTATTTTTCCTTTTCCAGGCATATCTAAGATATATGTAGATATCATTAGAGGAGAATCATTGATCATTTGTAGTATCACATGCATTTTTTTTGGAATTTTTCGGGGTGAATCCAACTACATTTCAGTGTTTACAGGTAAGCCCATTTTTTTTTTTTTTTTTTGTTCTGGATATTTCCTAAAATCATTCTTAGTAAATTAAAATGCATTTGTCTTAGATGCTTTCTCTATATGTTCCTCTTGGTACAATTAAAATATGTCAGATAACAAGAGAATAACTATCATCTATGCATTTTCTTAAAACTTAAGATGCAAAGTGTATTAAAAAAAATCATTCCCTCTCACTTAACAGGCATGCACACATGCACAGTTACATGCGGCTCAGGTTTCACTCTCAAGCCTGGGTCAGTGTGTATCCCAGTGGATGCTGGGAACTGACTTGGTCCTGGATTAGAGGCTGTGGGATGTGATGTGCTGCTTTGCCAGGCTTCCCCATGCGGTGCTAGTAACTGGAGAAGAAAAGAGAGAAGGAAATCATAGCATGAAGCAGGAAAGGTGCCCTCCTGAAATATATTTGTAATTGTGATAGCTACAAGGTGAGGGAGAGAGGGACTGAAAAAAGAAAGAAATATTGGTGGATAAGGGAGTGTTTGCAGTGCTGCTCAATGAAGCATGAGCATTTGGGCTGGACAGTTTTGGTCATTTAGTATTGTCCTGATTCTTACCTGCTTACTTCTACTGGTGCCTCCACTCATTGTGACTGATAAAAATGTCCACTGCTCAGAAGCAACCTGGGCTGGGGATAGGGACTAGAAAACGAATTGCCAGCTCCCTGACCCCTGAGTATAGTTTGCTTGGCTTGAGTTAAGTTGTTTTTGTTTTTAAATTGGAATTTGGTTATATATTTTTTCTATATGATCCTATACTAGAGATCAAATCCAGGCCCTTAGGTATAGTGGGCAAGTTGCTAGGCAAATGCTGCACCACTGAGCTATATCCCCAACCCTGGTTAATCTCTGCTCTGTCAGAAGCTTTGTGTTCCTTATCTGCCTCCCGAGGATGCCTGGGCCTTCTGTCCCTGGGTAAGTGGTAAACTGAACAGGAGGGGTATCCCTGGGAGCCTCCTTTGTCAGACTTGCATGGACACGTCACCTGCTGGTCCTCTTTCAGAAATCCCAAGAGCAAACCACAGCATCCTCAGTGAAAAAAAGTTAAGTTCTAGCTCAACATTTTGTTTCTCATTTTTCCTTCTTTTGTTCTTTTTAGAGTTACATTTAGTCATGGGACTCGTCTTCGACATTTTTGGAAGCATAGTAGGTGGATATTGGTGTGCAAGAGCCATTCAGTTCATATTGACGGACCCTTTTAACAATACACTGACTAATGTTGTTCTCTGTTTTTCACTGGTGTACATGACTTACTACCTTGGTAAGACAAACATACAAAAAAAAATGCTGTCCTAAAGAAATTTTATAAATCTTGTGTCTTTCCCTGGTCTTTCCTCCAGCTGCTGCTTCTCAACAACGTTCTCTTTTTTGTGGACCCTTCATGTTTTGTCGCGTTACCTGACTGTCCTGCTTAGCTCTTTTCTGGCCACTTAACACATTCCTTATTGCAGCTCTGTGTCCCTTTCTCTGTGAACTCGCATCTCTGATTACTCTCTTATCCTTTTTGTGTTCTGTTCTTCGACCTTACTGGTCTTCTGGGTGAGTAGTCAACTCCGAGCTCATTTCTGCTCTCACGTGGAGCAACTCACCTGTAAAATAAGAAAGCTGGGAGAAAGACCCCTGAGATCTTTCCTAGCTCAACAGCCTTCACTTCAAAAAGCCGAGGAAGCTGTTGAAATGGTGGCCCTTTCTTTAATCTAGGAGACAGGAAAGGAGAAGGCAAAATCAGTTGTGCTTTTGTCTGAAAGAGAAGTAGGAGTGTAATAATCACAGGAGTCAAAGAACCCAGCTCTTGTGAACCTTTGGCCAGTTTAGTCCAGTAAAATTAAGAATATGTCCAAACTGTGTTTGCTCTTATCTCACACAGCGGAGCAATGTTCAGCCACAAAAGACTTCAGGTATCAAGAGGTCAGTTACTCCTGTTTTCACATCCTGGTGTGGAAAAGCACTGCTTCCTTACAGATAAATTGCCACTAGGGATTACTCACCGAGTCTGTAAAATTGTAGAGAAAATCATGCAGGGCTCATTTCTTTCCTCCTGTATGAAGGTTTTATGAATGTGAGCTGGAGATAGCCTAGGGGCTGGCACAAGCTCATTATGAACACCACCTCTCTTCTCTGCTCAAGTGATATCATGTTGATAACTCAAAATTGCCCATAATGGGAGTCCTCACACATGGTTATTGGAAGATACTACAACTCAAGGCCTTCTTTCTTTCTCTCTCTTTTTTTTTTTTCCTCAGAAAGATATTTTTAAACACTTGTTGGTATACCACTGAGGTCAAGGTGGTGTAATTACTAAATGCCGGGTCACTTCCTCTTTCTTCTAGAAATGAAGGCATTTCCAGTCATTGCTTGGTATTCTCCAAAACAGCTAAAATGGATTGAGGGGAGAGAGGCAAGGTGGAGTTCCTTGGAAGTGTTTTAGCATCATTTTCCCATGAGAGGATTCCCAGTACTGACATAACAACTTCTCTAGTCAGGATGAGGTTGTCATGTGTGTAATTAAGCAGTATGGATTCTTTATGCTCATTTGAGTGTACAACCAAAAGGTTATGTGAGGAGATACTATTTTATAGTTGAAGGGACACTCATGGGGAATGGGCAGGTCACATTCCAACAGCAACCAACTCTGCCCTGTTCCAAAACTATTCTGCTCTTGGCTTGTATGTTCTCTCTTCCTTTCTGTCTGCTGTAATAGTGGGCTATTGCAGACTCCACAGCATTGATAGTTAAGGTGTTCAACCACTCCTGACAGATTATTTGCATGTTGCTTTAGAGTCCAGCGAACTATCACTTCAGTTAGGGAGGCAAAGTCTAAGTAGGCTTCAGTCCTACAGACACAAGGTGAGATGAGCTTGGACCACATCTCCTGGCACATGTGTCACACACAATATGCCCGAAGTGCTGCACAAAAATTATTTAATTTTCCAGTAGGTCCATCCTCAGTGATGATGTGGAGTTGGCAAACGGAGTCAGATGTACTTAGTTTTAGGCAGACTATTAGCTAAAAATGGCCTTTACATTTTAAAATGGCTTTAAAAAGAGCAAAACAAAAGTATTTTGTGGTGTGAAGATTTAGAAAGTTAGGGCTGGAGAGATGGCTCAGCATCTTGGGCGCTAGTCTGCAAAGCCTAATGACCCTGGTTCAATTCCTTCATAAATTACCCACAGAAAGCCAGATGTACAATGTGGTATATGCATCGAGTTCATTTGCAGTAGCCAGAGGCCCTGGTATACTCATTCTCTCTCCTCTCTCCCCTTCTCCCTCTCTCTCTGTGTATATCTCACTCTGCTTGCAAATAAATAAGTAGAAATAAAATTAAACAAAGATTTAGAAAGTCAAATATCAATGTTTTCTTAAATCCTCTTGATTACATGTTGTCTGTGGCTACTTTTTCAGAACAACAGATGAGTAGAGTAGTTGTGACAAGTGCTGTATGCCCCACAAAGACTAGATATTTACTATACAGTTCATTGTAGGAAAATTTTGGTGGCATCCAATCTATAAAATAAGGAAAATAAGGGCTAATTCCTTGATGCAACTTTCTAAGTAAGAAGTACTACTCTCAATTTTCTCACCAGTTCTTCACTCAAAGCAAAGTACACCAGTGTGCAGATTGAAGTACATTTAATTTTATTCCTTTTTTCTCTTCAGTGGAATATTTTGGAATGTCAGGCATTGTTGCTTTGGTCACTGTGGGACTAAATTTAGATTCTTTAAGCTTTAAACCCAGGATGGAGTTCATAATCACTAAGTAAGTTTCCTATTGTGCATTTGGTATCAAAGCCATAGTTAATGGTTAAGTGTTTTGTCTTCCTGAAGACTAGTAAAACTCCCCTTAAAAACATTTCTCTGTCTTTAAATGTTTAATTTCTCTGTTAGGTATATTTACAAGGAGTCAAAGGTACCTACAATTATTAGTGTTAATTCCTATTCTGAACAAAATATCAGAGGCTTGGAGACCATAGTGTCTTTTGTACATAACTCTCTGATAAAATTTTACTTTGATTTGTGGATTTATCTCAAATTTAGCTAAATAATGGTATCCTAATGTGGGAAGAGTTTGAAAAGAAGTCATAGAAAGTTCATTACCCAAAAAACTCTTACACACCCTTTTATTTGGGACTGCAAAATGTCATGTGGACATCTGTAGTCAAGGGAAAACCATTGTTGTCTTCTCAGAAGGTCTATGAGGTCTTCCCTAAGAAACTATGCTAAATTACAGAATTACTTCAGAGTTAGTGGATATCTAGTGAAAAAATGTTCTCATCAAATGAAAGCAGATTTTGAAATGAGAAAAATAAGCCTAAATCTTGACTTTTCCTGTGAAAATTTGTTTGATGTAAATAACTATCCTTTTTTTTTTTAATAATGCCCTTCCTACCTTTTTTTTTTTTTGGTGTTTAAAATGTCCTTTCTTTGGCAAAATACCAGTGGTAAAAGATGATACTTCTTTTGCTTGACAAAATTAGCACCTATAACAGTTGACTTTTGTGTATATGTGAATGAAGCTTGGGCATAATCAGTTCATAAAGCCTATACTTGACCTTGCAAATAAACTTGGACAGTACCTTGATATCATTAGTGCTGTCTACCAGCATCAATACTCACTATTTATTCTACTTACTCAATTGTTCATTCCTTCACTCATGCCACCAAGCTTTCCTTAATGTCTACTGTTTAGGTTTAGGGATATAGAAAATAAGCCACTTTAAAAAAGATATTCCCTATTAAATGACTTACATGCTTATATAAGAAACTAATAATAAGTATGAAAAGCTACGTATTGTGATCCTACTATATGCAAGGCATTTTTACTAAGCACTGGGGTTTGAAGTCTCCCCATTCATAGCCTTCCCGCCTAGGAGTGGATTGACTCAGGAGATAAGCATCACCTGCAGCCACACCATGTGCTTGGTTGGATCAGAGAGCATAGTTTATCTGAAGCTAAAATGAGATTTTCTAATGCTTCTTTCTGAGTGTAGATCTTGAGACCCAACTGTGAAGGGGCTAGGGGTGGAGCAGACCAGCTCACTCATGTGCTGTAAGCAAGCTCCAAAGAGAAGGAATCAAAAGAAGGCACGACTTGGAACCTGTGGAAGTCAGCAGTGGCCTTGATTCGTGCATTCTAGCACAGGGCCCCACAGAACACAGCCCTGCTGAGCCCTCAGCCTCATGCCGGAACTGTCCTGTTCCAGGGGTGAGGCAGGTGTGCCAATGTTTAGAAAGCCATCTGAGAGATGCTAATGTTCTCTGCTTAGCCATGGTGATGTAGGCAGTCAGCCCTGCAGCTCAGAAGGCAGGATTGCTTTTAACTAGAGAACTTTGGACGGAGAACGCAGGATTAGAGTTTTACAAGACTTCTAGGAAGTCAGGAGATCGGGAGAGACTTTCCAAGTAAGGGGAGGAGCATGTGCAAGTCAGAGTGGGAGAAGTGTGCCAGGCACTGGGGGATTCAAGCAGCTGTCACACTCAGTTAATCAGGGGTTTCTTTGTAGCATCCTCCGCTTTGGGCTTATCTGTGGCAGCTCCAACATCCAAGCTGTCAGCTAATCCCAGAGAGACTGACAAACCACCAACTTGAGGAGGTCTTCTTTTTTCTGCTTTATGCTTACTCTTCTGTTGGGAGAGGCAGCCCACAAGTTTTGGTGTGGTGAGGAGAATGAGCCGAGTGTCTTTAGAGCAACACAATACTTTTTCATGTTGACTATGACAATGGCGAAGAGTAGGGCCTCTATTGAGATGACAATGCTAGGTATAACGTAGATGCTTTTATCTGAAAAAGAAAATATTTTATAAGCTGCATTTTTTATAATGTCATTTCCTTTTTGTTCATTCTAGGTTCTTAATAATGTGTGTATCTGTATATGAATATTTGATATATGCTTTCTTTGGCATTGTGATTGGATGTGGAAATGTCAAATATTTTAGATTTCACTCCTTCGTTTTCACTGTCATCTTATATATAACAGTGAATATTGTAAGGTAATGATTATATTTTAAAGTTTCTTTTACTGAACTTGTATTGTTTTTTTTAAGAAAATATATATTTGTTTACAAGCAGAGAGAGAGAGAGAAAGATTATTGCATCAGTTCACTGCTACCTCCATTCCAGAGAAACACCACCACCATGTCTTTTCATCTACAAAGGAGGGACTGGGTAAACACAATAGGACTCAAGTGTGACAGTGATGAATAAATACAGGGCTTCTCCTCAGTAAATTTATAATCTAGTGGGAGGGATAAGATAAGTAGCCAAACAATTGTAACATGATGAAAATAAGCTTTATAATGGAGTCTTAGGTAATGTGGGGATCCACATTATGTTATGGGGTTCTGTGGGATGCCTATTCTGTGTCAGATTTACACACTCAAAGGAAATAGATTCTGAGAGGGAGAGTTGTGAGCAGAAGATTCAAGGGCAAGATTGGGTGGAAGGAGATGCCGACCATAGGGCAGTTTTGACCTGAGGCCTCAGTTGATCTGTGTGAGCTGTGGGGCTGAGACAGCTATTCTTCTTCTCTTCCTCCTCTCCCCCTTTTCAAATTTTCTTTATTGACGACCTCTATACATGTGAACAATGTCACCTGATTGTAATCTTCTCCCACCATCCTCCTTTGTTAGGTCTTCTGAGTTGTCTCACACTGCGACAAGAAGACCGGCTTTTGTGGACTTGCATCATGCAGGCCTTGGGAGGGGGGCATCTCTGGGTGGCTCAGGTTCCTGTGGCCCAGGGCAATGTGTAGTAAGGGGTAGAGCCAGAGAGCCCAGTTTAATCCTGAGTTTCTACTAGTCTGGAGATGGAGGAGATGTGGGCATTGAAGAGCATGACTAAGTGGAATACCACAAACTCTGCTATAAAGGGGGAGGTCCTCTTTCTCTAATATGCATCTCTTCACATCTGAACTTCCCTCTATCTGCCTCAAAGATGTTTTTAAACTTTAAAAAAATATTTTTATTTATTTATTTGAGAGAGAGAAATAAGGAGAGGGAGGGAGGGGGGAAGAAGAGAGAGAGAGAATGCACATCCAGGGCCTCTAGCCACTGCAAACAAACTCCAGATGCATCCATCACCTTGTGCATCTGGTTTATGTGGTTACTGGGGAGTCAAACCTGGGTACGTAGGCTTTGATGGCAACCACCTTAATCACTAAGCCATTTCTCCAGCCTCCCCCCTTTTTTTGGTTTTTCAAGGTAGGATCTCACTTTAGCTCAGGCTGACCTGGAATTCTCTATGTAGTCTCAGGGTGGCCTCGAACTCATGGTGATCCTCCAACCTCTGCCTCCTGAGTGCTGTGATTAAAGGCGTGCTCCACCATGCCTGGCCAGCCCCTTTTTTAACTTTTTTAATTGACAGCTGTCATAAATATAAACAATATACCATGATAGCACTAAGAATTTTTATAGTGGAATGCCAATATAAAGAAAGGGTCTTCTAAATAGCTCTGAAAGCCCACAATGAGATACCAGTCCAGAAAGCCAGGCTTTGCTAAAGAAGAGAATATGTTTCTAAGTTCTGGAGGGACTTTTATTCATACCAAGAGATAAGCTTAGTAGATTAAAGCGTTATGTTAAGATATGTATTTTTAAAATTTTAAGCCATACCATAGGTCATGAAGGATATGGCAAGTAGGAAGAGGAAGTAGACCCAATGCCGAAAAGAGATTAGAAGGGTTAAGATTAGGATGAGGGTGCCCTTCTTCCCCATCTTACTTATCTTATCTCATTTCTCCTCCCCTTCTATTTGGAACTTTGAGAAAACACAGCCTCACAGGGTGAGCATGGGCCAGAGTACAGTGAATTCCACTGAGTAGAAACGATGGGTTGGCATATGGAAGACAGAAAGCCTGACATGGTGCCTTGGATCCTTAATGCATGATATGAAAGGAATCTGGAAGCTTTTCCTCACGAAATTTCTGTGAGGAATTCAGAAGCTATTTGGTGAATTTTCCAGGCTATTGCAGTAAGATGTGCATTGCTGGTAAAAATCACCCAACTAAGAGAAGATTGTGGGAAAAGATTTATTTTGGCTTCCAGGCTCTAGGGGAAGCTCCACAATGGCAGGTTGAAAACGATGGCATGAGCAGAGGGTGGACATCACCCCCTGACCAACATAAGGTGGACCATAGCAACAGGAGAGTGTGCCAAACACTGGCAAGGGGAAACTGGCTATAACACCATAAGCCCCCCCCCCAACAATACACTCCCTCCAGGAAGTGTTAATTCCCAAATCCCCATGAGCTGGGAACCTAGCATTCAGAACACCTAAGTTTATGGGGGACACCTGAATCAAACCACCACACAGGGTGAGGGTGGGGGACCACAGTAATCCTGTGCTTGAGAGCTGCATGGGAAACATCTAACCCAGGATCAAATGGGGGTGACAGCAAGCCTGAGGGATGTGTAGCGCTAGCAGGGGAGACAGGCAACCTAGATGATCACATGTACGTGATGAGAAAAATTGATTAAGGATATTTTATTCATTGAGAAGTGTTGGGAACAGGGGACAAAGGCCAGACACAAATAGCTAAAGGCACTTAATAGCAAACTTTCTACAACCTTTCCTTGATTACATGAGTCTTGCTACTTTCTTCCTATACCCAGAAGCCATCTTGGGAAGGTAGGGCAGGGAGCAATGTCTTAGGACACAGAAAAAACTGCTTTATAGGGAACCTTGACTTGACTATCTGCACCAGCAAAACCAAGTTGAATCCAAGAAATTTTTTTGTTGCTGGGCATGGTGGTGCACACCTTAAGTCACAGCACTGGGAGGCTAAGGAAGGTAGATTGGAAAGTTCGTATTTCTTTCTCCCATGGGAACTCATGTGCAAGCCAAGATTAGCCATAAAGAAAGACACAGCTCTTGCCCATTGTTTGACACAGTTGTACAACCATTATCTCATTTTATCTTCATAATGACACTGACAGAAAAGAATTATCTCTGTTTTACAGATGAAGAAACTAGCTAAGAAAAGCTGAGTGTATTGTTTCAAGGTCAAATGAGCTATCAATGGTCAAAGACCTGGCTGGTCTTGTGGTTCCATTGCATAAGGAAAGACTTTCTTGGAGAGAGTCATTGTTGTATAAGCCCTCAAAATATGGATAGACCTTCTATCAGAGACTTACTGGGACATGAGAATAATTTAAGAGAGGATGAGTGTAGCAGTTACTCTTTCATTGCTCAGACAAAACATCCAACCAGAAGCAGCTTATGGAACTAAAATGCTTATTTCTGCCATGTTTCTAGAGAAGTTTCATCATGGCTGGGAAGGCATGGCAGGAGCAGAAAGCTGGGCATCATATCTCCTCCTATCAGCAGGGAGGAAACAGTGAGAGTGAGCCTATGAACATTCATTGGGGGTTGGACTAGTAAACCTCAAGGTTTGCCCCCAGTGATATACCTCCTCTAGCAGGACTCCATCTCCCAAAGGCTCAATCAGCTGGGGGTCAAATCTGAGGTTTAATCCCAAATGGAGGAGGCTATGGGAAACATTTTATATTCAAGCCACTACAGTGACACATGGGAAAGAGATAGGCAGGCATGCGTAGAATGATCATTGCTAATCATTATACATTAACATGGTTTTATCATATGTAATTATGATAATGTATCATAATTGAGTATTGAGTTCTGACCACATGCAAAGCATTACCCTAAGTCCTATAAACGAGCATTCCTTCATTTAAATGGGTCTTTAAAAAAAACATTTTATTTATTTATTTGAAAGAGAGAAAGAGGGAGGGAGAGAGAGAATGGGCGTGCCAGGGCATCCAGTCACTGCAGACGAGCTCCAAATGCATGCGCCCTTGTGCATCTGATTTACGTGGGTCCTAGAGAATCGAACCAGGATCCTTTGGCTTTGCAGGCAAATGCCTTAACCGCTGAGCCATCTCTCCAGCCCCTTAAATGGATCTTTACAATAACTCTTTGAGGCAAGTATAATAAATGTCTTCATTTCATAGGTGAAATGAAGGCATAGAAAAGTTAAAAAAATAGCTTAACTTTTCATATTAGTAAAAAGTATGCCTAAAATTTACCCAGCTAGTCTCATTTCAGAGTCTGCTATACTGACTCACAATGTTTTGGTGGTGGTGTTTTCTTTTGAAGTAGGGGCTACTCTGTAGCCCTGCCTGAACTCAAATTCATTATTCTCCTGCCTCAGCCTCCCAAATGCTAGTAGTACAGGCTTATGTCACAATACCTTACTTTGACTCATGTCTTTAATATTAGAAAATAACATAAATTGTTCTATTTTGGTTGAATTCAATGATACTTTATGGGGAGATTACTTAGTAAGGCCAAAGACTGGTAAGAGTCACTTTGCAAACCCTTGCATACGGAGCAGAAGAGTTTGTCAAGCTAATATACAGAAGACAGATGCTACTGTCTTATTTCTCAAGGATAGGAATTCTATAAATTTGCAGGTGTGGTGCCTTACTGAGAGAACAACTGATATATATATAACACAATATAATTTTTCATTTATTTGCATGTGAGTTTATATATGGGTACATAAGGTCTCTTGGGTTTTATGTGGGTGGTTGGGCACTTGAACCTGGGCCAGTAGGCTTTGAAAGCAAGCACCTCTGATTACTCAAACATTTCTTTAGCCCCACACATCTATTATCTCACTAAAGATAGATCCACCAAAGATAGACTCTAAATCTTGGCATAGGATTGTATAGAGAAATGACATAAAGACCCAGAAGAAACACATTGAAGTGATTTGTGTCACATTTAGTTCATGATTCTTATGGGAGCACAATAAAATTTTGGTTGTATTAAGTTTATTATTGTGTCCAGAATAATTTTACATTTTAGCTATTATCTACACATTCTTCAATTCCAGTTTTCCAGTTTTATGGCCTGTCAGGGCATGGATGATTTTGTCAACATTCTTTGAAGAACTGTCCCCGCAGAAATTTGCTGCCTAAGCACAAACAGTGCACAATAGTGTTAATGATAAGTCCTTATATCTGTATTGAATTCATAGCACTAATTTTCAAGACAAGTATTATGCACAAAAATTTGAATTATATCAATAAATTGCATTGTCTTCTCATTTCTGAAAGGTTTTATATGAAATTTAGTATTAAGTACATGGTTTTAACCATGAGTAACATTAATGTATAAAGTATCATTTATTTATTTTTAATGTTTTTCTGCCTACAGGTTGTTAACTATTATTTTAGTGAGCCCTATTTTGATGCACTCAAGTTATGAGTATAACTGGCAATGGGGAGTTGTCATTGCATGGACTGGAATTAGAGGAGTTTTTAGCTTGCTCTTGGCTCCAGAGATTTATAATTTTGCTGAACAAAAAATAGCTGCACCACATATGGTAGGAAAAAAATCAGAAGTTATTATTATTTTCATTTATTTGTTTTTACTTATTTTGTAGCACTCACACAACACCAATAACAAAGTTAAACACTTTCAAATTTGATTTTAAAGTGCATTTTTTTCAGTAGAAAATAAGTCAGAAAAAAAGTTCATTTATGTAGACAGTGGAGAGAGACCAATGATTATGCAGTGGTGTGGATAGGGGTATTACTAGAGTAGATTCCAATCCTGACTCCATTCATGGGCTGGGTGGCCTTGGGAAATTCTCCAGTTTGCTGACACCCAAGAAATGTTCAATAAATAATACTAAACACAGATGCGAATTTTCAATAGCTTCTAAGAAAGTGTGAAAAACTAGTACCCTCATTGAAAATATTCCAGTCCTTCTAGCTGTTAGAACAAAAACTGAATTCTTGTTAAGGGAAGAAAAATTTTATAAAATGTTCCATTAAGTATTTATGTCTTTAGGGTTCATTAAAAATTTCTGGCTGGACTAGAGCTGGGTGGCTCAGCTATTTTATTTTATTATTATTTTTAAACATTTTATTTATTTAATTGAGAGAGAGAGAGGGAGGGAGGGAGGGAAAGAGAGAGAGAGAGAGAGAGAGAGGAAGAGGCAGAGAGAAAGAGAGAATGGGCACATCAATGCCTTCAGCCACTGCAAACGAACTCCAGATGCATGCACTCCCTTGTGCATCTGGATTACATGGGTCTTGGGGAATCAAACCTGGGTCCTTAGACTTAGCAGGCAAATGCCTTAACCACTGAGCCATTTCCCCAGCCCTTATTTTATTATTTTGAGACAAATGTGGTTGCCTTTTTATTTGCACATGGCACCTCTCCAGACGCCACTACAGCTCATGCCTGTCCTGCAGGGCTTTGTGTAACATATTGAAAACATTGGTGGTAGGTGCACGTGCCTACCCTACTACAATAGCCATGACTGTTGTCTCAGGGGCTTCTCCCCATCCTGCAGGTTCCTCTGTCTTGCTGATATTGTGCAGTTGCTGTCAGATGCAGCACTTCTGGAAAGGTCTCTCTCAGTGTTCTTGTCTCAGAACTCAATATCTCTGTTTAAACTTCAGATGGAAAATTTAAATTTTTTTAATAAATTTAATAAAATAAAATTTACTGTTCAGTATCCCCTACACAGCCCTTGTGTACACACCTTACTTATCAGAGAAAGGGATTAAAAATATAGATTGACTCATACTTCATAATAGGAGAAAAATATGATGACATCAAAATAAAAGAGATATTTATTGAGAGGGAGAGGGGATATGATGGAGGGTGGATTTGTGAGGGGGAGAGTGGGGGGATTATCATGGTTTATTGTCTATAATTATGGAAGCTGTCAATTAAAAAGCTTAAAAAATGCACTGAGAAATAATTTTGTTGATGGTTAAATGAACAATGATCATTTTTGTAGTGCTTATTTGTTATTTTAATTCTAATTATTTGTATGTTTTATTTTTAGCTTATATTCTATATACTAACAACATCACTATTGACTATGGGAATAAATTCACATATGATGCTTCATTCAGCTAGAATATTAGGTAAAGTTTGTGTATTATTCAGAAATGAAATGGGGAGAAAATGCAAATAGGCTATTATTGAAGGGTCACATTTTCATTAACTTGTTATGAATAGATGCTTTATTAATTGGGATATTGGTTCATCCAATCTAACATAAATCAAGTGAACAGAAGCTAAAACAAGGAAAAATGTGCTTTTTCCCCCTCCACCATAAAGTCCAGGAGGGTGGGATTGCTCTGCTACGCCAGCTTGTCCAGAGGCCCAGGAGCTTTTCGTTGTTCCTGCCTAGGGTGTTTCTTGTGCCTGCAGAGTCACGACTGCTCATTATCCCATGTGTACAATCTGACAAACTAGCAAGAAGAAATTGAGCTGGGTGTGTGTGTGTAGGGCGGACATTAAGCAGTTTTATTTTAAGAGCATAATCCAGAATCAGTCAGTCAGTCTGTCTGCCTAGCTTTCCTCCCTTCCTTCCTCCCTCCCTCCCTTCCTTTCTTCTTCCTTCCTTCCCTCCCTCTTCCTCCTCCTCCTCTTCTTCCCTCCCTCCGTCCCCCTCCTCCTCCTCTTCTTCTCTCCCTCCCTCCCTCATTTGCTTCCTTCCTTCCCACATTCCATTGGCCAAATTGGCCAAAACTTAGATACATGAATGACTGAACTGAAAATGTACTCTGTTAAAAGACAGAAGTTCTATTGATGAAGGAGCAAATGGATATTAGGAAAGACACATCCCAAGCTCTGCTATAGTTTCCTATTTAAGACATGTCCCAAACTCTGCTATAGTTTCCTATTTCTAAAAGGAATTTGAGTGTGATGATAAACACACATCTAGAAAATCACAAATGGGAAAATATAGCAAAACTTAAAAGAAATTTGTAATAAAATTCATACATGAAGTAAAATCACAGTAGATGCATTCCATAAAGAAATCCAAAATAAGATGATTGTAGCAGCAGAGTCAGAAAGAGAGGACTGCGGGGGTGGGGGGGGGTTGGATACTCAGTTAAGGTCTTTTCTTTTTTTAAAAAATATATTTATTTATTTGAGGGAGAGAGAGAGAGAGAGAGAGAGAGAGAGAGAGAGAGAGAATGGGTGCTCCAGAGTCTCTAGCCACTGCAAACTAACTCCAGACACGTGCACATGTGTCACCTTGTGCATCCAGCTTACTTCGGTCCTGGGGAATTGAACCTGGGTCCTTAGACTTCTCAGGCAAGCGCCTTAACTGCTAAGCCATATCTCTCCAGCGTCCCTTTGCTTTTCTTTCCCACAGGTTTGTGTGCCATTTCCCTCCCAAGACAAATGGCCATGCAAAATGCCATTCAGCACATCAACAGATAATACGGAACACAATAAATTTATCTAAGACAGAAAAAATTTTGACAAATGTTAATTGGAATATTGTAGAAGAAAAGGCAAAGATCGAATACAATCCTGTGAGTTGACCTAGCAAAATGGCAGTCTTCATTTCCCTCTTTTGGTCTGTCTGTCTTGCCCTAGTCATTATTGAAAACCTGACTCTGCATAACCCCAGGGTGAATACCAGCAATCCCACTGAGGAGGGTCCTCAGCAGAATGGGGGAAGGGAGGAGGGAAGTGATGGTAGCAATACATGATGTATCCAAATAAAGTTTCTATTTAATTGAAAAAAAAAACCAAAAACAACCTGATTCTGCTAACTAAATGTTGGGAAATGGAAAGTGTGGTGGCACACACCTTTAGTCCCAGAATTCGGAAGGCAGAGGTAGGAGGCTCACTTAATTCAAGGCCAGCCTGGGGCTATAGAGTCAGTACCAGGTCAGCCTGGGCTAGAATGAGACCCTGCTTTGAAAAACAAACAAATAAAATAAAATCTTGGGAAACGGAGGGAGATAATTACTAGCTCTGCTATCCTGACAAGATGATTTCTCTGAAGTCTGTCAGAGAAAGTCTTAGGTGATCAGCCTTCATATCGAATATCAGGAGAATGCATCTATGTACAAAATGTTTGGCTGAGTCCCAATCAATGACTTCTGCCAAGATGAGGCTTCCAGCAGGTTTAGATACAGAGAATCTCTCCCCGTGTAAGTATTAGGAAAAGCAGAAAATATAGGCTGAGGCAGACGGCAGCAGAGCATAGACAGGTTTGGAGAAGAATTTGGCTTCTAAATCTCTCCAGAGAGGAAGATTTCTTTCACCACAACTGAAAATCATAGTCTTCTGTGCAAAAACATTAACCCAAGCATATGTAGACCATTCTTTTAGCAATTCTGATTAGAGGTTTTAGAATCTTTGTTGAGTATAGCATTTTCTACCTCCTGACCATTTTCACTTAGCTTTTTAAACTTTCTCTCTTTATGTTTTAAAAACAGACCGAGTTTGTGAAGTTTTCCCATGTCTCACATGATAAAGACAAGTCAGCAACAGATGAAGTTTTGATAGAAGAAGCCAGATTGCATGTGGCTATAATACAGATGGTCGGTATTGTTTAAGTACCTGTCTTCAAGAGTAGTTTTCTTATAATGCCTTTGATCCTTACATGTGGGTTTCAAGGGACTAGACAAAAACCTTTTTGCTTCCTGATAGCCTATTGTCTGTTAAAATTAATATTCAAACTATTAAACAAAACAAAAACAAAATCCTTTTCTAGCTATAAAGTCAAATCACAAGCCTTATTATCTTGTTTCTAATGCTAACGAATTTTAGCTGTCACTTTGTAGGTTCTTAGCATAATGATTGCTGCCATTCACATAGATAGCTAAACTTCCGCTAGAGCTGAAAGTTTTGTCGTTTTTTGAGATTGGGCTTGCTATACAGCCCAGGCTGGTCTTAAACTCATGATTCTCCTGCTTTAACTCCCCAGATGCTGGGATTACAGGTATGCACATCACATCTGGATGAAGTTCCTTTTATGTGAGATACTCTCCAGTGTTTATGTAACTCTTGGAAATGCAGTAATTTAGAAAATATTCTGCAGCACTTGGGAGGCAGAGGTAGGAGGATCACTGTGAGTTCGAGGCCACCCTGAGACTACATAGTGAATTCCAGGTCAGCCTGGGCTAGAGTGAAACCCTACCTCAAAAAACCACACACACCAAAATTTCTCTTAAAATATTTAATACTGATAATTTGCATGTTCTTACACAAACATTAGACAATTATTTGGTAAGACTCAAATTTAAATCCACATATGAGGTTATACATTTAAATGATGGATATATTCTAAGAGGATTTTTTTTTTTTTTGTTTTTCAAGGTAGGGTCTCACTGCAGCTAAGGCTGACCTGGAATCTCAGGTGGCCTCGAACTCACAGCGATCCTCCTACCTCTGCCTTCCAAGGGCTGGGATTAAAGGTGTGTGCCACCAGACCCGGCTCCTAATAGGAAAATTTTTATTCAATATGACAAGTATATAACCTACTCATTATGCTGAATCCTTTTTTTTTTTTTGCTTTGTTTTAAAAGCTCAGTTGTTATGAAGAATTCCTAACGCAGGTTAAAGCAGAAATGATAATGTACTAAATCCCTGTGTTCCTGTCACCCGGACTTGAAAACCATTCACACATGCCTGTCCTGCCCCATCCTAGATGTCAGATCACTTCATTTGTAAATATGTTAATATGTGTCTCTAAACTTCAGCCTGTAAAAACAGTAAAATATTGATAGCCTACCAAAATTAGTAATCAACAATATCAGATATTGAATTGATAACATTTTCAACTGTTTTATAAGCATGAAAACTTTTTTGAAAAATATTTTATTTTTTTATTTATTTGCAAGCATAGAGAGAGAAAGAGAGAGACAGAGAATGGGTGCACCAGGGCCTCTAGCCATTGCAAATGATCTCCAGATGCATGTGTCACTTTGTGCATCTGGCTTTACATGGGTACTGGAGAATCAAACCCAGTCTATGCAGGCAAGCTCCTTAACCACTGAGCAATCTTTCTAGCCCCAAGTAAGAATTGTTTTTTTTTTTTTTTTTTTTGAGGTAGGGTCTTGCTCTACCAGGCTGACCTGAATTCACTATGTAGTCTCAGGTTGGCCAAACTCACAGTGATCCTCCTAAAAATTTTAATTTTTAAGTTTATATTTTCATATTGCATTGTTATACAATTCACACATTATAATGAACTGATATCTACCTTAATATTGTTTTACTGTATATATTCCTCCTTTTATGTTTATTTCTGGTTAAGAATATATTTTTTCCTAATACAAAGTTTATTTTCATTCTTTTCAACATTTCTACACTTAATTTAAAATGATGTGTGTCCAATAACTTGTGAAAATATCATATTTTAAAATATTCTGAGTTTGGTTGTCATAAGAAGCCCTGACGAATGAGCATCTGAAGAATGAGAGTCCACACAGAAGGAACCTGAGACACACAGCCACAAGCCAGTTCCTACCTGCCACACTGGCTACAAGGCCATGCCAATTCAAAGGGTGGGGCAGTAGACTCAGCTTTTTATTTTTCTTTGAGACAGAGTCTTACACAGCTCAGGCTGGCCTAGAACTCCTGTCATAATCTCCCAAGTGCTGGGATTACAGGCATGAGCCACCATGCCCTGCTTCAGTTCAACCACTATGGTAATAGGGGCAAAGAATTTGTGTTCATATTTAATATACCAGTTTGCCCACTGATCACAAATTCTTTCTATGCCTCCTACATGCAGAACAGATTTGCCCTTTTCCAAGACCCACAAAAGCTTCAGCCTGTTATGACACCAGACTTAAAGTCCAGTGTCTCACAGTGCACATGTAGTCCAGCTGAGAGACTCCTTGGTTGCATTGCTTTATAAATATGAAAGAAGTCTCTCTCTCTGTCTCTCTTTTTTTGCAGTAGGATCTTGCTCTAGCTCAGGCTGACCTGGAATTCACTATATAGTCTTGGGGTGGCCTTGAAGTCACAGAGATCCTCCTACCTCTGCCTTCCAAGTGCTGGGATTAAAGACATATGCCACCATGCCTGGCCTGACTTCCCTTAATGTAAAAGCTTTCTAAGGTGGAAAGACCGTTTGCCCCCTACAAACCCAGTGCTCAGTGATGAGCAACAGACAATTTTGTACAAGAGGAGGAAGGGAAACCATGTGAAGTCACTGGGCCATGACAACTATGAAATCCAGCTGGGCATATACAACAGTTTTTCCCATTCATTCCATTTCTGTGGGAACAACCCACACTAGTAGCTGAGTGCCTTTCTCTATCTGATTTCTGCCAGTAGTAAATTGGGAGGCTTATATTAATTTAGAACTATCTCTGTGCCTTTAGAACAATGTGGTGCATGCAATTTGTGTGTTTTCAATGAATCTTATTATAACCCACTTATATATATATATATATACTTAAATAGGCCATATGAGAAGACTTTTAGTCTTATTGACAGGGAAGACTAAACACTGCTTTGAATTGTTATTACACACATCCTGAAGTAGATTTTGAAGCAGAAGCTCCATTTTATTGGCAGCAGTTAGAATTTGATCTTTATGCCTAGGTCCTTTACCAGCTGGAGAACTTAAAGAAACAGGTTTAGTTTTCAAGTTGATAAACCATGCCCACTTTCTATAATTTTTTTTGCTTGTGACTGAATTGTCTCTTTTCTTTCTTTCTTTCTTTCTTTCTTTTGAGGTAGGGTCTCACTCTAGTTCAGGCTGACCTGGAATTCACTGTGTACTCTCAGGGTGGCCTTGAACTCATGGTGATCCTCCTACCTCTGCCTCCCAAGTACTGGGATTAAAGGTCTGTGCCACCACGCCTAGCTGAATTGTTTCTCTTTGGTTTATCGTATTATGAGCTAAAAGAGAAATAATTATCATATTCCTAAAATGTCAGAAATCTAGAAACTCTCTTAGTTGATCCATTAATTCATTGTGTGTATTTTCTGCTTTCTAAGTTGCCTTAGGTGACAACTGTCCTGATCATGCTGATTTTTATAAGTTTTATTTATTTTTTATTTTTATGAGAGAGAGAGAATCAGCACACCAGGGCCTCCAGCCACTGCAATTGAACTCCAGATGTGTGCACCACCTCATGCACATGTACAACCTTGTGTGCCTGTGTCTCCTTGTGTGTCTTGCATGTGTGGGATCTCGAGAGTTGAATGTGGGTCCTTAGGCTTCACAGGCAAGCACCTTAAGTGCTAAACCATCTCTCCAGCCCAAAAGTCTTTTTAAATATTTTATTTATTTGCAAGAAGGGAGATAGAGATGAGAGAGAGAGAGAGAGAGAGAGAATGGGTGCACCAGGGCTTCCACCCACGCTAAAGGAACTCCAGACGCATGCGCTGCTCTGTGCATCTGGCTTACATGGCTCTTGGGGAATTGAACTCAGGTCATTAGGCTTGGCACTAAGTGCCTTAACCGCTGAGCCATTTCTCCAGCCCCGTGCTGACTTTTATGGCACACTTGCCTCCCTCCAGCCTCCCACTGCTCTTCTGGCTCCCACTCAGAGCCTTCTCGCTGTCCTCCTGGCTGCTGCCTACCACCCACTCCCAAAGCTAACGCTACATGATTTAGGTTTTTTTTTTAAATGTATTTTATTTTTATTTATTTGAGAGACACACAGAGAGAGAGAATATGAGGTAAAGAGAATAGGTGTGCCATGGCCTCCAGCCACTGCAAACGAACTCCAGATGAATGCGCCCCCCTGTGCATCTGGCTTATGTGGGTCCTGGGTAATTGAACTGAGGTCCTTTGGCCTTTCAGGCAAATGCCTTAACCACTAAGCCATCTCTCCAGCCCATGGTTTAGATTCTTGTTCCACGATTGGTATTGATTTCTGTTTTAGTTGGCTTTTCCAGGGTAACACCTCATTCTGAAATTTAAGGGCTTGAAGCAACAATGGCTTCTTATTTCTTGTGGTTTGGTGGGCTTGTAAATTGGAATGATTTTGTTATTGACCTTGCCTGGGCTCATTAAAATCTGAAGTCATCTTTTAAAAAATATTTTATTTATTTGAGAGAAAGAGAGTGGAAAAGGCAGAGAGAAAGACAGAATGGATGTGCCAGGGCCTCTAGCCACTGAAAATGAATGCCAGATGCATGTGGCCCCTTGTGCATCTGGCTTACGTGGGTCCTGGGAAATGGAACAAGGGTCGGTAGGCTTCTCAGGCAAACACCTTAACCACTAAGCCATATCCCCAGCCCCTGAAGTCATCTTTTGATTTGCTTGTTGTGTATGTGGTATAGTGTGTGTGTGTGTGTGTGTGTGTGTGTGTGTGGCATATGCAGGTGTGTGTGCAGATGGGCACGTGTGTGGAGGCCAGAGGAGGATGATCTATCCTCTTCTTTTGCACTTTCCCCTTTTGCACTCACTCTCTGAGACAGCCTCTCACCGAGCCTGGAGCTCACTCTTTTTTTCTGTTAGATTGGCTGATCTGTGACCCTCAGCAAACTCCAGCTATCCTCCTGGCTCTGCCCCACTCAGGGCTGGGGTTAAAGACGTGCCTGGCCATGCCTGGCTTTTTTTTATTTTCTCAATTTTCATTAATATTTTCCATGATTATAAAAAATATCCCATGGCAGTACCCTCCCCCCCACTTTCCCCTTTGAAATTCCATTCTCCATCATATCCCCTCCCCATCTCAATCTTTCTACTTACATATATACAATACCAACCTAATAAATGCCCTCCTCCCTTCCTTTCTCTTCCCTTTCTATCTCCTTTTTTAACTTCCTGGCCTCTGCTACTGAGTTTTTTCCTTCTCGCACAGAAGCCCAATCATCTGTAGCTAGGATCCACATATGAGGGAGAACATGTGGCACTTGACTTTCTGGGCCTGGGTTACCTCACTTAGTATAATCCTTTCCAGATCCATCCACTTTTCTGCAAATTTCATAACTTCATTTTTCTTTACCGATGCCCGGCTTTTGATGTGGGTGCCAAGCACAGCAAGTGCTCTTACCCTACTGAGCCATCTCCCTGTCACAGCTCTGATCTCTAGTCAAGTGGAGATTGCAAGAGCAGACTTAAGGACCTTTCTGCTTTTTGCTTTCAGGACCCAGTTACCCCAAACTACCTAACAAAGCCACCTGACTCCTTCTCATTCCCAGGCCATTAAAGTCATCCTATAGTTAACTGGCATTGGAAGACACAGGATGTCCTCAGCCACAGGTTTGTCAGTTAATGGTAGTTGTTGCACCCCATTCACACGGCCTGTTCTCCTCCAGTAGGTGGGACTGGGTTCCTTTGCAGCATGGTGGTCTCTGAACCCTAAAAGTGTGAGAGGGGATGGAGCTTGAGAGATGGTTCAGTGGTTAAAGGCACTGACTTGCAAAGCCTGATGGCCTAGATTTGATTTCCCAGGACCCACATAAAGCTAGACGCACAAAGTGGTGCATGTGTCTGGAGTTTATTTGCACTGTGCCCCTACTCACTTTCTTTCTATCTGTCTCTTTTTCTGTCTCTCGCACTATTAAATAAATAAAATCTTTAAAAAGTAAGAGCATGAGAGGGGAAATTGCAAGGTTTCTTAAGTCCTAGTCTCTAGTACTTGAGTAATATCATGTTTATTCCCATCCATTTGTTTATTTATTTATTTGAGAGTGAGAAAGAGGCAGACAGGGAGAGAGAGGAGAGAGAGATAATGGGCATGCTAGGGCTTCTAGTCACTGCAAATGAATTCCAGATGGGTGTGTCACCTTGTGCATCTGGCTTTATGTGGGAACTGGGGAATCGAGCCTGGGTTATTTTTGGTTTTGCCAGAAAGTGCCTTAACTTCTAAGCTATCTCTCTAGCCCTATTCTCATCCTTTTAGTTACAGCAAATCACAAATGAGTGGAGAAGCAGATTCTGTCTCCTTTATTTTAGAGAGAGAAAGAGAGAGAGAGAGAGAGTTGGCACGCCAGGGCCTCAGCCACTAAAATCAAACGCCAGATGCTTGCGCCACCTAGTGGGCATTGTGACCTTGCACTTGCCTCAGCTGGCTTACATGGGACCTGGAGAGTGGAACGTGGGTCCTTAGGGATCTGGAGAGTCGAACATAGGTCCTTAGGCTTCGCAGACAAGTTTCTTAACTGCTAAGCCATCTCTCCAGCTCAGATTCCACCTCTTGATAGAGAAGCACTAATACCTGAGAGGCATGATACATGGTGGCATTGCTATAGTGATCTACCACATTTAGTTTATTTAAGCATCCATTCCGTAAGAGTGGCTCACTTCCAATTTTCTTTGAGTGACTTTCCTAAGAAGCATCTTTTACTATAGCATTGTTTCTGCTTTTGTGACTCTCTTCTACATTCCCCTTTTTCTTTTTATCCTCTTAACACTGAAGTTTCTCAGGGTAGTTCACTCTGTCCATTGTTCTTAGATTATAGCCTTGATTTTTTTCTCAAATATATTCATTATTTTAATGTTTATGAATAGTATTCAAATCTATAATCTTTTTTCCAAACTTCTCACCTCTAGCTCTTAATATGCGTGAATCCTGCTGAAGCTAGCTATGTTCTCCTGAGTCTTCTAGTGGTACTTCAGATCCACTGCGAACTCATCCTAAGCCTGTTGTCATTTTCCTAGTCTCAGTGAATGGTGGGGAGGGAGGCAATTCCTCTGTGTCATCTGGGGTCAGTCCTGCCCCTATCCCCCTCACCAAGCTCTGTCAGCCTTCCCATTTACATATTTGTTAAATACGCCCCTTTCTATCCTTGGGCCATCATCATCTCTCGCTTGGATAACAATCTTCAACTTGTATTTCTGCTTTCAGCATTCCTAGTCTCAAGTTCAGTGATTTACTAAAAGCCAACAGTGACTATATCATCTTCCTGCTTGATATCCTACATGTGCCAGAGGTGGTGGCCCATCCCTATAATTCAAATGCTTGGGAGGCTAAGGTGAGAGGATTACGAATTTTATTGAGGCTAATCAGGGTTACATAGCAAACCCCTGTCACAGGGAGACAGACAAACAGACAGACCCTTGCATGACTTCTCAGTGACTATTTTCCAAAGTGAATTCCAAGAATGCTTGCTCCATCAGATGTTCATAGGTTCTGTATAGGAAAAATTTATCCATTGTCAAATTAGCTTGGAAATCCTGGTTTAAAGCAAAGTAAAAGAGGTTTTGTTTTTAATGAAATTTCTGGTAGAACTCCTTAGGATTTCTAAGATTTGATGTATATTTGGATTCTCCAAGAGGAAATAGTGAATGTGACATTTCTTTCTCTTCTTCCCCCCTTTCCCTTTTCCTCATGTAATTAAAAAATATTTTGGGGCTGGAAGGATGGCTTAGTGGTTAAGGCATTTGCCTGTAAAGACAAAGGACCCAGGTTTGATTCCCCAGGACCCACATTAGCCAGATACACAAGGGGGTGCACGCATCTGGAGTTCATTTGCAGTGGCTGGAGGCTCTGGTGCATCCATTCCTTTCTCTCTCTCTTCCTCTTTGTCTGTCAAGTAAATAAATAATAAAATATTTAAAAATACTTTTATCTATTTGCAGAGAGAGATAGAGAGGAGACAGACACACACGTGCACAAACACACACATACACACACATAGTAAGAGAGAGAGAGAATGGGCATGCCAGGGCCACAGCAAATGGACTTCAGATGAATGTGCCACTGTGCATCTGGCTTTATGTGGGTACTGGGGAATCAAGCCCAGGTTTTTAGGCTTCGCAGGCAAGACCCTTCACCACTGAACCATCTCTCTAGCTCACTTTTTCTTTTTAAAAATGAAGGGATTATTTATTTAGTTAATTAATGTCACATTTTTGCATGTTTTATGAGGGACCATATGATGTTTCTATGCATGTGTAATCAGGTAATGGTTACTCAGGCTAAACATAGGTGTCCCCTCAAATATTTGTCATTTCTTTGTGGTGAAAATATTCAAAATATTTTCTTCCAGGCATTAAAAATATATATACACTGTACAGTTCTTCAGGAATTGGAGAGCAAGGAGTATCATATAGGGTGTGCATGTCAGACTGTAAGGAAAGGTTGCCTGTAGGAGTAAGCCTTAGCACAACAAACAGTCTTTCTGAATCTGCCTCCTGCTCATTTGTCTGACTGATCCTCTGCTCCGCAAGTCCTTTATGATACTCAACCAAACTATTTCTCATCTCGGGGCATGCACTGAAAATGCTCCTGTGTACCTCTGCTTGCCTCTTTCCCTGATCTCATTTGGCCACTTCATTCTTTATCTGGCATTATGTCCTCCTTAAAATACAATTGAGGGATCAAGTTCTCCAAGGACTTCTCTTTGAGCCCATCTCCACATTGTTTGGTCAATGGCTTGTACTAATTTTATCTTCTTACATCTCTACCCTGTTTTATACATGTCTAACTTTCTCCCTCTGACAGTAGCCTATGCATTCCTTGAAGCCTTGAATTATACCTCAACTACCCTTTGATGGGGTTTGGAACAGAATTGCATTGAATAAATGTTTAAAGGATAAATGATTCAGCAGATATTTCATCCTATTAGCAAATCATAATTTTCTTGAACCAGGTCTACTTCCAGGCTGTATATACTTTAATAATTACATGTATGGATAAGGCCTAAACATCTGGGGCATACTTGTCTAGAAGCTAAGAACATTTGTTTCTATTACAATATTCATGTCTATACTTGAATAAAAATGAATATTCAGTAGATACTCAAATTAAATAAAAATTATTTCCTACTATGGATTTTTTGTAATGGCATATTTTCACATATACCCATTCTCAAATATCCACAGGACTATTGGATCTTCCCTTTCCCCCACCATAGACTCCCAAATCTGCGGATGTTCTTAATTTACATAAAATGGCATACTTATTGCTTATAACCTACCTATGCATGTCTTTCTGCTAAAGGCTACAGATTTACATGATCTGAAGAGAAATCAGAGTCTTGCATGTCTATCTGTATACTTTAATGCATAGATTATTCATAATACTTAGTAGATTCAAACGCCATGTAAATAGTTCTCATATAGTATTATTTGGGGAATAATGATAATAAAAATGTTCATGTATGTTTTATACAAATATAATTATTTTCTGGAAGATTTTCAATTTGTGGATGAGTGAATTCATAGATGCAGAACCCATGGCCAAATGTATGGTTCAGTAAGAATAGCATGAATTATAGAAGGATTAAGAAGAGTACATTACATTTATATTTTGTTTCTGTTTCTATTGTTGTGAGACAGGGTTTTACTCCATAGCCCAGGCTGTCCTGGAACTCACTATGTAGCCCAGGATGGCCTTGAACTGATGGCAATTCTCTTGTCTCCCAAGTGTTGGGATTACAGGTGTGAGCCAATGATCCTTGTCATTACATTTATGTTTTGATCCTTTATAATTTTTATTTAAAATTGTATATTTTAGAGCAGCTTTGAAAAACAGTGTAATGATGGCATCCTTGCAGTAGATGCAGCTCGGATATTAATTGGTGCAACCAAAAGCTATTGTCCCATCCATGGAAAGTAAGTGTAATACTTCTTTATTATTTTATTTTGGTGCTGAAACCCACGAACGGACACGATCCTTCTTTAATTAATCTTTCCAAAATTGAATGGATATGTGAAATAAAGTGAGGAGTAAGTGTTCAGATTAACCAATCATCTCTGCTATCTATATCCATCTCAGTCCATTTGTCCATCCATTCATTTTTTGTTTTCTTCCCTTGTTTCCTCCCTTCTTCCCTCCCTCCCTCCTCAGGGCCTTGAACATGTTGAGCAAGCTCTCAATCACTACCCTCCTCCCTCTCTCTCTTTGCCCAGCAGTTTTATAACCTTGCTAACAGCTCAGATTAGATAAGTGATAAGGGGGAATCCATGAATGAGAACCTATGCAACTTCAATTACATTTATTATTATTTTGCCTTTACATCACTAAATTACAGGAGAAGGAATAGGAGCCTCTATCCTGTTCTTAGACTGGTCTCTAAGGATGGAACAAAGTATGGCAAAATTGGCCCAAGTGATGACTTTAAAAAAATATATTTTTAATATTTATTTACTTACTTACTAACTTACTTCTCATGCACAAGAAGCAAATAAATAAATATATATTAAAATAGTAATTTTTTTTTGCAGAAGGCATTGAACTTCAGGCTTTAATAAAAGCATTTTTTTTTTTTTGAGGTAAGGTCTCACTCTAATCCAGGCTGACCTGGAACTCACTATGTAGTCTCAGGGTGACCTTGAACTCATGGCGATCCTCCTAACTCTGCCTCCCGAGTGCTGGGATTAAAGGTGTGCGCCACTACGCCTGGCACAAATAAAAGCATATTTTTAAAGTCATCACTTGGGCCAGTTTTGCCAAGTGAAATTATACACATAAGAAGTAATAAGTAAGTAAATGTATGTGTATGGGTACACCAGAATCTCTTGCCACTGCAAATAAATGTTAGATTATATTTACAAAATTTTATTTTTTATTTAGCTTAAAATGCCATTTTATTTTTCATTTGAATCAAGTTCTTTTAAAAAAGATTTATTTAAGACAGAGAGAAAGAAAGAGGCAGATAAAGGGAGAGAATGGGTGTGCCAGGGCCTCTAGCCATTGCAAACGAACTCCAGAAGCACGTGCCACCTTGTACATCTGGCTTATGTGGGTCCTGGGGAATTGAACCTGGATCCTTTGGCTTTGCAGGCAAGCACCTTAACTGCTAAGCAATCTCTCCAGCCCTGCATCAAGTTCTTTCTGTAATATTTTTTTTTTTTTTTTGAGGTAAGGTCTCATTCTAGCCCAGGCTGACCTGGAATTCACTGTAATCTCAGGCTGGCCTTGAACTCACACCGATCCTCCTACCTCTGCCTCCCAAGTGCTGGGATTAAAGGCGTGCACCACCACACCTGGCTTCTTTTGCAAAATTTTTATTAAGAACTTTAAAAAAAATATTTTTGCTTATTTATTTGCAAGCAGAGAGACAGAGAGAAGAAAGACAAACAGAGAAAATAGGCATGCTAGGGCCCAGTCACTGCAAATGAACTCCAGATGCATGTGCCACTTTGTACATCTGGTTTTATGTGCGAACCTGGGAATCAAACTTGGGTCATTAGACTTTGCCGGCAAGTGCCTTCTCTCCAGCCCAAGAACTTTAATATATGAACCTGCGGCAAGTTGGTCATATTCTCGTTAGGTTATCCTATTCTGCTCCCTCTCCCCCTACCCCATTTCCCTGAGGGATGTCTTTGGTGAAGTATCACTGAGGGGTCATGAATGCACCGGCCCTTTCCTGTGCGGAGGACAATGCCTCACTGTTTGCCTTCCCTGTGGCTTTTATATTCTTTTCATCCCCTCTTCCACAGTGATGAATGCCAGATTCTTGTACCACTTTTTACAGCTGGTTTTACTTGGAAGCTGGGGAACTGAACCTGGCCTGGCAGGCTTTGTAAGCAAGCACCTTTAGCCACGGAGCCATCTCATCAGCTCTGCCAAGTGATGGGTTTGATAGATGTAATGCAATCTGGTGGGGAAAAAAATCTCAGTGTTTTAGACGTGGATCAATATCGGGTCACCATCCTGGCAAACGTTACTTAGTTGATGATCTAAGGCAAAGCTGTGAGACAGTGGAAGGGAATGCCAGCTGGGTGGTGGTTAACATTTCAACCACCTGGTATGCTCTTTAGGAGAACTGTATGTCTCTAAGACTAATTTGGGAAAGTTAGGGCCCTTGTGCCTTTGGGGCTGGACAATATGTTACATAAGGAAGCTTGGTTTCAGAGCTCCAAAGGGCTAATCTAGAAATGGTTTAGAAAAGTGTCAGGCTAAAAATGTTACTGTGATATGACCACGGTGGATAGGTGGATGGATGCATAGGCATTGGGCTAAGACCATGTTTAGTAACTGGTCCATATTAAATTTATACTTAATACACTGTCCTCTTATATTGCATAAAAATGAGGCACTTTTATTACAACACCTATGTGTATTTTTCTTTAGATTCATGAGTATTTCTGATGTTTCAACTTATGTAAGAGCTAGAAGTTGGATTATAAAGTTTAAAGCCATATTGACTTTCTTGGAATATCATAGAGAAGATGCATTATATATTTCACCTAGGTAAGTATGACCTTTTATAATAATATACTTGAAAATATTACCCTTTCTACATTTTTTTTCAAGGTAGGGTCTCACTGTAGTCCGGGCTGACCTGGAAATCACTATGTAGTCTCAGGGTGGCCTTGAACTCAGAGCAATCTTCCTACCTCTGCCTCCCAAGTGCTGGAATTAAAGGCATGTGCCACCACGCCCAGCTAACCTATCTACATTTTGAGAGTGTATTACCTTGATTTTCTTTATTAGAATGAAACTAATGTGGTAGACTTACTGATTGGTGAAAGAACAGAATAATGACTTCTACCATTGTGTTTTAGTAGCTTCATTGACACCCCCATTAAAGAAAAGGATGGCATTTTAGAATCATTTAATGTACTTGGTTGCTTGTAATATCCACCTAGGTATAGCACAGAATAAAGATGAGAAATATCTAATTAGTAGATGTTAAGCTTTATGTAAAAATCCCAAAAGTGCCTTTTCCACTTAATAAATAAATTAAATATTAAAAACCCCTGGTATCTGTGGAGATGGCTTAGCAGTTGATATGTATTCAAGAGTATTAGTTACTTTTCTTGTTTTTGTGATGAAGTTCTTGACAGAAAGTAACTTAAGGGAAGAAGTGCTATTTTGGTTTATAGTTTGAGAGGGTCCAGTCCGCTGTAGCAGGAAGGCATGGTGGTGGAAGTATAAGGCTTTCTTAGACCTAATTTATTTGAGAGCAAGAGAGTGAAAAAACAAGAGAGAGTGAAAGAGTGAGCAAGCAAGTCCATAAGAGATCCAGCGAAAGGGAGTATGAGCATTCCATGACTTATTGCAAAGAACTCCACATATATGCGCTGGTTTGTGCATCTGCCTTTAAATGGGTATTGGGGAATTGAATCTGGATGAGCAGGCTTTGTAAGTGTCTTTATCCACTGAGACACCTCTCCAGCCCCCTTGCAATTCTTGAATATGGTAGTTTTCATTTTATATTCTAAAGAATGCTAATGTATAACCCATTTTCCTCTAAATGTACTTTTTTTTTTCCGAGGTAGGGTCTCACTCTGGTCCAGGCTGACCTGGAATTAACTATGTAGTCTCAGGGTGGCCTCAAACTCCCAGCGATCCTCCTACCTCGGCCTCCCGAGTGCTGGGATTAAAGGCGTGCGCCACCGTGCCCGGTTTGTATTTGTTTTTGATTTATGAAGTTTTGCATCACTTCCTATGACCTTGTGGTGGTTTGAATGTATGGCCCCATAGACTCAAGACTTTTTTTTTAAATTAAGATTGAGCTTACAACTTGAGTCCCCAGCGGGCAGATCCCTGCTTAGAGGACATGTTATTGGGGGTGGATCTTCAGCTCAGCCTTAAGATGTGTGACAGGCAATGGGAGCTCTGACTCTTTTGTAGTGCTGGCTGTTGGTGGTGTCTCTCTGCAGATCTACGGAAGTGAGCCAGCTTCTTTTGCCAGTAATGGTGTTCCTCTGGAATCTGTAAGCCTGAAATAAACGCTTTCCTCCTATAATCTGCTTTTGATTCAGCGATTGTCCCAGCAACGTGAAAGTAACTGAAACAGTCCTATAGCCTTTTTAAAATTTTTTTGATTTTTTGAGGTAGGGTCTCACTCTAGACCCAGGCTGACCTGGAATTCACTATGTAGTCTCAGGCTGGCCTCAAACTCACGGCGATCCTCCTATCTCAGCCTTCCAAGTGCTTGGATTAAAGATGTGCGCTACCACACGTGGCTTAGCCTTAATTAAAAAAAAAAAAATCCAGCTGGGCGTGGTGGCTCATGCCTTTAATCCCAGCACTCAGGAGGCAGAGGTAGGAGTTTGAGGCTACCCTGAGACTACATAGTGAATTCCAGGTCAGCCTGGACTAGAGTGAATCCCTACCTCGAAAAACCAAAAAAAAAAAAAAAAAAAAAAATTCTTCCTGGGCTGGGGAGATGGCCCAACGGTTAAGGCACTTACCTGCAAAGCCTAAGGACCTGGGTTTAATTCCCCAGTACCCATGTAAGCCAAATGCATAAGGTGGCACATGCATCTGGAGTTCGTTTGCAGTGCCTAGAGGGCCTCTCATTCTCAATTTGCCTCTCTCTCACACCCACATAAATAAATAAATAATCCTTCTTATCCCTGAAATACATTAAGTCATATTTTATTTTTATTATAGTTTATATAAAGTATGTGTCTTCTTTTTCTTTTCTATTTTTATAATATTTGTAGTTTTCTTCAAGTTAATTTTAATAATTTGTTCAGACATGTTGAACTTCAGTTCTTGTTAGACATTTAAATGATTTGATCTTTTATTTGCTCTTATTTTCTTTCAGGAGTCATAAATTTCTGATTTTTGTGCATCGCATTATATTTTCAAATGAATATGAATATGCAACACATGTTGTAACCATAATGTATATTTATCCTATGATAATACATATAAATCCAGTGGCAAGAGAATTAAATGTTTCAACATTGCTATCAATAAACTACTATTTTATGCTTTTATATATAGTAGAATTAACATTCAAGGTACTGTTAAAAATAGGAATATATTGTATAAAAAGGACAATTCAGATATTTTGAATCTATGTTTCTCATATTATTGAGGTAATGATACCAGATACAATTTGTTACTATAGCTCATAGGATACTAGAATGCTAGCAAACTTTCTAAAGTTTATGATTTTAACAACAAAATCAGTACATGTCACAGTCTTGGACATCAGCTAAGCATCATAAAAGTAGAAAGATTCCCAAGCATCATGTAAAAGAACATTGAAAATCCCAGACATAGATGTTTCCTTCAAATATTTTCTCTAATAGTTCAAGTAATAAATAGACAACAATAAATTGGATTGCTAGGTCCTTGTCATAATATAAGAACTACTTCTCAGGATATAATGGCTTGAAGATAATTCATCTTTTCATACTTTATTATTAATAGTATTGTGTAGTATGATAATGAATTTGTTCATCGTTTTTGTAAAATTCTTGTTTGGGCATTGTAGCTTCTTTTAAACATATCATATATTTTGAATCACATTAAATTTGGGCTGGGGTGATGGCTCAGTGATTAAAGGCACTTGCTTACACAACCTGACAGCCTGGGTTCAAATTCCCAGTACCCACATAAAGCCAGCTGCACAAAGTGGCACATGGAATTTGTTTGCAATAGTAAGAGGCTCTGGCATACTCATGGTCTCTCTCATACATAAATAAAAAATGATTTTTTTATGTTGGAGATTAAAAATAATTTAAGGCATTTGGGAGATAGTGCAGTTGGCAAAAGCTGGCAAAGTGCTTGCTTCACAAGCATGAGAAGCTGAGTTCAAGCTCCAGAACCCACGTGAATGCTGGGTGTGATGGGGTGCACCTATAATCCTAGTGATGGGAGACAGGCAGGTGGATCCTGGGGCATGCTGACCAGCTAGTCTGGCCTAACCAATGACCTTGGTCAATGGGGTGCCAGCTCAAAAAGAGGGAGGGGAGTGGTGTATCTGAAAATAACACTTTAGATTGTTCTCTGGCCTCCACAGGCACCCACCACATGTAGACATGCATACGTACAATACATATACACAAAAAACAAGTGTTTAAAAGTCAACTTTTGGACCATAAATCATTTGCAGTTGAGGACTTAGCTGATAATTTTAAAGATTTCTTCTTTCTTGTGTCAATGTGTAGGTGTTGTGAAATGACATATTTCCCACTTGTGCTTTAAACAGATTCTAATTTTAAAAAGGAGATATTTTCTACAATATTGGAATACTTTGGATTTTGTCATTGTGGTTATCGGAATCATTGATATCTTATGCCTGTACTTTGTCACACTGAAACCAAACAGTTTGCCTCTTATTCAGTTTGCAGTGATATTTGGATATCTAAGAGTAATTAGATTTCTTCCCATCTTCAAGGTAAGACTTTTTTAATTTAAATTTTTATTTTCTTTAAATAGTTTTATTTGAGAGAGAGAAGGAGGGAGAGAATGGGGCCTTTTTCTACTGCATATGAACTCTGGAAGTATGAACCACATTATGCATCTGGCTTCACAGGGGTATTGAGGAAGTGAAGCCAGCTTGGCAGATATTGCAAGCAAGTGCCCTTAACCACTGAGCTATAGCCCCAGACTAAGACTTAATATTTTAAAATATAGTTACATACATTGTTTATTAAATGGTTTAATGCTCTTCCCTTTGAGAAATGGCAAAGAACATGCCTTTCTGGAATTCTCTTCCAATAAGCATGTTCTTGGTTTGCTCCCTTGCCACCTCCAAGTCATTGCTTAAGTCAACCACACCAGGTAAAACGGAAACCCACTCTCCACTCGTCCAGCTTTGCACTCCGTCCTCTGCATCCTCTTCTCACCTGGATTACGTTTATGTTTCTTTCCACTTAAGCCACCTATTGACTATGTAAGTATGTCCTCTCCATAAGTAGGTTTTGCTGT
Source organism: Dipus sagitta (assembly GCA_036346955.1). Lineage (NCBI taxonomy): Eukaryota > Metazoa > Chordata > Mammalia > Rodentia > Dipodidae > Dipus > Dipus sagitta. Next base: position 299,272,729 of record CM070770.1, on the reverse strand, counting down.
TTTGGTCACTGATGTGATCTATGGCTCTTTAACTGCCTGGCATATAGTAAGATACTCAATAAATACTTGTGAAAAATGAACGAAAATACAGGTGCTGCTGGGAGCAGGGTGGTTCAGAAATAAGTTCTTTAAACTTCAGTAAAATTTGTCCCAAGTCACCAGAACTATGTGGGAGGAAAAGTATTTTCTCTCAGCCTCATGCTCATATAGCATGCTACCTATGGAATATTTTCTCTGCACCCTATGCTCACCTAACATGTTATCTTTGGAATTTAATTTTATAGTGGCCTCCAATTTCTTTAAGTTCCTTACTATTCCTTCTCATGATTGTGGTTTGAATTCTAAAGGTAGATTTTTATATCTTCAGTGCCAAATCTTATGACTCCCCCTTTCTCTTTCTAATGGAGATGCATGATCTAAGTGTGTAGCCAGGAATTTTTAGAGGATTTCACTTAACCATTTTATTTTTGTTATTGTTATTTACTTCTTGAATCCTAAAAGGACTGTTAGTATACATTGAAATGATAGACTCTTAGTGTTACTATAAGCCATTAAGGAAAAATGCACATATTTGAATCTTGTACATAGTCCTCATTCTCTAAAAAATTTGATGCTTATTTTTTAAAAAATAGTTAGGCCGGGCGTGGTGGCACATGCCTTTAATCCCAGCACTGGGAGGTAGAGGTAGGAGGATCGCTGTGAGTTCGAGGCCACCCTGAGACTCCATAGTGCCACCACTGCACTGGTGGGTATGTTTTGTTGGGCTGGTTGGCTTCCATGTAGCAGTGTTCCCTACTTGCTCACAAAGTTGCTGGCCATTTTCCCCAGCAGCTCATGTAGCACTTTTCAGCACTATACTGGCTAGCCATCTGGATTCCAGCCATATCTCTCAATGTTCTGTGTCGGCAGCATGTAGTGTCTTCAGCCGTAGGATCTTACCTTTTACCTCAGGTGGGTAATCAAGTGCTTTGACAGAAGCCTGTCTTGTTTTGGAGACCTCATAGGGCTCTCTGTTCAACAGCTCAATGTGAATTGTAACCAATTTATGGTACTGGGAGTTACAAGCCAGAGCCAATTTTTTAATGGTTAGGCTTCATCCCTCCTTCTCCACAGCCCTTCTTACCAGACAGTTCCCATATACTCCTATTGGGGGTAATAGCTTTTAGTCTCCTATCCAGGAGGAATATTTCTACAACATTTTGAATTTAGTTTTATGTGTATCTCTCCCTGCCCTCTCATTCTTCTACCCCCAAACTCTCCCATCCCTATTATCTGTCCCTTGAGTTGCCTGTCAGAAATACCTGGAACTCAAGCTATTCCAGGTTAGGAACCACAGATGAGGGAGACCATGCAGCATTTGTCTTTCTGTGCTTGTGTGAGTTCACTTGGTATGATCTGTTCCAAGTCCATCCATTTTCCTACAAACTTCATTATATCATTTTTCCTTACTGCTGAGTAGAATTTCACTGTGTAAATGTACCACATCTTTATTATCCATTTGTCAAGCAATGGGCCAGTTCTTAGCTACTGTGAATTGAGCAGCTATAAACATGGTCGAGCAAATATTCCTGCAGTGAAGAGTGGAGCCTTTAGGGAGATGCCCAGTAGAGGAATAGCTGGTCAGTTGGAAGCTCTCTATTTTCATCTTTGTCAGGAGTCTCCATATTGATTTCCATAGTGTTTTTACAAGTTTGCACTCCTATCAGCAGTGAATGAGGGTTCCTCTTTCCCCACATCCTAGCCAACATTTATTGTCATTTGATTTTTTAATGATTGCCATCCTGGCTGGAGTAAGGTAGAATCTCACCATTGTTTTAATTTGCATTTCCTTAATGGTTAAGAATGTTGAACATTTTCTTAGGTGAGTATTAGCCATTTGTATTTATTTCTTTGAGAATTCCCTATTCAGTCCTCTGGCCCATTTTTTTTTAGGGGATTGTTTGATTTTTTTTTTATATTGCTTAGTATTTTGAGTTCTTTGTGGATTCTACATATTAGACCTCTGTCAGTGGTATAGCTGGTAAAGATTTTCTCCCATTCTGTGGGTAGTCTGTTGGCTCTGTTTATGGTACGTTTGTCTGTGCAAAAGCTTTTTAGCTTCATTTGCTCCCACTGGTTGGATGATTGTTTAACGTCCTGGGCTACTGGGATATTGTTCAGGAAGTCTTTCCCCACTGCTATATCGTGGAGAGTTCCCTTATTTTTTTTTTTCTTCCAGTCACTTAAGAATTTCAGGTCTTATAATGAGGTCTTTAATCCATTTGGAGTTGTTTTTGTGCATGGTGAAAGGAGTGGGTCTTGTTTCATTCTTCTACATGTGGCTCTCCAATTTGTCCAGCACCATTTGTTGAAGATGCTGTCTTTCCTCCAGTGCACATTGTTGGCTCCTTTGCCAAAGATCAAGTAGCTGTAGTTGCTTGACCTAAGGACCGGCTCTTCAATTCCGTTCCATTGGCCTATACATCTGTTTTTGTTCTAGTGCTATGCTGTTTGTGTTACAATGGCTTTACAGAATAGCTTTAGATCGAGTATGGTGGTATGTCCAGATGTGTTCCTTTTGCAGTGAATATTTTTGGATATTAGAGGCTTGAGATTTTTTTTTCATCTCTGTGAAGAGTGATGCTAGGATTTTTATTGGTATTGTGTTGAATCTGCATATTGCTTTTGGTAGAATTGCCACTTTCACAATATTAATTCTACCTACCCAGGAGTATGGAAGGTCTTTCCCTCTTCTCATGTCCTCCTCATTGAAATCTCTTAAGTCACTACACTAGCTGGCCTCAGCCTGAGGTTAGAGAAGTTTAGAGTGAAAAGGGATCTTAGTTACCCTAAGTTCCTTATCTCACAAGTGAAGAGGCTGAGGTGCAGAGAGGTGGTTTATTCAAGTTTGTAGCTATTACCCAGGACACTACTTTTGTTACCTAAAATTACAAATTACAGAGAAAGAGGGGCAGCACCATGCTATAGACTCCATCTAAAGCTACAGTCAGTTATTCAGGAAGCTTTGCTTTGCTTAGGAAGTGATCTCAAAGCCAAGTATTAGAATCAGCAGGAGGACTTGTGAAAATCCCTGCTGCTGGGTATATGCAGAGTGTCTGTTTCAGCTGTGCAGTGCCCAGAGTCTGCATTCTGACAAGTTTCTGGGCACTACTATAACTTGCCTGGAGATGACACTTTGAGAACCTAAGCCCAAGGGGGCGCTTTCTTCATGATATTTATGATTCTTTTTTCCCCTTCTCATTATTCCAGATTATAATACCAATACTAATAAATATTGCAGATGTGCAGGTCAAAAAGAGCCTTAGCTTGATGTACACTATTACAAAAGGCTATGTCAAAAGTCAAGAAGATGCTAAACTTTTAATAAGGCAAATTTCTAGCCGAGACTCAATCTATCAGGTAAGAAATAAGCAGTGGTCATTTTTTTTTTTTTTTTTTTTGGTGTGCGTATGTTGGTGGCTACTTTGGTATATTTATTTCAGATCAATTCAACATAATTTGACCAGAAAGAAAAATTCCAGTAGTTGAAGGGGTTCAGACATTTATTATGTTATTCAAGGTACTGGAGAGAATAGTAAGTGTAAAGCCCCAAGTTTTATATTTCAGATATTATCATCAAACTCATTTGTTATCTTCACAATTGAACATAAATGACTTATTTACTGAGTGCATAGTAGGGAAGACACTAAAAAGGTAGGGTATTGGGGGAAAGCTTTGTGCCAGAGTTAAGACTTTAACAAGACTTTGTCTCCAGGGTTGGGTCTTGAGCTCAGAAGAGGGAAAGAGGGTGTGCAGTTAGCTACCTTTACAGAATCAAACAGCAATATGTAACAGAATTCTTCCTGTTGATTTACCATGAAGAATGGAAAATCAAATGAAAGGTGCCACTGAAAGGCTATATCAGTAAACCAGGTATGGTGACACATGCCTGTCAACTTCATAACTAGGGAGACTGAGGCAGGAGGATCATCTAAGAGGTGGAGGCCAACCTGGGCTACCTAGTGGGTTCTTGGTCAGCTTGAGCTGAAGAATAAGACACTGTCTCAAAGAAAAAGTGTGGAGAAATTCATAGGAGAAAAAAACCATTAGAAGCAGGAAGATGAGAGATGAGAGAAGAGAAATAGGGCTGGTGGGGGCAGTTAAGAAAGCTCAGAGGAATTTGGGAGAAGATGGTGGGCAGATCTGGAGGCAGCTGCTATGATAGGTAAGATTTGAAATGAATCCCCATTGGCATTTTAAAAAGGGGACTTCAATAAAGATATACATGGCTTTTGAAGATGTGTATAGCTGTTAAATAGCACTTCCTCTGAAAATGACTTGGTTCTGGAAACTGGCCTATGTGTCCACCTTTGCTTCCTTGGCTATGGTGTCTGCAGGCAGGAGACAGTCCCTGTGCTCTTCTGTTCAGCATCACTCAGTGTTACTCACACTCAGTGGGCATAAATCCAGCACACCATGAAGGGAGCTCAGTGTGGTGCAAGAAGGGCTGGGCATGGGTATATTGGTGCTATAAAGAAGTAGCTGGGGGGGGGGGGGGCTGAAAAGATGGCTTAGCAGTTAAGGACCTAAGTTTGATTCCCTAGTACCCCCGTAAGCCAGATGCACACAGTGGCATGAGCATCTGGAGTTCATTTGCAGTGGCTAGAGGCCCTGGTGTGCCCATTCTCTCTCTCTCTCTATCTGTCTCTTTCTCTCCCTCTATCTTCCTCTTTCCTTCTGTATCTTTCAAATGAATAAACAAAATAAAATAAAAAGAATTAGCTGGGCATGGTGGCATATACCTTTAATCCCAGCATTTGGGAGGCTAAGGCAGGAGGATCACTGTGAGTTTGAGGCTACCCTGAGACTAGAGTGAATTCCAGATCCTGGATTAGAGTGAGACCCTACCTCAAAAACAAAACAAAACAAAACAAAACAAAACAAACCAAAACAAACAAAACAAAACAACAAAAAACAAAAACAAAAACAAAAATTAATCTAATAACTATTATACTATTTAATTAAAATTATGTATATTATTTTCATATTCAAGACAAAGGCCTGTGTACGATTTTTTCCTAAACCCAACCAAGCATGAAAAAACAACAAACGCTTCATTTTGCTTAAGATTGATATAACAGACTCTGTAAATAGTACAGTGAATGCCATTTCAGGCACCTGTAACCCGACAACTCTGGGGAACTGTTGGTTATGTCTCAGAGTTGTTGGTGTGGCTAAGGACCTACTCCAGAAAGAGTCAAAGCTAGCATGAGCTTTATGGGCCACAGTGAGCAACCCTATACATATCTGTGGGTGAGTGAGTAAACAGAGATTGGTTAGCCTCAGAGTAGAGTCATTTCTCCTACTATGCAAGGAGTTATATGTCATTTGACACTGCATTTTCATATTATTCCACTTATTTCTGTGCTCCTGACTAGATCCCCAAGTACTGTTTACTCAGTATGTCTCCAAACTGGGCTCCACCTATGAGAATTCTCCTTGATCAACAGTGGAGTACAGAGTACCTTTATTTTTCAGACTGTTTTTTAAGAACTGATAATATTTACAATTAGGCACAGCAACTATGCAAGATACCAACTGCTCCATTCATTGCAAATTGATTAACTCAGGGAAAGCAACAGAATCGACCAGGAAGAAAACTTGAGCTGAGTAGTGCTCCTAAATGGAGCTGAGATTTCCTCTACTAGATATAGAAAATCAGACTATAAGCCAGAGATGCACTTGCTGTAATAAGAAACACAATTTTTCTTAATTTTTTTTATAGAAATTACATGAAATTTTGGACAAAAATAAAGATGATGCTATTAGGGGCCTCGGTAAGTACTGGGAATATTTGGTTCCCTGAAATCACACCTTTTTGTTGTTTGATCCACAGAAATTTATTTTCTCACAGTTGTTGAGGCCAGAATTCCATATGATGGTGCTTTTGGGGTTGGTTTCTGGTGAAGGCTGGCTGCTGGGCTTGTCCATGACTGTCTTCTTGTTGTCTCACACACCCTTTCTTCCATGCATGCAGAGACACTTTGGTGCCTCTTCCTCTCCTTGTAAGGACAACATTCTTACTGGGTAAGGGCTGTACCCTTATGACCAGATTTAACCTCAGTTGTCTCCTGAGAGACCCTGTCTCTAAATAGTCACTTTAGAACTTCCACATGTGAATTTGACAGGGCACATTTCAGTCCATGACAGAAGGGAAAATATCTGGGGAGAAAAAGTTCCAAATATTCACAGAAGGGTTATCTGAAGGATGCAGTTATGTGCAGTTATAGAGGGGTATGTGTCCTCTTCTTAAATTTTCTAACCTTCTGCTGTGAACACTTGTTACTTTATCATTGGGATGGTCGCTTTGAGCACAACACTCAAATCCCTGGGGAGCCTTTTCCTGGCAGATGTTCCCCTAGGCTCTGTTGTTCTGGGGATGACTTACTCTCCTCACTCCCCTCCTGCTATCAAGAGCTCTGCAGTAAGGTGACACGGCCTGAGCAGGCAAGCATAGGAGCATTGGAGTGGAGCTCTGTTCTTCCAGACAAGCCTAGTGCCTCAGACAGAGCCTCAGCTAGTGTTTATTGAACTTAGGTAAGGGTCAAGGATGGGAAAGTAAGATTGAGTAAATCCAGATTCAAAAAACATTTGGAAGCCGGGCATGGTGGCGTATGCCTTTAATCCCAGCACTTGGGAGACACCGAGGTAGGAGGATCGCCGTGAGTTCAAGGCCACCCTGAGATTACATAGTAAATTCCAGGTCAGCCTGAGCTAGAGCAAAACCCTACCTTGAAAAACCAAAAAAAGAAAAAAAAATTGGTCTCATGGAGTATGTAAACATGCCAATAGATAACTGCAGAAATTTCAAGGAGTCCTGGTAGCAGAAAGAGAGAAGTATGGAAATATATTAAGGTGGCAAAGTCAGTCTTTTATAGTTGTTATGAAAAGTCATATGGAAGCTGGAGTATGATTCAGCAGCAAAGCCTAAGGACCCAGGTTTGATTCCCCAGTACCCACCTAAAGCCACATGCAGAAAGTGGCACATATATCTGGGGTCTGTTTGCAGCTGCTGGAGGCCCTGGTGCATCCATTCTCTCTATCTCTCTTCTATCTTTCTCTGCTTGCAAATAAATAAAAAAAATTAAAAATAAAAGTTATATGGAAGTTACCTTTGATAAGAACTTTGTTTTTACAAGAATTTTTACTTTGTTTTTGCAAGAATTCTTGGGAATGTGGGATGTGGATGGCATTTCTTAAGCATTTATAGCCACTTCACTTTACTGGACCCTTTTGGGGAGGAAGGTAAAGGAATGCTATTTCTTGAGCATCTTTTTTCCCTCTACTTTATTTAAAGGCTGCAACAGGTCAAACATTTCTGGAAAGTCTTGGGTTTGCTTTCCTTAGATGACCAGGTTTCAGTGGGTGGCAAAGCATGTGGCAGAGGATCTGGCCTACAACTGGCCCTTAATTAATGGGAGTCATCAGAAAAGAATTGAAGTAAGGCAACATTGTCCACACAGGCACATGCCGTCTGAACTTATGGGGATCATAGTTTCCAGCTCAAAATGAAGAGAACATGATTTAATGAATGAAAGTATAAGCCTGGATATAATAAACTAAAATATCTTGGTATGGTTTCAGAAAACCCAGGACCCATTGTTGCATTTATGTATTGCCATATTTTTATTTATGTGCTTTTAAAGAAAAAAGGGGCCAAGGAACTGCTGCTTTGTGTTGTGTCTTAGTCTGGTCTAGAGTGTTACAAAGGTTTCTCTATTTAGTCCTGTAAAGTGTGCTGCCCGCCACTATATGATTATTGCAAGTGGTCACTGGACGCTTATTGTGTCAGGAACATATGTGTTTTATACACATTAATTCACTTGAGTCTTATTATTCTGCAAGGCAATTTATTGTTATTCTCATTGTACAGATGACAAAGCTGAGGCTTAAAGGACTTAGCTTTCTTCAGGCCATTTCTCCAGCCCTGGCCTACCTAACATGAAAACTTACACAGGTCACAGCTACCTTCCATTGTACTGGTCAACTCACTTCAGTGAAAATATTTGTGTGAGAACCTTTCATATGTCAGAAACTTATTCAATGTTAGGATTATAAAGATGGCACATGGAATTTTAAACTTGGTTCAGAGACTAGTTCAAAACTTCTCAAAGTATTAAAGGACAAAGAATAGTTGACTTGACCATACAAAGATCCACCAGCCAACATGTAGATGCTCTTACATTCTCTCCCAACCACTAAGCATTATATATTTCAGAGGATGCGACATAGACCTCAAAATTGCACTATAATGCAGCAAGTTTCATGGTAGAGCTACAGAGGAGATGCTATAAGGCAGAGAGTGATTTCTCATTTACAAGTTTTTCATGTATACAGTGGGGATAAAGATTCATCCCACCAGCCTTGTGAGGTCTGTGTGAAGCTACAATGAAACAATATTGTGCAAATCCTCTGGACATTATAAATTATTACTCAAGTACCAGTTACTATTTGTTTATTTGGTTTACATGTTTAATCTTCCTCAGGGCGCATAGAGCATGAGGGTCGTGACGTAGTCATTGCTTTGAAGACCAAGCAAGCAATCCGGAACGTCATTGCTAAAGCTCTGAAAAATCTCACCTTCCTTTGGTCTAGAGGCATTATTGATAAGCATGAGGGCATCGAGATGAACAAGGTAACCAAGCAATTTACGTTTGGTTTTATTCTGTCAGCACACATGCTTTAGGTGGTTATTTCAGCAGAGGGCAATGAGTGAGTTTGATTGGGAAAAGTGTCTAACCACAGGTGCTGCCTCTGTAATCACCCGCAATCTATTTAATGTCTATGCCAATCAAAGCCAGTGCTACCTGATGTACTCCACTCATCAATTACACTTGGTTGCAAGTCACAGAAACCAACGGCAGATGAATTTAATAAAGAATTGTGTTGGAGGATTTATGAAGAGGACACGGAGTATCTTACAAAATTCACAGGAGTCAGGCCATGCATGTGGTCAGTCTTCAGAAAGGGACTTGAAGAAAGACCTCAAAAGCTTTCCAGACTCCCTGTTTCCTATCAACATTGCCCCTGTGAGATCTTCCTTCAGTTGGCCCTCTAGACTCTCCAAGTATTGGGAGGGATTATAATGTCTAAAAATTGTCAATAAAGGACTGGAGAGATGGGTTAACAGTTAAGGTGCTTGCTTGCAAAGCCTAACAACCCAGGTTTGATTCCCCAGTAGCCACGTAAAGCCATATGCAGTGGCTTATGCATCTGGAGTTTGTTTGCACTGGCCGGAGGCCCTGATAAGACCATTCTCTCTCTGCTCATAAATAAATAAATTGTCAATAAAAGTTTAAAAACAACAAAAAAACTCTTCAAGATAAAATCTGCATAATACAAATTTATTTAGATTTCTTTAGTTTTTGCCTTGTGTTCATGTTGTGTTGCAAAATCAATCATCATTATTTTGATTGTGTATTTTCTAGGTACTTCTTAAAAAAATAGAAGCACTGAATAACTTTCCAATGGCTATCCCACCTCCCACTCCTGACAAATACCTTTCTAACATCATTTGGATGGAAAATAAAGATGTTTTTATTGAGTTCTTCAAGGTAATACTTTTGTCTTCTATTCTGGCTCAGGTTTGATGTAAAAAAAAAAATTTCCTATTTTTTCCCACTACGCAACTCCTGATTAACAGAAAAACGCATCAAAAGCATGAATTCTGTATTGGAAAATTCAGAGCAAACTAATATGGAAGACCAGAAAAGTCCACAGCAATGAATTAATTTATTTTCAATTTATTAAGTAGAAGCGTAGTATGAACACAGAGTGTGTTAGCACCATCATTTCCCTCCTCTCTGCCCCCATTCCACCGGGGCTCTCCTCAATGGGATTGCTGATATTCACCATAGGGTTGTGGGTTATGAGATGTGAGAGCATCAGTCATTGTAAGAGGGGGCCAGTAAGGCCTCTGAACATTCCCTTCCAGTCTGTGGCACTTACAATCTTTTTGCTCCCTCTTCTGCAAAATTCCTGGAGCCTTGGTGGGTGTGTTTTAGTCTACTTTTGTGTTGTGCTCTCAGCAGATTGTGGATTTCTGCTTTGGTGCATTTTGAATATCCTCAGTCTGTCTCCATGACCCTGGCACTGGTTGAGTCTAAAGGGCAAAGGTAGTTTTCCACAGTGTCTTGTCTTCTTAAGATGTGATATTTCTATTTTCTAATTATCCCCAATCCCATTACATTTTGTCTTGTATTATTCTCTGGTAGGGGTCTCACATTTAAATTACTACACAGGCCAACCAGATAATATAAAAATAAAACCAGCTGAGTGTAGTGTAATAGGAAACTGCCAGGAATGCAATAAAGTTAAGCATTCATTCTCTGACTGAAGATAGCTGAGTTTTGCTGTAGGAATTTGAACCTATTCAACAAACATCTAATGAATATACTGTGTTTACCAGAGAGAGGTTCTAGGTTTTAGGATATGGTGGTGGTCAAACCAGATGTCCCCAATTTCTTTTTTTTTTTAATTGTTTTGTTTATTTTTATATTTATTTGAGAGTGACAAACAGAGAGATAGAGGCAGAGAGAGAGAGAGAGAGAGAGAGAGAGAGAGAGAGAGAGAGAGAGAATGGGAATGCCAGGGCCACCAGCCACTGCAAACAAACTCCAGATGTGTGCGACCCCTTGTGCATCTGGCTAACGTAGATCCTGGGGAAACAAGCCTCGAACTGGGGTCCTTAGGCTTCACAGGTAAGTGCTTAACTGCTAAGCCACCTCTCCAGCTCAAAAAGTCCCTAATTTCATAGTTCATAATTTCATGCATGTACTCTCTCTCTCAATCTCTCTCTCTGTCTCTGTCTCTGTCTCTCTCTCAGAAAGAAAGATTGGGTCTTCAGGCCTCTTTCCACTTCAAAAGAACTGCAGATGCATGCACCACGTTGTGCATCTGACTTCATGTGTGTATTGGGGAATTGAACTCAGACTGTCAGGCTTTTCAAGTAAGCACCTTTAACTGCTGAGCCATATCTCCAGCCCTAAACCCCAAATTCTGGAGTATACCCATTTAGACCCTTCAAGAGTTTTCTATGGCCCACATCTCCAGCCTTTTCTCCATCAGAGCATTTAGGATTCCTGTGGGCCCCTTAGAAGCAAAACACCTACTATGCTGTTAATGCTTAACGGAGAGCTCAGCCCTAGACTCTATCTCTTCCTGTTTGAGACTTATGGGATCTCTCTCTCTCTCTCTCTCTCTCTCTCTATATATATATATATATATATATATATATATATATATATATATATATATATACATCTATCTCTATCTATCTATCTATCTATCTATCTATCTATCTATCTATCTATCTATCTATCTATCTATCTATCTATCGAGAGAAATAGAATGAGAATGAGCATGCCAGGGCCTCTAACCACTGCAAATGAACTCCAGATGCATGAACCACCATGCGCATCTGGCTTACATAGGTTCTGGAGAATTGAACCCAGGTTCTTAGGTTTCACAGGCAAGTGTCTTAACTGCTAGGCCACCCCTCCAGCCCTGACATACTGAATCTTTTGAAGTTACCTCAACTATAGACACTGTATTTGCTTCTGGTCTTCTGCCCTTAATGGTCTTCAATTCATCTTCCTCTGCTATCTGGTGTGCTTCCTTTAGGACTCAACTTAGCTATTCCTTCCCCACTGGCAAAGGCGTCACTGAACAACTAAGAAAAGTCCTGTGGCCTTTCTTCACCTTCCCTACCGCTTTGTCACAGGCATCACACTTTATGCACACACCTGTCCCACCTAGCTAAAAGATCTGGAGATGGTCTGTCTGGTTTACTGTTAGAGCCTGAGCCTGTAATGAGGGCTAAAAATGTTTTTACTCATTACTTTACATATCTGTCCCAGAAACACTTATTGGGTGTTCATATCATTTGCTGTGTTAGGTATGGATCATGAAGTCTTTTGCTTGTTTTCTTGTCTCTTTATTTCTTGAAGTGGATGTGGTATGTCCATATGCTATAAGTTATTAACAAAGCAAGAATGTAGGATTTATTTTTCTATTACTTAAGAACCATTCTAACTTTAAAAATCTTGTTTCTGCCATTGCAGAAGAGGTGGTGGAAAGAATATAAGAGCCAAAGGAAGGGGAGGACTGCTTACAATGTTGTCTTCCAGATGCAAAAATGGCCTCAATATTCATGTCCTCACAGTACCTGACACTACCCACATAAACATTCATAATAGGAGAAGAAGTGATGACATCAAAATAGAAGAGAGACTAATTGGAAAGAAGGGGTTCAATGGAGGGTGAATTTGGGAGGATAAAATAGAGGTGGCAGGTGGCAATTATCATGGTTTATTGCCTATGTTTATGGGAGCTGTCAATAAAAAGTGTTTTTTTTAATTTAAAAAATCTTATTTCTGTTTAGAAAAGTAAACTATGAAATTTAGTGTTGATCTCTTCTCCCCATCTCCCTTCTTTTTTGTATCCAGGAAAGAGCCAGACTTACCTATTTTGACTATGGAGATATCATTTGTAGAGAAGGTGAAATGCCTCAAGGAATCTACCTAATTATTTCAGGAATGACAAGTGTAAGAAGCTATTAATTCTTTACCTAAAATGCATTTTGAATATATAGTTGTAACCTAAGAGACATTTAGGAGCTGAATAAATTTAAAATTTTAGTGGTCTTCTCCAGTTGAAACTGTTTTTGCTCAGAGTGAGCATTGCAGCTGAGACAGAATGTTGACATGCAATATATTCAGGTATAAATAAAAATATATTTGACTTTCAAATTTTAAAATGAGTACTTCAGGCCTTTCAAAATCATGGAAATAAACTATGATGATCAACACAAAATAATACTCAGGATCTGGCATTCTTCTAAGCACTTTCATTCATTTGTTCAACAAGTATTTATTTTGTTGCTAACATGAGTAGGTACTGTTCATTGTAGACACAGGATTGAGTAAGCAGACAAAAAGTTTTGCCCATTTGGAGCTTATTTTCCAGTGGAGGATAGGAGAGGGGACAATGCACAAAATAAGTTAAATTTACATAGGTTTCATATTATAAGGAAGGAGATCCTAGGCATGGAGATTTATTTAGGAAAATTTCCTGCTGGAAGTAAACATAGGCCATCCACAGAAGCCCGGATGCCAGGAGACACTTCTGAGGAGACCCAGGAGAATTTTATGCAATATTTTTATTATGCTTGTATTTTAACTGACCCATCCCATAAAGCCAGGTGTGGAATTTTCCTCCTGTGTTGTTATATTAGTGTGCAAAAAATTTCATTTTGTGGCACTATGGATCCCAACGATTTGGATTAGGTCACTCAATCAGTAGAATGTGATAAGTGAGGGAGATATGAAGAGATTAATTTTAATCTTTAAAAAAATATTTTAAACCAGGCGTGGTGGCATGCGCCTTTAATCCCAGCACTCGGGAGGCAGAGGTAGGAGGATCGCCATGAGTTCAAGGACACCCTGAGACTACAGAGTTAATTCCAGGTCAGCCTGGACCAGAGTGAGACCCTACCTAGAAAAACCAATATTTTATATATATATATATATATATATATATATAATTTATTTATTTGAGTGAGCAAGAGAGAGAGAGAAGCAGAGACAGAGAGAGAATGGGCACACCAGGGCTTCCAGCCACTGAAAATGAACTCCAGACGCATGTGCCACCTTGTGCATCTGGCTTATGTTGGTCCTGGGGAATCGAACCTAGGTCCTTTGGCTTTGCCGGCAATCACCTTGACCGCTAAGCCATTTCTCCAGCCCTCATTTTAATCTTTATAAAGGTGGTCAAGAAAGGCAATATGTTAACAGTACTTAATCCTTATAGAAATTTTCCTTCCTTCCTTCTATTCCTTCTCTCCCTTTCTTCCTTCCTTCTTCCTTCCCTCTCTCCTTTCCTTCCTTCTTCCCTTCTTTCCTCCCTCCCTTCCTTCCTTTGTACCTTCCTTCCTTCTTTCCTCCTTCCCTGCCTCCCTTCTTTCCTTCCTTCCTTCTTTTTGTCTTTTTTTCAGTGCTGAGGATTGAACCCAAGGCCTCATGATAGTTAGGCAAGCACTCTACCAACTGAGCTATAAAGCCTCAGCCCAAGAACCCTTTTAATTTTTTGTTTTGTTTTTTGTTTTTTTGAGGTAGGGTCTCACTGTAGCCCAGGCTGACCTGGAATTCACTATGTAGTCTGAGGGTGGCCTCAAACTCATGGAGGTCCTTCTACCTCTGCCTCCTGAGTGCTGGGATTAAAGGTGTGCACCACCATGCCCAGCTTAAGAACCCTATTTTTTACATGAGAAAAATCTTTGCCCTAAGGAATTGAAACGTGAAAGAAACCATGACATTTGTGAAGGCTAATTCCTCCCTCATATCTGATGATGTTCACAGTGAACCTCTGTCTTGGAAAAAATCATAAGAGTAGGAACTTTTGTGGTTTATTTGAAGAATTCTTCATTCTTTTTAGTTCTCTTTGCATATTTTGTCCTTTGCAGTTGCATAGTTCATCTCCTACTTTTGGGATAGATAGCAACCCGAGAGATGACACAGAGATCAAGACACTGTATACAGAATACTGCACAAGTGGGGATATTCTTGGCGAGTTGAGCTGCTTGCTTAAGCATGAAGTTGAATATACCGCTGTCTGTGAAACTACATTACAGGTAAGGAAATAGTCCTGTGGTTGGCTTCAAGGTAGCTCTGTCATGTCTGGCTGTCAAATCTCAGTGAATTATTTACTTTCTTTGAGACTTAATTTTCCTGTTTAATAAGTAGGGAGAATGCCCATATTTTTCATCATGGTCAGAAAATTATTTATATAATTGCCTGGAATATATGTTTTCAATAAATGACCACTGTTCTGCAAGCAAGAGTTTTAAAGAATCCTCATTTGTTTTAACGCTTCCTTTCTTTTGTTTTTCACTTGCCAGGTAAGAAGTTATTTATTCAACAAATAAGTGACCCAACATGCTGTGTGATGTAGACAATTCAAATACAAATGAGCCAAAGCCCCTGTTATTAAGTGTTCTTAATCTTTGGGGCTGCTATGTGCGAATGAGCAGGATTCAGTCTTAGGGGTATGTGGAGCAAAAGGAAATGTTGCTCTATCAATTTCATGCATTTGATAGGATGCATGAGTACACTACAGGTCATTTACTTTGAATTCTGAGAGTAATGGTCTTCTCTCAGGTAAACAGATTGTGTCTGGAAACAAATACTGTGGTAAATAGTGCTATGGATTTAACTGCTGCGAGAGCTTAATTCCTGAATTTTGGGCTCATAAGCTAGGTCCGTTACTATATCTGTTGGCTGATAGGAGAACTTCTGGTCTATTTTTTGGTCCATACCCTTCACTGGGCCATAAATGTTGTCATCTTACATATAACAAACACTTTTTCTTCATGCAGAATCTTCTCAGTGGTGTCATATTTGTGCCAGAGTTGATAGTCGATTTTCTGAGAAGTTAGTGGTTGTCTTATTTAATGGTGAGCTTATGGTTTAGCTGGTTACGGCTCGGGGCCTTGTGATTTCAGGCCTTCTTCATCTCCCTGGAAGACTTGTATGAAGGCATTGATATCTTCTGGCCATCTCTGGAATATAGAATATGGCTCAAACTTGCGCTGGGTATTGCAAATCAGTATTTTGAACAAAGTCTTGCTGACGAGGTAAGTTCTATGATGACACGGTTAATTAAATTTTACAAAGTGTATTTCCTTTTTTCCTGACAAAGATATGAAGGAAGGAGGTGTTTGATTATCTAAAATAAGGTTGTTAGAATTTTAACCACTCTCTTATCCAGACTTCCAAATGATCATTACTCCTTCTGTCGCAGCCAGTTTTCCCAGGCTACCCGAAAGCATCCCTTTAAATAAAAGAAACAACACTATGCAGTCAGAAGAAGCTAAGCACACCACTGATGGGAACAAGCGAGTGAACAGCCAGTCTGGTATTTAACTCATGGTCTACCAACACTGACATGCAGCTCCTGTCTTCAAAATCTTTGTTGATGTGACTAAGCCCCTTTCATAAATTTTCCCTCTAAAAAGTAGTGGTTCAAGTCTGTCCCTGGACTGGCTCAATGCACAGCCCCATTTTGGATCTTATCTTTTTGTTAAAAAAGAAATCCTTATTTATTTATTTGCAAGCATAGAGAGATAGAAGAGGGACAGAGTGAGAATGGGCGCGCCAGGGCCCCTGGCCGCTGCAAATGAACTCTAGATGCGTGTGCCGCTTTTTGAGCATCTGGCTATGTGGATACTAGGGAATTGAACCCAGGTTTTTAGGTTTTGCAGGCAAGTGCCTTAATGGCAGCCTGTTACTTTTTAGTGTCTTTTTGGTGTCCCAATCATGCTGGTCCCCTTACAAAATAAATGCCTGATTTGTCTGTCAGTGACTGACACCCGAGGCCTGCCTCATGTGGCTGTGAGTACCCTCCTTGGGATTGTAGATGCTCGAATGGAGCTGATGGGCTCATTTGGGAGATTCTTTCTATTGTGCTGACCTCTGAGCTCCTCTTGTTTTCATTCACTAGTGCTACTGTAACACAACGTACCACTGATAAGAGATACTTTGCCAGAAACCTGAAAGCAAGGTGGGAGCCTCTGGTTCAGCCTCCCTCCTTGGCTTGGACCTGGGTGCTTTCACCTTTACATGGCATTGTCCCTGTGTGTAAGTCTGTCTCCTGGTGTCCCCTTTTAATAAGGACAGCAGTCATTTTGACTTGGAGGTTCATCTTGTTTGCTCATCTTGGGTTTGTGTGTGTGTATGTATGTGTGTGCATGCGCGTTCGTGTGTGAGCACAGGCACACCCACGTGGAGGTGAGAGGACAACTTTTGGATGTTGATCCTTGTCTCCCACCTTCTTCGAGGCGGGGTCTCTCCTGTTCTCACTGCCATTGGCTGTTCTTTGCTGCACCGCCTTGAGCTTCTCAATTTCCCAGTTCTCCTGTTTGTCTCCCACCTCACAACCAGCATGCTGGGATTACAGAAGCCCACCATAGCTTCTAGCTGCTTTTATGGGGTCCGGCAATCAAACTTGAGTACTCAGGTTTGAGTGGCAAGTCCTTTATCCACAGGGAAATTTCCCCAGCCCTTGGCCTTATCTTAACTAACTTAACTAAATCGCATTTGCATTGACCACATTTACAAATAAAGTCCTATTCTGAGGTACTGAGAGTTAGGAATTCAACATAAATATTTTTGGGGAGGGCACTGAGTGCCACCCATAACAGCTTTTATCTAGCTCCAATGTCTATGACTCTGAGCCTCAATGCATGACTTCAGAGTCAGTGTCTTGCTTTGGTTTTAGTTTTGTTGTTTATTCAGTTGTCAACTGGAACATTTACTTACTGCTAGGGGAAAATCATGACTCTCTAAGATGGGTTTTTGTGCAAAGAGAAATCCAGCAAGGCATAGTTGATGCCTGGTGCTACTGATGGTGGCTCACACCTCAGGTTAGGCAACCATGCCCAGTCAGGAAGCAGTAACAAAGCTGAGCGTGGTGGTGGGTGCACACCTTTAATCCCAGCGCTCAGGAGGCAGAGGTTGGAGGATTGCTGTGAGTTCTGAGTTTGAGGACTGAGGCCAGCCTGGAACTACAGAGTGAATTCCAGGCAGCTTGGGCTAGTGAGACTCTACCTTGAACCACACTCCACACACAAAGGAAGCTATAGCAAAACCTTTAATTTAGAAGCTTGTCAGAAGCTCTTTTAAACTCTCAATAAATTCTGTCCATTGGTACCAGGGTATGTATACACCGTGACAACTTCAGAGAACTCAGAAATGTCAGTGAAGTTTTCTTCTTGATACTATGTACCCATTTGCATGATTTATAGCAAAAATATAATTTTATTGCAGGACTTATCGTTTCAGAACTGTGTGATGTTCAATCTTGTGTATGTGGAGACTTTGTCAAGCTATAATGAGATGGCCATCAATACTGTGACCATGAAGTTTGTGATAGTTGTGTACGGCAATGTGATTAATAGTAAGACGGAAGAGCCGTATCTCGCACCTTACATTATTCCTAAAACCTGTGATCAGGTAAGGAGTATCATTCTGAAACAGTCATTTTCTCTTTACTATGCTCCATAAATGGCTTTAAAACTCAAATGACAGCAATTAACTGTGTATTTCAAAGTAGCTCGTAGTTAAAAGTACAAGGTTTGGAGTTAGGTAACTTAGAGTTAAATCTTCACTTCTGGGCCTTGGGAGATGGCCCAGTGGTTAAAGGTACGTGCTCGCAAAGCTTGCCAGCCTGGAATTGATTCCTCAGTACCCATGTACAATTAGATGTGCAAAGTGGCACATGCCCCTGGAGTTTATTTGTAGGGGCAAGAGGTCAGGCCTGGCATCTCCATTTTTTTTTCTCTCCTCTTGACAAATAAGTAAATAAAAATGTTAAAAACAAAATAAAACAAAACAACTTGACTCCTGTGCCTATTGAGCCATAGGCAAGAGCTTAATTGTTCTGACCTTTAATTTCCTGCTTGATAAGATAAGGATACTGGCAGCAGCCATCTTGGCAGGTCAGTGTAGGAATTAAATGAGACAATATAGTACTTAGGTGTAACAGCTGTAGTTGATTCTGCTGCTTTCATTCTGGGAGATACATTGTGTGGCTTATGGGGATCCTGGGGGAAAACTAGGCCTTGAGTCCTTGACATTCAATGCAGTTGTAAAAGCAATCCATTGTTTGCTGACAATTCCACTTCTCTCCAGTCTGAGAATTCCAGGATAGTTACAGGTAAGCAGTAGAAATTTTCTCTCCGATGTCCATAAACAGGCGGAAGACAATGTGTTTGTGTAAGATTTCTTGAAACAACACCAAAGAGGAATCCAAGTTTAAAAGTCAGGGCATGGCTGGTCTGGGTGGCATGCTCCTGGATCCTAGCAATTTGCCAGAGAGGGATGACAACAAGCTGGAGGTCAGCCTGGGCTACCCAGGGGTCCTCTGTCTCAGAGCAGAACAAACATACCCATTGGCTGGGGCATAGACTGTAGACCCCATTCCAGGTCTAGTTTATTTCTTACATCCTTTGCAGGGAAGGTTGTGAAGCAGCCATTCAGGGATCAGTAAACACTCTTTTGACTAACTTGGCCTCCCCTCTCCTCCCTTCCTTTAGATTCAGGGCATTGCAGATGTAAGCAAACTGCTGATAATCCTAGCATCTGAGCCTACGAACGGTGACATGATTGTCCATGGCATAGGTAAGAGATAGCATTTAGCAGTTTAAAAAATCTCATTGAATTCCGACAAGTGATTTGAGAGAGCATTGTGTGAGTTTATCATTGTTACCTGCTTGTGGGCCCATGCTGGGTTTTTGAAGGAGTTACCTGTCTGAGACCGCATCCAGACACTGAAGTCCATTTGGTACGTGACACTCCTCTGCCCCTCCCTCCATACTCTTGATAGGAGAGAACCCCTATTGTGTTCTATTGTATCCTTCAACCAATGGGGATATGGCTCCCAAACCACATTCATTGAGTATTCCAAGCCATAGTCACAGCCACAAATTCAATGACTTGCTCTAGGTGAACTTTGAGGGTTGCTAAGTGACTGCAGTCAACACATGTGATGGTCACTTGCATCCATCATGCTGCTGAGCCAACTATACAGAGGAGACTAGATAGGAAGGCTTTGTTCTACAGAAAATGCTCAAGGGGCTGGAGAGGTGGCTTAATGATTAAGGCACTTGCCTATGAAGCCTAAGAATCCAGGTTCGATTCTCCAGATGCACAAGGTGGCACATGCATATGGAGTTCACTTGCAGTGGATAGAGGCTCTGGATGTGCCTATTCTCTCTCCCCCTCTTTCTCTCTCAAGTAAATAAATAAAATATTTATAAAAGAAAATTCTCAAGGACTTTCATTCAGTGATCAGCATTGCTGCCTTACCAGGCTCAGTGTCAATACTGTGTCCCCTGTTCCAGCTTGAATTCAGTCATCCTTGATTTGTGACTGTGATCTGTACCGTCCTGGTGTTTTAGAAGCCATGCAATTCTTTTTTACATTAATAGTTTATGTCTTAAAATTAGCTTGCAAAGTAAGAGATTTCCTTATTTTCTTTCTTTTTTTTCTGAGAACTTTAATATATGAACATCCTGTAATTTGGTCATGTTACTGTCACATTATCCCCCTGGTGGGTTTTTTGTTTGTTTGTTTGTATTTTGGTTTTTTTGAGATAGTGTATTGCTGTAGCCCAGGCTGACCTGGAATTCATGATGTAGTTTCAGGCTGGCCTTGAACTTACAGTGATCCTCCTATCTCAGCCTCCCAAGTGCTGGGATTAAAGGTGTGCACCACCATGCCTGGCTTACATCATCCTCTTTTGTCCCTTCTTCCCCTTATGGTATTTTCATACATGCTTTGTTTGGGTTGATCTGCCCCACTCATCTCTGTCTTCCTCCCTGACCCCCTATTTCCCCTGCTGTACTCCTTCAAACCCAGTATCCTATTCCTCTATGGTTTCAGCTGGGGCCCTAGTGAAGTGTGATGGGCTGTTTCTCTCATGCAACTTTTATTTTGCTTTATGGCTGAGTAAAATTCCATTGTGTATATGTACTATATTTTCATTATCCATCCGTTAATGGACATCTAGGCTGGTTCCATTTCCTTGTTATGGTGGATAGTGCAGCAGTAATAGGGCTGGAGAAATGGCTCAGTGGTTAAGGCATTTGCCTATAAAGCCTAATGACTGGAGTTCGATTCTCTAGTATCCATGTAAGGCCAGATGCAGAAAGCGGCTCATGTGTCTAGAGTTCATTTGCAGCAGTTAAGAGGCCCTGGTGCCCCCGTGCTCACTTTCCCTGTCTATAGCCATTTGTGGTGACACATGCTTTTAATCCCAACACTTGGGAGGAGGGGTAGAAGGATCGCTGAGAGTACAAGACCAGCCTGAGACTACATAGCAAATTCCAGGTCAGCTGAGTTTAGAGCAAGTAAAACAAAAACAAAAACAAAAGCCTGTGAATACTGCAGTAATAAACATGATGTGCTGCCGGGTTCCCCCGGCAGGTAGTGCTGAGGAAGGACCAGACCCGCTGGTTCCTCCCAAGGGGTTGAGGAAGAGGGTGAACGTCGGACGACTCAGAACTTCTCCTAGTCACCGGAGAAAAACCACACTGAGTCCGGAGTCTTGTCGAAAGGAACTCGCTTTATTGTTACAGGCGGTTGCCTATATAATGTTGAGAACGAAGGTGGGGATTCTAGGATGGGGGGAGAGGTAAGGGCCAATAGTAAACTGTGACTATTGAAATGATAATTCCAACTCCTACGCGGAAGTAGCAGGCAAGAAGCCATTAGGCGTCTTGCTGAGTCCTAGCTGGCCAGAGACCGGTCGCCGAACTTCAGCTAGGCTCAGGAAGTTCCACTAAGCCTCGCGTCCGGGCCTCTCAAGGCCCAACAATGTGCAACTATGCTGTAGTGGGACGTGGAGTTCTTTGGGTTTATGCCTATGAGTACTAGGCCATATGTTGTCTTTGTCCCATTTTGGTATCAGGTTTATATTTGTTTGAAGAATTAGTTTGGTAGTGTTCCTTCCCTTTCCATTGTATGGAACAATCTGAGAAGTTTGGTAGAAGTCAGCTATAAAACTGAAACTGTCTGGCCTTAGGCTTTTCTTTGCAGGGAGACTTACTGACTGTTTCAATCTCATTGACAGCTATGGACCTATGTAGGTTGTTTATATTTTGTTTGAATTTTGGTAGGTCAAATATTCTTAGAAACTTATCCACTTCTAGATTTTCCAACTTATTGGAATATAAGTTTTTAAAGTTTTTTTTTTTTTTGGTTTTTCGAGGTAGGATTTCACCCTAGCCCAGGCTGACCTGGAATTCACTAAATAGTTTCAGGGTGGCCTTGAACTCATACCAATCCTCCTACCTCTGCCTCCCAAGTGCTGGGATTAAAGGCATGCACCACCATGCCCGGCTTTAAAGTATTTCTTGATGATCTTGAGTTTTGTTGGAGTCTGACAACTCCCTTTTCATCTCTAATTTTATTAATTTGGTTAGTTTGGCTACAAATTGGTCAATCTTGTTAATCTTTTCAAAGGACCAACTCTTGCTTCAAGCCATCCACTGCACTTGGGTTTGGCTTCTTGCTTTTCTAGATCTTTGAGGTGCATCGTTAGGTTCACTGGAGAGCTCTCTGGCTTTTTGATGTGAGCCCTTAGGGCTATGAACTTTCCTCTCAGGACTGCAGTGGCTGTGTCCCTTTGGTTCTGGCAGGAGGTGCTCTCATTTTCACTGGATGAATCATTGGTTTGGAAAGAGACCTCTCTCCTTCATCAGTCTCTCTAGTGTCATTATTAGATTGGGGGACAAACATTATTTTGTATTCCCTAGTGGATTTGAGGCAATCATCACAAATGGAAGCCACGGACTGGATCTAGCCAGTCTTCTGGATTTGGACTCTGACATATTTTCTCTTGAAAAATCTAAATTAGCCATCATGGAGAAACAGGTAAGTTTCATGTTCACAAATGTAGATTTTGAGGTTTTCATGACAACTGAGGAGGTCTGCCAGAACTCAGCTCTCATTCCCCCAGGTGGCAACAATTAGCAGGAGAGCCAGTGGTTTCTGTGCTGTCTTGCCTATACGCAGCCTGTTCAGTTTGTGGGATCTACTGCTCAGCTTTACATTCCTTATTACAAAGCTCTGAGGGAAGACAGTAAAGAGGCTTTTGGAAAGTGGGGAAGGGAAGACTTATACACAGAAATCAAATTGGTATTTCAAAATATTCTCCTGTTGCCTTTACTGGAAAATTCTTAACTTAGTTTTTCTGTTCAACGCATGTGTCTGGTTCGCCACAGGTCTTCGAACCACCAAGAAAGACTATAACTGGAAGAAGAAAGATGAGGTAATAAGCTTGAAACTTTAATGTGTGTGCACACGCACATGCATGCTTGCATTCATATGAAGGCCAGAAGACAACCTTGGGGGTCATCCCCAGGAAGGCTGTCCACCTGATTCTGTTGAGACAGGATCTCTCATTGACTTGGAGCTCACTAATTAGGCTACACTAGCTGCCAACAAGCCCTAAGGATCCTCCTGCCTCCACCTCCCCAGTGCTAGAATTACAGGTTTGTGCCACCATGTCCAGCAAGTGGGTGGAACCTCAGGCCCTCATGTTTACCAGGCAAGCACTTTACTGACTGAACCATCTCCTCAGCCCTGAAGAGTTTTCTTATTGTAAGTATTCAACTACACAAATAAAATAAATGGTGAGACCTTGGCATGGTGGCACATACCTGTAATACCAGCCTTTAGGAGGTGGGGACAGGAGGATCAGGAGTTCAAGTTCATCCTTGGCTATATAGTAAATTTGAGACCCTGCCTCGGCTGTATGAAAT
The DNA here is from genome assembly GCA_036346955.1 of Dipus sagitta. Lineage (NCBI taxonomy): Eukaryota > Metazoa > Chordata > Mammalia > Rodentia > Dipodidae > Dipus > Dipus sagitta. The sequence goes on along the minus strand of CM070770.1, from coordinate 299,249,370 downwards.
CGGCCTTAAAATAAATAGTAAGCAAATTGTGAGGTCAAGGAGCAAAACATAGTGAGAAAAGATACCTTATTGTAACTCATTAACTTGGAAAAATTGCGATAAAGTTTATCTGGATTATTTAGAAATTAAAATTGTAGAATACTTTTTGAAATATATAACTTTGACCCATCCAATTTCCCACCTTTTCATTCTTTTCCCTCAAGACTTACTTCATCACCTAGTGTATCTGTCTTATGTGAGTCCTGGGGAATTGACCCTGGTCCTTACCACGAACTCCAGACGCATACATCACCTAGTGTATCTGTCTTATGTGAGTCCTGGGGAATTGACCCTGGGTCCTTAGTCTTCACAGACAAGTGTCTTAACCACTAAACCATCTCTCCAGACCCAAAACATTAAAACAAACAAACATTTTACTTATTTATTGGAGAGAGAGGGAGGGAGAAAAAAGCAGATAGAAAATGGGTGTGCCAGGGCCTCATGCGCCACCTTGTGCATCTAGTTTATGTGGTTCCTGGGGAATCAAACCTGGGTCCTTAAGCTTCAAAGGCAAGCGCCTTAACCTCTATGCCATCTCTCCAGCTCCAAAACATCTTTTAAAGTGAAGAGTCATGTCCAATTTTGCCCCTCTATCTTTTCTTGCTTTCCTCAACTCTCAGTGCTGATTTTGAGACGTTTTGAGGTGTGGAAGCCAAGCCTAGCATTGGGTGGGGGCTTGTCACACTAGGCAGGATAGAGACAAGGCTAGTGGGGGTAGTGGGGCTGCCTGCATGCGCAGGAGTCTAGGAGTCTCTTCTCAGTGCCCTAATAGCTTGTTCGAGCCACCAGCCATTCCTGGGTAGAGTGCCAGAGCGGACAGCTCTGAGAGGGTGGCAGCTTGTGTGTAGCAGTGATGTTGAGGTGTTGAGGATGGGTTGCAGTGACCTTCAACCCACTCCTTCCTTCCATTCTCAATGGTTAGGTGCCAGGTCACCATAAGTAAACTGGCTCTATAAGCAAAAGTGACACGTATGCCATGTAAGTGCTGCTTGCTGTAAGAGAAGTCTCATGGCCACTCCATCTCCAAGCAGATAGCATACTAAGACCATTTTACTGGGAAAAGTATGTCCCACCACTGCCACTTAATCAGTCAGTGATTTGCAATGCACTCATCCGAGGAAAGGACAGTTGCATTGATCAAGGTCCATGGTCAATAGTTCCTTTAAAGAAAGCAACTCAATTCTTTTAGCTAGATCTCCTGGGATCATCCTCTCCTAACTCTTGAAGGGACCCCATTTCGTAAATGGAGAACCTGAAAGTCAATCAAATCCTTATTTGTTACTGACTCTTCCAGGCCATCATCATCACTAATTAAGTTTTGGGGAATTGAACCCGTGTTCTCATGCATGGTAGGCAGTAGTGTACCAGTTAGCTATATGCTCAGTCCACAGGTCCTTTTATATTTTATTTTTATTTATTTATTTGAGAGAGAAGGAAAGAGGCAGGTAGAGAGAGAGAGAGAATGGGTATGCCAGGGCATTCAGCTGCTGCAAATGAACTCCAGACACGCGTTCCATCGTGTGCATCTGTCTTATGTGGGTCCTGGGGAACTGAACTTGGGTCCTTTGGCTTTGCAGGCAAGTGCCTTAATCACTAAGCCATTTTCCGAAGCCTCCTTTTTTTTTTCTTTGTTTTGGTTTTTTGGGTAGGGTCTCACTCTAGCCCCAGGCTGACTTGGAATTCACTATGGGGTCTCAGGGTGGCCTTGAACTCACGGTGATCCTCCTACCTCTGCCTCCCAAGTGCTGGGACTAAAGAGTGTTGGCATTAAAGGCGTGCACCACCACGCCCGGCTTTTTTTTTTTAATTGTCATTTCACTAACCTATGGAACACTTCCAGGTACTCTCTAAGCAACCATAAAATTAACTGGAATTTTCATTACATGTCCTTAGGCACACCTTTGTTGGCTAACTGAATTAATGGAGTGTATCTTTTAACATAGAAATGCCCATATAGTTAATTCAAATGTATTACTCAAAGCGCTTAATATGTGGGATCTCCAGCTAATGAAATAGAATATTTTCAATATGTTTTCTGATTCCATTTAATAAGAAATAATAAGTAGGTTTTCCCTGAAATGTTCATAGTCTAACATTTTACTTTTGACTTTCTTTTGCAGTTTGGAAGACCATCACTTTAGAAAAATTTATTAAAATTTTATAAACAACTAGTGGGCTGCTATGAACACTCCAGATCCTAAGTAGTTGCATTATAGTTAAGTATTTTAAATTATCTGGGATAATAAGAGATTTCATAACACTTAAGAATGAAACTCTGCATCAACCTGAGAGCAAGCCATCATAGAGCAAGCTATCAAGTGTGTTATATAACCGAGTTAGTTTAAAGCATATTTGTAATTTCTGTTTGTGAAACTGTCCAATAATTAATTGCCTTCCTGTTATGTTGTAAAGCAGATTCTTTCCTTTTCAACTGAATAGCTATTGAAAAGTGGAACTACACTGTAAAATATTGGTTATTGAAAGCAAAGCTTAGGTGATATTAGCATTCTTACATTTCATAGCACTGTTGTAATCTTCCACTTTAAAAAAGTCAAATAAAATTGAATGTCATGGTTAAATAATTTTTTACAATCTGCTATCCTTTTTTCATTTCAGCAAGATATGATAGTTTAGGGAAGAATCATTAATAAAGGAAAGGACAAAAGAAAGTGCAAGAGAAACGTCAAGCTTTCAAACTATTAACCTTGCCAGGCCAGTTTCTGAGCGGCCTTCATGGGATCTGTGTCAGGAAATACCAGGTGTGGCTACATACTGCAGAAACTGGAGTGAGGCACATGGTACAGAGCTCCATTTTCCTAAGGTAACATAATGTCTGGAACTAGGCAGACAGGATCATGCAGCTGCTTGTCATTATGGACCAGAGCCCCTCCTAATCATCTTTTTTTTTTTTTTTTTTCATGTTGGTGAAACATCTGTATCACACCAGGTATCTCATTTGCTTTTCAGTAATACTGTTTCTATGTGGTGTTACCTTTGCAATTAGGAGGGTCCTACCCCAGACCAGAGCTGTCATCTGGCCACATACCTATCTTGTCACCCAGAGATGAAGTGGCAGCTCACCTTGCTACTCTGCACAGAATCTGAGTACTCATTAGACCTGAGTACTCATTAGATATTGGTCTTAACTGTTTCAGAACCAACCAGTGACAAGAGTGTGGTAATGACCTTTTAACCAATTAATATACACCCTTCAAACTAGAATCTGTTTTATTTCAACTTGCATGGCTTCACGCAGGTAGCCAATAGGCATTTGAGGGGAGCAAGTTACCATGTCAATGCACTGTACCCAGGAACTGGCATCTTGATTTGGCCATTTAGACACGGCAATTCTCCCTCACATCCCTTCTGGGCCTTTCTGCAGACCTCTTTGTATGAATGTTGAAATGTGAAGTCTCTTATCTTCTTATCTTATCTTATCTTATCTATCTCTTACATAATAAGACTATTCTAACCAAAGCATTGTTTCATTCTGGAGGTCACATGAACTGCCTCTTAAATTCCTTGTTTTTCATAGTCATAGTGGTTATACATTAATACAGTCTCAAGGAACAAAGCTTTGCATGCATAATGGAATTTATTTTATCAAAATTGAGGGGAGCAAGTCTCAATAGAATTATCCTCTCTGCCCAGCAATTACAGCAGGATGGGTTTTGTAAGAAATACCTGCAGTTTCAAGGCTGTTTCGTCAAGGTACCAGAATTCAGTTTGTGTTTGACTCCTCTTCCTTGAGCTCTTTCTGTATTTTTATTTTTATTTCATACGGAGAGAAAGAGGCAGATAGAGAGGAGAGACTATAGGTGCGCCAGGGCCTTCAGCCACTGCAAATAAATTCCAGACTCATGCACTACCTTGTGCAACTGGCTTACATGGATCCTGGGGAATCAAACCTGGGTCCTTTGGCTTTGCAGACAAGTGCCTTAACTGCTAAGCCATCTCTCCAGTCCATCATTCATGTGGGTAGAACAGATACAGTAAAAATAAATAAAAAAACATCAGGATTTAGATAGGTGTGTGGTAAGGGGTGACATGTTTAAAGACGGGGAAGGGGATGAATCTGACTTTGGATTTGCTAATTCAATGGCATATATTCCATTGGTCAATAAACAGGAGGCTTAAGTTTGAGTAATTAGTGTTGGCAATTTAGCTTTTGATTTGCTGTCATAAAAGCTGGGGCCAGAGACACCTGGGCCTGGTGGTATACACATATAGCCCTACTACTTGAAATGTGGTGGTTTGATTCAGGTATCCCCCATAAACTTGGGTATTTTGAATGCTGGTCTCCCCAGCTGATGGCAATTGGAAATTAAAGCTTCTTGGAGGCAGTGTATTGTTGGGGGGCCTTATGGGTGTTACAGCCACTTTCCCCATGTAAATGTTTGGCACACTCTCCTGTTGCTGTTATCCACCTGCTATTGGCCAGGGGGTGATGTCCATCTTCTGCTCATGCCATCATTCTGCCATCGTGGAGCTTCCCCTCAAGCCTGTAAGCCAAAAGAAACCTCTTTTTCCCCACAAGCTGCTCTTGGTTGGGTGATTTCTACCGGTAATGCGAACCTGACTGCAACAGTAATGTTAGTACTGAGGAGTGGGATTGCTGCCTGACACCTGACTGTATAGCTTTGGCCTTTTGCAGCTGATTTTTCAAGAGGAATGTGGAAGGATTTGAAACCTTGGCCTAAGAGACGCCATGCAGTGCTGTAAGTACAGCTAAATGGACTATTCTGGTCAGAGTTGAAAGACCTGAATGCAATAAGAGCTATGGACTGTGAAGTTTGGCTTGTGAGGGTGACAGTTTTGTCTGGACTGGTCTAGAAGAAGATTGTGTGAGAGGCTTGCTGTTATGCCCGTGTCCTGAGAACTTGTGCAGGGTTGCAGTGCATAGAAATGGACTGGTGTGAGCAGAGGGATATGGCACAGAAATGAAATCTTTGGGCTGAAACTTCTGCCTGTTCAGTTGCAATTATGAGATTACAACCTTTGAGATTGGGCCAGCTGACCTGCACTGGGGCAATAGGAAGAATATAGACTCTTTTGAAGGTGCCTGAGTGCTCAAGGAATGTCCTATTCTTCAAAGTCTGCTTTATTCCTCCCTGGATTAACAAATTAGTACTCTATCTGGTATTATGGAGTATAAGAAATGCAGGAAAGAGAGGGTCATTGAATTTGTAACAGTCTTGTGTTTTGGAAATGGCCATGGGCAGTGTGAAGTAGGTTTGCTGGATGCCTGCATGGAGACCTGATGGAGCCATGAGGATGAACTGCGGATTGCAGTGGAGACCCAGTAGAGATGCTGGGACCATGAGATGGCTGCTAAGGAAAGCTGCTGGCCCTGGATGATGTTTCCCAGGACTATGAGTAGCCTAGCTGGAGGGGCAGAATTGGAACTTCAGAGACTTGTTGCTGGTTAGAATTATCAGACTTGGAGACTTTTTACTGACTAGAGTTGTTGGACTTGGAATTAGAGTTTGATGGTTGTTTTAAACCTTGTATTGGTTGAATATTATTTTGCTATGCCCAGTGCCATCTTTTGCAATGTGAATGTTTATTCTGTGACATTATGGGTTTTTGGGGATGTTTGAACATCATTGGAATTGATAAAAACCATGGAGACTTCTAAAGTTGGATTGAATGCATTGCATTTTACATCATGGGTGGTTGTCAGTTTATGGGGGCCAGAGGTGGAATGTGGTGGCTTGATTCAGGTATTTGCCATAAACTTAGGTATTCTGAACGCTAGCCTCCCCAGCTGATGGCAATTGGAAATTAAAGCTTCCTGGAGGCAGTGTATTGTTGGGGGCAGGCTTATGGGTGTTATAGCCACTTTCCCCATGCCAGTATTTGGCACACTCTCCTGCTGCTATTATCTACCTGATGTTGGCCAGGGGGTGATGCCCACCCTCTGCTCATACCATTGTTTTCCCCTGCCATCATGAAGCTTCCTCCTTGAACCTCTAAGCAAAAATAAACCTCTTTTTTCCCCCACAAGCTGCTCTTGGTTGGGTGATTTCTACCAGCAATGCAAACCTGACTGTAACAGAGCCCAAGGGTGGAATCTGAGGCCACCCCGGGCTATAACCCCAAACAACATGGCAAACAAGAAAAACCTAAAGATTTTCCATGAAAGGCAAGGACTAAAATAAGCAAATGTCTAAGGGAGAAGAGAGGAACCTAACTGCTAGAAATAATAAGAGCCAGGAGAAGTCAGAGAGAAAAGACGGGAGATGCTCTCTCTCTTGGTCATAGAAGAGTATCTCAAAAGACAGCTGTTGGGCTGGAGAGATGGCTCAGTGGTTGACAAGCCAGGAAGCAGTCCCTCACCTCACCCATGATCTATCATTGCCTTGATCTTAGACTTCCAATCCTATGAAACAGAAATGTCTATTGCTTAAGCTGCCCAGTCTATGTATGCAGACTACCACTCACAAATGGGATACTTCTTTATAAACCTGTGGCTTACAAGTCTAGGAGATTATTGGGTTCAGAGTAACAAAAAGCAAATGTATCATAATTCTCAAGATTCATATTTTCAAGCCCAGCCATCCCAAAAAGACATTAGGAGGTTGCAATCCATATACCTAGTCACAGGCCTCTAGGATCCAAGCAAGAAACAGAAAGGGGCACAGACCAGGGTAAGAGTAGAAATCCTGTTCTTCAGTGGTTCCTCTGTTTTTTTTTTGGAGAAAAATACTCATGCCAATCCTAGCAGGGAAGCCTCTGCCCTTCAGAGTATGAGTCTAAATACTTCAAAATGTGACAACACAATTCTCTGATCCAGTTTCAACAAAGGATTTTATTTGCCGATCCCCCAACACAACCAAATTCTGAAAATAGCAACCTACTGCAAGAACAGTTCAATCACAGAACATTCTCCACCATCTCTCCTCTCTTCACAAGGTCTGCCCTCACATGCATACATCATCTGAAAGAAGACTGATATATGAAAATACTGGGAGGTGCATGTACTATCTTGCTCACTCGGTGCACCTCCCTTTTCTGCCTCCTTGATAAGAAATTTATCATAATTTTTATAGCAAAATATTTAAAGACCTCTCCCCCTGCTCTTCCATGTAGCTATTTAAAAAGTACAGAATCAAAAAGTGTTTTCCTCACGCTGTGATAAAGATAGAATATTAAAGAATATATGAGTTACTCTAAGTTCCTTAGGGAACTTACTTAGATATTTACCAAGGAAGTTGAATCTCACATGGGTAATAGAAGATTCAACAGGACAGCTACAAAAATTGGTAATTCTGTAATGGGGAGAAGCAAGCTTCTTCAACCATCAACTGATACTATTCTTACCACAAACCCTTCAGAGACCCATCAGACAGAATCTATGAGGCTTGAACACAGAATCTATTTCAATGACAGCCAGCCAGCAGAGAGCTGAGAGTGGATGATGGAACAGAATGCTAACGAAGGCACAGAGTAAAGAATCCCAAGAACACTGTGGTGCACTTCCATTTAATAAGCCAGCAGTACAGCGACCTAACGACCTCAGCTGTGATCATACCAGGCTGTTTCTATGGAATTGCTACAGGGGCATGACTGGCAGCTGGCATCCTCAGGTTCCCCATGCTGAGTGAGCAGCTGCAGCCCCAACTTCTGGAAAGACTTAAGGCTGGGGGGTGTAGCGGAGGTACTTCTTGCCAGATGGGAGCTCTTTAGTGAAGACTCCTTTAGGGAAGATTCGCTTGGCTTCCTCTTCAGGGATGGTGGGAAGGACCATCACACTGTCTCCATCCTATTGGAAGACATTGGCAATGGTGAAATTCAGTCTTACAAAAATGTTAAAAAGCTCTTCAAGAATTAACTTTAGAAAAGTGTGCAGATGCTAATGAGAACACCAAGTATTCCTCACTCTCTCCCCTCCGAGAAATTTTGTTTACACAGCTGAGTTTTGACACTTTTGTGAGGAAAGTATTTCTATGCCTTAACTAGCAATGATCCTGTTTAATCTCAGTAATGGGGAACTACCACACCTTAAAGTTTAATTCCACATCATCTCATGGCTTACAGGCCCTGCAGAACTGGATCTGCCTAGTCCCCTTTCTCACCTCTTAACTCTTACCCGCCTTTCTGCAAATTTAAGTGATTTGCCTGCCAGAAAAAAACAGAACAATAAAACCTGGCATTCAGGTTAGTAGACTTAAATATATGGAGCTATATTATGATGTGCTTGGAATATTACCCTGCCGTGTTTATTTGCAGATATCTTTGGTGTTAAAAGTTTATGAATAAATTGGGTGTGTAGATACACACCTGGCTTTGATTCCCCAGTGCCCACATAAGGCCAGATGCACAAGGTGGAGTTTGTTTGCAGTGGCGGGAGGCCCTGGCCATTTTCATTTTCTTTCTCTCCTTGCAAATAAATAAAAATCTCCAAACCAACTAAACAAAATTTCTGAAGAAGTTTCAAAAGCTAAAGCTCGCCCGGTGTGGTGGCGCACGCCTTTAATCCCAGCACTTGGGAGGCAGAGGTAGGAGGATTGCCGTAAATTCGAGGCCACCCTGAGACTCCATAGTGAATTCCAGGTTAGCCTGGGCTAGAGTGAGACCCTACCTCGAAGGAAAAAAAAAAAAAAAAAAGCTAAAGCTCGAGAGAAATGAAATGACTCATCACATTAAAACACCAACAGTTGGGACTGGGGAGATGGCTCAGTGGTTAAAGTGATTCCAGGTTCAATTCCCAGAACTCCCATCAAGCCAGACACAAAAAGTGGCAAGGCATATGAAGCTCATCTACAGCAGTAAGAGACCCTGGCATGTGTGCGTGTGTGTACGTATAAACACACACACGCACACGCAGCAACAGTTTTTTGAGACAGGATCTCATTATGTGGCTGGGACTGGGCTTGAACTCATGATCTTCTTGCCTCCAGAGTGCTGGGATTATAGGTGTATATAATATATATTTTATATATAGTTATATATCTAAAATATACAAGTATATAGTTTACTATCAGGTAATGATTAAATAAAAGGGATTTTTTTTTTTTTTCCCAAGGTAGGGTCTCACTCTAGCTCAAGCTGACCTGGAATTCACTATGTAGTCTCAGGGTGGCCTCGAACTCATGGTGGTCCTCCTACCTCTGCCTCTCAAGTGCTGGGATTAAAGGCGTGTGCCACCATACCCGGCAAATAAAAGGTTTTTAAATTTAACTTTGTACAAGTTGAATATTCCTCATCTTAAAATACAGTATTTCAGATTTGGGCTTTTTTGGGGGGTGGGTTGGTGGGTGGGATGGATATAGGATATGTGTATAGGCCTTACCAACTTAACAACCCTAATCCAAAAATTTATAATCTGAAATACCTCACACCCTCAAGAAGTTTGATTTTGGAACATGACAGATTTTGGATTAGGGATGCTACTTCTAGATGGAAAAGGTACTATTATGACCAATTAATGTGTCCAAGGTATCTAAGAGTAAGAAAGTAATACATAGTTCATGTTTTATATACATGGTGTAAAAGATCTCTTAGCAAATCTTAAACTTGGCCATGAGGACAAATCCTCCCAGGGTAGTGGACTGATAAAAAGAGCCTCATCTATCCCCAGATTACCAGATCCTGGGGGGGAAGCCATCTCGAAACTGGACACATTTACCTTCCAATCAACTGGGGTGGCAACCCGTTTTTCCGCTGTCAGCTGCAGAGAGATAATCACTCTGAGGAGCTCGTCAAAGTTCCTGCCAGTGGTAGCTGGGTAGAGGATAGACAGCTTCAGTTTCTTATCGGGGCCAAAAACGAACACCTGCAGAGCACACAAACATGCACGGTTCGGTCAGTGCTTTGGATGGGAAAGCTGAGGCTGGCATATCGGTTCATGAACTCACTACCTCGATTCCCTGAAATAAATAAACACACACACACGCACACACACGTTAGGAAACAGATACTGGTAAGGAAAGTGGGTTTACCCACAGTTTGACTGCACATAGGGAGAGAAAGACTCCTAGTCTTTCCTGTGGCGGTGCCATAGTTTTATAGAAAACATGAAATAGGGGCTGAAGAGATGGCTTAGTGGTTAAAGGTGCTTGCTTGCAAAGCAATGACAGCCCGAGATCGATTCCCCAGTACCTACGTAAAGCCAAAGTGGTGCATGTGTCTGGAGTTCGTTTGCAATTGGAAGAGGCTCTGGAAACCCATACTTTATCTGTCTTCCCCAAGTAAATGTAATAAAATATTTAAAAATAAAAACATAACCAAACCAAAGGAACTAGAGGAGTATACCAAACTATCTGGATGGCCAGGATATAGATCACTTTCTTCTCCACACTAGTTTTCAAAACTGAGAATGAACCTGCAGGTTTACTCAGGAAAGGCTCCAGGCAGTCATTGTGTGAAATAGGGATGATCACATAAAAATATTACTAATGCCCGGGTGTGGTGGTGCACGCCTTTAATCCGAGCACTTGGGATGCAGAGGAAGGGGGATCACCATGAGTTTTGAGGCCACCCTGAGACCACATAGTTAATTTCAGGTCAGCCTGGGCCAGAGTGAAACCCTACCTTGAAAACCCAAAAAAAAAAAAAAAAAAATTGATTAAAAATAAAAGTTGATAATAGACCTTTAATACCTGCACACTTGGGGCGGGGGGAGTAGTGAGGGATTGAGTCTGTTCCTGAAAAGGCCAGAAGAAGTCATCAGAACTGTCCTGAAGAAGAATATGGCTTATCACTTGAAAAACAGACGTGACAGGAGATATACAGAAAAGAGTTCTTAATCTTAGCTACATTTTGGGATAGATGTCCAGGAACTGTGAATATGAACAGTTTCAATTTTTAGCTGACATGCTCAGAAACCACTGAGGAAGAGGCAGCAGAAAGAATATAAGAGCCAAAGGAAGAGGAGGAATGCTTTGCAACACTGTCTTGCAGATGCAGAGTGGTTGTGGTATTCACGACCTCACCGTGGCTGACACTACACAAGACCTGCTTAATAGGAGGGGGAAATGACATCAAAACAGAAGAGAGATTAGTTGGAAAGAAGGAATTCAGTGGAGGGGAGATAGGTGAACGGGAAAAGGAAGGGCTGCGGGAGGGAGCCGATTAAAATCATGGTATATTCTATATGTATGGAGGTTATCAGTAGTAAGTTAAAAAATTTAGCTGAGCATCTTACCACTTTGCCCGAACATTATAATCAAAGACAGTCACTGACACACAGCTATTTCACAGTTGTAGACATTCCCTTATTTCCTCTGGTTATACCAAGGATATACACTGGATATACGCAAGGATATACACATAGAGCCCACCAGTGTTGCTGAGTGCTAAGTGGATTGCAGGAACTCACCACACGAGCCGTCACAGGCATGCCCTTTTCGTCCTTCTCGGCAGGGTCCAGCATGCCCAGCTGGATGGCAAGGTCTCGGTTCTTATCATCAATGATGGGGAAAGGCAACTTTTCTGTGGGTTCATCACCATTGTAAGCATTGATATCCTGAAACAGGAGAAAGGGGAAAAGGGAACTCAGAATGACACATTTCTTTGCATTTCATAGTAAATAGCTACTGCATTGCATGACAGGGAAAAGAACCACAACCACAATGTTTCTCTGAGCAATTTTAATAGGTTGAGTGAACTTTTCTCCCAGTTAGTCACTGACAGTTAACAGCAGAGAACAGTACTCAAGAGGCCAAAGCCCTTTCACACCCAACTCTCTTATAGTCAGCATGACTTTACTGCTTCGACTATAGCTACATTTGGATAAAAGGCAACTCTGGGTACTTAAGCAGTATTGAAAACACACATCAAGAAGTAACTCCATGTGCGAAGAAAATTCTGTAACTCGGGTCCCTGCTTCAAAAGCACTGTGACTAAGACATCAGGTACATGACAGATATTGCAAAACAGAGGAAGGAGACTCCCAAAGCTTAAAGCAAACAGGGAAGTAAAGAGTTGCACGTATGGTTTAGGACAAGGGAAAGGTAAATGGGTGAAAGGCATTTCAAGACTGAACTGAAGACAAATAACGTACTTCCTTCTTCCCCAAGTAAAGCTTGGTTCATTTCTTCTTTTCTAACCCTGGAAGCTTTTGGTTGAAAAAAAAAAAAAAAGTCAATAGCCTGTCTCACCATCTGATCCAGAGTTGATACAGCACTTGAGTGGGCTGCGCATCACAGGAAGGAGAGTGTGTAGAATACAAGTCAGTAAGCCATGCTCAGCCTTCAGAGGAACTTCTAACTTGGTTAGGTAATTTCTCTTTGAAATAGCGGCATGTACAAGGCTGCAATGTTAAGTGGTGGCTGCGCATGCTGAGGCGCACTGACTGCACCTTCATTTAGAGGACTGAGGACTGAGTTGAGACAGGCCTGGAGAAAGGCGTAGCACTTCTCCCTGGGCCCAGGAAAGGATGGGTGAGATTTCCCACTGGGCAAAGGAAGGCACTCTAGAGAGGAGGACAATGTTATGGAAACAATGTAGGCTAAGTGCATGTATAAGCTACTTTAGAACACAAGGAGCCAGGAGTAGCAGGACAGTGGATTTAAAATTGGGGTGGGGGGAGAGGTGTATTTATTAGTCACGTGAAGCTATGAAAGTAAAAGAGGGGGCTGATGGTAGAGCAAATTGGATACCATTTTGCATTTTTTCAGAGATAAGTAAGATACAAGTGGCATTAATGAGCTCTGAAATGGATAACAACAGATTTTATCATATTCCTTAATTTTATGATTTGAACTTCCTTTTGTTGTCTCTGGCAGCCTACCAAGTCACCACAACCAAATAATACCCAATACGGTTCTGTGTCATAGGCTTCTCTTGAGGTTTCCCACATACTCAGCCATATGTCAAAGTTGGCACTACTTCTGACAGTTTGGACTCATTTCCTAGTTCCAAGGCAGTCACAGTTTTGGAAATTTCTATGGTGGGTAAAATGAACCTGGGAACCTGGATATGCTCCAGTCCTGCAAGGAGTCATGTAACCTGCTCTAAGCTCTTCTCTCAGCAAACTGTCATTATAACACATCCATTCTTGACCTTGCCAGCTTGCTACAGACACTTAAAGCTTTGGCTTTATTCTAGCCCAATCAGGCTAGTTCCACATTTTACCATTTAATACCATAAAGAAAACTGAGTTTTAGGTTCAAATCATACTGACGTCCTCTTAGTTGAGAAATCTTGGAGCAAGTCATTCTAATATTCTCCTGTAAAACAAACAAAAAAAGGGGGGGGGCACACACAAGAGGCTTCACTAGACTCTCATGAGAAATTACCTCTGCCAAGGATGAAAGAAAATCTAGCCCAAGAAAGACAAGTGCCCTCCTTTTGCTCCAACATGTTCCTTGTAATCTCAGACATTTGGGATTAACTGATGTGAAGTAGTCATGGGATGTAGCCCCTCCCCCCACCGACCTGTTACCAACTCACCAACATGACATCTTTACTTCATGTGCTCAACAGTGCCCAATACACAATACACAAAAGGTACTGATGACATACTAACATATCTTAGCAAAGCCCATAAAATGTTATTTCATTTAGATGGCCAAATTTATTGTCCAAGTAAGTATTTTTGCTGATAGCAGGCAATTTTCTTCATTCATTCATTCATTCAACAAATACTGACTGTCCACCTATACTAAGTACTGCTGTAGCAGAGAATGGGAGCCTGCCCCGCGGGAACTATACTCCAGTGGCGAGAAACAAACCAGCTAAATAAGCAATATGCAGAGACTTAGATACTGTCAAGGGCTAAGGAGGACAGAGTGTGACCAGGTGTTATTATTTTAGATAAGGAGGACAAAGAGAGGCCTTTAATGAGATGCTATTTGAGTTGAAACCCAAAAGAGGTGAAGGCAAACCACAGAGATATATCTAAGAGTTATCCAAACATTAATTTGGACAGATGGGGTAGAGTGCCAATAGGTTTGTGGATAAACTAAGACACATAATAGGAAAAAACAGGAGGAATTCAGGCTACGTCCTGCAGTTACAGCCTGAGTAACTACAAAGACATAGTTGCCATCAGCTGAGACGAGTAAGGCCCTAGGATGAAGGATGGGGCCCAACTGCGGACATGCTAAAATCAAGACGTGTACATACCCCAGGGGAGCTTAGATGTTGAGCAGGTAGTTTTTACCCACCTGGAGGTCAGGAGACTGCGGACAGAGATGGTGATCTGAGAATCACAGCATATGGATGTTATCTGAAGAAGTGAGTGGAAGAGTGACTAAGGGAAAGTGTGCAGATGGAAAAAAAGATGTGGTCCAAGAAACAAGCTTGGGGCAACGTCAGCATAAATTAGGAACTGGGAGATGATGAGCAAAGTCCAAGCCTGGACGGCAACAAGGATGTGGCATCCTGGAAGCCAGGAGAGGCACACCTGCCATGAGCGTAGGCTGACTGCTGCTGGTAAACCAAGATGGTGACTGAGAACCCATCACCAGACACAGAAGTGTGGAGGCCACCAGGAAGTCCAACTGAGATTGTTAATGAACCAGTGAACTCTGCACCTGAGGCTTACTTCTCAAAATCCAAGCGACTGTCTGTGTAATCAATATGAAACCTCAGACTCCAGCCAGGCACATGCCAGTTGATACTTCTGATCAGAGAGGGGAAAAAACCACACTTTTCTCCTGTTCTCTTGTCAAACAATAACACAGATCATTTCTGTAATGCCTTCTGTCACCAAGAAGTTAGTGGGAGGTTTCTTCCCTTCAACAACTAAACAATTCTACATTGGATACCAGCAGGTATCCTCCAATTCATGGGCACTATCTACCTAGACAGGTAGCTTTAGATTCCACAGGTAGAAGGCTCAAACCTACAAGGTTACTTACACCTGACTTCCCATGCCAACCACAAGCCCCAGGATGTACCTCTGGCCAATGGGCTATAATATGGGGCTCCTATGCACTTCTCCTGAGGACTGATTAATTGTTTGAGGCACTCGCAGAACTGGGGGAAATGTCTTACAAAAGGTCCAGATGAAGAGTCGAATAGGGCACAGTGTGGCACTTCCATGCCCTCTTCCAGGCACATCACCCTCCAGGAATGTACATGTGTTTAGCTACCCGAAGGTCCTGGAACCTAATCCTTTTGGGCTCTTAAGGGAACTTGATTATATAAGCATGACTGATTAAATCACTGGTTACTGAGGTATACTACAACCTTCACTCCCTCCTTCCCAGAGTTTGGGAGGTGATCAAAGTAGAGCCTGGCTTTGTTCAAAGATCAATCGCATCCCCATCCTGAAGTTACCCAGGGGCAGCCAACCACCAGCCAATTCTTTAGCATATAAAAGACAATGTTCCTTGGAAGATTTTTTTTTTAAGGCTGTCAGGAGGTGTATGAGACAACAGGAAAGGAGGGCTAAATGTACATATTCCACACATTGTAGAACTATACCTTGCTCCAGGCAAGATGGTCCTCAACACTGTCTATTGAAAGGGCAATCAACTTAACATTCCTCTTGGCAAATTCTGGTGCCAGTTTTGCTGCTCTGCCAAGCTCTGTGGTACACACTGGGGTAAAGTCTCGTGGATGAGAGAAGAGAATGCCCCATCTGGAATGAAGGAAAAGAACATCATAGCTGAGTGAAAGGAACCAATGTCATGCAGTGAAAACACAATTTCTGAATTTAAAACAGTTTCTTTCTTTCTTTTTTTTTTTTTTTTACAATGTCTACTTAATGAAGACATTTACACTTTTCAGTTGAGAACTACCTTCCAACCTTGCTTCCAGAAAAGCCCATTAACAACTGTTCAAAGATATAAAATTCAGAGTAATTTCAGGGTGTTGCCTCCTTTAATAACTATGGAGACACCCGGACTCTTTTCCAGCTAATAAAATTTATGCTACACAAGCCAATATTTCTCATCCGTCTTCACTTTTAAAATAGCATGCACTTCAATATTCAGCTCCTACAATGCCCAAATCCAAACAGCTGTCTGACTGCAATGATAAACAGATTATGTAATCTAAAACAGATAGGTTTCTATTGTCTATTTATTAGTAAAATTAAGGCTGGCACTTGGCTTCTTGGCACCAAGTAAATCTCACATCTTTTGTAAAGGGCCTTTATTAATCTCACCCATTAGAGATGGCACCCACTTTTGTATTGTGTTGAAATAACAGCACTTCCAACAGTTTTACCTAGGGCTTCTTTGCAGTTTCTTCTTGTTTCAGACCAAGCAAGTTGAAAACATACAACCTACAATGCAGGTTTTTCAAAACTTCAATTCTTAAGTAAACTACTTTAAATCATCATTGCTTAAGGTTAAACTTGCATAGATTTTGAGAGTTGGTCAAGCTGAGTAACCAAGAAACATTTCCTTCTCCTTGGCAACAGAAACTATTCTTTCAAGCAAGAAGGAAAACTTCATAATCAGTTTCCTACACTCTCATCACTTCAGAGCAGTGGGGGCAGTGTCTTAGGCTTGCAGATTATTCCATCTATGGTAGGTTTCCCTGGACACAAAGAACCAAGCAGACAAGTGTACCTCATTCCCACCTACACCTGCCAGATAATACTAAGGATGGAAGGTAGATGGAAGGTATATGGTAAGACTGAAAGTGGCAATACTTTGGGGAAATTATGGAAGTATGTGTTATGTTTAGTTGTCAATAAAAGGCAGTAAGGGGGGCATGCATCTTTTAAATTTCAAAAAAATTTTGAGAGAGAGAGAAAGAGGGAGAAGAGAGGACAGCATGGGCATGCCAGGGCCTCCTGTTATGGCAAACTCCAATACCACGTTGTGCACCTGGCTTTACGTGGGTACTTGGGTAATCAAGCTTTGTAAGCCATCGCCCTATTTTTTTGAAACGTAATCTAGCTGTGACATCTAGGCTTAGACTCCATGAGAAAAGTATCTATATAAGGGTCAGACAAGATTTAAGAGGAAGAGTCTAAGAGTTTCAGGCAAAAATTTTTATAGGAAAAAGTACTGCCAAAGGGGTAATAAACTTGAAAGTGCTTTTCCATTGTAAGTCAATAGTTTGTTTTGCTGAATCATGCTGGGAAACTGGTTTTCAGCCACTTAATGTTGAGGCCAAACTCCAGTTTACCACAGGGTCACTCCAAGACTGTCTTACTCTGACCTGCGTGCCCACTCTCAGGAGTAATTTAATTGCATTATCTTATTTCCTTCCTCAATTTCAAAAGACAAAAGGTTTCCTCCTTTTGAGAGAATGGTCTCTACTGCTGCCAGAAAACCTCGGGGAAGTGGCCTTTCCTTGGTTTGAAGACACTGCATCTGCCACACAAGAAAGTATTAAGTTAAACTGCCACAGAGAGCACTCAAGCCCTGTGCTACTTACTGATTATCAGGACAGACACCTGTGATGTTTGAAATTCACCTTTTCTCCAAGGATACTTGGGTCTGTAATTGACTCAAGATCATAACACTGAATGGAGTTTGGCAAAATTAGGCAAAGTCCATGCAGTATCATGATACATAGGGTAGATATTTCTCTTCCAAGCAGGGCAGGAAATATCGTGTCTGACCCTAAGCAGACTTACTTGTATACTTGTTTATACATTTTGATATTTTTCTCATCTTCTAACTGATGGCTCCATTAAAAAAAAGTCACTCCCCCCTCTTTGTATTTTGAGATGGAGTTACCAAAAGTTGTCCAGGCTGGTCTTGAACTTATGATCTTCCTGCCTCAGCCTCCCAGGTAGCTGTTATTACAGGCCTGCACCACCAGGCCCAGCTGAGCTGACACTTTTAGTCAAGTCTCGATAGATCCAAGGGTCAATAAACAATAACAGAACCCCTCAAAAGTATGGTTAGCTTAAGTAGGGGCAGCATTTATAATTGTTGTGACTATAGATATGCTTTATGCTAATGTTTAATCTGTACGAGAGTTCTGGTAAGACTTCATGTTTCATGGAGGTGAGAGCCATAGGAAGAAATGGGAAGGAATACCCTGTGATAATCCTAGTTTTGGAGAAGTTTTTAAAAAATTATTAATTTGCAAGCAGAGAGCGTCTCAGAAATGAATGCACCAGGGCCTCTTGCCACTGCAGCCCAGCTCCAGATGCACATGCCACTCTGTGCATCTGGCTTTATGTGGCAACTGGGGAACTGAACCTAGGCTATCAGGTCTTGCAAGCAAGCACCCCTAACCGTTGAGCCATCTCTCTAGCCCACTGGAGAAATTCTAATACTTGGATTCAGAGTATGAGATTGGCCATAGTGCCTGTCTAGTCATCTCCTGCCTGCAATATCTGAAAGTTCTACTTGCTATCCATCTTCTAGTTAACCCTTTCTCTCTCTCACACAAAACTCTAATTTCTTGTAGCTAGTAGCTGAAATGGACATTGTGGGTTATATAGGCCTGAGGTGTTAAGAATCCCTCCCTATCTATATAGGGATATCCAATCACTGTTTCATAAGCTGCTCTGTCTCTGTACACACATGTGCCTGGATACTGCATATAAAAAGAATACAAACTCAGGAGTTCAATTGTCCAGCCAGGGAGCAGCACAGCACAGTGGGCCCACTGAACCACCAGAACCATGATAAACCTGGACATGCCTGGAATACTGATTAAAAGCAAGCAACTTACAGTATGTTCATTTAGGAACAGTAAAATTAAGCCAACATTAGTTTACTCCTAGACATTATGGTCATCAGAACGACTATCAACAGCAAGGGAATGCAGTGGACGCCAGGCAGAGGGGGGAGGGGACCATTAGGAAACAAAAGCGTCTCAAAGGGGAGAGGTACACGTGTCCTGGCCTTGGAATGGCCTACTCTGGCAAGATAGGTCACTGCCCCTGAACCAGCTTTCCCTCAAAATGTTGCAAGTTCTGGAACGAAGGGCACACCTACACACGAGGTTCTTGGTTACTCCAAAATCTTATCTCAGCCGCTGAAAGAGGCTCTGGACAAAAAGCCTTTAGATCACTTGGACAGCTGGTGGTTTTAAATTTTACACGTTGTGTCCACAATTCTGTAAACACAGTCACTCACGGCCCGCAAGCAGAACCCCAGACACCGCTAGGCCCTCCCCTAACCTGCAGCTATGTCCTCCGACTCTGGCCTTAGGCACCCACCTTCCCCCAGGGTGCAAACTCCACAAGGGCGGGAAGGAGGGTAGTGCGACCCGGGCGGACAAGAGTCCCTGGAAGTGACCTCCAACAACTCGTCGCCCTTGCCCTCCTCCTAGGCCTCGGTAGGGACCTCGTCACGAACCCCCCGTTCACCAAACCCAGTTAGATGGACAGCAAACCCTCCAGTGCAAGGACGCCGAGACCCCACGACCCGCCAACTCGTCCTCCTCCACCAAGCCAGCCCAGCCACGCCGAGGTCGGGGAGCAGCCGAGGCGGCGGGTCTGCAGCAACGCCCGGCCAGGGCCAGCACGTGCGGGAGCCGGTGAGGGCGGAGCGCGCGCGCCGGGGACCCCAGCGCAGCGCAGCACGGCCGGGGACGCCCCGAGCCCCGAGGCTCCGCGACCAGAGCGGGCCGACGCGCAAGCCACTTACGAGTCTCCCAGGAAGTCGTGGAAACGGATGCGGCCGACGGTCGTGTTGGCCTCGAAGTTGGGGGCCAGGTCCCCGAGAAGCAGTCCTCCGGGCATGGCGGCAGCGGTGACGAGGGAACCGGGAAGCGCAGCCGCAGCAACAAGCGGCCGGCGGGCTCCGGAGGGAAGCCTAGCTGCGTGCTGGGCGGGGGGCGGGGCGAGGGCTGGAGGGGCGGAGCTATGGGGCGGGGTGAGGGCGATGGGGCGGGGCGAGGGCGGGAGGGGCGGAGCTATGGGGCGGGGTGAGGGCGATGGGGCGGGGCGAGGGCGGGAGGGGCGGAGCTATGGGGCGGGGTGGGGCGGGGCGGCCGTGACTCCTCGGTTGGGATCCTCTGCCCTGCTAAGACCTCCCCAACGCGTGCAGCGTGCAGCGTGCAGCGTGCAGCGTGCAGCGTGCAGCGTGCAGCGTGCAGCGTGCAGCGTGCAGCGTGCAGCGTGCAGCGGCGGCGCAGGACCGTCGCCCCCTGAAGGCCTGGGGATGCTCAAGGTTGGACCTTGCAAGGCGTGGGGGCAAAGCCCGAGGTGGACAACCTTGAGGGCCGCATGCTCACGTGACTCTGCAAAGCTGCGTGGGTTCGCGCAGACCTTTCTGTACACACAGTCCCTGGTGTCGCCAGACGGAGGGGTCAAGTGACGCCTGACTCGCACCCCGCTTTTACTGTGATCATTAAAGAGTGCTGACTGTCCCCGGCCAACTTAAAGTTGAGCCCCGTCTCTGTCAGGATGTGGCCAAAGCAGACGTGTTGGGAACCATGTCAGAGGAAGTGGCTTGCTTATTGCAGCAAAAATTCCTGTACGATATGTCAGTATGAAGGTAATGGAACCAAACTTTTATTTTGTCTCCGCATCCCCAGAGTTCATTATGAACTGTACAGTATTTAACACAATGATCCTGAAGCTCAAATATAACAATTCAAAATGAAGTTCTTGAGATCAGAACTGTATAAAAGTCGACTTTCACTCGCGTGGTTGGGAGGCCTACATCAATTTATTTCCTATGTGACAATCACAAGATACGCAGGATGCCTGTTCTCTTAGACCTTTCATTATATCCACACAAACCAGAATGTATTAAAAGCTGGGCCTGGTGCCATAGGCCTGAATATTTTGAAGAAAGGAGGATCAAAAGTTCAAAGGCTGACTGGGAAGGAGTTGTGACTAGCCTGGGCTTCTTTCTCAAAATAAAAAGGTGAAAACCCCAGCACTCCGGCGGCCTACATAGGAGGATCACTGTGAGTTCGAGGCCACCCTGAGACTGCATAGTGAATTACAGGGCCTGGGACTATAGCTCGGTGGCAGAGTACTTGCCTAGCATGAGGGAGACCCTAGATTCAATCTTGCTCACTGGGGAAAAATAAATTAGAAAGCCACAAATGATGACAGGCTGCCTGCTTCCGATTGTGTGGTCGGTCTGGGAAAGACTCCAGGGTAATGTAGGTTATCAACACAGGGCAAGGGCTCTGGAAGTGGTAGCTGTTATTTGATGGTGATAATGATGCATGCAGGAACTCTTACTTTCCCTGTTGCTAAATAGACTTCCAGGCCGGCGGGTAGGATGGAGGTACAGTCTCAGCTCTTACAGAGAAGCTAGATTACCTGTGATTATGATACAACATAGGGTAAGACTGAGGGGGCAATTACAAATGGCTGTAATTCAGAGGAAAAACATTTCTCTGCATTAGACTGAACAGATGTCAAGGAAGTACGAGGCAGTGCTGAGTGACTCACATACAGCAATCTGAATTTTCATCATTGTGATATGCACTGTGTGTGTTTCTGCATGCATGTTAATCATTCATTCATGATGACTTTCAGTAAGATCACTGGCAAAATTTCTACCCAATCTTTAAAACTAATGTAATTTAATCCTAACTTAGCTCCAAATGTTCATTTTGAAGGATATATTTTTTAAAGATTAAAAAATTTTTATTTATTTATTTGAGAGAGACAGATAGAGAGAGACAGAGAGAAAGAATGGGCGCACCAGGGCCTCCAACCACTGCAAACGAACTCCAGGTATATGTGAAACTTTGTGTATCTGGCTTAGGTGGGTCCTGGGGAATTGAGTCCTTAGGCTTCACAGGCAAGTGCTTAACTGCTAAGCCATCCCTCCAGCCCTGAAGGATATGTTTTTAACTCTCCTTTTAAAAAAAGTTCTTTTTTAAATTTATTTTTGTGAGGGAAGGAGAGAGAGAGGCAGATAGAGAGAGAATGGGAATGCCAGGGCCTCTAGCCACTGCAGACGAACTCCAGACACATGGACCACCTTGTGTATCTGGCTTATGTGGGTCCTGGGGAATTGAACCAGTTCCTTTGGTTTTGCAGGCAAGCACATTAACTGCTAAGCCATCTCTCCAACCCAACTCTCCTTTTTTATTTTTAAGTTTAAGGACAATTTCATTAGAGTTTGAGAGAAAAACAATAGCAGGTAGGTAAGTAAACTATAAATCTCAGAGCTGCCGGAAGGAGGGAGAGGGATAATAACATGAAGAGACAAAGTCATATAATTTGAGTTTGAGTCCAGGAATCAGGAAGGTTCAGCCATGGAGTTGGGTGGGTAAGCAGTGTAAGGGGGAAGAGGACCTTCAGAGAAACAATGTTAGAAACCTGTAGGGTCATGGCAAACATGCTTAGGAGTTTGGCCAGTGTCCAAAGAAATAGAAAATGGGAGGTTATGCTCTTTGAACCAGAAAAAAAAAAAAAAAAAAAAAAAAAAAAAGACCAAGACCACTGCCAGAAAACAATTGTAAGCAACTGCATGGAGGGAGGAGCTTCCTAGGGAATAAATTCCTCACTCTCTCAGGGGATACTTTTTCCTCCCATCTTCTTAACATGTCTTCAGGTGAATCAGCTTTTCTGAGGAATGATCTCCTAGCTAGGTGACTGACAGGCTCAGTTGAATAAACTATTCAGGGAGAGGACCATAATAAGTCTTTTGTCATCCTATGTTTTGGGCAATTTAGAATGTTAAGGCTCCACTTAGGGACAGAGGTAAAACTCAGATTCTAATAGCCCCAATAAAGCTCTGCTACCTCTAAGACCCTCCTCTCTTTCATATGGTGGTGTAGGGATCTTAAAGATTAATCAAGGTTTATTTTTAAGAATGCTCAGCTTTCTGAAAATTGGTGTCTCCAGGAAAACCAGAGGTGGGAGAAGGATCAATCCTCAGTGGCTCCAAGTCTGCTAATGCCTGTCTAGTTACCTAACATATCCCTCTTTCATTAGTTGAAAATCTAAAATTATTTAGGAGAAAGGCATTTTAGTTGATCTGACTACTTTTGGCTGAAATGGGACATAGGAGGGTTTAGGGTGTCCAAACTTGCTGACTTTCAGGCCTTTAGAGGATGGCCAAAGGAACCCAGGCAGGTGGAGTTAAATTGCTGCAGGCCCATCTAGCGGGTGGATCCCCTGATTGTAGATGTACTCGAAGACAACTGTCACCCAGATTTTCTTTTCTTTTCTTTTCTTCTCTTCTCTTCTTTCTTTTTTTTTTTCTTCCTGAGGTAGGGTCTCACTCTAGCCCAGGCTGACCTGTGACATGGACTTCACTATGTAATCTCAGGCTGGCCTCAAACTCATAGTGATCCTTCTACCTTAGCTTCCCCAGTGCTGGGATTAAAGGTGTGTATGTACCACTACACCTGGCTCTTTTCTTTTGCATGTGACTATGTGTCAGGCAACTGAGGGAGCACACCTGACATTCTTCTGGGGTCTCCATATGTGTGCACATAGTACACACACATGCATAGGCCATACACACCATAAATATTACACACACTCACATGCAAAAAACCTTCTGAAGAGTTATGTGTTCCCTATTATTATGAAGATTCTTTACCAGCTACTGACAGTAGAATATAATTAGTAGGAAAATGAAGTAGTCCTTGCATTCTTGTCTGTCAAACTGTGACAATGAAAAGTGAAGTACCATTGTTTCAAGGTGACAAAACTCAATATAGCACATTTCTTTGCAAAAGTGAAGAATATTCCCATGGAATTTACAATGTAGTTTCAGGGTGGCCTCAAACTCACAGCGATCCTCTACCTCTGCCTCCCTCCCAAGTGCTGGGATTAAAGGCGTGAACCACCACACTGGGCAAGAAACACTCTATAAAGGAGCTTGCTTATAAAGTCTGCCAGCCCAAGGTTAATTCCTCACTATCCATATAAAGCCAGCTACTTAAAAATGTGGGACATGTGTATCAGGGCAAGGGACCATGATGAACCAAACACATACACAGAATTTTTTTTTTTAAATAAAATGCTGAAGTCCTTTGACTCTTAGGTCAATTTTTGGCCTGATAATCAAAGAGCTTTTATAGTAGTCCCAACATGATTTTTTTAGTTTTTGTAGCCACAGAGTTAATACTATTAAAAATAATAAAAAATAATTATACATGTGGTATAATTACATCATTTGAATTCACAGCCTGGCCAATTTTCTAATGTGAAACTTAAGTCTAATCCAGGGAAGAAGGGGGCCCAAAAACTTAAAAACAGGACATGTAGTTGAACTCAAATGAACTGACCATCTCGGATCCCTGTGTAACTCTGAATCCCCTTTGCCTGTGGAGCCTTTTGTGTCTGAGGAGCCTGGAGCAGGTGCCTCACAAAAGAGAGCAGGTCCACACTCCTCAAAATGTACCCCAATCTTCTCTTGTTTTCATTAGACTCACAAGAATGGTCAAGTTTCCGTGTCTTCCAATGGTGGCAGGTTTCTGACTATGACTCTGGTGCTGAGCTCAGGTTCCCAGGTTTGCCCTCTTCTTCCAGGAGCCTCTGCTGGCTCTACAGAGGGAGTGTGGGCTGAGAAAAATCTCACCAAACTCCAGGCTCCAGATTCTCAAGCAGTTTCTTTCAACATCATGATTCGAACAGTAATATTTGACAGGTAATATTACAGCTCTTAAGTAAATGAATTTGCTCTAAAGCAATGTATCCGTGGTGACTATTGTCCAACTCAGGACTTAGCGTGGTACACTTGCTTTGGCAGTTGCAGAACAAATACATCTGGCCTTATAGCTGTATGGGTGCAACTTTGATGACATGAAAATCTTGGGTGAAAGAAATAGGGCACCTGCAAAGCAGCCTCTTTATCTTTAAGATTTGTTCTTAGCTTTCTGAGCACTGAGTCAGCTCTAGCAAATATGTGGGATCAAGCTATTGAAAGAGAAGATCTCTGTGTTCTGAGTAGGAGTGTGGGTTGGCCCTAGTCCTTGGTTACTGAACTTGAGGATCTCTAACACAAATTCTCCTACTTTACAGGGAGCAAAACAATGAAGGCTATGAAAACAGTGTTTACCCATGCTGCCCAGTCAGCAACACTCCTTCCCAAGAATCAGGTTAGATTTATTTCACAATTACTCAAATCTCTGTGAAATTTGACTGAAGGATTGGAAGCTCAAATTTTAACCTTGCGTTGTTGAATTTGTATTGTTGGTTTCTATTTTGTGGTCATCTCTTGACAGTAAGCACATAATTTCCATTGCCTTCTCATGTTAGTTGAGAGACAGACCTCGGACTCCAAAAACCAAAGCAAGAGAGAAGGCCTAGTGGGTACTTGTGAGTTTTCCCCTGTTGTGTGGACTCGTCTCTGGGATCAATACCCTGGTCAGGAAGGGAGCTGGGAGGATAGGCTAACTCACAGGGAAGCATCTCTAGTGGAGGATAGACAATGCGAGGTACATGCCAGTGGTGTTGATTTTTATTTGCAGTTAGATTTACTTAATATTTAAATAGACTGTCAGATTTGATATTTTAAATTATTTAAAAAGTTTACTTATCCATATAACTTATTATTACCCCACTAGCTTATTCATTCATCCATCTGTTCAATGACCATCTTGCCTGAGTGCTCAAGTCACTGGCAGAAGGCCTTGTTAAGTTTATAGCTAAATGCTGTGTTCCCTTAATTTCTTCTCTGTTTTCTTATCCTTTTTCTGCCATTTCTTTTTCCTCAAACTTTTCTTCTCTCCCATCCTTTTTCTTTTTTTCCATATTCAAGTGTACGGCAAAACTACTTTTTGCCTGTTAAGCTCCAGCTCACTGAGACCAGGAAGATTCAGGTTTTGAATAGTTGTTCTGCAAAGGTGGGCTGCCCCCCTGCATTAGCTTCACCACTAACAGTACCTGCTATGCTGGGTATGTCAGTGGTCATGTGGCCATGTTCTGTTTGCTTGTATTTTTTTTTTTTTTTTTTTTTTTTAGGCAGGGTTTCACTGAAGCCCAGGCTGATTTAGAACTCACTTTGTAACCCATGCTAGCCTTGAGTTAATGGTGATCCTACTACCTCAACTTCCCAAGTGCTGGAATTAAAGGTGTGTACCACCATGGCCCAGGTGATCATATACTGAAAGAACAAACATATGATATGGGACAACAAGAGGCATGAGGATAATCCATACAAGGAATGGTAATTTACAACTGAGATTAATTCCATAATGTTGAAGAGTCAAAATTCTAGCCATCTGCTCTTTCAAAGTCTACTTTTGTTCTTTCAGCATAAGTACCACCCCTAGATTACCCTCTGAAACAACTTCAGTTTTAGTGATTATCTCTATTAGCTACCTTGCCCATATACAATTGGGAAAATCTAGTTACAGAAAGTTATGTCACCAAAAACACAATAGCTTGGAACTGCTTTGGTGTGGACAATCAGTGAAAACACAGACATGTGTTTACTGTTAATCTAGAATGAACCCTTGCACAGTGGAGAACTCAGGCTTTTTTCCCCCTCATAGCTGCTTTGCACATGATCTGTTTTACTTGTTCAACATAACCTGTTGTGCTTACTTAGTAAATATTTACCAATAACACTGAGTAAAATCCAAGAGGCTTGGCTGGGTATATAAGTGGTCAGGTGGACATATCTTGCAAGAACAAACAAATAATATTGACTTTTCTACTTTTCTTTCCAAGTTGGAGTTCATGTATTTCAGCCCTGCGTTCTACATTGAAGCCATGAACTGGATCAAAAGAGGAAATGCCCACTGAAAAGGACAGAAGCGAGAGACATTAGGCGCATCTCAGGTTATTTTGTACGAGGAGTATGGGGAGCTCACACACTTGTAGAGAAACTAGAAGCTCTTGGAGGAAGTCTGAGCCCCACTGCCACCTCCAGGCCACCATAACACACTGAAATGTGACCCCATGTAGTTGGCGGTTTAGTGGCAAGGAGGAGTGTTTGGGTAGGTTTTGAGATCCACCCTTTTGTGAGACATCTGCTCCTGCTAAGGAAGCTGCCGGATTTTGATGGGTAGGGTTTTTTCTTAGGCAGAAAGGCAAACTACATTTCTTTTTCCTAGAAGATTTTTTAAGCTTTAGATTTTATATTTAAGTTTCTGATCCATTTGGAATTATTTTTGCATAAGATAAAGTCTAGTCTTGGATCATTATTATATATACATGAATGTATATATGTATGTATGTATGTATGTATGTACCTGCCTGTCTTTCAAACCATGCATGCATAGTGTGCTTGCATCTGAATATCCTTTTGTTAAAGATACTGTAATTTTTCCAACCGATTTCTTGTGCACATTTGGTCCATGATGACTTCAGATTTTCTAAATTTTTTAAGGTTATTTTATGCCCCAAATATGGTCTGTAATATTGAATCTTCCAATTTATACTTAAAAGGGCTTTCTTGAGCTGGAGAGATTGCTTAGTGGTTAAAGCACTTGCCTGTGAAGCCCAAGGACCCAGGTTTGATTTCCCAACACCTATGTAAGCCAGATGCACAAGGTGACACATGCATCTAGAGTTCATTTGCTGGAGGCCCTGGCATGCCTGTTCTCTCGCTATCTGCCTCTCTCTCTCAAATAAATAAATAAATAAATAAATAAAATATTAAAAGGGCTTTCTTGGGCTGGAAAGATGGTTCAGTGGTGTTGCTGTCAAGTTCTCATTCCTAGCAGGAAACACTTGACCAGCAGCAGCTTGTGGGAAAAAGGGTTCATTTTGGCTCCATGATGACAGGGGGAAATGATGGCATGAGCAGAGGGTGGACATCACCTCACCAACATCAGATGGACAACAGCAACAGGAGAGTGTGCCAAACACTGGCTATAATATCCATAAGTCCGCCCCCAACAATACACTGCTTCCAGGAGGCATTAATTTCAAAATTCCAAATCTCCATCAGCTGGGAACCTAGCATTCAGAACACCTAAGTTTATGGTGGACACCTGAATCACACTACCGCGAGTGGGTAAAGGCGATTGCTTGCAAAGCTTGTTGGCTCAGGTTTGATTCCCTAGTACCCATGTAAAACCAGATACAAAAAGTGGTATCTTGAATTCATTTGCAGGGGCAAGAGGCCCTGACATGCTAATATTGTCTCTGTCTCTCTTTCTTTCTTATTACAAACAAATAAATAGTAAACAATATATTTTTTTAATTAAAAGGCTTTCTGCTTTTGTTAGAGTATTCTACAAAGGTAAGTCATATCCAGTGTGTATAATGTAATACTGATTTTATGTATATTTCTACCAATTGCTGTAACAGGAGTAATGGTCTCAAAGTATAATTATGTATTTAGCTAGTTCTCTGTAGAGTTTCATTCTATCTGTTTCTGTTTTAATGTTTGGGAATACTCTTATTAGGTATAAACAGTAAAGAGTGGGTTTTTTTTTAGTACTTTTTTATTTTTAAAGTTTATTTATTTATTTATTTGAGAGAAAGGGAGGTAGAGAAGGAGAGAGAGAGAGAGAGAGAAGCATGTCAGGGCCTCTATCCACTGCAAACAAACTTCAGATGCTTGTGCCATCTTGTGCATCTGTCTTATGAGGCTCCTGGGGAATCAAATCTGGGTCCTTTGGCTTTTCAGGCAAGTGCCTTAACTGCTGAGCCATCTTTCTAGCCCAAGAGTGATATTTTTAATTGATCTTTTTTATCATTATGCAGTATCTTCCCTTATTACTAGTAATCTTCCTTGTTTTAGAATCTACTTTGACTGATAATTTATATAGTCACTTCATCTTTTTTTTATTAGTGTTAGTATGCTATGTCTCTTTGTTTAATTTTATTATATCTAGCCCATGTTTGTCTTTATTTGTAATGCAGATTTCTTGTAGATAGTTGGGCTTGTTTACTTTTAGTTCACTCTGACAAACTATGTTTTAGTTGGTGTTTTTAGGCCATTTACACTTAATATCATTTCTATGATTGGACTTCTTTTGTTTACTTCCTCATTTCCTCCCATTGCTCATTCCTCTATTTTTCCCTAACATTGACTTTTCACCATGTTCATTAGCTTCTTTTCATCTCTGTTTTGCTGTTGAATTCATCAATTTTATTTCAAATTTTAGACTATATTTTCTCACTGCCCAAATTTTTATTTGGTCTTAAAAAACACTTTTTTTTTTTTTTAAATGGGCTTTAGTTTTAAAGCAACTTTAGGGTCATAGCAAAATTGAACAGAAAGTACAGAGAAGTTCCATATATTCCCTGCCCTATACCTTCACAATATATCCACTATTAGCATCTCATACCAGAGTGGTACTTTTGATACAGTCAGTGAACTTACATCATACATCACCAAGTCCTTAGTTCACAATGTGGTTCCCTTTCAGTGGGTTTGGACAAATGTACAATGGCCTGTGCCTACCATTATAGTGTCATACAGAGTGGGTTTGCTGCTTTGAGAAATCCCACATGCCACCTATTCATCTTCTCCTCTATGATAAACTCTTTGGAACTACTGATCTTTTTGCTGTTTCCACAGTTTTGCTTTCCCTGTATCATAAAGTTAGGGTTACATAGCATTCTCTTTATACATTGGCTTCTTTCACTTAGTAGTAAGTATTCAAGTTTCCCCCCCTATATTTTCATGGCTTGACAGCTCATTTCCTTTTGGCAATACTATTCTGTCATGTGGAGGTATCATAGTTTATTTATCCATTTGAATACTCATGAACGCCTTTGGCTCCTTCCAAGTTTTGACATTTATGAATAAAGCCATTTTAAACATCCATGTGCAAGTTTTTGTTTGGAGAAAAAATATATATATATTTGGTTTTTCAAGGTAGGGTTTTGCTCAACCTAGGCTGACCTGGAACTCACTATTTAGTCTTATACTGTCTTCGAATTCACAGTGATCCTCCTACCTTGGCCTTCCTAGTGCTGGGATTAAAGGCATGCACCACCACAGCTGGCTGGAGAAAAATTTTTTTTTAATTTTTTAATTTTTATTTATTTATTTGAGAGGGACAGATGAAGATGACAGAGAGAGAGAGAGAGAGAGAGAGAGAGAGGCAGAGAGAGAGAGAGATAAAGAGAGAGAGAATGGGCACACCAGGGCCTCCAGCCACTGCAAACGAACTCCAGATGCATGTGCCCCTTGTGCATCTGGCTTACATGGATCCTGGGGAATGGTGCCTCAAACCAGGGTCCTTAGGCTTCACAGGCAAGTGCTTAACCACTAAGACATTTCTCCAGTCCCTGGAGAAAAAAAATATAAGCCATTTAAAAGAATGTGATTACAGCACTGAAAGTTACTTAGTTTCATAATTTAGTTTTTTTTAAGTTTCAGTATCTCTTCCTATAATTTCTGTCTATAAATTCCTTTTGCTCAAGAATATTCATCTTTGAAAATGGAATAGAGACTAGTTGGAAAGAAAGTATTCAGTAGAGGGGTGATTGCATAGCAGGTAAAAGGGATGGTGATGGGAGGGAATTACAATCATGGTATATTGTCTGTATGTACAGAGGTTGTCAATAAAATGTCAAAAAATATTCATCTTGACTTCATGCAGCATAGTCACACTAGCTGACTGAAAATCTGTAGCTGAGTATTCAAACATCGTGTTTTCTCATGATGGCATTGGTGATTGTCTTTCCCATTAAAAATTAGTCATCTTTTCTCTGTTCTCTGTATGTTGAGTAACTTTGGATTGTATCCTGAATATTCTGAGTACTGAATTTGAAGGGTTCCAACTAATTCTCCTGAGAGTGTTGAATTGTTTGACTCAGTAGGCAATCAGACAATTAGTTTTCTTTAGGCTATTTGATTTCTGTGGTGACAATTCTAATGCCATCTCAGGTTTTAGAACTTGCCACCAGAGTACAAGAGCACAACCACACCTGCCATTGTCTCTTGGCAATCTTCCTCTTCCCTCCCAACCCATTTATTATCCTTTAATTCCTTCTTCCTCTTTTGCTTTCTCCACCTACTTTCCTATTCATATCAACCTACCCACACTTAAGGTCTCTGGAAGAATCTTATCTGTTACCGGAAGTTCAATTATTACCTGTAAGAATGAATACTATCTTTACCTTTTACCTCTGTGTTCTCATTATTGACCCCCAAATTCTACAATTCCACTCAGAAAAATTAAGACATATGATATTACTTAAAACCCCATAGGGAATACCTGCATCCCCACTGAGGAGGGTCCCTAGTGGAATAGGGTAGGGACGAGCGAAAAGAGGATACCAACACATGATGTATCCACACAAAATTTGTTGTTAATAATAACAATAAAATATGAAATAAAAGAATTAGTTATAGGCTGTGGATGTTGGTAGAGTGCTTGCCTAGCATACACATGAAGCCCTCACTTGGATCCCCAGCAGTACATAAAATCTGTATAGTGGCACATACCTATAATCCCAGAACTCTGGAAGTGGGTGCAGGAAGATCAAGCCATACTCGGTTACATAAAGGGTTCAAGGCCAGCCTGGGCTATGTGAGACCCTGTCTCAAAAAAAAAAAAAAAAGATTAATCATTATAGAATATTTGGAAGTATTCAAAACTTAAAAAGAAGTTCGTAATAGTCTGACTATCCAGAGAAACACTTATGTGTGTGACACTGAACAAAAGTTAAAAATTTAAGTTAGAAAGTATTATAAGTGGTCCCAACTCTTTGTAAGGAAAAACAAAAACAGAAAATGTGAATAATCAAAACAAAAAAATCTCGCTGGATACATGGCTCAGTGGTGAAAAGCCTGACAGCCTGGGTTTGATTCCTTAGTATGCACGTAAAGCCAGATGCACAAAGTGGTGAATGCATCTGGAGTTTGTTTGCAGTGGCAGGAGGTCCTGGCATGACCCTACTCTCTCTTAAATAATCATTTAAAAAAAGAAAAAAAATCATCCATACTTCTACCACCCAGAAGTAAATGCAATTTAGATTTAATTTCAGAGCGTATGTATGGGTGTGTGGGCGGTTTGAATGGATAGGGTGGGGGACCTGAACTGTGGGACAGGGTGGGGAACAGGATTGAATGTGTTGAATGGTGGTGGGGAGGTATTGATATCCAAATGTTGATTCATGCAAGGAGTTTTTATCTTAGCATTTGGACAAAGCTTAAGATGCAGTCTTCTAGTAAACAACAAGGTTAATGGAAAGAACTTTGAAATATGTTTTATATTCTCTTATCCATTTTATTTTGATTTCCCAAAGAATGCACTTTGTTTTGTAGACTAATTCCAAGGCCTATAGAGACATAGACAGCAAAATGCTGAGATAACAAGGGAAGTAATCTGTGGGTGGGAGCCTTCTTCACCTTTCAGGGTCCAGTGCAGGAAGCATGGAAGTGAGCTCTATCTTTTATTTTTAATTTTTTTTTATGTTTAGTATCCCTTTTGTGGCTTTAGGAAATTCAAGGAGACAATATCTTATGTTTGGGAAACAGCATTCTTCCAGGAATCGTGAAGTAGGGCAAGAAAGAGGAGAGGGCCAAAGTGGAGGACTATAAGAGCACAAATAACAAGCAAATTTTTAGAAGTAATGCTTGGAAGTTCTAGGAAAGGACTGGTGTGTGTGTGTGTGTGTGTGTGTGTGTGTGTGTCTATACATATCTTGATCATGGTATCTGTCCTGCCAGGTAAAGTACCTAAAGATTTCTATTTTCAAACGTTGGACTCTTCTATGTCTACTATTCTGCAGTCTTTTTTCTCTTAGGAATGTATCTTAAAAATTTTGTCATACAAGTATGTAAATATCTTACATTCCATTGTATTCAACTATATTTATTATATTCATTGCATGTACTTATCCAAGTATCATAATTAATTTAACTATATTCTATTGTTAAGTTACTTTCAATTTACTACTACTAATTGTGGCAGTTTGAATGTGTGTCCCCCGCAGTTAAAGCTTGTCTCTAGCTGCCTGGCTGGGGCAGATCCTGGGGTCCAGCCCTAAGGTATGTTGGGGGCAGATCTGAATTCCAGCCAAAAGGTTTGCAGAGAAGTCTGAGCTCTGGCTGGGTTCCTAATCTTTGCTTCTCATTTGTGCTTGTTGCTTTTGGTTTTCATGGGCTGTTTGATTGTTTCCCTCCGTTTGGATGTTTGGGGCTTTCTGCCACAGATGGAACTTTCCCCTGGATTTGTAGTCTTGAAATAAATCCCTTCGTCCCTTAAACTGTACCTACCTAGTTTGGATGTCTATCCAAGCAACTTGAAGCTGTCTACAACACTAATTTATTATTAGCTCATTTTGTTATTAAGATAAATAAATTTATTGAAGCAAGCTTGAAAGGGTTTTGTCCAAAGTAATACAATCTTAAAGCCAGGTCTGCTTTTTTCTTCCAAGGTCCGCTGATCTCCAAGGGAGTATCATGAACCGTATAGGCACAAATACACATCTTTGTTCTCCCACACATGAAAGGCACATCTCATAACAGAGTGAAAAAGTAGAAAATGTTCTGAACACCCACATTTAAGATGAAGACTGAAAGTTCTCAAAGCAAGCGATAACAAGTTATCTTTAGACTTAATTTTATAGCTTTCTGCTGACCTCTGCTTGTGCTGCAGGGCTGGGGCAGTCCTAAATTATTTTATAGGTCCACTTGTTGAACTGTGTTAGGTCAGGGATTATGTTCTATGTGCCATGAACTTCCATTTGTTTGTGCGGAAATATGTACTAAATGGGTCAGAAATGATGTCTTTTGATTTTTTTTTCTTGCAGTGCTGGGGGTAGAACCCAGGGCCTTGCTTATGTACTCTACCACTGAGCTACTCCCTAGAAAAATTATTAATCCTGTTTTGTACAATATTGGGGCTCTGAGTACCTTAATATTTCTAGTATGTGACATTATGACTGACATAATGGGCATCAATAAAATTTGTTTTATAGTGCCGGAGATTGAACTAGGTCCTTACGCATGTACACATGCTAAATGGAACCAGAGAATACATAGAACTCTGAACTTGGAGGCAGGTGACCTGGACTTTAATGCAATTTTATAATTGTTAGTCACAAAAAATTGAGCAAGACGTTGATTGCTCTGCTTGCTCTTCTCTACCCAGAGAAATGTAACCTCCACTCTTTTTGCTTTACTGGATCAATATACGAATTCATGGAAAATGTACATCTTCCTTTTCTGAGCTGTGACTATGATAGAAACACATCAAAACCTTCAGATGTTTATGTACTTGTCACCATTCTTTAGCTGGATCAGACTTGGGGACGTGACAGAGTCCAGGCAGTATGACTGGCCCCAAGCCTGGAACTGCCCCTTCCCCTGCCTATGTCACCATCCTGTTCTGCAGACTGAGTCTTGCCTGGTTTCTTTAATACTGATTTTAATTACAGGCACTTAGAGACCTGGTACAATATTGATCTCTGTTGGATTCTTCTTTCTTATTTATCTATTCATAAAATTACATTAGATGCAAAAGAATAAGAGATGAATTTAGCAACATCAACAGAAAGGTCTACAATTCAGTAAGGGAGACAAAACACAAAGTAGACTGACAGATAGATGATTGAAAGTTGTGATAAGCAGGGAAGGAAGCAAATCAGTGGCTGTGATGGCAGATAAGGTTGTCGAGACAGACTCTGGGCAATTAGAGTCCTTGATTAGCAAAGGCTGAGGGAGAAAAGCCAGCCATGCAGAGAACTGAGCTGAGAACATTCTAGGCAGACAGAGCCAAGTGTGGGAAGTCCCAGAGGCACAAGGAGTCTTGCAGTAAAGAAGGTGGCAGGTGGGATTAGAGTTTGGGACAGAGGGGGAGAGTGGCCTGTGTTGAGTCAGGAGTGGTGGATTGAAGCCAGGTGACTGAAAACTCACTGTCTCTATCTCAAAGTCAGAATACTGCTTCAAAATGTAGACTCCTATCAAAACATGAGAGAGGGCTGTAGAGATGGCTTAGCAGTTAGGCACATGCCTGCAAAGCCTAAGGACCCAGGTTCAATTCTCCAGGTCCCGTGTAGGCCAGATGCTCATATTGGCACATGTATCTGGAGTTTGTTTGCAGTGGCTAGAAGCCCTGGTGTGCCCATTCTCTCTCTCTCACTCTCTGACTGTAATAAATAAATAAAAATAAAATATTTAAAAAAACATGAGAGAGATCTTCATCTTTCCCCTCTTCCATTTCGGTGTTTATATTCATCTTCATATCCAGTCAGCCAATTCTTCCAACTCCATCTTTCTAAATTCATTCACTCCCTTCACTTCACTTTTGTCGCCCTTGATCAAGCACAGTTCCTCTTGCCTGCACTACTGTAGAAATCTTCTAGGCAGTAGTGTACTAGTAAAATCACTCATGGGGAGTGAACCCTGAATCCACAACCAAACTCAGCTTCAAGTCTCTCAATGTCCTCAGCTGCCATTCTTTCACATGCAGGAGAAATTTATGTAAAGAAAAAAAACAACATTGGTTGCTTTTAGGTGGAAGTAAGAATTACATTTTGAGCTGGGTGTGATGACACACACCTTTAATCCTAGCACTTGGGTGCTTGAGGTTGGAGATCACACTGGGTTTGAGGCCAGCCTGGAACACAGTGAGTTTCAGGTCAGCCTGGCCTAGAGTGAAAGAGTAAAACCCTGTCTTTTTTGTTCGTTTGTTTTAGAACTTCTGAAAACATTTTATTAGCATTCATTGTCTAAATCTTCAAGTATGTTAGTCTCAAGTTCAAATTTTTTCATATTATTTGGAAAACCATTTCTTAAAATGATTGAAGAACATTTTTTCAACACAGTTGAATAAATGCACAAATTGAATGTGTTATAGCAAACAGTAAAATACATATAATATACAATAATCCTGAAAATTCTTTATTTAAAACACTAAGATATTTAAAATGGGTCAATAACATAGGAAAATAATCTTTCAAAACATATTACTTTTTGGAGCTGGGCATGATAGTGCACGCCTTTAATCCCAGCACTTGGGAGGCTGAGGTAGGAGGATCGCTGTGAGTTCGAGGCCACCCTTAGACTAAATACCCTTAGACTACATAGTGAATTCCTGGTCAGCCTGGACTAGAGTGAAACCCTACCTCAAAAAACAGAACAAAACTTATCACTTTTAAAAAAATATTATATTTTATTTATTTGAGGGGTGAGGGAGAGATAATGGGCACACTAGGGCCATCAGCTGCTGCAAACAAACTCCAGATGCATGCACCACCTTGTGCATCTGGCTTATGTGGGTCCTGAAGAATTACACCTGGATCTTTTAGATTTGCAGGCAAGCGCCTTAACTGCTAAGCCATCTCTCCAGCTCAAAACTTAATACTTTTAAGAAAACATACAGCGACACAGATTATAACAGATACACTATAGGGAATTAATCATCATCTGTCATTAATGGGAAGATTTTCTTGTATTCAAAATAGTCATAATTTTAAGTCAGGCAAAACATCAAATAGGGAGAGTGTTTCTTTCAGTCTTTTTAGAGGTGTTTTAAATTCTGCTTGCTTCGGGCACTTCCTGGGAGCGCATCTTTGCTATTTCTTGGCTTTGCTGTTCCTCTGCTAGCTACAACCTTCAGAGCCATGAAAAGCACACAGACATAACACACACAAGTCAAGGCCAGAGGCTTTGTGGCTCCACAGGCCCCTTTTCTTGTATGGCTGGTACTTGGCCGGGGATTGGCACCTTGGGCAAGGTTTAAATGCTTCATCAGTAAACAGAGTTCTGGCAACCCTAACATGCCGTTCTTGCTTCCTACCTATGAGGGTAACGGAAGAGCAAGCTCCAGGTGTCAGAATTTCTCCCCAAGGAGAGAGGGCTGGACCTTGCTCTTCCTGAGAAGTGAGTGCCCGAGCCTGTGCTTGCACTGATCGTAGGCTGAGCAATTTAGGAGGTAGAGCCAGGTGGCAGCATCCTGGACATTTAGCATGGCCCCTCAGAATTTACTGTCATATGTGTGATACAATATTTCCTCCTCTGGTTTGCTTTTTCATCTTGAGCAACAATTTCATGCCAACCTCTATGGACTTTCCAAACACTGTATAAACTCTCTGCAGTCAAGGACACTAGAATCATAGCTGGCATATGCTTCAAATTTCTGTATTTTAACTCTGTTAAGATGTCCAGCTGTTCTACGCCCATCTTCTTGCCCATCAATACTTCAAGAACACACTGAAGTATAGCTATTCTCCCCTCATCCTTTCCTATAAGAATTCACGATCATCCTTTTGTTGGAATCTTTTCCTTTTGCTTTGCACGAAGAGCTCACGCACTGACTGCAAAGCTGAAGTCCTTCACAAGTTCTCAAAGCTTGGCATTAAGGGCAGGAGACGTCATTTCCTCCCTGTACCATGGCTGACTTGATCTGGATACCTTTGGGACATCTTCAAACTCTCTGTTTCACCAGTAAATCTTGAACTCAGGTGCATCAAAATTAGGTAGGCTTGCAAACAAGAAAAATATCTCATCTTTGCCTTTCAAATTCATGCCAAAGTAATGCCTCTTAAAGAGAAAAAATGAACTTTAAACAATTAATTGCATTGTGCCTCAGCACACCGACACTTTAGCAAGGTGAAGGGGGCACAAAGCACATATTTGGGGAATTGTCCCTAACATTGGAAAAGGCCTGAGCCATTCTGAACTTCTGTCAGCCCTACGGGGACAGCAGGACCCTGGAATGGCCTCCTTTCCTTCCGTTGGTCTTGGAAGTGACTGAACACACCAAGTTCTGGGCTGGGTCTGGACTTGCAGGGTGAACCTCTGCTGTTGTGGAGCCCAGGCGGGTAAACAGTCCCTCAGACAGATGTAGTCCCTCCCAGGCCTTCTGCAGCCCAGCCAGATGGGTAGGCTGAAACCCTGTCTCAAAAAAAAAAAAAAAAATTAAAAAGAGAGATCTATATTTTGTTATAAATATTTTGTATCATCTTATTTTTTAAACTTTTTATTGACAAATTACATAAATATAGACAATATACAACAATATACTATGATCATAATCCCCTTCTATCACCTTCCCTACCTCCTACCCCTGCCAATTTCCCCTCCATTGAATTCTTTCTTTCTAACTAGTCTCTCTCCTTGTATTATTTTTCTTTTGAGAGAGTATCTCACTATGTGGATCAGGCTGACTTCATACATGTAATCTGCCTGCCTCAGCCTCCCAAATGTGAGGATTACAGGCATGTGCTACCATGCCTGGTTTTACTGTGTGAATTTTAAAAATAATATGTCTTATTACCTTTTTTAGGCAGGGTCTCACTTTAGTCCATGCTGACCTGGAACTCACTGTGTAGCCCAGACTGGCCTTGAACACATGGTGGTCCTCTTACCTCAGGCTCTGGAGTGGAGGGATCACAGGAGTGCACCACCATGCTCAGCTTTTATTACCTTTTCAACAAGAAGAAAAATCAATATTAAAAGGACTCATGAAAGCTGGCTCCCAGTACTTGAGAGCCAGAAGTAGGAGGATCACCATGAGTTTGAGGCCAGCCTGGGACATCAGAGTGAGTTCCAGGTCAGCCTGGGCTAGAGTGAGACCCTACCTCAAAAAAAATGGTGATAGACACTGAGGAGACTCAAATTCATCAAAGCAGAAAATAAGAGGCTACCAGGATTTTTAAAAACTTATTTTTTATTTTTAAAAAATTTTTTGTTTATTTATTATTATTTATTTGAGGGTGACAGACAGAGAGAGGAAGAGGGAGAGGGAGAGAGAGAGAATGGGCATGCCAGGGCCTCCAGCCACTGCAAACGAACTCCAGACATGTGCGCCCCTTGTGCATCTGGCTTACGTGGGTCCTAGGGAATCAAGCCTCGAACTGGGGTTCTTAGGCTTCATAGGCAAGCGCTTAACCACTAAGCCATCTCTCCAGCCCCTTAAAACTTATTGTTATTAGTTATGGACATAGTATGTAAACAATATCTGTTGGTGCCATCCTTTCTCTCATCCCTGCCCCTTTTTCCAAGAGTCCCTCCTTCTTGGGGATGTAGCTCAGCCCCATGGGGATTGTGGGTTATGCATTGTTGGGGCAACAGTAAGTTATGGGGGAGATGCAATGCCTTTGTGCATAATGTCCCAACTTTTGGCTCTAACAATCTTTCTGACCCCTCTTTTGCAAAATTCCCTGAGCCATGTTGGGTATATTTTAAGTCTACTTTAATCATGGGCTCTTAGGAACCTCTGGATCTCTGCTTTGGTAGGTGTTGAGTGTCCTCAGTGTCTATCTCCTTCACCCTCCTGCTGATATCAGGTTCACTGAGAAAGCAGCACTCTTGCTCATTTCCCCAATTCTTCTGTGGTTTCCACTGGGGCCGGGGTGAAGTGAGATGGGTTGTTTGTCTCTCAGGTCCTGCTCCCACCTGAAAAAGAGAAGCAGCTTCTCCAAAAGAGAGTGAAGCCAGCATTGGTTAAATGGGATAAGCATTATTAATTTATAGCATTTAATGGGTGCAGTCCTTCTTATAACTCAAGATTAGTGGGGACTTGATATTGGAGAGCAAAATCATTATCTGAATATGACTTACTTTTTTCCCAGTTCCAGATATGGGTTCCTTTTCACTGGGCAGATCTGTTAGCCAATCCAAGAGCAGTTGGTTACAGACAATGGCTCTGTGCCACTATTGCACTTGTGTGAACATCACGTCAGGTTGTTTGCTTCTTCTGAGTAGCTTAGACTTTGAGTTACTCAGACAGATGTTGGCCACTTTCTCCTGGTGGCTCATGTAGCACCGTCCAGCACTAGCCAGGATAACTGTCTGGGGACTGGCTCTCTTCCAGACTCCAGCCAACAACCAAGAATTTTAAAGGAGACTTGTAACATGCTACTTCAAGGCTCAAGAAACATTGAAGAAGAGGGGATAGAAAGAATGTAAGAGTCACAGGACGGGAAGGTGTACAGTGAGACATTGTCCTTCCCACAGGGATCAACTGGTGCCTTCATGACTGCATGACTACCAATACCTCCACTGAGGAGGGCCCTCACTGGAATGGGGGTGGGAGAGAAGGGGACAAAAGAGGATGGAAATGAAACTAATTTTTAGTGTGTTCATATAGTAAAGTTCTCAATAAAAAATACTTTTTAAAAGTTCAAACTGCCTTAGAAAAGGGAATTAGGGCTGGACAGATGGCTCATCGGTTAAGGTACTTGCCTGCAAAGCCTAATGACCAGGGTTTCATTCCATAGTACCCACATAAATGTAGATGCACAGAGTGGTGCATGCATCCTGGAGTTTGTGTGCAGTGGCTGGAGGCCTGGTGTGCCCATTCTCTCATCTCTCATTTCTCTATCTCTCTGTGCTTGCAAATAAATAAATAAACATATTTTTTAAAAAAGAAATTAGAGGGCTGGAGAGATGGCTTAAGCCATCTTAAGTGCTTGCCTGTGAAGCCTAAGGACCTCAGTTCAAGGCTCAATTCTCCAGAACTCACGTAAGCCAGATGCATAAGGTGCATATGCACCTGGAGTTCGTTTGCAGTGGCTGGAGGCCCTGGTGCGTCCATTCTCTATCTATCTGTCTCTTTCTCTCTCTGTCTATCATTCTCAAATAAATAAATAAAAATAAACAAAAAAATTTTTAAAAAAGAAATTAGACACTGTCTCTATCGAGGAAAGGGAGGAATGATGCTTTTTGAGCACCTATCATGCATCATTTACTGAATAGTTATGCCAGCATAATAGAGATGGGTGAGGATAGTCCCTGTCTCTTTTTGTTGTTTTTTGTTATATATAACTTCTGCTTATCCCAGGTCCATGAGGGCCATGATGAAGCAGCATTCAGCGGAGGCCAGGAGAGTGTAGCATCATTGACGTGAGCTCCCACCCTAGGAGAGAGTTAGGCACTGGGAGTGGGAGGATATTGCATGGCAAGCTGGATGGAGTCAATGGAATACTTGCACAATGATTCCAAGGTCTAGCTGTCTCAAAGATCTGATTGTGCAACTATCAGAGGTTCATACCCTATTAAAAAGATATTTTGTTTATTAGAAAGAGAGAGGCAGATAGAGAGAGAGAATGGGTATGCAGGGTCTCTGGCCACTGCAAACAATGACATCTGGCTTTATGTGGTTACTGGAGAATTGAACCTGGGTCCTTTGGCTTTGCAGGCAAGTGCCTTAACCACTAAGCCATCTCTCCAGCCCCAGATGTTAGCAATCTTTCTATGAAAAGAAATTCATTCCAGCTACTTTCATTCTCCCAGAGGTGCCTGACTTTCATCTTCCCCTCATGTTCATCAGGCTTGACTGCTTTAACCTTTAGATTCCCAAGTCTCCACAGAGCATTTTAACTAATGCACAATGATTGTACATATTTGCAGGGTACAGTGTAGTAATTTGATCCATGTATTCAATGTACAATGATTAAATTAAGGGCTTCAGCAACTTTTTCTTTCTTTCTTCCACCCTCCGTCCCTCCCTCCCTTCCTTCCTTCCTTTCTTTTTCTGAGGAAGGTGTTGCTTACCTGGAATTCACTGTGTAGTCTCAGAGTGGCCTTGAACTCACAGAGCTCCTCCTACCACTGCCTCCCTGAGTGCTGGGATTAAAGGCATGCGCCACCATGCCTGGCACATTGTCATAGCTTAAACACTTACATTTCTTTGCATTGAGGACCTTTTAATCTATTTTAAAATACACAATAAATTATTGTAAACTATAGTCACTCTACTGTGCTCTACAAGACTAGCATGTCAGGAATGATGTAGGAATCTATATTTTGGTAGCCATTATCCAATCTCCCCCATCTCTCCTCCCCTTCCCAGTCTCTGGTGACCACTATCCTATTCTCTGCTTCTACAAGATAGCTATTTTAGCTTTCACATAGAGTGAGGACATGCAGCGGGTCATAGTGGTGTACACCTTTAATCCCAGCACTAGGGAGCTAGAGATAGGAGGATCGCTGTGAGTTAGAGGCTGGCCTGGGACTACAGAGTGAATGCCAGGTCAGCCTGTGCTACATAAGTCCCTACCTCAAAAAAGAAAAAGAAAAAGAAAAAAAGAAAGAAATAAAAGAAAGAAAAGGCCAGGGAGAGCGAGGACATGCAATATTTGTGTTTATCTTCAGGTCTTTTGTCTATCTGGGGGGGTTGTTTATTTTTTGAGATAATGTCTTTTTAGCCTAGGCTGGCTTTGAACTCATGGCAACCCTTCCTTGAGCAACTTCCTTGGAATACTTGAAACTTGTGACTTTCAGTTCATAATATGTACCTGTAGGGGATTGATATGTCTAGTTAGTTTCAATAACCCATTTTTACAGATGCTGCTGGGTAAAAGAACCTCTTTATAGCCTTTCAGAGGACTCCCCCAAAATATCAGTGAACTTAGTATTTATCACTAAACTAAATGTACTTTGTGAGATACACTAGAATGTAAAGCTTTCTGTTACTATATCAAATACCAAAGACAAATAAACTGATAAAGAGAACAGGTTAATTTTGACCCACAGTTTTGGAGGTGTATAACCAACAGATCATTAGTTTGACCAGTGGCCAGGCAGCTTATCATGACAGGAAGATATGATGTGTCAGCCACTCACCTTGTGATTGGGACATGAAGAGAGAGAGAGGAAGAGGCAAATTTCCTACAGTTTCCTTTAAGGGCATGTCAAGGACCATAATTAATTCTTATTAGTAATTCTTATTACCATAATTCTTAGTAGGCCTTATCTCTTACAAATTCCACTCCACCCTGTAGTGCCAACAAGCCTTAACATCTGGGCCTTTGGAGAGCATTCCACTCTAACCCTCTAACCCCCAGTAACTAGTAAGAAGTCTTCAGCAGTAGTCACTTAAAATTCTTTCATAATAAGAACATTTTGTTACTCCACTGAAGAATATGTGCCAAGAAATTCTGTCCTTATAAATTGCTAAATAAACCAGTGGTCTTGGAGTAGAATAAGCTCTGAAAAGATAACCATGTTTTAATAGGCAGACAAAGCAATAAACCTTTAATATCGAATACAAAACCCAGTCTTTACTTCATACCATAAATTGAAATGAATCCACATGGGTCAGGGAATTAAAATTTAAGCATGAGATATAAAACAAGAAGAACAGAGAGATTTTTCAGTGGTTGGGGACACTTGCTTGCAAAGCCTTAACACTCTAGTTTGATTCCCCAGTGCCCACATAAAGCCAGATTCACAGAGAGGTGCATGCCATCTGGAGTTTGGTTGCAGTGGCTGGGGCCCTGGTGCACCCATTTCTCTCTCTTTCTGCTTTCAAATAAAAAAATTGAAAACAAACAGAACACACAAATAGAAGATAATACACACAAATATGACACTTGAAGAAACCATAAAGAGAAAATTTACAAGTCTGAAAAAATTTTAAGTTCTGCATATTAGAAAACACAGACAAGATAAAAATGAAAATAGCATATGAACAAAAACATGCCTCTCTGGGCTGGAGAGATGGCTTAATGGTAAAGGCTCTTGCCTGTGAAGCCTAAGGACCCAGGTTCAGTTAGGTCCCACATAAGCCAGATGCACAAGGTAGTGAATGTGTCTAGAGTTCCTTTGCTGGAGGTCCTGATGCACCCATTTTCTCACTTTCTCTTTCTCTCTGTTATAAACAAACAAACAAACATGCCTCTCTAGTAAAATTATTCTTAATAGAAAATATGCAAAAAGATACAGTTTACAAGGAAAGAAATACAACTATCTGATAAATACAAGTAGAGGTATTCAACTTCACAATATTCCAAAGAAGTGCATAATAATTCCATAGAGGTGTTTTTATTCAAATTTGGCTTGGGGTATTCTTGATCTCATATGATTCCAGTGGAAGCAAACATTTCCTGGATGTAATCTTACTTCCTTGAGATTAGTTGGACCGGTATGAAGAGTGAAAACTTTTACAGTTTTTTTTTTAACTTAAATTTAGATTGTATGAGAAGATTTGATCATGTTATATCAACTTTCCCTAAATTAATTTTTATTTAATGTAATTACAAAAAAAGACAAGTAGGATTTTACTTGAAGTGCTGTGAATTGACAAAGCAATTTGAATTTTTTCTTAAATTCTGAATTAAATATTTTTTGGGGTACAGAGGATTTTATGATATAAGAAATTAAGTCAAGAAGAGTGAAATAGAAATGATAAATAGGAAAACTATCTATATACAGCAGGATATGCATAAAAGAGAAATAGGAAAAAGATATGTTTTTATTTTATTTTATTTAAAAAAATTTTTTACAGGCAGTCAGTCAAGGCCACGGCCCAGAGGGAACAAGGCAATGCCACCTCACCTGCCCTGGTAGAAAAACAAAGCCCAAAACACCTGTCTGATCCAGTCCCATCCAAGATGGCTTACAAGCAATTCCCCAGCACTAGAGACCCCTACTCCTTTCTCAGTCTAGCAGACCTGAGTGGGCTGGCCGACCCCTCCTGAGCAGCCCCTTGAACCTCCAAATCAGGTCTCTCCCTACACACCTGAGTCTGGTGACAAGGCTCATCTTAACTGGATGTCTGTCTCACACAAAGGGGCCTGCTACCAGTGTAGTCAACCTCTTGGCTCTGTTGGCTGCATTCTTCTGGCATTCCTGACTTCCACTTTGGTAAGCCCTTACCCCCCTGGTAAGGAAGGGGAAAGAAAACTTCTTCCTTCACACTTTGTTATTCCACTCTAAGCTCTGGGCCCTTTCTG
The DNA here is from genome assembly GCA_036346955.1 of Dipus sagitta. Taxonomy (NCBI): domain Eukaryota; kingdom Metazoa; phylum Chordata; class Mammalia; order Rodentia; family Dipodidae; genus Dipus; species Dipus sagitta. The sequence goes on along the minus strand of CM070770.1, from coordinate 299,205,044 downwards.
AATGTTTTGGCCTGGACTCCCATGCTCTGCCCTCCACATTTCTCCATTAGCTTCTTTCCTGGAGACTTCTCTATCTCTCCACCGTGTTCCCCCCCCCCCCCACCTCCCTCTCCAGACAGCAAGTCTTCCTAGCCTCCCTCTGAATACCAGTTCTCCTTAAATCTCACAATTCACAATTTACCCTTCTCAGAGTCCTATTTCCCCAATTCTTTGTTAAAATGGATAAGAACCTAAAAATTGAAATTCACAGGCTAGGGGAACCCCATGCTCCTAAATTTCCTAACATGAGTATGTATTATACACAAAAGATAATGATAGTTGCAGATGGAGTATGCTATCACAACAGGCAGAGTGAAACTTACTTACTATTTGTGAGAATTTAGTATGTGATAAGAATGAAGAAAAAGATCTTGCAAAAGATGGTATTAGGAGGTGGGCGTGGTGGTGCACGCTTTTAATCCCAGCACTCTGGAGGCAGAGGTAGGAGGATTGCCGAGGGATTCAAGGCTACCCAGAGACTACATAGTGAATTCCAGGTCAGCCTGAGCTAGAGTGAGACCCTACCTTGAAAAACAAACAAACAAACAAACAAACAAACAAACAAACAAAAAAGATAATAGGGAGATTGGCAAACTAGGAAAAATTAAGATGTATTTTTACCTAAATAGCATAGAACAAAACCAATTCCTTATGGAATTAGTTAAATGGGGTGGGGGAAATGATACTGTGAATTACTAAAAAGCAAAGATTAATGTTTGTATGATTTTGTAATAAGAAAGGACTGCACCAGGAATAGATGGTAAGACCCTATTGCTGAAGACTCCATATACTTGGGCTGCAAGGCCACTGAGAAATCTTGCTGGATCTGAGCTGATAACCTCCTCCATGTAGACCAGCTGACAGAAAGCTGGAAGAAGCCATTCTGCATGCAGTTCAATGGGAGAAAGAGAAATCACCAGTGAAGATACTCAACAGTGGACACTGCAAGCCTTATATTTGGCCAGCCAGGCCAAATGAGCCATCGGGTGCAATAGTGGCACGTCTGTTATGGGGGAAACCAACTGTCCTCTAATTGGACTGGAGGCCTGCTCCATGGGAGGGAATACATCCCTGATACTGAAAACTTAAAACAGGGGTAGTCATGAGCTCTAGGGGTGTAATGTCTGCTGTTGTCTGGCCAAATGTATATACTATGCTTATCAAATGGCCCAGTAAGCACTTCTGTTAATGTTCACACCCTTATATTATGCTACTCTCATTTTTGGTTGAGAATCTTCTCTTTTCAGATGGCAGTGACCTTGGGACAACTCAGAAGGTATCATGGTGATGGAAAGAAATGACCGCAGTGCTCAGTACTGCAATATCTGTATCACAACTTCCAAGGCTCAGGGACTAATGCAGAAGAGGTGGCAGAAAGAATGTAAGAGCCAAAGGAAGGGCAGGACTCCATACAACATGCTCCCTCCAGACACAAAATGGCCTGGATAGCCATGGCCTCACAGTGCCTGACACTACCTGCATAAGACCATCATAAGAGGAGGAAAAGATCATGACATCAAAAGTAAAAGGGAGACTGATTGAGATAGGGAGGGGTTATGATGGAGAATGGAGTTTCAAAGGGGTAAGTGGGGGGAGGGAGGGTATTACCATGGGGTATTTTTTATAATCATTGAAGTTGTTAATAAAAAAATTAAAAAATTTAAAAAAAAAAGAAAGGGCTGCAGCGTAGCTCAGTGGTAGAACACTCTTCTAGAATGGCTGGATCTCCAGCATAAAACAAAAGAGAAAACAGAAAGTTGGGTGTGGTGGTGCACATCTGTACTGAGGTTGAGGTAAGAGGATGAGTTCAAAAACTTCAGTGTCAGCCTGGGTTCCACAGAGATGTGGAAGAGAAAACAAAAATCTATCTAGAAAGATTGGAATTCCTTATATAATTACTTAAAAGTACCACAAACTGGGCTGCGGAGATGGCTTAGTGGTAAAGGGTGCTTGCTTACAAAGACTGCCAACCTGGGTTCAATTCTTCAGCTGCCCACATAAAGCTGGATAAGCATTTATTTAGAGTGGTAAGAGATCCTGGTGCAGTCATACACACACACAAATAAATATTTAAAATTGTTAGCTAGCCAGGTGTGGTGGCGCACGCCTTTAATCCCAGCACTCAGGAGGAGGATTGCCATGAGTTCGAGGCCACCCTGAGACTCCAGAGTAATTTCCAGGTCAGCCTGAGTTAGAGTGAGACCCTACCTCGAAAAAGCAAAAACATACAAACAGACTCGAAAAAGCAAAAACAAACAAACAAACAACAAAAGCCCCACAAACTAAATTACAGGAATTTAATAATAAACTATAATCCTTCCCTCACCAAGATAAATTTTATTTTATTTATTTACTTATTTTATTTTATTTGAGGTAGGGTCTCACTCTAGGCCAGGCTGACCTAGAATTCACTATGTAGTCTCAGGTGGCCTCGAATGCACTGTGAGTTTGAGGCCACCCTGAGACTAGATAGTGAATTCCAGGTCAGCCTGGTCTAGAGTGAGACCCTACCTCAAAAAAAAAAAAAAAAAAAAAAAACAACTTTTAGCTGGCAGGGCTTTCAATTTATGTCTTCAACTTAATAATTTACATCTGAGAATATATCTTGAGAAATAGCTAGGGATAGCAAGCATGGTGGTACACTCCTTTAATCCCAGCACTCAGGAGGCAGAGGTAGGAGGATCACCATGAGTTCGAGGCCACCCAGAGACAACATAGTGAATTCAAGGTCAGCCTGAGCTAGAGTGAGACCCTACCTTGAAAAACAAACAAACAAACAAACAAACAAAGAAATAGCTAGGGATATGTACAAAACCAACCTTCCTACTTCCCTCCCTCCTTCCTTCCCTCTCTTCCTTCTTTCTTTCCTTCCTTCCTTCCTTCTTGCCTCCCTCATTCCCATCCTCTTCCCTCCCTCCTCTCTCCTTTCTCTCCCTCCTTCCCCTTCTCTCTCTTCTTCCCCTCTTTCCCTCCCTCTTTCTTCTTCCCTCCCTCTGTCCTTCCTTCCTTCCATCCTTCCCTTTGCCTTTCTCTCCTTCCCTACCTCCCTCTGTCCCTCCTTCCCTCTCTCCCTCAGTTCTTCCCTCTCTATTTTTTCTTAACAAATTACTTTCAAAATGATAAATAGGACAGTACGTGACATCTTCTAATATTCCATAGGTAAAATTTTCCTTAAGGTAGGCTGCAACATGTAATTGACTGCAATTTTCCTTTTATAAGCAACTATTAACTTTAAAAGACTTTCCTTAGAGGTAGATTAAGTTGTTTTTTGAATAGCCGCTAATGAGAAGCTTAAAAATTTATTGTATACTATATTAATCTTCTAAGACTACCATAATAATGTACTGTATATAGGTGGTTTAAATATAGAAGTAGAAACTTATTTTCTCATAGTCCTAGACATTGGGAATTCAAGATCAAAGCACTGGCCAGTTTGGTTGGTGAAGGCTGTCTTCGTGGCTTGCAGAATGCCATGTTCTTACTGCATACTCACTTGTTAGGGAGCGAGAGTTCTAATGTACTCCTTCTTCTAGGACAGTAATACTGTTAGTTCAGAGTTAATCTTTTAAAAATATTTTATTAATTTATTTTGAGAAAGAAAGAGGAGGGGGGGGGGGAATGAATGGGCATACCAGGGCTTCCACTGCAAACAAACTCCAGATGCATGTGCCACCTTGTAGGTACTGGAGAATTGAACCTAGGTCCTCTGGCTTTGAAGACAAGAACCTTAATGACTAAGCCATCTCTCCAGCCCCACATCTTTTAACATTAGTTACTTTCACGCCCCACATACTGCCTCACGTTAGGACTTGTGTGCTAGTCATACTTTTTGTTGTTGAGACAAAATATCTGAGGAAATAATTGAAGGAAGGAGCAATTTATTTTGTCTTACAATTTCAAAGGTTTCAGTCTATGGGTTGCCAGGTTTCTGGGCCTGTGGTAAGGTAATATATCATGTGGTAGTATAGCATGTGGTGAGGTAGTATACCATGCAGTGAGGTGGTATATCGTGCGGTGAGGTAGTATACCATGCGGTGAGGTGGTATATCTTGTGGTGAGGTAGTATACCATGCAGTGAGGTGGTATATCATGTGGTGAGGCGGTATATCGTGTGGTGAGGTAGTATACCATCCAGTGAGGTGGTATATCATGTGGTGAGGTAGTATACATGTGGTGAGGTAGTATACCTGTGGTGAGGTGGTATATCATGGTGAGTGAATGTGGTGAGTAGTATCCTGGTAGGTGTAATTGGTGGTATATACATGTGGGTGATGGTGGTATATACATGTGGTGAGGTAGTATACGTGTGGTGAGGTGTATATCATGTGGTGAGGTAGTAATATCATGTGGTGAAGGTAGTATATCATGTGTGAGGTAGTGATATCATGTGGTGAGGTAGTATATTGTGGTGAGGTAGTATATCATGTGGTGAGGTGGTATATCGTGTGGTGAGGTAGTATATCATGTGGTGAGGTAGTATACCGTGTGGTGAGGTGCTATATCATGTGGTGAGGTAGTATACGTGTGGTGAGGTGGTATATCATGTGGTGAGGTAGTATACCGTGTGGTGAGGTGGTATATCATGTGGTGTGGTAGGATATCATGTGGTGAAGTAGTATATCATGTGATGAGGTAGTGTATCATGTGGTGAGGTAGTATATCGTGTGGTGAGGTAGTGTATCATGTGGGGAGGTAGTATATCATGTGGTGAAGTAGTGTATCATGTGGTGAGGTAGTATATCATGTGGTGAGGTAGTATATCATGTGGTGAGGTAGTGTATCATGTGGTGAGGTAGTATACTGTGTGCGAGGTATTGTATCATGTGGTGAAGTAGTGTATCATGTGGTGAAGTAGTGTATCATGTGGTGAGGTAGTGTATCATGTGGTGAGGTAGTATATCATGTGGCGAGGTAGTATATCATGTGGTGAGGTAGTGTATCATGTGGTGAGGTAGTATATCATGTGGCGAGGTAGTATATCATGTGATGAGGTAGTGTATCATGTGGTGAGGTAGTGTATCATGTGGTGAGGTAGCGTATCATGGTGGAAGGATGTAGTGAAACAAAGGTATTCAAATTATGGCAGCCAGGAAGCAAAAAAGGGGGGGGAACAAGATATATTTTTCAAATACACATATCTCATTGACCTACTTTCTGTTTCACACTCTGTTTCTTGCTCAGCCATAAAGTCAACAGCTGTTCTTTACTGCATCATCCAGCTGCCATGAAATCTGCCCAAGTGCATGGACTAAGCATCTCTTACTGGAACCTCTGAAATCATGGGCTAAAATGAGCTGTCAGAATTTGGATCACTGCATTAAGCAAAGTAATATATAGGAGGATGTTTCATATTTAAATCATAATATGACATCAACACTTGAATTTGGGGAGGACACATTTCTCTCCATAGTACATACTAGTAAATAGCTCATTCATTTAAGTAAGTTTCAAAACTTTCTTATTTGCTCTGCCTTATCTTGTTTTCAGTCCCTGGACTTTATCTGTTGATGATTTTTAGTACGTGTACCTCTGTCATTTTCAGGGTCCACCCAAATATGGGTGGCTGATGCCTTTATCCCCCAAATCTGGCCTTACTGTATACCAGCAAGATGAGACCATGAGTGTCCATGAAGCTTAGAATCTCAGCTGTTGCTACAGCCTTCCATTTCTTGTCCCCATCTTTGGTAGTCAAGCTCATAGGTGTGTCCTCAATATCATTCATGTCCAGATCTCCAGGGATTTTTCTGAGGCAGGGTCTCACTATAACCCAGGCTGACCTGGAACTCACTCTGTAGCCCTGGCTGGCTTCAGACTCATGGCAGTTCCCATGCTGAAGCCTCTTAGATGTGGGGCATAAAAGTATGCACCACCACATCTAGCCTTGCAGGTTTTCACTAGAGGTGAATCCTAGGCCATTAGGTTAGGTTCCTGTTTATTTAGAGTTTTACCATTTTCTGTTTTCTCTCTCAGCCAAAAGGGTACCTATCATCTGGTATTGAGAATTTGCCTGGGTTTTCTTTGGTCTATAAAATAAGAGCACCAAACCTGTGTGATCCATGCTTCTATTCACCATTCTCTTATTTCTTCTAGATACCAATCACATGAATGGCATTGTGGGTGCCAGTCTCTGAAGAGGACTGCTGTGTGTGCATTTGGTACTAGAGATATTGCATACCTTACACACTGTTAGGCAAGAATGCTCATTTCATAGCCTAAAATCTCACAACTATTGAATGATAATTCTTAGAAAGCCACCAAGTGCTGTGGAAAATCCTCCCTTGTCCATCCTGTTTATGTATATCATCTATTTTTCTCTCCCTCTTCCATGCAGAGCTTCACTGCTGTTTTACGATTCAGCTCACAGTAATGAAAAAATGAAAAGTTAACCATAACAGAACTTTGCTCTTTTCTGGAATTTTGTTTCTTACTTTTCTTTAAATAAGCATGCTGGATGTCTCTGCAATTTTGTTCAGATGAATATAGAATTTGCAAAAGCTTTTGCTATTATTTATTGGTGTATAACATACTGCACATATACATTTGAAATTTTGGAAACTCTAGCTGTTAACTTTGGGGGAAAAATATTCTAGGCTATTGTGTTGGATTGGCAATGTACAGAAATTAACAGCCATATTGGTCTAGAAATGTTAAACTTGTTTTCCATTTGTACATGGATAATTCACTGTATTAAATATGTAAGGTCTTACCTATATGAGCTTGATTACAGAAACTAAGCAGCTATTCTCTGAATTAAATAACATATTGAAGGTAAGTGATTAAACTGGCCATATCAAAATCCTGTTTTTGTAGCACACCAGTTGATTGTTCACTCTCTGTTTTCTATGTCATGCCTTCTAAAGAGAAATATCACAGGGTAAATTATTTTTTTTCTTTTCAAATTTTTTTTTATTAACAACTTCCATGATTATAAAAAATATCCCATGGTAATACTCTCCCCCCGCTACTTTCCCCTTTGAAACTCCATTCTCCATCATATCCCATCCCCATCTCAATCAGTCTCTCTTTTATTTTGATGTCATGATCTTTTCCTCCTATTATGATGGTCTTGTGTAGGTAGTGTCAGACACTCACAGGGTAAATTATATGAAGCGCAACAAAGACCAAAAAACACTTAGAGCATTATAATGATAGTTGCCGCACACTAGGAATACTTTCATTTGATGAAAAACAAGAAAATTACAAATCTTAAAAATAATTGTGCATTACTTTCCTAGGATGATATAATAAAGCACTACAAATGGACTTGCTAAAACAACAGAAAAATATAGTTTATGGTTCTGGAGGTGAGAGGTCAGAGATCAGAGGATGAGCAGGTTGGATCCTTCTGGGGGCTATGAGGGAGAATGTATCCCAATCTTTGCCATTCCTCTATTCCTTAACTTGTGGCAACACAATTCCAGTCTTCACATGATGTTCTCCATGGGTTTGTGTGTTTATCTTCAGACTTTCCCCTTTGTGTAGGAACACCATTTATATAGATAATGTCTCAGTGTGCTCACTGGACATGGCCTTCCCTGGGGATGCGTGCATGGGGAAGGATCTCTGATTGAGGGAGACCTGGAGCTGAGGAGTTGGGCATTGGAGGATTGAGGGGACTCCTTTTTCGTCTGGTTTCCCTTTTCCATTTGTCCTCCACAAAGGAGGCTTCCTAGCCTTTTAAGCTCATGGCTGCTCCTTACCATAGGCTCTTACATACAAGAGGAGAGAAAGAAGTGAACATTTCTGGATTATCTACTACATGATAGGTACTTTTTGATTTTTTTTTTTTTTTTTTTTGGCTGGTCTCAAACTCACCATCCTCCTGCCTCTACCTCCAAGTGCTGGTATTACAGACATGTGCCCATCATGCCTGGCTGTTGTTTTTAGTATATTACCTCAGTTCTCATATGGAGATCAGAGGTATCTAAAGGTTAGGACATCAGTAAGAGCTTTTTTTTTTTTTTTTTGGTTTTTCAAGGTAGGGTTTCACTCTGGCCCAGGCTGACCTGGAATTCACTATGTAGTCTCAGGGTGGCCTTGAACTCACCGTGATCCTCCTACCTCTGCCTCCCGAGTGCTGGGATTAAAGGCATTTGCCACCATGGCCGGCTAGTAAGCGCTTTCTTGAGATTTAGACCCAAAAGCAAACTTCAATGCATATCAAAAGCAAGTTCCAAACTGTACACTCTTTATACCCAAAGCACTCACGGATATTGTCAGTGCAGGACAACAAAGTAATACATGTGAAAACAATTTGTTGGTTGTCATGCTTTCTTCAGAGAGCAGGGCTTGTGTCAAACAGTTGTTTCTAGCAGCCAACCTTCCCCCTGGGAAGAAAAGTCCATAGATAAATGTACACTTTGTAGCTGAGGGCCATGAAAAGCACAAGAAAACATTGTTTTCTCCCTGGACAGTAGCCCCAGTGTTACTGTAGATCCCGGGTTCCCTTTCATGGATTCTTAGTCTTTTTAATAAAAGAATTTAGAAATACAGTCAAAAGAAAGCTCAAGAACAATTTCATCAGCATTTGAGAGAAAAACCATAGGGGCTGGACAGATGGCTTAGCAGTTAAGGTGCTTGCCTGCATTGCCAAAGGACCCAGGTAAATTCCCCAATACCTACATAAGCCAGATGCCCAAGGTGGCACATGTGTCTGGAGTTTATTTGCAGTGGCTGGAGGCCCTGGTGTACCCATTCTCTCTCTGTCTCTCTTTATCTCTCTTTGCCTCTCTCTCAAATAATACATAAATAAAAAATAAAATATTTTAAGAAGTATGGGAAGCCAGCTGTAAATCTCGGCAGCTGCTGGAGGAGGGAGATTAACAGTAGGAAGAAAGAAAGTCATGCATTTTGAGTCAGGATCCAGAAAGCAGGCAGGTTCAGCAAGAGATGCTGGCAAGTGGGTGCATGGGGTGGGAGGAAGGTCTTCACTGAAACAGAAAACCCAGAGTTCATGAGCAAGCATGCTTAGGATTTTGGCAAGGATTCAGAAAAGAGATAGAAAGAGAGGGAAGGGAAAGTTACACTTTCTGAGTCAGAACTGAAAAAGCAGGGTCAGGCTTAGCTGTGAGGGTTACAAGTAACCATATGGTGGGAGGGGCTTCTGCAGGTTTAAGTAGTGTCTCATTAAGGGGATAAATAATCCTCTCACCTCTCTTCTTTGTGAGGGTGTGCTTTCTTGGCCCAGCGATCCACAGGCTAATTTGGATTAACTCTTAAAGGAAGGGACCATAGTCTTATGTTTTGGGTAGCCTAAAAGTCATGTCTCTACCTAGGGCAAGAGATAAAACTTAAATGCTATTCTTTACTAGGAGGAAGTGGATTTCCCTCAGCAAACTCTGATATCGCCACCCTCCTGTCTTTACCAAGGTAAGGTGAGGTGTGGTCCAAAGCTGATCATCAGGAGGGGGGTCCATCCTCAATGGCTTTCAAGCCTGCTAAAGCCTGTCCAACTACCTCACCAGCAGGGCCCACAACTCCAGGCTCAGGGCTCCTCTTCCAGGCAATTCTCCCACACCTTGTCCCATGTGCTCAACATCCGCCACTGCCCAGCAACTTCTTCAAGAGTGGATGGCAAAGACCTTTAAGGTCCTTTACCCGGAAGGAGCTACAGTATTTTCAGATTTCAAACACAGTCTGAAGGTTATTATTTAAGGACGTCTCAAAGAAATGATTACCTTGGAAGATATTTACAATATAAGACTATTTCCAAAAGCCAACTAGAGACATAACTCTAAGTATTCACTCTTTTTGAGTTTGTGAAGATGAAATGTTAATTTAACAATAATATACTCATAAGCTCGTTGGATGACAGATATGGGAAAAACTAAAAAATAATGACCTACTAATTATTGGCTGGGCTGCATTATAAAAAATATTAAAATGAAAAGATAAAATTCAAATTCAAATTCAAATTAGTCTCTTGGAGATTGTATAGTTATACTTTAAATGGATTTTTTTTTTTTCTCAAGGTAGGGTCTCTCTGTAGCCCAGGCTGACCTGGAATTCACTCAGTAGTCTCAGGGTGGTCTGGAACTCACAGTGATCCTCCTACCTCTGCCTCCCAAGTGCTGGGATTAAAGGCGTGCACCACCATGCCTGGCTTAAATGGATTCTTTGTTTTATAAAAAAGTTCTGTACCAGCCTTGACTTGATTACCCCAGCAGGGCTTTGAGGAAATAGAGAATGGCTGGTGCTAGAGCCTTTGGGTGCTGGGGAAGTGCCTTATTTTAGGCTTTGCTTGGATTAAGTATATGGCCTCTGACTTACATCTGACACACATAACACAAATTGTATAATTGCGGGGTTATGATATGGGAATTCAGGGTGTGTGTGTGAAAATGATGGAGATTTTTTCAGCTCTTGGTTGGGCTGTAACTTGGGAGTTAGGGAGCCTGATGTTCAGAGCCACACAAAACTTCCACTGAGTCAGTGGTTTCCAGGCTCTTGTCTTATAAATTTCAGTGGATAAAATCCACACACCACAGAGGGTAAAGTTTGGAACTATTTTATTATAGAGTCTAAAAGAAGGAAAGAAGGCAGAGTTCCTGCTGTAATAGGAGGGGTTCCTGGAAATGGGAAAGCCCTCCTGTTGTCTCTGACTGGGGTCTTTTATGGAAATTTGTTGGATGGGGGCTGATCTGGTCAGTCCAGTCATGTGTGTTCAGGTGCCACAATGTTTGCAGGAAAGGGAGTAATATTTGCATTTCCAAGAAAGAGAGTAATCCTTCTCTCTTATCTCCTTCTTTTAGGAAACTGGGGAATACTTTTAAGGAAGAAGACATGAGCAAAGAGAAGAGTCTTATGACATTTCTGTCCTCCAGCTGTGAGGAGTCCTATCGGGTAAAAGAGATGAAAAAGAAAAAACGAGATTGCCCTCTTACAGGTTCAAGGACATTTCTCTCCCTATAGGCCCAAGGACATTTCTCGATTTCTGGGGCCCTGCTACCCCTAAATTGCCTCAGTTATATGTGTCCTAATACAATTGTTTATGCATGTAGAGAATGACTAATCCCTGCAATGGACAATTCAACTCTGCAATCTCTTTTTATTTATTTATTTATTTTGGTTTTTCGAGGTAGGGTCTCACTCTAGCTCAGGCTGATCTGGAATTCACTATGGAGTCTCAGGGTGGCCTCGAACTCACGAACTCACGGTAATCCTCTTACCTCTGCCTCCCGAGTGCTGGGATTAAAGGCGTGTGCCACCACACCTGGCTTCAACTCAGCAATCTCTTTATCTTAACATATAGCCATGTGTTTTCAAAGAAATCATTAGGGAATGTGAACACCAAGTTAATTATTATAATTAATAGATAAAGGAACAAAGGAGAGAAAGAGATAGAGAGAGAGAAAGAGAGAGGAAGAGAGGTGGGAGGGGGGAGGCAGTGGGGGAGCAGGCTGGTTTGATGAGAGGCAGCTGTGCAGACTCCCTTTTAGAATTAAAACTTTCTTAGGACAGTTATAGCACCATGCCAGAGGCCTGGCACAGTGGGGTCTGGGGAGAGAGAAAGAAAGAAATTCTGACGATTTAAAGAATGACAGAAGTTTCTTGCTTGTTATGTTTTCAGGAAGAGGGGGAAAGTTCTACTCCACACAATGCAGCCTACTGCTAGGAGCCAAGGAGGCAATGGGGTGGGGGTGGGGGGCTGTAATGAAGGCCCCTTGCTCTTCAAGGTCTCTAAGGGGGAAGGGCTGTTCTGCATTGCTCATAGATAGGGCCAGAGGCCATGAATCAGGTGGTTTTGGGTTCCTCTGGCAACAGAAGCCTGGTCTTGCTTTTATGTTACTTGGGCCTTGGTCCTAGGCAGGGGTGTGTGTGTGGGGGGGTGGGGTAGAGGATTAAACCTGCTGTTTCGTTGTTGTTGTGCGCACAAAAGTAGCAGGGGAGAGGGGAGGATTTTCAGAGAGAGAATGAGAGAAAGAAAGAGAGAGAGAGAAAGACTTGCAGTAGGTAGGAGCAGCTACCTTTGGAGCAGCCTGCACCCATGTTCTAACAATAACAAACAAAACAAAAAGAAGAAAGCAATGAAATACAATGAAACCCAGGACATTGCTTCCCTGTGACACATTTCCCTGTGTTTGATGACATTCCTGTCACTTCCCCCTTCAAACCCACAAGTTCATTAAACATTTGTTTTTGCACTTGATAAGGAGAAACTGGAAGACTTTATAAAGGTTATTTACGCTAAACGTGCACATTTTATAAAGGTTGGTGAGTGATAGGAATGAGGTAAGACAGTGGCTGTGAACTGGGTACACGTGTCGAAATGAAATACATCTGCTTGTGTTAGATGCCTGGCGGATAAACAGACATCATTGAAACCCCGCACGGCTGCTCTTTGTATGCATGCTGTGTTAAAGTCCCCCAGCCACAGCCTGTGTCCTGGGACCAGGTGACCATCGTGGATCAGTGCATTCCACGCTCGGCAGCAGTTCTGAAGCTGAGAGCCCAATAAGCCGAGGAGTGGCAGGGTTTGACCTGCGGCTGTAGGGGAGTTTCTCCACACCATCAGGATTATGGTTAAAAAAAAAAATAGTATAAGAAAAATTGGCGAAACAAGCAAGGGTGCTGTTTACCTGATGAACCGGATACCAGCACAAGGGGGAAGGAGATCAACACAGAGAAAAATTAACTCCTACCAAATCAGAGAGCCAGAGCCTCAGAGGCCCCCAACACCTCATCACTGAAGCAGACCAAAAATGAACCCAACATGGCTCAGGGAAATTTTGCGGAAGAGGGGGTGGAAAGAATGTCAGAGCCACATGTTGGGTCATGATATGCAGAGACATTTAGCTTACCAATAACTGTGGGCTAACTCCACAATGCATGACCCATATACCTCAACGGGGAGGGGGTAGGTCACGGATGAGCCTTATAATGGTACCAAACTGACTGTATTTGCTGAATACAAAACTAACTAATAAAGAAAAAAGAAAAGAAAAAAAATAGTATAGAAGTGTTTACTGGGTCTTGGAGGGGGTGATAGAGATGTCTCAGTGTCGGACACTCTAATGTCACACATTCTCAACATTTTAATGAGTTTTGAGTCTCCTCACTAGTCAGCACCATCTGCCATACCTTTCTCTAAGCAAAGCTGAGAATGGCACTAATGTATGGGCATAGGCAAGTATATTTGCAGGCAATTTCACTGGTACACAACATATCCATTTAGTCAAACAACAGTAGTAGCTGCCGTTTTAGGGCCTATAACCTCCCCAACCGTTGGCTTGTGACTATGTTTTCAGAACCAGCCATGAATTCCCTCCCATGGAGTGGGCCTCATATCTAATCGGAAAGCAGTGGCTACCCCCTAATAGTCATACCACTTTTGTAGCAATGGGTACCTCCTGCTCGGCTGATCAGTTGTATAGCTCCAAAGCTCTACAACATGGAGGAGGAGGCAGAATGTAAGAGTCAGAGGATGGGAAAGAATACCAGGGAATGCTGTCATCTAGGCATGACACAGCCATTGCATTCATGATCCCACGGTGACTCTTGTAACCTGCACAAGACCCCCACAACACTGGACCCATAACATTCCATCCTGGATAACAGAGGAGGACATGAGGCTTCTGAGGAGGTATAGGCAGTTCATGGTGGCCGAGGGAACAAGAGACATTTTATGTAGTGGTGTAGCCACCTGACGGATCCATGTGCTCTAGTTAATCCCCAGCCCATGCAGGCAAACCTAATTAAACAAAGGGTCGCCCCTGCACACAATTAAGAAAAAGGTGGGAGGGGGAGAAACACCAAAGTAGAAGAGAAGGGAAGAAGAAGGGGTTCAAGCAAAAAAGGGTTTGGAAAGGGGGACTACAGAAGGTAAAGGAGAGGGTTATGATCAAAATACATTATATACATGTAATAAAAAAACAACAAAAAATAAAGTATGGCACTTGAACAGGTTGGTGAGGAGTGGCTATTTAATTATAAGGCTTGCTTTATAAAGCAGCAGATGACAGCTTCTGCCCAGCACCTCTCTAGAAAATTCTTAAGATGACAGGGAGACCCCACCTCTTCTGTGGTGATGTCACTTTAAGTTGGCTACATTCTAGTTTAAGGGAAAGAGTTCCTTCTGTAGTAAGAATATATGAGCGTTAGAAGAAATTATAAAAGTTCCACAAAGCTTTTAATGATGGCCGTAAAACTGAAACCCACCAAATCCATCGACTCCTTCCCTTCCAAAACATTTGTGGGGCCTACCACCTGCCGGGTGCAGGGGCAGGTGTTGGGGTTCCCAGGTGAAGGGACCACGTGGTCTTCCTCACAGCTGTTTGCTGTAGCCTAGCCTCAGTGCTGGGTCTGGATCTTTTGAGGATGTTTCTCTGTGGGCTGTTTTCAAAAGCCAGGGGCATGGGGCAGAGCATTCCTAAATCCTGGGGTTGGGATGTAGACATATTTTGGGGGGACATTATTATGCTTACCCTACTTATATAATTGGAAAAAGCATGGGAAAGTCATGAAGAGATCCATAGACTGCAGCAGAAAAGAGAACAAAACTGTAAAATGTGGGCATAGTCCATGATTTGGTCACAGTCCCCAGGCTTGGCTTCATTGGTGGCCAGTTCATAGAACCACCTGGGACACAAAGACTGTGCATTCATTTTTATACCTTTCTCATTTTTCTTTTGAAAAGATTGAATTTCTAACCTGCTGGCATCCTTTTCTGTCTAGGTACACTGTTACCGGCCTGTCAGAATGAGTGTGTTCTTGGTAGACCCACTGACTTCTCTTTCAAGCCTGCTCCTTTCCTCTCCCCACTTGTGTACATCACCTTATTATCTCCCTAGAGGCAGATTCCTGCCTCCTTTGCTTCTTCTCACACGTCAGTTATTTGTTAAGGCCTGGGGATTCCAGTTCCATGAGAGCTGTAAAATCTATCCTTTCTTCCTTATGCCCAGAGCCATTCTTTTATATCTTTAGATTTTTTTTCTTGGGTTATGAAATAGTCTTCTAAATTACTCTGACCCAGTATCTGTGGCTCCAGTTTCTACTTCCTTATGAATGGTAATAGTAGTAATTTTAACAGAATGCACTACGTGTATAATCCCACTAACCTTCATAAGTGCTAGGAGCTGAGGTCAGCCAAATGGCAGGCCAGAAGGCAGAAATTCAAAGTTATACTGCGTAAGAGATAACAAGATACTATTGTGAATAAAATTCACCCTGAGTGCCTGTGGAAGGGCTCTGTCCCAGTACAAAGACAGGAAAGGACTCAGATGACAGGATTAACTTCAGGGTAGTGTTCAGCTAGGTGGAATATTGAAAGTGCGTGGGATAGTAGTGGAAAATCTGGGAGTTGTTGTCTGCGTTAGTGCTCAACCTTTCCTTCTTCAAATCCTGAAAATATAAAGAATATTCAGGGCAGGGGAAGTGGCTCACTCTGCACATCACTTGCCACTCAAGCATGAGGACTGGAGTTTGGATCCCTGGCACCCATGACAATGCCGAGGGGGGCGTGGCAGCCTGCCTGGGATCTCAGTGCCTAACTGCATAACAGTGCCTCTGTCATGCAGAGGCAGGGACTCCCAAAATAAGCTGGCTAGCTAGATTAGCTGAACCAGTGAGCTCTATGTTCAGGTCTCCATAAATAAGGTGGAGAGTGATTGAGGAAGACACCGGATGTCAACCTCTGGCCTCCACATACCTGTGCATGTACACATACCTATGAACATACATGTATGCATGTACAGCACACACACATATACAAAAATACTTTTTAAATTTCCGATTAAAGGAGCATCATATTATCGAATGCCTGAAAAACAGTTTTAAGCCATTTTTTCAGGTGAGGCCACTGAGGCTTTAAGATTTAAGTAAGTTACCCAAAGTCACATAGGAAGTTAGTGTCAGAATTGAAATCCTATTTCAGGGCTGCAAAACTCCATATTCTTTCCACACTCTGATTTGTCTTTATCCATGCTTAAAACTTTTGCCTGTTGTTGGCTCTTCTGCCTGGAAGGTGCCATCTTAGGTTGGTCAGCAATTACTGGTCCAGTAGGTATCAGCTGAGATGTCACTCTAGAGGTTTTCCTGACCCCTTTTGTCCTCCTAGACGGACGGAGGTTCACTCTGTGCTTCCTTGCCATACTGGGCATCACTCTTCCATCACAGAATCAGCATACTGTCTTACACTCGGCTCCCCAGACCCTCTGGACCGATGCATAACACTCCTTTCCTCTGGGCCCTGACTCCTTACTCCTCATTGTTTATGGCTCCTTAGCTAGGAAGACGCTTCCCAGCCTCACAGTCAGTAATGTTCTTATGTTAGTAACGCCCACTGCATGCTTACTGCTTGCAGGACGCTGTTCTAAATGAACTCCTTTAAATATTCCTTTGCTGTCTTTTTTTTTTCTTTCTTTCTGTTCAGTGTTAACATTAACCATGGGAAAAGGGTGGACTATGCGGTTATAGTTTAACCTTAGGACAGTAAATCCATTAGTGAAATACAAGTTGGAAGAGATGGCTGCATAAAGAGCACTAAATATTTGACGTCCTTATTGGACATGAACGTAGCAGTTTGTTTTTCTGTATGTTAGGTTTAAATTACATTATTGAACTGTGGGTAATTTAAGCCAGAGGAACAACCTGAGATAGACTGTTGTATTTAAATTGCAACTTGCTAGAGGTAGCCTTAACAGTGTTATAGGAATGTACATTTCAGCATTTAAAACAAACAAACAAACAAACAAACAAACAAAAAAACAAAATGAAAACTGAGGGATTCCCCCCCCACACACACACTGTTTTTCTAAAGAAGATAAGCTGGCAGCAGAAGAAAATGAGCCGTGGGAACTCACCTTTCTGTGACTCTCTGGCTGAGAGGAATCCTTTTCTCTAGATCGCTAACAAGGGTTATTTAACCTGAGGTTGGGAGCAGCTGGCACGTGAGAATCCCCTGGCCAGCAAAGAGGGGACAGTATGGAACAGAGGGCATGAGTTTCTAAGCGTCTGGGGTCCAGAGCCTGGAGGACACCCACCGCTTACCAGCTGTCTGTTATTCTGAAGGCTCAGTTTCCTTATCTGTAAAATGGAGGTTAAGTTGTCAAATTTAGCCTAGGTAACTTTGAGTTTCAGATAAACATCTTTACTATATATTTGCATCATGAAATTTATGATCCATGCAGTATGTTCTGAATGTTATATGAGGTGTTTAATAAACTATTCCTTGTTGTGTACCCAAAATTCAAATTAAACTATATAATCCTATGTTCACCTGGAAACTCTAACGGAGTATGTGTGATATGGGTAATTATCTTGTAGGGGTGTTATGAAGGTAAAAACAATAGCACATTGAATACTACCAGTTTTTATCTGGCACATAGTAAAAAGAAAACACAATTATTAGTATAATACTAATAATTTATTTAAGTCAACTACCATTATAATAACATAATATTAACCTATTACTATGATACTAGTAAAGGTGTTAAAATAGCAATCTGTCATATAAAGAAGCCATTAGCAGGGCTGGAGAGATGACTCAGCAGTTAAAGGCACTTGCTTGCAAAGCCTGCTGGCCCTGGGTTCAAATCCCCAGTATCCATGTAAAACCAAATGCATAAAGTGGCACATGCATTTGGACTTCATTTGCAGTGGCAAGAGGGCCTGGTATGCCCATTCTGTCCTGTCTCTCTCTCTCTCTCTCTCTCTCTATCTGCTCACAAATAAATTAAAAACAATTTTTGTTTTAAAGAAACCATTAGGGAGAAACATTTCTGTCTCTAAACTAGGGGAATATGAAATACAATAAAAGTTGGAAAAAATGATTTAGAATTAAGTTGATCTATTTGTGCATTTAGAAAATTACTTTCTTTGCTTTGTTTAGAAACTGAAGGGAAACACATTTTACTAGTCATAAGGAAATTCAGCCATGTTACCAGCGGGTAGGATCTTCTGGCAAGGAAAAGGCCTTTACTTCCCCCTAGTGTCCATCACCTCTAATTACAACATGCCCATGAGCAGCCCTATAGTTAACTCAGTGTTTGAACTTTGGGAACTTCAGAGAGCACTAACACCAACTCATGACAGTAAGATCCATAACAAGCAAGCAAGCAAGCAAACAAACAAACAAACGAAAAACACTGTGGCTTTCCTACGTATTCCCATCTCTCAAGCTCAGGGTTTGGGAAGCTGCAGCTGGCTAAAGGAGGTGGGGTAGGGATAATGGTGAGAAGGACCATGTGCCTTCCTCCTTGGAACAGTGGGGTGGCTCTCTAAAGTTGGAACTGGAGAGACCCTGGATCTATTTGTTCCTCTGCCAATGTGGCCATGTGAATGATTTATTCTTTGCTTTTCTTCATTATTAGTTTCTTTAATTAGCCGGTTGAGGACGGGTGGCTGCTCCTGGCTGGTTAGGACTGCAGGCTCAGGCTTGTACCCTAACGACTCTGGTAACAGCATGATAAACTCTCATAAGGACCTGCACTGTCTCACGCTGGACAGCCTATCCTCACTCTACTACTCATTAGTCACCTGGTTGCCATGTTGGTTATCTTATATCATAGCTGCTTATATTCTGGCGATTTATTTATTTATTTATTTGGTTTTTTTTGAGGGTTTTTGACCTGGAATTAACTATGTAGTCTCGGGGCGGCCTTGAACTCACGGTGATCCTCCTACCTCTGCCTCCTGAAGGCTGAGATTAAAGGCCACATTGCCTGGCTTTTTTTTATTTTTTAATGATAATATCATAATTGTAGACAGTAACCCATGGTAATTCCCTCCCTCCCCCCAACTTTCCCCTTTGCAAATCCACTGCCCATCATACCCCTTCCCCCTCTCAATCAGTCTCTCTTTTATTTTGATGTCATCATCTTTTCTTCCTATATTTATTAGTATTATTTATTTATTAGAGAGAGAGAGGGAGGGAGAGAGAGAGAGAGAGAGAGAGAGAGAGAGAGAGAGAGAGAGAATGGGCATGCCACAGCCTCCAGCCACTGCAAATGAACTCCAGATGCATGTGCCCCCTTGTGCATCTGCCTTACGTGGGTCCTGGAGAATCAAACCAGGGTCCTTTGGCTTTTCAGGCAAATGCCTTAACTGCTAAGCCATCTCCCTAGCCCTTTCCCTCCTATTATGATGGTCCTATGTAGGTAGTGTCAGGCACTGTGAGGTCATGGATATCCAGGCCATTTTGTATCTGGAGGATCATGTTGTAAGGAGTCCTACCCTTCTTTGGCTCTTTCATTCTTTCTGCCACCTCTTCCACAATGGACCCTGAGTCTTGGAAGGCATTATAGAGACATTTCAGCAATACGCACTCCTCTGTAACTTCTTCTTAGCACCAGTGGGGCCTCTGAGTCATCCCAAGGTCACCTGCCATCTGAAAAGAGAAGCTTCTCTAACCAAATCTGAGAGTAGCATTAATATATGGGTATAAACAGTAAGAGAAGTGCTTACTGGGCAGTTTGATGAGCATAGTATATACATTTAGCCTGACACCAGCAGGCGTTACACCCCTAGGGCTCATGGCTACCCCTGTTGTAGGTTTTCAGTATCAGGGATGTATTCCCTCCCATGGAGCAGGCCCTCCAGTCCAATTAGAGGACGGTTGGTTTTCCCCATAACAGACATGCCACTATTGCACCTGTTGGCTCATTTGGCTTGGCTGGCCAAATTTAAGGCTTGCAGTGTCCACTGTTGAGTATCTCCACTGGTGATTTCTCTCTCTTCCATTGAACTGCACGCAGCATAGCCTTTTCCAGCTTTCTGTCAGCTGGTCCACATGGAGGAGGTTTTCAGCTCAGTTCCAACAGGATTTCTTAGTGGCCTTGCAGCTCAAGTATGTGGAGTCTTCAGCAATAGGGTCTTACCATCTATTCCTGGTGGGAAACCAAGAGCCTTGGCAATGGCTTGTAATGTTCTGGGGGCATCAGGGACCTCCCTGACCAACAACTCACTGGAAGGTATCCCATCCCTGGCACTGAAAATTTTCTAGTAACAATCTATGGCTTCTGGGTGTGCCATTGTCCAAAAAAGTAGGTTTCCATATGACTTGTTCATATCCTCTTAGATTTTGATTAGATCTCCCTCCACCTTTCCTTTACTCAATCTCTTCCCCTGACCTCACTTAGGCCTTTTCACCCCCATTAATCTGTTCTTCTACTTACATATATACAATACCATCCTATTAAGTTCCCTTCCCTTCCTTTCTATTCCCTTTAAATCCCCTTTCTAGCTTATTAGTCTCTGTTACTGAGTTTTATTCCAACTCACATAGAAGTCCAAATATTTTATTTTTATTTATTTATTTGACAGAGCAAGAGGGAGAGAGAGAGAGAGAGAGAGAGAGAGAGAGAGAAAGAGAGAGAGAGAGAGAGAGAGAGAGAGAGAATGGGTACACCAAGTCCTCCAGCCACTGCAAATGAATTCCAAACACATGTGCCACTTTGTGCATCTGGCTTATGTGGGTCCTGGGGAATCGAACCTGGGTCCTTTGGCTTTACAGGCAAGTGCATTTACTGCTATGCCATCCCTCCAGCTCATCTAGCAATCTTTCTATTGCTTACTAGTGACCCCAAGGCGTAGAAGTAGTGATGTTGGCAATTTGGATGTACCAGAATGAAGTTGGAAAGGGATTCCTTAAACAAAAAGGTGAAAGTTCTCACCTTGATAGGGCAAAAAGAAAATCCAGACAACATTTGCATGCTGAAGTTGCTCAGATATCTGGTAAGAATGAATTTTCTCTCTGAAAAATTGTGAGGGGAAAAGAAATCCATGGTAGCTTTATTTTTCCACATTAAACTATAAAAGTTATGGCACATGCTAGTCATATAACTTTTATTATAATCAATTGTCCTATTTTGTTATTAGTTGCTGTTAGCATTACTGTGCTTAATATATAAATTAAACCTTATTACAGTATGTATAAGAAAAAGACATAGACTATACAGGGTCAGTGTTATCTTCAATTTCAAACATCCACAGAGACTTAGAATGTATGCCCCAGGGGTAAAGAAGGGGGCTTTTGTATTTTTGAGGATCTAAAAGCAATTCACATATATTACTTAGCTTACTCTTTTTTCTTCCTGTCCTGTGTTTATGGAGTGATATAGTGCTTTTGCCATCAGATATCATAATGATCTGGAAAATTCACATGAGAGAATCATTCCATTGTATCCAGGTGTTATTTCTCTGTGTTACAGGAAACAGAACTGCCACAAACTGGTATAAGCCAAAAAGGGGACTTATGCTCAAGTTACCTTTCCTTTACTTTAACAAGTACTTGAGATAGTCCACTTCAACATAGAAAGGATTTATTTCAGTTCACAGATACATAGGTTTCTGTCCATGGTTGGAGAGACCCATTGCCTTTTGGGCCTGTTGTGAGGCAGCATATTCCAGTAGAATAAGCTGCTTACCTTCCCATGGCCAGGAAGGTAGGAAAGAAGAAAAGAAGGGACAGAGGGAAGGAGGAAAGGAAAGAAAGTGAACAGGAAGAGGTGAGTTCAAGAGTACACTACCAATGACCTAAGCCCTCTCACTCAGCCTCACCACTTACAGTGTCTACCACTTCCTAGTAGCTCCAAGCTAGAGATCAAGACATTAGCACATGAGTCTTTGGGGGACATTTGATACCTAAGCTATTATCAGTCAGGGCTCCTAGCTTCAATCACAGCAATGAGCTCTCCTAAATTAGACCAGAGAGGAACTAATGAAGACATACAGGATAACACACAGGATTGTCAGGAAGCCTAAGAATCAGGTGAGGGCCCTATAGCTGGACAAAAGGACCAAATGTCAAAGAATTACGTGTGAGGACTCAGGGTCACACACTGCTGGTTGGAGCCCTTCCCTTTTTACTATGACTCTTGAAGCAGGAGGTCACCCACACTGTCTTATAATGCCCATACACACCTGTGGCCCCTGTAGTTCTGGAGCAGCCACCAGCTCCTTGGCAGAGCCTAGATCACCCACCTGCATCCATGTTGCAGGGAAGGCCCTGAGGTGAGGACTGGCATTTTCAGCATTGAGAGTGGGAGGTGATTTTCCTCCCACCAAGATTCATGTGGTGAAGAACTTCCCTAAATATGGAGGTTCAGATGGTCAAATAGGACACAGTCACAAGGGAATCTTATGGATCCCCCAAATGGGAAGTAGAGTTCCACTCAGCAGTGAGAAATAGAATTGGAAAGCTGGCATCTGGCTGGCCTGCCATTATCTGTGTTACCATATCTCTCTATTTTTTTTAGTTTCTCTCTCTCTCTCTCTCTCAGTGTATGTCTAGTGTTTCCCAGCTCTTCTAAAGAGATGAACCTTCTCTGCCCCAACTGTAGGAAATCAGTTGTTTTCTGCTTTAGAACATCTGTTTCCTCTTCTTCCAGAAACACCTTCCAGTCCTCCTCCAATGGTCTCTCCTCTCTTGCTCTTGGTCCTGATATACTCCATCCTCATTGTTAGTGATGGAACATAACACTCACATCTAAGCCAACCAGCACATTGTACTTCCATTGCTACATGGGCAAACATGAGACTCAAGACATTCTGATACTTTTTTCTTTTCTTAAACAAATGGAATAATAAGCCCCAGGCATGAAAGCCAAGGGGTACATTTAGATGATCCCCAGAGCACCTCTAAAGCAGTTAACTATTCCCACTGGCTTCCGGAGAGACACTAGAAAAAAAGGAACACTAATTTAGATGTTGCAAATTTCACAAATCTTACACACACAACTTAATGAATTTCATGTAAAATTCATTATATACACCTGTGGAATCACCACCAAGACTCAGATATAGGACATTTCCAGCAGCCCAGCAGGCTTTCCATGTACTCCTTCTCCACAGTCCTCCACCACAAAGTAATCACTGCTGTGGGTTCTCTTACCATCATAGACATATCCTTTGTTAAATTTTTGTAAATGAAATCATATAGTATGCAAATTTTTATATTTTATTTATTTATTTATGAGAGAGAGAGTGGGAAAGAGAGAGAATGGGTACATCAGGGCCTCCAGCCACTGTTAATTAACTCCAGACGCATGCACCACCTTTTGCATCTGGCTTTTGTGGGTCCTGGGGAATCCAACCAGGGTCCTTTGGCTTTGCAGGCAAATTTCTTAACCACTGAGCCATCTCCAGCTCTAGTATGCAATCTTTTGTGTCTGGTTCTCTCAATACTATGTCTGTGAGATATTTTTCTTTCTATTTCACATATGTATAATATTCTATCATATGAATTTTAAGTGTATTTACCCATCCTTTTGTTAATGAACCTTTGGATATTTTTCTGATTTCAGACTATTAAATAATGCTTACATGCACATCTTGGTGGATACAAGCACTATTTTCTCTAGATATATATCAGCAATGGAATTTGGGGGCCATAAAAATGCATAACTTGGCTGGGTGTGGTGGCACATGCCTTTAATCCCAGCATTTGGGAGGCAGAGGTAGGAGGATCTCCATAAGTTTGAGGCCACCCTGAGACTACATAGTGAATTCCAGGTCAGCCTGGGCCAGAGTGAGACCCTACCTCAAAACAAAACAAAACAAAACAAAACAAACAACAACAACAAAAAAGCATAACTTTAGCAGATATTGCCAAATAGTCTTCCTAAATGATTGACCAAATTCTCACTCCTACCGCTTATATATGAGACTCTATGTGTTTGTCTAACCTTTTATTGTAAGCCCCTTTCATTTTAGCTATTTTGATTAAGTATCATGGTATTGAGTTGTGCTTTTAATTTGTATTTTCATGACTGATAGTGAAGGATACATTCAAAAGTATGCTCGTTGGCCATATGGGCATTCTGTTTTATCAAGTGACTGTTTCAGTTTTTGTTCATTTCTTTCTTCTTTTCTTTTTTCTTTTTTCTAGGTAGGGTTTCACTCTAGCCCAGGCTGACCTGGAATTCATTATGTAGTCTCAGGCTGGTCCCAAACTCACAGTGATCCTCCTACCTCAGCCTCCCAAATTCTGGGATTAAAGCTGTGTACCACAATGCTTGATCCCAGTTTTTGTTTATTACTAAAAAAATTTTGGGTCTTTTTCTTTTTAACTTGCAGAAATTCTTTATCCTAGATGAGTTCTTTGCTAGATACATGTTGTAATTACCTTTGCATTGTTGGGAAAAAAACACCTGACCAAAAGTAGCTGATAGGAGGAAAGAGTCTATTTTTGATCATAGGCTCCAGGGGAAGTTTCATGATGGCAGGTCGAGTAGACACTGGGCATCACTTCTTGTCACAGCAGGTGGCACAAGGAAGCAAGAGAGTGAGTTGAGCTGTGTAAAGGGGGAAGCTGGGCTGTAACGCCCCAAAGCCTACCCCCAGCAACACACCTCCTCCAGCAAGTCTCTACCTCTTGAATAGGCATTAGCTGGGGACCAAGCATTCAAGACACATGAACTTATGAGGGACATCTGATTCAAACCACCACAGTGCAATGTTGTGGATGTGAATTCCTAGTCCACAGTCACATTTTTGCTAAGGTGGTCTTTTTATAAATTAAAATCAAATTGTTACTCCTTTCAATGGTTGATGCTTTTAAACTTGTTATGTTTTCAAAATGTTTATGCTCTCTGAGCCAATAAGCCATCTAATGACTTTTGAGTGAGATTGAGGAAAATGGCTCCTTTCTGCTGCATTTGAGGTTGTGAGGTAGTGAGACTAAGGCAGGAATGGAGGCAGAAAGCAGAAGACTTGCAGGGCTGGCCCCGAGGTAGACCACTGTCATAGCAAGGCTATTGTGAGCTTCCCAGGCATTGTGGTCAGTGCTGAAATCAGGCAGGTCAAGAAGATGTGACATGGGACAAAATGGCCTCTGAGAAAATTCATTTCAGTACTCTGATCAAGTACTTACTGGGTGCTTATTCTCATGGGTCTATTCTAGAGGATTTTAGAATTATTTATAAAGAGCTTTTCATGGTGCACATTAAGAAGCTAAGGTGAGGGCCTCATACATAATTTTCTTTTCAGCACATGGTGAGTGCAGACCTACAGCCAAACCAGAACCACAGCTTGCTAAATGAATGATCAAGTTCTAAACCCAGGTGTTCTGGAGTGAACCTCACCAGCCCATCAGGGAGGGCAGCAGAAAGGGCCCGAGAGGAAGTGGTCAAGGGTAATATCTGCCTCACCTCAGGCTGCAGGTCAAGTAGGCCTTGCTGTGTGGGTGGAGATTTCCTTCTCTCCTTTTGACCCTGAGCAAAGTGAGATCGCTTGGTGTGCACTGACTTTAAGAAGCCCACATAGGCCAAAGGCCAGAGCAGAACAATGTCAATGGGGAAGTCAGAGGGATTCCCCCAAATCCTTCCTGTCAAAGGAAGAAACATTACAGTCCTTTGCGAAGGACAAAGGCAACACCTCAAGAACTAGACAGACTAGGCTGTGTCTGTTACTCCACAGGCTTTACTCCAAGGCCCTGGGTCAGTTCATAGAAGCTGGTATTTCAAGCCAGATGCACATAGCAGCAAGTCTCAGGCTCAAGGAGCACCAGGGTCCTTCTCACTGTCAGTGGGAGCATAGTGATGATCATGTGTGGGTGAAGGCCAGAGATATGGGGGAGACTGTGACCTTGAGGCTCAGAGAACCAGCACCAGATGGTTCCTAACTGTTAATACATCCCTCAGGATCTCTGTAGGAACCAAATCCCTTTGCAATAGACATGTCTTGAAAGTTCCTTCACATTATTCAAAAGGCAGCACAGTTAGTTAGTGGTCTCTAAATTCAGATGGGTGGTATGGTGCCAGGCTGTATAAGAATCAACCTTGTAGGTTTTGGTGTGGGGCTGGGTAGGAGCCTATGAGTTTATCCAGTCCCCTACCTGATTACCAGCAACAGATTGTTCTGAAATTCATCTTATCCTGGACTCTGACACACATGGTTTTCAGTTCTGGCTCTGTTTTTACCACATGCCAACTCTATTTGATTGCACACTGATAAGCTTTGGAGCCCTCAGTTTTCTTGTCTGTAAAACAGGGAATAGTAGTAACATCACCTTCACAAAATAGTATATAGAAAGAGTGAGATAATTCAGAACTTAAGCTTGTGAAGTGTTTCACTCAGGTATGCCTATATATCTCCTTCACTGTCTTTGCCATTGTTCTGGCTTTTTTTTTTTTCCCTTTGAGGATATTGCTCTAGCCCAGGCTGAATTCACTATGTAGTCTCAGGATGGTCTCACACTTACAGTGATACAGTGATCCTCCTACCACTGCCTCCTGAGTGTTGTTCTGGCTTCTTTTATGCCATACACATTAACATATTATCAATTTATATTACATAGTAACATTACTGTTATGTTAAACCTCTCTTAGATTTCATGTCCACCACCTTGTCATTTTTCCATATGTCCATAGCATGTATGTCCCCCATTGATGGGACTCAACCTTACGAAGCCCTGGTGGGGCAGCTCATCCTGCCCATAGAATGGGAATTAACATGGCCTCCTATAATACCAGGCCAGTGACTCACTGTACATTTTGATGTGGCCTGATCCAGGTAGTCATCAGTGTGGTAGAGTGCCAGGGAATGTTCAGTGAACTAACTTCCTGTACACACCACACATGCTGGTGATACCCTCAAAAGTTTGGGTTTATTTTCATTGAAGTTTTTTCACAAACACCATGGACTTGCAAAAGTACTGTTTTCATATACACCCATCTGATTAGATAACAAGACCTTGGTATCAGTGGATGGCACTTTGTAGACCTTGTGTCTTATAGAAAAAGCTTCCCTCCATCACCTTGAAGTCCATGTAGCAAGTCACTTCTGTATATAGTAGAATCCTTGCCAGCTGACCTTTGACCATGAGGATATTGGGATCAGATCAATGTTTTAGTCTTGGCCTTGACCTTGGCCCTTCTTCTAAGGGTGCTCCTCCAGCAAATGAAAGTGCTTTCCTCAGTCCTCCAGGGCTGTGATAAAGCAACATTTTCTTTCCATCACAGACAGGATGTATGACAGGATGCATCTGGTGAGGCGTCACCAGTACTACTGTCACCTTTCCTTCCTTCCTTCTCTTTCTCTCTCTCTCTTTCTTTCTTTCTTTCTTTTTGTTTGGTTTTTTGAGGTAGGGTCTCACTCTAGCTCAGGCTGACCTGGGATTCACTATGTAGTCTCAGGGTGGCTTCAAACTCATGGCAGTTCCCCTACCTCTGCCTCCCAAGTGCTGGGATTACAAGGCGTGCACCACCATGCATGGCTTCATATTTCTTGTCTATGGTCAGGCCCCAGTGCCAGCACAGTTCAGTTCCTTCTCTACCTGCATCACAGCAGCCCTAGTGCACACATTGTTACTTTGATTTGATAGATGACGAAATTGATGCAGAGAAATTAAATAATGTGGTTGAACTTGGAAATGCCAGAGCCAAGGTCTAAATGCAGGAATGTGGGATTCTAAAGCCAGAAAGGGCAAAGGTGAAAAGTCTTGTGTGAGTGAGAGAAGACACCATCTGTTCATGTGTGTCTTACAGAATTGTAAGGAAGTAAAATTATGTCAACTAATTACATAAAATAATTAAACGAATTATATAATTGTAAAGAAGATCAGAAAACATCAGTCTGAAGCTTTACCAGCTCAA
Organism: Dipus sagitta; assembly: GCA_036346955.1. Classification (NCBI taxonomy): domain Eukaryota; kingdom Metazoa; phylum Chordata; class Mammalia; order Rodentia; family Dipodidae; genus Dipus; species Dipus sagitta. The sequence goes on along the minus strand of CM070770.1, from coordinate 299,177,475 downwards.
CCCTTGCCCACTATGGGGAAGCAAACGAATGTACCAAGGGCCTGGGCTTTATGCCTGGCTTATAATGGAGGACTTATGAGGCCCCTCCTGAACAGTTGCAGCACAATCAATAAGAAAAATGGAGTCTCCCACCCATCTAGTCTGAGCCCTTGTAACAAGGTTGCCAGGTGAAAGTGTGAGAAGTATTGAGAGGTGGCAGAACCATCTTGGGTAGTGAAGAGCCTGACCTTGAGATCAGGAGTCCATGGGCTTGCATACTCCAGTGTTTTTCTGATTGCAGGGGTTGGAATTACAGATGACAATTACCCTTGGTCAGAAACAATATGACTGGAAGTTGTGGTGGTTTTAATATAAAATGTGCCTTATAGCCTCATGTGTTTGTGATTAAGCCTTATATTTAATCCTCAGCTGGTGGTGTTATTTGGGAAGCTCGTGGAACCTTTGGGAGGTGGGGCTTTGTTGGAGGAGGTGTGCCACTGTAGGCAGGCCTTGGGGTGTTATAGCCCAGCCCGACCTGTCATACTCAGCTGTCTTTCTATTTCTTCCCTGCTGGTGTGGAGATGTGATGCCTGCTTGTTGGTTCCTGCCATGCCTTTCCTGCCATAATGATACTTCCCTCAAAACTGTAAGCCAGAAATAAACTCTTTCCTCTAAAAGCTACTTCTGGTCAGGTAGTTTGTCCCAGGAATGATGAAGCAAGTGCTTCAGAAGCATACTTATGCTATTCTGTCATGCAGAAGTAGATGTGTTTTATTTTTATCTGTGTCTTTTTAAAAAAATTAACAAATATTTTACTTATTCATTTTTTTGGAAGGAGAGAGAGAGAGAGAGAGAGAGAGAGATAAGAGAGACAGACAGAGACTAGGCATGCCAGGGCCTCCAGCCAGTGCAAGCAAACTCCAGATATACTTTGTGTGCATCTGGCTTTATATGGGTACTGGGGAATTAAACTCAGGTCATTAGGTTTTGCAGTCATGCACCTTAACCTCTGAGTCATCTCTCCAGCCCTACCTATATCTTTTGAAACACTAGTGACCAGCATTGTTTAGATTCCAGACCATGGGCACTTATATAAACATGGTTATAGCTATTAAAGCATCATTGAGATCATTATACTAGCCAAGTCTAACGATAAGTATCTTTTGAATGTTCTCTCCTATTATTGAAGGAAGGCAGTAATAATGTGGTAGTACTATTGGATTTTGAAATTTGCTTACTACTTTTACATAGGAAGATAACACAGAGTGATGGTGAGTGAATGTAGTTTTTTTTTTGGTTATTCTGGGTCCCTGTGACCTTCTCCCTTGATTTCCTGTTGAACCACAGACTCGGAGTTTCACTGTAGGCTAATTCTATGATTCATTGTTTATTTGTGGGTATTAGATATAAAGCTGTGACATTATCATGATCTTGTGTATATAGTGGATTGTGGAATTTTTAAAGATAAAATGCCATTTTAAAATTTAAGTTCAAAGTCTATTGAAGCATAACATGCATGCAGGAAAGGGCAATGTTGTAAAAGTCCAGGGTGAAGGGACACAGACACGTAAATGTTAGACCCCCATTAGCGCCCCCCGCCCCCCACCAAGATCAGGAAACAGATAAAGCCAGGGCTGTAGAACTCCTACGACGAACGATGAACTTCTACTTGCTGCTTCCGCTTCATCCTCCCACCAGGTGACCAGTGTCCTCATTTCTCTTGTGTAGTTTAGTTCTCTGTGTGGGAGCCATGCTGTTATGCCAGCAAAAGAACCCTTAATTAAAAAAAATTCAAATCGCTAAAAGCAACTGTTCATTGGGAATTATACAATAGTTTAGTTTTTAATTTAGCCATTGGATTTACCTGAAAAAATAGGAAAACGTTCTGTTTGATTTTTGTCTTTATTCTGAAATATTTTCAAAGTTAAAGAATACTTACAATGCTAGTATAATACCTGCCTTTTTTTTGAGGTATTTGAGTGGAAGTTGTGACATGACAGCCTTGCCCCTCCCCCAAATATTGTAGTGTATAATTTCTTCACAAGGATATCTTTCTACATAATAATATACGACCCTTAACACCAGTGGAATGATCCTGATACATTATTAACACCAAGCCTGCAAACACTATTCAAGTTTCAGCAAGTGCATTTTAACATTGACTATAAAAGGTTCTTGGCAAATATTAATAACATACATATGAGTATATAAGATGTGTTTAATGTACTTAAAATAACATACTATTTTCAAGTACCCTCAAGTATTTTGGCTTAATTTCCACCTAAATCTTTATTATTTGTCAAATCCAGCTTATTGCTTGTTATTATCACCTATAAGCTAAGAATGGCTTTTACATTTTTGTTTTTTACATTTCCCTTTATTTATTTATTTATTTTTTTTGGTTTTTTCGAGGTAGGATCTCACTGTAGTCCAGGTTGACCTGGAATTCACTCTGTATTCTCAGGGTGGCCTTGAGCTCACAGCAATCCTCCTACCTCTGCCTCCCAAGTGCTGGGATTAAAGGCATGTGCTACCACGCCTGGCTCTATTTTTTACATTTCTAAATGACTGAAAAAAAGAGAAAAACAAGTAAGTATATTGTAACATGTGAAGATTATATTACATTTTTTTTTTTGGGGGCAGGGTTTCACTCTAGCCCAGGCTTACCTAGAACTCATGGTGATCCTCTTATCTCAGACTCCTGAGTTCTAGGACTAAAGGCATGTGACACCATGTCTGATTATATTCAAGTTTTAGTGCCCATAAGGTTTTATTGGACAACATCTATATGAACTGAGCTTTGAAAAATCACAAAAGGCCAATTACCAGGTAGAGTGTTCTCTAGAATACTATTGTACATTAGCTCAGAGAAAGCATAGGGATTAACTAATTCAGCTTCTAACAATACATATATGGGACATCTTTAACTGAGATATGAAAAGAATAATCTAAAAATTTATCTTTGACCTAGGGTAAAAGAATTAACAACTTTGTCTGCCCACTGGTAACTGCAAAATACTTTTTTCCTCCCTTTAAAATATACTTTATTTTTTTGAGAAAGAATATTGCTATGTAGTCCAGTCTAGCTTTGAATTCTACTGCCTCAGTCTCCAAATGCTGGTATTATAGGTGTGTACCACCACATCTGGCCTCAAATGGAATTTTAGTGCTGCTGATATTGTTTCTCTTAAAACATTATATTTTACTTTTGATGATTTCATATACATATTTATTTATATTTACACATATGTATTTTGGTCACATTAACCTATGTTAGCCTCTCTCTCTCTTTCTTTTGTTTTTTTGAGGTAGAGTCTCACTCTAGCCCAGACTGACTTGGAATTCACTATGTAGTCTCAAGGTGGTCTTGAACTCATAGAGATCCTCCTACTTCTGCCTCCCGAGTGCTGGTATTAAAGGCTTGGGCCACCAGGCCTGGCTCCATTACCCTCTCTTATCTTCCTCTTACTTCCATTCATACTAAACCCTTTCTTCCCATCTAATTGCCTTCCTACCTTCATGTCTTAGGGTTGCTTGCATGAACATGGGCAGGGAGTTTTCTGCTGAAGTATGAGCAGCTTACCAGTGACTGCACCCCTGGAGCACACAACTTCCTTTCATCCAGCAACCACTAACTTCCAATAGTTACTCTGGGAGGACTGGGACCTTGTGAGCCCTTCTGGCATTCATAATGGAAAGCCGGCAGGCTCAATCTTGTGCAGAAATCACGAGTTCATGAAGTGTAACTGCCACGTTGTAGCCAAAAGAAAACATTCTACTGCACTCCTCTCCTTTTCTGTCTCTTAACGTTCCTTCTACCCTCTTATGCAATGCTTCCTGAGCCTCGGAAGGGGTTGCATAGATGTCCTGTTTAAATCTGAGCACATGGTAGATAGGATCACACTTCTTGTTCATGGTATCTTCTCTGCCAGGTAAGTATCACTCTGTGATCTAGGACATTGAGAGCAGGTTGGATATAAACATAAACATTTAGAAGGTAGTTTGGCAGCCTGTTCTTTTAGGATTACAACAGCAGTAGTCCCCCCCCCCCCGCCACCCCAGGGAGGGGGGGCTATGAACTCCCTAGCCATGGGTTTTTGCTAGGTTTACAGTACCAGATGTGAATTCTCTCCCTGATGATGTGTGAAGATGTGATGCCCAGCTACCTGCTCCTGCCATGTTTTCCCTACCTTTATGAGACTTACCCTCAAAACTGTAAGCCAAAAATAAAGCCTTTCCTTCCAAAAGCTGCTTCTGGTACTGTTTTGTCTCAGCAATGAGAATGTAAGTGTTATAGAAAATTACTATCAGGACAGTCAAGTACCTGGTAGGGTAATGGGAGGGGAGTATGTCAAGGGTACATTGTGTGTATGCATATATGTTAAATAAAAGGGCTGGGAAGATGGTTCAGTGATTAAAGGCACTTGCTTTCAAAGCCTGTCATCTGCATTTGATTCTCCAGCACCCATGTAAAGCCAGAGGCAGCAGAGGTTCTGGTGTTCCCATACATTCATATTGTCTCTCTCACACACAAATAAATAAATAGAAGCATTAAAATGTTTTTTAAAAAATGGGCTGGAGAGATTGCTTAGTGGTTAAGGCAAGCCTGTGAAGCCTAAGGGCCTCTGTTCGACTTTCCAGATCTCACTAAGCCATACGCACAAATGTGAGGCAAGAGCAAGGGCACACACTAGGTGGCGCAAGCGTCTGGAGTTTGATTGCAGTGGCTGAGGCTCTGGCATGGCAATTCTCTTTCTCTCTCTCTCTCTTTTTAAAATAAAAAAGTTTAAAAATAAAGATGAAAATATGAAGAAGCTGAAAAACTAATTTCACATGTACATTTATAATTAAATGCCATGTGATTTTTATTACTATTTATCTAAGGTTATACTTTAAGATATTTTTTCTTTAAATATAGGCACTCAAATCAAATAAATACAATATATATTTATTCACTGAATACAAGTGAAGATGTAAGCATTTTTAAAAGAACCAGAAGGGAAACCTTTACCCAGCAGATGTGCCTTCCAGGATGTGTCAGCCTGTGTTTGGTACAGATGGAGAAATCACAGGATGAGGCTGGCTCCTTGGAGATGAAAAATGACCCGAGCGAGGCTGAATTCTTGTTTCACAGTGGGAACAAATGATTCCGTATCTGAATGAATCAGCAGGAAGAAATCCAGCCCTGGCTGCTGCTCTGAGTAGGGCTGTGGAAGAGAGAGCATCTTACTGAAATATCCAGTGGCCTCTGGAAATCTCTGAAGAGGCACTGGCTGGGAAGAGGGCCCAGAGCCAGACAGCCATGAAGGACAGTGAAGGAGAGTCTGGAAGTCTGGAAGAAGAGTCAGGAAGGCCCGACATACAAAACCATGGGATATGGGATTATTTAAGAGTGAACTACCAACTTCTTCTCCTGAGGAGCCAGGTACTGAGGTAAAACAGTCCTGAAGTTCTCATGAAAGATAAGGTGTGTTTCCTTGACCTTTTAAAGCCTATGCTTTCAGAGTGAACAATAGAATAAAGAGAATTATTTCAAATATTAAAAGTACCTCAGGGGCTGGAGAGATGGCTTAGCAGTTAAGGTGCTTGCCTGCAAAGCCAAAGGACCTCAGTTCGATTCCCCAGTACCTACATAAGCCAGATGCATAATGTGGCACATGCATCTGGAGTTCATTTGCAGTGGCTGGAAGCCCTGGCATGCCCATTCTCTCTCTCTCCCTCTCTCTCTCCCTCTGCCTCTTTGCCTCTCTGTCTCACAAAAAAAAGTACTTCAGAGCAGGGCATGGTGGTGCACTCTAATCCCATCACTTGGGAGGCAGAGGTTGGTAGGATCTCCATGAGTTTGAGGTCACCCTGAGACTACATAGTGAATCCCAGGTCAACCTGGGCTAGTGCAAAAATCCTACCTCGAAAAGCCAAGAAAAAAAAAAAATACTTCAAATGGTCTCCAGATAATACCAGGGTTACTGACTCCATGGCCTTTGAAGTTAGCAAATCTCTTATGGCATTGTTAAGGCTGTCTGGGTTAGAAGCAGACATTTTTAGAAAGCTGAGTTTAGGTTTATTTGGATGTATTTTATGTTTCACTGTCCTTTCTGTATAAAGTGAATTCTTATTGGATGCCCCATTGTGGAAATGGCTTCTAGGAATGCTCCATCATAGTGTGCGGCCGCCACCCAGGGCTGGATTTCTACGTAAGTATGTACTATTGAAGTGTTCATGGAGCAGAGATGAGGTTTGCAGCCTCCCAGTGGGATGAAGCTAGTCTTCTGGTGATCAGCCTTTGCAAGTAGTGAAGAGCTCAGTGATTCAGTCCAGATCTCTAACTGACCATTGCTAATACTATTTGATACGAAGAGATGATGATTGAGGGGAAGTCAGTGTGGAAAGACAGTGTTCTTAACCATTTGGGGCAAATCATCTTCCTTTTTCCAACTTTGACTAAAACGTATAATCATATGTACCTACTGGGGCTAAGAGTTTCTGGACATAGAGAGAGGCCCAGAGTCCAGAAATCCCAAAGGTAGAAATTCTGTCTTGTCAGGAATATATCTGTAAGACAGTATATACAGTTATACTACATCATACTGTTTTCAGAGAAAATTATCTGAAATCAAATTTATCAGAATTCTTATTTTTATAGGACTCATAAGCAATGTTACAAGCTTACACGTACAAGTACACAGTTCAGTTATTACAAGTATTACATTTATGTGTAATCTGTGTTTTATGCATACCAGCATATTACATAGCACATTAGTGTATTTCATGAATCTTGACCTGACAAGATTTTGTGTTCCATATGAAACATAAGTCAGATCAAACCCCAAATGGTTATTTCATTAGGAGGAATAAATCAATTTAAGCAGGGGTAGTAATCAGTTTTTAGCTTGCTTGATAATTAAGTTTAGGAAAAGGAAATTGATCATATGAACACATCTTGAAAACAATTAAAATTTCTTGCTGAAGTCAAAACTACATTTATTATAGGATTCCAGGATCAGGGATTTTCTTTGCCTGGCCTGTGAATCTCATCTTTTAGATTCTTGTCCATTCCAACAAAGAATTGAGGAAACAGTACATTAAAATTTCTGTCTTTATTAAAATTTCTATTATTTATTAAGACTGTTATTCTTCAAATTTTTTCAGCTTCTACATGACTAAGAATTCTTATTTTAAAAAACACCAGGGCTGGAGAGATGGCTCAGCAGTTAAAGCACTTGCCTGTAAAGCCTCATGATCATCGTTCAATTCCCCAGTACCCACGTAAAACCAGATGCACTAAGTGGTGCATGTGTCTCTCTCTCTCCCTTTGCAAATAAATAAAAATATTAAAAAGATCCCATGACTCAGCATGTGGGTACCCCCGCATTCTTAAAGCTATCTGTGTTTACTATTAAAGTGGCCTGTACGTTTAGAGTTCTTTTGCAGTGGCAGGAGGCTCTGGTGTGCTCATTCACAGCACTCTCTCTTCTTTTTCAAATAAAGAAGATATTAAAAAATAATAGGATATGCAGAAAAACCTTGTCATGGAAAGTTATTAGTTGCTAGGGTAGCTTAGCGGAGTGTGGGGAAAGAGCAGTGAGCCCGAGTCTCTACGACAGAGCTCTGCTGCTCTTCCACCATCCTGAGCAATTCTGTTTTGGTCCAGATTTGTAGCAGATAAACACACCTGCACTTCGTTGGACTCACCTAGTTTTAAAAGGCAGTTTGACAAACATCTGGTTCTACTCAAGCATCTTTTTAAAGGGATGTTATCTTTTACTTTCTCCCTCACAAGAAGTTACCAAGTAACAAGTAAATGGGGCTGGAGAGATGCCTCAGCCGTTAAGGCACTTGCCTACAAAGCCTAAGGACACAGGTTCGATTCCCCAGTACCCACATAAGCCAGATGCAAAAGGTGGCACATGCATCTGGAGTTTGTTTGCAGTGGCTAGAGGCCCCGGCACACCCATTCTCTCTCTCTCTGCCCCTCTCTCTTTCTAATGAGTAAAATATTGAAAAAAGATTCAATAAATGTTCTGAAGTGCGTTCTAATGCATCTAGTTTTCTCCATTTCAATCTTTTCACCCTCACAGGGGAGTTAGACACATCCTATCAGCCCATAGGAAGGAGTCCTCTTTACCCTTTCACAATGCACAGTGCAGGCAGGTGGTGCTTTTCACCCTTCCTTGTAGCCCTCTTCTTGCTCACAGTGTGGTTTAACTAATGTATGTGAGTTATTACTTCCTCTCCACCCCCTAATTTCTCACAGCTGAGTTCCCTGCCAGCCCAGCACATGCTGCTCTGAAGTCTTTTTCCACAAGGGGCCCCTTTGCCTATCTTCTTTTGTATTTTCGACTTTTCCCTTTTCAGTCACTTGCAATAGCTCCGTTGGGTCTGCTATCCCGAGCTTTGCCATCTGACAACCGAAGAAACGAAGGTTATCAAAGCAGTAAGCTGGTCAAGCTTCATAGCCCGCCTAGTGATTTCTGGCTCTTTGGTAACTTTAGATCAAGCACGGAGAGTGGAATTAACCATGTCCTCTTCGAGGCAATCTTTCATCTCCTTCACATTTATCTCATCAACATACTTAGCCCATACGAAGTGGGAGGAAATGTTTAAGTCTGAAGTGCTTGTCACAGCCAGCCATGACTCATCAGTCAAACCACTTCTGAAGTACAACTTAGGTCCTGCCAGAACTTCATCAATAGGGCACAGTCTTTGACATGGGCATCCAGGAGACTTTCAAGAAAAAGTGCCTAGTTCATGAATACTTGGTTGTCACATGTCAACAGATACTTTGTTTTTTTAGTCTCCAAAGGACACAGACACACACCACTTTCCAAGGGAAGAATCAGAACTGTTATCAGCCATGTGAGCTGGACTGTAGAGAGGCCCAGGCTAATGTTTGGCGCTATGGATGCTGGTGGACATTGTGATACGTATACCATGGACTCTGCAGTCACATAGGCTCACTATTATCCTTGGATTAAAAGTTTCCCATCCAGTGTTATGTAAGAATGCTACTGTGCAGAGAGTTGCAAAGACGCTGAGATGACAACTTCCTATCCCCTGAGGCCAGGCAGGACTTGTTGCATCAGGGAGCACCTGGGCTGCTTCTCACCTCAAGCTGACTGTCCTACTCACCCCAGCGTGTTGTGCAAATAGCATCATTTTTTTTCCCTATGAGTTCCAGGTGAAAAAAACTACAGATACATCTGATCTTAAAGACCAGTCAGTGGGTTCAAAATATAGGATTTATGATGGGTAGATGGAAAGCGGAAACTGAAAAGGAAAAAGGAAAGTGAAATCCAGGTGTGGCAGCCACACCTTTAATCCCAGCACTTAGGAGGCTGAGGTAAGAGGATCAGTTTGGGCTATGGAGTGAGTTTGAGGCCAGCCTGGGCTAGAGTGAGGAGACCTTGCTTCAAAAAAAAAAAAAATACTAGCATGTGAAAGAAAGTGAAAAAGAGAAAGGAAAACAAGAGCAGACCAGGAAATGCAATATGCTACTGTGAGAAGAATGAATAGGGTGAAAACAGTGCTAGTAGAGAGAATGAGAACAAATTTTTATTATCTATTTGTTTCGCAATATGGAAGAAACAAATCATTAATTCACACCCTATCCTCCTTAATAAAACAACCCCTAGCCTCTGACTGGCATTTGTTTGTTTGTCTTTTCCAGAAGGTTCTTAACTTCTAGAGAATAGGAACTGTTTTATAAAACTTTAATGCAATACCTATTATATGTATGTAGTTATTGAACAAATGTTTGCTGAAAGACCAGACAGGAAGTAAATAAAAAAGAAATTGCATTTTTCATCTAAAAATGACATATATATCAGAGTCATTATTATATGTTGGGATATGGACATTCAAATGAGTTAGAAATACCAAGTTTTCGAGGCACTCTTTGTTTAGAAGAGGAGACTACACTAAAGATAGTATAGTAGAGGTGCTATGGGATAAATTTACATATCAAGGGGGTAGTTATTTTATTTTATTTTATTTTATTTTATTTTATTTTTTTGGTTTTTTTTCGAGGTAGGGTCTCACTCTAGCCCAGGCTGACCTGGAATTCACTATGGAGTCTCAGGGTGGCCTCAAACTCACGGCGATCCTCCTACCTCTGCCTCCCGAGTGCTGGGATTAAAGGCGTGCGCCACCACGCCCAGCTTGGGTAGTCATTTTAGTATGAGCACACCAAGGCCTCTTGTCACTGCAGACAAACTCCAGATGCATGAGCCACTTTGTGCATTTGGCTTTACATGAGTACTGGGTAATGGAAGCCAGGCTGTCAGACTTAGCAGGCAAGTGCCCTAACTGCTGAGTTATGTCTCCAGTCTCTAAATTTATTATTTTTATTTTTAAAAAATATTTTATTTATTTATTTGCAAGAAGATGGAGACAGAGAGAGAGAGAGAGAGAGAGAGAGAGAGAGAGAGAGAGAGAGAGAATGAGCATGTTAGGGCATCTAGCTACTGCAAACAAACTCCAGATGCACATACCACTTTGTGTATCTGGCTTTATGTGGGTACTGGAGAATTGAATCCAGGTTGTCAGACTCCACAGACAAGTGCCTTCACCACCGAGCCATCTCTCCAGTGTCCCCTGAATTTATTTTTTAAAGTTGATTGCAATATAGTATTCATGCACAGATGGTCCTGACTTATGATGGTCTAACTTGTGAATTTTTGGCTGTACCATGGTACAAAAGCAGTATGCATTTAGAACAAATCATCCTTTACATTTGGAATTTTAATCTTTTTCTGGGCTAGCTGTCAGTCACCCATGAGACCACGAGGACAAATGACCAGTACTCTATAGTGTACTTTGGTACTAAGCCATAGTGCTCTGTAACTTAGGGGTATCAGATGCATTTTCAGCTTTTTTTAAAGTTCTTTTTTCAAGGCAAGCCCAACAGACTGGTCTTTTTTATGTGTGTGTGTGTGTGTGTGTGAGAGAGAGAGAGAGAGAGAGAGAGAGACAATGAATTGGTGTGCCAGTGCCTCCAGCCACTGTAATCAAGCTCCGGACATGTGCGCCAACTTGTGTTCATACGCAACATTGTGTACTTGTGTCACCTTCTGTGTCTGGCTTATGTGGCATCTGGAGAGTTGAACATGGGTTCTTAGGCTTTGCAGGCAAGATCCTTAACTGCTAAACCATCTCTCCAGCCCCCATTTTCAGCTTATAATGAGCATATCAGGACACACTTCCATAGTTAAACTGGGGAGCATCTCTGCAGTCAATGAACAACTTGGTGAAATTTGATAACTTGAACGTACTGTGTAAACCAGCACCCTAAAAACATTTTGGTTTCTACCCCCAGCTACTACGGAGCAGCCATGCCTACAAATAGTTCATGGGAAAACAAGAGTCACTCACGATGGGTTCTGTTATGTCTACTTTCTGTTAACAGCTATGTGAGATTCATTTATATTGTTGGGTATAAAGTAAGGATCATTCAGTCTTGTTGTGTGATATTTCATTGTATGTCTATTCAATCATTCATTCCTCCATTCATTTACACTACTGTTTGTTGATTTCCAGTCTTTGGTTGTCAAGCACTTCTATGGAATTCTCATTTTTGTATGGCACTAGAATTGAACTCAGGATTTCTCCATTGTGGTGGTTTGATTCAAGTGTCCCCCATAAACTCAGGTGTTCTAAATGCTAGGTTCCCAGCTGATGGAGATTTGGGAATTAACCTCCTGGATGGAGTGTATTGTTGGGATGGGCTTATGGGTATTGCGGTGGTTTGATTCAGGTGTCCCCCATAAACGCAGGTGTTCTGAATGCTAGGTTCCCAGCTGATGGAGATTTGGGAATTAACCTCCTGGAGGGAGTGTATTGTTGGGATGGGCTTATGGGTATTGCGGTGGTTTGATTCAGGTGTCCCCCATAAACGCAGGTGTTCTGAATGCTAGGTTCCCAGCTGATGGAGATTTTGGAATTAACCTCCTGGAGGGAGTGTATTGTTGGGATGGGCTTATGGGTATTGCGGTGGTTTGATTCAGGTGTCTCCCATAAACTTAGGTGTTCTGGATGCTAGTTTCCCTAGCTGATGGCAATTGTAAATTAAAGCCTCCTGGAGGGAGTGTATTGTTGGGGGCGGGCTTGTGGGCATTATAGCCAGTTTCCCCACACCAGTGTTTGGCACATTCTCCTGTTCCTGTTGTCCACCTTATGTGGGTCAGAGGGTGATGTCCACCCTCTGCTCATGCCATCATTTTTCCCTGTCATCATGGAGCTTCTCCCTCGAGTCTGTAAGCCAAAATAAACCTCTTTTTTTTTTTCCACAAGCTGCTCTTGGTTGGGTGATTTCTACCAGCAATGTGAACCTGACTGCAACATCCATACTAGGCAAGCTGCTCTACAACTGAAGTACATCCTTAGTCCTGTACATGTGCTTGAAAAAACAATGTGTGTGTGTGTGTGTGTGTGTATGTGTGTGTTATGGAAAATCCTATGAGACAGGATGTGAGCTATTTTCTGCTTGAAGAAGAGTTGTATAAAGAGTACACAGCTTGATGTAAGTTTCTCACAAGTATCAAATTTAGGTGCCAGACAAAAAACTCAGATTAATCAGATGATCATACTGCTTATGACATGTGATTTCTGGTAGGCATTATGAAAAATGAGAGAACAAATTTATATTAAAACATTTTTACCAACTTCTTTCTCAATTTGCTGAACTTGATTCTTTCAGCACTGTTTTCAGGTTGTAAGATTTTTTTTTTTTCATAGAAGATATAATCTTTTTGTTTCTAATTTTAATAGTTCTCCTTATCAAAGTGGAACTTTGGGGTGCTAAGAGCACAACCACAGGCCAGAGAAGATGCCTCTTCAAAGATCTGAGCTCCTCACTGAAAAAAAATATTTTTTTTCGTTAAGAACATACTTTGTACGGATACATCATGTGTTGATACCATCTTTTCCCTTCTCCCTGCCCCCATTCTTCTGGGGGCCCTCCTCAGTGGGGTTGCTGGTATTCCCCATGGGGTTGCGGGTTATACGTTATTGTAGTAGCAGCCAGTTATTGGGGGGAGGCAGTCCCTCTGCGCATGATGTCCCAACCTGTGGCTTTCACAATCTTTCTGCCCCCTCTTCTGCAAAATTTCCTGAGTCTTGGTGGGTGTGTTTTAAGTCTACTTCAGTGGTAAGCTCTATCACACCTTCCAAGGTTCAGGGTCTATTGTGGAAGTAGTGGCAGAAAGAATATAAGAGCTAAAGGAAGGGTAGGACTCCTTACAACGCACTTCTCCAGACACAAAATGGCCTGGATACCCATGACCTTGCAGTGCCTGGCACTATCTACACAAGACCATCATAATAGGAGGAAAAGATGATGACATTGAAATAAAAGAGAGACTAATTCAGAGGGGGAAGGAGCATGATGGAGAGTGGAGTTGCAAAGAGGAAAGTTGGGGGGGATTATCATGGGTTATTGTCTATAATTATGGAAGTTGTCAATAATAGTACTAAAACAACAGATGCAGCTCTGTCATTGATGCCAGTTCAGAAAAGTAGAAATATTGAAACAAATTTGAAAGGCTCAGCATTCCCGAGACTATAAATAATGACTTGGCAGGGCATGGTGGTGCCAGTGCTGCGAACCACCGGAGAACCAGCCCCCCGGCACGCAGCGCCCTGCACAGCCAGTCAGAATACCAGATTCAGTGACTCCAGCAGCCTAACCAAGTTTACAGTGCAACAGAGAGGGACAGAGGTGGGCACTCCGCATTGGTGAGATTGGAGGCCATCCCGAAAGGTAACAGGGCCTACTTACACAAAGCCAGGTACACAGGCCTGTGCTGGAAGTGTTCATCTCACCTTCCATTCAGGGCAGGTTATGTGTTAGATTTGATTGATGTATTCGTGATCAGCTTTACCATTCTTAAAAAGGCCCTATTTTGTTGTTGACTATTTGATTTTCCTGATTTACAGGGCCTTTGTCTTTTTCTTCTGTCATTATTGCGGGCAGGGTCTCACTCAGCCCTAGGCTGACCTGGGACCCATTTGAGACCAGAAATCTCAGCCTCCCAGTTGACAGGATTGCAAATAAACTTCAGATGCATGTGCCACTTTGTGCATCTGGTTTACATGGGTACTTGGGTATCGAACCCAGGTCATTAGGCTTTGCAGGCAACCACCTTAACCACTGAACCACTTCTCCAGTCCAGAATTTACATTGTTAATGATGATTTGCATGCTTCATATTAATGAATTCATGCATGAATTTTCTTGATATAGTATGTAATGATACTTCATTAAACATGAGTTTTGGGTACCAATTATCTTCTGTTAACTTTATATCTCTCCTTAACCTATCATCTCTGGGGTACCATCAGTAACAATCAGAGTTAACAATGGGCATAGAAATCAAGGCCACCCTGAGACTCCATAGTGAATTCCAGGTCAGCCTGGCCTAGAGTGAGACCCTACCTCAAAAAACCAAAAAAAAAAAAATCAATAATTTAAACATATATTTTCACTTCTTCATACAGATCTCTTGATTTAGTTGTTTTTTTTAAATGGCAATAAGAATCCATTTCTGTGGTGACATTGTAGTCATCATCAACAACTCTCATAAAAGTGGCAAACTGAGCTATATCTGTAGCAGTGCCTTCAGCCATTATCAGAGCATAAAATTTAAATTTAGTGACTTTGCTTTCCAGACATGGTAAATTTTCTAATTTCTTCAATTCATCTGGCTATAGTCTGGTGAGACTAACTGATTTTCTTTTTTTTTTTTCAGAGGTAGGGTTTCACTGTAGTTCAGGCTGACCTGGAATTCACTATGTAGTCTCAGGGTGACCTCAAACTCATGGCGATCCTCCTACCTCTGCCTCCCGAGTGCTGGGATTAAAGGTGTGCACCACCAAGCCCGGCAGACTAACTGATTTTCTAACTATTTCCCCCCATTCTTCAGATCTTATCATATCTTCCATGTTCTCTATGCATAGTTTAATAAACTCACCACTAGCAAAGGGTTTTGGTTCTTCTGCTATATTATGTTTCCACTTAGTGAACTCTTGAGATGGAATCCTTCTCAGTTGTAACTATGTTATTGAGAGGACAGACTTTTCTCAGTTTTGCTATTTTATCCTGATGATAAAATCCTAGATATGTACTGAATTTGGCAGCATATGTTTTTCATATAACACTTTTTCAAATAGTCATTAAATGTCTACAAATTTCCAACAAATCTGCCTCAAGAAAAAACTAGTCATTTCTCTACCTTTTATTCAACCATCTTTCTTCATCCCTATTTTTTCTTTTTTTCCTTAGGTTCTATTTTCTCTTGCTGTAAATGCCATTCTGGGATTTAAAATAGATAAGGTACTATATTTAATTTATTATGAAAATTAATTTATAGGAAAATAGAAAAGTTTGGCTCTTTCTACATCTCAACTGCTGATGCAGTGTGGAGGACCAATTGTGCAGGCAATACACAAATAATCAAATAAGGATACATAGCTGTCTTCTAAATTAAGTTAATGCCTATCAGTTGTAATACTAGGTTAAAACATTACTGATACTCTCTGTGCCTCATCTGCCAAGCCTTTACAAGCACATGTCAAGTCTGATGGTACCAAATTCATGGAAAGTTTGCTAATTCAAATGGCTGTATGTGCCTTTTCCTTTTCTATTAATCGTTACTTTTCACCTTTGGTTCTCTGTTAAAAGAGGCTAATCATGTAGACTTTTTAGGGTTGTAAAGACCATGGGAAAAATTTACTTTTATTCTGAAATAATTTCAACCTTATAGAAGAGGTTATAGTCTAATCTGATTATCCAAGTGCTACAAATTTTGCTATTTTTATTCTCTAACTCCTTCTTTCTTCTTCTTTTGCTTTTTCTGTTAAGACTCAGACCCACATATGTCTCTGTGTATTTCCTGCTCCATTTGGAAATCTTATTATCATGTCTCTTTGGGTCTAAATATTTTAATATTTTCTAAAAGCAAATGTCATTCTTCTATATGACCATAAGATGATTATCAAATTGAAAACTTAACATGGATGTGATATATAGCTAACATTCCAATATTCCAATTATTTTTAATAGAATTTTGGCTCCCAGACCAGGATCCAATCCTGGTTTATGCATATCATTTAGTTATGTTTCTGTTATCTCCTTGAATTTGACACAACTCCTTAGCCTTTTATTGACTCTCATGTTACTGACATATTGGAAGAATATAAGCCAGTTATTGTGCACAGTGCTCCTGACTCCAGGGTTGACTGCCATTTCCTCAGAATAGATTGAGGTCATTTATTCTTGGCATATGTACTACAAGAGCAGTGCTGTGTCCCTCTCCGTATATGGGCAGGAAGTAACTTAAAGAGCTTGTACAGTGTCTAGATCATATTTTACTGTTTCTTTTTTTATTGGAAATGTTCTTGATATTTTGAGGGAAAGTAGGGAATGAATTGATTCAATAATTAAAATGAAAAAAATTCCACATTAAATATTTGAATTGATTTATGACGGGAGAGAGAGAGAGAGAGAGAACATGTATGGGTAAGGTAGGACCTTTTGCCATTGCAAACAAACTCCAGACACATGCACCACTTTGTGCATCTGGCTTTACTTGGGTACTGGGGAATCTAACCCAGAACAGTAGTCTTTGTAGGCAAAATACCTTTAACTTCTGAGCCACCCCAGCCCCAAACCTGCATTTTATGCATAAATATATTTTTTTAAAGTTGATAATAAAACCAGAAACAGAAGGGTAGCCTATGACTGATCACTCCAAGGATGTTTCAGAAGAATCATTTGAGTAGACAGCTCTTTGTGCATTCTGTGGAGCTGCAAGGATTCAGGCCTCACACCTTCAAGTCCAAGGGTGAGAGTCAGTGGACTGAGCAGTACCGATGGAGCAGAGTGAGGGAGGTGGCTGTGTTGAACTTCATCACAACTTCTAGCATTTGGCATAACAGAGGATGCTTCAATTCCCATGAGTCCCTGAAGGCCTCACAGGAGGGAATTACATTAAGCTTTTTTTTTTTTTTTTAATATGACTCCAAATAAAATTCTCAGTAGGTGGGTGGATTACAAGAAAAGGAAGATTGTAAGTGGTCATCTGGAGGAGGCATAGACTATGTTAGAGGAACTTTAGGCGAGCGATACCCAGTGATGGAGGTCATCTTTGAAAAAGTCACAAAACCACTACAAGAAGGAACTGACATTTAGAACATCTCTCACAGAGAGAATACCTTTTCTAGAATATAATCACTATGAAAGAGTACCCTTATTTACTAATCTTTTTGTTTTTTACCTTGGAAGGCCTCAATTCACTAGCCAGGGAGTAAAAGAAAAGGGTAAACAAGAGCTAGACGTGTATGTTATCATTCCTGTCTTCTCTGATTTTAGGATTTCAAGCCTGAAGTAGCTTGAACTCAGAAGGAGGGAGGAGTTTTAAATCTGATGAGAATAGTTTTTTTTTTTTTTTTTTTGAGGCAAGTCCAGCAGACTGGCTTTTTTTTTTTTTTTAATAATATGAGAAAACGAGAGAGAGAGAGAGAAAGAGAGAGAGAGAGAGAGAGAGAGAGAGAGAGAGAGAATGTGTGAGCCAGGGTCTTCAGCCACTGCAATAGGACTTCAGACGTGTGTGCCCCCTTGTGTACATGTGGGACCTTGTGCACTTGTGTCACTCTGTGAGCCTGCCTTATATGGGACCTGGAGAGTTGAACATGGGTCTTAGGCTTTGCAGGCAAGTGTCTTCACTGCTAAGCCCTCTCTCCAGCCCAAGAATAGTTTTAATTACTATACTTGATTTCATATCCTAATAGCCACAGAAAGTGATTACTATACCTTACTGAGTAGAAGGCACTATTGTATGAGATAATTCACAATTTTCATATGCCATAAAAAGGTAAATAAATCTTCCTATTGTGATAATAAGGTGCCATTTGGCTTAAATTTCAGAGGGGAGATGATAAAAGAGAAAAATATTCACCTTAGAGTAGTTAAATATTTTCTCATTTGAGAGTGGTTGGAAAAGCTAGGCGATCTGCTTGAGATTTTATCCAGGGGAGGATAAATGAACTCATATAAAAGTTTATTTATTATTTATTTTATTTTTTTAAAATTATTTATATGAAGAAAGACAGAGAATATGGGCATGCTAGGCCTCTTGCCTCTGCAAATGAACTCCAGACACATACCACTTTGTGCATTTGGCTTTACATGGATACTGGGGAATTCAACTGGGACTGACAGGCTTTGTGAGCAAGTATCTTTAACTACTTAGCCATCTCACAGTCATATCAAACTTCTAAAGGTTTATTATAGTAGTTATAAAAAGAAAAGCTATGGAGCTAGAGAGTTGCTCAGTGGTTAAGGTGCTTGCTTGTAAAGCTTAATGGCCCAGGTTTGATTCCCCAGTACCCAAGGAAAGCCAGATGCATAAAGTGGCACATGCATTTGGAGGTTGTTTTCACTGGCAAGAGGTTCTGTTGTGCCCATTTTATTTTTTTCTCTCTCTGTTTGCAAATAAATAAATAAAAATATTTAAAACAGTCAAACTAGTTCCTGTTTGAATCCTATATTGGCTGACTCGTTCAATACATTGATTGAGAAATATAATTTCCTGATCAGACAAGCAAGGAAGAATAGGAGCCAGACCTGCTTTTCATAAATGCCTGTGCAGAAAAGAGGGGTTGTAGGTGCTGGAGGGGTCGTTTGAAGCCCCGCCTTCCCCACATGTACATAGATCCACTATTGTTCAGAAAGGCTGAATATGCTCCCTTGAATGCTATGTTTTCTTGGAATTGCAATTTGGATACATGAAAATATTGAAGTATTTAGGGTGTCCTCATAATTTATGATGGATAGCAGGATTTCCCCCCAAATTGTGACTGATCCTGAATTTTGTACGTCTCATGTTCTCGTTAGCATGCTTGATAATATGTGGATATTAGTGGTATACTTAAAACAAGCTGTGACTTTTATGCCTCTTGAGTAGCTAGATAAACAGAGAAGAATCCCCCTAATTCTCTGGCCTATGAAACTCTAAACAACTCCATTTTGCTTTATTTTTGGTGAATTATGTCCTACAGTTGTCTCTCAGCCTCTCAATCTCATGTGCATCAATGTAGATTTGAAACTAGACCCTTCCCTGTTTAAAATGTGTCCATAAATTTGCCTGCTTGAGAAGTAGCACTTAACGTCTCTTCCCTTGTGTATGACATGGAACAAATGAATTACTTCTCCTGAAAATACTGTGGTGGAACTGTCAATGTGTGACTTCTGAGACTAGGTTAGGAGGCTCATGGCTTTAGATAGCTTATCCTCGAGGGAACTAGTTTCTGTGTTATGAGGACACTCAAGCAGCCCTATGGGAGAGAGCTGCCCAGCTGAGGGGCTGAGGACATCAACAGCCACATAAGTAAGCCATCTTAATTAACAGAAGTGGAAGTTTGGTTCTTTGGCAATTTATTGAGGGCAAGGTCCACTTTAGAAGGAAGGGCCAGAATTTGTATTTATGCTCCTGTCAGCAATAATTATATCAAGGCCCCAAGTCATTTTCCCCTAATGATGCTGAACTCCTGGGGACTTTCCCCTCCTGAGCATTTGCATCTTTCTCTGAATTTTGCCCTTCCTACATCTTTGTGTTTAGCCAGTGAGATCTTCCTGTACTATTTATCTGATCATACTTTAATTCGGCTAAAAACCAAAAGAAAACACATCCACCCAGTCCCATGGCCTTTAGGATAAAATGCAAACTCTTTCACCTGGTGCTATGGTTTGGATATCTTTCTAATGTGTCCCCCAAAGGTTTGCATGCTTGAAGTTTGGGTCCCAGTGTGGCACTGCTGTGACTGTGAAACCTTTAAGAGTTGGAATTTACTGGAAAGTAATTCATCATGGGGTCTTTGCCTTTCTGAATGGAGTAAGGCTAGTTTCATAGCATGGGTTTGTTTTAAAGAAAGTGAGTTTGGGGCTGGAGAGATGGCTCAGCAGTTAAGATGCTTGCCTGCCAAGCCTAATGACCCAGGTTTGATAACCCAGTACCCATGTAAAGCCAGATTCACAAAGTAGCACATGCATCTGAAGTTCATTTGCAATGGCTGGAGGCCCTAGGCCAATTCTCTATGTCTGTCTCTTTTCCATCTCTCTCTGCTTAAAAATAAATAGATGAAATATTTCTTAAAAGAAAGTGAGTTAATATAAAATGGGGCATTACCACGCATACCCTTTCCCATCTGACCTCTTTTTAAGCATCTATGCTATGGTGTGAAATAACCAGGGGCTCTAACCAGATGCCTTGTTTTCTTGAATTTTCCAGCCACTAGAATTATGAGCTAAATAAACCTCTTTTCTTTAAAAGGTTCCCAGCCTCAGGTATTTGGACAAAATATAGCCAACTAGTTAAGCCTTCTTAGCATTGCTGTGATGTGAGACTGCAGTCATTTCTCTGGCAATAGGATCTTTATTATGAATATCATGCAATACTTTATTTTTTTTTCACAAGTCCTATAGAAACAAAAGAGAACCATGACCTTTACCTGGAGATTTCCTGTTCTATAAATGACTACTCTACGTCAGTTTCTGATACACATAGAAATAGTGGACTGAGTGACCAAAGCTTCTGGGAAAGAAATGACTATTCTCACAACTATAGATTAGGAATGGCTAAAAGTAGTTGAAAGCAGACAAAAGAATGAAAAGATATTGCTGGATTAATTTTCTTATGAAGATGTTACTGCAATAAGGTATGTGAAAAGTGAATGGATATTTCCACTATGTGGCTATTGAAAAGAAAAAAGGTTGCTCTGTACTGTTGACCTAGAACACTGCCACAAAAAAAAAAAAAAAAAAAAAAGGCTAGAAAACAGCATATAGAGTGTGATCTCATATGTTCTGAAATGGCTTCAAGATGTTCCTAAACCATGGTATCAAATCTCCCATCATTCCAGGAGAATTTGATGAGAGTACATGTGAAGACAGGAGAATAGATATTACTTTTTTGTTTGTTATCTGAGGTAGTGTCAAGTTGGAATTCACTGTGTAATCTCAGGGTGGACTCAAACTCATGGCAATCCTCCAACCTTTGCCTCCAAAGTGCTGGGATTAAACAACTTAGATATTACTTTAATATTACTGGTTTACACAATTATTTTAATTTTAATTTTTTCATTGACAACTTCTATACTTACAGACAATAAATCATGGTAATTCCCTCCCTTCCCCCACTTTCCCCTTCACAACTCTACTTTCCATCACATCCCCTCCCTCTCTCTATTAGTATTTCTCTTATTTTGAAGTCATTGTCTTTTTCTTCTATTATGAGGGTCTGTTTACATGATTATTATAATTTATAAATTGGGATTATCTTTGTAAGATTTAAGAGGATATGTTTTTGCAGATTTTTAAAAATTCAGAAGTGAATAATGCAGAAAGTATGCCACTGACTGGTCACATGAAACCCTTACACAGAGGCAATCATCAATTTGATAGTCTTTTCCACATTTTGTGTGTGCATATGCAAACTTGTACCTAAGTGAGTTTATCGGAAGCACAGAAAATATTGTTATAGGCTTCTATTAGTGCATGCAGCATCATACCTTCAATGATCAATAGAATGCTGTTCTATTTGGACAGTGAGACACAGTTGTCTCTCACCAGCTACAAGATGAAACTATAGGGAAACCCCTAGGCTAAGAAAATCCCTTGTGACAACAAAGTGCCCCAGGGACCTTTGATTTTGTATTAAGAACTGGTAAAGTGTAATCTCAACATCACAGGCAGAGTCTATTTCTGAAGTCTTCTCTGAATGACTAAAGATTTTTGCTTCAGATATTCAACTTTCCTCTTCCTCACAGAAAGTTCCTGACTGGAGGAACTGACAGGGTGGGTGGCCTGAAGATAAGAACCTTTGGGGCTGCTTGGCATTGCCCACAGGATTTAAAATGCAATTTCAGCTTTAAATTTATCTATCATCATGTATCTGTCAATCTGTATCTGTCTATCTATCAATCATCTATCTATCTATTACCTATCTATCATCTATCTATGCATCCATCCACCCTGGAAGATGGATGCACCGACGAAACAAATGATTAAAAATCAGTAAAACATGTCTTCCAGAGATTGGGATAGACCAGCCTAAAATCAGTTATTTGGCCATGTTGATGTTTGAACATGGGTTCAAACATGCTTGAGCCTTGTAGTTAAGGACCCTTCAACCTATCCCTGATGGACATTGTCTTCCCATGTTTGCCATCTCTTCATAGCCCTTTCCAGCCCTGTGTTTCTGACATGTTGGATCACTAATTTATCTAATCATTATAGTCTGAGAAACAGATGAACTCTGCACTTATGAGAATAAATTTAGCGTATTTCTGAAAAGCCACTATTATGTATTATCTTAGAAAAAGCTCACAAAGACTCTTAAATCAAATAGTCAATACAAAAATCACACTTCAGTCAGAATGGGTATCATCAAGAAATCAAATGATAGTGAATACTGGTGAGGATTTTATGGCAGTTTAAACTTGTATAGCCATTATGGAAGACAGTGTGGAGGTTTCTCAAAAAAAAAAAAAAAAAAAAAAAAAGAACACACACACACACAAACAAAAAAAACCAAAACCTGAAAATATACCATATACCCAGCTATTCCACTCCTGGGCATATAACCAAAGGACATGGTCCTGCCACAGAGATATTTGCACATCCATGTTTTTTACTTCTGTTGTTGCTCTGTTCACAATAACAAGGAAACGGAATCAGTGTAGATGTCCATCGCTGATAACTGGCTAACTAA
Source organism: Dipus sagitta (assembly GCA_036346955.1). Classification (NCBI taxonomy): domain Eukaryota; kingdom Metazoa; phylum Chordata; class Mammalia; order Rodentia; family Dipodidae; genus Dipus; species Dipus sagitta. The sequence continues at coordinate 299,154,734 of CM070770.1, read as the reverse complement.
AATGTGGTACATATACAGAATGGAAGTTAGTCATAAAGAAAAATGAAATTTGCAAGAAGATAGATGGAACTGGAAAGTATTATACTAAATAAAGTAACTCAGGCTCAGCAAGACAAATACTGTCAGTTATTTTTCGTAACAAAAGAAGTATGTATTAGTTGGTTTAACAAAATTACCAATAAGAGCAATATAAGGTAGAGAGGGTTTATTTTGGCTCCAGTTTGAGGGTACAGTCCATCCTGGTGGAGTGGCACGGCGGCAGGAGCATGAAGTCTGAAGTCAGGACCTAGAGTGGTGAATGTTGTTGCTCAGCTTGTGTTCTCCTTTCAATCCAGAGGACCCTTGCCCATGAAACGCTGTCATCGTGGAATAATGTCTTTCCACTTTAGTTAACCTCATCTAGAAACTCACTCCCAGACATGCCCAGAGGTTTGTTTCATAGATGATCCTAGAGTCCATTAAATAGACAATCAAGATTAACCACCCCAGTGTATTTATGTGGGAATGGATGTAAACAGAGGTCAGGAATCTCGAAGGAGCTCGTGACAAAGGGAAAAGAGGCTTTACTGAGGGAGATAGGAAGGGTAACGGAGCACATGTAATACAAAAGTGGAAAGGGGCATACTGGGGGAGTAGAAGGGGTTCAAGTAGAGTAAGAGGTGGGGTAGAGGAGCAGGTAGGGAGAAAGGAAACACCAAAAACTAAGTATGTATGAAAATGCTATAAGGAAACCTTCTACTTTGTATGCTAATTAAAAATAAAATACAATTTAAGATGCAATATAGTTTTAAAAAGCACACATAGGTTTTTTGCTGGGGGCCTTTTGATAAAAAGTTACAATTGAGGAGTTAGTTTTTTTTAAGGTAGTATAAAATGTTTCAAACAAATATGTTGAAAACAACTTTAGTTCTTAGAAATCATGTAAAATATTCTCATTATTCTAGTCCTTTGGCATTTTCTGTTCTTGGCCACAAAATCAGTGTTATTGCACAAGACCAAAGGCACTGGCAGATTATAGGTAAAGAATACTGGGGGTGTGTTTTTTTTCTGTGACATGAATTTAACTTGTCCCCATTCCTTCTCTTTCTCAAGCTATATTCCTGACCTCTTACCATATCCTGCAATTACCCCTTTGTTTCTCTTTAGCTCTCAACCAAAATCTTTAAAGACACCTCATGGAGCCCGCCTCACTGCTTGTGCATATCTTAGGCAGAATTTCACTGGAGAGGTCAGCACAGAGCAGATTCTCCTGAGAGCATTCTCAGGAGCTACACCTGTGGCAAAGCGAAGGCAGTAGGATTAGGCAGAGGGAAGAGCTGGCCGGTGAAACAGTGACAAAGACGTCATAAAATCGCAATGTGCCCTGGGTAACATGAGGTAGTCCCTTCAGAATCATCCCACCTGGAGGCAAGAAACTGTCTTTAATCCTCACCCACTGGCCATATAATAAAGGTTGGTCCTAGGAGTGAGGCATAACTTTGAACAGGGCAGTTTTCATGGGCTGAGGGAAGTTTCTAGACTATAGATCTGGTTAAGAGTGTTAGCTGGTGCCAATACTTGGAAAAATCTGGAGGGAAACATGTGGCCATCTTGAATGTGGGGATCTGGGTGACATACCACAACATCCACTACAATCCTCAACAACCATTGTTAAGTAAATGATATCATAGTATAGCCATCTCTTCAACTGACAGTTTTTTTTGAAATACATAAATAAGTGGAATATTTTAACAAACTGATGATATAATCATGCATGGTTGTTAGTTTAAAGCATCATTTTTGGGTACTAGATATAAAGTGACTACTTGTTACGTGGCTAACCGGGTTTCTGTACGAATTGTATTCTATATTTTCAGTGTGATCTGCATAAAGAATCTCTGAGACTTGTGTTAAGAGACCTGAGTTATTGTCAAAACCCTGCCATTTCCTCTTGAACACACTCTTTTATTCCTTTGTCCTCATTGTTCATATCTGCAAGTTGGCAATGATGATAGTTTGAATGACTCCCAGGGTTCAGTAATGAAAGGTTCCTGACTCACCCTGGAGGCTGTAGCTGTGAGAATTCTGTGAGAGTTCTTGGTTAGCTGGAGTCTCAGCATGCAGGGCCCCTGGAACTTGCGGGGAGGGCAGAGAGAAGTGTGGGTGGCACAAGTAGAGGGGAGCAGGGCAGGAGATTGAAAGGCATGCGGTGATGCAGAAAGGTGGAATTTTCTGGAGGTGCCAAAGACCATGTCTTTCCCCTTCACCACTGCAGCTCCGGCTCACTTGACTGAAACAAATTCAAAATGAAACAGAATGAAACACGAAAGAGACAGACAAGTCAGTCTTCCCAATTATGTCAAGTTACATCATCATTTATCTCAGGAGTGGTCCTCACCCCTGAGCAATCACTTCATTTGGAAGACAGGAAATCCAACTAGACTTACTTATTTCTGGGATTCTTAGCCACAATATAGGATTTTTCATCTGAACACCACTGTGACTCAGCGTTCTCATTGAAAGCAAGTGGGTGTTTAATTTCAAGTCTCTCTCTGCACTCTTCTGTTGTGGTTGTGGTTGCTTTGGTCTCAGTTTTACTTTTTCCTGTGGCACCCTCTCTCAGTCCCTGTCCTGAATATTAGGGATTATCCCCCAGGTCAGAGCAGAGTTAGCATGGACTTCCCCCTGGACCCCGTTTCCTTTGAATGCTCGGCCATTTCAGCTCTGATGTCAAGGCCTGTGTTTTGACTTAACAGCTGGAGAAGACATCATGTTGTCAGCTCCAGAGATTTACAGACGAATTGCTTCCTCTGAGGTGGAGGCATTTGGCAGCTGGCTATCACTGAGACTTTGAGACTCTATTCCATCTGCCCTACAGGTTTTCTGCTCTGTTGACTCACACCTCTTTATTCTTCCTCCTAACAACTCATCCATTCATCCTCTCATCCATCTGTTTCCCTCTGTTCGGGCCACCGTGGGCTGCACTGCATGTGTCGTGTCCTCTCCCGGACCTGTGTGCTCTGGCCACATGTGAAGGAGCTCTGCCTCCAGCCTCAGTGCTGGCTCCCAGGAGCCTGCTCTGACCTCCATCTCTGAGAGGCAGTGACCAGCCAGAACGACTGTGGCACAGCAGGAGAGCCAGCGAAGGTCAGGCCTGCTCCATGCTTTCCACTATTGCAAAATTTATGGGTTGTGAACCCAGCACTCATTATGACCTCACCATGAACAAATTTGCTTTTTTTTTTTTTTTTTTTTTAAATAGCTTTTATGTGTGTCTCTCTCTGTGTGTGTGTGTTTGTGTGTGTATGTGTAGGCCAAAGGACAGCCTCCAGTGTCCTCCTTAGGCACCAATCTTTTTGTGTGTTGTTTTGAGGTACAGTCTCTCATTGGCCTGGATGTGGCCAATTAGGCTAGACTGGCTGGCCAGCAAACCAGAGATCTACCAGTCTCAATGTCCTCAGCATGGGAAATGTAGGAGCATGCCACTCTGCTTAGCTTCTTTGCATGGGTTCTGCTATCTAACTCAAACCCTCATACTTCTGGGGAAAGCACTTTTCTGGCTCTCTCTCTGCATATTGTTCTATCCATAAGGCATACAATATGAGGGAGACTTCACTTGGTTTATGACAACTTGGGCCTCCATGACAATGACTGTTTTTTTTTTTTTTTTTTTTTTTCCTTCTTGTAGCCAGATGACTTTCCTTTGGTTGCCTCCAAGATCTCCTAAAGGAAAGGATGTTTGGCATACCATTAGATGGAGAGTGACTATAATGAAAGACTTTTGCTAATGGATCTGTCCTGTTTTCCCCTCCCAGCACCACAAGTAGGCTGGATAGAGATCTTTCCCATGTTTTCCAGTATCACCCTGAACTCCCTCCTGGTATTTTCTGAATCTTTTCTCTCACTAGACAAACACAGGACTAAACTGTTCATGCTCATCAATGTATCTCCAGAGCCCAGAACACAGACGCATTAATGGATACCATTCACTAACTGTTTCAGAAAGTGTAAGCTTCTCCCAGTTTCCTGAGGAGAAAGGAAAACAGCAATATCTCATTTTTGGGACAAGAGTCTGTTTTGGTTTAATGTATTGCAAATATTTTCAGCCTGCCTGTAATATTCCTCTAAGTGTCTTCCTTTTGAAGGGCAAAATTTTTTAATTATTTTAATTTAGTTCAGTTTGTCAGCTTTTATCCTTTATGTCTGATTTTGTGTTTTGAATAAGAAATATTTGTCTACCTTTAATGTTAAGAAGACATTTTTCTATGTTTTCATCTAAAAGTTCTTTGGTTTTAGGATTTATGTGTAGAGCTATGATCCATTTTGAATTATTTTGAATTTTTTGTGTGTATGACATGACAGTTTCCAGAGAATATTTAGAGGACTGACATCTTATCCAAATCCATGAACATGATATATTTCTCCATTAATTTGGCTATTTAAAAATTTCCCTGAGCACATAGTTTTGTACATTCTTAATGTATAGGTCTTGCAGACATTTTATAAGATTTATTCCTAAGTACTATTGTAAATATGTTCTCTTAATATCAGTTTAAAAATTGTTGCATCATTTAGAAATGCAATTAATTTTTTCCTATTGTTTTTGTTTCTTTGACATTGATAAATTCACCTCCTAGTTCTAGTATCAAAGATTATTGTTATTATTAAAATATTTTATTTATTTATTTATTTATTTATTTATATTAGAGAGAATGGGTGCACCAGGGCCTCCAACTGCTGCAAATGAGCTCCAGATGCATGTGCTATCTTGTGCATATGGCTTACGTGGCTGCTGGGGAATCAAACCTAGAGGGTCCTTTGCAGGCAGGCACCTTAACTGCTAAGCCATCTCTGCAGCCATAGCAAAGACAATGTTATGAACTAGTATGGTGATGCAGGCCAGTAATTCCAGCACTTAGAAGGTGGAGGCGGGAAAATCAGTAGTTCAAGGTTATCCTCAGCTACACAGGCAGTTTGAGACCAGCCTAGGCTACATGAGACCTTGTCTCAAAAAAACAAACTGAAACAAAAGAAATTGTTTTTACTACTTAGTTTCAAATTTGTATAGTTAAATTGTTTTTCTTCCATTGTTTTCTGGACTAGGAACCTCTAAATAATTGAATAGAAGTTGTGAGTACCAACAACACTGTATCTTGTGGGCTAGTAAGAAGTTTTTCTTGATTTTCTTCAAGATATCTTTGCAGACAGGCAACCTACTCTATTTTTTGTATAGCCTTTTTGGATGATTAATTCAAATAAGGGTTTTCAGTGATTTTTACATGGGGATTCTGCTTTGTTTTCCTCCTTAATTTGCTAAATATTATCATATCAACTTATTTTTAATAATATTTATGGATTCTGGAACATGTATCTTGGGAATCTTTCTCTGTATCTACCATTACCCTAACCCACAATTAAATCTGAAATATTATTTGCATGGACAGACAAATTTCTTCCTATTAACGTAATCATTTATATGCTGTGATCTGTCATCCTATTTGTTGTTAAAATGTCATGTGCTAGCTTTCTTTTTAAGTTGGGACTTGATGCACACCTTTTTAAAACAATTAATTTACTTTTTATTAACAACTTCCATGCTTGTAAACAATATTCCATGGTAATGCCCTCACTTCCCCCACTTTCCCCTTTTAAACTCCACTCTCCATCATATCCCTCCGCGTCTCAATCAGTCTCTCTTTTATTTTGATGTCATGATCTTTTTTCTCCTATTATGATGGTCTTGTGTAGGTAGTGTCAGGTACTGTGAGGTCATGGATATCCAGGACATTTTGTATCTGGAGGAGCACGTTGTAAGGAGTCCTACCCATCCTTTGACTCTTACATTCTTTCCGCCACCTCTTCCTGCAATGACCCTGAGCCTTGGAAGGTGTGATAGAGATATTGAAGTGATGAGCACTCCTCTGTCACTTCTTCCCAGCACCATGATACCTTCTGAGTCATCCCAAGGTCACTGCCATCTGAAAAGAGAAGGTTCTCTACCAAAAATGAGAGTAGCATTAATATTTGGGTATGAACATTAAGAGAAGTGCTTACTGGGCAGTTTGATGAGCATAGTACATACATTTAGCCAGACATCAGCAGACATTACACCCCTAGGGCTCCTGGCTACTCCCGTTGAAGGTTTTCAGTATCAGGCATGTATTCCCTCCCATAGAGTGGGCCTCCAGTCCAATTAGAGGGCAGTTGGTTTCCACCATGACAGATGTGCCACTATTGCACCTGTTGGCTCATTTGGCCTGGCTGGGCAAATATAAGGCTTGCAGTGTGCACTGTTGAGTATCTTCACTGGTGATTTCTCTCTCTCCCATTGAACTGCATGCAGAATGGCTTCTTCCAGCTTTCTGTCAGCTGGTCTACATGGAGGAGGTTTTCAGCTCAGTTCCAGGATGATTTCTCAGTGACCTTGCAGCTCAAGTATGTAGAGTCTTCAGCAATAGGGTCTTACCATCTATTCCTGGTGGGAAACCAAGGGCCTCAGCAATGGCCTGTAATGTTTTGGGGGCATCAGGGACCTTCCTGGCCAACAACTCACTGGAAGGTATCCCATCCCTGGTTCATGTGCTAGTTTTTGCAGACTTTTATTTTCCAGTGAAAGGTCCATTGAATTTTGCCTTGTACATATAAAACGTTTTCATACTGTTTCCAGGAATGTCATACATAAGTAATGATGGTAAAAGTTACTTAATGGAGAAAAACAGGTTATTAATGCTATCCCTCAGAGAGAAAGTTGTGAGATTTGAGGGCTGTAAACTCACACAACAGAACCTCATAAATATCATGGTCTTGAAGGCTAATAGAGGAGGAGGACACCTAAAGAAGCTAGCCGTGGAATTTTCTTGGTTCTACTCACTTTCCTGGGTATACATCTGGACTCTAGTTGCTAAAAAGCTCTGGCATCAGAGCTGATGGGCCTGAGGATATGTGCTCAGTCATGCGCATGTGGAGACTCATACTGCAAATGTAATGGGAGCTAGATGTCTTGTGAGGGAGAGATGAAGCAAGGGGGTGGGGGGATGCACTGAGCTGACCACTAGAGCTTTGTGCTACTGCCCAGCAGGTTCTTAGGAGATGACTCACTGTTGTAGAAGCAGGGGAAAGTGTTCAGGGAAAGAAGACAGAAATCTACATTGCCAGAGCTCATTTGCCCAGCTCTTGTGTGATCAGGACCAGCATTTGTAATTGAGTTATCACCTGAATCTCACTGAATGCCTCCAGCTAGATATGACAAGGAGGCCCAGGATGAGAGTTTACTGTTTAAGAGAGCAAGATGCTACAAATCTTCTCTTGCCTTTCCTACTACATATTCTGATGTGCTGTTGAGAATGACTGGTGAGCCTGCTGATACAAATGTGGGAGAAAAATATGTATATACGTTCTCCTGACTGGCCACTTATTTTTCTGGCTTGTCATTCAGATTGGGTAGGAAAATGTTGGTGAGAAAGAAATGGAGAGAGAAGGATCCCAGGTCTCGCTGGACCCCCGAACTCCTTAACTGTCAATTGTCATCATATATAATTATCATTTTTCTTGCTCCATATTTTTTCTCCATTTTTTATGCATTTTTAATCCAAAGTTCATGTGGGAAGAGAAAAATGCTGAGCATTGTTGTATAATTTCCTAAATTGCCTTAGCCATCCCAGCTGGGCAAATAAATGAGAATAAAAGAAATAAATGAGCTTACTATATTAAAATCAAATATTTCTTGCTTATCTTAGAGGAGTTCAACAAAATGTATTATTTTGAATGATCAGAGGAAGGGTATAAGAAGTATATGAACCTACTCATTTGGGGCTGGATAGTTGGCTTAGCAGTTAAAGTGCTTGACTATGAAATCAAAGGAACCAGGTTTGATTCCCCAGCACCCACATAAGCCAGATGCACAAGGTGATGCATGCATCTGGAGTTGATTTGCAGTGGCTAAAGGCCCTGGTGCACCCATCTCCCCCCTCCTCTATCTGCCTCTTTCTCTCTCTCTATCACATAAAATGAATTAAAAACACTTATGCAGTCAATCATTAAAAAATAGTTGGACATCTATTTTGTGTCAAACATTGTGCAAAGTCTTAGCTGGCAATGTAATAGCTGCCAAGATAGATAAGAACTCTGCATATAATGGGAGCATATAGAAACATATTCTGAATTTCTAGGTTGTTTAAAAAGACTGAGGAAAATCAAAATGTGAACTGGTATCACTCACTTAAATTACCTTAGAGGATTTGAAAGCCATTTTTCTTTTCCTTTTCTTTTTTTTTAAATTTGTTTATTTTTAGTTATTTATTTGAGAGCGACAGAGAGAGAAAGAGGCAGATATATAGAGAGAATGGGCACGCCAGGGCCTCTAGCCACTGCAAACGAACTCCAGATGCATGTGCCCCCTTGTGCATCTGGCTAATGTGGGTCCTGGGGAATTGAGCCTTGAACTGGGGTCTTAGGCTTCACATGCAAGTGCTTAACCATGAAACCATCTCTCCAGTCCCCCCTTTTCTTAAACACCTTCTTTTTATTGTCAGCCTCCATACCTATAGACAATATACCATGATCATAATCCCCTCCCACCACCTTCCCTTTTCCCCCTCCCAAGTCCCCCCTCCACTGAATCCCTTCTTCTTTCTAACTGGTCTCCTATTTTGATGTTATCATTTTTCCTTCTATTATGCAGGTCTTGTGTAGGTAGAATCAGCCATTATGAGGTCACAAATACTATGGCCCTTTTATGTCTGGAAGACAATATTGCAAAGAACCCCTCTCCTTCCTTTGGATTTTACATTCTTTCTTCCACTTCTTCTCAAATCATCCATGAGCCTTGGAGGGCATGATAGAGATTTCTCACTTCGTGTTTAACACTCCACTGTCACTTCTTTTCAGCACTTTGGTAAGCTTTGTGTCACACCAGTGGTCACTGGCATCTGAAAAGAGAAGGTTCTATAACCAAAAATGAGAGTAGCATTAATATATTGGCATAAACTTAAGTTTTTAGAGGACATTTTGGTGAGAAGGAACTATCCATTTAGCCAAACAATAGTACTAATTACACCCCTAGGCTCCTGGCTACTCCCGTTGAAGTTTTCAGTATCAGGCATGTATTCCCTCCCATAGAGTGGGGCCTCCAGTCCAATTAGAGGGCAGTTGGTTTCCACCATGACAGATGTGCCACTATTGCACCTGTTGGCTCATTTGGCCTGGCTGGGCAAATATAAGGCTTGCAGTGTGCACTGTTGAGTATCTTCACTGTGATTACCTCTCTCCCCATTGAACTGCATGCAGAAGGCTTCTTCCAGCTTTCTGTCAGCTGGACTACATGGAGGAGTTTTACAGCTCAGTTCCAGGATGATTTCTCAGTGACCTTGCAGCTCAAGTATGTAGAGTCTTCAGCAATAGGGTCTTACCATCTATTCCTGTGGGAACCAAGGGCCTCAGCAATGGCCTGTAATGTTTTGGGCATCAGGACCTTCCTGCCAACAACTCACTGGAAGGTATCCCATCCCTGGTAACATGTGCATAGTTTTTGCAGACTTTTATTTTCCAGTGAAAGGTCCATTGAATTTTGCCTTGTACATATATAACGTTATCATACTGTTCCAGAATGTCATACATAAGTAATGATGGAAAAGTTACTTAATGGAGAAAAACAGGTTATTAATGCTATCCCTCAGAGAAAAGTTGTGAGATTTTTTTTTTTTTTTGTTTTTAAATAGCTTTTATGTGTGTGTCTCTCTGGTTTGTGTGTGTTTGTGTGTGTATGTGTAGCCAAAGAACAGCCTCCAGTGTCCTCCTTAGGCACCAATCTTTTTGTGTGTTGTTTTGAGTACAGTCTCTCATTGGCCTGGATGCGGCCAATTAGGCTTAGACTGGCTGGCCAGCAAACCAGAGATCTACCAGTCTCAATGTCCTCAGCATGGGAAATGTAGGAGCATGCCACTCTGCTTAGCTTCTTTTCATGGGTTCTGCTATCTAACTCAAACCCTCATACTTATGGGAAAGCACTTTTCTGGCACACTCTTCTGCATATTGTTTTATCCATAAGGCATACAATATGAGGGAGACTTCACTTGTTTTATGACAACTTGGCCTCCATGACAATGACTGTTTTTTTTTTTTTTTTTTTTTTGTTTTTAAATAGCTTTTATGTGTGTGTCTCTCTGGTTTGTGTGTGTTTGTGTGTGTATGTGTAGCCAAAGAACAGCCTCCAGTGTCCTCCTTAGGCACCAATCTTTTTGTGTGTTGTTTTGAGTACAGTCTCTCATTGCCTGGATGGTGGCCAATTAGGCTAGACTGGCTGGCCAGCAAACCAGAGATCTACCAGTCTCAATGTCCTCAGCATGGGAAATGTAGGAGCATGCCACTCTGCTTAGCTTCTTTTCATGGGTTCTGCTATCTAACTCAAACCCTCATACTTATGGGAAAGCACTTTTCTGGCTCCTCCTCTTCTGCATATTGTTTTATCCATAAGGCATACAATATGAGGGAGACTTCACTTGTTTTATGACAACTTGGCCTCCATGACAATGACTGTTTTTTTTTTTTTTCTTTTTTTTTTCCTTCTTGTAGCCAGATGACTTTTCCTTTGGTTGCCTCCAAGATCTCCTAAAGGAAAGGATGTTTGGCATACCATTAGACGGTGAGTGACTATAATGAAAGACTTTTGCTAATGGATCTGTCAGTTTTCCCCTCCCAACAGCACCACAGAAGTAGGCTGATATAGATCTTTCCATGTTTTCCAGTATCACCCTGAACTCCCTCCTGGTATTTTCTGAATCTTTTCTCTCACTAGACAAACACAGGACTAAACTGTTTCATGCTCATCAATGTATCTCCAGAGCCCAGAACACAGACGCAATTAATGGATACCATTCACTAACTGTTTCAGAAAGTGTAAGCTTCTCCCAGTTTCCTGAGGAGAAAGGAAAACAGCAATATCTCATTTTTGGGACAAGAGTCTGTTTATGGTTCATGTGATTGCAAATACTTCCACCTGCCTGAAATATTTGAACATTTTCTCCCATAAACTGTGTCTTGTTTGGAGCTTTATCCCAGCAGCATGGAGCTAACTGCAGCAGTGCAGCAGGAAGAGCGCTGACTCTTTTGAAGGTAGAAGGCCTGAATGCTGTAGGAGTGTTCTGCTCTTCCAAGTCAGCTTTACCCCCCCCCCCCACCACATTAACAAATTTGTATCCTACTTGGTACTCTGGGAGTATGACAAATATAGGAAAGAAAGGATCCTGGATTTTCAATGTGGTTTGTTTTTTGGAAATAGACACTGGGCAATGTGAGACAGGGTTGTTGGAGTCCCTGCATAGAGACCCAATGGAGCCATGAGGATGAAGTACGGATATAACCAGATATACTTTCTAACAGAGAAAGTTCCTCCACAATTGTGAACAGTTTTCCCCCAGGGGAATCATATGCCTCCTTGGGACTATAATTATTCTGTGAAAGTCAGGCATTAATTTGTCTCTCTCCCCGCAAAATACTGGTCATAAGAGACCTGCAAGTGTTTACCAATTGAACAAATATTGCCTCACACTCTGTTGGTCAGATTAATTAGAATATTCAACAGTGTTGTGGTTCTAGAACTGTAGAAATGAGAAGTAGATATGTTTAGAGGCAATTTTCCAGTGTTTTTATACATTTTCATGACAGTATTACTTTCAAACTATCTTTTTATAGTGTTTGTATATCTCACAGATATAAAAGGTAAAGACAGTGTGTCATTCTCTCTGGGTCTGAGAGCACATGGGCTTTCTGAACTAGAACACAGAATCTGTGGAGCAAGTTTGCTTGCAGTTGCTTAAGAGATTGAGGGTTTTCTAAGCTCAGGATTTCTCAGCTGGGATGGGATGTGGACCTATGCATGCAGCATCTGTATAGGCCAGCTTTGCATCACTCTCTCCCCTCTAGGGACAAGGGGGGCCATATGTGAACATGGGGCTTGTGGTATTTACTTTACATGAGGAAAAAAAAGTCTAAATCCACTTGGCTTTCTTTCTTTATTGACAAAATTTTGAAAGGTTAGTATGTCAACTTAGTACCTATGCTGTTCTTAGGGCTTATGTCCTTGATAAGAATTGGACAAATGACCCAATAGCAAAATGGTCAAAGTATGCAGACAGACAGTCCATACAAGGGAACATCTAAAAATATACGGTAACTTCATTTTTACTTAGAAATACAAATATATAAAATGAGCTACTGTTTAACCAATTAAATTGACTCAGGAGCTTAATGGGTTAAAATTGGTGTTTTCTAGGGCCAAGGTTTTCATCTGTGTATCTTCCAACCTGACTGGTTGCTGGCAGAACTCATCTCCTCAAAGTCACAATTGAGAAGAAGTCCCTGTCTCCTATTTCAATCAGCACAGGGATTCAGATTTCTAATCATATGGCTGCCTCCATCTTCAAGTCAAAATGAGATGTCAAATCTTCTCATGCTTCAAATCTCTGCTTCTTTTCCTGAAACTATCTAGTGGGAAGGGAACTACTTTTAACATGTTCATGTGATGAGGTATGGGTTCATCTTCATAATGTTCCTATCATAATGTCATATAATATTATAATCAGAGAATGTATCACACTCACAGTGCTAGGGGTTTCCCAGGGTGTACACAAGGGAGGATGCAGATACCTTAGAATTCTGCCTTCTTCGATTATTATACTGGGAAAGTAATTTGCCATTGCTTTTGGTAAATAAGCATGTGCATACCTAGTGAGCCTGCAGCTGCACTTTTAGAGAAGTGAATCAACATGTGATAAAGTTCAGATGTGTTTTGTGCATTGTTCATAATAATCCCCAAATGGAAGCTCTCATTCTTCATCAAAATGAGAATGTGGGACTAGGTAGATAGATGCCTTAGCAGATAAAGCAGCTTGCTTGAAAAGCCTGCTGGTCTTGGTTCAGTTCCTCAGCATCCATGTAAAGCTGCTCACCAGATTTGCCATAGCAAGAGATCTCGTCTCAATTCCTCTGACCTCCATGCACACCCATATATGCACATACATACAAAAATGAATAAATAAAATTAAAAATAAATGTTTAATTCTGAAATTTATTTATTTTGGTGTACAGTGTGAAATGAAGATCTAATCATCTATACTTTTCCTAATTGGTTAACTATTATCCTAATAATATTTTCTGAATATTCATCTAATGTTTGCTTCTTTTACTATATGCTAGATTCCTCCCTCCCTCCCTCCCATCTTTCTTTCTTTCTTTCTTTCTTTCTTTCTTTCTTTCTTTCTTTCTTTCTTTCTTTCTTTCTTTCTTTCAGCAGGGTCTCTAGCCAAGGCTGATCTCAAATTCGTTCTAGCCCAGGCTGACCTTGAACTCCCAGTGATCCTCCTACCTCAACCTCTAGAGTGCTAGGGATTAAAGGTATGCACTACCACACCAGGCTGGTGCTACATCCTTATATCTGGTTTTTTTTTTTTTTTTTTTTTTTTTTTTGCTACTACAAATCTAATGGTTTTTGTTTCTATTCCATTTTATATACCCCCAACTCTCCTGTTACTTTTTCATGTTCTTGGTTTCACCTGTATAACTTTTTGTCTGTCTCCACATGGCTCAGTGAACTTTGGAAAAAAATGTTCCAACATTACTGGTTAGTATCAATTTAAATGTATAATTACTTAGGTATTATGCTGCCCAATAATAGCTTGTATTTTTCTAGACTATTTACATCCCCCCCCCACACCTAGATGTTTATCTTGTACTATCTCTTCTTTCTTCAAGGTTTTCCTTTCCCATTCTCACTCTGGGTAATGTTTCTTTTTCATTAACAGTGATCTTAGAAATTATTTTTATTTAAAAATTATAAGAAGCCAGGTGTGGTGGCACGTGCCTTTAATCACAGCACTTGGGAGGCAGAGGTAGGAGGATCACCATGAGTTCAAGGCCACCCTGGGACTACATAGTGAATTCCAGGTCAGCCTGAGCTTGAGTGAGACCCTACTTCGAAAAACCAAAAAAAAAAAAAAAAATTATAAGTACATGGAAATATGAATTTATTCACCTTTGTAAGTTGTATTTTATACCTAAAGCAGATCTAAACTAAAGGTCATGTACCTGGTAGCATGAAGAACAACTCACATTTTTTTCAATTGTATAAATGTAGCTTTTGTTGTTATCACTTAAGATTTAAGTACAAAAGCTATAATTAGGTTAAAATCTTCTGGTCTCTGAATATAAATTGTCTTATTTTAATATTGCTTTTCCCACTTATTGACATGATATTTCTCTTCCCATTCCTTTTATGTTTGATGTTAGTTTTTTTCAGTTAGTGTATAGCTGGACCATGACTTTAAAATTTTGCCATTCTCTTTCTCTTAGATTGTGTATGTTTGACATTTTTCCTCTTAGATTGTGTATGTTTGACATTTTTCCTCTTAGGTTGTGTATGTTTGACGTTTTATGATTTTTTTTTTGTCCATTCTCTGTCTTGCTCCTCTTCATTTCTTGCCTTCCTGTGGATTGCATAAACATTTTCTTAGAGTTTCATTCTGATTTAGTTAAAAGTTTTTGGTCATATCACCTTGAAGTTTTCTTAGTGGTTGTTCTAGCTATTTTTCTATATCTGTGTAACATCTCAGACTACTGGTATTGATGGCTAAGTAGTTTTTAGTGATAAGTGTAGATTTTATGTCCTTTTCATTTTATGTCTTTTTAGACACTATATATTTTTTTAAAATATTTATTTATGAGAGAGAAAGAACGAGAGCAAGAACAAGAGTGAGTGAGCGAGTAAGCGAGCAAGAGAGTGAGTGACTGAGAGAGACTTAGCCACTCTAGGGCTTATTGCTACTGCAAATGAACTCCAGATGCATGCACCACGCTGTCCATCTGAGTACTGGGGAGTCAAACTGGTACAAACAAGTGGTTTTAGCTGCTGAACTGTCTTTCTAGCACAAGACTCCTTGTCTTCTAAGTGTAATTTTCTTAAATATTTCCTTTTCCTACATAGAGCACCACATCAGAATATTATAGCTTTTGCATCAACTATATAATACGATGAGTAAAAGCTAGTCTGTTATGTTATTTTTGCTCATTCAATTGCCCTTCCTTCCTGTCTGAAGGATCTAACCTGCTGTCATTGTTTTTTTTTTTTTTTTGTCATTGTTCAGAGAGATTTTAAGACATTAATTGGAAGGGAGGATCTGTCAGAAATAAATTCTCTTTGTTTCCTTTAAGTTGAAAATGATTTAGTTTCTTCTTCATTCTTGTGAGACATCTTTATTAGACACAGGATTCAGGGTTAATTTTCTTTAAGTATTTAGAAATATTTTGTCACTTTTGTGGTCCCTATGGTTTCATATGAGAAGTCTTTTGTTACTCAAGTTGGTTTTCCCTTATGAGAATTTCTTCCTATCCTTTTTATTCTCTTTCTCCTTTCCTTTCTTATTGCCCTTGCCTCCCCTTTGAAAATTAGGTTCTATTTTACTGGCCATTTAACTAGTGAGTGATATTGGAAGCACATGTTTCAGTCTGAGTCAAACCTTCAGATGACTGTAGCCCTGGCAGAAAGCATTACTGAAATTTCCTTAGAGTCCCTGAGGAAATTCCTGATTCACAGAAAGTATTAAGTAATAAATTCATTTTTTTGAAGCCAGTAGGTAGTTTATTATGCACTGATAGATGACAAATACAAATTCCCAGTAATTAGATCAATGTACCATGATGAAATTACTGTTATTTGTGTGTGTGTTTGTGTGTATCTGTGTGCATGTATGTAATACTAATTCTATATAAATATATGAGCTATTGGGGATTGCAACAAGGGTTTCTACATACCAGGCAAGCACTTTACCACTGATCAAGATCTCAGTTCTTCTATAGTTTATTTTGAGACAGGATCTTGCTAAATTGCTTAGGATGGCCTTGAACTTGCAATCCTCCTGCCTAGGCTCTGGAGTAGTTGGGATTATAGGCCTGTACCACTACACTTAACTAGATATTTTATTTTTTATAATTAGAAGGACCTACTGTAGACAGTGTAGGAATTAAAATTTACACAATGTCTTCTTTTATCCTTTACTGAAGTCCCATGTTACCAAAAGATATATATATGTATATATATATTTTTTGTTTTATTTTTATTTATTTATTTAAGAGTGACAGACAGAGAGAGAAAGAGGGAAAGAGAGAGAGAAAGAGAGAGAGAGAGAGAGAGAGAGAGAGAGGGAATGGGCGTGCCAGGGCCTCCGGCCACTGCAAACGAACTCCAGATGTGTGTGCCCCCTTATGCATCTGGCTAATGTGGGTCCTGGGGAATCAAGCCTTGAACATGGGTCCTTAGGCTTTACAGGCAAGCGCTTAACTGCTAAGCCATCTCTCCAGCCCCCAAAAGTTATATTTTGTTAAGTTACTAATGATCTCATAAACCTTTATTCTCTGTGTGAGACACAGTCTCATATAGCCCAGGCTGGTTTTGAATTCACTATGTAGCCAAGGACGACCTTGAATTTCTGACCTTCCTCTCTCCACTCCCTGATTTCTGAGATTACAGGTGTGTACCACCATGATTAATTTTATATGGTGCTGGAGAGTGAACCCAGGATTTACTTCACAGATGCTGTGTAAGAACTCTACCAACTGAGCTACGTCCAGTCCTGCAAACATAAATTTTGGTACATAATTCCAAAATAACCACCATGTTTGTAATGAGAATGAGTGTTGCCCTGCTAGTAAAGGAGTTCCAGTTCTATTCCAGGCTGAGGAGATGGCTTAGCAGTTAAAGGTACTTGCTTGTAAAGCCTAATGGCCCACATTTGATTCTCCAGTACCCACATAAGGCCAGATGCACAAAGTGGCACATGCATCTGGAGTTCATGTGCACCAGCAAGAGGCCCTGACATGCACATTCTTACTCTGCCACATAAATAAATAAAATATTAAAAATTCTATTCTAGACCTTGGTTTGTCACAGAGCATAGCAGATCAGCAATATGCACGTTGATCTTAATTTATGATTAAAGATAATATTATACATTGTGGAGCCAATCAAATAGTCTCTACTTTTTTCAGGGCTATGGAAAGAAATGGATAGTATATGAATATTTCACTGCATTGTCCACATTGAAGATACTAGATATTATAGGAAAGTTGCTGATATGAGTTGTTAAAATAAAAGTTTAAAACATTTCCTAATGATGTTGTGGAGCTGAGAAAGACAGTAGTGACTATTTCTTTGATTTCATATAGTTTGAATTTCCAACATGTTATTTCCTGGAGCCTTCAAATTTGAGTGACACTTGCCTAACATGGAAGACAATAAATGGCAATTATCCTTAGCTTGTTTTAAATAGATATTTTTAGTGCTCTCTAGATATTTGATACTATGATGGATGCTAGGAAGATATAAATATGTCACTTTCAAAAAGATTAAAGTCTAGGAAAGGTAGATATAGCTCCATAAATAAACCATATGGATGCCAGGTAAGGCATGGCTATTGTATTAGTCAGGGTTCTCTAGAGGAAAAGAACTGCTAGAATGAATTATATTAAAAAGGGAATTTACTGGATTATCTTACAACAGTCCAAATAGCAGTTGCAGGCCCGAGAATCAAAGAACCCTGTAGCTGCTCAGTCCATGTGGCCAGATGCCTCCTCAGTCCCAATCTAGCACTGAAGGCCTGGAGGCTTCCTGAGGAGCCTCTGGGTTTTAATCCACATGGGTCTTCAGTCCTCACGGGTCTTCAAACCACGCTGGAAGGCAGCAGGCAGCTCCAGCAGCAAAGTGGAAGGAAGGAAGGCTGCTCTTTTCACCCAGAGCTTCCTTATATAAAGTTCCGCTCTGAGAGGCTCTCGGGGAAGGACTCACTCTGGGGGAATGACTTCCTCCTTCAGTTAATCCTTCCTGGAAGCAACCTCAGAGACCCATCCAAAAGGAATGTCTGTGGATTGCTAAGCAGACTAAGTTGACAACACCTTAACCACCACTAGTCCACCCTTTGTCCACTTGACACCAAACATCCTTACATCACACTTAATTTCCAAATGGAAACAGTAACAAGCTCATAATGTCCACCCAACATGGTATAACTATCCCATGTACAACTGGAATTGCAAAATCTTCTCCCCAACACAAAGCAAGTTTCCTTGAGGAATGTTTAGTCTCAATATAAAAAGTCTAATATAAATTCAACAACAGTTAGCTAGTGATATAATCTTAATATTGATGTAGATATGTATAAGCACTCCATATCAAGGTAGGACAGAAACATTGCAATTGCAGTCCTCGTCTCTGTAACTGGTCACGTGGCCTTAGCTGGTATTTGTAACTGCCTTCTTCTACTACCCATTCTGTATTTCCTCCACCTTCAGCAAGCACCTTAGCAGGTCTTGGTTCTTTATCTGGAGGGGTGACCCATGCCTTCATTCCTGAAGGATCTGGGCCATTTACCACACTACCTCTATTGGGTTGTTGCAGTTGTCCATTGACTTTGATAACAGGGCATGGTAACACTAAGAGACACCCTAAAGGATCTCCTGCCCTCCAGACAGACTCTTCCTTACCTCCATTGTGGAGGAGCAGTCTCATTTTCCCTTGGTAGTCTGGATCCATCACCCCTGCTATCACTGTAACTACTTTCTCAGCCTGTTCACTCAAGGGCATTATGAGCCCAAAGTGGCCAGGGGGAAGTCTTAGCTTCTAGTTCAATGGAATGTTCTTTGTGCCTCCTGGCAAAAGCACTATCCCCTCTGGCACCAAGACCTCTAGGCCAGCAGAGCCCAGAGCATAAGTTGGCTGGAATGGGAAGCAAAAATTTAGCTAATGGGTCACTTGGGGGGAATGCTGTGATTCACCCATGGGGGCCTGCCAAAGGCTCAGACGGCATCCCTATCTGCCACCAACACCTCAAGTACCATCGGATATGCTGGATCATATGACCCAAGAGGCAGAGCAGCCTGCACAGCAGCTTGGACCTGTTGAAGACCTTCTCTTGTTCTGGGACCCACTGAAAACTAGTATCTTTCAAGTCACTTGGTATATGGGACAGAGTAAGACACCCAAATGAGGAGTGTGCTATTTCCAAAATCCAAATAGGGTCAATGCCCTCACTTTAACTTCTGATAGCTAGTGAGGCTAGGATTTGAGTTTACATTGCAAGTTAGCCAATCTTACAATGAGAGCTTGGGTTTGGTTTTCTGCAATTTGAGCCCTGTTCTGGCTAGAAAGGAGACTCTTCTCCAGGGCACCAAGGGAGGAATGTGGTATTTTGAATGTAAAATATTCCCCACAGCTGTATACGTTTGTGATTAAGGTTCACACTTTGTCCAAAGGTGGTGGTAATTTGAGAAAGTTTTAGAGCTTTTGAGAAGTAGATTCTTGTTGGAAGAGGTATGTCACTGAGTTAATACAACCAAATTCTAAGCCTAGTACTCTATGTCTTCTCTCTGATGTGGACATGTGATACCTGCCTGGCTATTTGCTCTTATCATGCTTTTCCCACTGTGATGAAACTTCCCCTCAAAACTGTAAGTACAAAGAATCCTTTCCCTTCTTAAGCTGCTCCTGGTGGGGTGCTTTGCCTCATCAATGAGAAAGTAACTGCAATGCTATCTTTTGGTCTCAAACCAAAGGAAGTGGCTCTCCACAAAAAAGTAATAACTACAACTAATAATCATTTGTTTAGCATTATTGAAAGCCTTAATGGTTTAGTTCCCAGAAACTTAGAAAGTGAATAACTGTAATTACTGATATATATGTATATATGTATACACACACACACACACACACACACACACACACAAATTAGGTGGCTTCCAATTTTTGCTTTCAACAAAATTGCAGTAGCATCAAACTGAATTGTCTGGTGATGGATATTAAATAACTTCTTATAATAGATACTCAGCTTAGTATGTAAAATTTAAATAGGAACAAAGTTTATGGTGAAGCTTAATTCATTTTTTAAAAAATTATTTTAAGCAGAGAGAGAAAGAAGAAAGAGAGAGAGAGAGAGAGAGGATGGGTACCCTAGGTCCTCCAGCCACTGTCCATTTGCATGCACTGCTGTACAGCTGGCTTTACATGGATACTGGGAATCGAACCTGCAAAATTGTAATCATGCAAATTCCATTTTAGTATATATATATATTTCTTTCCCATAATTTTATTTCCATAGATGCCTGTATTTCCTGATATAGAACTTTTAAATTACATTTATTCTAATTAAAATAGCAGAAGGCTAAAAATAATTTAAGTGCTTCCTAGTAGGGAAATGGTTTACAGTGCTATGTATATCCATATGTTTCATGAAAAAAATCATCTTGTCAAAGAATAGTTAATGTCATGGAGACAGATTAGAGTGTCCTCTGATGTGGTTTTTATATGTTGTGGAGTTTTCATGAATGGAATAAATTGTATATTACGTTATATTTTGGAAAAGTCTCTCTCATATGTATATGATGGTCTCATAAATAACTGGGTTGGGGAAGATCTCTATATTCTTGGGATTTCCCAAGTAATAGGAGTATCTTTGTCATGCATGGCACTTTCTGAAAGTATATACCAGCAAGGTGACATATACATGGTGACCCTGTAGAGAGTTTATGCCAAAGAGATGATGTCAGAATGATCAAGTATGTGATTAGAAGGGTGGTACTCTGAGCTATATTGATATGGACATTACCTCCTGGGAAGGAAAGTAGGGGATAGAAATTAAACTTAGTCATTTGAGTGATGATTCAGTAAATAACACCAACACCATAAGAGCCTAACAAAAAACTGGGCTATTTGTTTATTTGGCTAGGTGAAACCAAGTGAAATACCTACAGAAAGTGGGTTGGAAATGCCAAACTTGTCTTGATTTAATGTAAAGTAAGAGATTCAAGGATTAAGGAGATTGGAATATCAGAGTGAATTCCTAATTTACCATCAGCTAAAGCCAGCTGGCTTGTAGGAGGTTGATGTTATAGGGCTGCTTCCATTATGGAGGAGCCAACATGTCCTCCTTACTGGAATAGATACTAGATCAAGTGATTTGTCTTCCCCATACAAAGTGCTTCCACTTGGCATTTCATGAGTGACAGGACAGTGACTTTATTATTCATACTAGGACCTGATAGCTTAACAGGACAATACATGGCTATATATTTAATAGTTTGTATGAGGGAAATGACTCAAGATATGAGTTAGGAAGACCAATGTAATATGAGAGCTTGGGGCTTTGAGCCACAGCAATATGAGACTAATCTTCAGAAGGCAGTTGCAGCTGTTATCTTTTATTGCTGAAACAAACCACCAAGCCAAAGCAGCTTATGGGAGGAAAGGGTTTATTTTAGCTTACAGTTTTGAGGGGATGTTTCATCATGACAGGGAAAGCATAGAAGGAGCAGATAGCTGGATATCACATTTCCACAGCAGCAGGAAAGAAGTAAGAGAGTAAGCTGTGAGTATAGTATTCAGGGCTGGGCTATAACACCCCAAAGCCTACCCATAGCAAAATACTTCCTCCATCAAATCTCCACCTCCTAAAGGCTCTACCACATGGGTATAATATGAGGCTTAATCACAAAACCATTAGGCTATGAAACTACTGCATTCTGCCCCTGCACACATACACTCATGGCTATCTCATAATGCCACATGCAATCAGTCCAACTTTAAAAGTCCCCATAGTCTTTCCTAGTTTAACACTGTTCAAAAGTCCAAAGCGCAATGTATCATTCAAGACTCAAGACAGTCTCTTAACTGTGAGTCCTATAAAACCAAAACACAAGTTACATACTTCCAACACACAGCACAGAGTAAATATTCCCTCTCCAAAAAGGAGTGTTGTAGTTGTCTTCTGATTGTTGGGACAGAACATCCAACCAAAAGTGGCTGATGGGAAGGAGGAAAGGGTTGATTGTGCTTTACAGTTTTCCAGTCTTGAGGGGAAGCTTCATGATGGTAGGAAAAGATGGTAGAGCAGAGTCTGGACATCACTCCTTCCCACAGCAGATTCTGGAAAATAGCAAGAGAGTAAGCTGAGCTCTCACAAGAGACAAGATGGTCTTTAACATCCCAAAGCTCATTCCTAACAACACATCTTCTCCTGTAAGGGTCCAAATTGCCACCAGTCTGGGGACCAAACATTCAAAACTTGAATGAGTTTGGGGAGCATTTTATTTAAACCACCCATAAACTCACTACATTCAGTCCAACTTTAAAAGTCTTAATAGTTTTTTTTAAAATCAATCCCAATACTGTATAAAAGTCCAAAGTCACATCTGAAACAATCTCTTAACTGTGAGCCTGTAAAATCAAAACACAAATTGCATACATATAATGGCACAGAATAAACATTATCCCTATAAAAAGATATTAGTTATAGCAAGGAAAGACTGAACCAATGTGAGATATAAAATAAGCAGGGCAAATTTCAATGCCTACAGCTCCAATTCCAATATTTAGGACCATGATGGAATCTGTGGAGTTCAAATTCTGTCCATCTAGCCCTAGCCACTTGCTTTTCTGGCAGATCCACCTAAGCTAGAGTAAGCAGCTTTTCTTGGCAGCTGTCCTATAGTCCTGGCATCTCCAAAATCCTAGGGTCTCCATGGTTCTATGTCATAGCCCCTGTGGTAGCTGAATCTATGTATCCCAATAGACTCAGGTGTTATTAAAGTTGAGTTTGCAGCTTCTGCTCCTAGCAGGGAGACTTCTGCTATGGGGGAGTGTGTCACTGGGGGCAGATCTGAATTCCAGCCTAAGGTATGCAGAGTGGGTTCTGCCTGGGTCCCTGCTGTTTGTTGTCAGTTGCTTGTTTTGTTTGTGGTGCTGGCTTGCTGGTGGTTGTTTTTCTCTCTGCTTGGACCTCTGAAAGGGGCCCAGCTTCTTCTGCCATCAATGGAACTTCCCCTGGATCTGTAAGCCTGAAATAAATCCTGTTCCTCCCATCAACTGTGTCTGATTTTGAGGTTCATCCCAGCAGTTTGGAGCTGACTGCAACATTCCCTTATTACCTGTATTCAGGGATTATGACCCTGTTCCACATTGCTTATAGAGCATCTTCAAACATTGTTGCAGATACAATGGTCCTCTCCTGCATTTATTATACTTTCATAGTATCAGGTGGGCTACCAGTTTGTTAGTTCAGGGGGGAATAAAGCTGAACTTGAAGAGCAGGAAAACTCTGCCAGTGTTCTTCTTTCAGGTCCCTTCCCTTCAAAAGAGTTTGCATTCTTCCTACTGTTCCAATGTAGAGCATTTAGCCTGATATCAATGGCGATAATCTCTCTAACAATTTAAGGTTAACTGAGCTGCAGTCTCTGGCCAGAAACTTTTCTTTCTTTCTTTCTGTTTTTTTTTTTTTTTTGTGGTTTTTCGACGTAGGGTCTCACTCTAGTCCAGGCTGACCTGGAACTCACTATGTAGTCTCAGGGTGGCCTCGAACTCATGGTGATCCACCTACCTCTGCTCCCAAGTGCAGGGATTAAAGGCGTGCACCACCACACCCGGCTTTGTATTTCTTTTTGTACTGTATTCTCATTTAAAAATTTATTTATTTTATGTGTGTATGCGTGAGAGAGAATTGGTGTGTCAGGGCCTCTAGTCACTGCAATTGAACTCCAGATGTGTGAGCCACCTTGTGCACATGTGTGACTTTGTGTGCTTGCATCACCTTGTGTGTCTGGCTTATGTGAGACCCGGAGAGTCAAACATAGGTCCTTAGGCTTTGCAGGCAAGTGCCTTAATTGCTAAGCCATCTCTCCAGCCCTGCACTATATCCTTCTGTTCACACCATTCAATTACTTCTAAACTTATTACTTCAGCCTGCTCAAGTTCTCAGTACATGGGAGAAGCACAGTCAGTCAGTCTCTCACACAAACTGCTTTAATTCCAGTTCCAGCAACTCTTTCAAGCTTCTTCAGTGCACAGTTATTTCTGTGTTTAGGTCTTTCAGCTCTAATCAGAATGTTCCAATGGACCATCAAACTCTATTTAGAGAAATACAAGGCATCTTTTAATCTAAAGTTTCAAATCCTTCTGCATTCCTCCTACAAATCAGTTTTAAAGGATCAAAAGCCACACAGTCATGTTTCTAGCAGCAATAATCCCACTCTCCTGGTATGAAGTTTCTGTTGTAGTTGCTGGGACAAAATGCCCAACAAAAGCAGCTGATTAGAGGAAAGGGTTTATCTTGGCTTATAGTCTTGAGGGGATTCTCCATGATAGCAGGAAAACAATGGTTAAGCAGAAACTAGAAATCACTCCTTGCCAGAGTTGCTGGCAGAAAACATAAAGAGAGTTGAACTAAGTTCTGGCAAAGGGGAAGCTGGGCTATTATACCCTAGATCTCCAACAACACCCCTGCTCCAACAAGGATACATCTCCTGAATTACCACCAGCTTGGAACAAAGCATTCAAAACACATGAGTTTATGGGGGACATATGATTCAAACCACCATGGGGAGGCATGGGGGCATAGCAAGGAAAGACTGGATCAATGCAAGATCTGAAACCAGCAGGGAAGACATCAAATCCTGTAGCTCCCTCCATGAGTGGTGCATGGGACTTTTGGTGAAATCATCTGGGCTCCAAAAGGCTTGGGAAACTCCACTCTTTCAGCTGTACTGACTGTTTCTTTGGCAGAATCAACCCACTCCAAGCCTGCAGCTTTCCTTAGATAGCTTTCCTAGTGTTGGAAAGTGCTATGCAACTTTCTGGAGAAATAAAGTTATCAACAAGATTACCAGCATATTTCCAACTTGATTTTTCAATGTTTTGTGGTGTCTTTAGCAATTTTACTCTCTAATTCTTGTGAAAAACTGTGCTACTTGGTAACAGCCTGTATTGTTTTAGGGACCAAAAACTCACTGGGTGGAATCCCACCCCAAGAACCTTGGTACTGACATACCAACATACTGACAAGAAAGGAATGATGCAGAGATCAATAACTGAAACAGAGATCCCTTGCTGGGTTTGCCCTTCAATCTACTACTTTTAGATCACACCTCCTTTTTTTTTTTTGTCCGATCAGACTTCTCATATGTACACATGTATGTCTATATCTCATTGAACCTAAGCAGAAAAAAACAGTTTGTCCTGCCTCTGTGGGCCTTCAGCCTGAAGTTTTCTGTAAAGTAAAACTTTGATAAATGATTTTATGTTTTTCTTTTATTTACCTTGCCTTTGTCATAGGAGTGCTAGACATGATTTACCACAATGGGCAGAGAAGCCTCCTATGCTGCATCTACAAATAGTTTTTTCTTGTTTGTCTTTGTAGATATATTGATGACTAATCAGCCAAAACCATGCACTGTTACCTTTCTACTCAAATTAAGAAGTTCAGTATTGATCTTTTCCTTTGTCATTTAAAGCCTAAATTAGAGATACCTTCTCTTTCCTATGCCAACCTTTCTCTTTTTCATTTAATAACACCCAAGCAAAAATGGTGATGTTGTTATAACAGCATTTTGTCAGAAACTTCTTGACCTGCATTGGCCACTATGTTGTGAGGTTCTCTGGAGGCTTTGAGGAAGGTTTAGGAATGGATGGTTTTGGGTGAGGTGGGAAAAAGCTAGCAGATGATGAAGATGATGCAAGACAAAGTAAAGTAAACACAATATTCGTCAGGTATAAGTTTGGTGCCTAAGCTATTGCAGAACTCCAAATAGCCCCAGTGGCTTGTGGGAAGAACGTTTTACTAGTGATAAGCTTAATTATCCAATAGTGTTCAATGTCTAGTGTCACCAAAAAAATCCATGTGAGGCCTTACCCTGTTTTCCTCTGTGTTTCTCAAGAAGGAATACAAAAGAGAGCACTTCTGAGGTGGTTAAGGGGTAACTGTCCCATCTCCTCAAAAATAAAAGTGAGGAATGTCCTTGAGCCTGTAGGAGGAAATTCTAGGTCATTCTACTTTGTTAGGGGTCAGAAATATCTAATCAGTCTGGCCTTTTTGAAATTTCTTCTCCCCATAAGAAGATTAAGATTTTTCTGAGAAGATTGCCCTTTCCTAGAAAACCTGACCCCAGACATTTGATTTCAGGACTGGACTGACATCAGCTCAGTCCCCACTTCCATAAAAGACCCTAACATGGGTCTTGGGGTTGGCTTTCCTATTTTCTTGGAACCCCACTCCTGTCCAGTGGTCAGGAGCCTTGCATTTCTTTGCTATTCTTTAGCTCTAATATCTCTATCTCCTAAACTATAAAATCTTTCTAAATCTTACCATTTGGTCTGTACATTTCATTTGTCAAAATTCATAAAGACAAGAATTTGGAAGGCCACTGACTGACAGCTTTGCGTGACCTTTGATCTTCTGGGGCCCTAGCTGCTGAGTTATTGCCCAGCCTAGACCCAAGATAAGGCTGTAACGCTCTCAAAGACACCCAAAATTCTTGTATCATTTCCACATTATGATAATTGTAAGCTTGGAACTATGCAATGTGTGTTGTTTGCTGGAAAGTATCCAATATGTCCCAACACCGGGGAGGCAGAGGTAGGAGGATTGCTGTGAATTAGAGGCCAGCCTGGGGCTGCAGAGGAAGTCCCAGGTCAGCCCGGCCTACAGTGAGTCCCTACTCCGAATTTAAAAAAAGGGAAAAAAGAAGTATCCCCTAAGATCCTAAACTTAAAACACTTCTCCAAGACTAGAAAGAGGTGGGTAGAAGCATTGAGCTCCCCCTAGAGGTCAGCAATAACATTTCCAGAAATTAAGTTTCATATTATAAAACTGATTTTGTTTTCTTACATAAAATCTTTTCTGCTCCAATTATACTACCGAAGTCTATGTACAACTTTGGGGAGCATTAAGATGAGTTGATAAATCAAAAAGAAAGTATATATAAACCACAGGATCTAAGAAAGGCACGAAGGGGCTAGAGAGATGGCTTAGTGGTTAAGGCATTTGCTTGTGAAGCCAAAGGACCCAGGTTAGATTTCCCAGGACCCACTTAAGCGAGATGCACAAGAGGCACATGCGTCTGGAGTTCGTTTTCTAGAGGCCCTAGCGTGCCCATTCTCTTTGCGCCTCTCCTCTCTCTAGCTTTCTCTGTTTGCAAATAAATAAATTAAATTTTAAAAAGGCACAAAGTCATACTGTAGTTAAAAACAGATTCTTGGGCTGGAAAGATTGCTTAGTGGTTGAGGCACTTGCCTGTGAAGCCTACGGACGGATGCATGTCCTATGCAACACAGAGTCTGCCCTTGAACAGTTGTTTACTTCTCCTATCACTTGAGGAGTGGTCCTGTGATCTTTTAAGTTTTGGCTCTTCCAGATTGCATCTCCCAGGTCTCCTAAGCCTCCTTCCTCCCTCCAGAAGGGAATATTTCATCTCAGAAGAATTTGTTATAATAGTGCCTATAGCTGAGCCCATGGAAAGAAAGAATGAACACGTTTTGGGGGGATAGTCTGAAACTTACCTTGCTGGAAGCTCGTGGTCTATGACTTCGATGAAGCACTGTAAGTCGGGTTTTCATCAAAAATATCTATAGAGGCTTGCTAACTATAAGGGGCTCTGTAAAATGTCTGGTGCATTTCCCCCCACCCTGTAACACTTGGGATCAAGCCTAGGGCCTTAGGATGCGAGGTAAGTCCTCTTCCACTGAGCTATACCTCAACCTGTTGCAGTTTCTTGGTACCTGGTGAAATCTCTCTCTTCTGATCACTTCTTCCTCTAATACCCGAGTTGCTGCTTTCTCTCAGTGTTCAGTGTGGACTGTTTATAGCCATCAGCATGATGCCTCCTCAGGCTGCAGGAGCTGCTTTCCTGACTGGATTCCATGCCATCCTGCAGCAGATAGAAATATAGATGTGAAAATCTTCCCCCACAAACCAAATAAGCATTTCTCCAACCTTGACTTCAGGGTAAAGGGACATTAAGCAAACACTGAGTATCTAATATTGTATAAAGACTTATCTCAAAGGAAAAGAAAAATGAGAAAGCAGGCATAGAAGGGTTCCTTTTGTAATTATTAATATTTAATTTCAGCGAATAATTATGACCATAATTTCGATGGTCAGGGTTTCAAGTTCTTTATTAGGCTTGCATAAGAACTACATGGAGAGTTATCCAGAGATCCAATATTAAACTATTAAAAGTCTTAATCTAGCATTCCTCTAATACATGTATTTAAAAAAATTATGACAGAGTTTCAGGAAGACTTTCTTTCCCCCCTTCCTCTCCTCCTTCCTAATCCACTTAATCATGGGAGTTAAGAACTAGAATTATGACAGTGGAAGTATTAGTATTTTGGCAGTGTTACCTCTATAAACCTAAGACACTTACCTTGTTAGCTATCTAAAACTTGCCTAAAACTCAAGAGCTGCACATTATAGGGACTTACTCAAAAGAACTTTAATGGAGGACAGTTTTGTTTAGTTTGCTACGGTGGTGGGTGTATGCCCTTATAATGTAAAATGAATGACACCAGGCCACCGAGTCCTTAGTCCTAAGCGTCAATTCCTCTAAAATGGCACTGTTACAAATAACAACAAAGATGACATGTTCTAGGCACTTTGACCTTTACATGGACTTCTCTTTTAAACCCACAGAGTGACTTTGTGGCATAGAAACTGTTATTATCCTCATTGTACATTTAAGGAAAAGTGAAACTTAGACAGATGAGCTAGTGTGAGGTCATGCAACTTCCATGGCTGGGCTGGAACTCACACCAGGTCTTTTCATCACTCTTTCTTCAGGTTGTCTCAAGGGAGCTCCTGAGTGAGCCCTTCATATACAGTAGCCTCCTTCATTCAACAGACTGGTGTTTAGTACCACTAATATACTAGGCACTCATATAACAAAGGGGGAGTTCAATAACAAATCAGAGAAGCCTCTTCCTCCAAAGACTCAATAGATTGATTCAATTTCCCCCACTTTGTGCTATAGCAAAATTCCTTTCAGATGTTTGTTAGGTAACAGACAAATGGAAACTGATGTCCCCAGGAAACTTGCACTTGGTGTTAAAGTACGTCAGGTGACGGGGCTGGAGAGATTGCTTAGTGGTTAGCACTTGCCTGTGAAGCCGAAGGACCCTGGTTCAAGGCTCGATTCCCCAGGACCCACATTAGCCAGATGCACAAGGGGGCGCTCGTGTCTGGAGTTCGTTTACAGTGGCTCGAGGCCCTGGCATGCACATTCTCTCTCCCTCTCTCTCTCTGCCTCTTTCTCTCTCTGTCTGTCACTGTCAAATAAATAAATAAAAAGAAACAAAAAAGATTAAAAAAAAAAGTATGCCAGGTGACAGCAAAAATTCTGGGAGCAAAGCTGTTTGTGTCTTGATCAATTAATTCTATACCCTTGCCTAACTTTTTCCATTTTAAATGGCCAGTGGTTCTATAAAGTCTCTGATGCTCTGTGTGCTTTTCTCTTTTAAAGGTTTCCACACCTGAAAGTGCTTCAGGGTCACCTGTGGAACTAAGACATTCACCCCCAGAGTGACTGACAGGGGGTCTTAGGAGGAGCCCCAGAAGTACTACATCTAACACATCCCCAGTTATTTGGAAGATGCTGGTATAGGTGCCACATTTTTTTATTTTATTTTATTTTTATTTTTATTTTTATTTTTATTTTTATTTTTATTTATTTGAGAGCGACAGACAGAGAAAGATATATATATATATATATATATATATATATATAGAGAGAGAGAGAGAGAGAGAGAGAGAATGGGCACATCAGGGCCTCTAGCCACTGCAAACGAACTTTAGACACATGCGCCCCCTTGTGCATCTGGCTAACATGGGTCCTGGGGAAATTGAGCCCTGAACCGGGGCCTGTAGGCTTCATAGGCAAGCACTTAACCACTAAGCCATCTCTCCAGCCCAGGTGCCACATTTTGAACCTTCTTGTCAAATCATTCATGCATAATTTTAGTCTTCCTAGTTATGAAATAAATCTTTCTTGTGGGATTCCTAGTAAGTTTAATTTCTATATAGACGTTTGATCATAAAACCTAAGCTCTTACTCCATTTTTTTCTTATTAAATTCTTTTTTTATTTTTTTAATTTTTTAATCATTTTATTTATTTAGTAGATACAGAGGGGAGAGAGAGAGAGAGAGAGAGAGAGAATGGGCACACCAGGGCCTCTAGCCATTGCAAACGAACTCCAGACACATGTGCCACAACGTGCATCTGGCTAATGTGGGACCTGGAGAATTGAACTTGGGTCCTTAGGCTTTGCAGGCAAGTGCCTTAACCACTAAGACATCTCACCAGCCAATCCCTTCTTAAATTCTTAAAAACATATTTATTGAGGGCTGGAGAGATGTCTGGGTGGTTAAAGGAACTTGCTTAGAAAGTCTGTCAGCTCGGGTTTGATTCCCCAGGACCCATGTAAAGTCAGCTGTACAAAGTGGCTCATATGTCTGGAGTTCTTTTGAAGCAACGAGAAGGCCCTAATGTCCATACTTTAGCACTTTCTCTCTCCTCGCAAGTAAATAAATAAATAATTAAATATTTATTGATATCTTTGTTAAGAAATTGTACGTTCTGAAGTGAATAACCCTTGGAAGTTTTATGAATATAAGTCTCATGTGTGAGACACAAATTTCTGATCTCTTTTAAAAACATTATTTTCAAATATCTTTAATATTTTTATTTATTTATTTGAGAGAGAGAGAAAGAGGGTGAGAGAAAGAGGCAGATAGAGGAGAGAGTGAGAATGAGTATACCAGTGTCTCTAGCTATTGCAAACGAACTCCAGACACATGAGCCACCTTGTGCATCTGGCTTTATGTGGGTCCTGGGAAATCAAACCTGGGTCTGGCTTTGCAGGCAAGCACCTTCACTGCTAAGCCATCTCTCCAACCCAAATGTCTGATCTTAGATCTACTTACTATTAGCTACAAGTAAGACCTATTAAAATTTTAAAATTATAATGCTTTAAAGTTGTTTAAAGATGATGAGCTAAATTATACATTAAACCAAAAACTCATCTAAGTTTTATTAGTAAGTTACAATGATAAAACTTAGTTAAATAATTTAAAAGTTTTCATGGAACAAAGAAATAAAAGGCAGTTTAAATTAAATCTCAATTTAACCACTGGTTTCCATATGCATAGTTATTAGATGACCATGTGTGGATATATTGATGATAAACTTTGAAATATGTAGAATATGACAAAGTATGGTTGATACTGAACTTTTTTTGGGAAAATATATGGGTATTTGATGAGTTAAGAGTTTCAGAATCATATGATTGTGAGCCATCCATATGACCTTTATTATAACCCTCCCCCAGTGTTTGTTATGCTTACTATTCATGAATCACTGTGGTTATTGCTAATCATGTCTGTCAAGTAAGTCTTCTTATTATTTCCATTTCTGAAAGGTTTTGAGAGACTTAATGCTAAGTTTTGGTACTAAGTGTTATTGTTTTTGTAAATGCAGGAAGCTTTGATGTCTTGATATACAAGCTTGTGCTTTGGGGAGAGGATGTACTGTGAAATAAGTGGGTGGCCTTGGGCCAAATCCCAGCTGTCATAAGTGCTCTGCCCAAATCCTCCCACTGATTTGAAGGCCCGGCTGATCTTTGCTCTTTTCTGTGTCCTCCCACCCGGTGTTGTGCTGGATGCGGCACACTACAAGAGTGACATCACAGAAACAGGACATACAGTATCTCAGTGACACTCAGGGCATATCTTCTTTTTGTTAGAGTATTTTGGTGAGATTGAATGGTCAAGTTATCTTTGAATATTTCTCTTGGTATATTTGATAATGTGAGGGATGTCCTTAGAGATTAATAAAGATCTTTGTCTTGATATCTAGAGTGAATGATCAGCATTCATAAGTTCTTTTGTTGCCTTAAGATGTATCTCAATTTTATTATGTCCAAGACAGAACTCACTACTTTTCTACTCCTGTAAACATGCTCATCCTTTAAGGTCCCCTTCCCCCCAGTTTGTGAAGAATGGCCCTCTCATTGTTTGTGTGAACACTGACCATATTCTGGTGAAACCTAAACAAACAAAGGTCTGTTCACTCCAGATAGAGCACTGATGAAATATCAAAGAAATGATTTCACCCAAGTCTAGCTTAGTAGTGAGTTTACTGGGGTTACTTACGAGTAAAGAGTTACTAACAAGAGCATGGATGGCTCTCAGATAGCTGCATCATAGAAAAGTCCACCCAAGCATGGAATTTACCTGAGATTATCTATGTCTCTTCTGCCCTGTCAAGAGAGAGGAGTCTCTAAATATCCAAACACTGGCTTAATTTCTTTGAGTGTGGAGGAAGATCACAAAGCAGAGCTTTTGTGGCTACTAAAGTTTAACGTGGTTGTCAATCCAGTAGGAGATGAGTATTTTGGCCATTTATGTATTTTTCATCTGTTAGAGCATCGTGGCCTGTAGTGCTATCCAATCACACCACTCAAATTCATCTGAAGTTTTCAGAGGATTTTCTTCTCTTCTTAAGCAGTCATTCATTAGATAATGATGTTTTAGTCAACAATATACCACACATATGACAATGGTCCCATATCATATCATGTACTACTAACATGATAGCCATCACATTTCCTGCAAGTACACCCAGTGATGGTCATACAATGAAAAACTAGCTCAGTGACACATTTCTCAGGAAGTATGGCCATCAATAAGCAAGGTATGGCTGTACTTAAAGTCAAGAAAACATGATTTGTAGAAAGGAGGGATTTACTGTGAAATGGTGAGCATCACGAATCTTGAGACCTAACATTTCAGTTGCTACTTTGACATCCTTGGGCCTCAGGACACCGAAGGCCCAGCTATGAGTTCCAATGTCTTTGCCTGATATCCTTTTCACCCAGAATGAAAGACTTTCCATCTTGTTAGCCATCGTGAAATGATTCCAATGAACAAGTCACAGTCTTCTGTAAGACCCAAGGGTATCTTGATCTCCTTGTGGATACTGAGCTTCCCTCCAGTGCCCCTTGGGCTCACTCTGCTCTAGAGTGCATTTCTGCATGGCCCTGCATGGTGTGCTCTGTACTCACATCTCTGGTTTGGGAGCATATGCAACTGATAAACTGCTGCTGATCTGCTTTGTCCAGTGTCAGATGTCTTGAGTGCAGCCACTTTATACTATTTATAGTGTTTCCGGCCCTGACAAGAGCAGAGCTTTTTCTTTGGTTTAGTGAAGGGGTTAGAGTGCTGGACACTCAGTGGTCACTAGAACTCCACAAAGCAGTCCCCAAACCAGCTGCTTTCAAGTTCTAGTCTTATGACTCACAAAGCATTAGCAAATATAGACACACAGAAGGCTAAGGGAGAAAAGATCTATTTTAAGAAATTAAAGCAGAAAAGCTCCCAATCTGGAAAGGATTTTGTGCAGTTAATCTGCATGGTGATTTGGATGGAATTTTCTTATAAACTTGGGAGAT
The DNA here is from genome assembly GCA_036346955.1 of Dipus sagitta. Classification (NCBI taxonomy): domain Eukaryota; kingdom Metazoa; phylum Chordata; class Mammalia; order Rodentia; family Dipodidae; genus Dipus; species Dipus sagitta. The sequence goes on along the minus strand of CM070770.1, from coordinate 299,121,450 downwards.
GTAAATTAGGTGTTCACTTGGGATGAGCCTCACTGGTCAAGTCCATATGCGTATGGAACGCCTTGATTTGCTGGTGGGTCAGGGAGGAAAGCGCAGACTCAGAAAGAGCCCGCGGGTGGGGAAACATATTACCAAGGAGAAAGAACCAGGAAATTGTTCCTGATTGCCATCTAGTGTCAGATTGGAGTTGTTTTTTTTAATCTCTCTACGGCAGGTTAGTATATATGTTCTTTTGGGCCTGTGTCCATAACTTACTACCTCTTAAAGAAGGCTATTTTAGCTAGGCGTGGTGGTGCATGCCTTTAATCCCAGCACTCAGAAGGCAGAGGTAAGAGGATCAAGGCCACCCTGAGAATACATAGTGAATTCCAGGTCAGTCTGGGTAGAGCGAGACCCTACCTCAAAAAACCAAAAAGAAAAAAACTGAAAGGCTATCTTGTTCCTAATCTCTATCAATAGGGGCGGGAATTGTTCTTATACTAATTGACTGAATAGGAAGGGATCAGGGCATATGTTTGTTTCTATTTGCTGTATCCTCTAGAATAAGGCATACTGTTGTGCTCCTAATCCTTGCTAAGAACCATGGTCTTCCTCATACACAAGGGAAAAAGTCATGGGCAGCTCTGCCTCTTGCATCTCTGGCCTTGCTGTCCTAGGGGGGAATGATTTCATTCTGGTGCCAATGTAGAATGACTACAGAAAGAACTGTCAGTTTGGCAGAATGACCCACCTCTTGCAATGCCTTTAAATAAAAAGGGTGCTCAGGTACCTTATATAAAGGGGAACAGTTTCAACTTTTATTTAAGTTTGGTAGTTGTTTGCTTCTTGACTCTCCTTGGGTAATGTTTACAGTTGAAAACATTCCCCTTCATCCTCATGTTTATAGCAATGATCATATTTGTTCATGTATTTGAACAGATGACTGGTTCTGGTGCTCAGTCTAGTGAGCTTGTCTTAGCACTATTATCATGTTTTCCAGCTGTCAAGAAAAGAGATGACCACCAGATAATTCTTTTCATATGCAAACATGTAACAAGAATCTAAAGAAAACAAAAGAGGTGGTACTTGTTAATACCACTGTTATCATTCTCCTCGAAGAAGATAGTCCTACTGAGAAAACCACAACTTTAATGACTTAAAGTGACCTACAGGCAATGAAGGCTACTTCCTTTGATTGAATTTTTACTTGTATGTATTCTGGGTGCATGTTGATCTCTGGTTCAGTCCAGGCAACTGACATTCTTTTATTAGTCATACAGTATTAATGCAGGTGTCCGTTTTTATTTTATTTCTAAGCATTTGGAAGCACCCAAGGTCCTCATGTACAATAAGTGACTTCCCTGGAAGTTGGGTATAGTCATAGGAAGAGCTCACTAACTCTTGCCATGGGCGATCCATTCATGGGGACTATGAAATAGTAGTTAGTGAGGGATCCAACGTCATTTTGAACGTCATCCCAACTGTTTATATTTGTATTCCTTGTGCTATGATCCTAAGGTTAGCAGTATGAATAAACAAGTGTCTTTAAAGGACTTTAAAAGATCAATGTGTATTTGTTTATACCTGCTGTCTTTGTTTGGACATGAAAGTTTTGAAGGAACATTGGCAGAGAGAGGTACAATATGTTATCCTTATGGTAAAATAAATTCATTTTTTTTGTATATAGTTCTCAGTCTCTGAAGTAAAGGCATAAACAACATAGGGAATGAATGGTGTGATCAAGATTTTGTTTACGAAGTAAAAAAAATAGCAGCAGTTATTTACGCTGTTGTTGTCCATCGTTAGTAGGCCATCTGTTATTTGTACATTAAAGATTTTTTTCCAACTAGATTATATTCTGTTACTTCCTGCTACCCATCAGCATGAGCCCACTTCCTAAGCACTATTTCATTTATTTATATTTGGAAAATCCATAAACATTTTTGTTTGCAACTTGTTTCTTTTGTTATGTTTTAAGTCAAGTTTGAAGGTTAGAATACTTTAATTGAAAAACTCTTATCATTTTTAATCTTGTAAAGTTTCTTTATTTTTGTAAATATCATCTTGTCCTCTAATCATGTACCCTGAAATAAGAAAAATACATTTTTGACAGAGACTTAATGTTTTAACAAAAGAGTGTGGCGTTTTTTTTTTTTTTTTTTGGTTTTTCAAGGCAGGGTTTCACTCTAGCCCAGGCTGGCTCAGGGTGGCCTTGAATTCACGGCGATCCTTCTACCTCTACCTCCCGAGTACTGGGATTAAAGGTGTGCGTCACCACACCCGGCTGGACATTTTTATTTTAAGATGTTGGCAAAAGTGCACTATAAAATGGTATGTTTGCTTGTCTTACACAGCCACACAGTCTTTCCTGGAGGGATTTGTTTTGTTTTGTATTCTTGTTGAAAAGACTTTGCTTACAGCTAAATTTTCTTTTTCGTTTTTATTTTAATATTTATTTATCTGCAAGGAGAGAGAGGAAGAGAGAGCGAGCAAGAGAGAGAGAGAGAGAGAGAGAGAGAGAGAGAGAGAGAGAATTGGTGGGTGTGCCAGGGCCTCTAGCCACCAAAAACAAACTGTAGCACTTTGTACATCTGGCTTTATGTGGGTACTGGGCAGTTGAACCCAGGTTGTTAGGCTTTCCAGGCACATACCTTAACCACTGAGCAATCTCTACAGTCCCCTTCTTTTCTTTTTCTTAAAAAAACTTTTTTTATTGACAACTTCCATAAATATAAACAAGGTGCCATGATCATAATTCCCTCCCACCACTCTCCCCATTTTCCCTTCCAAATCCTCCCTTCACTGAATCCCTTCTTTTCAACTAGCATCACTTCTACTTTTATGTCATCATTTTCCCCTTACTATTATGCAAGTCTTGCATAGGTAGCATCAGACACTGTAAGATCAATAATGTCTAGGTTTTCTTTGTGTCTGGAAGACAGTATTGTAAGCACTCTTCTCCTTTCTTTGGCTCTTACATTGTTTCCACCACCTCTTCTGCAATTATTTCTGAGCCTTGGAGTATGTGGTAGAGATGCCTCATTTAGTGGTGAACACTCCACTGTCACTTCTCAGAACTTTGGTGAGTTTTGAGTCACTCTGATGGTCACAGATATGTGAAAAGAGAAGCTTTTTTAACCAAAAATGAGAGCAGCATTAATATGTGGACATAAACATAAGTTTTATTTTATTTTTTTGTTTTTTTGAGATAGGGCTCTTGCTCTAGCCCAGGCTGACCTGGAATTTACTATGTCATTTCAGGGTGGCCTCGAACTCACGGCAATCCTCCTACCTCTGCCTCCTGAGTGCTGGGATTAAAGGAGTTCACCATCACGCCTGGCAGACATAAACATAAGATTTTGTAGGGCAGTTTGGTGGGCATCATATATCCATTTATCCAGACAATAGTATTAGATTTCCCACCCCTAGCCAGGGCTATTACCTCTCTGGCTATAGGCTTTTCATTAGGTTTTCAGTATCAGGCAGAAATTCCCTCCCATGAAGAGGACCTCAAGTCCAATCAGAGAGCAGTTGATTTCTCCACAACACACATGCCACCATTGTACCAGTTGGTACATTTGGCCTGGCTGGCCAGCCATAAAGCTTGCAGAGTCTACTGTTGGTAAACACCATTGATGACTTTACAGCTAAAGTCTTTTATATATATAAAAAGACAATTGGGCTGGAAAGATTGCTCAGTGGTTAAAAGCAGTTGCTTGTAAACCCCGATGGCCCAGGTTCGATTCCCCAGTTCCCACATAAAGCCAGATGCACAAAGTGGCACATGCATCTGGAGTTTGTCTGTAGTGGCTGGAGGCCCTAGCATGCCCATTCTCTCTCTCTCTCTTTGAAATAAATAAATAACTATATTTAAAAAAGGCAATTGTTGAAAGTTTCATTCTCAGTACCATGTACCATGTAAATTAATGATACCTCAGGTAGGTTCTCTTTTAAAAAACCAATTAATGCATTTTATAAATCACCTAATCACATATGCAAAATCTATTTCTACTACAATGTTATTTTTAAATATTAAAGCAGCTTTTTATTTGTCAATGTCACATAAGAAATTTAAGCATGGTACACTATTTAAAAAACACAACTAATACATTTTAATAGAGAAGCCCTTCCCCACCCCACAAGCCTGCCCATGTACCCCATTCTCCTCAGGAATTAAGAAACTAAGAGAAGTATCCACAAAACCAAGTTTAGTGGAATCCTCTATCCAGAATGCTTGCATGATGATTAGGCTAATATTGCCTTCTTAAATTTTTCTTCTTCTCTTTTCTATTAAAAAAAATGTAACCATGATCACTTATTACAAAACAATTCCATACAAAAGTTCAATATTTTAAAAATGTTTTCTCCAGCCAGGCGTGGTGGCACACACCTTTAATCCCAGCTCTCAGGAGGCAGAGGTAGGAGGATCGCATGAGTTTGAAGCCACCCTGAGACTACATAGTGAATTCCAGGTCAGCCTGGGCTAGAGTGAGAGCCTACCTTGAATCCCCCCCCCCAAAAAAGATGCTTCCTTCTCCCTTACCACACATTACTTCATCTTTTTTTTTTTTTTTGAGGTAGGATCTCACTCTAGCCCAGGCTTACCTGGAATTCACTACCTCCTACCTCTGCCTCCTGAGCGAGTGCTGGGATTAAAGGTATGCGCCACCATACTCAGCCCACATTTTTATATAAAACAGAGAATGATCAAGAGGCCCTTGGTTTCCCACCAGGAATAGATGGTAAGACCCTATTGCTGAAGACTCCACATACTTGGGCTGCAAGGCCACTGAGAAATCCTGCTGGAATTGAGCTGATAACCTCTTCCATGTAGACCAGCTGACAGAAAGCTGGAAGAAGCCATTCTGCATGCAGTTCAATGGGAGAGAGAGAAATCACCAGTGAAGATACTCAGTGGACACTGCGAGCCTTGTGTTTGGCCAGCCAGGCCAAATGAACCAATGGGTGCAATAGTGTCACCAACATTAGGGTTCAGCTCCATGCACTGAAGGATCACTCTGTGGGTATAGAAAACCAAGAATAGGTCACCTCAAAAAAATAGGGCTGGCTTATATTTTGCCAGCTAGGCCAAGTGAGCCAACTGGGTGAAATAGTGGCATGTCTGTCATGGTGGAAACCAACTGCCCTCTAATTGGACTGGAGGCCCGCTCCATGGGAGGGAATACATCCCTGATACTGAAAACTTAAAACAGGGGTAGTTATGAGCCCTAGGGGTGTAACGTCTGCTGCTGTCTGGCTCAATGTATACATTATGCTTATCAAACAGCCCGGTAAGCACTTCTCTTAATGTTCATACCCTTATATTAATGCTACTCTCATTTTTGGTAGAGAATCTTCTCTTTTCAGATGGCAGTGACCTTGGGATGACTCAGAAGGCATTATGGTGCTGGAAAGAAGTGACAGGAGTGCTCAGTACTGCAATATCTCTATCATACCTTCCAAGGCTCAGGGTCTATTGCGGAAGAGGTGGCAGAAAGAATGTAAGAGCCAAAGGAAGGGCAGGACTCCTTACAACGTGCTCCTCTAGACACAAAATGACCTGGATATCTATGACCTCACAGTGCCTGACACTACTTACACAAGACCATCATAATAGGAGGAAAAGATCATGACATCAAAATAAAAGAAAGACTGATTGAGATGGGGAGGGGATATGGTGGAGAATGGAGTTTTAAAGGGGAAAGTTGGGGGGGGGGAGGGAAGGTATTATCATAGGAATGTTTTTTATAATCATGGAAGTTGTTAATAAAAAAATTTGAAAAGAAAAAAAAAACTGAAAAAAAAGAGCAGCTGGGACAAACTTCAAATTATACCCAGACACACAGTGGTTTGTTTTCCCTCCCTCCATTCTTATGAGAATGAAAAATATTAATATAATATCCTTTTGAAATTCTAAAACACACACCTAATGATTGCTTGTTGCCAGAGTACATCAAAGACAAATTGACAAATGATGGAAATGACATGAAAAGTGTATGAACTATGTGATTTCTGATAATCAAGTCTTTTTTTTCAAAAAACTTGAGTTTGAAAATTGAGATATTAAAAACTTGCTGAAATGTCCTAAAAGTAGAGCAGAAGTGGAAGTACTATGTATTAAAAATTTTTGTTTTTGAGGCAAACACAACAGACTGCCCCCCCTTTTTTTCTTTAAGCCAGAAAGCAAGAGTGAGAGATGGATAGAGAATTGCTATGCCAGGGCATCTAGCCACTGTAATTGAACTCCAGATGTATGTGTCACCTTGTGAACATGTGTGACCTTGCGTGCTTGTGTCACCTTGTGCGTCTGGCTTACATGGTATCTGGAGGGTCTACCATGGGTTTTAGACTTCTCAGGCAAGCACCTTAACCAGTAAGCAGTCTCTCCAGCTTGTGTACAGAAAGTTTTGTTGTGTTCCCTCACAAAATTTCCTAGTAAAATTGACTTTTAAAGTCACTTTCAAATCTGACAGTTTTGTACCACTGACATTTACATATCATAGCCCGGGAATTTACAAACAGGGCTGAAGATGTAGCTCAGTGGTAGAGCACTTGTCTAGCATGTACAAGGACCTGGGTACAACCCCCCAGCCTCACCATAAAAAGTAAATACTATTTATATAGCATTAAGTATTATAATCTATTTACTTCTAAATATAAGTCTCAAAACTAAATCTGAGAATTAAAATTACAACTAATACTTCTCTTACCAGATTCACAGTAAGTACTGTAACCTCAACTCTCTGAACTATGATCATTTGAATGTAAGGGCTCTGATGGCCTTGGGTTAAGCTTCCTACTCAGTTGCCAGGTGGAGGAGCACTTGAGAGGTGGAAACTTGCTAGAAGAGGTGTGCTTCTGGGCCTGGACATTGGGGTTGAGGAGTCTAGCCTCACTATATGTTCAGAGTTCGCAACTGCCTGCTGTCCTGTCTCTGCTGTGGATGTATGGTGAAGTGAGCCAGCTTGCTCTGCCACAAGCTGTTTCTAGCAGGGTGTTTTGTGCCAGTGATGATAAGGTGACTTGAGGCTAGGGGGGCATTCTACATTCAAACCACAACACATAGCTTGAGAGAGACAGACAGAGAGAGAGAAAGAGAGAGAACAGGCACATTAGGGCCTCTAGCCACTGCAAAAGAACTCCAGATGCATGTACTACCTTGTGCATCTGGCTTACTAGATACTATATATAATATAATTGAATCTTATATATTATATATTATATATAATATAATGGAGTAATCAATATATTATATATAATATAATGGAAAATGTAATGGAAAATGTTGAAAGTTATTCATAAATGTCAAATAATTTATCTATTGTGCCCCTGGATATGGTCTTGTTGAGAGAAGGAGTAGAGCTAAGTCTCTCATGCCTGTGAATTTATCTAGGACTTGTTCCCCCCACTGAGTGAGGAAACAATCCTATAAGCTATAGAGTTCTCTTAACTGCCCCCCAGTGGTTTATTAGCTTCCATCTGAAAGTTCAGAGTTAATGTTGTAATTTTGTCAACAGTAACCGGAGTCCTTAGGCTTCACAGGCAAGTGCTTAACTGCTAAGCCATCTCTCCAGCCCAGATGGGTTGCTTTTTAAATAGTCTTTTACTATCTATTTCTCCAATAGAACAATACCTAATATGGAACAAGTACTCAATAAATAATTATCAAATTGGTGACTAAATAAATTATATTGTCTTAGTAAATTTCTTTGTATTTTTTTGTACATGTAATGTTTTCTTTTTCTTTTTTTTTTGGTTTTTCAAGGTAGGGTCTTTCTGTAGCCCAGGATGACCTGGAATTAACTATGTAGTCTCAGGGTGGCCCTCAAACTCATGATAATCCTCCTACCTCTGCCTCCTGAGTGTGGGGATTAAAGGCATGTGCCACCATGTCCAGCTGTAGTTTGCTTTTTTTTTTTTTTTTTTTTTTGAGGTAGGGTCTCACACTAGCCCAGTCTGTCCTGGAATACACTATGTAGTCTCAGGCTGGTTTCCAACTCACAATGATCCTCTTACCTCTGTCTCCCAGGTGCTGGGATTAAAGGCATGTTCCACCATCCTGGGCTGTTGTTTGCTTTTGAGACAGGGTTTCATGCTGCGTTGCTTAAGCTGGGCTGACCTCAGACTCACTATAAAGCTGAGGATGACTTTGAACTCCTCACCTACCTGTTTCCATCTCCCAAGTGCTGGGTTTATAATTCAAGCCATCACATTACACCTATGGCTCCCCATAGAATCATGACTCTTATAATGAAAAAATGCATTCTATCCGACTTTAAAAGTACCTATAGTTTTTATCAATCCTAAAATTGTTCAAAAGTCTAAAGTCCAAGGTCTTATCTGAGACAAAAGACAGTCTCTTAAACTAAAACACAAGTTAATACACATAATGGCACAGAATAAATATTCACATTGGTGAAGAAGGCACTGCAAGGAAAGACTGAGCTATTGCAAGATCTAAAACCAGCAGGGCAAATATCAAATCTTTTAGCTCCAAGTCTGATAGCTGAAAGCAGTGACTAATTTGTCCTCTAATTCCCTCTAGCTGGGCTACTGACATCCTGGGAAACAGCCCATCCAGAGCCAGCACCTGTCTTTAACAAAAGTCACACCGTCCTGGTATCTCTAAAATCCTGGTGTCTCCATAGCAACACATGGTTCATCCTCATGGCTCCATCAGGCCTCCATAAAGAGACTTCCAATAACTCTATGTGTCACTGGGGGCAGACTTTGAGGTTTTTTTAGACCCCAGTGTGCCAGTGCTGGTTGGGTCACTCTCTTTCTGCTGTTTTCCACCTGCTGTGGCATAGAGATGATGTGCAGCCTCTGCTCTTGCCAAGAATGCAGCTAGGCTCTCACACAATCTGGCTCTAGTCCATTCTGGACAAAGTTCTTTTTCTCCTCATAACCCAAGCCTCATAGTTTATAGTTCTTACTGCAACTAGGTCTTTCAACTCTGAACAGAATGCTCCATCAATGTATACTTACAGCACTACAAAGCATCGCTTAGGTCCAAGGTTTCAAATCCTTCCATGCTGTTCCCTCAAATCAGTTCCAAAAGATCAAAAGCCACATGATCAGGTTTCTAGCAGCAGTGACCTTACTCTCAGTATCAATTTTCTGTTGCAGTTACCTTCTTGTTGCTGGGAAAAGCATCTGACCAAAATCAGTTGCTGAGAGGATAGTTTTTACTTTTGTTTATAGACTGGAGGGGAAGCCTCATGATGGCAGGGAAAAACATGTCATGAGCAGAGGATGGACAGTACCTCCTTGCCACAGCAGGTGGGAAACAGCAGCAGGAGAGTGAACTAACTAATACTGGTGATCTAGGGGCTAATAACCATCAAGGAGTGTCCCCAGTGACACCCCTCATTTAGAAAGGCTCCACCACCCAAATTGCCATCAGCTGGAGACCAAGCATTAAAAAGACATGGGTTTATGAGGGGCATTTGATTATAACCACCACAATAAGGTATTAAGGGACAAAGTTGGGGAGCTGTCAGAGGCAAGCAGAGTCAAACCACAGGGTTGCAGTGTTGCAGGGTTAAACTAAGCAGCAGAGGGGCAAGATCTTGGCAGAAAGGCATAGGACTCAGCCCAGATGAATGGATTGAGGGCAATTTGTTAGGTCTGGGGTTTGTAATGAAGGACCAAGACAGACAGGTTCTTGAATTCAGGATCTTATTCAATGTCAGGATAGACTGATGTGATCCTAAAAAGGGTAGGAAGCTCCAGATCAGGGGATACCCAGACCATTTATTGGATGCAAGACTTTATTCTGACAGGGGGAGAGGGAGAAGGGGGGAAAAGAGAGGGAGGGAAGGGAAGGAAGAGAGATAGGAAAGGGAAGAAAAGGAGGCATGTGCATCAGAGAAAGAGAAAGAGAGAGAGAGAGGTATGGAGGGATAGAGGGAAAAGAAGGTAGAAAAGGAGAATGCATCTAACTGAAGCAGCAGAGCTGAAAGAGAGCAAGTGGAGTCCAGGGAAAGAGTTTTATGAGGATAGGAGAGGAACTATCGTTCAAGGGGGGGGGGGGCTCCTGGGTGGTATGCAGAGGTGGGGCTGGGAGCAAGGTAGCCTTCCCTGCTCTTAGCACAGTGTTTTCCTCAGTTATAACAGGAGGCATTCCCAGAATCCTAGGACTAGCATGGCCAGGTGATAGAGGAGAGAAGAGGGGATTGGTATAGAGAGCTCTAACATTTTGGCATTTTCATTACGTAGAAAAAGAATAGCCAATTGTTTTGGAAGGGAGAGAGGGAAAGCTTTGTTGGGTGATGGATGGCATGCTCATATTTCTAATTGCTACAAGCTGAAATGAGACATTGTATTAAGATGGAGGCTTCCCCTGTTCAGGCTAGCTGTATTTTTGCAACAGGAGGATAAACGAAGTGTATGTGGCATGTTGGGGTAGTCTGGATGAATCAAGTTAGCAGAAGGCTAGAGAGAGGTCTATGACTGTAAGAATCAAAATGATTAATTTGGAAGTAACAATAGGCATGTCTGAAATCATTTGGAATTAGATCTGCTAAAATGAATTATGTGGGCTGGAGAGATGGCTTAGTGGTTAAGCGCTTGCCAGCGAAGCCTAAGGACCCCGGTTCAAGGCTTGACTCCCCAGGACCCACGTTAGCCAGATGCATAAGAGGGCACATGCATCTGGAGTTTGTTTGCAGTGGCTGGAGGCCCTGGCATGCACATTCTCTCTCTCTCTCTCTCTCTCTCTCTACCTCTTTCTCTCTCTGTCTGTCACTCTCAAATAAATAAAAATAAAACATTAAAAAATGAATTATGTAAGTAGGCAAATAAAAGATTTATTCATGACATTAGAAAGTATAAAAGTCTTAATAAATGTGAGTCCTGGTATACAAATGAGGAGATAAGCAAGGCATAACTCTGGCTTAAAAGTATATCTAGAAAAACCATAAGCCAGAATAAGGGATCTCAGCTGGTCATGGAGATGTTAAGTCACACAGAAAAAGATAATAAGCTGATGATTTTTATTATTAGCACTGGCAGGTCATGATGGGCTCCAAGATGGAGTCATCAAGGACAGCAGAGTGGCGACTGCTCAGCCATTATCCCTTTCTTGCCTAACAATGCCCCCAGGTCATGGTTTCCTGGCCCCTTATCTTGAAAGTCACCTGGTCACTGTTCTGGTCTCTCACCCTAGCTATTTTAAAGGGCTAATGTAATGATCTTCCTTACAGGAACTTATTTTATTCAACTTAATAAACGAGTTATTTTCCCTTCCTTACCTTCCACCAACTGAAAAAGCCCTATGAAGCCCACTACCTAAAAACTCAGGTTGTCTGTGCTTTGCTTTTGAGAGTCAGCCCTGGCAGCTCATGCTTTTCCTGAATAAAAGCTTTCATCTTTTCCTCAGAATGGTTTTTGTGGTCTTGGTCACTCTCAAACCTTACATCTAGTGCCCTGACTTGGATAGGAGGCTTCTGGTTGCCCTCTTGGGTGGCCAGACCTCCTTTTCCCCAACCAGACCATTGAGCTACCACTGACACTCTGAAGGCTTCAGACCATCTCTGCCTGATACTCGCTTTCACACCCACCACAGTTTGGCCTTGCTCTTTTTCCTTTCTGCATCTCCTCCCTCCTTCTTGGTAAGTGTCCCTCTCAGGTTGGCCTGCTCTTGCCCTCCTCGTGGAAGCCATGCTGGCACACCAGGCTATACCCCTGGCTTGCTTTAGGTCCCAACCCCAGGTCTTGAGAAAGATGCACTCTAAACACCTCGGGTCTCTCACGGTCTGGTCTACCATACTGTAAGGGGTGCCTTTTGGTTCAGTTGCACCATCTCGGGACACTCTTCCCTTCCCTTCTCTCCCTCCTGAGGCCTCATCTTTCACTGCCAGCCGCTTACACCATTGGGAGCACAGTCACCCATCTTGCCCACTAACAGGCTAAAGAGCTGACAGTTGTGACCTGCACAGCCTCTGTAAGTGGGAGGTGGAGGCCCCATTCACCCTAATGGGCCAGGGAGTCATATTGGTGTTCTGTGTAAACCCAGCTTAAGCCCTCGTTTCTTTCTCCCACCCTTGTCTTGCTCTTTCTCTGTCTCCTCTCAGCAGCCCTTTTACTATAGTCTCATGCTTCCATGGGGAATAAAACCTCTAAACCAATTTCTACTACTCCCCTGGCCTGTCTCCTTAAGAACTTAAAGCCTCTATGACTCTTGGATGAAATCAAGACTTGTTGTCTGATCTTTCTCTGCAACTCTGCCTGTCCACAATATAAGCTGGACAGTAGGTCCAAATGGCCTGAACATGGTACTTTTGGTTTCCAAATTCTCACTGATTTGGAAAACTTCTGCCAACGTACAGGCAGATGGTCCAAAATACCCCATATTCAAGCAGTTTTCACTCTGTGTGCACAGCCTTCTCCCTGCTCTACCTGCTCTTCTCACCAGGTCCTTCTAGCCAAGGTCTCAAGAATGTGCTCTAATTCAACCCCTCCCCCATACTCATCCTAACCCTCTGTTTTTGACCTGGATGCCATAGATGACCTGGCCAACAGCTCCTCTGGCTCCTCCAGCTCCCTCAGCCTCTCATGACCCCCTGCCTGATGCCCATAACCCTCCTCCCTCCCTTCATCTGCCTCCTGTTCCATCTCCATGCCCCCCGCCATCACCATCTCTCATCTCCTCTCCTCCTCTTTCCCCTCCTGTCCAGTGTACTTGCTCTTGCAGGGACGGAATGCACCCTTTACATGAGGTCATAGGCTGTGAAGGAATTGTTTGTGTTCATGTTCCTTTTTCCATGCCTGATTTATCCCAGATTGAGAAACATCTAGGGTCTTTCTTCACTGATCCAACACGCTATACCAAAGAATTTTGCTACCTCACCCAGGCCTATGACCTCACCTGGCATGATCTCTTTGTAGTTCTTTCCTCCACTCTCACTCATGATGAATGAGAACATGTCTGGGTGGCTACTCAGGATCATGCTGATAAGGCTCACTGAGTTGATAACACTTTCCCAGTGGAGACGCTTGCTGTCCCCAGAAAGGACCCTGACTGGAAATACCATGCTCTCACTAACTCCCCTGGAAGGGTGCCCCATGATTCTTTGCCTCCTGGCTGGCCTCCAAAAGGACTCCGGATGCTTACCCAGAGGCCTAATGAAAATCCAGCTGAGTTTATGGGACACCTAACTGAGGTGCTTACCCAATACATTTGCACCCAAGAGGGCATGATAGCTCTCAATACTTATTTCCTGTCCCAATCTTCCCCTGACATCAGGAAAAACTTAAATGCTTAGAACAGGGCCCTCAAACCCCTCAGGGAGATCTGCTTGACCTGGCATTTAAAGGTTTTAATAACAGAGAGGACCAGGAATGGACTGAGAGAGTGGTCAGAGACAGACAGCAGTTCCAGTTCCTGGTTGTGGCCCTGGGGCCTCCTCCAAAGAAGACAATGGGGCCACAACACTCACCACCAGAACCCTGATTCAACTGTGGCCACACTGGCCACTGGGCAAAAGCCTGCTACAACCCGTGCCTGCCGCCAGGACCCTGTCCTCACTGGACACTGGAAGGTCAACTGTCCTTCTTTGCCTGGACAAGGTAAGCCAGCCTCTTCCCCTCGTCCCCCACGAGAGCCAGTCACTTATCTTCTGGGCCTGGCAGCTGAAGATTGACCATGCCCTGGGACCTCGGCCCCTACCAACACTCTCCATATCACAAAGGAGGAGCCCAGGGTCATAGTCCAGCTGGTAGGAAGGTCTGTCTCATTTGTAATCAATACGAGGTCCAGTTGGTCAGTCCTACCATGCTACTGTGGTAAGACTTTTCCCTTGCAGATTTCTGTGTCAGGAATTGACGGCCTATCCCACTCCCCATGCATTACCCATACCCCTCCCCCCTCCCCGCTTACCCTGTGTAAGGACACTCCCCTCTCCCGTTCATTTCTTATAATACCCTCTTTCCCTGTTTCTCTCCTGGGTCGAGATCTTATGCAAAAACTCTCCTCTCTGACTAACCACTCACACCCTGTCTTCCTCCTCATGCCAGCCCCCCTCCCTTAGAAAGGAGGTTTCCCCCTCCCTGCCTCCGAGGTTAATCCCAGAGTGTGGGACACTTCCTTGCCCTCACTAGCCTCTCATCACATACCTGTCCTCATCAGACTCAAAGGCCCCACGTCCTTTTCCTGCCGTCCTCAATACTTAAACATCACTAAGGACTCAAACCTGTTATTTTTCACTTGCTCCAAGCTGGTATCCTTCGCCCCACTCATTCCCCTTGCAATACTCCCGATCTTGCCTGTTATCAAACCTGACGGGACCTACCGCTTAGTCCAAGACTTGCACCTAGTTGATGCTGCTGTCATGCCCATTCATCCATTAGTCCCCAACCCTATACTCTCCTCCCTCACATCCCTCCTCCACTACTGAGTTTTCAGTTCTTGACCTCAAAGATGCCTTGTTCTCCATCCTACTCCACCCCAATTCCTATTATCTCTTGGATTTCACCTGGGAGGACCCCAATACTCATACTGCCTCTCAATTCACCTGTACTGCCCTTCCCCAGGGCTTTAGAGACAGCCCCCACGTGTTTGGTTAAGCTCTCTCCACTGACCTTTTGTCCCTGGATATGTTGCCCAGCACACTTTTACAATATGTAGATGATCTTTTGCTCTGCTCACCCTCTCTTTATCTAAACTATATACCAACAAACTTCTTAACTTTCTCAGATCTAAGGGATATTGAGTTTCCCCCCAAAAGGCTCAACTTTCTTTAACCCAAGTTAGGTACCTGGGCTTTCTCCTTACCACATCTCACGACAACTCACTGTAGACCGCAAATAGCATCTTCGCTCTCTCTTTCCTCTAAGGAAGAAATTTTCTCTTTTCTTGGCTTTGCTGGGTTCTTTAGAATGTGGGTAATCCACTTTCTTATTCTGCTATCCTTGGTGACTCTATCTTGGGAGCCCATCCTGACCTAACAAGCACCACAATCGAACCAACTGAGCTAACCAGCAAGCAGCAAGATGGCTATTTTAAAAAGCCAAAATAATTTTGGCTCTGGGCCTGTAACATTTAATTCCCCCAAATTGCTGAAATTGGTCATTGAAGTTCTAGCAACACAGGTGGCTCCTGGGAGCCTCAACTTTCAGTTCCCTTTTTCCAAAATATCAAATCACATTTTATGCATGTGGCAAGCTTCTGCCTGACATTGCTAGGAGGCTTACTCCTAGGGTCTTACTTAGCATCAGGATAGACTGGTATGATCCAAAAGAGGGAAGGAAGCTTTGAATAAGGGGACTCACAGACAGAGAATTTTTTGGGTCTAGGAGACTTGATTGTAATGAGGAAGAGGGAGAAGGGTGGAAGGGAAAGACAGAAAGAGAGAGAGAGAGAAATCAGAGATATGGGGGTACAGGTATGAAAAAGAGAGGGAGAGAGAGAATATATAGAGGAGACAAGGGGGAACAATGCACCTAGAGCAGGATATCTGAAAGAGAGCAAGTAAAGATCAAGGCTAAAGTTTTATGGGGAGAGGCGAGAAACTGCTCTATGAGGTAGGGGCCTTGGGAGGGGGCTGAGGGAGGTGGCTTTCCCTCCTTTTAGTCCAATTTTCATACCCCAGAGGCAGTCCCAGAATCCCAGGACTAGTATGGCCAAGTGGTAGGGGAGAGCAAAAGGGATGGGTAGAGAGCTGTGGGATTCCTTCAGGGCTGAAACCCTGTAATGATGAAGCCCCAGGACAGTTTAGTTCACTGCCTGTGTCTCTCTTGATGCAAACACCTGATGGTCAGATGACAGGTCAGTGTTGTTACTGGTCGGGAGGTCCTACTGCCTGATATCTCTGCCAAAACAAACTGGGAGACAGAGATTGGTGGAGAAGATAGTTTTATTAAAGTCCAGGAGTCTGTGACTCATAAAAAATCATTCCCCATTTTCGAAAGGGGAAATATTCCAGAGGTTTTTATGGGATGATGGATGGCAGAGTCTCACCTCTCGAAAAGTTGATTTTAATGCTTGTAGAAGTTGTTTGTTGTCCCATATGTTCTTCCAAGGATTTTTAGGTTGGAGATTTGCTCTGTCTTTTTCTCTGAATTTCTCCTTCAGACCCCACCTCCTATGTCCCTGTTAACACATTAATTTTACAAGTGAAAGGTAGTGATCGGTAAATGGAGGAGGCAGTATCACTCAGTGTTTCCCGTTGGAATTTAGAGCAGTGTGTGGAAAGGCACTTAGGGAAGATTAGGCAGAAGGGAGGAAGGTGGTTTTGGTAAGGCTTTGTTTGCATTAAATATTAAGGTCCAGCAAAGGAACAGATATTTTTTCCTTGTAAGGCATAGCTGCTTCTTTATAAATTAATCTCTATTTTCTCTTAATTTTTTAGTTTGTTCTGTCACAGGGGGCATTACAGTATAAGGAGACCTTTTTATGGTATCCAGGTGAGGGTGTTGTACTTAAAAAAAACTGTTTTAAAGATATATTTTAAAATATTTTATTTATTTATCTGAGAGTGAGAAAGAGGGAAAGAAAGAAAGAAGCCGACAGAGAGACAGAACGAGAATGGGCACACTGGGGCCTTTGGCCACTGCAAAGGAACTCCAGAAGCATGTACCACCTGTGCATCTGGCTTACATGGGCCCCAGGGAATTGAACCTGGGTCCTTTGGCTTTGCAGGCGACTTACCCACTGAGTTATCCCTCCAGCCCTACACTTTCAATTGGTTAATGTGCTTGGTAAGTTCTTAGGCCTGTTTTTTCCTGATATGATTTTAGTATCTCCAAGTGCCATATGTTTTTGATATACTTTGATAAGTTTGTGTGTTGTGGTTTGAATATGAAATGTGGGGCTGGAGAGATG
Source organism: Dipus sagitta (assembly GCA_036346955.1). NCBI lineage: Eukaryota > Metazoa > Chordata > Mammalia > Rodentia > Dipodidae > Dipus > Dipus sagitta. The sequence continues at coordinate 299,104,646 of CM070770.1, read as the reverse complement.
GCTCAGTGGTTAAAGAGGCTTGCTTGAATGTAACATGTTTCCCAAGGGCTTATGTGTTTGAGTACTTGGTCTTCAACTAATGGAGCTGTGTGGGGAGGCATGAAACCTTTAAGAGGCGGAGCCTTACTTGAGGGAGCTGCTCACTGAGGGAGGGCCTTGAGGTTTTATAGGCTGACTGTACTTCCTGCTCTCTTCCTGCTTCCTGACTGTGGGTGTAATGTGACCAGCTCTACCTTCTGCACCTGCCACCATGCCGTCCCTACCATGATGCACTACAACCTTCTCAAATTGCTTTTGTCAGGGTATTTGGTCACAGTTCACAAATAAGTTATTTATTAGTCATTCTGCCCCCGCATTTTCACTCAAAATGGAGCCAAATTCTGTTTTATAAAATGGAGTCACCTAGGGCAAGTCACAGCCTAAAAGCCAGTTTCACCAATACGGAGTGACTTAGAGCAGGGTACAGGTTGATCTGCACAATTCCATTGATTGTTATCTTTGTCACGGAGAAATTTTTAATGGGAATTTGGGGATAACTGATGATTTTCTATCTTCAGAGAAGTTTCCCTTCCATCATTAACTTATGAAAATTGAATGTTGATATATAGATGTCAAAAAAGAAAGTATGAGAAAAGGAGATGTGTGTTTGCCAGAATCAGTGACTTTTGTTCCTCCTGGCAAATTCCTCTTTCAATGTGAGGGTGGAGGGAGGAGACCTCCATAAACATTCACATTACCAGTGGTATTTAACTAACCACTTACCACAGAACCTTCACTTCCTGATTGTTACAGATAACAAAGAAAGCTAGCCTTTGTACACAAAGAAAATCAGTGGAGACAGGCAGCAAAAAAGAACTGTGCTAATAAAACACAGTGGCAGGGGCTGGAGAGAGATGGCTCAGCCATTGAGGTGCTTGCCTGCAAAGTCAAAGGACCCAGGTTTAATTCCCCAGGACCCATGTAAGCCAGATGCACAAGGGGTCACAGATGTATGCATCTGGAGTTCAGTTGCAATGGCTGGAGGCCATGGTGTGCCCATTCTCTCTCTCTCTCTTCCTCTTTCTCTCTCTCAAATGAAAAAAAGAAAACATGGCGTCAGAAATCGAACCACACCATGGAGAAGGTTAATGTATAACTTGGCAGACATGACGAGGAAATGCTCATAAGATGGGTCACTTCATTGCAAAGCATGGCCTGTGGCTTGTGAGTGAGAGACACTAGCTTTGCAGCCAGATAGACTGTGTGGAATTTTGGCTCCACTACTTATTAGTGTGTGACCTTGAAGGCATTATTTAGCTTCTCTGAACCCATTTCCTCACTGTCTTGAGATATTTGAGCAACCATGTGCAAAACATTCAGCAGGGTTTTTTAAAGAAGTCAATGAGAGCAGCTATCACCCTTACACCCTCCTCTTGAATAGATGAGTACAGGGACCAGGGCGTGCATAGGGTAGAGAGGATGAGGGCTTTAGCTTCAGAAAGCCTTAGTCTGAGTTCTACCTCCATCACTTCCTCTCTAGTTCTCAGAGAGAAAATGAGATCATGAATGTAAAGTTCTCCACGATGGCCTAGCACAGTCTTTAAAATGTTCATCCTCTTCCTAATCGCACATCCATTGTTTTGCCTTTGTGCTGTAGCTTTCCTCTAGTCTTCTTTTGTTTTTGTGCAGAGAGCAGAGCAATGGGGCCTGACTGTGCTGTGTGGACAGGCCTAGGGAACTCTGTGGATCCAGCATTAGTATGGATATCTTTCTTTCACTCCACATGTCCTAGGACAACAAAGGTCCTAAGGACAATCCAACACTGCCTAGGGATTTCTGGCTTCTAATCTAGCAGCCTAGCAGGATCCCAGGCTGCCTGTTGTGCAAAGGAAATCACCTGGGACTTTGGGCTGCGTCATATCCTTTGCAGACTCACTGCTGAGTTGACAGGCATCCCCCTCAGGCAAGCCCCCTTTTCATATCTTCTTTCTAGGCGGGTCTCCAGGACAAACTGTCTTGGTTTCTGTGGTGGCCACCATCTCTCTCTCCTTTGGGGTTTCTGTCCTTTGCAAGACCTCTTGATGAGACTAATATAAGAATTTGGGGTGTCTTGGGAGTAACAGAGCCATTCTTGGCTTTTAGGTGAGCTTTTAACTCAAGAGTTAGGGTGCCAGATACTCATGATCACACAAAAATTCCACTGAGTCAGGGCCTCCAGGTTTTTGTCTCTTGAATTTAATACATGAAATCCACAGATCTCAGAGGGTGATGTTTAGAAAAATTTCACCATAGGGCTTAAGGAAAGAAGACAGAGCTCTTGCATAGCAGGAGAGGACCCTAGAAATGAGACACAACTAAGCAAGAATTACTTTAGGGAAGCAGAAAACTCCTGAGTTGGGAGGGATTCAAGGTGACTCAGATTGAGGTTTGTTATAGGAATAAGGCTTTACTAGATGGAGGGGAGGGGGATGAGCCAGTCAGCCTGGTTCCCTTTCCCGGTGTCTAGGCACAGTCTTAGTTACAACCTTATATCTGGTTTCTAGGAAAGGAAAAATCATTTAGGGAAAAAAAGAGGTAAAGAAAAACTAGATCTACCTTTGACAGGCTCAAGGATGCTTCTTGTTTTCAGCCAAGACAGTGGGAAACTGTTCACTTTGGGGCCCTGCTATCCTAAATTACTCAGCCAATTTCTAGTTCCTTTTCTTCATCAAAACAAGATACAAGGGGCTGGAGAGATGGCTTAGTAGTTAAGGCATTATGAAGCCTGAGGACCCAGGTTCGATTCCCTAGTACTCACATAAACCCCAGATGCTCAAGGTGATGCATGCATCTCGAGTTCGTTTGCAGTGGCTGGAGGCCTTGGCGTGTCCATTGTCTCTCTCTCTATATATCTTCCTCTTTCTCTGTCCCTCCATTAAATAAATAAATAACTATAATATTTTTTTAAAAGGTACAAGCACAATAGAGTTTCTCTCTTTCCTGTTTCCAGCCAGTATAAGGCATTTCATAGTTGTCTAGATTTTAGGATATGTCTGGGAAAAGGAAGAAGGGGAAGATAAGACAATATACAAGAGGAAGCCACACTCTTGATGAAATTTTAGAAGTGATCCTAACTTTCATAGGAATTTGAGTTGAACTAGGTCTGTTCTTTCTTAGTCACTCTCTCCAGTATTTGTCTTTCCCAGTGAATTTCTGAAATCCCAGAGAATGACTAAAATAGATCTGATGGAGAGTTTTTTTTTTTTTCTTAAGGTTTACCCTAGTTCAGGGTAACTGAAACTCTTGCTAACAATATAACAAACATAAATGCTTATTAAAAGGTGTCTTCCAGGTACTTACATGCATTGCCTCAGTGTCACCTACCAGCAACTCTGTAAACTTAGTCATTGTTTTCTCTCTCTCTCTCTTTCTCTTCTTCCCTATATCTCTTTGGCTGTTTAAATGACAGAAATTTATTTTCTCCCAGTTATGGACGTGACAAATACAAGAGCAAGGTGTCTTCACTTCACAGTTTGTTTCTAGTGAAGTCTCTTCTTGGCTTGCAGATGTCTTCTCACTGTGTCTTCACATAGCTTCTCCAATAATTCTTCTGGTTATGACTTAAAAGCTTGACATGAGCCAGAATTTATTCATAGCCCCATTATATTAGATTCTCTTGAGACTGCAGGAACCAGATTCCACCCAGAGTCAGACAGGTGGGAACCAGGAGAAAGTCTACTGGGATTGGCACTGGGTTTGGGATGGAACACATATTTGAAAGGAAATATAGCCACCCACCATCTCCACCTGTTCCCCATGGTCGGACCTCTACTTTTCTTCTTCCAAAAGTTTTTCAAGCCAGTGTTTTGTTTGTTTTGAGGCAAGGTCTCATGTAACCCTGAGCTTGCTAAGTAGCTGAGGCTAGCCTTGAACTTTGATACTGTTTTCACCTCCTAAATGTTGGGATTATAGGTATATGCCACTATGCCTGGATTTTGTTTTTCATGTCACTTTTAATGACTATATCCATTTTTAAAACTTATCGACAACCTTCATACTTATGAACAAGGTACCCTGATCATAATCCCCTCCCATCATCTTCCTTTATCCATCCTCTTACACCTCCACTGAATCTCTTCTTTCCAACTACTGTCTCTTCTATTTTGATATCATCATCTGTTTTTTTTTTTCCCTTATATTCTGCAGGTCTTCTGTAAGTAGTACCAGTCACTATGATGTCATAAATGGAATAGATATTTTGTGTCTGGAAGACAGCATTCAAAAGTATTTCTCCCACCAGGGCGTGTTGGCACACGCCTTTAATCCCAGCACTCGGGAGGCAGAGGGAGGAGGATCGCTGTGAATTCGAGGCCACTCTGAGACTACATAGTAAATTCCAGGTCAGCCTGGGCCAGAGTGAGACCCTACCTCAAAAAAAAAAAAAAAAAAAGTATTTCTCCCTATCCTTTGGCTCTTTCATTCTTTCTGCTACCTCTTCCACAATGGTCCCTGGACCTAGGAGAGTGTGATAGAAATGTTTCACTTACTGATAAACATTCCACTGCCACTTCTCAGCATTTTGATGAATTTAGAGTCTCCCCAGTAGTCATTGGCATCTGAAAAGAGAAGCTTCTCTAACCAAAAGTCAGAGTAGGATTAATATATTGGTATAAATGTAAATATTTAGAGGGCAATTTGGAGGCATTATATATCCAGTTAACCAAACAATGGTATAACTTCCAATGCTAAGGATTATAGCTACCCCAGGTATAGGCTTTTGACTAGGTTTTTCTGTAACAGGCATGCGTTCTGTTCCTTGTAGGAGTTTCAAGTCCAATCACAATACAGTTGTTTTTCCCTATAACAGACATACCATAATTTTATTAATAATTATATTCTTATCTATAATAAAAAGAGCAAATATCACTACTGACCCTACAGAAATTTTAAAAGGGGCTATAAAGAATACTATGAACAAATGTACGAAAACAGTAGGTAAAACAAATTCCAACTGACAGAAAAAATAATTGAAAGATATCACTTTGGTGACTTATCTAAAAGGCTCACCCTACCTACCCTATTGTTCATTCTTGTGAAGAGTTAATATTGCCCAAGCATCTTTATGTTAGGATACTTTATTGCACAAGGGAGGAGGCTTCTGTACCTATTTAGTCTCAGGGAAGAAATTTTCCTATTATTTATGCTTTTGTAAATTTGAACCAATTCTTCCTGGGAGGTCAGTCTGGGGGAAATGTTCTTTTTATCTTTGGATTTCCAGTTTCAAGAATTTTATGATATGATCATAGTGTATGTGGTTTTTATGACATGATCACAGTGTATTTTTTTTTTTCTGTCTGATGCATCTAACTTTCCCTGATTAAAGTTGGGACTTTTCTTCTTTGGTCATTTCAGACCCTTATGGTAGTTTTTTGTATCTTGTATTTTGTGTTTCCTTTATTTGGTCAGGCTTTATTTCAGATTTCAACTAGAATTCCTCATCCACTCATCCATGGGGACCACTCACCCTAGGCAATCAGGTTCTCATCCTAGTTTGCAGTGATAGCAATGAGAAATGAGACCAGGCCCACAGACCAGGGCCAACTAGAGGAAGAAACTACACTCCCTAAGTGTCTTTTCTTTTTTTTAAGTAACTTCAGGACAGTAATTCTGTTGTAGTCCTAGCTTTGGAGATGATTAACTAAAATAATCACTAACGTCTATAGTCTATGTCATGCACATTGTCTATCTAGTTTCACTTAATTCTCATATGAACTCTGAATAAGAAAAATTTCAGAGGCTGAGGAGATGGTTCAGTGGGTAAGGGCACTTGCTGCACAAGCATGAGGAATCAGTCCAATCCCCAGGCCCCGTGTGAAAAAGTTGGTGTGGTTACCTTACCTATGTGCTACAATCACAGCTCTGTGTGTGTAAAGAGGGCTTGGAGACGGCAGGGTCACTGGGGCTTGCTGAAAAACCCGTGGGCTCCAGGTTCTGTGAAAGACCCTATCTCAACTAAGTAAAATGGAAGAGCAGTAGAGGAAGATGCCCAACATCTTCCTGTGGTCTCTGCATGAATGTGCACAGGATGTGCATCTCTACATACATGTGCACATGCATGCACACACTTATCCCTCCTCCACGTCAAAGTAAAAAAGAACATGGAAAAATTTCAATTTCAAGAGGAGAGAAATTAGGATTTATAGAAATTAAGGGCATGCCAAAGGGTCACACAGTAAATAGTGGTCCTGGTATTAGAATTCATTAACCTTAAGCTCGAAGAGGCCGTGGAAAGGAAAAATGTCACACAGCATGAGTGAGCCAAGTGACCACAGCCAAGTTATATAAACTCTCTGCATTAATTTCCTTTTGGATGACATGGGGAGAAGAAAGTGATTTTTGGAGAATTAGGTTGTGCTTACATGAGTAGTGGTGCAAAACTGGGTTCTTGGCTTGAAAATCACCTCTCCTCATATGTTTCTCCCCCAGTCTTCTCTAATCTTGGCTAATGGTATCACATTACACTTACTCATCCGAGTGACCCCCCCCCCCTTAAGTTACCTTGATGTATTCACTTACTTCAGCCAATCTGGTTGGTGTTATTGCTCAACCTCCATAATATTTTCTGAATTTGATCACTTGGGTCCTCTATTGACTTACCCTAGAAATCAAGGTATTTAACATCTTTCCTGGACTACGACAGACTCCTCACATATCTTCCTGGTTTAACTTCTGTCCTGCTATGATTACCTGCCACACACAAGCCAGAGGCCACTGGCTTTTCAAATCACAAATCTGATACCAATTTTCTTTTGAAATCACTCCCGGTGTGAAACCTTCCAGTGGCTTTCTGTAAAATCTCAACTCTTGACTAGTCGCTGGATACGTATGAATGAAATAAATGCCTTTTACCTCGGCCTTTTCTTCAAACATCTTGTGGTGGTTTGATTTAGGTCTCCCCCATAAACTCAGGTGTTCTGAATGCTAGGTTCCCAGCTGATGTAGGTTTGGGAATTAATGCCTCCTGGAGGCAGTGTATCGTTGGGGGTGGGCTTATGGGTGTTATAGCCAGTTTCCCCATGCCAGTGTTTGGCACACTCTCCTGTTGCTATGGTCCACCTTATGTTGGCCTTGGGGTGAAGTCCACCCTCTGCTCATGCCATCATTTTCCCTGTCATCATAGAGCTTCCCCTCGAGTCTGTAAACCAAAATGAACATTTCTTCCCTCCGTCCCTCCCCAAAGCTGCTCTTGGTCGGGTGATTTCTGCCAGCAATGTGAACCTGACTGCCACACATCTCAAACTTGTTTACATCTTACCAGTTTAGACTACTGGCACAGCTGCCTGGAATGTATTTCCCCTAGTTGTTTCCATAGCTGATGCATGTGAAGGCTTTGTTTATCTGTTAACCTCCTCAGTGAGGTTTCTGATAACACAGTTATCAAAATGATGATGTGCCTTTTCATTATTATCTATGTTGGTACCATGAACATTTTTTAATGCATGTGTGCATACACATGTATGTAAGCATGCATGTTTAATCACCACCATCAACTATTTTAGTGTGGCTGCTATAGCTGGATATTATAGACAAGATGGTTTAAACACTATGTGTTTCTATAGTTTTGGATCCCACAAAGAATGACCAAGGTGCCAGCAAATTTGGTGTCTGATAAGGACTGTCTTCTGAGTTTGCAAAGTTTCTTGCTGTCTCCTCACATGGTGACAGGTCATCTTTACTGGGGTTCTTCTTACAAGGCACTACTCCCACCAAAAGTCCCACCCTCATGATCTAACTGCCTCCCAAATCCTCCACCTCAAAATATCATCAGCTTGGGGAGTAGGACTTTAATTTATGTGTTTGGGAGGGAGATAAAAATATTTAGCCCATAGCACTAAAATTACTTAATTTGTCTACACATAAGTCCTATTTTGTCTATTATCTCTAGGAATATAAACTCTAAGAAGGCATTTATTCTTTAGTAGGGACTAAATAGATTTTAAGAATTTGTGAGTAAATGAACAAAATAGACCAAATTCAAGGATTTTGTGTAGCACTTATTATAGATCTGGAATAGATCTCTGCTACGAGAGATATTTTGGGATCTCAGATCACCCAATCCAGGCAAGAGAGTTTTATCTTGTTGCCCAGTGTGGCAGGAGAAATTTTACTAAAATTTTACCCTCCCTATCTTTCCCTACCAAAAGAATAATATATAAGTTGCCAGCAGTTTCAATTGTAAATAGTCACTTTGAACCAAACCCCTTTGCTTAGGGAAATTTGATGAGATCATATTTAAAGGTAAATAATCACTTATTTCTTTGGGAAAACCCAAGAATTGTGAAATGGTTAAAAGGCAAATATTTATTAGACTCAGGATTCTATTTATATTGGTAAATCCCCTGATAGGAGCTGGGAAGATGGATCAGTGATTAAAGGCGCTTGCAAAGCCTGTAAACCCAGGTTCAATTCCCAAGCCTCCCATATTAAGCTGGATGGGCATTTGTTTATAGTGGCAAGAAGCCCTGGAATGCCTATATACACATGACTAAATATTTAAAAGATATTTAGTTATTTATTTGCAAGCAGAGAGACAGAAAGAAGAGAGAGGGAGGGAGGGAGAGAGAGAGAGACAGGGTATGCAAGGGCCTTTAGCCATTGCAAATGAACTCCAGATGCATGTGCCACTTTGTGCATCTGGCTTTACATGGGTACTGGTGAACCTGGGTCATCAGGCTTTGCAGGGAAGCGCCTTAACCACTAAGCAATCTTTCTAGCCCCGAATAGATAAATAAATAAATAAATAAATAAATAAATAAATTTAAACCCTGTGATATTTTCTGTTATGATGTGATGGAGGATATGGATATACTATACTTGGCAATTGGTTCTCCCCTCTGCTTAATCTTCTACCAAAGGAAATTTATATTCAATGTAAACATTACAATTTAAGTTAGATTTTTACTAGTTATACAAAACAGCACAACAGGCAAGTGAAGTTAATGTTAATAGTATGTTATTTACCTAAATAAGCCTGAAATCTTACTATTTCAATATGTGACACTACTCTTGTGCATTTGTCAGTTTTCATGGTGTAAATACTCTCACCATTGTCAATTTCAAGTACAATAATGATGATTATCTGTTTTGAATGTTCTTTTAAATTAATTTTGTGTGTGTGTGTGTGCCTGCGTGTATGGGTACACCGAATCTCTTGCTGCTGCACAGGAGTGAGTGTCTAGCTTTACAAGCAAGAGCCTTTAACTGCTGAGCCATCTCCTTAGCCATATTATTGAATTCTAATATTAGCAGGCTTTCTCCTTCTCTGTACATATATTGTATTTCCTTCCTTTCTTTCTTCTTTCCTTCCTTCCCTGCTTCCTTTCTTTCATAGCAGGTGACTACACGAAGGCTGTTGGAACAGTGGTAGTGGTAAATAGCTTCCCCAAAGAGAAGTAGCAAAACTTTGGTTCACACAGAAATCTTCTGCCCACGGTCAAGGTAGGATTAGAGAACTGCAAACAACCATGGAGCTGGAAGAGTAGAAGGAAAGCAGGATGGAAGCTCTGAAAAGGTAGGAATGAAACCATAGACTGTGATCTAGACATATATTGACCTCGGCTATGGGTTGGAGCTGCAGATACGCAGGGGTATATGAAGGTGGATGCAGCTTGGAGTCTCTCCAGCAAGGGAATTGAGGCACATGTGGACGTAACTCTGACTGCCAAAGGACAGGCTGTGATCTGCTCTAAAAGAAGGTCCATCTTACCCAGTTTGAGACTAGTGCAAAGGGGAGGTGATGTGGCAGAGAGCACTAGAAACAGGAGTTTGGGGGGCCTGGAGTCTGAGAAAATTCCTAGCCAGCATCCTTTCGGACTCCTGTGCTATGAAGCAAGAAATTGAGGTTGTTTCCAAGTCTAGCCAGGACAAGTTAAGAATCCTTAGCCAATACATGAAGCCTGAGGGGCTACAGCAGAGCAAGAAGGAAAGGCCCAGAGCAATTCCCTGAGCCGATTTGCATAGAGCAGTAAGGGTACTTTTGGATTTGTGTAACTTTTACAGAGAAGTCATCCCCCCCCCAAAACTTCTAAGTACAACTTAGGAAGGCAGAAATGAATAAACAAACCACACATAGAGGTGCTGGTTGGGGAGATAAGGAATTCTACTTTCAAAGAATTGGGGTGGGTGTAGTTGTGGCTCTATACTCTAGTTCCCCTCCTCCTTTAGTTTCTGAAGATAAGAATCATGTCATGTGGTTCTTGATGTGATAATCAATATTTTATAAAGTATTTAATTTTTTAAATTTATTTATGAGAGAGAGAGAGAGAGAGAGAGAGAGAGAGAGAGAGAATGGGCACACCCAGGTCTTCCAGCCACTACAAATGAACCCCAAAAACATGCACCACCATGCGCATAGCTTTCATGGGTTCTGAGGAATCAAACCTGGGTCCTTAGGCTTCTCAGGCAAGCCCCTTAGCTGCTAAGCCATCTCTCCAGTCCATTAATCAAGATTTTAACATTGACAATTTACTTTCACTCTGGATGTTTCCTTTTACTTCCAGACCTCATTTAGTTGGCTGGTCTTTGGGGGAAGAAACGTTCACACACAAAGCACAGAGGAGAATTCTCCTGACTTCTGTGTTTGAAAACTCAGGCATAGAGGGGAACAGAAAAAGTTAGATGAGTAAGTAGGAAGCTTTTCTGCCACTCAGATGAAGTAAAGATCCCCTGGACTGGAGAAAAAGGGGACTGAAGGGAGAGCTGGGTGCACAGATAAAGTAGATTTCTGGGGAATCCCTGTCCTGTGGCAGCCTAGGGTGGTGGTAGGGTTTAGACAAACCACAGGTATATTGTAAGATGTACAATGTTGCCCAATTTCTATTATTAGGGATATTCCTGTAACTTTCACAGATCTCTCCCCCCATCTTTCGCTTGCTCTTTCTCTCTGTCTCCCACACTCAGGACTTTGACAAAGAGTCTTTCAAACTTCATGTACAACTCTTTCCAAAGCACATTCTGATTTGGTGGATTTGGAGTGAAACCTGGTATTCTGGTTTTCTGATTGGTTCTTGGGTGAGCTGCAGCTGCCCAGTCTGTGGGCTGCATGCATCAGTCACACTGATTGTGCACATCCCCTGCCAGCAATGCAGAGAAACTGTTTCATGTAAGTCCTATGGTGTTCCTGAGGGGCATTCTAATCCCCACTCTGACACTGAGGGGACAAAAGTGGAGCAAGTCTCAGTGTCTCATTCATTGACTCGGATAAGGACATCGATGACTGTTCATGGGATTCAGTGACAACTCCTAGTGGTGGTTAGTGCAGGGAGTTAATCTTAAAAGTCTTCAGAGGTGAAGAGAACCAAGCCAAACTACATACCTGCATTTGCTAGGGACTACCCTGCCTACACACGTGGCTTGTTATGCTATGTAGATGATTTCATGCTAGTGCCAAAATAAGACCATTTAAGAGAAGAGTTCCTTGTAAGGAAATGGGAGATGATGGCATAGAACTCTTGCTATCACAGAGTAGATGCATCTGAAAGTGGAAATGAGAGTGAATTTAAGAGGGAGTCAGGCACCTTTGTTAGGCAGTCAGGGTGACTGGGTGCCTGGAAGTAAAGGCAGGACTGTCTGAAACCTGCACTTTGCTAGAGATTAAAGGACGATCTAACTTCTTATCTCTTGCCTAAAGGAGTTCCCTCAATCTGAGGCCCTCCCTGGAAGGGAGATCCCCTTTCTTAGAATTTAAATCTAATCCTGACATTGTGGTTGGTCAAGTTCAACCCGCAGAACGTGGTGTCATGGCTGGCCCCTTCCTGAGCTAGCCCCCTAGCCCAGACCAATCAACTCTCCCTCTGGCTCACCTAAGCCAGAAGGTAAAGCCCACTACAGTAAGGTTATAAAGACGTTTATGAGGGGAGGGCAGGCTCTGTTGGTGGCCTGTCTATCACTTGTGAACCTCCAGGTTCTGGTGGGTATCCCCCTCATCTCAGAGGGGAGAACCCCCGGAACGTACTCCCACGTGAGCTCTCTACCCCCTCCTGCCTCCACATGGCAGGAGCTCTTCGCACTTCCTTCACTTTCCTCTCTAACCCTCTTTTCTACGTTTCTTTCAGGCCTGAGGTGAGCTGTCAGGCCACATGGGTGCATTCATTTTCCTTCTCTTGGTTCTGTACTTCCATCAATGAATACAATAATTCAATAATTATCCTTTTCAGTCTTTTTAATCTAGTCCTTTGGTTAGAAGAAGACATGAACCTAGGGTTAGGGGTTTAAGTTCTAGAAGCAATGTTCTTTTGATACAATTTTTATCATTATCAGATTTCTCAGTTCACTTGGGCCACTGTCATGCAGCATTGTAGCAATGCGTGCTTAGCAGAAACATACTGTCTCTCAGTTCTTGAGACTGGCACTCTGTGGTCAGGGTGCTGGCTGGCATGGTCAGATTCTGGGGAGAGTACTTTTAAGTTGTGTTCTCATTTGGTGGAGAGAAAGAGGGCCCTGTCCTTATGACCTAACTACTTCTCACTACTGATCATCTCAAAATATCACCACATTGAAGGTTAGGACTTCAATATATGTGTTTTGGGAGAACACAAACATTCAGTCCAGACCATTATTAGCTATTGAATGGTTTGGTACAGCTAAATTGACAAATCCACATGAGACGGTTTGAATCCTAGCACAGTCGTGGTTGTTTCTCTGAGTTTGGCTGTGAGTGTTGAAGATGTGATTTTTGATATCCATTCAGTGCTCCAGGGAGGATCTGCATAAAAGAAGGCTTCAGGGTTGGAGAGATGGCTCAGCAGTTACGGCACTTGCCTGCAAAGCCTAACAACCGTGGTTTGATTCCCCAGTATCCATGTAAAGCCATATGCACAGTGGCACATGCATTTGAAGTTCCTTTGCAGTGGCTAGAGGCCCTGGAGCCCCCATTCTCTCTCTGTGTGTGTCTCTTTTCTCTCTATCTTTCTCTGGTTACAAGTAAAGAAAAATATTTTTTTAAAAAACAAAGGCTTCAGTGTCTGGCACACATATGTAAGATGTCCTTTTCCTCACTGAAAGTCTGGGGGAAATAAGGACTCTAAGAAATACAAGTTATTCTTTCTGGGTTAGTGATGTATACACCTGGCATGCCAATATTGAATTGGTTGTTTACTGGGTACTCACACCAGACACAGTATATGCATTGAAAAGAAATTCATATCACATACAGCTTAAGAAAAGCGTCCATAGTTGAAGGATCTGGATTCAGGTATCAGCTCTGCTATGTACTCACTGTGTGAGCATAGCTAGGTTAGGTCATCTTTCTAAGCCTCAGTTTTTCTCATCTGCATAATGGGGAGAAAAAAGCTAGTCTCCTTGTAAGGTGGTTGTTGGGCAATGGAGAGATGTTTCAGACAAGAAAATACCTCCCACACCCATGCATAGGCTCAAAATGAATCCTGCAGGGCCTCATTCTCACTCAGTTATGAACACAGGTGCATCCACACTAGTTTCCCAACTTCAGCACTCTTGACATTTTAGGGTGATCAGCCTTCATTGTGTGTGTGTGTGTATGTGTGTACGCATGTGAGGGGATATCATATGTGGGATGTTTAGCAGTGTTCATAACCTCTCTCCACTAGACACTAGTAGCACCCTACACCGTCTAGACAATAAAATGTCTCTACATAAAATGTCAAATGATCCTTGGGGGACAAATCTACCTTCTAGTGTCTATCTACTGTCTCATGTATTTGCTATAGACTTTTTTTTTTTTTTGCAGTAATTTTGAAGACAATGTGGTAGTTTGAATAGATGGCCACTGATATATTCAGGACTTTATTGAAGTTTGTAATTTATATCTGCAGCCTCGTGTCACTCTGGGTGGATCCTAGGGTCCAGCCCTGAGGTATGGGGGTGGATTTGGAATTCCATTTGAAAGATATGCAAAGTGCCTGAGCTTTGCCTGAAGCACCTAAGTGTGCTTGCTTGTGGTGCTGGTGTGGCTTTTCTTTTTCTTCTCTCTCTGCTTGGACCTGTGAAAGTGGGCCAGCTTCTTCTACATTATGGAACTTCCCCTCTATCTTCAATAAATTCCCTTCCTCCATAACTGTGTCAGGTCTGGAGGTATATCCCAGCAATGTGAGGCTTTCTACTACAGACAATTATCATTTGAAGATACATAGGCATTCTGTGTCTTGATTGTGATGGTGGTCTCACGAATGTATACAACAGTCAAATTCATCTATTGTATGCCTTAAATAGATGCAGTTTATGCTAACTGCAGTGGAACACATCTTTCATCCCAGCACTTGGGAGGCTGAGGTAGGAGGATTGTGGTGAAGCAAGCTGGGCTTCCAGAGTCAGTTCTAGGTCAACTTGGGCTACAGTGAAACCCTACTTCAAAAAAAAAAAAATAGATGCAGCTTATTGTAAATAGTTATATTTCATTATAATAGAGTTGTTTTCTTAAAGAGAAAATTGTACATATTTTGAGTTAATATGTATTTTTGCACTCTTGGAATTGAATGCATATTTTATTATTATTTGTTTTATTTCAAGGTAGGGTATCACTTGTAGACCAGATGATCTGGAACTTACTCTGCAGTCCCAAACTTGCCTCAAACTCATGGTGATCCTGCTTCCTCTGCTTCCTGAGTAGATAGCTGGGATTAAAGGCATGCACCACCACACCTGACTTTGGATGAATATTTTAAATACACAATTCAAAATGTAATTTTTTGAGTTCTATAAGTCTACCTGGACAGTTGCTTTCCATAAGGGTAGGGTACATAATGGATTTAACACAGAGAAAAATTCCTGTGACTCTTTTGTACCACTAAGTTTTAGAATTTATCATGTCCTAAAATAACCACCAGTGGTCAATCTGAGCTGTAAAAAGAAGTACCAAATCACGTGAAAGATGAAAGGGAAAATCAGCACTGAATGAGAAGGAGCTATTGATTCTGAAACCCAAATGGAATGTCATTATGCAAGCTCACATTTGCATTTGAACTATTGTTGCACATCCGGTTTCTATGAAAATTACACATTTTAGGTTTGCTAATCTTCAAATCTCAGATCAAAGTCCAGCAGCTACGAGACTTCTATTTTTAATAGTGTCATTTTCAATATCATGTACTCTTCTTTCCTGCTCCTTTAGATCTAAAAGCAAGTGAATTCAATTTAATTTGGCATAATTTTATTTTTTACTTTTAAAAATATTGTTTTTCTTTCTTTATTTGAGTGAGTGACTGATGGAGGGAGAAAGACAGAGGGAGAGAGAGAGAAATTGAGAGAGAGAGAGAGAGAGAAGCCAGGGCCTCTAGCTACTGAAAATGAATTCCAGATGTGCCCCTTTGTGCATCTGGTTTATGTGGATACTGGGGAATCAAATCTGGGTTCTTAGGCTTCACAGGCATACACCTTAACTGGTAAGACATCTCTCCAGTCCTTTTGAAAAAAAAACACATTTTTTATGTATATATATATATTTCCCCCCCAGGTAGTATCTCACTCTTGCCAGGCTGACTTGGAACTCACTATAGTTTCAGGCTGGCCTTGAACTCCTGGTGATCCTCCTACCTTTGCTTCCCAAGTGCTGGGATTAAAGGCATGTGCCACCATGTCTGTCATTTTTTAGTGACTTTTATTGACAAATTTTTTACATATATGGAATGTATTTTGATCATAATTTTCTCATATTACTTCCTTTTGTCCCCTTTCCCCATCCTCTTTCCAATGGACTTTTTAAGAAATGTATGTGTTTGTGGAAGTGTATGTATGTGTGGCTGTGTGTGGGGGCAAGTGTGTGCCACCACTTGTGTGTGGAAGTCTGAGGACAACCTTGGGGTACTTGTCCTGTCCTTTGACCCTGGTGGAGACAGGGTCTCCCCTTTTTTTTCTGCTATGTTTTGTGCCAGTCTAGCTGGCCCATGAGCTTCCAGATTCCTCTGCCTCCACCACCTATCGCTAAAAGCATGCTGTGATCACAGATTTGTGTGCCAGTTCATGTCTGGCTTTACATGGATGCTGGAGAATTAAAGTCTGGCTGGCAACCTTGCTAACAAGTACCTTTAACTGCTGAGCAATTTTCATGCATGTACATATGTATTTTGATCATGATCCCCTTTCATTATCTTCTTTTTCCTCCTTTCCTTCATTGCCCTTCACTGAACCTCTCCTTCTTTCCAATGAGTCTTGCTTGTAGTTAAATTTTTTTTTTCCTGCTTGTATTTTGATGTCTTCTCCTCCTTTACCCCCACTCCACCCCACAGCAATATTGATGAGTCCAATATTGTGCAGGTCTTGTGCAGATAATATCAGCCACTGTGAAGTCATGAATGCAATAACCATTTTTTTTTTTTACTGGGAAGACAGCATTCCAAAGCACCTCTTCCTATCCTCTGGCTCTTACATTGTTTCCACTCACTCTTCTACCATATTCTCTGAGCCTTGGAGGGCATGTCAGAGACTCTCATTTAGCTCCAAGCACTCTATTGTCACTTATTCTCTGCACTTTGATGAATTTCCAGTCTCCCCAGTCATCATTATAATCTATAAAGGGAAATGTCTCTAACTAGCTTTGAGAGCATCACTACTCTGTGAGTATTTACATAAATATTTAGAAGGCAGTTTTTTGGGCACAACATATCTGTTTAGCCAAACAACAGTAATAGCTTACCCCCCTAGGGCCTATGACCTTCCTAGCCATAAGCATCTTGACTAGGTTTTCAGTACCAAGCATCAATTCCTCCTGTAGAGCAGGCCTCAAATCCAATCAGAAAGCAGTTTGTTACTCATGTAGTGGCCATGCCACTATTGCATCTCTGGACACATCTTAATTTGGCACATATTTAAAGAAAGCTTAGTATAGCCCAGCGAGAATGCAATACAGTAATTCTGACCTCAGGAAGATGCAATATCATGGGAAGACCAAAATAACTTTAAACAACTATGAAACCAAACAAACCCTAGTAAACTCTCCCAACACAAGGCTAAAAATAGTTGTATTTCCCTAGGGGTCCTGGGAAATGCTCTATCCCAGAACTGTAATAGTGGAAGAGACCTTCAGTTACCATTGGGGTTATTCACATATCTGATTCTGATGGAATCTTTTGGACATATAGTTTCATGGGCTGGGGAGATGGTTCAGCGGTTAAGAGTGCTGGCTAAGCAAGTGTGATGACCAGGTTCCCAGAACCCACACAATGCTGAAGGCAAGTAGAACACATGTCTCAATGCACCCACAGCAATGTGAAGTGTGGTCAAGAGAAGCCCAGAGCTCGCAGCTCAGCCAGTCTTGGTATCCACAGTGGCAACAAGAGACTGTCTCAAACAAGGTGCAAAATGAGGATTGACACCCCAAGATTGTCCTTTAAACTTCAGATGCATGCCAAGGTGCTCATGTACATACATGCACACACACACACCTTCCCTTCCAGTAAAAAATGAAAAAGAAATACGGCTTCACAAGAAATATTCAGACATCCTTTCCAGCTCTTCTGATAGTCGTTTAGCTTTCCCCAGTCTATTCCCTGGCAGATTTTGCCCTGGTGTCATCTTCTATCTTGCCATCCCTGACAATTCAACAATCGTACTCTGTGAGAGTAGATCTCACTGATATGGTTTGGTAAGCATCACAGGGTGACTCTCATGAAGCCAGATATATGTATATGGCAACTATTCATATGAGCCATGGTCCTCTCA
This sequence comes from Dipus sagitta, assembly GCA_036346955.1. Classification (NCBI taxonomy): domain Eukaryota; kingdom Metazoa; phylum Chordata; class Mammalia; order Rodentia; family Dipodidae; genus Dipus; species Dipus sagitta. The sequence continues at coordinate 299,086,997 of CM070770.1, read as the reverse complement.
TGGTGGTTCTGAGGCCTTCCAGGCAGGCCTCGGCACAGTGCACAGTCACGGGAGGCTAGTTAATTGCTTCATATCCGCAGCAACCTTACTCCAATGGGCTCTCCATGGAGCGGGGAACCCAAATACAGCCCTATCCTTATGCCTTCCAAGCATAATCAATATCAGTAATGTTTTTAAACACTCAAGTGCAAGTTTTTGTATGAGTTGTGTAGTTAGGAGTGGGATTTCAAAGTCATATGCCAAGTCTGTTATTTTCTGAGAACTTTTAAGACTGTGTTAATGGTTGGATCATTTTATATTCCTGTTGGCATTTGTTGCAGTCAGGTTCACATTGCTGGTAGAAATCACTCAACCAAGAGCAGCTCATGGGGAAAAAAAACCCAGAAGTTTATTTTGGCTTACTGGCTCAAGGGGGAAGCTCCATGATGGCAGGGAAAATGATGGCATGAGCAGAGGGTTAACATCACCCCCTGGGCAACATCAGGTGGACAATAGCAACAGGAGAGCATGCCAAACACTGGCAAGGGGGAGCTGGCTATAATACCCATAAGTCTGCCCCCAACAATACACTACTTTCAGGAGGCATTAGTGGGAAGCTAGCATTCAGAACACCTAAGTTTATAGAGGACACCTGACCACCCAGCAGTCTCTATATATTTTTGTTATCTTCTTTCTTCTTTTTGTTTTGTTTTGTTTTGTTTTTCCAAGGTAGGGTCTTTCTCTCACCCAGGCTGACCTGGAATTAGTCTTAGGCTGGGCCCAAACACACAGCAATCCTCCTACCTCAGCCTCCTGAGTGCTGGGATTAAAGGCATGCATCACCTTGCCTGGCTTATTTTTGTTATGTTCTTTGGCACTACCCTTGGAACTAAAAGCAAAATCTTAATTTATAGACAGACTAATATGAAATTAATACCAATATGCATAAAAATTTGTTTTGATACACCTCATATTTTGAATTTAAAAATTATTGACAACCTCTATAAGTATACACTAATATAATCCCCCCACCACCCTCTTTTGCGTTCCCTCTCTCACCTCTCTTTCCACTGAACTGCCTCTTCTTTCCAACTAGTACGTCTTCTATTTTGATTTCTCTTTTTCACCTCCTCTATCATCCATGTTAAACAGGTCTTGTGCACGTAACAGTTGCTGTAGGTCATGAACGCAACCTCCACTTTGTGTCTAGGAGACGGCATTCCAAAGCACTCCTCTCTATCCTTTATCGTTTCTACTGCCACCTCTTCTACAGTGCTCCTTGATCCTTGGAGAGGATGCTCATTTAGTGCTGAACACTCAACTGTCACTTTTTCTCAGCACTTTGAAGAGTTTTGAATCTCCCTAGTAGTATCCTCCATCTGAAAAGAGGATCTTTTCTAACTAAAACTGAGAGGAACATTAAATATAGACATAAACATTAATATTTAGAGAGCCACTTAACAGCCCCAGTTCTTAAACCCCCAAATGCAGTCATTGAATGAGGGATAAGGATGTCTCTTAGTTTTCATTATTCCATATTCCCTAGAAAACAGTGTGCCCTTTAAAAAATTATCTGGAGTTAACTGGCTTAGCAGTTAAGGCACTTGCCTGTGAAGCCCAAGGACCCATGTTCTACTCTCCAGATCCCCACATTAGCCAGATGCACAAAGGTGAGGCAAGCACTAGGTCACAGATGCCCACTAGGTGGTGCAAGTGTCTGGAGTTCGATTGCAGTGCTGTGGACCTGGTGCACCAATTCTCTCTCTCTAAAATTAAAAAAAGAAACTAAAAAATTATTTGGAGGGCTGAAGAGCTGGCTCAGTGGTTAAGATGCTTGCCTGTGAAGCCTAAGGATCCAGGTTCAATTTCCCAGGACCCACATAAGGCCAGATACATAAGGTAGCCCATGTGTCTGGAATTTGTTTGTAGTGGCTGGAGGCCCTGATGCAATTATTCTGTGTGTGTGTTTGAAAATAAATTAATAAAAATATTAAAAATGTTATTTGGAACTTTAATGTATGAACCTATTGTAACTTGGTTGTATTCCATATTCCTCTTGGGTTATTCTCTTTGGTCCACTCTCCCCCACCCCCATTGCAGTGAGGTCCCTCTTTAGTGGAGGCCTTGGTAATCACTGTGGGGTCATGAATGTACAAGTTGGTTCTTGTGGGGAGGATAATGCCTCAGAATGTGCTTTCCCACCCTGTGGCTCCTAAATTCTTTCTGCTTCCTATTTAGCAATGTTCCTGAGTCCCCTTTAGTGCTGAGCTCTCAGCAGCCTCTTAATTTCTGCATTGATGACTTTTGATGTCTCCTCAATGTCTACTGCCATCTCTCTGGAGATGATTTTCTGGCTAGCAGTGAGCGCAGCACTCATATGTAGTCTGACACTTCCTAAGTAATGTCTCTTGGGCCCTAGTGGGTATGGTAGAGATGACTCATTCTGTGACAGACACTCGGCTTTCTCTTCTTGTCATTTGATGTACCTCATTTTTGTTTGCCCTCTACTGTATTACTATTGTAATAAAATCATATATTTATGCATTATAAATCCACCAATATTTATATGCAGCATTTTGTGAAAACAAAAGAAAGAAAGCTTCCCAAGACCCTTTTCCAAGTGCACTGAGTCAGAATTTCTAGTGGAGAAACTGTGGATTTGTATCTTTTAAAAATTATTTTAGTGACTCTCTCATGATCAACTAGGCTTTGAGAACCATGGATGCAGTCAGCCCTCTACTCAGAGTTCCCTGAACAGTATTTTTCCAAGGTTTTTATTTAGTCTGTTCTATTCAGCAAAGTCATACCTTACAAGGCAGCCCTTCCTGGGGAAGTGTGTAGTGTATAGGGATTTGATGGTGAGACACCAAGGCTTTCTGAAGCAGTTAATACTAAAAGGAATTGGAAATAGAAGGAGGTAAGTTTGGAGAGGAAACTTGGGGATCCATCATGGGGTGACTAAAATGCACAATCAGAGAATTTTAACATGCATCTTCTATATAATGAAAGCCCTTGGCAGGATCCTGGCCTTACTGAGTATATGCAACAGAATGGTTTGATCATCAATGAAAATGGAAGTAGAGAGAACTTAGGAGTTCAAATGAGGAGTAATTACGATTTAGATCAGAAGAGTAAGACTGGCAAAGAGAAGGAAACTAGGACACAGGAGCTACATCCCAAGGATAGTCCTAAAAAGATCACTTATAGGGAACAAAGAAAGCTCAATGCTAACTCTGGGATTTGGAGGTTCCTAGATGACAAAAACATTAACCAAGACAATGACACCAGGATCCAGAGCAGCTTGAGAAGGGCAGACAGCAAATCCAGTCATTCTGTCACTTCCCACCCACATCACTCGATCACCTGTCCCAGGGCAATCTGAACATGCTCAGAGACTTCTTCAACATGTCTGGTGAATAAAGAGCCACGGCACATATCTCCTGCAGCCATTGTTCTCCCTGCTTTAGTTTAGAACCCGATTATTTCTCACATAATCACAATCCCAAGTTCACCCTAGTTCACACTGCTATCTGTGTGAGTTGGAGCAAGGCACCCTTTTTGGGTTTATGAATTAAATAAAGAGCCTTAATCTACAGGAATCCAGCCCCTCAAGGCTCAGAAGGCAGAACTTTCCTTTGTTGGGGGAGGAAACCTCCCATATAAGGATGAATGGTTTTGAGAGCTGAGTGCAGAGTTGGGTTTGTAGATCTCATTCATTCCCTTATCTGGCAAAAACACCATGGAGATGTCTCCCAGCTATACACATTGTCCCACTCTGACATTTCCATCCCATTCAGTCATAGGGTTTTTTTTTTTTTTCAAAGGTAGGTTCTTGCTCTAGCCCAGGCTGACCTGGAATTCACAATATAGTCTCAGGGCGGCCTCCAACTTTCAGTGCTCCTTCTACCTCTGCCTTCCAAGTGCTGGGATTAAAGGCATGCACCACCATGTCCAGCAGTCATAGGGTTGTTTTAAATTTTTTAAATGATTTATTTGCAGAGGGAGGGCAGATCAATGCGGGCATGCCAAGGCCTTTGTCACTGCAAAACAACTTCAAATGCATGTGTCACTTTGTGCATCTGGCTTTACATGGGTACTGGGAAACTGAACCCAGGCTGCAAGCTTTTCAAGTAAGTGCTTTTGACCACTTGAACCATCATCTCCCCAGCCCAGTCATAGGGAATTTTGCAATATATATATATATATTCCTATCATCTTCTATATCAAACCTTTCTGAGTTTCCCTAGCTCCTTCAAGAGAATATCCAAAGTCTGTGACTTGTAACAAATTTTGTTTTAGCAAAACTTCTCAGGAAGCTACTCACCTTTACCGTCCTCTGTCCCAGCCCCAGTCCCCTCTTAGAGTGCACTGCCCACTCACTCCTGTCTCACTTCCTGTCCCTACTTCCATAGGTGAGTAGACTTCTCATCTCATGGAAGCTACCCCACCTCAAGTCCAGTGTGGAGTAGGGCCCTCCCTTCCCATGCTTTCCTCTCGCATTGATATCTCAGTCCCAGCATTTTCCAGGCTGGGGATGTCCTGCCTTCTTGCTCCTGACCTCATGGAGGATGTGCTTTGTTCACATGTTTCTCCTAAGCACCAGGATGTAGGTCCCTGTACCAGGCTTACTGAATGGACAAATGATGAGATGTGTGCATTTTATAGATAAATAAACAACAAACAAAACCCCCAAATACCAAAAAACCCCAACAACAACAAAATCCCCCCAACCAGAAAGCCCCCAAAAGTTTTTGCTGCTTTCTGAACTTGAGATGCTATGTCAGTTTTTGAGGTAATTTTATTTTCCATACTGCTCTGTAGTTTGCGTTGCTCCTACAGGAGGGGAATGATCTGTGATAAGATTATTGCTTTGGCTCATTTTACCTCTGAGGCATCCTCCCAAGGCTAGTTTATTCTGGTATATGGATTTGATTTTTTTTTTTTGAAATGTTTGAAAAAAATTACCCGGAGATTTAGTAACGCTCGGATTTCTTTACAGACATTTGGACTTTGTCTTATTGAAAAACATTTTCAGGGCTGGAGAGATTGCTTAGCAGTCAAGGTGCTTGCCTGCAAAGCCGAAAGTCCCAGGTTTGATTCCCTAGGACCCATGTAAGCCAGATGCAGAAACGGGTGCATGCATCTGGAATTCATTTGCAGTGGCTGGAGGCACTGGTGCTCTCTCTCTCTCTCTCTGCTTCTCTTTCTCTCTCCTTCAAATAAATAAAATAAAACAACAAAACAAAATAAAATAAAAAGCATTTTCAGAGCTGGCAAAATGGCTCAGCAGTTAAAGACACTTGCTTGCAAGCCTGCCAGCTAGACTTCAACTCCCCAGTACCCACATAAAGCCAAACACAAAGTGGTGCATGCATTCATAATCTCAAAGTGCTATGGCAATGGTGGGAGGCAAAACCAGGAGGATCTGGAAGCTCGTGGGCCAGCTAGACTGGTGCACACCAAGTGACAAAAATAAGGCAAGGCAGACCTTGTCTCAAGCAAAAGTGTGGAAGGAGAGGATAAATACCCCAAGGTTGTCCTCAGACCTCCATATGTGTACTGTGGCAGATATTTGCCTATACAAACATCCATATCCACATGCACATGAAAACACTAAACGGATGCGGTTTCAAGGTGGAGGAGCCTGCCCGTCTCCCTAGGACTGAAACACACCACAGATGTTGCTGGTGGCAGTTTCATCAACAGTGTTCACACGCTGGAATCCAATGATGAGCTTTGAGACACATACATAGTCCATCAAGGGGTTGCACAGAACTTCCAGGCTTATTTCTATGTGTGTGTGCGTGGGTGTATGTGTGTGTGTGTGTGTGGGTGTGAGTGTGTGGGTGTGTGTACAGTATCGCCCTCAAAGATTGTGAAGAAGCTGAGAAAATGTGGCTAATTTAGAAAAAGAAGGAACTAAGTGTAATATGTCACATAGACTTGAACATACATTACAGGAGGCAAAGTACAGGAGTAGGAGGCCAAGGAAGAGAAGTATGCCAGAGATGTGCTTTCTCGGAACAAGACAGGAATAGAAACTCATTCTACTCCACAGTTATTACTGTGGATTAAGAAAAAGAGTATTTGCCAAGTTTTTCTTCACAGAAGCCAAGCCATGATGTTGACAGTGAGAAGGAATGGTGCATGAGGCTAAGATTTATGCCCTGTCTATGTTATTTAAAAATAAACCCTTTGATTTTAAGCACAAATTGTTTTACTTCTTTTTCAGGTAGTCTCTAGTTTCTATTAGCCTTTTGTGCTTTTTTCTTCTATAATGTCTTTGTGTAACTTTTTTTTTTTTTTGAGATAGGGTCTCACTTTAGTCCAGGCTGACCTGGAATTCACTATGTAGTCTCAGGGTGGCCTCGAACTCATGGTGAGCCTCCTACCTCTGCCTCCCAAGTGCTGGAATTAAAAGCATGTGCCACCATGCCTGGCTTAGTAACTTTTTGAAAATAGGTGAGTAAGCAGTTACTGATTCCAATGCTCATTTACAGTTATTACATATTATGCAAGGGTCGGGAGTGGCACACTGGTTTTCTCCCAGCATCCATCTTATCACCCTGAGTGTTGCACATACCTTACTTGGGGGAATAACTGCTACAGAGCTACTTCCATGAAATTTGATTCCAACTTTGGGCTTGGAGTCTTTAATATAATGCTGTAGTTGCCTAATCTTTCAGATAAAAACTCAAACTTCTGAAGATCAATAAGTTCTTTAAGTACAATGAATAATTATAATGAAGGTATCAATTTCTTTGATTGAAACTGATAAATTACTTTCCATTTCCTGTAACCTGTGTCTCCTTTGAATTTGCCTCATACTCATTTTTTTTTTGTGAAAAATCTTACATGTACTGTTATCTCACGTATATTATGTATTATATATTACATATATATATATATATTCAAGATAGGGTCTCACTCTAGCTCAGGCTGACTTGGAATTCACTATGTAGTCTTGGGGTCACCTCAAACTCTCAATGATCCTCCTACCTCTGCCTCCAAAGTGCTGGGATTAAAGGCATGCGCCACCATGCCCAGCTTGGTTATCTCATATTTTTGGTATTCAAAATATTCCTTCCCTTCTTTCCTTAAATGTCTGTTGAATTACCTACAGGAAACTGAGAGACATACATTTCATAAAACAGAGACAGAATTCTGTCTTAAACAGACCTTGATCAGCATCTCTATGCTGTCTTGTACAACACTGGATTCATATACATATTCAATAATTTTCCTGTTTGAACTTGACATAATTTTATCATGTTTATTTTAATTATTTTAGTGACAAGGATACATAGTGATTATTGGAAATACATTTTTGCCTGCATGCTCTCAGTTCAGCCAACACCTCAAAGAAAGGTAATCTTCAAGGGTTATTTGAATCTATGCACATATTCATGCATGCAAAAATTATGTGTGGGGAAAATATAAAGTGGTGAGAAGGAGAAAAATGGAATTCTTTTCTGGTGTACAAAACATCAATTATCTGTTTGTTGAATTTTCCTGGGAGGATAAGTTACTAAAAAAGACTGTAAGGCTGTCTACCATAATATCTGGTATGCAGCATCTGCTGAATGAATGCTGGTGTCTTTATTTTAATGCCATGCATGATATAACTAGGGGATCCATCTCCTTTATGTCTATATGGCCTATCATCCTATTGTCTTCATGCAGGAAAGCTCTACATGTGCTTGGGTAGCATGGGTTCAGTGCTAAGTTGCATAATAGAGAAAAGATCATAGGCCAGTATTTTTCTTGATCTTTTCTAAGATTTAAGACACTTGTGAGAAAGGGATTTGTGAGTTCCTAAATCAACAGATGATGATCTTTGTCTTCATCAAGTGACCCGCAGGTTGGTTACTAACGCAGTGAGATTAAGAAAAGAGTACACGTTCATGATTGTCATTTCACAATCACTCAATTCAGAACTGGAATGCCACAAAAACAACTCCCTGTTAGCCCAGAGGGAAAAAAAAAAAAAGAAAGAAAGTAAAGGGGAAATTCAGATTAGTCACAAAGAAGTTCCCCCGCCTGCCTGCAAAATGTGCAGAGTTAAAACTGAGAGAGTTTGCTCCACTCTTTGCAATTGCCTTTGTCTCAGGTCCTGGGTCCTTTTGTCTACCTTGTGATCCCCAGGCTTTGTTTGACCCTGTGTGGGAAAGACCAGTTTTCCTCTGGGTTCCCCTTTGCCATATCTGCCTTTTTTTCTCCCCCTGCACCCAGACTGTGAAGATGGAAGGGGTTCAACCCCCGGACGGGGATGTGCAAAATGGTCTAAGGTCAAGATTCACTTGGAAGAAGCTATGGCTGGTGGCCTCTGGGATCCAGGGACTCTTGCTAGTCCTGTGCCTCGCCTACATCTGCCGGCACGACTACACTCCTCCGGTAAGATGCACCGCTACACGCTGGTTTTCCTACAGTGCTGGCTGGTGACAGTTGCAACAGCTGTAGTCACTTGAAAATAATCTAATGCCAAAAGTGTCATGTCTCCTCCACCATCAAGTGACTGTGAACTGTGGTCACACACTCTTCTCTCTCTCCTTTCCTTCCTTCCTTGAGCGGTGGTAAGTGCTAGGGCAGAGTGAAGGACAGAGTCAGTACTTACAGATATTTTTTTCTCTGCCTTTGCATTGCGAAATGCTGTGACTTTGATGCCTTGAGTCATGACTTAAGTACTTGGATTACCCATTCTGGTAGCAGTGTGTCTGATCAGGACATTAATATAAAAAGGACGTCAATAACTTAGACCAATTCTGCCACCTATCTTGTACATAGTTTCCATGGACACTCATGGAGATTCGCTAGTTTAAAAATGCTGGAGGTAGTGATAGTAAGTCTTTTTATGCTGCCAGCCTTGCGTTTTTAAGGGCAGCAGTATGTATGCACACATTTGTTTGCCCACACATTTATTTCAGTATCAGCTGTTGTCTCTCACAATCCGTTTTTACCAGTCACAACTTAAGGACCTCAGTTTGTTTTCTTCCTATTTTGTTCAATCAGTAATGTAGTGGATGATCAACTTGTAGTATTTTCCCCACTTAGATATTAATTCCATTTCCCTGTATTTATTCCCATCTTGTGCTCCCCACATCTCACATTATTATTTTCATATTTGTTTATTCAGATACACAAACATTGTTAGGTCTATAAGGATGTTCTTCACTCATGCAAGAGGTGGTACTAAGAGGACAATAAATCTATAGACTCTCCGGGGCCCTTTGCTGGGGCTGACCTTAGAATTCTTATTTCCCTGAGTGGTTGCTTTGGTTTAGAAAAGTCTTTCCCAGGTAAATGTCAGATGAAATGGAACTTTGATATTTGATGGTCTTTTCAGAAACTTAGCTATTGAAATCTGAGCCAAGATAAGATGACCAGGGTAGTCAATGCCTGGACTTGTCTCTGCCTGCAGGAAATGGGGGGTTTTCTGTGCACGGGGCTGGTGGGAGCGTGTGTGGTGGTGATTGCTGAAGCATGATCAAGTCCCCAAACTCTGTTTATGTGTAGCTGGTGTGGTACTCAAGCACAACAGTGCGTCCTCAAAGCATGCGTACATCTCTGTGCAGAACTCAGGTAAAGTTAAAGTAGGCACTTCGGGGAGCGAGTGTGGGGAAAGGGTAACGTGTCCATGGCAGGATGCCCAAGTCATAAACCGGAATTAGGCTCTTCTGAGAAGAAACAAACGCAGTCACCAAAAATAGACCTGCTGAGTGTGGTAAACGGGCCTGGGAGCCCCGAGAGAGCTTTGCAAACAACCCACAGGGCTGTGCGTCCTTACTCTGTGGGGTAATGAAGACAGGCTACACAGCCCTGAGCAAGGCTCACACAAGGGCGCTGGGGAGGAGAGAGCAAAAGGTGAAACACAGCGGTGTAACCTGCTTGTGTATGGGGTCACCTTGGCCTGTCAATACCCATGGAATGGTAAGGAAAGGGGTCCTTTCTCTAGGTCATTTGGCAACTCTGTGACCGAGTTGCAAAATAGAGGGTTTCCAGGTGCTCACAGTGAGCTGTTCTCTGGGAGAGGGCTTAGTTTCCTGAGGCCCTGGCTCAGAAATGGTTCACCCCCAAATTGGGCTCTCAATTACTCTTGATGCAGAAAATTTGGGGGCTTAGGTATTTGAAATTCTTCAGTTGAAATTAACATTTTTTAAAATTATTTTTAGTTTTTAGCTTAGACTATTTTTCTTGGAACCTGGTCAAATAGTATTGGTAGAAGTTTGTGTGTGTGTGTGTGTGTGTGTGTGTGTGAGAGAGAGAGAGAGAGAGAGAGAGAGAGAGAGAGAGAGAGAGAAAGAAGAGAGGTTGTAGTATAGCTTTGAAGAAAGGTTGGTAACCTTTAAAATGTCATTTGTAATTATGGTTGGGGATGGAATAGGAGGGTGGTAATACAAACCCCTATTTTTGTAAGCAAGTACCTTTAATGGTTGAATCATGTATATCCCAGTTCAAACCTCTTCTCTTGTAACACATAATGTTACAGTGGTGTGTAAAGGAGTGAAACAGATGAAAACACTCAGCATTTACCCAGTTAAACTGGATTTTTTTTTTGTTGCTATAGGAGGAAGATATAGCTTCTAAATTCCACTTCGTGGTCAGCTTTCCCTTCTATTTATTTATTACTATTCTAAACATTTTCTTTTTTTTTATTTCTTTCTTTTTTTTTGTTTGGTTTTTTGAGGTAGGGTCTCACTCTAGCCCAGGCTGACCTGGAATTCACTATGTAGTCTCAGGATGGCCTTGAACTCATGGCGATCCACCTACCTCTGCCTCCCAAGTGCTGGGATTAAAGGCATGTGCCACCACACCTGGCCTCTTTAGTTTATTTTTACAGAGATAGGAGGATCACTGTGAAATCGAGGCCACCCTGAGACTGCATAGTGAATTCCAGGTCAGCCTGAGTTAGAGCGAGACCCTACCCCCAAAAAACAAAACAAAACAAAACAAAACAAAACAAAACAAAACAAAAGACAAAGTAAAAAGACCAAAATGATTACACAGTGTTTGGATATCAGATATTACTTTGAAGTTGACATTTATAGCATCAGGCTACCAGTTTTACCTGGAATTTTAGCTGGAGAGCAGTGGCAGAATAAATTTCGTCTAGAAGGGGAGAAACTTTTGTGTTTCCAAGACTGTTCTTGGAAACTTCCTCTTCTAAGATTTGTGTGTTTATCATGACTCTTTTAGATATAAGATTTTTAATTGATTATTCTTTTAGAAAATCTCATCTTCTTGTCACTTGTTCCTGCTGGAAAAGCACAAAAGTAGAGGTAATTGGAAAGGGCGTTGGTCAGTTGTACATCAAGGAAAGCCAGAGTCAGAATGCAGTTTCTTAATGATGTTTCAGACTAATTTCAATTTTTGTTGTATCAAGTGTGTGAGAGAGAGAGATGGAGAGAGAGGGAGAAAGAGAAACAGAGAGGAATTTGCTTTAAAAATCCTTGTCTCAGATTAGCTCAATTTAAATAACTGCATGTAATCTAACACGTTTTTAAAGAAATTCTTTATGACAGCCATGAATAAAATGACTTTGAATGTAGATTTTTCTGGCCCTGAGCAACTCTTTGAGAATTAAAAAAGCAACATCTAGAGTTTTGAATAATTCCTAAAATATTCCGAGGCTTCAGTGGAAAATTATATTTTTGAGGAAGGGTCTCACTCTAGTCCAGAATGACATAGAATTCACTCTGTATCCTCATAGTGGCCTGGAACTCACAGTGATCCTCCTACCTCAGTCTCCTGAGTGCTGGGACTAACGGTGTGCACCACCACATCACAGTTTTGATGGAATGAAAAGGCATAGTCACTGTGTTGTGAGCAGGTATTAGCCATAGCCTAGTATAAGAAAATAAAACCCAGGGCTGGAGACATGGTTCAGTGACTAAAGGTGCTTGCTTGCAAAGCCTGACAGCTCAGCTTCAATTCTCCAGTACCAATGTAAAGAAAGATACACAAAGTCGTGCATGCATCTGGAGTTTGTTTACAGTGGTAGGAGGCCTTGGCATGCCCATACTCACTCTCTCTGTCTGCCTCTTTTCCTGTTTCTCTTAGTCTCAAATAAATAAATAAATATTTTTTAAAAGAAAAGAAAATCCAGAGAAGGTAGGTTAATTGCTAACCAGTTAATTAACCAGAAAGTTCTGACTCTTGTGGCAGGGTTCTTCCTGTTAGCAATTAAAGCATCTTTACTTAAATTCATTCCACTGAGTGTTTAAAGCTTAGGAATCATGAACTACATTGGAGAAAGTCTTTTAATTGTTTGAATGATTAAGATTCAAGGTGGGGCAAAGGGGTGATAGACATGCAGAGCCTGCTCAAGGGAAACAGGGAGAGGAGAGAAAAGGCGAGGGAAGAGGCTGCCAAGAAGAAATCTGAGGGACAAGGTATGCTTCAGTTTATGATAGAAGAAAGAGAGGAATTTGTCACACAGACGGGAGGATTGGGGGTGGGCAGGCAGAAGGCTTTCCAGATAGGAACAGCCCATTATTCAGAGTGGCTGAAGTTAGATGTTTGCAAAGGATCTTGTATTCATGCTTTGAAGAGCAAACTCACTCTGTCCCATGCCAAAGAAAACAGGAATAATTATCAAAATTATTGCTTCATCAACTTTTTTTTTCTCTATGTGGTCTAAATATTGGCAAATACAGAAATTAGCCCGATCTCATCCAACACTAGGGGGCACCACAGCAAAAGTAAACATCCCTCTATGGTCTAGGACTGACCTCTTTTTCCCTTTAACCAAATGGGTTAGTAACCTGTTGAGTAACTTATGAAGAGGTAGAATGAAGAACCCTTTCTCAGGGACCAAGTGCTCATCCACAAAGAAGAGGATGAGCAATGTTGAGGGGAAAACATTTGAAGCAGTTATCTAACATTCTCAAAGCTCAGAGTTAAGGAGTCATGGTGCAGCGTTGGTATAGTGGTGAGTATTGTCACCTTTCAGAGTTACGAAGTCATTAAGTGTAACAGGAAGAAACAAGACCATAATTTATACCTGGTCTCAGTTCTTAACCCTACCCTTTCTATTGCAAATTTAGTCATCTTAAGACTAACTTTATCTTCATAAACTTGATTTCACTATTGTAAATTTTAGGATTAAAATGATCTATGTTGGAATAGGTCCGTTTATTTTTGAACATAGCTTTCTTATTAAGAACTTACAGCTGTACGAGAGGATAAAAGAAGACAGAAGGGAGAATTTATGAGGTTATGAAGTGTTATTAGGTTCAGTGTCTGGTTAAATGTGGTTCAGAAATGTCAAAATTACACAGTTTAAACACATGGACCGGTCTGGCTCCATTTCTATTCTCTCTACACACATTTTATCCAGTTCTAAGTGTTGTATGAGATATGTGGAGAATTAGGGCTTCAGTGAGCTGTAGTGGTGTGCATGGAGGGGTGGGCTTCCCTGCAAGTAGCAAGAACATGAGTGAGAGGAATCAAAGATCACAGTGGAAGTGAGAATATAACACAAAAATGATTTCTTTATAATAACATCAAAATAGTCAACAGGTTGGGGGAGGAGGATAAATCCTGGAAGCATTATAAAATGAGTTGTAAAACACGTGTTTTAAAGTTTAGTATTTTGAGTTACTTATGTGTTGGGTGCTCAATATTTTTAGCTTCTCAGGCCTCTGTATGTGGTATAGTACAGACTGGAAAATCAAAGTTCTTTGGGATGGATGGGTGGATGTACCTGGAAGTTGAGTAGTGTTGCTTCAAGTAAACTCATTTTTGAGGGCTTTACCCTACTTCCAGTCTCTTCTTCGCTATGACATTGGAGGCAGATAGGATTGCTATTTGTGTGTTCGTTTGTATTGGGGAAATTTGAAAAATAGAGACTTTGGTAGGTTTGCACAGAAATATCAGGGTTAAAAACCAAAGCCAGGCATAAATTCTAGTCTTGTCTCTTTCTGTTACATTTGGCTGTGACTACATAACTCTGAGCTTTAAGAATGTTGGATGACTGCTCCAAAACTTCATTTTCCTGCTTTGCGAGGAAAATTGAAGAACTGATTTTTGCTGTATAACAGAAGAAGAAAGACTTAAAAAGAGATTTACATCTACTTCCACAAGTATAGATAACACAATTAATGAAAGCTTAGCAATCATATCATGCTTTATATGGTACTTTTATAAAACAGAGCATTGCATGTGTGGTATATTCTAGTACAGAGGGGGAAGATGGCCTAAGTTCATTTTCTTTCTTCCTCCTCCACTGATATTGAACTCCAGACACTTGAGCCGCCTAGTGGGCATGTGCAACCTTGCACTTGCCTCACCTTTGTGCCTCTGGCTTATGTGGGATCTGGAGAATTGAACATGGGTCCTTAGGCTTCGCAGGCAAGCACCTTAACTGCTAAGCCATCTCTCCAGCCCTCATCTTTTATTTTTTTAAACATAAGGGGGATTATATTACTTAATCTACTAGGCCTTTTTCCCATCCAAATACTGACAAGGTCTGACCCTGCTTGGCTTCCAAGATTAGATGAGATTGGTTGTGTTCAGGGTGGTATGGCCATAGATCTACTAGGCCTTTCCAGTTCTAGTAGGTGTCGATTCAGATAATCATTTTGATGTGGTGATGTGATGTATGATTTACCTACTATAAGCAAATACTTGTTCAACCATGCAATCATTTTCTAGGGCTTCTATAACAAATGATCATGAACGAGGTGGCTTAAAACATCAGAAGTGTATTCTTAAAATTAAGATGCTGGATGGGTTGTGGTCTCTCTGAATCCTTTCTTGCTTCTTTCTAGCTCTCAGTGGCCCTTAATTTCCCTTGGTTTGTGGCTGCACCACACAAAGCTCTACTTGCTTCTTCATAAGACTTCATAAGACTCGGTGTCCCTCTTCTTAAGGATGAGAGTCATATTAGAAATAGGACCCACCCTAGTCCTATTGATCTGATTTTTTTTTTTTTTTTTTTTTGGTTTTTTAAGGTAGGGTCTCACTCTAGCTCAGGCTGAGCTGGAATTTACTATATTGTCTCAGGGTGGCCTTGAACTCATGGTGATACTCCTACCTCTGCCTCCCGAATGCTGGGATTAAAGGTGTGCACCACCATGCCTGGCTTTGATTTGATTTTTTAGGTCAATGTCATGAAGACTCTATTTCCAAATAAGGTCATAGTTTGAGTTCTTGGCAGGCATCCATTCAGAGGGAGCACTGTTCAGCCCATTGCAAATCATTTCTTCATGTGCTTCCTCAGCAATTTGGACCATTCATTTTCCTGTCAGGCACTGAGGACATAAAGCTGAGCAAGATAGGCATGGTCCTCCCTGTTCTGCAAGTCTGTAACCCAGCAGGAAAATATGACAGTTAATTGAGACATAGAATAGTGTATGGCAAACATTGTTTATATAAATAGACCACAGTTCTTCAGTAAGAAGTTTAGGGCTAGAGAGATGGCTTAGCAGTTAAGGCACTTGCCTATGAAGCCTAAGGACCCAGGTCCAATTCCCTAGTACTCACATAAGCCAGATGCACAAGGTGGCACATGTGTCTAGAGTTCATCTGCAGTGGCTGGAGGCCCTGGCACAACCATTCACTCTTTCTCAAATACATACATGCATGCATGCATACATACATACATACATAAAATACTAAAAAAAGAAGTTTCATAGAAAGCTACCCTGCAGTGTTAATACCTGTTTCCTCCATTGTGATGACAAAGTGAGCATACTTTTATACTGCATTAAGCAGTGGATTTCTCTTGCATTAGTTAACTAGAAAGCTATAGTTTAAAATGCCATTGTCAACACCATCAAGGCCATTGTCATCTTCCTAGTGCTACAATCTGATGATTTTACTAATCAACAGTGTTAGTTTATATCAGAGCACAGACTGAGGATCATTTAGCCTCACACAAATAAATCCAAGTACTTCATTGTACACAGCAGGCACAATCTTGATTGATTATTAACTTATAGGGAAACCTCCTCTAGGGAGGAAGAGACCTGCTATTTTTGTTATAGGAAAAGGTTCTGTTTTGCTGAACAGATCTGCTATTCAAAAGGTCTCCTTATCATCCAATATCCTGAGAATAACTTTTGGAATATTGTGATTTGATTAATTTCCAAAATGGAATTTTCCTTAGGCACTTCATTCTAACCATTATCATTGAGGTTGGATATTGAGATTACAACATTAGAAACTCAGAAAAAGAGAAAATTTATTCTAGACAAAGAACAGAAACCAGAGCTCGCTACTGCTGGCTCAATGTTTACTCCACCCTACTAGGTTGCCATCTTCAGGCAATAATCCCTCCTTTTTATATAGCCAGCGAGATTGGAATGGATGGTTTCCAATAGAAAGATATTGACTATAATAAATCTGAGATTCCCTTTGTACTTAAAGTTGAATAGGACAATTTAAAAACACTGGGCAATGCATGGTGTTGACTACAGCCAGTGTCAGATGTTATGTGACCATGCAGCTACTGGCATAAGATCCAGCCTGGCTTGAGGGCTAAATTCCACCTTGGCATAGCAAATACTTATTTACAAAGCACCAGTGATGTTTGAGGCATGGTAAGGGGTATAGTAACACAGTGGATATATTGTAAACCTACCCTTCTAGTTGCTTAGATACTAAACTGATACAAAGATATTTCAATGGCAACATTCTCAATTACTGAGGGGAGGAATATTTTGGCAGATCCCTCTGCCACTGATCTTGAGGAATTCCTCAGCTACTTTGGATTGGGAGATCCAGGTATAAGAACATCTTCCTTTTAAAATATAAATAATTAGTGTTAGGTCAATAACATAATTTTGCAAGTGTATTGTGTCACATGGATGCTTTTGGCTAATTTTGTTGTTTTCCCCGAATATTTGAGATTACTTTTAGGAGTCTATGAATTTCAAAGTAACACGGACAATCAAACCAGATCCTATTTTCCAAGATAGAAAGGAAGGATGTCTGTCTGAGGGGAGGCATGTCTAGCCATTATTAAGTACGTTTGATAAGAAGAGTAGAGATGGCTAGAAAGAGGAGACCACTGGGATATTAGCAGGCTTTGTGGTAGGGAAGCAGCTAGAGGTTAAGGAGAAAGTTTAAAGTAAAAAGTTGCTGGCAATGATGGTTAGAGAGGAACATGGAGAAATAAAAGCTTTTTTGGGGGGTTCATGAACTCTTTATAAACTAGTTGACAAAGTTTGTGAAGTCTCTAGGAAACTGAACTTTGGGAATATGATTTTTTTTATTCAGAAGTGGGGTCCATCCTTTCATAACAGGCCTCTTCTGTGAAGTATACCCCAAGTTTCTGAGGATGAGCTTCTGCTTTTTTTCACCAAGTTAGCAAGCATTGACAAGTCTATCTTTCTCTTCTGAAGCTCCTTGTGATGCACTGACAGCTTGTGAAGTTGTGCTTTTGTGATCTCTCAGATATCCTCTGATTGACATGAAGCCCAAGGCTGGGGAAGGAGCAGTTCTATCCCAGTGGAGGTGCCATGGTGAATCAAGAGAGCCCTGTCACAAATCTGTGTCCCAACTCCTCTCTAGTAATTCACATCTCATTCTCACAAGGACCTTCATGTCGTGTGGCCTGGTATCAAGTGAGGAAGGGCAAGGTCCACATGTGAACGCAGAGCCCACTTCCTGGTTTCGTATTTGATGAGTACTGTTCTCCCCTGCCACAGATACTCCTTTGCCAGACAAATGCCAAATGAGTGCGATGTCGGCAGTGCTGTGCCACATCCTAGTGAGTCAGAATCAGAGACCCACACTCTCCAAAGATGAGCTCTTAGATCAATGATCGCCTTGCTGGGAACATGGCATGAGTGGCTAGATGAATACTCTTTTACCAGTGTTATTGGAAAGGCTAATGCTGAACATGGAGAGGCCAGGGAACCATCTAATTCTGACTCTTCTCTTAACCTGATTTGATGCCTGTTTTGGGCTTGTCCATGAGTCCGCTGCCTCTCTCCAGGATACTTACACCTAGCCAGAGACCATGTGATGACGTTGTCTGAGCTACAGAAACAACTGTGTAGAACTGGCAGAGGAGCTCATTGGGAGGAGAGCTTCTGGGCATGTTGACAACTATCCAAAAAATTGAAATTTTAATTCCATTTAGTATTAATGAGAACAGTTCAAATTAATCTTGGTTCCACTAGATAAGTTCTTTGTTAGGAATTTTTTAAGATAGCATTGGCTAAAGAGTTGAGATATTGCCATGTCTCTGGGTTTCAAATAAACTCAATACCTTTTACTTCTCAGCAAGTTCTAAATAGTAACAATTCTTTTCCTTCAGCCAATTAGAGAATGTCTTTCCCTGGGTCTTCTGTATTAAGGCCCAAGTCCAGGTGCTTTCCCCTTGTGCCACCAAAGTCTGAGATGATTTTGTTTTCATTTTATGGAAGGTTGTGGCATACATTGCTTGTTAGTATTTCCAAAGGGTTTTATGTGGAGGGGCTATAAGACTGGAATACAAGTTTTCAAAAATAAAGATTATATGTCTCCAGCATTGAATATAATGTCATATAGCAGTGCTTAGTGTTAAGTTATGGGTTTCATTGGGACATTTTCATACATCTGTATTATACTTTGTTCTGATTTGTGTTCCCCACTAACCAACCTCCCTATCACTGCCCTTGTTTGTTCCATTCCTTCCTTCAACTGGTCCCTCCTTCCTCTTTCATGTCACATATATTCCAATACTCTTTACTCTTTCTTTCCCGCTTTCCATTTAGACCTCTCCTTCCCTTGCATAGTTCCTTTTCTACTTTCATGTCCCACATATCTATGTGGATATATATCTACACACACACACACACACACACACACACACACACACACACACACACACAAAGTCTAGATTCCATAAAGTAGAGGAAACATGTAACATTTGTCTTTCTGCATCTGGCTTGCTTTACTTCACATAATGAAGGATGGATAGGCATTGGAAGTGTGGTAAACATGCATACAATGGAAATTTACTCAGCGGTAAGGAAGAATGGAGTAGGACATTTTCAGGAAAATTCATGGAACTGTTCAGCAATACTTAATATTTGTTGGATGGTGTTTTGAACCAAACCACCAAGTAATGGAATGACTACATTAGTCTTCAACTATTGAATAATTCATGAGGCTAAGCAAGCATTCTTGAATATCAGCTTCCTTCAGGGGGCTTATTGAAGATACAAACTCTAAATTTAAATCTAGAAGTTGAAAGTTTAAGGCAGTGATTTTCAAATTGTAAACCTTGGATTCTTGTAGGCATGTATACTCCTGGGCTCACCCAATCTTTTTTTTTTTTTTTTTTTTTTTGGTTTTTCAAGGTAGGGTCTCACTCTAGGCCAGGCTGACCTGGAATTCACTATGGAGTCTCAGGGTGGCCTCGAACTCACGGCGATCCTCCTACCTCTGCCTCCCGAGTGCTGGGATTAAAGGCGTGCGCCACCACGCCCGGCTCTCACCCAATCTTTTTGTGACTATGATGGCCATTTGTGTTTTGACATTTCCCAGGAAATCCCGATGCCCCTTAGCATTAAGCTGCTCTGGTTTGGTGGGTCTTCGTGCTGCGTCATCTGTGACTCCCAGACACGACATAGGCGTCATTTCGTCAGCTAGCTCATATTTGCCAGATGGGTACTGGGTTGTTCCTGGATTTTTACCTTTTCTTTTTTCTTTACCTGTGGCAGCCCTGAAACCCATAGTGGGAAGCCTGGACTCGGGGTTTTCCCTGGGTGCCCTCTTGATGAGGTCATTGCTAATCTGGGTGGCAACTTCTCCAATGTCGATTATTGAAGTGGATTTAAGGATGTGAAGAATATTAGTAAAATCTTCATGATAGGTTCTCCTTACTTCATCCTTGCATGGGGCAAAAAAAAAAAAAAAAAAAAAAAGTTAAGGGCAGGCTTGGTGGCAGAGATCTGTAATTTCAAGCTATTCTGGCAATTTAGTGGGATGCTATCTAAAAACAAAAAAGAGTCAGGAC
Source organism: Dipus sagitta (assembly GCA_036346955.1). Classification (NCBI taxonomy): domain Eukaryota; kingdom Metazoa; phylum Chordata; class Mammalia; order Rodentia; family Dipodidae; genus Dipus; species Dipus sagitta. The sequence continues at coordinate 299,067,067 of CM070770.1, read as the reverse complement.
TGTATCTTAGTAGTAGAGCACTTGCCTAGAATGGGAAAAGCCTGTGGGTTTAATCCCAGAAGAAATCCAGGGGGGGAAAAAAAAAACTCAGTTGTGTAGGGAAATAAAAATTGAACTAGAATTGTAGGAGTCATGTCTCCACTTCTTTGGGCTTTAATTTCTTCATTTGTAAAATATCATCTCTAAGTAAAAGATGACTTCCTTTGTACTTTTTCAAGGTGCTGGTCATTTAAGTCAAACTTCAGAGGTAGGCTTTAGTTTGGCTGACATGGGAGTTTGGTGTGAGCTCTTCAGACTTTCCAGATTGAAGAAACTCTACACTATAGTCTGTGCTTACTTGGGAGCCCTTTAGGCCCTTTACAGTTCCTATTTTCTGGAGAACCTTGGGAGATTTTGCTTTTCTTGATATTCAAAATACCATGTTTGTATGTGGAGGCTTACTAAATATCTTTGGATGGTTTCCTGGAAAAGTTCACAAAGTCTAGGTCCTCTGGCATGGTTTCTCTGGGATGCAGATAGTATGATTTGGTGACTATGGTAGACTTATTTTTTCTTTAGTTTATTTTTACATTCTGTTTTCACATACAAATTAAAAAAATATTTTATTTATTTGACAGAGAAAGAGGTTTTGAGAGAGAGAGAGAGAGAAATATTGAGAGAGAATGGGCATGCGAGGGCCTCCAGCCACTGCAACCGAACTCCAGTGCGACCCCTTGTGCATCTGGCTAAAGCAGGTCTTGGGAAATTGAACCTGGGTCCTTTGGCTTTGTAGGCAAATGCCTTAACCACCAAGCCATCCCTCCATCCCACATACAAGAGAGAGAATAGGCGCGCCAGAGCTTCCAGCCTCTGTAAACGAACTCCAGATGCGTGCGCTCCCTTGTGCATCTGGCTAACGTGGGTCCTGGGGAATTGAGCCTCGAACCGGGGTCCTTAGGCTTCACAGGCAAGTGCTTAACCGCTAAGCCATCTCTCCAGCCCACAAAACTTTTATACTACTATGTAGAATAAATTGTAAGGGCTGGAGAGATGGCTAAGTGGTTAAGGCATTTGCCTTTAAAGCCTAAGGACCCAGGTTTGATTCTCCTGTACCCATGTAAAGCTAGATGCACAAAGTGGTGCATGTGTCTGGAGTTTATTTGCAGTGGCTAGAGGCCCTGATGCACCCATTCTCTCTTTCTACCTACCTTTCTCTCTCTCTCTGAAATCAACAAATAGAATATTTTTAAAAAGAATAAAATCATAAAAGTGACATGGTTTTTGTTTTCTGTGTGTATCTAAGAACAATGGCTGATGTTCACCAACTTCTTAACTACTTCCACATCAGGTGTGTCTCATTCACATTTATTATTTCAATCTGACAAGAGCCTTCGGAGATAATGCACTTTTACTGTCTCCAGTGTACAAATGAAGAGACTGAAAGGGAGCAAGGTACATGTTTCTCCAGAGGCCAAGTCGGCTATTCTAAGTAGGGGAGATTGGTCAGTCAGAAGACAGCTGCCGGAAGAGTGGTGTCCTTTCTACATGAGAATTCACTCTCGACATTGTGCTTTCTGTATTCTATGGGTTTTTATCAGATGTAAAATGACACATCTCTCCCATTACAGTTTCACTACCCAAAAAAGTCCTCTGTGCTCTACCTATTCATCTCTCCCCAACTTCCACTCCCTGGCAACCTCTGATCATTTAGTCTCCATAGCTTTGCTTTTCTAGAACACCATATAACTGAAATTATGCAGTATATTGTCTTCCCAGATTGCTGTTTTTATTCAGTAATGCAAACTTAAGATTTTTCCACATCTTTGCGTGGCCTGATAGCTTATTTCCTGTTAGCGCTGAAGATGATGTTCTATTGGGTGGCTGTACCATGGCTTTACCCACTGAAGCACATCTTGGCTACACCCAGGCCTGATGTGGGGATGGAAGTGTGTGGTAATGTGTCTTTTTGGAGGTCTTCCTTGAGAGTACTGCCTTAAACACGGGCATTAGTGCAACTGCCAAAAACAGCATGCGGTGGAAGGGAGCCAAGACTCACATTGCTAGTCAAGCCAGCGCCTCTCTCCACACACTGGGCATGTTGAACTGCTGTTGTTCCCCAGCCCAGCCACAGGGCTCAGCGAAACCCTCCCTTCTTCCCTCAGTCCCTGTTGGTTTCAGCTCAAAGGCTTTTGTGGTCATGCTTATAAGGAAGTAGGGGATTCCTCATTTGTGTGTGGGAGTCCCCAGTGGAATCCTCTCAACGATGGCTACTAGTCTGCCAGCAGAGTGGGAAGCAGGGATTCCACTGCCCAGGGCATGAAAATAAGTGCCTCTCCAGACCTTTGTTCAGGACACCCTGCCAAAAACAACCTGTGAGAGGAGGTTCTGTTTTTGGCTGGCACACAGGCATTTTTTCCTATTTCCTTTATTAGGGGATATAGCCATATGTTACAACAAAACAGAAAAGCAGAAAAGGAAAAGTGAGGTTTCCTTCTACCCTGTCCTCTGGCTTCTAATTCTTTTCTCCAGAGGTAACGTTAAACTGGCTTCCTTGTGCATTCTTTCATGTATACTCAATTTTTAAAACATTTCTACTTTTCAATTAAAAAAATATTTTATTTTTATTTATTTGACAGAGGAAGGAGGGAGAAAGAGAGACAGAGAGAGAGAGAGAGAGAGAGAGAGAGAGAGAGAGAGAGAGAGAATGGGTGCACCAGGGCCTCCAGCTGCTGCAAAGGAACTCCAGACGTGTGTGTCCCCTTGTGCATCTGGCTAACTTGGGTCCTGGGGAATTGAACCTGGGTCCTTTGGCTTTGCAGGCAAATGCCTTAACTGCTAAGCCATTTCTCCAGCCCTACTTTTCTGGTTTTGACACAAATGAGTATCCACTACATGATTCTACCCTCTGCCATTGTTATTTAATAGAGCTTTGGTTTTGCTCCATCTTGAGCTTCTTTGTTTTTTATTCTAGCTACCGAATTGCAATGTACATTTTTTGATACAAGATTTTTTTTATATTAGTTGTGGACATACTTAGTATGTAAAGAGCATATGTTGTACCATCCTTTCCCTCATACCTGCCTCTTTTCCAAAGGGTCCCTCCTTGTTGGGGATGCAGGTCATCCCCATGGGGATTGTAGATGGTGCATTGTGGGGGCAGCTATCAGTTATGGGAGAGAGGCAATGTCTGTGTGTCTAATGTTCCAACTTGTGGCTCTAGCAATGCACATTTTATCCACCTAGATTCCTCACCTCACTATGTTATTCTTTTTTACACTATTGAATACTGACTTGTTTCATATTAGGTTTTTTAAGCTGTTTGAAGAAAAAAGGAAAGATCCAGTGTTTGAAAACAGAACAGATTGCAAAATCTGTGACCCTTGAAAATAGTATGCATTTACTCCCAAGCCTCAGGAAGCTTCTAGAACTTAGTGTATTCTTGGAATCTGGCCATGATGGATTGATTTCCATGAGGGAATATCTATCACTGTGTTACTTAGCAAGAGGTCTGTTAAGTACATACTACCTGAAAGTGGAAATTGGTGCTCAGTGAACCAGTACAATACAACAGAAGCCTTTGGCAGAAGTGAAGACAGATCATAGCTGCTTTTATGAGAGAGCAAATAATCTGAAAATGTAGAAAAGCCAGACTGCAGGCGAGAAGGCTGGGCCTTATCCCCACAGAAAAGCCATCTTTTGTCAAATATTTCCCCTGTGGGTTACTGTATGTCACTTCACTTATTTTTTCATTTCTAAATATATAACTTTTTTTTCTTTTTTAGGTGGAGAGTCCTCCAGTTCAAAGTATACGAGTAGAACTTATCAGTAAGTATTATCAATAATTCAATTGATCTATATTTCATCTTTGTGTGTGTGTGTGTGTGTGTGTGTGTGTGTATGTCTGTGTGCACATGTATATAAGTACATATGGAGGCCAGAATACAACCTCAGGTGTCATTCATTAGGAATTCTATCTACCTTTTCTTTTTTTTTTTTAAAAAATTTTATTTGAGAGAGAGGGAGGGGGGTAGAGAGAATGGGCACACCAGGGCCTCTAGCCACAAACCCCAGAGACATGGGCCACCTTGGGCATCTGGCTTTATGTGGGTACTGGGGACTTGAACCTGGGTCATTAGGCTTTGCAGGCAAGTGCCTTAACTGCTAAGCTATCTCTCCAGCCCCTGTCTACCTTTTTTGAGATAGGTTTGCTCATTGGCCTCAAGTTCATAATTAGGCTAGACTGGCTGGCCAGCAAATCCTAAGGACATTCCTTTTTCTTTTCTTCAGTGCATATGATGCCACATCTAGTTTTTTCTTTTTTAAAGTGGGTTCTGGGGATCAAACTCAGGTCCTCATGCTTGTAAGGCAAGCACTTCACAGACTGAGATATTTCCCCGGCCCTGATTCATATTTAAAAAGTCTCTTCTGTAGTATCCTGATTTCCCCAGAATAGATTGCACCAATCTATCCTTTTCCTTAGGGAAGCCTTGCATCCTAAGATTATTTAAACCTAAATATTATTTTCATTAGGAACAAAGAAGGTGTGTAAATAAGACAAGGGTAATCTGGGTGTGGGGTTGTATTACTTTAGTCCCAGAACTCAGGAGACAGGTGGGAGGATCTTGGTGAGTTTGAGGCCAGACTGGGTCTACAGAGTGAATTCCAGGTTAGCCTGAGGTAGAGTGAGACCCTGCTTTGCAAAAGCATAAGCAAAAGCAAAATAACAATGAAAACAAACAAACCGAAAAAGAAGACAAGAGGTGAGGTATTAGTTAGTTACCAAGCCGGTACTTGTTTCTACTCTTTTTTAAATTTTTAATTAATTTATTTAAGAGAGACAGGGAGACAGACAGAGAGAGAGAGAGAGAGAGAGAGAGAGAGAGAGAGAGAAAGAGAAGGAGAAAATAGGGGCACCAGGCCTTCAGCTGCTGCAAATGAACTTCAGATACATGTGCCACCTTGTGCGTCTGGCTTATGTGGGAATCGAACCTGAGTCCTTTACCTTTGCAGGCAAGTGCCTTAACTACTAAGCCATCTCTCTAGGCCCATTGTCTCTGCTTTTTTTTTTTTTTGTTGTTGTTGTTTTTGCAAGGTAGGGTCTCACTCTAGCCTAGGCTGAACTGGAATTCACTAAATAGTCTCAGTGTGGCCTTGAACTCATCGTGATCCTTTTACCTCTGCCTCCTGAGTGCTGGGATTAAAGGTGTGTGCCACCACACCCGGCGTCTCTGCTTTTAATATGCCTCCTGTAATCCTCCCCAGAAACTTTTTGAGTAGGTATTATTCTCATTCTTTGATCTAAGAAAACTAAAGATTTACTTTTTACAAGTCTTCTGACTGTAAGACACATCACCTGTTAAGTCTATTCTGAGATGCTCTACATGATGTAAAAGTGGTACTTTGACTGCTCTTCAAGTTATTGTTTGGGCCCATGATCACAGCCAATCAACAATGGTCTCCACATGGCTACTCATTAATTAAGTTCTTTGAGCCTGGAGGGAAGTTACCTTTTTCCCTCAGTAAGTGGTTTTTGTTTTTAGTTCAAAGTAGTAAATTGCAGGAAGTACTGCAAGCTATTTGTTCCTGTCACTGAAGGTCATGAGCCAGAGTAGGTATTCCAAGATGTAGTTGCTTGGCCATTCGAGAAGATATTCTGGCGGATGTTGAAGACACAAGAAATTTAGACTTGCACTTGGAATGGCCCGATGCTACCAAAGCTACTGCTGTTGTTTCCCATTCCTTCTTCTCCCTCCTCTTTTTTACTTTCTCCTGTGGTAGTGATTCTTCCTGAGTAACCTTTCAGGAGAACCTAGCCATAGGAGGTAGAAAGAGAAAACTCGTCTGGTGTCCTTGAGCTCTTTCTTGCCGCTGTACCTGACTGAGCCCATTTCCATCTCACAGGCATCCTGTGTTTAGCTGTGACACTAAGCTTACTGGAATTGTAGGTGAAGACAACTAGTAAATGCGAATCAGTAAGTCTGATATTCAGGGGCATGTGGAAAATCTGTTTCATGGTCAGGTGGAGCAGTGTAGCAAGCAGGTAACAGCAATTTCTTTGAGTCCTGCTAAATAAGGAAGGTGCAGGACCAAGGCAAGGTGGGCCCTGCTGCCTCCCCTGGCTGTAATCCATCCACTCAGCAAGAATAGAGGCATCAAAGTTGCCATCTTTTCTTATAAAAATTGGGGAGATCTGGAACTCACTTTTCCTGTCATACTTGTGATATAATGTGTCAGGTCTGGAATCCCTGCTCTATCTGATACTCTCTTGGCCACTGGTATTTGCTTTGCCCTTGTTCTCCATTCCTCAGCGACAGCAGGCTCTGGGTCACAGGCAGAAACAGTACTCCATCACTTTCACTCTTTTTTTTGTTCCCTTTCAGTGTTTAGGATTGAACCCAGGGCCTAGTGCATTCTAGGGAAACTTGATTCCCTTCTGGCCACTGAACTACAGTGTCAGCCCAATAACTATGGGCAGGGAACATGGATTCAGGTTTCCCCAAATAACATAATCTCACTCTTTTCAAAATCTCTTTCCCTGTTACATTCAGTCCACTAAATTCTAGATGAAATGGAAGGTTCTTACCCCATGCTGTGCTTAGAAATAATGTCCTTTTAATTCTTTTTTTGAAACAAGCCCAAAAGACTGCATTTTAAAATGCAAAAGTGTGTGTGTGTGTGTGTGTGTGTGTGTGAGAGAGAGAGAGAGAGAGAGAGAGAGAGAAGAGACAAGGTGAGAGAGAATTGGCATGCCAGGGCCTCCAGCCACTGCAATTGAACTCCATACCTGTGTGCCCCCTTGTGCACATGTGCAGCCTTGCGTGTTTGTGTCACTGTGAATCTCTGGCTTATATGGGACCTGGAGAGTTGAACATGAGTCTTTAGGCTTCATAGACAAGCACTTTAACCTCTAAGCCATCTCTCCAACCCTGTTCTTTTAATTCTTATCTTCCTTCCCTTCTCTTAGGATGTGAAAAGAACAGACTTTCCCTCTTCACACCCCTCAACAAGTCTGAAACCATGAAGGTGGAAAACAACTCGATCATCATCACCTGTGATGGATTTTACCTCATCTACATGAAGGGGTCTTTCTTCCAGAATGTCAAGATCAACCTTCATTACCGGAAGGGTTGGGAACCCATCTCCATCTCTGTGGTGGGCAGTGACCACAGTGTCAACTTTACTGCGGTGGTCTATCTGTATTACAAAGATATAGTCTACTTGGATGTGAAAACTCAAAATACTTCCTGTGAACACCTCCAGATGAATTATGGGGAGTTGATTCTTGTCCAGCTAAATCCTGGTGGGTTTTGTAACCCCTGAAGTTGTGATGGCAGCTGCTCAAATAGGCACCAGTATGAAATCCAGACTGCTGGTGGACAGGACATGGGTTATTCCTTGGGAGCAGAGGAGTCTGTACAGCTCAGACACATGGGATGTGACCAGATGCAGATTCTACCCCCTTGACTCAGGAATATTTAAAGTGTTTTATATGACAGTTAACCTCATTTGTCCTTTTACCTCCTAAAGATCCTAATTCCTCATGGTTGCTGTAAGCCCCTTTGGAACCTCTTCAAGACACATTGCTTTGATTGTCTAGACAGTTGTCATAATAAACTTGTGTCATTTCAAAGGGTGCTCAGGTACTATTTGCTGGAAATTTGACTTGTGTAACTGTCCAAAAGAGGGGCAAGGAATGGGGTTATAGATCTGGAAAAGGTGATGTCCATCACTCTTGTGACTGAAATGACCTCTTCAGGGTTTACCTGGTTGATGTTTCTATGTTGCCTAAATATGTCTGTCATCTGATGGGAGCTAAGCGGAAGATATGCTTGTAAAGAATCAGGATTTGGAGATAGCTGTCTAGGAATGGCATGTATACTTTTCTCATTACCATTTGCTTTCCTTGCTTCCAAACATATTCAATATAGCATGTCTTCAAAAAGCCATCCCAGAGAGATGGTGCTTCCAAGACATTTACTTGGTGATGTGAAAAACCAAGACTTTTTTTTTGTATATGGGTTATGTAACTTATTATGAAGGCTATTTTTATCATACTGGTTGGTAGTCAATTGGATAACTCAGGGTACAAGACAATGATTTTTTTTTTTTTTTTTTGGTTTTTCGAGGTAGGGTCTCACTCTAGCTCAGGCTGACCTGGAATTCACTATGTAGTCTCAGGGTGGCCTCACACTCACAGTGATCCTCCTACTGCTGCTTTCCAAGTGCTGGGATTAAAGGCATGTACTACCACACTTGGTGACAATAAAGATTTTAAATTTGGGAAGGAATACCCATGATTTGCCACAGATAGGCAAAATCTAGCCTCCTATCTATGCTGAATTCCACACTTAGCACCCTGCCTATACACTTGTACCACTCCATTAGCTTCATAAGGATGCAATGCAATTTTGTGTCACATAGACAATGAAGTCATTGTACCTCATGCAAAACAATGACCTCAGTCTAGAAACACCACAATACTACAGTGATCCATTGTTATTTAGTGACTTTTTGCTTAGCAAATAAAGCAGATTGTAATCTTGATACAAATCATGACTTTTTCATAAGCACATTAAATAGATTTCTTATTTTAAGCTATACATTTTGTGTTTAGTGCTTTCCTGGCTCTCAGTATAAATATTGATGCTAATGATATAGCTAATAATAATATTGATATCTACATGGACACAAATAAAAAGACCTTAGCATTCATTACTCATTAGAGTGTTGGAGTATTTACATTTCCTTTCTGATAAACTAATCCCTTAGAAGGGGGGGGGGGAAGAAGTGACAAGCTTTCTGGTTTCCTACTTTCTTCCAACTTTAGCCATCAGAACTTTGTTCAGAGGATAGCTGAGTTAGAAAAGTTCATATTTGCTCTTGAAAAGACCCTGGAGGTTATCACACTTCAAGGGATGGAGCGATGCGGAGCTTTTTCATGTCCCATTCTTTTGCACAAGACCTTTGACCTCATTCCTTTTATTTTTATTTATTTTTATTTTTTTTTCTTTATTGGTCAGCTCTGTATTCAGCAAATACAGTCAGTTTGGTACCATGATTAGGCTCATCCGTGACCTACCCCCTCCCCTTGACCCCTCCTTGTTGAGGTATATGGGTCATGCATTGTGGAGTTAGCCCACAGTTATGGGTAAGATAAATGTCTCTGCATATCATGACCCAACATGTGGCTCTGACATTCTTTCCGCTCCCTCTTCCGCAAAATTTCCCTGAGCCATGTTGGGTTCATTTTTGGCCTGCTTCAGTGATGAGGTGTTGGGGGCCTCTGAGGCTCTGGCTCTCTGATTTGGTAGGAGTTGATTTTTCTCTGTGCTGATCTCCTTCCCCCTTGTGCTGGTATCCGGTTCATCAGGAAAACAGCCCCCTTGCTTGTTTCTCCAATTTTTCTTAGTTTCAGCTGGGGCCCTTTTGAAGTATGATGGGGTGGCTCTCTCCTTAGGATCTACATCTATCTGAAAAAGAGAAGCAGATTCTCCAACGGAGAGTAAGTTAGCACCAGGACAAATGAGATAACCCTTACTTTTTTTTTTTAATAGAGAATTTAATACGTGTAGGCCCTCTTGTAGCCCACAATTGATGGTAGCTTGATATTGGAGAGTGGGTTTACATTTGGATCTGGTTCTGACTTGTTTCCCAGCTCCAGCTATGGGTCCCATACCACTGAGGAGATCAGTTAGCCAAATTGAGAGCAGTTGGTTCCCCACCATGGCTGTGTGCCACCACTGCACTTGTGTGGGCATCACAACAAGTTATTTGCTGCTAAGTAGGTTAGATCATGCGTTGCTTCAACAGATATTGGTCAATTTCCCCCAGTCGCCCATGTAGCACCTTCTGGCACTAGACGTGCTTACTGTCTGGGGACTGACTCTCTTCCAACTTCCAGCCATGCCATTCTAATTTGCATGTCAATCACTTAAGGTATCTTCAGCAGTAGGGTCTTACCACTAGCCTTTGGTGGGTCATCAAGTACTCTGACAGAAATCTGTCTGTCTTTTAGGAAACCTTGTAGGTCTCTCTGATCAAAAGCTCATTGTTGATGATAGCCCCATGCTGGATCTGGGAGTTACAGGTCAGTGCCCACTAAGAAAATGAGGAAAAAGATAACTAATACCTCATTTCTATCCCTAGGATGATCTGAGAGTACTCCGTCCCTCCTCCTTGGTAGTAATTCCACTTGCTGCCCCAAGGGAGAGCCATAGCTCTTGATGGGCTTCTGGGCCACAGTGACCCAGGTGCTACCTACATGGTGTTGATGACTGTCCCCTCTGAAGTGCTCCTCATCCACGGCTTCTTTAGGCTGCTCTTTCCCTTCCTGTTCTGTGACTTTCTTGGTCTTTGCTATCCTTCCCATTCTCTGCCCACTGCTCTAGTGCTGGTGTTATTTTTATTTTATTTTATTTTATTTTATTTTATTTTTCTTTATTAGTTAGTTTTGTATTTAGCAAATACAGTCAGTTTGGTACCATTATTAGGCTCATCCGTGACCTACCCCCTCCCCTTGGCCCCTCCTTGTTGAGGTATAAGGGTCATGCATTGTGGAGTTAGCCCACAGTTATGGGTAAGATAAATGTCTCTGCATATCATGACCCAACATGTGGCTCTGACATTCTTTCCGCCCCCTCTTCCGCAAAATTTCCCTGAGCCATGTTGGGTTCATTTTTGGTCTGCTTCAGTGATGAGGTGTTGGGGGCCTCTGAGGCTCTGGCTCTCTGATTTGGTAGGAGTTGATTTTTCTCTGTGCTGATCTCCTTCCCCCTTGTGCTGGTATCCAGTTCATCAGGAAAACAGCCCCCTTGCTTGTTTCTCCAATTTTTCTTAGTTTCAGCTGGGGCCCTTTTGAGGTATGATGGGGTGGCTCTCCCCTTAGGATCTATGTCTATCTGAAAAAGAGAAGCAGATTCTCCAACGGAGAGTAAGTTTAGTGCTGGTGTTATTAAGGGCTCCATCTGGTCCCCTTCTTTCTCTATGTCAGAGGCCATAGTTGAACAGTCATTAGCCTCAATCTGGCCCATATATGCATTTAATTTATTTGTTAAGTTCAAACTTATCCAATATTTAGCAATTTCTGGCTTCTTTGGAATATCAAAACAAAACAAAACGTCTCAATTTTGGCATGGTCAACCTTTTCAAATAGAAGTGCAGCTTACTTCTGGAATATTCTTCGTTCTTGGTTTTCCCAGAGTCCTACATACACATAATGTGTAAATATGCTTATATGAACTCACTTGCTGTCTGGCTTTGAAGCATTTGGGATGTAATTTCTGTTATATATGAAATAAAATTGTTACATATACCAATGAAATTGATTATTATGCCATCAAACACAGTTTATTTAACCATGATATGTAAAACCATTTCCCAGTCCAGATACTTTCCATTCCATTGTCACATTTATTGTTATAATTTGTTATTCCTAATCAAATAACATTTATTGAGCATTTAATCTATTACAGTCATTGTATCAGCATTTTATGAGGATTGTTTAATTCTGTCTGCGTAATACTTCTATCAGGCAGCAGTTTCATAACTTATTCATATTTTATATATGAACTTGTGACTCTCAGAGGTAAACTTTCCCAGAAGCATGCAGCTACCAAATGTCAGGGTTCATATTCAAGACCAAAGATAGTTGACCCCCAACGACTATGTTTGTAACCCCTGTAACTCTGTCCCTTTGTTAGTTCCATGTGTATGCAATGGGAGTGTGCTCACAGTAGAGTATCTTGTCTTGGTTGCCAATCCCCTCCTCCTGGTTCATGATGTTGGTTAAAGGCATCATAATCATTCCTGAATCTGGTCTTATCTGCTTCCCTCCTTCACCTACTAGCCCATGGAGTATAGCTTCATAGATTCTCCCCATGAATTCTCCTTCATAGTACTATAGCAGGCATCCACAGGCTTTCTTGCCTCAGTGAATTTTGGTCTGATACACATTCGCTCATTGAATGAACAAGATGAACAAACAAAATGAGGCAGGCATGGAACAAGCATGATGCTGGGAGATTAGCTTTAAATCCAGATACTTACTGGCTGGGTGACCTTGGAAATTTTTATAAACCACTCCTAATCTTATTTTCCTCCTCTATTAAGTGATGATGTTAATATGTACCTTCCTGATTATTGTGACTATAAGTATAATTCCTATGGAATACCTGGTATATTGCCTGAAAATAGTTGGTATCAATAAACAATGACTTATTAAAAAGCTATCTATTCCATAATTCATAAAGTTAAGGTCAAATGCATACCACCATTTGGCGAAGGGTTTTATAGGACTTGGGTTAGAGGAGAAGGAAAGAAAACATAATGGGAAGGACAGTATATGCAGCAGGTCATTCCAAGATAGGACTCGTTATGCTGTGTTCTGGAGGCAAAGAGACCACAAACCAGTGTGACTACACTGCATCATTCCTCTATTTAATCACATGCTTAATTTTTAAGGTAGAAATTTGTGTTTTGTTATGGTTTGAGATAAAGATTAATGGGTAATTTGATGATAAAAGGCATTACAGACCACTTTTGACTATATCCTATAAAGGGGCACTGAAAGTTTTCTAATAAAGAGAATTTATCATGATTGGGAAAAAAGCTTAAGTTCTGACAACACCATGTTTTATTTTTTCTGGCAAAAAATATGCACAGATTTTTACACGTTTTATGAGAGGAGAGAGAGAGAGAGAGAGAGAGAGAGAGAGAGAGAGAGAGAGAGAGAAGATTGGCACACCAGGGCCTCCAGCCACTGCAATTGAATTCCAGATGAGCACTCCCCCTTGAGTGCATGCATCACCCTTTGTGTCTGGCTTATGTGGGTTTCGGGTGGTTGAACTTGGGTCCTTAGGCTTCCCAGGCAAGTGCCTTAACTGCTAAGCCATCTCTCTAGCCCCATACACAGATTTTTATTAAGTAAATGTGTTGCTGAAGTGAGCTTGGAGAGTATATTTCATGAAGGCTGTGCAGGACTGTTTTAGTAGCATTTTCACATGTCAAATGGGATGTTGCTGGCACTGCATAATCTCACAGGATTTTTACCACTCCTCACATGAATTACATATTACTGAAAACTGCCACTGTGTAAAGAATGGGACAAAGTGAATGTGTAATCACTATTCAAGGCTAAATTCAAACACAAGCCTTCCATGAGATGTTCATTCATTCTGCTGGAGAGAAGTCTTCTTGTTTTTTTTTTTGCACTTCTTTTATCACTCATTCCTTTGTAAATTTGCATTATAGTGACATCATGCATTTTCTCAAGCACCATAATGAATTTTTCTATGTAGTGTAGTGCTATGCACATGAAGTTGGCCAGTCAGTATATGTTTGTGAATAGATAATTTGTCTTAAAGAAACAGAATTACAACTGTTAACAAAATTCTCAAACAAGATCCACATTTCTTCTTCCTGAAAGTAATGCAGCACCTGAAGGATGGAGCACTCTCATGAATGACATCTCTTTATTATGTAGTCAAATGTTCCTTGTGGATGCCTAGCTCCTGCCCCTGGTGAGTATTCTGTTCATACTGGTAGTATGGAAATAGCTCCCCAAGGGCACATGTTTTTACTGTTTTCTGAAGGTGGCTAGTTTTTATGGACACAATTTGTTAGACAAGCTTCATAAACCTTAATTATCTACCCACAAAGAAAGCAATTGCATCATTCCTAATTACCAACTACAACTTCTTTATATACAGAGCATGATACCTTAAGTAGGATATAAGGAACCTGTAGAGTGCATTCTGAGTCTGCCATAAATTATAAGTTTATGATCAAAAACATTTCTAAGTGGAGGCTTAAGGCAGCTGGGTTTAGACCAGAAAAAAAGCATGATGTTTGGCTTGGCAGACTTCTATGTCAGTCCAGTGTCAATTGAAAACATAACTTATGTATCATTAATAGGAATCTTTCTGGAACAGAAATGAAATCCAGCTAAGAAGCCTGGAGAAAATAATAGTATTCCAAGTTAAGTCTAGACATCTAGACAGTTGGGTCTAGACTCATATTCCACAAGAAGTTCTGGTCTGAATTGACTGTCTAATTCTTTAACCATGGAGCTGATTAAGTCAGGAGCCTCTCAAATTATAAGGAGCTGTGCTCTTCAAAAAGCTCTTGCCAAAAATTCTCATGTGTCTAAGTGTTAGCACATGTGCACTATAACTCCTAAATAGAAGGCTTTCTTCTGAGCTGGAGAGACGGATCAGTGGTTAAAGGCAATTGCTTGCAAAACTTGACAGCCTAGGTTTGATTCCTCAGTACTCACATAGCCATATGCATAAAGTGACACATGTACCTGGAGTTTGTTTACAGTGGCAATAGGCACTGGCATGCCTGTACACACACTCTCTACTTGCAGATAAATAATAAAAATTTTAAAAAAGATCTTATTAGCAGGACTAAAATGGTTCTTGGGAACATTATAACAGGAATAAGGGAATGCAATGGAAAGAAAAGCAAAAGTAAAGCAAGGGCTGAACATATGGCTTAGTGGTTAAGGTGCTTGCCTGTGAAGCCCAAGGTTCCATATTTGATTCCCCACTACCCACATACACCAGTGGTACAATGTGGCTCATGTGTCTAGACACATGTTTGTTTGCAGTGACTTGAGCCCATGGCGTGTCCATTGTTTCTCTCTCTATCTGCCTCTTCCTCTCTCTTTAAAATAAATAAAATCAGCAAAATATTTTTAAAAAGTAAAATAGTTACTAAAAGAATCAAAGAAGAGATAACATAATTGGATTTAATGACACAGATTCAAATTAGAGATATATGAAATTGAAGATATGGATCTGGAATGATCCCCCAGAAGCATATGTGTTAAACTTTGTTACCCATAGCAACACTGCTGGGAAGAAGTACAACCTTTTGGATGTGGGGCCTAGTGAGAGAGTTTTAAGGCACCGCGTTGTGCCAAGTTGGAAGGGATACTGGGACACAAACCCAGTTTCTCTTTTGTTTTTATGTGTCAAGTTGACCACTTTTTTTTTTTTTTTTAAGGTAGGGTCTGTAGCTCAGGCTGACCTGGAATTCACTCTGTAGTCTCAGGGTGGCCTTGAACTCATGGTGATCCTCCTACCTCTGCCTCCCAAGTGCTGGGATTAAAGGCATGCACCATCACTCCTGGTTTAGCCATTTTTTTTTTTTTTTGCTACTTGTAGAAACCATAGTTTCTCCCACAAAGGATCTTATTTCAAAGATGCCAAAAACACAGGTGCCTATAAAAGAAGTACAGAAAGTTGAAAATTTATGGGTTTACTAAAAAAGCAGATAAATGGTAGCTAAATTTTACACTACTACCAAACAGTGTGGATTTTTATATGGAGTATTTGACCTCTAGCTTTTGCCTTATTGAAAATTCTAGGGAAAGTAACATTATGCAGATGACAGGGAAAGAGATGCTGCTTTCAGCCTCCTCTACAAAGTAGTGATAAAGGAGTGTAGCTGTTGGACAGCTATCCACAAAGGAAGATAACCTTGAGAGGGCTGCAGGGTCCAGTTAAGAACCTTCCAGGAACACAGTGGAGAAGAAATGGAGAACATAAGTACATGGAAAGCATTGTTGGTGAAACACACACACACACACACACACACACACACACACACACACAAAGGATAACACACTTGAGATATCTGGGGGTGGTAAGGAACAAAGAAGAGGAGTGGAGAATATCAGTATCAACCCCAGAGCAGCGCCCTATGCACCAGTGGTGCCACAGCTACCGTGAGTGAGCGTGTCCACAAGCTGCACCTAGTACCTGGGAGATCCCCCTTCATCATGACTTTGGGAGGACCCCAACAGCTTTTGGTTCTACAATAGACATCTATAGCTTTGGCTGGTGAGGATCCTTGTACCCTTTTCTGATGCTAATTTTAGCCCACTGAGTTGCATAGAGTCTTCCACCTGTGTGCCCTCACCAGAGTCAGATAAACACATCTTTCAAGCCAGTGCCCTCACATCTTTCTCGAGGTGAACGTTTTCCCTCACCTATAATGATTTGTGATATAGGCAAAAGGTGTTCCGTCAAATACAAGACTATCAATGAGAAGCAATGGGAAGCATGAAAAACTAAGAAAACATGTTGGCATCAAAGTTACATAATGCATTTTGTAGAAGCCAGTATCAGTGAAACAAAGATGTATACATTGCTAAAGAACTAAAACCAATAGTTCTAAGGAAGCCAAGGAGCTACCAAAAACAGCTAATTTCACAAAGTTAAGAAAGTAGTACAAGAAGAATATGGTTCAACAGTCATACAAATAATGAAAAAATAAAATTCTGAATATTAGAAATAAAATGGACAAAATGAAATATACACTTGGAATCTTTAACAGAAGTCTTGGTCAAGTAGAAGGGGAAAAATCTGTGTATTCCACAACATAGCATTTGAAAACATGAAGAGGCAAAAAAGAATGAAGAAAGTTCTAGGATTTATGGAGTATCAACAAAAGATCCAACTTTGATAGTGTAGGAATGATAGGAGAATACACTGAGAAAGGGACAATAGGTTTATTTAAAGAAATAATGACAAATCTTTCCCCAAATCTGGGGCAAGATGAGCATCCAGGTACATGAAGCTCAAAGTTCTTTGGTCAGTTTCAAGCCAAAGAAGACTTCACCAAGACATATAATCAAACTGTCAGAAATCAAGGAAAAAGGGTTTTAAATTTATGAAATGGGTAAATCTATCAGTATAATCTCTAATATTTCTCCCAAACCTAACATTCACGAGAGAAACTACCATACTTAAGGAAGAAGACTACTCCTAGCACCATAGCCACTGTCATCATAAGTTTTGGGCAATAACATTGTTTAGTGGCTAGGGCTAAATTCTGGAAGCAGATGACAGGTATTTGAATCTTGGTTCCATCCTTTAGTAGCCATGTGAGTTACACAAGATACTAAACTGCTCCGTGCCTCACTTAGTTCACTCAACTGTAAAATAGGAATGAGAACAATCATGTTCACTTTACAGGGTCACTGAGTAGACTGTGACTTCACACACAAAAAAGCATTTAGAAAATGTTTGGCAACTAGTAAACACTAAGTGTGTATGAGTTATTCTTGTTATGATTTTAGAGTGCTTCATGACACTGAAGGAACTATAAGGCTACAGAGGTCTCAAAACCCTGTAATCTTTCAGCATCTATGAAGATATAAAGAGTGTGGTAAGAGATAACTGAAAATTCAGTTAGATATTTTGACTGTCACTGGATGATAGCTTAAGCATAAGGAACCATTGCTTCAGCTTTGGCTTTTAAATTGGATAGTGAATCATGACTGTTAGTTTGACTATAATGTCAATGTACAAATACATAATATGACATTAATATAAATAAATAAAATATGTCATTAAGGCTGGAGAGATGGCTCAGCAGTTAAAGGGGCTTGCTTGAAAACCCCGACAACTCAGGTTCGATTGCCCCACGCCCACATGAAACCAGATGCACAGAGTGGTGGGTGCGTCTAGAGTTCATTTGCAGTGACAAGAGGCTCTGGCATGCCTGTACTCTCTCTTTCTCTCTGCCTCTTTTTCTCTGTCTCTGTCTCAAATAAATAGATAAAAAGTTATTGAAACAATAGGATTTGTGAGATCCTATCTGTGAGTTTATTCAGCATTATACAAGTGGATGCTCATATGCGCTATGAGTAAATTTTTAACATTAAAAAAATCACAAGTAGCCGGGCATGGTGGTGCACACCTTTAATCCCAGCACTTGGGAGACACAGGTAGGAGGATTGCTGTGAGTTCGAGGCCACCCTGAGACTTTGTAGTAAATTCCAGGTCAGCCTGGGCCAGAGTGAGACCCTACCTTGAAAAAACTAAAAAAAAAAAAAAAAAAAAAAGAATCACAAGACCATTACCCATATCACCCCAATAGGAAGGTAGAGCTTGGGGGAAGGGAAAGGGTGTGTATGGGGGAGACACAAAATCTTAACCCAAATTGAACTGGTACTGCTGGAAATCAGATTAAAAGGTGGAACTCAAGCAAACCTTAGAGGGAACACCTGAATCAAAGGGACCTGGAGAGAGTGAGATGAACCCTAACCTCAAATTTCTCCTGCTTTTCTTTCTTCTCTGGATTTTTCTTTTTTCCCTTGGAGCTGGCCTGTAACTCCCTGAACAAAGATGTGGTCTACATACACAATGAGCTGTTGATCAGAGTGACTTACTAGATTTCCCAAAACAAATAAGACAGACTTCTGTCAGAGCACTTGATTACCCACCAGAGGTTAATGGTAAGATCCTACTGCTGAAGATACCAATTGCTGTTGGCATGGACCATGGAGACACCTGATTGGAATCCGGAGTAGAACCAGTCCTCAGATAATTAGCCCATGCAGTGATGGAAGGCACTTCATGAGGTACCAGGGGAAAATGGCCAACATCTGTCCAAGCAACTCAAAGTCTAAGCGACTCAGGAGCAAACAACCTGATGTGATGCTCATACAAGTGCAATAGTGGCACACAGCCATGATGGGTAACCAACTGCTCTTGGATTGGCTAACAGATCCTCTCAGTGGAAAGGAAATCATATCTGGAACTGGGAAACAAGTCAGAATCATATCCAGATACTGATTCTGCTTTCCATCATCAAGCTCCCACTAGCCTTACACTATAAAAGTGTCTAAACCCTTAAAATTCTCTGTAAATTAATAATGGTTATCCTATTTAACTGACACTGACTTCACTCTCTATTGGAGAATCTGCTTCTCTTTTTTAGATGGGAACTGGACTTGAAGAGTTAAACGACCCAGCACACCCCACCCTGGCCCCAGCTGAAACCACAGAGGAATTGGGGGAATGAGTAAGAATGCTGCTCTCTTAGTTAAGCTGATATCAGCACAAGGGTGATGGAGAAAGACACTGAGGACACTCAATACCTACCAAACCAGAGATCTAGATGCTCCTAAGTGCTCATCACTGAAGTAGACTTAAAATGCTCCCAGAATGGCTCAGGGAATTTTGTGGAAGAAGGGGTGGAAAGATTGTTAGAGCCACAGGTTGGGACATTTTGCACAGACATTGCCTCTCCCCTACAACTAACTGCTGCCCCATAATGCATGACCCACAGTCCCTATGTGGTTGACCTGCATCCCCAATGAGGAAGTCCTCTTCAGAAAAGGGGCAGGGAAGAGGGAAAGGATGGTACCAACATGTGATGTTTACATACAAAATATGTCCATATCTAATAATAAAAAATTATAGAGACAAAAAATTAATAGAGCCAATAAAAAAGAGCTAAGATCAATGCTCTGTTGGTTTGCTGTGCTTACACTGAAACTGACATGATGAACCATATCAGAAACAGTGACAAGACAGGTGAGGTTTGTCTTTACAGTTAACAAGATCCTTCTCTTTTCTCCTTTCTTCTGTTTTTCTCTAGGTCTCATCCCATTTCTTTATGAAGCCATACCTTTTGGCCATCATAACCTACTGTCTGGATTTAACTTCTTCCTAACAAGTCCTCTTGTCACCAACCATGTCTCCTCTGATTCTGTCTCTATTTCATATCTAACAGGTACTTTTGAAAGTGAAAATGTGTCCATGTCACTTCTTAGCTTGATACACGTGGATGACTCTCCATTAGTCTCCAGACAGGGTTAACCTTGTATGGCATGACCAAGATTCATAGTTTCTCTTAATATGTTTTGTTTCTTCTTTATGGACAAGAACTCTGTTTTTGTTAGGGAAAGCAATTTTTATGCAGATAAGAAAAGACATTTCCCAGCATCCCTTGCAGAAGGAATGGTTGTATGACCAAGTTATATGCAAGGAGATACAAGTCCAGTTCAGAGTGTGACACCTAGAAAAGATCCATAAAGAAAGAGAATAACTTGGGCTGAGTGTAATATGCTACTCTTTTCTTTTACCTCCTTGCCTGGCAGAGTAGTGGATAAAGATAATATGACCATCTTGAAACCCTGACATGACCTCTGGAAAGAAGTCCTGTGCTAGTAGCAGAAGGTCTGAAAGCCAGAGTGACTCTGAATATTTGCTGGTCCCTTCATCCTGGAGGTAGTTTAGACTACCACCTCTTCACATCATTTTACAGAAAAGGAAAACAACTTATTTGAAGTACTTTTCTTGGTGATTTTCATTTTCACAGTTATACCTAATATCAAAGTTACATCTGTGGCTTTACGGCCTAGTTTCTGCCTAAGCTTTCAGTCACATCTTACACCAGGTCTGCCCACCTTTTGCCCTCAACCATTAAAGACTTATATCTCAAACAGAATAAATTATTTTCAGTTCCCCAAATTTGTTCTCTTCTTTATGCCTCATTTAAAAATTCCTACTCTTCTTTCCTGCTTTATCACTTATTATAGGAAGGTTTCTTTTTTATTCTAAGACTGAATAGTTATAGTTTCTAAAGATTCCCATAAAACATGTCTGGCATCAACTGTAATTGCTAAATCATCTGTCTGTTTCCTTCTTTAAGATTTAGGTTCAACGAGGACAGGAACAGTGTCATGCCCAAGGTTTAACCTTTAATATTTAACAGGAATTTTGTCATTGTGAGCTATTTCTTACATGTGTGGTGACTAAGAAATGAATGAATTCAAAGCCAAATAAATGCACATAAAATGAATTAATTAATTGCCTCTAATCTGAAAAAGATCCGAGCATGGCTCCAATCAGTAGGTTTGGGCCATATGACCTCTGGTTCTATAGAAACAAGTGAAGATGGACAAGTTCCACTTTTGTCTATAATTTACATTTGCCAATATGTACACCTTACTCCTTGCCCTCTTCCTCCTCTCCTTCTCCCCTCTTCACCCAACCCACACACCTTGGCTTAGAGGTAATCTAATTTAAACAGATATTTCCTCATAGAAAGCATCATCTGTAATTTAAATAAGTTCTGAGGAGACAGTCTGGCTCTTTTCAGGTTGAGCAATGGGTCGTAGGAGTGCTGCGCCATGCACCAGACGTCGCGCTGATAATATCAACACTTTGCGCAAGTTTTACCTTCTTTCCCCCAGTTTTGATTGTTACTCACACTTTCATGCTCTTTTTATCCCTTTTCTTGCTTAAGATTGTCTTGTCTTGGGGTCTGCATATAGAGAGAGGCTGAAACCTGGCTGGAAATGTTTGATGTTGAATCATTTGCTTAGCATATATACATCATTCACACTAGTCACCTGTTATTCACGAAACAACTGTCTAATGACTGTCTAGATTATCCGGTCAACTGTGACAGTCTTGTAGGCTTGTGTTCAAGTAACCCTTATACAGTAGCCTAACACTGCAACATAACGGCTGCCACTTGCCTCAACTATTTCACCAGCTAGCAATCATCACAGAAAGCAAAAGGGTCTGTTCAATATATTTCAAGAGAGCCTATATTTATAAAAATTTTTACTGAGTATGTTATGATAATTGCTCTATGTTATTATTGGTTTTATTTGTTCATGATGTCTAATTTAAAATTATTATTTTTATTTTGAGGCAAATCTAACAGACTGGGCTTTTTTTATTCAAGAGCATGCGTGCGCGCATGAGAGAGAGACAGACAGAGAGAGAGAGAGAATTGGCCCACCAGGACCTCCAGCCATTGTAATTGAACTCCAGACATGTACACCAGGTTGTGTGCATGTGTAACCTTGCACATGAGCATCATCACCTTTGTGTATCTGGCTTATGTGGCATCTGAAGAGTCGAACATGGGTTGTTAGGCTTTGCAGGCAAGTACCTTAATTGCTAAGCCATCTCTCCAGCCCTAAAATTGAATTTTATCATAAATATACACAGAAAAAGCATGGTATACATGTGGATTGGTATTACCCAAGGCTTTAGGTGTCTATTGGGGGTCCTGGAACATATCTTCCAGAGATAAGGGGGAATTCATTGTATACATATATCCAAACACACACACACACATACTCAATTTTATTTTTTCCAGATGCTCATTGGCTTGGTTTATTTAAGAATAAATTTACAATTATTTTTGTTACTTTAAATTACCATCTGGGTTTATTGAGGCCCAATTGACATACATACTTAAGATTAATGACATGATTTTTTTTATGGGCATACTCCTGGAATGATTGCCACCATTGTACTAATCTCACATAGCTGTCTTCCATTAATTCTTATGATTTGACTACAGAATGAAATGCTCCCCTTCAAGGATGATCCATAAAGTAGTTAAGTCACAAGAACTTTTAAAGTCCATTTTTGGTTTCCATGACTTTATTTTTGTCACTGAATAAAATAGTTCTCTAATTGTCTTCTTTTAAAGTAGTCAGATAGAATTCTCAAACTAAAAATGGCAGTTTTGAGATGATGGGGCCAACTGCATTTCTGAGATTTATGTATTGACCTTTGTTGTGCCTGTTTAAAAAATCTTTCCCAACAGTTGCCTATCCCTATCTCCCTGGCCAATGTAACATCACAGAAATATAACTAAAATCCATGACATTATCTTAATTGTTTTAGGAGCTGTAACAGATTTTGTTGAAGTCAGTCAAAAATTTTAAGTTGTAGATATTTTTGAAATGCCAAGTTGAAAAGGAGGCTTTACTTTTTAAAAATAATCAGAAACAAGCAATATAATGAAGTCCCATGCCCACTGATAAAAAGGTAACAAGCAAGAAAAATGTTGCAGAATGATGGGTGGAAGGTGAGAGGGAAAAATAGCTTTACATGTCTCAGTCTGTCACTGTGTGGCAGACAGGTCTAACTCATTTAGACTCTCTCTTCTGTTACAACTGTTTAATTTCAGCAAGTTAACCAAGTGTTATGTGTAGAGATGAAGCTGATTGGCATTAATAAGACAAAGACGATTTCTCTGTTACAATAGTATTGAAGATGGAGATGTTGGAAGTATTTAACAATAATGAAAATGAGTCATAGGTATGGGCTTAACTAAGAGGTTTCAAATCACACCATTGTGGGGTTAACTGAGTGGCATTGTGAGTCCTGAGTCAGCATTGTTATTCCAAAGGGTTGAGAGAGTGTAGGTGGAACTGCTGACCCTGAGCTAGAAAGCTGAGCATCCTGTAGTCTGCATGGTGTAAGCTGTACATGCCTCATCTCCTTCTTTGTAGCTCTGTGGTCTTGCACATGTCACTACAGTTCTCCAAACTGCTGCATTTCCATATGTAAAATTCCATGACAAGGTTGTTGTAAGAATTAAATGAGGTAATCAAAATGTTTTTGTAAATTATAAAGTGCTATGGAAATTTAAGATCAAGAAAGTATTGATTTGTAACAAATGCTAAGATTACTGCATCAGTGAATGTGAAATTCTGAGAATCATTGGAAGGATAAAAAGCATACTCAAGTCAGTTCACAGTGTAACCAATCCTCCAAAATTATATGAACACCATGAATATGAGAGTGGCTGGAGAGCTCTAAGCCTAAAGCTCACCAATACAAGAGTTCAGAGGGGACCCCAGAGCCTTCGGCAGAGTTATGAATTTAGTTTCTGTGCTTGGAGTGACTAGGCTACTGTACCAAGCAGTGTGAAGTTACTGTAGAGTGTGTAAGTACCAGAAACAGAAGCAAGACTGAGGTTCCTGTACACGTCTTGCTCCTCTTCCACGAAGACTCAAGGCAAGTGAGGGTAACCAGAATAAACAGGCCCAAGCCAGGTCCTTCAATACAAAGATGGCCAAACACTTAGGGACAATCATGCCATGGTGAAGAAGCACCAAAGTCATCAGACAGAACTATTCCCATGTGAGTAGAAAACACTATGATAGAAGAAACTTCTATGTAAAAGAACATAATAACTTCAGAGGAGTGGGAATGATTGATGCTAATGTATACTCAGATGAAGGTTCACCCAAGCTCTAAAGGCTCTCCCAGAGCTACAGAGTTATGACCCATATCACAAACTGTACCTCTTACTCATGACACGTCATCCTTACTTAGACCTTTGCATTATGGAACATTTCTTCAGAGTGTTGTGAAAAAGAATTTGGCAGCCAGTAGTGAATCTGGGATAGGCTTTGGAGTGGGCAGAGATACCGAGATGAGGGGGTGGCAGATAAGCACTGAGTTGGTAAATAGCATTCTGTGGGCAGGCTCCTAATGAAGCACTTGGTAGGGGGGTGGGTGCATGCTGAAAAAGTGGCAAAACATTGATCACATGACTTCGAATTGTTTCTTATAAGCTTACCATACAGTGGGATTATGATTTCTAAGTGGTGTGCTACTCCCAGAAGCCTATGGCGCAGATTCTTCCTGAACATTTGCCATGTGTATTTATCATGTATCATGTATGGGAGATATACATATGAAATTCTATGAAATAACCACTGATGAAGCTCTCTTTATCATACTATTCCAACTGCCTTTACAAATAAGATTGCAGCTAAATAACACTACAGTTAAAGGTGTTACATGTGCAAATGAATGTCACAGAGAGAGATGCTATATATAGCAGTAGAAAAGGACAATATCATCATGGATTGGAATTTCTGAGAGGATGTGTTGAGCCCTTTTTTTTTAAGACTTCTGAGCAGCAGAAAAGATGAAAACATTGGCAGTCAAACCTGAAACTTAAAGTCCGTGGATTCTGAATAAGGACACACTGCCTATTACTAACAAGAGCTGCTAAACACAGACTTTCCTTAACAGACTTGGGTGGCGGGGGATGCAAGAATCACTTCACAGTGCAACTGATAGAAAGACAAACCAGCATGAGAGGCACGCTAAGCACTTATCATCCTGGAGACGAGGACAACTGCTAGTTGTGGCTATCTAAGATCTTTTGAATAGACTTGGCTTTGATGATTCATTTACTCTGGTTCTTTTATGCTATATTTGGAAGTGGAATGTCCCAAGGCCTGTATGTTAAAAGTTTGGTCTCCAGCTTGGCACAATTAAGAGGTGGTAGAGCCTTTAAAGGTAGGACCCAGTGGGGGAGGCCTGAAGTCATTGACCATATGCCCTTGAAGGGGCCCTGTCCTCTCCCTCTCTTTTGTGTACTGTCCTTGAGGTGAGCTGCTTTACTTTTCATGTGCTCCCACCATACTGTGCTGCCCTAGATACCAGAGCAATAGGGCTAACCAACCATAAGTGCCCAAACTGAGAGCCTGAATAAACTCTTCTCCTTATAGGTTGATTATCTTAGGTATTTGTTGAAGTAACAAAGCTGACTGAAACACTGGCGACTTTAGGGGTCTGGGAAGATTGCTCAGTGGTTGGAGACACTAGTTTGCAAAACCTTCTGTCTTAGGGTTCAATTTCCAAGCCACCCACATAAGTTGGACCCAAAGAGTGGGTCATCAGGTGAGTTTCCCATTTCTAGGGACCCCCATTACTTTATAGAAAGAACTCTGCCTTCTTTCCTTCTCTTAAGAATTATGATAAAACTCTTTCTAAATGTCACCCTCCATGGCTTTTACATTTCATTTATCAAATTAATTAGACAAGAATCTGGAGGCCACTGATTCTGAGGAAGTTTTGCATGACCCTGACCATTCAGCACCCTAAGTTCAGAGTTCAAGCAACCAAGAACTGAGAATGGCTGTGTCTCAAAGATTCCCAAATTCCCGTATCATAGTTTCCCTCCTCTTTCTTTCTTTCTTTCTTTCTTTCTTTCTTTCTTTTTTTTTTTTTTTTGAAGACAGGCAACCCTCCTCTTTCTTGCCCTGACAAACTCTAGTATAAGTGTCTGACTTCAGTCTACCAGCACTTGCCCATCCCTGCCACCAGATCAGGTATTCCATACTTAGAATCAAGATTCTCTCTGAACTTTCCATGCTTGTGCTTCACAAACTATCATGGTCATATTGTATTCTTTCCCATATACTAGCCCATGTGTGAGACAAGGAACCAGACATGCCTTTCTAAAAGCTTCTTTTAAAATATTTTCTTTATTTATTTGAGATAGAAACAAAGAAAGAGAGGGAGACAGAGAAAAAGAGAGAGAGAGAGAGAGAGACTGGACATGCCAGGGCCTTTTGCCACTCACTGTAACAGAACTCCAAATGTAAATGCTACTTTGCATCTGGCTTTGCCTGGGCCATCAGGGTTTGCAAGAAAGCCCCTTTAACCATTTCTCTCAGCCCTGTAAAGTCTCATTGTAAAGGACAAGTATGTATTCTGCTAAAAATAAAGTGCTTTGAAAATTCAACAAACTGAATTCAGCACACCCACATACAGCAGGTAGTGAGCTAGTTGTTAGGGATGCACAAATGAATAAAACATATGCTTGGTTTCTTGCACCATGGATTTAAAAACTGACATCTTTAAACAAGAAATGGTGGCATTAGTCTCAGTGCTGGACAGGACACATTCTTAAGGAATGTGTAAATGATGTTATTGAAGGAAAGTAAGCCACAATCATTTGATGGGAAATATCTAGGTGTGTGAAACAGAGGTGATGATGCTATGGTATTTGGCTTATTGAGAAGGTAGTTTCCCTTCCGTTTGCTGGATAGTAGTTTTAGACTGTGATTTCTTATCTTGAGGAAACACCTCAGGTGATAGCTGGAAATCTCATGGTTTCAAATATTTGCATATTTTGTTTGGACTTGGTCTCTAAAGTTGTTTGACTGTGAACATAAATGAACATTGATAATACTTTTATTTCTTTAAAATTCTCTCAAGGAAAGCAAAAGTCAAGCAGTGGTCTTCTTAAATGGGAAGAATTATTTTCCTTGAATCTAAGATTCCTGGGACCAGAAGGCAGGAGACTTAAAGGTTATATTCATCCTAGTTAGGCCAGAGGCTTCACTATAAAGCAAGTGAAGATAGTGGGGAATCCTGTGGAGAAATAATGCTAGGTGCAGCTGAGATGGAAGAATAGAAGTAGCCTAGGTTTACATCTGCAACTGAGAAAAGTCAGAGCAACAAATTAAAACAATAACTGGTGGCAGGAAAGTGAGGGAAACTCTGGAAACTAATAACGAAGTGGCTGAACGCCTAAAACTGTGGAAATGACGTCAGAAAGACAATGCAGGGGAAGCTGATGAACAAGTCTGGGAACCTTAAGTTACAAGCTTAGGGCAAGATGTGAGAATAGTCACCTCCTCCCCGAATGACAGTCCACCTCCAGTCCGCAGCAGCACTGGGACTGGTTTGGGGATTTGGCCTGAGTGATTTTGACTTGCTCAGCTAGTCACTAGCTAGAACTGGGGAAATACCATCACCATTCCATCGCTCAGCAAAAGTCAGAGGGCTCTACCCAGAAGCCGCCTTGAGAGGGATCCTAACCTCTCTGGGGACCAGAAGGCAGAGATAGATTACGTTTCAGCTTCCCTTGTTGAGTGGCTTTACTGGGTCATGTGGGTGGGAGAGAACACTTCAAATAGTTTTGTATCAGGGGAGTGTGGTCTAAGAGCCCACTACAGTGTAGCTTGTACCGCTGGGACATAAGTTTCCTTCCCTCAGAGATTTGGACTGAGCCAGACTTGACATAGCCCTTGGTTGCCCCAGCCTCTTCAGCTGCGCCCTTTGAGGTTTCTCAGGGATAAACAAGCCATGGCTTGGGTGTTTGCCAAGACCTCAGGTGCTCAGTCGAGTGGCGACTCATCTGTTGAAAATATGCCCAATCCATGAGGCTCACACAGCCCTTCAAAATGGTCCAGTAAAGAGAACGTGCTGTGGCCCGAACATCTGCTGTGTAGGTGGACAAGCTTGAGGGCCTCAGGAGAAAGTCCATTACCGTTCTAAGCATCCAGAAACTAGATTGGTAGGAAGGGCTCCCTGCCTGTTCAGTCATTTGCCATGCCCCAGGGTCCTGAGGAAACACATTCCCCGACACGTTCAACCTTCTTTCAACCTGCCCAGGGAGGAACTGCAGAGAAGGCTGGGTAGGGCCCTGACATGTTTGAGTACTTAAGAGGAATCAAAACAGCCTGTAATAGCATCCCACTAGCCACCGATACCTGGTGGACTCTTTTTAAAAGAAAATGACCTAGATTTTACTTTAATCTTCTAATTTTTAGTTTTCATACATGTACAAAATGTATTTTTATCCTAATTTCCTCCCATTACTTTTCTTTGGCCCCCTCCCCCTATTATACTCCTTCCATTGAACTCTTCTTTTCAATTTGTCCCTTTTCTTTTTTTCTTTAATAATTTTATTTTCATTTATTAGAGAGAGAGAGAGAGAAAGAGAAAGAGAGAGAGAGAGAGAGAGAGAGAGAGAATGGGCATGTCAGGGCCTCTAGCCACTGCAAATGAACTCCATAGGCATGCCCCCCCCCATGTGCATCTGGCTTATGTGGGTTCTGGGGAATTGAACCTGGAGTCTTAGGCATCACAGGCAAACACTTTGACCATTAAGTCATCTCTCCAGCCCCCCTTTTAATTTTTATGATTTCTCTTTTTGTGCCTTCCTTCATTATCCATGAAGATATTGATGGGCCCAATTGCACTAAAGGAGAAAAAGCTGTCAAACCCACCAAAGCTCAGGAAACACTGCAGAAGAGGTGGAAGAAATAATGTAAGAGCCAGAGGATAGGGAAGAGTGCTTTGGAATGCCACCTTCCCCATAGGTAGTGGTCTTCATGACCTCACAGGGCCTGTTGTACTCTTCCAAGACTCACAACACAGCATCTGCAGCTCAAGGTCCTAGGAAGAAATTTTTAACCAAGTTTTAGTTCCATGTTTGGCTTTGTTCTTTTCTCTTTTCCTTCTTTTTCTTTATGTCTCAGTTTTTTTCTTTAAACTATCTTTTAAATTTATTTTATTTTCTCCTTCTTTTCTTTAATTGGATTTTACCTTAACTTTTCTTTCTCGGGCTGGAGAGATGGCTTAGTCATTAAGCACTTGCCTGTGAAGCCTAAGGACCCCGGTTCGATTCCCCAGGACCCACCTTAGCCAGATGCACAAGGGGGTGCATGCATCTGGAGTTCGTTTGCAGTGACTGGAGGCCCTGGCACACCCATTCTCTCTCTCTCTCTCCCTCTTTGTCTGTTGCTCTCAAATAAATAAATAAAAATAAACAAAATTAAAAAAAATTTCTTTCTCATTTTCCCCATATTTGTGCATCTTTTTCCCTTTTACTCTTTTTCCTTCATTTTAAAAATTTTATTTCTGCTAGCTTTTTTATTTTGACACTTTCATGCATATGCATGTGTATAACATATTATGATCTTATTCCCCCAATTATTCCCTCTCTCTCTCAGCCCTTTCCCCAACCAATTCCCCCTTTCTTCCACCTAATCCCCATTTCACTTTCAGGCTTTTGTTTTGACCGACTGAGTTAAACTAGAGTTGCTTGCATGACCAAGAATGGAATATGACTAGAAATGGGCAACTTACTAGTGGTTACACCACTGAAGAACATGATCCACCCTCTCCTAACACTATCAACTATTAGCTACTCTGGGAGGTTTTGGGATCTTATGAACCCTTCCCCACCCATAAAGTAATATTGGTAGGCTCAGTCTTTGTAGGAAATTACAGTTGCTGTGAGTTCATGAGCGTGATAGCCACGTCACATCTAGAAGATAGCATTCCATAGCCCTCCTGCCCATCTTCCTGCTCTTACATTCTCTTTCATTCTTTCTGCTCCCTCTTCCATGAGGTTCCCTGAGCCTTGGAGGGTGTTATCTACTTCTTTCTAAAAATTCTTTTATTTTCTGTTTTTTTGTAATGTTTTTAAATTTTAAAATGATAGTATGTATCACCCTTGCTTCTTTTTCTAATTATTATAGATGCCATAGTTGTAGATTTTTTTACTGTTTTATTTTGAGAGAGAGAGGGAGAGAGAGTGAGAATGGGCACGCCAGGGCCTTCAGCCTGCTGTGAATGAACTCTAGACATGTGCACCCCTTTGTGTGCACATGCGACACTACACACTTTCATCACTGTGCATCTGGCTATGTGGAACCTGGAGATTTGAACATGAGTTCTTAGGCTTTGCAGGCAAGAGCCTTAACCACTAAGCCATCTCTCCAAGCCTTATAGCTGTAGTTTTAACTTAGTTTTTACTATAATTTTGGATTGTTTAAATGTGGGGGTTGTTATTTGCCCTCCTAGGCAGTGCTGGGTGTCAAACTTGCCACCTCAACTTAGTGGATGCTTTGTCATTGAACTAAAGCTCCAGTCCAGTGGAGACTTATTCCAGTCACTAACTAGTCATATTGGAAATTTGGTGGATACTTAATAGATGAAATAACTGCCCTCAACAGCTGATTGTCTTGGTCCAAGAAGGCATGGTTGGAGTGGGGGCTTGAAGCCCTACTCCAGGACATTCACCTCTGTCCTAACAGCAGAGAGAAACAGCATAATTGTTGTAGGCACTGTATCTACAAAAGACAAAGTGCCTACACTCATAAAGACTGCACAGTGCCAAGTAACCTAGACGAGTAATCACAGAGGGTACATTCCATGTACTCTGCTGTATTCAAAAACGTGCCTTAAATTATGGAGTCTAAGAGGTTTCCATCCCAACAGATATACAAATCTCAGTGTAGAAAGACAAGAATGCTAATTTACTTATCAGACAAATCCATCAGAATAACAAAATTTCTCAGTAGTGACCTTTTTTTTTTTTTTTTTGGTTTTTTGAGGTAGGGTCTCACTCTAGCCCAGGCTGACCTGGAATTCACTATGGAGTCTCAGGGTGGCCTCGAACTCACGGCGATCCTCCTACCTCTGCCTCCCGAGTGCTGGGATTAAAGGCGTGTGCCACCACGCCCGGCTTAGTAGTGACCTTTAAGGTCCTTCATATAAATTAAATAGTATTTTTTATGTATTTATTTGCAAGCAAACACACACACACACACACACACAGAGAGAGAGAGAGAGAGAGAGAGAGAGAGAGAGAGAGAGAATGTGCTTGCCAAGGCCTTCTGCCAATGCAGACAAACTCCGGATGCATGTGCTACTCTGTGCATCTGGCTTTATATGGGTCCTGAGGAACTGAACCTGGGTCATTAGAGGGGAACTGAACCTGAGTCATTGGACTTTACAGTCAAGCACTTTGACCACTGAGTCATCTCTTCAGCCCATGAATTTGAAGTTTACAATGAGGATCCTCCTAATTGGACACCTAACCTATAAGAAGACTTAATCCAAACCTTCACATGAGATTTTCCTGGCCTCTCCTCTCAGCCTGGCTGGGAAGGAGGAAACTCCTCTTCTCTTGACTTGGGTACTTTCCTGCTATCTAAAATAACTCTCATAATCTACCCCTTTCTGTGTCTGTGTTTCTCAATTCTTTGCTAATATGGACAAGAACTTAATAGAGAGCCACTGACTTGGGAGTTCTAATCCTGCTCAGAGCTCTAACCCCAGGACCTGAGGAGTGTCCTTGAGCCTGTTTTTTGTCTTATCAGTTTTCTCCTAAGACCTCATGAATAAGATTTACATAAGCTTTATAATAAGCTTATAATATAAGCTTAATATAATAATAAGATTACTAGGTACCTGAACTTATGGCATTGGATTTAGTTTTTCCTTACTTTTCACTTCCCTAGGAATGTAAATGGATTTATTACCTTCTTAGAAACTTAGTGGAGCCTGGACACTTGGGATAGAGGCTAGATTGACCAATTCAGCCCCCATCCAGTAAACTCCTATAAAAGACCCGAATAAGTGTTGCCCAGAAGGCTTTCCTATCTGGGGGATCCCCACCTGCCTTAAAGCAAAGCAGTAGCTTTGACTACTTCACTGTGATGGTTTGAATCAGATATCCCCCCTCTCCCATAAACTCATGCATTTTGAATGCTTGGTCCACAGCTGATAGCAATTTGGGAGGAGAAGCCTTGCTGGAGGGGTGTGTCACAGGGGTGGACCTTGAGGTTTATTAACCCTAATTTGTCAGTGCTGGTTTGCTCATTCTCCTGCTGCTGTTTTCCACATGCTGTGGCAGAGGTGATGCCCAGCCTCTCCCCATCTATGCTTTTCCCTGCCATCATGAAGCTTCCCCTCAAGGCTGTAAATGAATATAAACATTTTCCCTCTATTGGCTACTTTTGGTCAGGTGCTTTCTTGCAGCAACAAGAAGGTAACTAGTCTATGGTCTATGGACGTCATTAATTGAAATTCATAAGATAAAAAACCCAAAAGCCACTGACTTAGTGGAAGCCTTGTATGCCTGTGAGCATCTGGCACCCTAGCTCCCGAGTTACAGCCCAATAAAGAGCTGAGAAAAGCTCTATTGTTCTCAAACACACTCCAAATTCCCTTATTGTTAGGCCAGACCAGAGAAAAAGTTTAGAAGCTGAAGGACAGTAATGCTATACAAAGAACAGGGGCATTTGTGCAAATCTCTTAGGCTTTCTGGATCATTTGTGTAGTGTGGATTTTGTCACACACGTTCTAAGTGCTATATATAGTTTTATATGCAATCTTATAAATTGCATATCTGATTATTCTCTTACCTCTCTGTTCAGGGGTGTGCCTTAGTACTATACTGAGCTACAGGTCACCTTCAGACACTGTAGTGCCCCTACACCTATACCAGTGGTGACAAGAGACAGAAACTGGCTAGGCAGTTAAGGTAACAGAAATCCCAACTTGAACAGTTTTTTTTTCCCTTGACTGAAAATGGGTTTTCCATAAATGCTAATTTTTCAGTCTTTGTCTAAGGTCTTTTAAACCTCACTCTACCCTATTCTCCTGCTCATTGTTACCAAAGCATAACGGTTCCCCAAGGAATAGGGTAGTCTACTGTTGTGAACCCCTCCAAATTCTTTTCACATGCAATGTATTTAATAAAATGTATCTGATCCTTCCACTCTCCTGCTTAAAATTCAACGATTTCTTTATTGATTTCAAAGTAAAGCATCATATTGTATATGTTATATACCATGACAGATGAGCATAAATATTAACCACTTTCTTGTTCTATCATTCAGAATAATTTGCTTTTCCATGAGAATATCATATTGAAGCTATAAAGCCCAGGTAATTCTGTGTCTACCTGTTCAAATTCAAGTGTTCTTTCCTGTCTCCATACTCTTGCAGGTGCTCCAGAATTTCCAGGTAGGGGCACATATTTATTGGCAAAAAAAAAAAAAAAAAAATCTATTCAGTCTTGTCCCAGACAGGTCTAACCAGGTTAGATTTATTACCTTGGCATGCCATAAAATTCACATTCAATTTTTTTCATTCACTGGGTAAGAGCAAAGGCTGTCTCCAGGCAGGGTGAAATGTTATGGCATCAGTAATCTTAGTTAAGTCTGATTATGGCTGCTCCCCTGGGGGTCTCCTGATTGTGCTAGGAATGCCAGCAGACCCAGAGTTAGAGACAGGAGAGGCATTTCTTATCACTCTCTCATGAGAGGGTCCAAGCTCTTGTGCCAGGGCCATGTTAGATGCCAGCCCCTCCATAGAAGTCAGGTACATGTTCTGGGGTCACATTGTCAACTAAGACTCCTTTGCTTTTTTAGCCTAGAAAAAGTTCCTAATCTTGCTTATCCCACCATTTAAATAACTTAATTGTAATGGACTAACAATTCCTGTATCTCTCCTAGTCAAATGCCTCCAGGTTTAGCATGCTAAGATACTCAGTTTTCTGTTTTATCTTATCTTCTTACTCTTGATTACAATTAGTAGATTGTCAGGTGCTATTTAAAGATATTACAAGCTGGCTGTGAGTTCAAGGTTAATCCCTGTCTCAGATCCCAACAAACTTTAAATTAATACATGTTTCCTAATGACTCCTCATAGACCAGACTGGTCCTCTGGTAAATGATGAGAACAAGGGAAAACAAACAGCACAAGGAAAACACTAATCTATACTTTCTGTCTTTCTTGTAGTCACCTAAAGTCACTTCTAGCAGACTGGATTTTTACAATTCATAAAGATAAAATTGGCAAACTAAACCTTTAAGTGCTTAGTCAGATTAAAAACTTTCTAAAATATATAAGACAACCACTAGGCTTGTTTAGGGCTTATTATAAACAGGTAATTCTGGGGCTGAAGAGATGACTTAGTGGTTAAGGCACTTGCCTACAAAGTCAAAGGATCCCAGTTCAACTCTCCAGGACCCATGTCAGCCAGATGCACAAGAGGACACATACATTTGGAGTTTGTTTACAGTGGCTGGAGGCCCTGGTGTGCACATTCTCTCTCTCAAATAAATAAATAAAATATATTTTAAAAAGGTAATTCTAGGGCATGGTGGCGCATGCCTTTAATCCCAGCACTTGGGAGGCAGAGGTAGGAGGATTGCCGTGAGTTCAAGGCCACCCTGAGACTACATAGTTAATTCCAGGTCAGCCTGAGCCAGAGTGAGACCTTACCTTGAAAAACCAAAATAAAATAAAATAAAATAAAATAAAAAAAGAAGGTAATTCTAATTAGTTCTGAGCTAATATGTTATTCAGGTTATAAATTTGTGGTACCATTCCTCAAAAATGTTCAGGTTAAACCCTTAGATCACTGATGCTAACTTTGTTCATGTTAACAGTTATAAAACTGTCTTTAAAGTGCTCAACCACATTAGCTATATTCCTCTGTCTGTAGAATATAGCTGGGGAAACTGAGTTTCAAAGTTTACTCATTAGTATGTTTTAGCTCTATTAATTCTTAATAGTGTTATCACTTTTGGGACTAGTATAACTTTAAAAATAGTTCCTGCCTTGCTCATTTTAATCCTATCAAATGGTCATCACTAAATTTTGACCTAATTTTAGTTATTATGACTTCTGCTATGTATAGACATGCCTAAGCTTGATCTATTTTCAACTGTCATGGGTAAGATGTAAATTGCTTTATGTTAATCCTGGTTTCGCTAATGTACATTTCCCTTTCAAGATTAGTCAAAACCATTGCTTGTCCAGATATGTTTGTCTCTTTCCAAATACATTTATAGAGGGTTATATCAAAACCAGACTGTTTGCATTCACCCAGGTTCTGCTCTATTCTACAATTACTTATAGTTAGACAAGTTAAATCAAGATTTTACTCATTATCATAGTTCTCATATCTCAAGCTCATTACTTGTAAATAAATTAACTCTCAAGCCATATTCCCTGCTCCAGAATACAGTTGCATATTCAAACAATGGGCCCCATCTTAGTGAAATGACCTCAAACTCTACTGTTCTTAGATCTACAAATGCTTCCAGCCATCCCTGGATAACTAAAAATAAGATTGATTGACTAATTAGTAATGTTATTTCTCATGATCCTTCCTTTGCTTTTCAGTTTGGTAACAAACCATCAGCTACATACAGGAGATTAAAATGTGTCCTGAAAAACTGGGACTGCTTTGACCCATGAAGCCTAATGGATTTTAAAACAAAAACAAAAATAAACAAACAAGCAAACAAACAAAAAAAAAAACAACTAAAACTCTGTCACACTGTCTGACCCACTTACAAATTAGAGGAAGAAGAAAAATGGCTTCCTCAGGGAAGTACTAATTATAATACAATTTTATTGTTAGACAAACACTGCCTTGAAAATGACAAATGGTCAGAGATTTCTTATACACAAATTTTCATTGTATTAAGAGAAAATTCAAAACTCTATCAGACGTGCAGAGTAGACTCTGCATGTTAACATATATGAGTGGAGAAGGGTTATACAAGCCCCACTCCAAGCTCCTTAAATATTCCAAACTGTCATTAGTCATACAAGAGCCAAACAAATCTCTCACTGAATTTGTTAAACGGTTATGAGCTGCTCTAGCAGAACATACCAACCTTTCTCCTGATTCTCTGAGTGGAGAAATAGAAATTAAAGACCAATTTTCTACTCAGCCCTAATATTAGGAAAAAAAAAAAACCCTGCAATTAATGATGGTAAAGCCTGGAAGTACTCTAGATAGTCTAATTGAAGCAGCCACCACAGCCTTTTATAATAGGGATCTAGAGGCTGATTGGATAAGGAGAAGGACCCTGGCTCTAATAATTGCTTTATAAGAAAGTCAACCTGGAAGGAGGGCTCCTGGATCCTGCTTCCAGTGTGGGCATCTGGGACATTTTAAGAAAAACTGCCCCTGGAGGAGATCTCCACCTAGACCTAGTCCTTTATGCCAAGGAGACCACTGGAGGGCCAACTGTTCCAGAAGGCAGAGACCACTGAGGCTAGAGGCCACCCCACCAATGGTCTAAATGGACCAAAGGGGCCAAGGCTTCCACAACTTAAGCCTTCATCACCTGCCAGGGGCCTCAGATAATTCTAATAATGGAGGGAGACCCCAATAATCTCCTTTTAGCCACTAGTACCTCAATATCAGCCTTGATCTCTAACCCTGGCCAGCTGTCTTCCCAAACAGTGACTGCGGCAGGCATTTCTGGCAAGCCTGTGACCAGATACTTCTCCACGTATCTCAGTTATAACTAAGGAAAATTATGCCAAAATCTCCCCACTGTTAGGGTGAGACCTCCTAGCTAAATTAAGGACTTCCAATCTCATGGCCACTGGGCCAACATTATGCTAATCCTAAGGTCTGGGCCACTTGGAGAAAAATCAGTCAAGCAAAGATAGCCAGCCAAACATGTACAGGTCCATAATAAGAAGACCCAGACTCCAAAACGAGGCTTCTTATACAAAAAACAAAACAAAACAAAACCCACAAAAGACCTAAAATTCATCTTTGAACAAACAGATGAGTCTCCCAATAAACATCGAATCTTATCTGTTTTGCCAAGCTTCCACTTAAACTTCTGCCTTGTTCCAATGAAACAAAACCATTTCCTACTGCCTTGAACCATTAAATGTTTGTGTTGTTCCCAAACGTTTTTCTCAGGGATAAAGAGAAAAAGACCTACATACAGATAATGGTAAGATATCAGGCTGCAAAGTCCTACACTCAGGTAATGGTAAGACATTAGAACTGGCTCACAGGTTCTGTTCTTGGGCTTCTAAAATAGTGCCTCCCCCCCACCTTCCATGAGAGAGAAAGAGACATTAACTGCTACATCCTGTGACCCTGTTCAGCCTAAAGAAGTTAGACAGGTCTGCACCCTGTTCTCTCTAACACCACTTAGTTTCATCTTAGGATGGGGAAATGAAGGCTAAGAGAAAGCTAGCTTCTTTTAGGCAGTTTCAGTTAGAAATTGAGGCCCAGAGAAAATCAGCAGATGCCCCCTCACATTCCAACCCTCCTTGGCAGGAATGGAACTTGGGTCTGATCTACAAAACTCATCTACAACTGGCTACAGTGTCCCCTGCTGCCAGCAGTCTAACATAGTACTTAGGTAGGCTGCCCCCTGGAGTCTACCCTCCAAATCTATAAACCAATCTAGTCTTTCCCTTGCAAACCTGAATCTGATAAAAGAATACATATTTCCCTTTCACTCCAGATCTACCATGTGAATACTGTCTCTAACTCTGGGCTTGTTACCTGCATAACTTCCCTAAATTCATGATAACAATGGATACAATTCTTTTACTACTCATTTCTCATCTGAAGTTCTTGGTCTTGGCCCTGATATTTTCTCTCCATTATTCTTCCTTAAGCTGCCACTCTTTGTCTTCAGCTTCCTTCCATGGGGAAGTACAAGGCAGATGCTATGTGTGTTTCTTCTAAATCTCCCTATATATGTGTCAAAGTTCTATCTTCCATGTGCTTGTGGCTCTTCTCCAGTCCTTTCTTAAAAGCCTCAATTTCTCTTAAATAAGCTTTATGAACTATTTGCCCCCTGATGTTTGTGGCTCTATTCCAGTCTTTCCTTAAAACTCAATTTCTCTTAGATAAACCTTATAAACTATACAGTGTTTTCCACAGGAGGGTGTGCTTCCTACTTCCCATGTGTTTATGATCCTGGTCTAGCCTTCTTCCTAGATCTCAATTTGCCTTAAATAAACTCTACAAGTTGTCATTTCTCCCTAAATTAATGTAATAATTCATAATTTATCCCTCTTCAGTTCATTTTTTAAAATCAATACTTTGTTAAAAATAGGACAGGACCCAAAACTTGAGGTTAATAAACAAAAGGACCCTTTCTGAACTCCCAAATCCTACATAAAATAAATATCATCCCAAATCTTAGGTTGTAGCCTGGTTCTCTCACACTAAAGCAGAGTTCTCTGCCAGAGCCCAGGGAGTCTTAAGCTTGAAAAGAGACAGAAGGTGGGGAAGGGAAGAAATGGGAGAGGAAGAGAAGAGAAGAGAAGAGAAGAGAGAGAGAGAGAAAGAGAGAGAGAGAAAGAGAGAGAGAGAATCAGATGAGTTAGCTTATCTCTAGTGGTATAATTTATAAGAGATAAAACTTAAGAATTGCTGGGGACTATGGATTACCCAATATGGAGAGAAACATTCAGCAATGAGAAAGGATAGCCACCCATATAGAGAAACAAGAGCCTGAAAGACAGTCTTGTCAGTCTTAACTCTATTTTATTTGGGTTCCATTATATTGCTATGTAACTTCTTGTTTTCTTTTATTTATTCTATTTTAGTTTTTTTGAGACAGGGGTTCCTGTAGCACTGGGTCTCATATGCAGCCAAGGATGACCTTGAAGTTCTGATCATTACAGGCATGCACCTCTTGCCCAGCATAACTCCTTATTCTTACAAGACATGCATGAGACTTTCCATAGACAAGGGAATGAGCTTTCAGTCTCCAGAGACACTGATCTGAAAAACACTCTGTACAGACTACTGTCTTTAGTGTGGTCTGTGGGAATAGCATATGACTGTGAAAGATCAGAGACTTGCATTTATTTTTGGCTTTGTGTCTCATTCATTAAGAATCTGAAGAACATCTTTAAATTCTTTTTTAAACTTTTATCCCTGTTTTCTGAAGCTAACTCTTCAACAGTGAGATGGAATTCAGAACATTGGCAACAAATCTGATAATTTGAACATAAGTTTTGAAATTTCAAAAATATTTTTGGAGTGTTCATCAGAAAAAAAAAATTACAGGTTGTTACATAATTCCCCCCACCCCAAACTGTCCCTTAGGTGAAAATGCTGGCTATGTTTGGAATGCCAAAAAGAATCTTAAGAATGAAGTTGGAACACATTGATTATCAGCAAATAGGCTTCAAGATTGAGCAAGCTTGTGCTGTTTGGTGATGAGGTGTGGCAACTTATACTTTAGAAAATTCCCTTTCATTGTTAGCACAAGCTAATACTTGGGAAGCTGCTTGGGAAAAAGTGTATCAGGGTGTGTCCTGAGATGTTTCCTTCCTTTTCATTCACCAGAATGTGGCATAGCTCTCTCCAGATCTACATGGTGGTTAAGGAGGATGTACATCTGCTAACAGATCCAGGGTGCTCATGACATTGCACCATGGACTGCAGAAGCAAAGGACCCAATAAGAACAAAGCCAAAGATAAAAGGGGCTGAGGTGGAGAAGGGGAGCTGGGACTCTGGGTCTGCATTCTCACAGCATGATAATAGCTAGCTGTGGTCTTCAAACTAGGACACCTCTCACAATGCTAGATTAAGGTGGTTCAAGCTAGTTTTAAGGAAATCAAATTCCATTAAATTTGGGTATGAGAAACAGAACAGGGAGACAAACGGTTTCTTGGGCCCACGATATTATTTAATGTCGGATGAGAAAATGATGTGATCCGAAGTGAAAGGAAAGAGGTACTGAATGTCCAGTCAGGGGAGGGTGGTGGTTTTAAGGCTTTTCAGAGATGGGGGTGGGTTCTTGCTCTTCTGCTTTTAGGGAAGGGCCTTGCATGGGATGTGACATGAGGGCTTGTGACTCAAACCTGTGGGATATGGTTATCTGGACCACCTGTTAACCTTCAGGGAATTGAGGCTTGGAAAGTCATGTCTCCACTCAGAGTCTAGGGCACAGCTTTGGGGAGGGGAAGAAGGGAGTTTAGCTCTCTGAAAATCTAAACATCTGAATTCAAATTTCCATAAACTATTTTTTAAACGCATTAGGCCATCCTTTCCAACCTGTGCTTTTAAGATAAAAGGTTCATTTTTAAAAATTTATTTTTATTTATTTATTTGAGAGAGAGAGAGAGAGAAAGAGAGAGAGAGAGAGAGAGAGAGAGAGAGAGAGAGAGAGAGAGAATGAATATGACAATGGGTGGATTAGGGCCTCCAGTCACTGCAAATGAACTCCAGACATATATGCCACCCTGTACATCTGGCTTATGTGGATTCTGGGAAATCCAACCTGTGTCCTTATGCTTTGTAGGCAAGCGCCTTAACTGCTAAGCCATCTCTCTAGCACAACCTGTGCTTTTAAAGTAATGAATTTCTTCTCCCATTTACATGAGAAGAAATGTAACTTTTCTAACAAAGATGAAGATACTGTAAGGGGAAACTCTAAAGAGAAATAGTTGTATCCCTTCTTTCGACTATCAGACTATTAAAACAATGATCCCCAAGGAACTGGCATTTCTTTAGGAATCTCATGTTGGCAGAAGGAAAAGGCTAAAGCCTGGAAGAGGTTTCACATAGTTCTGATAACTTGACAGATGGCTTTGCAGGAAAGACTAGAGTGAGACAATGATGGGTCAGTGACCAGGAGCCCACTCTGACCAGGAATGCTCAGCTAAGCATATCTGTGTTCTCTATTTGAACCTAAAATCCTGTCAGGACTCCACAGATGGACTTGGGTGTGGAGAGGTGCCATTAAATTTCTTTATTTTTCCTCTTCCCAATGTGGCCAAAATAAGTAAATCTCTCTCTGTGTTTCATGATTACTTCTCCCTTTAATTGGCCTATTAAGGATGAGTGGCCGAGCCTGATTTTAGGGCTGCTAGGCCTGAAAGAGAACCTCACCATTGTCCTGACAGATTCCATTTTGCTCCTCTGACCTGTTCTTTTCTGAGCTTCTCATAGTCTGGAAACAGTGTGGCCATAGGCTAATATCCTGTAACAGACCAGGGCTGTTCTAAGGAGGAGCAATCATTCCATGATGGGAACTGGGTTGTCTCCCTCTAGCAATGACTTCCTTGGTGCCATCAGGATGTTATAGAGCCAAGGCCTAAGATAAATTTGACCATGACTACTTGACTGTGCCTGTTAGTCCTTACACCTGTCCTTCCCCTCTACAATCCTGAAGACTGTTTCAGGCTGGGTCCCCTGGATTTTTTTTCCCAAGTGAGGCTGTAATGGATAAATTCTTTTCTTGCTATACCACCATTAACTTCTCCAAGCGAACACTCAGAAGTGGTGGGTAGGTGAATATGGGAAGGTGGTTCAGTGATCAAACACAATTGCTTCAATATAGTATATTCACACCCACAGAAAATAGATTCTGGCCGAGGGGTCAGGAGACAAAATGATCTTCCTCCTATTAATATATTTCTAGTTTATTTTGTAGATTTGCTTATTGGACTTTCAGAGCACAGAAAGCTTTTCTTTCACCTAATATACCAGTTACTGCTTTACTTGCATATTTTGTACCACTTCAAGGAAAATATGATAGAAATTATGTTCTCCACAACTAGTAACATTTTTGATAAACATTTTACATTCCAACTTATAAGTATGCAAAATACTATAGCAATCGTTATTTTGCTGGGAAATGTGTCAAAAATGACTTTAAGTTGAAAGCCTGTAATCTTTCTAATTCAGAAAAGAATCACAGTTGTTATATGATGTTTGAAGTTTTAAAAAATATATACTTTCCTTCCTTCCTTTCTTCTTTTTTTCTTGTTACAAGAGAGAGAGAGAAAGAGAGAGAGAGAAAAGAAAATGGGTGCACCAGGACCTCTAGCCACTGTAAGCGAATTCCATATGCATGTGCCACCGTGTGCATCTGGCTTATGCGGGTACTGGGGAATTGAACCTGGATTCTCAGGCTTTGTAGGTAAGCACCTTAACTATGAAGCCATCTCTCCAGCCTGCAATATTTAAAGTTTTTTTCCAAAATATTTAAATAAGTTTTACTGGCAGTTATCAATCTATAGAGAAATGAACAACATTTACTTAGCACACTGCAACATAAGGCACTAGAAACACTGATAATTAAAATCATTAAATAATTTTTTCAAAAATGGTGGAGAGAAGGCCGTGGCATAGAGACCACTAGTGCAATGGATTCCTATCAGGGAATTTCCACAAGCCTAACATGGGCCAATAAGTGTTTCAGATAGCAGCAGAGAAAACAATGGCTCCCTTCTGGCTAACTATAAACAGTAGAATGAAGTGCTTGAGCATGGCTGTGGTGGTTTGATTCAGGTGTCCCCCATAATCTTAGGTGTTCTGACTGCTAGGTTCTCCGCTGATGGCAATTGGACATTAAAGCCTCCTGGAGGCAGTGCATTTTTGGGGGCTGGCTTATGGGTGTTATAACTAGTTTCCCCATGCCAGTGTTTGGCACACTCTCCTGTTTCTGTTGTCCATCTTATGTTAGCCAGGGGGTGATGTCCACCCTCTGCTCACGCCATCATTTCCCCCTGCCATCATGGAGCTACCTCTTCAGTCTGTAAGGAAAAATAAACCTTTTTTTTTTTTTTTCCAAAAGCAGCTCTTGGTAGAGTGATTTCTGCCAGCAACATCTGACTGCAACAATGGCCAAACAAAATTTGCTGGGATCAGGTACCAGGCCTTCCTGCCCAGAGTAAAACATTACCAATCAGGACTGCCCTCATTTGTATGGTGG
Source organism: Dipus sagitta (assembly GCA_036346955.1). Lineage (NCBI taxonomy): Eukaryota > Metazoa > Chordata > Mammalia > Rodentia > Dipodidae > Dipus > Dipus sagitta. The sequence continues at coordinate 299,024,684 of CM070770.1, read as the reverse complement.
GAAATGCGTGATGGAAACCCTAACCCAAAAGAGGATGGCTCCCAAATAGAAACTTTCACACAGTTCATCTTCTCATACAAGAGGTTCTTTTGCTTCTGTAGTGAATTTAACTTATTCCTTTTCTAGTCAGGTCTGACCTGGATGAATTTGTTCACTGTCCACCAATTCCCCACCTCAGAAAACTCTTCAAGACTAGTATAGATATTACTCAACGTTTGTTTTAGTTGACTAAATTATGAAATAGATTGAACAACTTTTTGGGGTGGTGGCATGGTCTGGGTAGATTGTCCTAAGTTTGCTTCACTCTTGACTTCTCTTAAAATTGTTTTTTGGATGGATCTTTCCAATGTTTTAACCTTTCTGATTTCAACACCTCAGAGTTCTTTTTTTTTTTTTTATAGGAGGAATGAAATTTATTTGAAGCTTAGAGATAGAGGGGAAGTTCCATAACGGTAGAATAAGCTGGCGCACTTTCATAGATCCATACAGACCACCGACAGTACAAACAAGCACACACTCCAGGAACCCCAAGCAAAATTCCAGCACTTTGAATATTTTTGGCTGGAAATTCCAGATCCTCCCCCACACCTTAGAACTGGACTCTAGGATCTGCCCACAGTGACACTTCCTCCAGCCAAGATACAAGCTTGAATAAAAACTCCTGAATCTGTTGGGAGAAAGTCATTCAAACTACCACAAGCCCCAACCAGGACATGACACATTGTGGAAATGTAAATTACAACAACTGTAAGGAGACCCACTCCTGTCAAAACAGCTGAAAATATTTTTTAAAGCAGTAATAATACCAAATACGTGTAATTTTTCACACCCCACAGGTGAAATGTAAATTGGTACATGCTGCCACTGTAGCAAATAGTTCAGAGTCTATGTTTGAGTTTTTGTTTGATTTCAAAAAAGCTAAACATTTACCCAAAGCATATATCAAAGAAAAATGAAAATGTATACAGATATAAAAAACTATTCATAGCAATTTTATTTAATAGCCCCAAACTGGAAATAACTATAATGTCCTTCACTAAGTGACTATCTATACAAAGTATGGTATATCTTATATCTGTACCACTGAATACCACTCAGTAAATAGCAACTTCCAACTAGTGCAACAACTTGAACAGATTACAAGGACATTATACTGGCTGCTAAGAAGAGAAACATCTTCATTAAATCCACAAGATCTCAAGAAAATATGTCAATTTTTCAGAATTTATTTCCCTTTTTCTTTTGGTTTTGGTTTGCAGAGAGGGCTGTGGTGTTTTTTTTTAAACATAGATAATCTTTTAGTGCAGTAATTATGTTGTTACTATTGATTTAAAGGAAAGTAAAACTGCATTTTTTTTCCTGAATGTGTTGAATACTGAACATATTCAGCATGCACATACCTTTAACTATATGTTGGTTTTCCAAGGAAATTAAATTCACTGCATAATTATGGCTAAATACAAGCATATAAACTTAAGTCTGAGAAGTCTATCTCTATAAGCTTTTTAATACACTAGTGATTTTATTTTTGATAAAGTACAGTAAAGTTCTAAAGTTCTCTCTCTTTCAACACACACACATACCCTTTGCAACAGCAACACAGAAATGAGAGGCCACTTTAAATGAATAAAATCGAATTCCTTACAAGAAGTAAAATACACACAATGTTCCATTGCTCAGAGAGTCAATGTTTTAGCAAACGACAACATAAAATGATACAAAAATGTGCTTTTATGATCTATCACTCCTTGAAATATATAATTTTCGAAACTGTTGACTTCTAACCTCGGCTCTTCTTTAGAATTACCTTCGCTGCATCCACTACATGGTCCTTGTTGATGATGCTACATTTATTCTCATAAACATTTGTCCTAGACTCTTCAGCCAGTGGACGAATGAACAGCAAGCAGCTCAGGTGAACCAGCAAGTCGCCGCGCGCCTCCAGACGCAGGTGAGTCTTGTGTCGCTTGAAGACGCGCCTGAAGAAGCCGCGGGGTGCCGTCCGCTTTATCTTCTTCCTCCGGACACGGTGGCGGGGCGCGCCATAGCCCGCACACTGCGCGCTCGCGGATGCCCAGGTCGCCGCCGTGGACCACAGGGTTCTGGCGCTTTTCCTTTTTTTTTTTTTTTTTTGATGTAGGGTCTCACTCCAGCCCAGGCTGACCTGGACTTCACTATGGAGTCTCAGGGTGGCCTCGAACTCAAGGCGATCCTCCTACCTCTGCCTCCCGAGTGCTGGGATTAAAGGCGTGCGCCACCACGCCCGGCTCTCAGAGTTCTTTTCATGTGAAATTCTCTTTGCTCATGCCATTTCCTCTGGGATATTCTCCTTATTTGTCACAACTACTTTTCTCATTTCTGTTCTAAAATTTACTTTAAGTTCCCTGGCATTGAATCTTCAGTTTTCAAGCAAAAGGGTTGAAGACTATTAGACTACAGGAAACCCAACATTGACACACCACCTTGATAATGAGTATTTCTGAAGGAAATTATTTAGCAGTCAGATATGTCCTATAGCATATAGTAGAAATTACAGTAAAAAATAGGATTTTTTCCCCAAGTTTAAATCTCGCTGGAAAGACAAAGCACACAAGAAAGAAAACAAGAAATTTCAGAGCCAAAAAAGATTCAAGATTTAGCTATGGTGGCCCATAGGGAGCCCCTCCCCTTTTTTTGGTTCTTTGTAGTCTCGCTCTAGCCCAGGCTGACCTGGAACTCACTATGTAGTCTCAGGCCAGCCTTGAACTCACAGAGATCTTTCTACCTCTGCCTCCCCTTGACCCAAGAGCTGGGATTAAAGGTGTGTGCTACCAAGCCTGGCTGAAACTTGGTCTTTGAAACTATCTCACTGAAACTGTCCCATCTTATAACTTGGAAAGAAGACCTGTTCTATCTCATACAGCTAGTTAGTGTTGGAATCTGATTAGAAGTCATGTGTGAGCATAGCGAAAAAGTATTGTTGAAAAGTAAATATGGTGGTCTATGTTTCATCAGTGAGAGGAAAGTATCACTGGCTTTCAGAAAGATACGAATTCGTATAAGATTTGGGTGTTCTTATGGATCTTGGAGGACAGGCTGAATTTGAGCTAACTCATTTGGACAGAAATAGGAGGAGCTAAGGTCACTGAAAAAGAATGAAATGCTTGGGTCAGCAGTAGGGGTAGCTATAGTCCCTCTTTAGAAGGTCCCTGTTTAGGAATGTTCACTGAGGCAAAGTCAGGCCCTTACATTACAAGAATTTTAAGTCATGGAGCAAATTTAGCGAGTTTATTAAGTAGAGATAAGAGAATACATGATTCAGGTTTAAGAGTAGAGAAAGGGTTAGGGCCCTTAAGAAAAGAATTGCACATACTCAAGACAGCCTTCTCAAGAAACAGACTTATACCTAAGTGTCTTAATAAGTGCTGTATATATAGTTTTATGTTGGATTTTGAAATTACATTGCTCAAAAAATGCAATTTCTAACCAGGCTCAAAGATTAAGCAAAATTTAAAAATTTGGAAAAAATGAGCTGATTAATTTATTTCCTTGATATTAAGGAAGTTCTTTCTAAAAATGAAATTTTGAGATGGTTTTATGAAGTTTATTGTTCAGATTTAGAGATGAAAGGTGTGCTTAAAGTCAAAGGTCACAAGCCTTCTGGTCTTAAGCAAAGAGTATCCATTTGTTGCTTTGGACATCTTCGTTTGAGATAGCTCTCACTCAGGGAAAGGAATATTGTCTCTGTAGGCAATAGGCAATCTTGATTTTGCTAGTTGGGCTGATTTTTTTTTCCTTTTTAAATTCTGAGACAGTAGAAAATGCCAATTAGATCATGGAATGAGTGGATCTTCCTCTTCCCAAGTCCTCTTAGTTTTCTTTGTCTTTTCTCCTGCCTCGTATGTTCAAGGCCAGGGGTAGAATAAAGTCTAGCTTTTATGAGACCCTGGGAGTAATATAGCATGGACTAAACATGTTTGCATCCTCCCCAAGGAGTCCATGCCACTGGGACATAATTATGTAGAAGAACAAATGCACAGACCACTAAAGAGAAACAAAAGCTTTCAGGAAAACAAGATAATGCCCATGGAGGAATTTAAATATTTACCAAAGTCACAATATAAGGGCACTAGGGTATTCCAATAACTAATGGGAAATCTTCCTTCCTAGAAGAAGGGCAAAGAGTATCATTAGAATAAAAGAAATCATGTCACTTATCAGACACATACCTAGAGGAGGCAAGGGAAGGAGGAAGGGAATCTTGGATACCCAGGAACAACAGAGACTTTTATGGTTCTTTGAGTTCTGGAAAGGATGAGGTGAAGAGAAAGGCCAAGAGGCAGCTCATGCAGTTCTAATCATTGCTCACAGTCAGACATTCAATTTATAGAGTCAGATGGTTGCAGACTTTAGTATCTTGGCCATTGTCATCCCCTCCCCCCCACTCCACTCAGGACAGGTCAGGTTCTAAGTCTGCAGGTGTGAGGATCTTCTGGGCACTTTACTCTGGGCCCAGTCTATGTCAGGCCTCTGAGTCGCAGGAACCAGACTTCATCTCTTTATCTGAGTAATGGGGAGGTGGAAGCTCATCTGTCCACTCAAGATCCAGAAGACTGGATGGATTAAAGGAATGTTTACAAAGGCTGAGGGTGTCACTGGCCTTCTTAAATTCCCACAAGACCGAGTATCAGTTGTGAGCACAAAGCTCCTTTCTCAGCTTGGCTGGTAGAACAAGAAGCTGCCCTGGCTCAGGAATGGGCCAAGGAAAGGAAGAAGGTGTTTGGTTTTACTTTTAGAAGCCCAACTTGCAGAAAAACTGGCTCAGATTCCTCTGGGGCTCCGCTCCCCTGTGATGCAAGAGGGCCTGTGAGCAGCTGTGATGCAAGTAGCTTGGGCCAGCCTGGAGGCGTCTGTGTGTGGAACAGAGACCGCCAGAGGGGAGTTTTTTTTTTCAGTTAGGATAAAAACTGTCCTGCTGAGTGGGAGGAGCAACTGGCTCAGACTTTTGCTTCTTGAACTCACCAAATGAATGGAAATACAGTGTCAGGGAGGCAGTCTGCGGTTCACTGTTCATTCTGCTTGATTAATTTTAAGGAGCACAGTGGATTTTTTTTTTTTTTTTTTTACGTTTTCTTTTCCTCATGGAAGCACTTAGCCTCCACCACTTTAAGCAAAGAATGAAAGGTCTTGCTCTTACAAAACGAAATTGATCCACCAACTCTGTCCTGCGCCTTTACTGCTCACAGTATGATTTTGACCAATCCATAAAATTAGGAGGATTGTTGTGATTGAACATAGAGGGTGACCCACATTGACTAAATATCAGCCTGTGAACTGCATGCGCAGGAACCAGACAACAGACTTCCTCAAGAAGGGGTTCCCCCTGTCAAAACTGAAGTGCTGACTTTGGCACAAACAGCGTGTGCTTTGCAAAGTTATTTCCAGGAGTGGTGAGATGACAGAGTTGTGATGACCCATACAGCCTCTACTTTAATTTACATGATGCACAAGTCACACCACACCTGCTCCCAGAGGAAGGCATGTGGTGGCTTACCAAAACAAACACAGTGAGCAACCTGGGGATCCCAGCAGAAGTGGAAGCTCCTGGACAGGACAGGAGAGGAGAGGAGGCATTGGTTAGTACACCTACCAGAAGGAAAACCAAGATTGTACTGTGCATTGTATGCTCATGTTAACGTAGTGGTGGTAGAAATATGCCAAGAAACTTCAACAGTGGAAAGCACCCAAGATGAGATAAGAAAAGAATGTGGAGGGATGATTCCAGAGGCTGCCCCTGCCCCTGGATGTTTATTGCCCTTTACCCCCTTTGCAGTTTGTTGCAGGTTTAACTGTAATTACCACTTACACCCCACTGTAACTTTCATTTGCCAAACTGTTACATTTTTGTAAGTCTTTTGGGACCTGCTTGCTCAATTGTCACATACTGTTATAACCCATGCTTGCTTATACTATAAAATCCCTAACAAACTTGAGTTCGGGGCTGATGTCATTATGGAGAGATTCAGGCATCAGTCTGCCAGCATAAACTTCCTCTTCTTCACCTGATTAGGCAGCTTATGTCTCGACTCCCAGAAATTTCAACAGCATTTCTGGAGGCTCCAGTGAGATTTTTGCCTCTGTATCCCAGTTGGTTATAGGGGCTGCCACTCCCAGGCCCTGCAACGCGCCTATGGCCCCTGGAACAAGAAGTGTGCACTCCAGAAGGGTTACCAGGGTCTCCTTTCAGGAGGCCAAAAGAGGACTGCAGGGCTCCAGACTGGAGTTCCCACCAGGTGAAGCAAGAGGAAGGACCAGTGTGGATGTCTAGAGCAGGTAAAGCCCCCAGGGTAGATAAAGCCTGCATGGGCTGATCCACTGCAGAAAGTTGCACCCAACGTGGCACTGGTCTCTGATCAGACAGGAAAAGGAAATTGCAATTAAACCTCAAAAGGATTCCAAGGTGATACTGACCCCTGATTTGCAAGAAAGGCAGTGCACTGTTAAATCTCAGAGGCTTTCTGAGGTGAGACTGGCCCCATTTAAACAGAACAGGAATTAATGGAAATAACTAGGGAACAACTGTTTGAAACTCTGAATGATTGTGCATAGATGTGAGATTAAACATTGACCAGAATTTCAGATACTAATGACCAATGCTAGTCTGTGGGAAATGCAGATTCTGATTGCTGGTTTGGGTCTGCAGCAGTGCTATGGGACATAGATTCAAACAGTGTGCACATTCACACTGACGAGACTCCATGTGGGACTCTGCGTATATACTGTGGGATGCACCAACACAGTGAGGCTAACTAATCTGGCTGATAACTAACTGTCCCCTGAGATAACAGGTTGTCCTCCTAGAAATTCCTTTAAGATTAAAAGTACACCCTTTCATAGTGTGCAGGAATAAAACTGGTGGCTCTCACCAGGGCACTAGAGCTAAATAAAAGCCAGAGTTGGTATTTATAACTTTATTAATAAAAAAATTGTCTCCAGGACTGTTAACACATTTGGTCTGTACTTACAAATGTTGAATAATGTATGTTTCCTACCTTTCAGATATGGCTTACCATGTCATCAGACAACACAAGTTAAATCTTACAACAGAATGTTAAGGTTTTTAATATTGTATTTTAACTAGATCTGTTTTGTTAAAGACAAAGGGTGCAGGCATACTCTATATTCCCATTTACTCCTGGGTGCTTAATAACCGGATGTAGTGGCTGTTAGGTCAGGACAAAATGGAGTCACCAAGGGCAGCAGGATGGTGACAGACACAAGGAAGTGGGTCATCCACATTCCTCAAGTAACCACACAGCCATTACCCCCTCCTTGCCTAACAATGCCCCACGTCTATGTTTCCTGCCTCCCTATCTCCCACCGGGTCACTTCTGATCTCACACCCTATGAGTAATGTAAGAAACAAAGGAGTTCCTTCCCTTCCTCACCTTCCCCCAACTGAAGAACTCTATATAGCCCACTATCTGTAATCTCAAAGTTGACTGTGCTCTGCTCTTGAGAGTCAGTCCTGGAAGCTTGTGCTTTTCCCTAATAAAAGCTTCCATCTTTGCCTCAGAGTGGTCTCCATACCCTTGGTCAGTCCCGAACCTTACAGTGGCCAGAACCAATGAAGACTTTGGGGTTAAAATAGTACCCAATATTTTGGTCCCAGCCCCTCTAGGTCCAAAGGACTCAAGAGATGAAAAGACACTTCTTCTCTAGAGGGTTCTAAAGCTCTTGATAAGTTACCGATCATCTTGGTCAGAGAAGACATGAAGACCCCCCCCCCCCAAAATGGATTCCAGTCAATATCCAGCCTGCAGAAGGAGATCAGGGAACATCTTAGTCTAGTCCAACAGAGCATTGTCACCCTATAGAACCAGACAGATTCCCTAGCAGCAGTGATACTGCAAAACTGCAGAGGCTTGGACTTGATTACAGCAGATAAAGGAGGGATTTGTGTTTATCTAGGGGGAAAATGCTGTTTCTACATGGGCCAATCTGGCATAGTTAGGAAAAACGCAAAACAGCTACTTGAAAAATAAAGGCCAGGAAAAAGAAAAGTGAGTCTTATGGCAAGAGTACCTGGACACATTCTTAGGTAGTCCCTCTAGCAGGGCCACTGGTCATGGTCTTCCTAGACCTCGTGTTTGTGTTTTGCCTGATAAACTTCTTCACTAGAGTCATTTAAAAACAGACAGAGGCTGTCAAACTCCAGGTAATTCACAAGAAATATCAGAAAATGCCCCTGGAATAGGACGTAAAGGATTATGTACATGGAAAGGAGGGAAATAATGTAGTGGTGGTAGAAACACACCAGAATCTGGAACAGTTGAAAGCGCCCAAGATGAGATAACAAAAGAACCCAGAGGGATGACTAGAGACGCTGCCCTCCTCTGGCTGTTTATCACCCATTGCTCCCTTTTTGCAGTGTATTGCAGGTTTAATGTTAATTACCACGTTTACCCCATTGTAATTTTTGTTTGTTAAACTGTTACATTTTTGTAAATCTTTTGGAACCTCGCTCAGCTGTCACTTACTATTGCAACCCATGCTTGCTTATACTGTAAAATGTCTAACAAACTTGCGTCTGGGGCTGATGCCACTATGGAGAGATCTTGTGCCGGTGTAAATGAACTTCTTCTCCTTCACCTGACTCGACACCCAGAAATTCCCATAACAACATTACCTGAAGAAGGTGGACAAAGTAGCCAAGTAGTTAGGAAGAAAGAGAGAAAACAAGAAAGAAAAAGAAAGAGGGGGCTGGAGGGATGGCTTAGCAGTTAAGGCATTTGCCTGCGAAGACAAGGGACCCAGGTTCAATTCCCCAGGACCCAAGTTAGCCAGATGCAAAAGGGGACACATGCGTCAGGAGTTCGTTTGCAGTGGCTGGAGGCCCTGGCATGCCCATTCTCTCTTTCTCTCTCCCTCTTTCTCTGTCAAATAAATAAATAAATAAAAATTAAATATTAAAAAAAAGAAAGAGGAAAAGAAAGGATTTATGCTTACTGAATGAGTACTGACTTTATGCCAGGCACCCTCTATACGGTTTATTTCCTCTAGTTCTTAGAAGAGCCCTATGAGGGGAGTATTGCTTGTATATTACAAATGAGGACAGAGGAATTAAATATACTCACTCCAGGGCCAAGATTTACAGCTCTTTCTTCCTGTGCCCAGTGAGGATCCAGAAAGATGGAAAGGCCCCATGGCTGGAGTATGAGTTCTAGAGAAACAGATGCTTGGGTTTGAGTCCTGTCTCTATGCTGCATGCCTTCTGAGACACTCTTTAACCTCTCTGTGCCCCATTTCTCAAATGAGGAAAAAGAGGATTGCATGAGCCATCTAGATAAAGCAAGTACAATAGGATCTGAAACATAGCAAATACTCAAAAACTATTAATAATTAGTCTACAGAAACTTCTGGGGAAAACAGCTACGCTTATAGTTTTGCATTATTTTTCTCCCCAGTTTGTTGTGGTTTGAATGTGAAATGTTCCCATAGGCTCATGAGTTTGAACACTTGGTCCCCAGCTTGTGACATTGTTTTGGAACCTTTAGAAGGTGGAAATTTGCTGGAAGAACTGTGTCACAGGGAGCAGGACACACTTCCCATCCATGCTTTACTTCCTGGCTGTAGACCCAGCTGTGATTAGTCACCTCATGTTCCTGTTGCTCCCCTTCCCCATGGTGATGGACTAAACCCTTTCATGTAAGTCAAAGGAATCTGTTCCTTAGAAATAGACCTAAACACTTGCACTTGTCTTGCACCTTTTCAACCGTGATCATACATCATGTATACCTATGGCTCCATATTCTCATTAGTTCTTACTATGACAATGTGTTGCAATTTTTTAAGGAGGTTGGAAAGACAGTCCAGTCTTTTGTCTAGTGTGGTTGGTTCAAGTTTGCTCCAAAAACTTTCTTTTATCTTTAGTGTTTTTTTTTTTTTTTTTTTTTTTTTTAAAGAAATGTCACAGCAGTAATTTCTTACTCAAGATTAAAGCTTGGGAGAACTACAATCTCTAGATGAAGGATATGTGTTGTGGAACCTGCTCTGCTGTGACTAACAGCCCCTTCCTTCAGCAGCTGATCTGAATCAGCCAGGAGTTTGAGCTTCAGCTTCTGAGCTCCGCTGGGCTGGTCTTCAGGGTATCTGGAGGACATGAAGCCTGAGTCAGGGTGACCCCCCCAAACAGCATCTCATTGGTTTCTTCGTGTGAGTGAAAAATAGTGTTCGATTTTTCTTTTTTTGTTCAGTTTATTTATTTATTTGAGGGTGACAGAGAGAGGAAGAGGCAGATAGAGAGAAAGAGAGAGAATGGGCGCGCCAGGGCTTCCAGCCACTGCAAACGAACTCCAGACGCGTGCGCCTCCTTGTGCAACTGGCTAACGTGGGTCCTGGAGAATCAAGCCTTGAACTGGGGTCCTTAGGCTTCACAGGCAAGCGCTTAACTGCTAAGCCATCTCTCCAGCCCAGTGTTCGATTTTTCTGAGGTCCACTAAGTACGGATTCTTCCTGAGGGTAAGGAGCATGTGTAGGAAATACTGGCTACCAACGGGCCTAACCTAAAGCCTGGGAACCAATGAGGCCAGCCTGAGCCCCATTCTCCCCTTCCCATGGCTGCAGCTTTTCCTAGTGAGGGGTTAGCAGAGCCCAGTGGATATACCTGTCTAGAGCTTGTGGGCTAGCTTGCTTCCAGGGTTTGTGTTTTTTTTTTTTTCCTTGGGTCCATCCCTCAAAGGTGAGCCACAGTTGTGGTACGTGTATCCCTAGACTTCAAGTAGCCATGCAATAACAATTTATACCAGGGATGTGATAATGTAGAGGTGGAAAAAACTATGGAAAAAGCTTGAATGCATAGGTTAGGGCTTCATGTCTACTCCTACATTGACATTCCTCAGTAGGAGGAAGAAGCCAAAGATCGAAAGAGAATGGATAAGGGAAGGCAACAGATGCAGGCTCTCAATGCCATCTATCCATATTGACTTGAGGAAGCCATGGATTACAACTTGTTCCTGGCCTCCCAGATCATTATGGAATTCATTATGTCAAATCAGTGTGATACTTGATTTTAACACATACACATCTAAATGTACAATAGGACAGATTTGTGCCAAAATTCTTTCAATTCAGTATTTTTATATATTTATTTAATAGAGAGAGAATGGGCATGCTAGGGCCTGTAGCCACTGCAAACAAACTCCAGATGCATGCACCACCATGTGCATCTGGCTTATGTGAGAACTAGGGAGTTGAACCTGGGTCCTTAGGTTTCGCAGGCAAGTGCCTTAACCACTAAACCATTTCTCCAGACCCCTTTCAATTTTTTTTTAAAATAATATTGTTTTATCTTTACTAAAAACAATTGCTTCTTCTACATTTCCTCTGGTTTTACTATGCTGGCTGGCAACGTGTGAAATTTAAGGTTGGACTAGAGAAAGTATAACTGTTGTAGGCTAAATTATGAAGTGCAGTTTGTTTTAGGGACCAGAGCTGTTTTGACTCTTCACAGGCACCAGCACTGTGTGCTGTGACTCAAGAGCTTGCTCTCTTGCTCTTGCTCTTTTACCCCTGCCCCTAAACCCATCTCATGACATCTGGTACCTTCCTTTGGGTTTATCTCAATAATCACCACTTTCAGGTATATTTAACCTGTATCTATAGCTACACCTATGTCAGTAAATCAATCAACCTACCGATAGCCATCACTTATCATCTATCTGTGGTGTTTTGTTCTGAGGGGGTGTTGGGTTAATGAGGGTAACAGATGAAGGGCTAACATTTCACTAAGCTGGACAATGTCTATGCAGCTATTAGCTCCCTACTTGCCAGATTGGTGAATGAGTTGAGCATTGTCAGAATTAGTGAGTTTATCTCAGTAGTGTTTAGACTTTCCAGGGAAAGCATCAGATTCTAAGGCCTGTGAAAGAAAGCCTCAAAGGATACATATTTTATGAACATTCCTGTCTAATAATCTTTAGGTAAAGGGCATTTCTTCTTTGTAAATACAGGGAAACATTACAACATATGCTTTGTGGGCATCTGTTATTTGTATTGATGATTGCTTGACTAAAATTAATTGTGTGTGTGTGTGTGTGTGTGTGTGTGTGAGAGAGAGAGAGAGAGAGAGAGAGAGAGAGAGCTGGTATCTGCTTGGATACATATGCACATTAAGGTGGATAAAATAATCATCCAAGAGCTTCATCTCTTTCTAAAAATTATTGTGTGTGTGCATATGTGCATGTATGTGTATGCATGTGTGTGTGTGCAAAATCACATGCCCCACATGCACATGAGGTCAGAAGAAAATTTCAGGTGTTCTTTTCTATTACTCTTCCACCTTATTTCCATGAGATTACATCTCTCACTGGACCTTGTACTCACTACGTTTTGTTATACTGATCAGGAATTTCCAGAGATCCTACCTCAGTGCTGGGGTTAGAAACACGCATGGCTATGCCAAGCATTTTATGTGGGGGCTGGGGACTGAACTGAAGTCCTCATGCTTATGAAGCAGGTGCTCTTACCTGTTGAGCCATCTCCCCAGTCCTGAGGTTCATTTCTTTTTTTTTTTTTTTCTTTCTTTCTAGGCAGGCCAAAGGAGGGCCAAGACAGTCATCCAGGAGCTGCATAGTTAGGAATGATGAAGAATTCCTATGCACTTCAGAAACTGGGAAATCTTTATACTTCTTAAGGGATCAGAGGCAAACTGCCATGAAATTTCTTCAGTACAAGGAAAAGAAGTTCTTAAAAAAGAAGGGAAGAAAGAAAAGGGAAGGGACCTTGTCAGAACATGGAAAACAAAATTGTAAAAATAACTCATATCCTCACACTCCCCTTCAGACATGATGCAAGCACCATCACATTCAGGAACTGCTGACACCAATAACGTGCATTTGGGTTCTTTGTTCTTCTTTCCCATCAGTGTTTTCTCAAAGCTGGCCTCTGGGCGGTGGCTCTCGAAGGCATCCTTGCAAACAAGCAAACATACTCTCTGGGAAATCCTGGAGCTATTACCCCTTCTAAGGTTGGAGTGTTTTTAGTGAAGTAAATAGATCTGGGGCATGATGACTATCAATAAACAACTCAGTATTCCTTGTATGGTGAATAGGGTTGAATGTGATAGAGATGAGGCCAATGTGATCAGTGGAAAATACAATTTCAGAGCTGACTTAATATTGATAAAACCGAGCACAACTCAACAGATTTTAGGAGGGTTGAGATGATAAAATAATCAATCACTTTATTCAACTAATACTTCTATTGTGTTATTTCTACTGTATTGAAAAGCATCGAAGTAGTTGATTTTGCAATGTTTATATAGTAAAGTTCATATCAACTACTATGGAAAGTGTTAGGTTTTGACAGAGATGTTTACAAGATCAAAAATCATCAGGGAAGGAAAAGACATACATGATAAAGTTAAAATAAGACTTTATCAGGATCATATTTAGGTTTAATTTCATGCTCTCAATTCGTATTGATCTGACCAGAGTTATCTTTCTAAAATGAGAATCTCATCACATAAAACTGCGTCAAACCCTTTGATACTCTTTTATTGGAAAAACCAGACATGCCTTAGCATTTCTACCTTGTGCTCATGATCTTGTCATAGTTCACCTTCGTGAGCTCATCTCCAGTCACCACCCCTCCTTCTATGTGTATAATTGGACCTTCCAGATAACCATGACTATGTCTTACTCATCTTTGACTTCCCAGTATCAGAGTGGAGACATTGGATTTTTAATGTACATAGAGGTTATTCTACACACTCATCTCTTTCAAAACCATTTTATTGGGAAATTTAATAAAGATAGAAAATTTAGCATAAATTTAGATAGCAAGTGAATATCATAATGAGACATTGTATAATGAATTTGCATGTTATTACCACTTCATTAAGAGATAGAATATTGTTAGCTCCCCACAATCCCTCTGTATGCCTTTTCCTAACCAGACACCTTTCTATTCTTGTCAAATGTAATCACTAATTGCACCTAGTCTGTTCTCAGCACTTAGTCTGTTCTCAGCAAAGGCCTTAATCCCCCACTTCATCTTATTCACCTCACTTCATATTAAGCTCCTCATGTCATATTACCTCTGTAACTTTTCCTTTTCACCTCTAAAAATCCCTCATACATGTCTTCCCTTCCTTCCTTCCTTCCTTCCTTCCTTCCTTCCTTCCTTCCTTCCTTCCTTCCTTCCTTCTTCCCTCCCTTTTTTGTCTCTTTCTCTTGGGTCTTGCTCTAGCCAGGCTGACCTGGAATTTATTCTGCAGTCTCAGGGTGGCCTTGAACTCACTGCAATCTTCCTACTTCTGCCTCCCAAGTGCTGGGATTAACAGCGTGTGCCACCACAACCAGCTCTCATTTCTTTCATTCTGATCTTTAAAAGCACTAATGTGCTTTAGCATTCACCTTGACATCTCAAATAAAATTCTGTGTGTTGATAAATTTACATTTGTGATTTTCATCTCATGTTGCTAATATTTTGTTTTTCTATGCGTATCTTAAGATTTCAAGTACTTTTTTTGTTTGCTCATTGAGACAGTGTCTGTCTCATTCTGTAGTCCAGACTTCTCTCATACTTGTGATTCCTGTGATTCCCTTGCAGCTGCCCCTTGAGTGCTGGAATTACAGGCATGTGCCACTATGCCTAGCTCTCAAGTATATTTTTCAAGTCTATACTCTACATTATTACAGTCCATGTTTTACTTTTGTAATTATGATCTAACTAGAATATACTTATTAATGTGAATATTATTGACTGAATCATTAATGAATGAATGATCATGATAGTCATTTCAAAGAAATGGAGAGGCAGAAATTTACTCAACTACAGAATACTAAATCATGGAGTCTAGGGGGAGGGTATGAAAGAGACAGAAGGATAGAACACATGATATTTAAGAATTTCATACACTTAAAATGTTTTAGTTCTACCTAATAATGATTTTAGTTCTATTTAGGAATTAAGTTGCTTAGGTCTAGGACAACTTAAACATCTAAGAGATTCAGCTAGTAAAACCAGTTAAAACTATTAGTCAATCTATATCCATCCTTTTAATTCATGGATAGAATAAGTGATAAATATATATATTCAATCTGCTACTTTGAGTCATTCTTTGAGATTCAAATAAAGCGTATTCTTCTTTGTGGAGCCTGCTTTCATTTCTCATGAGAGTTATAGCTTTGTCTATTCTCCTAGAACACTTTTTTCTTAAGGTGTTCAACACACTGTACTTCAATTAAGTACATTTATCTTCTCCATAACATTATAAGCTATGCAACATCAGTAATTGTTGTTGTAGTGCCAGTCCTATGGTAGATATTGAGTATGTTTCTGAAAGGATAAAAAATACAAGGTACATAGTTAATAGTTATGATTCCTAGGTACCCACATGAATATGCCTTTTCTGCAAACTAGGTAATAAAATAGGTGCTTGGAAAAAGACAAGGGAAGCACAAAAGGGCAGCTAGTAACTCCAACAAAGGAAATGAAGAAATTGATGAATGCATGTGATTTTTGTTGGATGAGAGAAATGGATATGGGTAGGGTACCTTTGGAACTGAGAACTCTGGCCCTTGCCTCAGGCTGTGGAAAAGGAGATAGGTGTTCAGGT
Organism: Dipus sagitta; assembly: GCA_036346955.1. NCBI lineage: Eukaryota > Metazoa > Chordata > Mammalia > Rodentia > Dipodidae > Dipus > Dipus sagitta. The sequence continues at coordinate 299,009,083 of CM070770.1, read as the reverse complement.
TTATTCTTTAAGGACAGGTAGAGTCAACCAGTTGGGTAAGGGGAAGAGGCAGAGGGTACTTGAGGTAAAGGAAACAGATGGACTGATAGTGTCATGGAGGACACAACCTACCTTAATGAAACTTGGTCATAAAGCCCTGTACAGAGATGCCCAGTAGTAATAGCAAGCACAAATATTTACTTCTGCCAGTCAGAGTAGTGGCCTTACCACTCCTAGTAAGTACCAGAGGGAACATGGGAAGGGAGAGAGCAAGAAAAACATAACTGAAGAGAGTCCAAACACCCATGACTAGAATTCACAGTCGAGGGCATTTACATGATATTTCATATGCGGCAACCATTTCATTCAGACTCCATATCTTACCCAGTCTGCTATAGTCACTAAAATGTACAAATTAATTACAATTACTTAACACACCCTCTAGGGTTATAATAAAAACAGACATTTATAAGTGTTGGCAAGGATGTGGAGAAATGAGAATATATATACTGTTACTGTATATTAATATATGCTCAAAGGAATTGAAGAAAATGCCCATGTAGAATGTGTGCAGGAATGTTCACACCAGCATTATTCTTAGCCAAAGAATGAACAGTGAACATGATGAATGGATCAGCTGATAAATGGATACACAAATGTGACACAACTATATAATTTTATATTATTCATCCATGGAAAGAAATGAAGTATTGATGAATGTTATGTGGATGAACCTTGAAAACATAAACTAACAAAAAGCAATCGCAATGGGGCCCATATACTACCATACATTTATACAACTTTCTAGAATGGACAGATCCAAGGTGATACAAAGCATGTTAGTGGTTGGTAGGCGCTTGTGGTAGGGGCTGTGAATGTGTTTCTGTCTGGTGGAAAGAAAATATTTGAAAATGAGATTCAGGTGATGATTATACAATGCTGAAAATACACAAAAAACCTCATAAAACTATATTTTATTTACTTTTTTGCAGATATCTTTTTATTTTTTTAAAAATTTTTTATTAAATAGTTTTGTATTCAGCAAATACAGTCAGTTTGGTACCATAATTAGGCTCATCCGTCACCTACCGCCTCCCCTTGGCCCCTCCTTGTTGAGGTATATGGGTCATGCATTGTGGAGTTAGCTCACAGTTATGGGTAGTAAAAATGTCTCTGCATATCATGACCCAACATGTGGCTCTGACATTCTTTCCGCCCCCTCTTCCGCAAAATTTCCCTGAGCCATGTTGGGTTCATTTTTGGTCTGCTTCAGTGATGAGGTGTTGGGGGCCTCTGAGTCTCTGGCTCTCTGATTTGGTAGAAATTGATTTTTCTCTGTGTTGATCTCCCTCCCGCATGTGCTGGTACCTGGTTAAACTATATTTTAAATGATTAGGTAGTTTTGGAAAGTCCATGATACATTAGGAAGTTGAGTGCTTTCTTTTAATACCCATTTCTATGACATATTAAACACAGATCTATCAAGATATTTATGTTTCTAAGTGCTATATCTAAATTATTAAGTTAATATGAGCTATGGGTGATATTGTACATATGTCAAAATATTTTTAAACAGGTCTTTTTATTGTATATAAAAGGAGATATTATTAATGACCAAAGACATTTTACATATTTTACCTCAAATAATTTTATAAGAATCATAGCAAAAAGTTTAATCAATTAATTTAGCAATATATACTTTCAACATTATCTGATATGGAAGAAAACTTTCCACAGTATTTGACTAAAGGTGTGTCCAAGGAACATTTGGGATCTTAATGATCAGTGTCCTTTCCTTAGAATATTTATTTGTTTATTTATTTACTTATGAGAGGGAGACAGAGAGAGAGAGAGAGAATGGACCTCTTGCTGCTGCAAATGAACTGCATATGCATGTAGCACCCTGTACATCTTGTTTTACATGGGTACTGAGGAATATGAGACTCACCTTTACACAATATTCAAAATCCTATTTTTTTAAGACCCTGAACTTAAGTTTCTATTAAATAGTAAGCCATTGGATAGGAAAAGGTCACACCTGTTGAGTGAGGCAACTCAAGACTCCTTTCCAATAAAAAAGATAACAATAGCAATCATGATAAAAAAGTAATGAGAAGGTCCTGGTGTAGAGGAACATTTTCACAGAGTTAAGTCATAATATCATTTGAGTTAATTTATAACTTGTTTCTAGAGTTGTAGGTCATGGGACTACCACCTAAATATTCTAGTGACTTGTGGCACTGCAGAAAAAATGTATCTTTGAATGATGAAGGTTCAGGTTGTTCTTTCCCAAGAGTTTCCAGAGCTATAAACTAGCTTGGGTGGGGGAATGGGTAGAATGTAGTCCAGGACCTTGAGAAAGAAATCTACAGGAAGCGATTACATTCTAGAGCACCCTGAGAAAGACAAAGCCAGGACACTTCCCTCACCAACTTTCTCTAAGCATAGAAGCACTCAACAGTATAGGTTTTGAGCAGATGGAGCTCCTGACAGTGTCTGTTGTATCCTCAGTACCTAATTCCATAAGAAGGGTGTGTGTGTGGGTCCTGGGGAACTGAGTGGTTCACATGCATGACAAGGAATTCACCAACCTAAAAGCAAAATTCCAGATGGGAACAAAATGACTTCATTACTAATTGAGAAATTTCAGCTTTGCGTCTTTCTCCTCCCCTTCCATGGCTCTTCTAAGGAGAGCTTGTGCCTTAGAAAGAAAAGGTAAGAGTGAAGATGAAGAGGGGTTTCTTTCCTTGCCTTGCCTTCTGATCATTCTTAGAGACTTGAGTATGTCAGGACCTCTCCCCACTCACTCCTCTTACTCTAGAGGGATCAAATCCCTGAGCAGATCTCCTTGTGCATCTCTGTGTTGGGTAACTGTTTTGCACATATCGCCTGGGGGATAAGAGGGGGCAGTTTTCTTTTGAAGTCACAGTTTTTCTCCATTCTTTTTCAGCATCTGTTTTACTTTTTTAAAAACATGTTCCAAAAACCAGAGTTTCTGCAGATTCTTGACAGCCCAATGGGTTTATAGGGCCAAGTGATAGCCACAGATGCCAAGTCACAAGCACAGACGCATATGACTCAGCTGTCTGACTCTGTCATTAGACTTTCCTCTCTTGACCCTCCTTTAAAACCTTCTTAGTGTCTTTATCATCTCAAATAATTATCTTTATATAATTTATAACATATTAATTTGCATTATTATATTATAAATAATTATATTAATTATATTTTTTGTCTCTTCTTCCCCTCAGCATATGAAACCCAACTCTAACATGACCTGCATTTAGGCTCAGCCTTGCCCTGGAGCCATATTCTTGTCTACTTCACTTTTTAATCATATTTCTCTTTAGGGATCTCCAGTTACATTAGGATATTTAAAAATACTTGAGAGCCTCCCACATTTTAGTTTTAATGGATACATTTTCACTCTTTGCCTAGAATTTCTTCAATAAATCTGAGGAGTTGGTTATGTTGTTGTAAAGGCCACACCCTGTAATATCACTAGCTGATTTATACCCTCAGATTTTAGATAGTGAATACAAAGGCAATACTTTTTTGTTTGTTTTGTTCCATTGAGACTATATCTTGATATGTAGTTTAGGTTGGCCTGATACTTGCCATGTACCTCTGACTGGCCTAGAGACTCCCCATGTAGCTGAGGCTGGCCTTTAACTCGTGTGCCATCATTTGTTTGAGTGGAAATGAATTCATTGACTTAGAACCTCAAAACTCATTTGGGTGGAAAGCTTTGGTGGGAGTTATGATGTCTTGACAGGAAAAGAAGTGAGAAAAGATGCCACAGTACAAGGCATTTGTCTCTATGTGTGGGGTGAGGTTGACTGTGTACTAACACATCCCAGCCCACCATAACAGCATCTTCATGAGTGGAAGGGAACCCTCTAAAGAGCAAGGCAACTTCAGTGAGAAACAGGGACTGTCTACTTTAGCATCTTTTTGAGAAATAAAGCCAAGAAGTAGTAAATTGGATCCTGAAAGTATTCTATGGGACTAAAGAAACAAGAAGTAAGTTTTTTGAGCTGTCACTACTCCAGGTAGATTCTATGTAATTGCAGTAATTCTGGGTTATAAGCCAACAAAACTCGAGGCAATAGTAATGTGAGGTTTCCCAGCATTTTTTGTTGTTGTTGTTGTTGAAAATGTAACACAGAACCTTGGCAGATCTTGTCTTGTTGAATCTCAGTGCAAGGCCTATGGAAACAGTGTTTATTTCATGAGCAACCTCACCCCTTATATTACTTAGTCTTTCTTTTGTAAGCATTGGGAGGGAGCAATGTTTGATAGACCTAGTTAAATATTTTATGTGTAATCATAGATTTCAGAGCTTTAGGCTTATTGGTTAAGAAATCCTTCCTCTCCTTCCACTTGCATATGGTTACATCATCTATGTCCTTTGAACACCTTTGTAGAATAATTCTTCTTGCTTTCCCAACTGGCAAGTTGATATTCTGTCATAGTTTACAAACTTGCCCCAACTGAAGAACTATCATGTGTTTATAACTTAGTATTGGTTGATATATATATATATATATATAACTTTGAATATATTTAAAGGCTATATAAGTCCAAGCATATAAAAATAGATATGTGCCTTTGAGAAATATACAAAAAGAGGTATATTTTGGATGTATTACAATGAGTTCTTATGGGATGCAGAACAAAAGCATGGGAGAGAGAGAAGGATATGGACCAATGGTGATGAGTGTGTCCCAAAACAAGGCAACCCCCCCAAAAAACACATGGCAGTATTTTCTCACATGGGAAGAAGAGATGGGAGGTTATATTAAGTCGAAGGGATTTCTACAACTTATTTACTTGCTAATGAACTCAAATCATATATACAGAGAATCTACTGTGTGCTCATCTTTGTGGCATACATTAAAAGTATGACAGCCAAGAATCTGGTACACTTCCTACCACTAAAAAGTATTTTGGGGTGAGGGAAAGCAGACAGATCCATATTCTCCTGCTTCTTCAGTACTATAGCAAACTTCTTTTCTTTGAACCTAGTTCTTGACATGGCTGCCTTTCCTCTCTGTTCCTGCAAATTTCATTTCATTTTACTTTTATACAGGGAAGAGTGTTCACACAGTGCTCCACTACCACAGACTATGCAACTGAGTTTCCTGCACTTGACATTGCAGGGGTCAGCATGTTGGAGTGCAATCGATGTACCTCACCCTGGGAAAACCACTTTCTTGATCATGGTATCCCCAGTGCCAGGCAAGTAAGTATTCATATGAATTTAAGAATTAAGTACTCTCCATTTCTTTTCTTCCTTGCCATCTCCTGTTCAAACCTACCCTGCTCCAGGGCTAATGGCTACATGTAGTTGCTGAAGAATTTTACTAAAGCTTTGGAAACTAGCAAGGAGAGGGAGATGAGTCTTTAGGGTAACTGAGAACTTATATCAAGTTAAAATTTCTCACTTTTTTTTTTCAGTCTGATTTCTGCCAGAAGGATGTGATTTTGTGCTTTGTAAATATTCTTTTCATTGGGTAGTGAGTCTCCAAACCACAGTTTCCTATTTGATATCCTAGGAAGAGTAATTTGGCCCTCTTTGTATTAATCCCCCAACCCAATGTAGTAATCTGGGTAGTAGACAATTGAGCAGAGAGAATGTTTCATAGCCAAGAGATTTCAAAAACATTCTCTTTGACCATCAAGAGCCACCTCATCTTCCCTGCACTCTGCCACTTTCCTAGTGTATGATGAAGGCTTCCGGAGTTAGGTCTTGTTTTAAATAGGTGGTGCTTCTCTCTACACAGTCTTAGGGGTGGCTTCAGAGCCCAGAGGGAGTCCATAGGATGGCATCAAACTATACTACAAGGATTATAGAAAGGATGATGGGTAGAGGTAGTAACTACACGGAAATCTTTAGATAAGCAGTGATCCAAGCAAAAAGTTATGGAGAGGATGATAGAAGTCTGGCCTAAGGATTAGGTGTGATCAAATGCTCACTTAAGAACCACATGTATTGTTACAGGTTAGAGGCTGATCAGGAAAGTGGTGAGGGACGAGGAACAGCAAGCACAATATTGGCAGATAGACTAAGGGATCAGGGTTTATCTGAAGGCAGTGAAAATGCACAAAAATGATTGTGGGGAAATATTGTAATCAAAACTTCATTCAGTCCTTTCATCTTCACCTCTCTCCTTTACTCTTCCCTCCCTCTCTTTTCCTACACTCTTTCTTTATCTCTCAGAAATATTATGGTGTCGCTATTGTATGGAGAATGAATTGAAGAAAGAAAGAGTGGAAGTTACTGCCATTTGTGCAATTACCAGTAGGATCAGAAAAAAGTGGATAAATTCAATATTTTAATTGAGGAAAGGGGAGGTGATGTGAAGACAGAAGCAGGAAGAATGAGCTGTCATGGGTTGGGAGAGGCTCAGTTGGTAAACTGCAGGTATGAGTACCGGAGTTCTGGTCCCCAGCACCCATGTAAATGCTAGGTGAGTGTGGTGGCTTGCCTGCAATGCCACAAATTATTAAATAGCCATTTAATGAATAGCCATTTAATGAATCGGACATGTTGAGTTAGGAGATTTCCAAATGGAGATGACCATGGAACAAATGTACACCCACACTAACATTTTAGGATTTGACAAGGCAAGAGAAGCCCAGCATCAAGATTTAAGAGGCTGGAAGAGAGGGGCAAGGAGGACAGAGAAACCCGGGGAGGAACATTTAATGAAGGAGTGAGCCACCATTAACTAGTGTCAAAGCTCAGAAACCTGTTCTGGAAATGAGGTTCATGTGAATTATGTTCCTCAATTTCATTATAATCTTCTTGCACTATTGTTGAGTAGTTTGAACTTTGTGCTTAATATAAATACCTCTTGGCTAATAACATGCATCACCCCCCCCATTCTCAATATGACAAGTTCATATCATTCTTTTTTTGGGGGGGGAGGGGTTTCCAAGGTCTCACTATATCCCAGGCTGACCTGGAATTTACTACATCATTTCAGACTGGCCTTGAACCCACTGTGATCCTTCGACCTCTGCTTCCCGAGTGCTGGGATTAAAGGTGTGCACCATGATGCCTAGCAAGTTCATGCTATTCTAATAGCACAGACAAGACATTGTTTTTGTATATGATGAAAAATGGGTTGCTTTCAAAATAAAGTCTTATGTGCTGGGCATGGTGGCTCACGCCTTTAATCCCAGCACTTGGGAGGCAGAGGTAGGAGGATTGCTCTGAGTTCGAGATCAGCCTGAGACTCCATAGTGAATTCCAGGTCAGCCTGAGCTAGAGTGAGACCCTACCTTGAAAAACCAAAAATAGATAAATAAATATATATATAAACCTTATGAATTGTGATGCTAAGTTCTTTGTACGGACAAATATGCCAGTGATCAATATCTTGTCATATCATTTAGTTATGTTTTTTGTCCTTGACATGCTATCATGTTGGCTGCTGTCTACATTGATTTCTTGAGTGAACCTATTACTTCTGTGGCACTAAGTAATTTATTGTTAACAAACGTAGGAAAAGGGGCTGTGGTGTGTGTCATATAGTACTGACACACACGTACATGTGTACTGTTACAGATGACTGGTGCCATGTGATTTGATGGAGCTGGAATTGTAAAGGTCCATGAAGGTTTGATTCTTGTGACTCATGGATCAGTCCCCACTTGGACTCAGTTGCACAGTGAATCAGCCAATGGTGACAAGGCTGGTCACATCCTGGAAATTAAGTCTATCATTAGCTATTCAGAGAAAGAAAATTATGCATTTTAACAAGGATGGCTTATAGGGCTGGGGAGATGCCTCTGGTTAAAGGCACTTGCTTGCAAAGCCTGTTGGCACAGGTTTGATTACCTAGTCCCCATGTAAACCCAGATGCACAAAGTGGCACATGTGTCTCAAGTTTGTTTGCAAGAGCAAGAGGCCCTGGTATGACTACTCCCCCTCTCAAGTAAATAAAAATTAAAAGATAGCTTGTAGTAAAAAACAGGAATAACAAAGCTTTCACTTCCTTTGTTTGGTGTGAAATTCATCTCTGGCTTGGGAGTGTTTGGAAATGATCTTTACTTCTTTATTCCATTTGAGTTAAATTTAATCATGATGTGAGGCTTGGCAGCCATACTTGTATCTCTCCTAAGAGGAAATAGAGCCCAGCTGGTTGGGTTCATGAGAGCATGGTAATTGTTATATAATTGTTATTCAGTATTGGTTTGGCTTAAAAATCTTCCTCACTTTCAAAATGTGCTAAGAAATCCAGCCTAGAAAAATAATAGGAAACTGTTGTTGGAATACACTAAAAATATTTTTCTTTGCTTAATTCAGTGTTTTTCACATGCCAAGATGAAGAATAAAACCTAATCCTTCCTCTCTTCCATCTTCCACTCACTGACAGGTAGTGTCTATGTGCTAGCTTTCTGTTACTGTAACATACTGGAAATAATCAGCTTAAAATATAAGCTTATTTTGGCTCACAGCTTTGGAGTTTTCATTCTGTGGTCAGTTGGCCCTGTTGCTTAATAATAATATCATACTATGATATGTTATATGGCAAAATCATTCACTTCATGGCCTGGACACAAAAGACTGGGAAGAAGGGGCTGAGGTCACTGTATTCCTTTCTAGGCCCAAACCCACTTGGTCTAGGCTCCAGTTGTTAAAAGTTTTGGCATTTTCCAGTAGCACTATTCTGAGGACTAACTCTTTATCAGTGGTCCTCTGAGAGACACATGTTCAAAAGTAGCAATGTGTACAAAAAGACTTGAAATTGTTTTTCTCTTCTTTTCTCTTTAAGCATAGAGAAGGGCTTCTAATTTTCTGGCTTACATGAAAATTTTTCACACAATAACTAATAATTAATTTTTCCTCCAATTAATATCAGCTTCTATAGAAATGACTGTTCTTTTTTTGGGTTTTCAAGGTAGGGTCTCACTCTAGCTCAGGCTGACCTGGAATTCACTCTGTAGTTTCAAGGTGGCCTTGAATTCATGGTGATCATCCTACCTCTGCCTCCCAAGTGCTGGGATTAAAGGTGTGCACCACCATGCCTGGCCTCATCTTACATTTTAAAGAGTACTATTTATCTGACTCAATACAGATTCACTTGGATAGCATTTTAAAAAATATTCTTATTTATGAGAGAGAGAATGGACACACCAGGGCCTCTAGCCATTGCAAACAAACTCCAGAAGCATGTGCTACCTTGTACATCTGGCTTTATGTAGATCTTGGGGAATTGAACATGAGTCCTTTGGCTTTGCAGACAAGTGCCTTAACCGCTAAACCATCTCTCCAGCCCTTTGGGTAGCATTTTTAAGCTTTACTTAAAGCTACAGCAAAATCATGTATCTCTAGGTCATTCACAGATGCACATAGTTCCAAGAAACACTAATTTTTATGTAGATAAACTGATGCTTTTTTCAGATTAATACAAATGTAATTATGTAACTGCATAGAAACTACAACATTTTGTGGAGGCAACTTTTTCATTCTGCTTATCAATGACACTGAACATGTCACTTTCAAGGGGTGGAATATTGAGGGGACAGCCACTGGACATCTTCCTCCTATCTGGGGAAGAGAAGTTTCGCAATCCCAGAAGTTTCCAGAGTCCAGAGTTTCGATGTTGTCTCCTGACTCCTGGCTGTCTCCTCTTTCTGACTTCTTGGAAAAAAAATTAAAATTCAAGCCAGGAAGCATCCATCATGAGCTGTGCAGCTTAGGCCGGAGGGACAGCGGCCAGCAGAGACATGTCCTCAAAGTCCTGGTGGAGACCGGGATCTGGCTGAGGCTGAGGGTTGAAAAGCTGGAAATTTTCTCACCTTGAGACTTTCCTGAATCAACCCCGGAGAGGTGCTTTGGATGCCCTCTTTGGACACTGCTGCCCACTAATGATGGGTGGGGAAGGTCAGGCCTACTTGGCACCATCAGACTCAGAAAAGGTCAGGTCCTTTGGATGGACAAAATGAAGGTCCTTGGCTCAGAGTGGTCAAGGGCCAACAGAACCACATATCCATTAAGACTTGCTGTAAGAGACAGAGACAAGTGCCTGGCCTCCTTCTGGTGGACTCCTTCAGTGTTCACTGTCCTTCCCTGGAGTTGGTTCTAGGAAAAGCCCTTGGCCTTGCCCCCATCCTTCCTCCTCCCAGCATTTGGGACTCAGACATTATAGTGGTAAATAGAAGCCTCTTTATTCTCAGTATCAAATATTCCTTAATACTTTGGATTTGAGCCAGACTTTGAGGCGAAGGTGAAGTGGGTGGAGCCTTGTAGAACACCACCCACCAGGCTGGGCTATGGGGGCAGAAGGTGCTGGAAAGATCTTCACTCACTCTGACCTCTCCTTCCTTTCTGGAGGGGACGGTCAGGGTTAGGTGAGAACTCTAAGAATTGTCTCATCCTAGGGGTCTGCATCCCAGGCAGAGGATCATGGAAGACCTCAAGGGCAGATGTATCCGTGGCAATGCATGGTGTGTGTGTGTGTGTAGGGGGCTGTGGACAAGAGCTTCAAGGTTGGACCTCACTTTGGGTGGATGTTGAGGATGTAGGGTCAGATGGACAGACAGACTGGGTGGGTCAGCCAGAGACAGAGAGGGAACCCAGGAAGAGAGGGAGACTGAGGCAGAAGGATGATCCGGGTTCAGGGATGTCAGTGAAGAGTGTGCAGTCTCCTCCAGCGGATGACAGGGCACTACTTTGGGATAGTTCCAGATCCCAGGTCACTGACAGGAGATCCTGGTGGGCAGCTTCATTGAGGCAGGTCTAGGTAAGGAGAGCGGTGTTTCCCCGCCACCAGCACCCTCAACTCTACCTTCCAGCTATGCGCCCAATGTGCCAAAAGAGCCTCTCGCTCCCCAGCTTCCAACCAGGAGGCCTTTGCGCCTGCGCCCCATCCTTCCAGCCTCTGGTCTGCAGGTCTGCACGCAGCTGCAGCGCAGAAGCAAGTGGCGCGCTCCACCAATGCCTGCTGATGCAGCTCCAACACCAGCTTCTGGCACATTCTCCAGCCTTTTGAAAGCTGAGCTCAGCTTTGCCATCAGTGCTGTGGCAGCGGAAGTGGGGTTGTCCAGGGAGGAGCTGTTATTTATTTATTTATTTATTTTGAGGGCTCTTGCTTCCCCTTCCCTGAGGGTCCCTCCTCCTTTTACCACATTTGTAGATAGCCTGCCAATCAGGGCCTGCCTGGGTCTGTGCACAACCTCCAACAGCCTATTCACTTCCTACTCATCTCCCCCTCACTGGAGGAAGAGGATCTGCGAGTCGGAGGGGTGGGTGGGTGGGGGGGAATGGCTAGGTGGTTAAAGGCACTTGCTTGCAAAGCCTGCCAGCCTGGGTTCAATTCCAAAGCCACCCATGCAGGTTGCCCCCCAAAAGTGGCCCAAGTGTCTGGTAGTCGTTTGCAGTGGCAAGTGGCCTTGGCCCACCCACATCCACCCCACGAGTACATACAAATAAACAAAAGAAAAGAGGGGACCTGCGTCTGCTTTAAGGGCAGACATGCCACTCCTGAGACTTGTCCTGCCGGGTGGGTGGCTGGGTGGCGGGGGGGGGGGGGGATTCTCCTAAAGGAAAAGAATCTGCTCTCGCCTTGGAGGCAGATGCTCTTGCTTCCATGAGACTCCTCTTGGCTGGCCTCCCAAGACGTGCCAAGGGTTCAGAGCTCCAACATTCCCTGCAAGCCCTCCTCATTGGCACTCTGCCACCGCTGAGAGAGTTTAAGCTGTCGCTGTCACCTTTGAGTTGTAGTCTCACCACGAAGAAATCCTTTTTTTGTTTACCTTTTCTACTTGGTTCTCCAGAGTGGAGAGGAAAGGAAGTGACACGAGTCAGCTGTGTCAATGCTGGAGAGGTGGATATGGCGATGAGTGGTTGGTAGACAGCACTAGTGCGCTGGAGAAGAAACAAGGTCAGGGAATCATAGAATACAGTGTAGAAAGTGTCAGGCAGAAGTCTTCAAAGGTGTGGAGAAAAATTTGAATGTGGGCTTAAAAGAGGAATCAGTGAGCTGGGAGATGGTGCTCAGTGGTTAAGGGCTCTTGCTTGCAAAGCCTGATACCTGGGTTTGATTCCACAGTATCCGCATTAAGCCAGATGCACAAAAGTGGTACATGTGTCTGGAGTTTGCAGTGGCAGGAGGCCTTGGGACACCTGTCTTCCTCACTCTAGCTCTATCTGCTTCTTTCCTCTCTGTTTCTCTGTCCAAATAGATAAATAAATAAATAAAAACGTTAAACAGGGCTGGAGAGATGGCTTAACAGTTAAGGTGCTTGGCCTGCAAAGCTTAAGAAGCCAGATTTGATTCCCCATACTCACGTAAACCAGATGTACAAGGTGGCACATGCATCTGGAGTTTGTTTGCTGTGGCTGGAGGCCATGGTATGCCCATTCTCTATCTTTCTCTGTATCTGCCTCTTTCTCTTTGTTTCTCTCAAATAAATAAATAAGTGAATAAAAATAAAAAATATTAAACAATAAAAGAGGAATTAGTAGTTCTTAGATTGAGAAGGGAGACAGTTTCCATGCAAAATATAGTAACTTGACAATCTCAATTTATAGCATCTGAAGGGAACAGAGATGCTGGATGGCATGCAAGCTGAAGAGTGCAGTGGGCAAGTGGTGAAGAGAAGGCTAAAAAAAAAATTGGTGCAGGAACTTGTTGTGTAGCTATTTCCTATAAATTGAGACATGGAGATCCATGGGACTCAAGATGTTAATGAAACATAAAGGCTCAGGAGGCTCATGAACGCAGGATCAGTAAGTGACAAGATCCACAAGGCCCCTCCCCAAGGTTATATAAACTGTAGAAAATGGCTAGGGGAGAGGAGATTCTCCAGTGGAGCTGCTTGTCAATTGGTCAGGGAGATCCAGAGATGTAGATTTTACGAGTTGTTGTTCATGTTTGGGTGGGCTTTTCAGTGACGCAGGGGCCTGTGGGTCATCTGTGCTCCTCTTCTAAGTAACCCCTCACCCACACTTCTGTAAGTAACTCCCAATAAACTCACTGGCTCACCAAGCTAGATGTGCATGGAATCATTTCTTTGTCTATGTGGAATGAATAGATGTTCACATCTCCCCAGGGAATGTCAGGCAACAAAAGTTCTTCATAAAGGAGCGTGTACTCAATGTTTTAGGCACTAGGAAGACATCAGAAACTCCAAGAAGGAAGTGATTAGTCACTTCTTTAGGTACATATTGCTTGTGGAATAAGAAAAAATAGTGACAAACAGACCAAAGAAGAGGCTGATTCAGCATATCCGAAAATATAAAATGAAGGCTTTAATGAAGGCAGTATGACAGGGAAGAGAGGATGAGTAGGGTCCAGAGACTTAAACGCATAATATTTAGGAAGCAATAGAATTTTGGGGTTGAGAGAGGTAAGCTAAAATAAATTTTGAGATGTTAAATTAGATAATTGGGTGGATGGTAGAATTAGTGGTCATATTCAGAGATAAGTTGTTGAAAAATGATATCTGTTAGAATAGATTACATGTGAGGAAGATTGAACAAAGAGATTGGAAAAGGTTTAGCAGGAAATTTGTCATCTAAGATTGATATCAGAAGAGGAGTAAAAATGACAGGTTCTGTAATAGATGATGAAGGTTGACGACATAGAAAGGGAGAAATTAAACAGATGTTTCAAAAGGCTTAACATTTTAAAAATGAAGCAAAATATACATAAGATAAAAATAATCATCTTAAATATTTTAAAGTTCAGTGTCATTAAGTGTTCACATTGCTGAGGAATAATACACAACACCAAATCACCTATGCCCTGAACACTTCTCGTCTTTCAGACTGAAACTCTACTTGCTATGGTTTGAATGTGCCCTTTCAGTTGAATCATTCTAACACTTCATGTGGGCAGTCATGAATTCCCACAGTTTTGTTTATCTGGGAGTATCATCATTTCTCCCTCACTTTTAAAATTTTTATTTATTTATTTACTTGAGAGAGAGAGAGAGAGAGAGAGAGAGAGAAAGAGAGAGAGAGAGAGAGAGAGAGAGAGAGAGAATGGCCATGCTAGGGCCTCTAGCCACTGCAAATGAACTCCAGACACGTGCACCACTTGGTATATCTGTCTTATGGGGAATCCAACCTGGGTCATTTGGCTTTGCAGGCAAGCATCTTAACCTCTAAAACATATCTCCAGCCCCTCCCTTGCTTTGGAAGGAAAGTCTTACTTGATACAGAATTTGTTGTTACTGATTTCTGGAAGTACCAATAACAGAGAAGTCAGTATTAGCCAAAATAAATAAATAAATAAATAAATAAATAAATAAATAAATAAATCACCCTTCAAGCTTTCCTTGGATCTTGAGCTAGCCAACTGTTGTTGTGCTCTGAAATTAACTCAGGTGCCACCTCCTAAAGGAACCACCCTTTGATCTTGCATTCTAAATTACAGTCCTCTTCCACCTGCTCCTAGACCCCAGTACATTTAACCATGTTATAGTACTGAATACACCACACCATAATTGTCTGCTTATTTGTATTTATTTCAGAGGTAAGGGGTTCTTTAAATTACTGAACACCCAAAATAAACCCAGGACCTGTCTCACAGATGATACTCAGTAAACACTGGATGAATGACTGGACATGGTCATATCACCATTTGCAAACTTACACATGTAGAGTGGGGTCATGGTGAGTCAAGAAGGGCAATGTTTGGCAATAGTGAACAAGAACTTTGTGTATATTGCTGAGTTTGGGACCTCAAACTTATATTTGTTTTGTAATTATAGAAAACAATCAATAAGCTGCATACTGAGAGTGGTAATATATTGCATATATTATATAATATACAAATATACATACATATATACATCTATATTATATATACACAATCTTTTAAATAAATTTTTTGTTTATTTTTATTTATTTATTTGAGAGTGACAGAGAGAGGAAGAGGCAGTTAGAGAGAGAATGGGCACGCCAGGGCATCCAGCCACTGCAAGCGAACTCCAGACGCGTGTGCCCCCTTGTGCATCTGGCTAACGTGGGTCCTGGAGAATTAAGCCTCAAACTGGGGTCCTTAGGCTTTACAGGCAAGTGCTTAACCACTAATCCATCTCTCCAGCCCATATATACATGAATCTTAATTATGTGTTTTTCTAGATTTTCAAAAAAATTTCAATTGCTAATCCTTAAACTATTTTTGAGAAGATATGTTTATTGAGGGCTGGAGAGATTGCTAAGTGGTTATTTATTTGAGAGAGAGAGGAGAGACAGAATGGGTGTACCAGACTCTTAAGCCACTGCAAATGAATTCCTGATGCATGTGCCACCTTGTGCATCCGGCTTATGTGAGTCCTGGGGCATCAAATATGGGTGCTTTGGTTTTGCAAACAAGTACTTTAACTGCTAAGCCACCTCTCTAGTCCTATTTCTTGAAATTTTGATGAAAATAAACACTTAAGCATTTTGTCAGTAAACCTCGAATACTTATCAGATATGAGAGTGATATTATTGCAATTATTTTCAAGTACATACTTAATTACTTAGCAAAATAGCAGGTCATCAAGAATCCCTAGTAGAGAGTGCAATGATTCAAGAACATGACATGAGACTCTAATAGGATTTGCATATATACCTCAAAATGCCAGGTCTATGTTATAGATTTTTATCAACACAAATTGCCTGAAGAGGAAGAAGCAGTGATAGTGAATGTAACATTCATTGTTGGAAAGGCACAATTCTTCTTGGGAATTATCCAGAAGATGTAAATGTTCTATAAACAAACTCATCTAAATTGGCAGGGATGAGTGTTAAGTTGCCATTACAGTGGACAAAGTAAAAGTATATGTTGATTTATCAAAAAGAAGAGTTTCTGGGCTGAAGGGATGGCTTAGCGGTTAAGGCGTTTGCCTACAAAGCCAAAGGACCCAGGTTCGATTCCCCAGGACCCATGTTACCCAGATGCACAGGGGGCACACGTATCTGTAGTTTGTTTGCAGTGGCTGGAGGCCCTGGAGTGCCCATTCTCTCTCTCTCTCTTTCTCTTTCTCTGTCAAATAAATAAATAAATAAATAAATAAATAAATAAATAAATAAATAAATAAAATAAAATATTAACAAAGAGGAGTTTCTAGGGCTGGGAGATGGCTCATTGGTTAAAGGTACTTGTTTACAAAGTCTGCCAGCCTGGGTTCTATTCCTCAGTACCCATGTAAAGCCAGATGCACAAAGTAGCACATTTATCTGGAGTTTGCGTGCAGTGGCCAGAGGCTCTGACGTGCTCATACTTTCTCTCTTTTTCCATCCTTGCAAATAAATAATTAAAAATTTTAAAAAGAGGAGTTTCTTCAGAGGAAGCAATCACATGTGAAGACAAGTTCAAAAATCCTGAAACTGTCTGTAGAATCCTCTGCCACATTGCTGAGGTGTTGGGAGTTACAGCAAGGATGAGCAGCTGGAAGCCAGTTCCGGAGGACTGCCTCACTTTTGATGACAAGCACAAGGGACCTGGATATGGTGCCTACAATGCAGTTAAGCATGCAGTCTCAGAACGATCTGGTTTGGACAGTTTAGATTTGAGCCAAGATTACCACAAAGCACTCATTAACAATATTAATAAGCATTTGTCCCCACAGGATTTGAGCAGATATGGAAGTGCCTTGCTAGGGGTCACGGAGGCACTGATGCTGTGAAGGAAGTCCTGAGATCAGGGTTGAATCATCCTATGGAAACCATGCCCATCAAGATTTATCTCCCCAAATGTGATGACAAGGACAACCCCAGAGAGAACAGAAGGCCTCTAGAGATGTCCTCAGTCAGGCTATGGCTATCAGCAGAGAAAAGACTGAGGAAAAGAAGGATGTGTTCACTGTTCAAATGGAGCCCAAAGTGGTCACAGATACTGAACTTGCAAGACAGCTGGAAAGGCTTGACAGAGAAAATGCAGAGGTGAATGGAGACAAGGGGGCAGAAGTCGTGGAAGCCAATGCTGGAGATTGAATTTGTGGGAGGCATTCCAGTCAAGGAGCAGGAAGCAGCCCTCATGGGCTGCAAGTCCCAGACGGAAAGCTTTCCAGCACCAAAATTGCAAAGAGGAATATTTCCAAGTATCAAAAAATAAAAGACCCACAAACCCCACAAAAAACAAGATCATGATATGCCCTCCTCATTATCAGCTATTTTCTCACAGTAGCTCCAACACCTCAAGCATATATAGAGTGGCTTGTTAGTAGAGACAAATCTTTTTTATTTTATTTTATTTATTTGAGAGAGATATAGAGAAAGGGGAGAGAGAGAGAGACAGAGAGAGAGAGAGAGAGAGAGAGAGAGAGAGTGAGGGAGGGAGGGAGAGAATGGGCACACCAGGGCCACCAGCCACTACAAATGAACTCCATATGCGTATGGCACCTTGTGCATCTGGTTTACATGGGTACTGGGGAATTGAATATGCGTCCTTAGGCTTCACAGGCAAGCACCTTAACCACTAAGCCATCTCTCCAGCTTAAAGAGACAAATCTTAAAGCACAATCTTAGAGTTGTATTTATGATTTCTATTTCTGATGTCTCCACATTCACACCTTTTATAATTCAGTACCTCTCTAAGATTTCCCAGGGGCACCAAAAACAAACAATCCCAACCTTTCTATATAAAATGTATTCAAGGAAACATTAAATACAGTTTTGGAATCTTTGTTTTAAGCAAAAAGAATTCTACATAGATACTCACTATGCCTACAATTCCATCCTAAGGAAATGATGGAGTTAAAGTAATTTTTAGCTGTTACATTTTATGATTGAGAGGAAATGAAAGATTACTCTCAGGATCCTATTTGTCCGCTTACATTTTAGACTCAACATGTCTCCAGAATGCTCTGTGCTTGGCCAATTTCTCCAGACAAGTGAACACAGCAGATAAACACTTAGGAACGATGGACACTTTATTGTTCATGTGCTACCACAGACTAGTGTGTGGTGGCGGTGGTGGTGGTGGTGGTGGTGAATGTGTTTACATGCACATATGTGTGTGTGTTCGGGAGGGATTCCACAGGAAACACAAACCAAACTGTTTATAACAGAGAAAAACAATAAAGTAAGTGATGAAATAAGTAGCAACCAAGTTCAATTGCAAAGGCTGAAAATATACCAAACATTTCACATTTATATTGGGCTTTAGAGTTTGTTACACAAATAGCATTTCTTTTACTGATAAAAAATGCCTAGGGAATCCTTTGGAATATTCAGTACATGCAAATTTGAGTACATGCTATCAGACCCAGGATACTTGACCCTATGGCTGGACTCTTAATACCTCATCAAGATGCTGGCCTGGTGTTCTTGTTGATGAAGTCTGGCCTCCTTATACTTACTAGCTCCAAGTTGCTATGGAACTGACATAGACAAAAGCAGGCTGGAGTTAGGAAAGGGAAAAGATGAGACTAGAAATCATTTTCCCTTTTATTAGATCATTTAAGAAATACTTGGCATCCATTGCCCCCCACCCCCCATGCCACATCATGACTGACTGCTGTTCTCACAACTCATGACCCACAACCCCATGTTGAGTAATAGCAATCCCACTGAGGATGGCCCTCAGTGGAATGGGGGCAGGGAGGAGGGAAATGATGGTACCAGCACGTGATGTGTCCATACAAAGTTTCTACTTAAGAAAATAATACTTGCCATTCAGTCTTTTAGGCCTCCTTTCACTGGCAAACCACATACCTTCCTTATGCATAGCAAATACGTAATTCCTGTTTTGGAGCCCAAATGGTCGTGCACATTGGGTGTACTTCAAATCAGCATGGCCATGTCTTTATTTAGGGCTCAGAAGGAGCACACTGAATGTTATATATTGCTTCTTCTGTGGTTACTGGATTTATTATTATTATTACCAGTGGAACACCCTTGTCTTTCTTTGTGCTATCAGCATATTCACAGCTCACTTTCATGGTTGTTGAAATCACCTGTCACCCACCCCTACCACAATTGTTGTCCTATTTCCCTTCTTTTCTTTTTTAATTCCCACTTTCTTGTATAATGAAATTAACTCACTCATGTATTACAACTCTACTTGGTTCTAAATTTCTGTTTTAAATTCATACTTCCCTTGACTCAGTGTTTAGTTATACGTTTTACTATTATTATTCTTGCCTTGAAATTAACATAAAGGACAACATTAAAATTAAATGATGCAATATAAACAATGTTAAAGTGAAATATAAAGGTTATGGTTGGCATTTACTTTTAAGAAAAATTGAACACCATGGGAAAAATTTTTCATATGGAAATACTTTTGCCACTTCCACAAGATAATCTTCATTCTATTTTAAATTTAGGCTTAAATTATGGCTCTGTCTTGAAACTTGACTCATTTTGTGATTAGGAAGAAAAAAAGAGGAAGAACAGAAAAGTGATTACTGAGCAAAAATTATTCTGTTCAAAAATATGTTTATTTAGAAAGATCTTTCATTGGAGAGTATATTGGCTCAGCAAATTAAGAAGTAGACTATATAAAGATTCTTAATATTGTGAATTACTTCTCATCTAATGATCATTTCTTTTCTGAAGTAAAATTCTAGATATTCATTAATGTATTAAGCCACAGTGGAAAGATAGATTTTAGAGTTAAATTGGTTTTGATTTAAATTTTACTAGCTGTATGACTTTGGGGAAGTTGTTAAAACGTCATGTAACCTCATTGTTTTTTAAACCTAGAAAACAGAAATAATGAGACCTTCCTTGTGATATTGCTGTGAATATAAAACAAAATAATCCATGAAGTTAAACTTTAAACATAGTGTCTGTATGAGAATAAGACTTTTTAATAAAAATGTCATTCCCTATTATTAGTCTATCACTTTCTATCTTCCTTTTTTGTGGTTGGCATTTGAAATCATCACTTACTGATGTTGCAACCTGAGAGGCCGGCTCCTGACATGTTCCAGGAATTCCTGGGAGATAGTAAATCAAGAGATGCTCATGGGATGAGGAACCAGTTGATATACAGATGTAGGAGGTTATGTACGTGTGAAGAGGGGTAAAACCTTACTTTCATCCAAAGAGATTCCCCTGAGGCAAATAAAGGTGAAACGATTTATGTCTCATCATTGCATAATTTTAATGCGTAACTCTTCAAGTGTGTTTGTTCTTTATTTAGGAAATGGAAAATGCCTTCAGCTGGTTCTATTCCAACAAAGCAGCATTCTGCAACTGCCTGTTATACGGTGTTTTTTCCACAGGCATGCCAGCCTGAAATTTCCTCTTTATAGAGGAACGTGCTACTGTATGCATAGCTAGAGTCACCAAACTGGATATACAGACAGTTTGGCTTGCACAAGTCTTGATGCTTGGCCTGATCTCATATGAGTTGAATCACCTATTAACTCTGAGGAAGTTACATAAGATCACACAAAGAATATCTGTCATTACAAACACATTTTCAATACAAATTTGAAACCTTAAACATAGTCCCAACAATGACTCGATGATTCCTTAACATTAGAGATAGTAATTTATTCTTATTTATTTCTCCATTTAAAAGTAAAATGTCTGAAACATAGTACATATACACATACATATTATATGTATGTATTCAATATATATAATAGAAAGTATAGCATATTGTTTTATTTTTTGAGGCAAGTCCATCAGACTGGCCTATTTTTTTTTTTTTTTAATGAGGAAGCATGAAAGTGAGAGTGAGAGAGAGAGAAAGATAAAATTGGTGCTCCAGGGCCTCCAGCCACTGTAATTGAACTCCAGTTGCATACATCACTTTGTGTGCATGTGTGACCTTGTATATGCGTCACCCTGTGCATCTGGTTTACCTGGGAACTGGGGAGATGAACATGAGTCCTTAGCTGCTGTAGGCAAGTGACTTAACCACTAAGCCATCTCTCCAGCCCATTAAAGCATATTTTTATATATCATACTATTAAGCAAATTCAGTGACATAAAAAGGCACTGATTGGCTCAGGAGAATAGTATATTTTGAGTTTTTCAGTTCTTCAGACTTGTATCTCAGTTCTCAGCCTAGTCATGGCCTCTTTTATAAAACTTCTCACAATATTTAGTGTGACTCTATTTCTATACTTCTCCATGTCTCGACATCATATATTTGTTTCTTTTACCAGCTACCTGTAAGAATAAAACAATAGTATATTTGAAGCTAGAGACTAGCGTTAGTGTATCAGGATAGAAGCTCCCAACATTGTACTTAGTACAGAGAAAGCATTCAATCATGTTTCCTAAGGGAGTAAAGGCAGTAGTAATCTTTTGTTGTATTTTAGGAATAATTTTATACAGAAATGTCAAAATCTTTTTTATTCATTTAGCTCTCCAGTGTCAACACAAACAACTCTAGTCATGAGCTGCCACATATGGTGTGAATGATGTGGGGTCAGTGCTGAAACACATTGAGACCAGTGACTGCAGACTGCACTGCTTGTTCTCTGGTGAGGCTGTCATGCGCTGGTCTGGAGGAACAGAATTTTAGGGGTTTGTCCAATTGAGAGATGAATAGAAGGTCAAGGAAAAGTACAATCACCCGACTTTTTACAGCGATGCCCAAGGAAATCTAGGAGATTAGGGGACAATCATTTTCCTCAAGAATCTTTTTTTAGTATCTAAAAAACTTTGTATAAAAATTTACACAATCCCCTCCCAGTACCCTCCTTTGTCCCTCCTCTTCTATCTCTTTCACTGAACCCCCATTTTTTCCACTATTCCCTCTTCTATGTTGATGTCTTTTTCTCCCCCTGAAGTAGGGTTTCACTCTAGCTCAGGCTGACCTGGAATTCACTATGTAGTCTCAGGGTGGCCTTGAACTCATGGTGATTCTCCTACCTCTGCCTCCCAAGTTCTGGGATTAAAAGCACACGCCATCACGCCCAGTTAATGTCTATTTTTTTCCTCTCATCATGTGTATCAACCTGCTGTTGGTCTGAAAATTATGCAGGTATTGTGCTGATAAAAATGTCTGCTTTGAGGTCATGAGTACTTTATATGTTGAAGACAGCATTCCAAAGCATTCCTCCCCATCCTTTGGCTCTTGTATTCTTTCTACCACCTCTTCTGCATTAGTTCCTCCATTTCAGGACTCTTAAGACCTTGTAACTTCAAGCTGGTTTAGAGATAAAACATATAATTTCCTGAAAAATTATGTGGTGTTGGGCAAACTATGATTTAACAGCAATGTACATCCATTACAGCTTCTAATGTGATGTTTGATGGTTTAAAATAAGTAGTGTCATGACATATTGCACAATGTGAAATCTATTTTAAGTACAGACTTTAAGCAGGAAGCCACATTTCTCATCAGAAGATATTGAAGATGGCCAGGATACTGACACAATGCTGATTAATTTAGTGAGCACATACACACACATACACCCAAACAGCATGCCACTGATGTAGGCGGTTCAGGCTAGAAAGCACGCAGCATTTCTAAAAGATCACTAGTGAAGTAGATGGCTAAGACAGAAAGCCGTCCATGGAAATTGGCCAGTGGACATTACTTAAAGGATGTACTTGAGCTAGTAAAACATAGACAAACAACAAATTTTGGCAAGAGTTCCAGAAAATGTTGACATGTGATTATAGCACAAAGAAAAGTCAAAACACAGCACTGAAGAAGCTTTCAGGATTAAGAAATTAAAGCATAATTTGAAGTGAAAAATTCCATATACTATCTTGGTTAGGATTGACTCTAAGTTCTTTAGAGAGAATGATTTGAATATTGGTATGAAAAGCTTTGTATACCTTTTAGAATTTATTATATATATATGTATATATATATATATATATATATATATATATATACATTTATGTATACACATGCATAGAAACACATGTATTTATACATAGATGAACACATATATTTACTTATGTATAGTGAGCTATAGACTATTATTTTTCCTTCTCCCATGCTGGGGAACCAAACCCAGAGCCTGTGTATACTAGGCAAGTGCTCTACCACTGAGATACACACTCAACCTCACAATTCTTTGTACAGAATATGTATAGAGTATGCCTTTATTAATCTTAACAGTTCTTGCCTTCATAAAAATCCGAAGACTAAAACATTATGTTATGTCTGTCTCTTTTCCTCATTTCTCCTTTCCTTCCTTCCTCTCCCCTCATCTGTCTCTTTTCCCTTCTCTTCTCTCTCTTCTCCCTTCCCCTTTCTCTCCCTTTCCCTTGACTCATTTACTTTCCTTTTTTTTCTCTCATTCAGTTTTTCTTTCCCTTCTCTTCTGTTCTCCCCTCTTCCTCCAATTAGGCTCTTTTATGCATCTTCAAGTCAAATGAGTCCTATTTGCCATGACAATGAATACTCTGATATTGAGAATAGCTGACATCACGTGTGTATCATTCTCTACTGAATTCTGACATATTGGTTGATTCTGACTGAACATGTAAAACAACATACTATCACAAAAATGAAATGATAAGCAGTATTTTAGGGGAATGTGGCAGGGAGTAAGTGGATTTTGGAGGAAGCTGATACCTAGCTAATGCTCTATTGTAGATCTTATACATTTCCCACTGTACTTATTCCAGATAAAACATTCTTCTTGACACAGCATAAAGAGGTGGAAACAAGTTTTGTGGTCTAACAGTGGACTATTCAGTCTCTCTTGTAACTTTTGGTCACATTATAGAGGGAACTTTCAATACAGTGGAGTTGGATGTTCAAATGAGATGACTATGCTCAGAGAAGGCACACGGTAGGTGCCTAATACACTCTGGTTATTTAGTCTATAAGTGAACTACAGACAGACAGATGGATACATAACTATTTGATTCTGACTTTAAAGTAACAATGGATGTCATTAAAGTTGCTATTGCTTCTTCAACCATATCATGGATCCTTTTCTTTCAATCTGAAAAATAAAGAAAGAATTTCTTTTATTTTTTTATTTTTGCAGTTCTTGAATGAACATTACTAAATCCAGAGTGTAGCTTAGTGGCTTGGCATACAAAACAACTCTGGAGATTGATCTCCTGCACAGAGGAAAAAAGACTGAAAGGTTGTTTCTGCTGCTTATATTAAAGTTTTATTTTTAATTTCTATAACTTATATGTGTGCATACTTATTCAAGTTTTATCACTCCTTAAAAAATACAGTCCTCTCTTCTGCCAAGCAATCCATTTTTAACCTGTCTTTTCAATGACTTCAGCTAATCTAGATCTTTTCATTTGCTCTAGTACTGTCCCATATGAAATATTCATTTGGGCATCTGCCTCGTATGTAAGAGTTTAATGTTCTTTGGTGGCTTTGACCAAAAAAAAAAAAAAAAATCTCTCAAAGGTCCTAACACCACAATGGGCAGATAGTGCATGTACAAAATGTGTTTTCTAATTTGGCTTAATTTTTAATAATTTAATTCTCAAATATGTGGGCCAAGACAAGCTCTAAATAGAAAAGTCTGACTTTACCTTTGCCAGATCCTGAGATGTCACACACACACTCCTAGCTTACACTCAAAATGCACCAGCTGTGACTCATCACTCTAGAATTTCAAAAAGTCTTCCCTACTGTCACCTGCCCTAACTTGAAGTTTCGTCACTCTCAGCTTTGTTGAATGGAAAGAGGCCCTGGAATGTACATTCTTCTTGAGATATGTGTGTCAGTTTTCTTCGGATCAAGTCATAAAGTTAAAAATAAGGATATATGAAAACCCAACCTTGGCAGATGGTTGAACTGGATTTTATTTGGAACTGTTCCTCTGAAGTGAGTAAGCAGAATTTCCATCTAAAACTTGGACAGGAGACAGGAGCAGGAGCAGATCAGAAAAGTGAGAAGGAAGTAGGCTTTTCAGTAGTCACTTAATTCTGCGCTTCTGGATTTGAATTCTAGAGATGATGCAAGTGTAAGGATCAAAGCATCGTTCTTCTTTCAGAGTCAGTTTCTCATTCATTCCTGCATTATACCCTTATATCCAAACAACATTTTTATTCTTATATGATTATTCTCTTCAGGAGTAGTTTATTGATCAAGATAAAATAGGGTCAAGTTGAAATTTTGACAATGCAGTGAGAAATGGTGTTCAAAATTGTATGGACTAAGGCAGAGGGTTGAGTTAAAAAAATATTGTCTCTGGGCTTGGATTTCCACTCATCAGCCACAAGTGGTTTGAGACACCACTTAGCATAGTAACCTTAGCTTCCTCTTTCATAAATGAGGAAGTTAAAAATCTCTCTCCTTTTCTAATTTTAAAAGTCTCATTTCTCTTTTAGATTAAAAAATATTCTCTCCAAAATAATTTTATTTAAGTGAACTTCAGTTGAGTTATTTCTGATAGGAACCATAAAGAATGCTTACTCTTTTTCTAGAAGTCCATAATTGAATTAGTATTTACCATACTTCTAACGAGGGCAGAGAAAAGATAAACTAGCCCATATGGAATATCTCTTCTAAGCTAAACTCTCTTATTTATTTCATTCTTGCAAAGTTGTTATGAAGCAGAAATTTTCTCCATTTTGCAGTTGAGGAAACTGAGGCTCAGAGAAGTCAAGTAACATGCCTAAGTCTGCAGAGCAGGTTAATGGCTGAGAGACACCAGACATCTCTCTTAGGTGTGTTTGATTTAAAAGTCCATGCAAGTTCTAGTATCTAAGGCTGGCATTCTGTAGGAATAGGTATTTATCTGATGGATAAGCTGACCAGGAGCCTTCCTGAATTTAGATCTCAAATAGCATTTTTGATGTCAGAAAGAAAACCTACACTTTTTGGGACACAGTATAAGTTCAGGCTGGGGACAAGGCATAGGAAAATAATCTTTTTCTATGTTAACTTTATTTCTATTGATGCCAGTATTGGCATTTTAGAGTTTTAAAATGATGAAATATGGCATTGAGCTTGTGTTTACAAATTTTTATTTAGTTCTAGTAATATACTTAATGTTTTGAGATACTCAGAAGACACATTTTATATTCTAGGTAACAATGAGGGTTTGTGATCAAAGGTTTGATTTTTTTAAACATTGAGGTACATTTGACAATAAAATGTGTATGTGTGTAAGGTATACAGTGTTATAGTTTTATTTAAACTATTTTTCCAGCTATGCACCCTTGCCTTCCCAGCTCCTCAACACCTTGCCTTACTCATTCATTACATCTGGAATATGATCAGGCTTAGGTTTTAAACTTTTTTGAACTTATAACAATTGTGTTCATTGGAAATAATTTAGGATGC
The DNA here is from genome assembly GCA_036346955.1 of Dipus sagitta. Taxonomy (NCBI): domain Eukaryota; kingdom Metazoa; phylum Chordata; class Mammalia; order Rodentia; family Dipodidae; genus Dipus; species Dipus sagitta. Next base: position 298,982,960 of record CM070770.1, on the reverse strand, counting down.
TTTCTTATATGAATAGAGGATTTTATTTTCTCTGGAGAACATAGCATGTTCTATGCACATACTATACTTCCTCTTGCTGCGGGAAAGATTTTCCCTCTGAACTTCCTTTATGTTGGCTTTTTTCCCCTCCTGTGTTTGCGTTGGCTCTGAGCCCTTCATTCCTTTAGTTCAAGCATGGCTGCGTGCCATCATGAGAGTCAGCGCTTAGCAGTGTTTCAGAAGGAAAACTCCACCCTTCACACCCACTGACAGCTACTATAAAACATGACTTCGCATCGTTCACCCATCACTTGAGAATATCAGTTTTCCATTTCCACAGCTCTCATTCTTCCAGAAAATAAGTGTTGAACTACATGGAGGATCTGCCTTTACACCAGCCAAGTTCTCAAGGAGCACAGAGATGCTGGAGGCCACAGCTGCTCTACACAGCTCTTGTGTTGCTGGTGCTTTGTTCCTGTGGTGCACTAATCTTCACTTTCTTCTCAGTCAAGGTAAGCAAATAACAGAACCTAAATGTACTACTCATAGCATTCTTCATTTGCTTTTTAGATTGGCTATTATTATTGTTACCCAGTATTGTTAGAGGTTGTTGGATGAAAGAGATCTGAGAGCGTAAATTACGTAAATATAATTTCAGTTTTGTAAGGACATGGCTTTTGAAACTTATTAAAGTGTTTGAGATGACACGTTAGCTGCAGACCTGGGCTAGATGGAGTCACCTGTTTAAAGCAGCCAATATGATATGCCTGTGGAGGCTTGTTTCCTCCTTCCTGGAACTCAATACCATCTTGAGAGACTAAAAAGTGGTGCAAAACATGGTGCCTTTGGCAAGCTGTGGTCTTATTGAGAGAAAATACACCTAACGATAATAGTAGACAAAATAGGCGGCAGGTGGTAAGAGCATCTTTGAGGGGGAAGTGATGCTAATGTAAGAGCAAGAAGACCCAGAGGTTTGCTCCTCTTATCCCAGTAACCAAATGTAGAAACTTGAGAAAAGCATTTAATTTCTCTTGTTCCAATATTTTATAACCTGCAAAATGGTATCAGGGGAATAGATTTGATTATTTAATAACCTTGTTGGCCATGAAATGCATTCGTTAATAATTTATCTAACAGTGATATAGAATATGTACTTGAGGAATTCAAAAATGGGTAATGACTGGGCTGTGGTGATCAGGGAGGGCTTCATGGAGGAAGGAGGAGCACATGTCTATTTGGGAAACCCCTGGATGCTTAGAAGGGATTTCCCATTGAGCTGCAACCCAGATTTCAAGCCTAGAGAATGGGTTCTACACTGGGAATGTAGGCTTTTTTTTTTTTTTATCTAGAAGTTTTTCTCTGTTGGCTATACAACACTGACAAGAAAGAAAGTGACACCTTACAGAATTGATGAGCTAGCCCATTTTGTGGTATATTTGAAGACTGAGCCTTGAGGTGGATAGAGTGGTTTATGGTCATTTAACAAAGGTTGCAGTATGTCCCAAGTAACTTTTTTTCCCTCAGGGGCTGACAAGGACAGATTTAAAAAATGTAGTTTTAACATTTAAGGCACTGGAAAGCCATTGAGAAAAGATACAGGAGTAAACAGTGTGCTACAGATAATCAGGTTAGTTAGGGAAAATATAACATTGGCCAAAGTTTTGCATACTAGCTCAGTATTTTGTATTCCATACCCATAAAACAATGGACATGAAACAGCTATTTCTAGCCATAGCCCTACTCTCTGAAGGAGTGAATGAAGCAGAAATAAAATTTCCAAAGGCATTCATATTGAACAGAAGAAAATGTAAGCACTTCTTAGTGTTTAGATTTTGAAGAAAAGGAAGATGAGACTAGCAGTAACTTAAACCAGAGAGTGATTTTCCTTCTATAAGCCACTTCAAGATTGATTAGCCAGATAGCTTTGAAGAGTATTGAATACAAGTGCCATCAACTCCTGCATATTGTCTATAGGAGGAAGGAAATGACTTCTGAAAGGACACCTCTTGCCAGACACAAACTTCTTTTGTCCAAGTTTTTGAGGGCTGTGATTCTGGACTCTCTTTCCTGAAGAACATGCCCATTTTCAGTGACGGGTTCTCCCTCTAAAGATAACTCAGAATATGTTTCAAACTTAGGGAGGTAAGTTTCCAGAGAGGCTATTTCCTATGGGGAAACCAATGTCCTAACTGACAATGCAATGACATCAGCTCATGCATTCCACTTTCCACTTGCCTGCACTTCCCTTTCTTTATTACCACACACAAATAACTTCAAAAAAGAGATCCAAGTGGCTGTCAGATGGGAAATGATTATGAGGTAGTCACTTCTACCTTCTTCTGATACCCATGAACCTTGAAGTTTTAATCTACTTTGTCTTCCACTCTAGTTTTCCCCACAAAACCCCAGTTCTCAAATTCTCTAAATTTCATACAGTAATTTAAAAAGTGTTAGATGGGAATCTTGGCTCCTTTCAGATCATCAGAAATTTTCTTGGTTGAAATGTCTTCTCTGCTTTTATAAGACATTTAGCTAATGAAATAGGTTGTGAGCTCAAATAATTTGGTCAATTTTTCCTTAAAAGTAACTTTATAGAACTTGTTTCTAAATAAACCTAATATGCAGGAAAGTTCTGCTCTTCACCTCACTTCAGCAAAATGAAGGATAACTCCAGAAGAGGGATTGTATTTGTACAATTGTAGTTGAACAAAAAAGAGTAAATTTTATTTACAAATGACAGTGGATAGAGTTGGTGTGGAGCAAGTTTTGGCCATTTTGAAACCCATCAAATGAATATAGGTTTAAACCAAAGCGAGGTCAGAAGAGAAACTGACCCTTCTGAGCAAAATGAAACTGAACTGAAAGTTTCATGTGCTTCTTCATAAGTGGTGTTTAGTCTTTCCAAATATTACCAGAATTATAAATAGAAACTTTTCTACTGAGTGGTAGGGGTGAGAGTTTTGAGTAAGACAGGCGGGGTTTGGATCTCAGCCTTGCCATTTATTAGCCATCTGACCTTGGGCTGGTTACTTAATCAACACATCCTCATTTCCTCATTAGCAAGGGGAAGAGTAATTCCTACATAGTTGCCCCAAGGACTAATGACATGTACAGTACTTGACTTGATTGACACATCGGAGGCTCTCAACTGATGATAGAAGTCACCATTTGAGGTTACAATAAATGGCAAGGCCTTTTAATAACATCAATTTTCTGCTTGTCTATATTTCTTTCCTACATAAAAGTACATATCTCTCAGCCAAATTGATGTTTTTTAATTGGAGTTTCATTTATGGTGACAGTCATAGAATCTTATAGTTATGATTTCTTTAAGTAGACATTAAAGTAGCCTGCAACTGGGTATCTGGAATGATTTTCTCTGTCAGTTAATTTGTCTATGGACTTGGGTTTCTGAATATACTCCTTTACATGATAATAGCTCACACCTTTCTAGAAAGATTATAAACGTCTTGAATAGCAAGATCAGATTTTAATTTGCATATATATATATATACGTATATATATATATATATTACAATGCTAGTATAACGTTGAGAATATTGGTAGTTTCTATTTAATTCTTCTTCATTATAATCAGTATCACTATCAAAATAGGTGATATTTATTGAACAAGCACAGACAGAATATATAAGGAAGTCCTTCATAAGAATTCAACAACAGTTTTAATGGACTTTGGGTTGTTATTTTCCCCATTTTCTAGGTGAGAAATTGGAAGTAAGGAAGTTTTTGTTATAGATCTGTCAGTAGTTGATATGAACTAAATCTCTTCTAATGAACACCAAAGTGAGGATGAAATATGTGTAAGAGTAAAACCAGTTTTAGGGAATGTAATTAGGCTTCTATTCTTATCATGTCATAGAAACTACTTTTTTCTAAGGATTTTTATGGCTACTATGTTTCTAAGTCTATAAATCAAGTCCTTTTCCTTTTATTCCCTGATCTATGAGTAGCACTTGACCCCAGTTAACCCGTTCTTTACCTCTAAATACTTTCTCTTGGTTTCCACACACTCTCTTTCTTTTTAAACTCACCCTCACCCTTTTTTCCTTTTTAGTTTCCTTTGCAAGACTATTATCATTTTTATGACCTCTAAACATTGCAGAGAACAAGTATCCATCTCTATTGACACTCCCTGACTTGATGTTCTCATATAACTTTATGTCTCAAAGTAACATGCTAAAGGTGCCTACATTTATATCAGCAGAACTCCTATATCAGTTTCATGTACCCCAAATTGCCCACTCCACACCCTTACCTACGTGTCCAATCTGCATTATAGAGTTAACTATCCAAAAAACATTATAGTTCTCCATATCAGTTTAATTCTCTTAAATCCTAGGCATCTTGATTAACTTTATTTTTCTAGTAACTCCAGCTCCAAATCCTGGAGTCAGTGTTTTCCTTTTCATTGTTTCATACCAGTATTCATGCCAGGAACTTTAGGAGCCTGTTGCCCCTTTTACAATAGCTCACGCTGGCCTGGAACTTCCAATTCTTCTGTCACGCTCCCAAGTGTTGTTATTACAGGCATGCACCACGAAGCCTGGACAAAGCCTTTTCCCCTAGGTGCCTATCACCATCTGCTCCAGCACCTTGGTCAGAGCTCCTTTCCTCTGCTTAAATGCATGGAGTGATTGCTTAGCTGGTCACACTGCTTTTGCCTTTGCTTCTCTTTAACTTTTCCTTAGTCTAGCGGCCAGAAAAAAATCTTTATAGGGAATATATGAAAACCTTTAAATTCAAAAAAGTCTTAAGCATTTTGTTACAAGGAAACCAGTGAACTTTGGGTACAAACCTTTTTATGGTCATCATGCTTTATCTTACTATTAAGTTTTTTTTTTTAGAGCATTTAGTATTTAAACGACTTTACTTTTAAAGTTCGCCACAACTGATATCATCCTTCAGTGTGTATACTGTAGTATACTACAGTTGTTTGGAAGTGTTGGATTTGTTCCTGGGGGCATTTAGTTACCATATATGATGTGTTATAATCTCAGTATTAAATAAGGATGGCTTATTTAACACTTAGGGTCATATAGATCATGGTTTGTGGAAAACTAGAGGGAAAGGAAAAGGAACAAAATGTGGTCTTGTGGGTAAAATTATATGGACACAATAAGACATTAACTCCTATATAGAAGACCCCAAAAGAGAGCCTCCATCCCATCCTTAGCTACCAGTCCATTATTCCATGATAGTTTTAAAAAATTAAAATAATGTTCCTCACATCTTTCTTTTTCTCCTTAAATAACTAAATTACAAACTTTCAAATCATAACCTCTTCCTTGCTGCTTTCTCTCTTTATTATGCTCCAATGTTCAACTCCAATGTAACTCAAATGTAAAGGATGGAGCTGATAATCTGCACACAGGTGGAGAGGAACATTGCTTATGAATTTGGAAAAAGTTTGTTTTAGGAATCTCAAGTTCTAGATAACTCAACCAAGAAAGCACCTGACCAATTTTCCTTTTCCTTTCACAGAAGACTGCTAATGAGCCCTGTATGGCTAGATTCGGTGAGTTGAACTGCCTTTCATTTTTCTTATTTACTAATGCAAGAAGGCAGGTTCCAGTGCTCTTGAAAAAGCTTGTGTTTTCTTTTGTCCACTTTTCAGCTACTGTGAATAGCCACTTCTCATGGGCTGGGTAGCTGCATGGGAGATGAGGCTTCTAGAGCTGAGCTGGGTCCATTAGAAGCCTGATGATACTCACTTCCCTGGAAAGGAAGATACACCACACTTACAGGCTTGTAAATTTGTGACACAGTAATCTATTTTTAGTTCTGTGATTTTTAAGGGCAAGTTTCAGATTTCTACAACCTTCCCTTAAAGTACTGCTCATGTTTCACACCCTGCTAATGTCTAGTAGAGTGCATGGAAAACAAATCTTCTGTTAGTAAATGTGAGAGGAGTGAACAGAGTTAAGGGAATGGCCACTTCCTCTGCTCTTTTCTCCTCTTCTCAGTTTCTGAGTCACCTTCCCTTATAGTCACCTGAATTTGCTCAGAAGGCACATGAAAGTTTACAGTTTCAACGATTCTCAGAATATTTCTTAGAATACATGCAAAACTTCAAGAAAAAAAGTATTTTTGGTTGTTTGTAGGTTTCATGCCAAATAAATACATACATTTGAGAGTAGAATATTTCTGTAGGGTTCACCCATTCTGTAACCTTTCATTTTCACATGACTCAATTTACCAGGCTTCCTTGGTTTGGAGGGGTGAAGACATTACTTTTAGTTTGTGCCTACCTTTAGTTTTTTTTTTTTTCCATTGAAAGAAACGGAACTCACGATATGTTTGAAATTCCTCTGCACGTGGTAAAAGTGATGCTACAGTAATCTTACAAGTACCCATCACTGAGTCAAATAGGACAGATAGTGATGCTTCTGGGATCTGACCACTGCGTGCCAAGCAGGGAGTGTTGTGCTGGATGCTACGCTCATTGGAGAGGAAAGAAATCTTTGTTTCTTGCTATAGTGATCACTACTTCATTCTTCTCCAGCCTCTTGCTCAAGCCCTGGGCTAGTCATTTTTATATGAATGAGAATTTAAGTCAATGTCACCTCTTTCAGGGTTTTGCCCTCTACCACCAAAAGCACTGAGAATTAGAGAACTGGCCGGATAAGTGGTTTTGGGTCAGTAAAAACACCTCTATACAAAATATTTAACATTAGATAAATATTTATATGGACATTAAATATTTATATTAGTTATATAAATATTTATATGAATTTAAGACCTAAATTTATGTAAAATCATGAAAATATTTAGATCATATGTACCTATGACTTAATTTAACATTAGGCAAATATTTAGGTCATATGTACATATGAAAATCAATGACTAGATATGCATCCTTTAATCTACGCCAGATTAGGGATACAGTTAATCAAGTTATTTTTATTTATACACACATGAATTTGCCAGTGGCAGGTTCGATAATGATACCTCAACTGGTTCTTGAATGATATATGTTTATATACTATTAAGAATAGCCATAAGTTAGACAGAAAGTACCTAGTTTAGGAATGTGGAACTGTCATTCAATCTAGAAATATTTACTAAGGCTGAGGTGGGAGAGTCACCTGACCTCAGGAGTTTGAGTCCAGCATATATAGTGAGGTGCCTATCTCAAAAGTTAAAAAAATACATTTATTGAGCATCAGTGAGAAAAAATAGTTCTTGTCAATGATGTCATATTCAATTAGGTGAAACACAGACCATATAGAAATAGACCAGTTAATTTATAATATGGTATAAGCTGACACACATTGAAACTAAAATAGGGTAAAGTAAGAGTTGGAGATCATAGATTGATTAAGGAAAATGCCATTGGCAAGGTGATATGCAGTAAATAGTACTTACTAGAAAAGCATGGAAATGCATGGATTACTAACAGAAGTTACCCAAATCCTGCTTTATAATTATTTCCTCCCCCTCTCTCTTTTTCCCTCCATCCCTCCTTCCTTCCTTCCTTCCTTCCTTCCTTCCTACCTTCCTTCCTTCCTCCCCAAATATTAACAGAAGATATAGTCACTTAACCCATTTTTATATTCCAAATGTATTTCCTTAGTTCTCCAAACAAGACATGTACTTTAAGATTTATAAATTCTCTAAAATACAGAGTAGGTGGCTACCTATAATATTAAAAAATGTGATTGAGCCAGGCGTGGTGACGCACGCCTTTAATCCCAGTACTCAGGAGGCAGAGGTAGGAGAATCGCTGAGAGTTCGAGGCCACCCTGAGATTACATAGTGAATTCCAGGTCAGTTTGAGCTAGAGTGAGACCCTACTTCTGAAAACAAAACAAAACAAAAAAACACAAATGTGATTGAAGAAAACTAGTATAGAACAGGTAAATAAATGACTTGCACATGGTAAAGAATTTACTACAATCAGGAAGAGGATGAAATAATAGAATAAGCATGTTTTTTCATAAATCTCTTGTAAATTTCTTACAGGACCATTGCCCTTAAAATGGCAAATGACATCTCCTGAACCTCTTTGCATAAATACAACATCTGATTGGAAGCTGAAGATTCTTCAGAATGGCTTATATTTAATTTATGGCGAAGTGGCTTTTGATGCAACCTACAAGGGATGGGCTCCTTTTGCAGCACAGCTATGTAAAAATGAAAGAGCTCTACAGACTGTAAAAAACAGCTCTCAAGTCCAGGCTATAGGAGGGACTTATGAATTACGCACTGGAGATACAATAGACCTGATATTCAACAGTGAAGATCAAATTCTAACAAATAATACATACTGGGGGATCATATTAGTAGCGAATCTTCAATTCATCTCTTAGACATTTAATTTGGTCTCCTCATCCTCTACAGTGTATTCAGAGATGTTGGTGGATGGTTGGAAAGGGCAAATTTGTCAGTGACTACAGCTGTCAGCATATACAAATCAACATGAGCAGCACTCTCCGCCGTGTGAGATATTAACCCTCACGCTTGTCTGAAAGAGACTCAAAGACTGGACCAAAGGTTTTGGCTATGCCTGATGTTAGGTCTATAAAGATACTTCAGTAATCCATGATAAATTGGATATGGGGCACAAAGGACGGAGTTTCTGTTTAATCCTTGAATTCCTGGGTGGGAAAATGAGGTCCTATTTTCATAGGAGTCTTTCTGACCTGGTTTGCAAAACAAGTGTGGGGCAGTAGTCTGGCCTTCTAATTCTTGTTTGCTTCAGCTGCTTATCTTTGTTATTCCCACACTCCTAGCTTCTGAGATCTTCTGAATAAAAAGCAGCCTGGCTGGGGTTGGCCATGATGTGCCAGTAGCACCTTGCTTTAGATGTAGCATTTTTAGAGGCTTAGAGAGTGGAAACTCTGATAACTATTGGGACAAAAGTGCAGGTAGCATGAAATGGAATTTATGTTATCTGAGAAATTTACTGAGTTTTATCATCCTCAGTATGTAGGGTCCTTTATAAAACCCATTGGTCAAATGGAGCATTCTGAAAATTCACCTAGGGTTTGTGTGTGTGTGTGTGTATTTGTGTGTAAACATTACTAAAAGTCAACTAAGAGTCAGTACTATTAGTCACTAGATTTAACCCCAGAAATCAATAATGCTGTTATGTAATCATTTCCATATTTTATCTGGTATTCTTTAATTTGCAAGTATGTCAGTGTTCATATGTTGCACAACAACATCATGAACTTGATTGGAAATTTTTTTGAAAAATTAATAGAGTATGGAAGCAGATAGAGCACAGGTAGCTTAGCTCAGAACTAGTAATAAATTGAGCACATGACTTTTGTGTTCTGTACTGTCTCAGCTTTAGAATTGGTATGTGTGATATCACATTATATATCTGTAAAACTCAGTAAATGCAGTTCTCAGGAGATGTATTTCCCCTTTAGCCCAAGGTGGTTAAAGTGAACCTTTACCCATTTTCCCTTTACTAGAAAGCTTACTTTGATTTTCTTGCGTGGAGCAAGAACAGCCAGAGAGTACTGCTCATTTCTAAAAGTGACAAAGAATATTCAGTTTCAAATTCAGACTCTGTTAAATTTAGCTGCTGATATAGATTCTTGTTAAAAATTATGTAATATTATATTCTGAATCAAGTTTAAAATATTTATATTTGTAAAAATCTACATTATATTAATATATATGTAATGATAATTTAAAACTACTTAATTTTATAAGCAACTAATGCTCATTGTAGTAGGCTAAGCTATTTCTTCTGGGTTGCTATAGATCCAAAGATTTGAACACAAAGACTCTTCTGTCTGCATATCTTCTCAGGAAACTAAAATTGTGTTAGATGTATTTATAGAAACCTGCTAATATTGATTATAATAATATTGTATATAAGCAGCACAGTACTACAGTGGGCTACACTACTTCATAAGAGCTGACTGTTCAATTCTCAGTAATTTTGCACTCTAGTTTGTTATAGCCATCATTGACATTGGCTGTGAGGGAATATGTATATCACCAAAATCAGCAAACACTACAAATGAGAGCTTTTCTTTTGGAAGTTTGGCTCACACAGACACTACTATTTATAAATCGCTTCATGCGTGTGTGTGCACATGCTCATGCATGCACGTGCTCAGGTGCATGTGTGTGCATGCCTGTGTGTATATGTGGAGGCCAGAGGATCACCTTAGGTTTTGTTCCTCAGACACTGTCCACCTTTTGCGAGTCATTCACTGGCTGGGAAGTTGTCAAGCAGGTTAGACTGGCTGGCCAGCGAACCCCAGGCATCTTGTTGTTTCTGCCTTCCACTTCCCCTGTGCTGGGGTTACAAGTGTGTGCCTCCACATCTGATTTTCTAAAGTGAGTTCTGGGGATTGAACTCAGACCCTCATGCTTTACAGACTGAGCTACAACCCTTCATTCCCTGTGAAACTTTTCTTAATGATGACATTCTGTTTTGCCTCATTCCCTGGGCAATCAGACTAAAGGAGAGACTGAAATTGTCACACTCTCAGCAAATCCAACATAACTGTGATTTCTCAGGGCAAGTCGAGGTTTCTGCACTCTAGGCAGAGGGCTGGCCAACAACAAATGACAACTGAATTTTCCTGGTGCAATCATGTAAACCTGTTTCCAATGTGTACTAGGTTCCTTCTCTGCATTTTAAAACCAAAATAAAGTGCATGTTTGTAACTGTACTGCAGCTTTATTTATCCTCGGGTTATAGTCGTTAGTGATTTTAAGAGCACAAAGTCACATCAGAGAAATCCTGGCCCATATGAACACTGCTTGGCAAGTGTTAGGTAAGAGTGAGAGTTGGGTGCAGTTAGTTTGGCTAACGCAGCCCTCATTCTTGGTGAGTGAGGCATTTCCACTTTCTGACTCCCATCTTTCTGGACTTCTCCACTCTGCCCAGGCTCACTCATCAAAACCACTCCTTACACACATCACACTAACTGCTCTTTGACCTCTAGTTTCCATCAGCAAAGCTGGATAGTAGAGTTCTGTCTGAAAATGGTGCTTAATTGAAAAGTGATGCAATATCATGCATTTGATAAAGCACATTCCTGAGATGAAGTATATCTGTACATATTGGGTGAGAAAATGCCTGCTGTTTTGTTCTATTCCAATGACATGATTTCATTGAAGTGCACTTTAAAAAGTTTTAAGAAGATTTTATTTATCTATTTGAGAGAAGAGAGGCATACCAAGAGTCAGGAGAGAGAAAGAGAGAGAGAGAGAGAGAGAGAGAATGAGTGGCCTGTAGCCACTGCAAACAAACTCCAGATGCATGTGCCACCTTTGTACATCTGACTTATGTGGGTCCTAGGGAATTGAACCTAGGTCCTGTGGCCTTGCAGGCAAGCCCCTTAACCACTAAATCATCTCTCCAGACCAAGGGGCGCTTTTTTAAATTAGAGAAGCAGAAATATGACTGACAGATAAGTCAGTGTTTTGAGAGTTCCTTTCAAGTAGAAGTTTAAAATGATACTTGACAGATACACTCCCTGACTTAAAGAGGTCCAGGCATATCCTAGCATTAATTTACAACTAACTCTCCTGGGAGTCCCACACTTATTCTCAGTACACATGCTCTGCCCCTGCAAGTGGAGAGTATAGTCCCATCTCAAATCCTCTTATCTTTACTACCAAGCAGTTGGCCTTTCTTTTTCTGATAGATTTCCTAGGCAGATAGGATTATAGCCCACACTCATCTTCAGATTTCTTTGAGGAGACAGACACCAACTTTTGTATATCTTATTTCAAGAAACATATGTCACAGCTAGGATGGATTCCCTGAAGTCTACTTACCAGGCTTGAGATCAAGGGGTTCCATTGTCCCCCCTTTCTGCAAGAAGAAGCAGGGGAAGCAGCTATGAATAATGCCACTAACCTCTACTTCTCCTCACCTCAGCCTCTTTTGGTATCCTTGATCTGGCTGAAGTGTCTACAGGGCAGAGGAGGAAAATTCGCTTTATAAATTTCACATCTGACAAGAAGAAAAAATTCTCTTAATCTCACTTTGGCATTTAGGTACCAAATCATCTTGTGCAGGTAAAACTGAGTTGAGGAGAATCCTTCTTTAATATCTAGTTTTTTCCCTTATATATCTAAAAGGAATATAGGGGAATTATAATAAGACACAATAATTCAAAACCTCCAAACCCGTCACAAAATCAGTTAAATATGGGCTAAATTAAAAGACAGAAGAAAATCATTGTTCAATAAAGTTAATCTTATTTAATTTATTTGGTTTTATTTATTTGACAGAGAGAAGGAAAGAGGCAGATAAGAAGAGAGCATGTGTGTGCCAAGGCCTCTAGCAGCTGGGAACAAATTACAGACGCATGCCCCACCTTATGCAGCTGGCTTATGTAGGTACTGGGGAATTGAACCTGGAACCTTAGGCTTCACAGGCAAGCACCTTAACCACTAAGCCACTTCTTTAGCCCTCAATTAAGTCAATATTAAGAACATTATTTCAAGGCTTGGGAAGATTGTTTAGTGGTTAAAAGCTCTTGCTTACAAAGTCTGCTGGCCTATGTTCAATTCCCAAGCCTCTCACATAAATCAGATGGATACAAAAAAGTGGCCCAAATATCAGGTGTTCCTTTGCAGTGACAAGAGACCCAGGCATGTGTGTACCTGCACACACATGCAAACAAAGAAATATATTAAAAAACATTATTCCAAATAAACACAGGCATCCCATCTCCTATTGCTCTCAAGTGTTTCTTCCCTCCTCATCAAAACCTGGTCTCAGAAACATTGCTAATGTAATTAAGGAAAAGAACTGGCCAATAGCCAACTTTGCCTTGCTTCACTAAAACAGGACAGAATTCTGTTTTAAATTTCCTGGGCTGGGCCAGATGCATAAAGAAGTAATTGTTTTCATATTACCCTTAGGCAAAGCACTTTATTCAATGACAGCAGCAGAGTGTTATAAACTCAGGTCCATGGATTTTTCATGGGGTTCATGCAGAATGCTTAAGACAATAGGTGATTCCTCAGGTTCATCCACAGTCTATGGAAAACTGTCTCTAAGAATCAATTTTTTCACTGCTCTGGCCCATTATTTTTATGAGAACAACAATTTAAGAATGATTTCTCTGAGCCATGGAGATGACTTTGTGGGTTCAGATCTATAAAATGCCCATAAATGCCAGAAATGGTGTTATCTGCCTGTAATTCCAGCACTGACGAAACAGACACCTGGAATCCTTGGGCCTTTCTGGCTAGTCTAGCTGAATTGGTGACCTCTAGATTCATCACAAGATGCTGTCTTAGAGGATAAGGTGAATAACGATCTAGAAAGCCATCTAACATTGGCCTCTGGCCTACACACATGCATGCACATGTATGCACACACACAAACACACACACAACACACACACACACACATGTACATCATGCACACAAACTGTTTTGGGATACAACTTTGGGGGGCACACGGGCCAGGTCTGAGGACTGAGAGACACTGCACTTCGCCACACATAGTGCACCACATGCCTGAAGAAAACTGGATACAACGCTGAATTTCAGATAAGCATTTCTCTCCTTCTAAGTATTTTTTAAGGCCTCTAACTAAAGGAACATGCTTTAATTTTCTTCCCAGAGTGTCCAGTTCCTCATCTGTGTGTGCTACCAAAGCCTTCAGTGTACACTTTTCTCGATTATTTTACAGGCATGCCAATTACGACTAAGATTAATTGATGCTAGGACTACAAAGTCCCTTCTATGCAGTAGCAAAACATGTCCTCAAACAGGAAATGTGAGAGGCCTTAAATGACTTACTCGTAAACCAGTTTTAAAATATCTTCAAATATCACCACTTCCTTTTCTGTTAGGATTTGTTCCAACATTCTATTTTGGAATCTTTGTGTGACTAAGACCAAATACCTTGGTTTACAGCTTGTCACAATGTAAAACATCATGTTTTTTATTTTTGATTTTCATTCTAGCACAGGCTGAACTGGAATTCACTATGTAGTCTCAGGGTGCCCTCAGACTCTCGGCTATCCTCCTACCTCTGCCTCCTGAGTGCTGAGATTAAAGGCATGTGCCACCATGCCCAGTTTTAAAACATCATATTTTTGAGAAACTATAATATCCCAGGTATTCTTTGTATTAGTTTCCCATGTAACTCTCACAAAACTTCTTTAAATATATCTCATTTTATAGAGAAATAAATGAATGACAGAGATGTGTAATAACTTGGTTAAGTTCACCCAACTAATAAGGGATAAAGTCACAGCTTTTTATTTAAGTAATCTAAACCCAAATCTCATTCTTTCAACCAATCCATAGAATATTATTTTATTGAATACTACCCCTTAAAATTGAAAACATAAGTAGTATTTGACTTTTTTAAAAAAAGCTTTTTTGTTTAGTTCTTTACTATTTCCAACATTTTCCAGATATTTGGAAATCTTGGTAATTTTTTGTTTCAGCAAATTGAGAAATAATTCAGAAATGTGACTAGAGATAAGCTGGCACACAAAGTCACAGGATGTCTCATGTACTCTTAGCTCTCATCTGAGTTATACTTCTCAGTCCTGTTGGATTTATTTCATTCAGATGTCTCAGTCTAAATATGTTTCTCTCTTTGAATCCTTCTCCAGATCTGTAGGCAGATCAGGTTTTTTTTTCCAGCCTAGTTCTACCTGGGGTTTACATTCACCTCTATTACTATAATTCTTTTAGCATATTTCATTGGATATTTTATATTTATTCACTGTATTCTTAGCTTATTATTGGGATTACCAGCCTTGTGCCAACTTCTCATTATTAGTTTAGCATTTGCACAATATTGATGCAACCAGGCCCTTAGTAAGTATTATAAACAGAAATTGCAGCAAAGCCAGCTGTTAAAGGTACTTTCTTGCAAAGTCTGATGGCCTGGGTTCAATTCCCTAGAACCCATGTAAAGTCATATGCACAAAGTGTTACATTACATCTGGAGTTCCTTTGTAGTGGCAAGAGGCCCTGGTGCATCCATTCTAACTCTGTTTCCCTCTGTGTCTCATAAATAAGCACATAAATATCTTTAGACACTGGAGCAAAGTAATATGGGTACTGAGGAATTCGAAGTTTTCCTCATCATAAGTGGTGATATGGTCCTTTTAGCCCTAAGAAAGCAGATGTGTATCCATTCTAGTTAGTTTTAAGTATATATTTTTACTTTTTTTCAGACTTTTTGCCTTTATAAGCTTTAATTAATTCTGGGTGTTGTGTAGCTATTTCCTCCAAACTGAAGCACTAGCTCCTGGATGGAGGAAGGTGGTTCACAAGACTCAAAAAAGCTTGTGAGGGCTGGAGGAATGGCTTAGCAGTTAAGGTGCTTGTCTATGAAGCCTAAGGACCCATGTTTGACTCTCCAGATCCCATGTAAGTCAGATGCACAAAGGTGAGTCAAGCACAGGGTCACACATGCCTACTAGGTGGTACAAACATCTGGAGTTTGATTGCAGTGGCTGAGGCCCTGGGGTGCCAATTCTCTCTCTCTCTCTCTCTCTCGCTCTCACACACACACACACACACAAAAGAAAGCTCACTAAACTTAAGATGTTATCTTGGCTAATTTTGGGGTTAGGTGATAATGAAAAAGTTTGTTACAAATGTTCGTATACATGTTTTTTAATGTGGGTGTGTTTCAGATTGGCTGGGAAAACACATTTTATCTCCTTATCTGTCTGTCTCATGCTGGAATATAGTATTTATGTCATAGGATTGTTATGAGGCTCAGAATCAATTTCAGAGAGTGTGTTAATGATATACAGGCCAAAAATTGGTACATAAAAGTGACTCTGGTCATCTTGCCCCTGCCGTCTAGTTGTTCACTCAAGCTCGAATAAAGTATTTCAGAATGGGGTTAATCTGGAAAGGACCTAGTGAGGTGATAGTTTTCCTGATAAAAGCATTACTCTTCCTCAGTATATCTAATGTGACATTAGATGTTAGTAGCTATCATACTTCATCTTAAATTGTGGTCAACTAAAACACTCCATTTTCTCTCGCATAGAATCATGATATCTAAGCCAAGGGCAGAAATTTATCTTTCTGCTAGTTACATTTCACACTGTCTATCTTGACTCAAAGTATGAATATGTTGAGGGTATTGTGTGAATTTTTTGGATGAGTTATACTCCCTTGCTTTGCAGTATCTGAAAACATACCAGTTTACTTTCCCATATCTCTTTCTGATGGTCTGCGAAAGGTAGACGCTTGCTGTACTTTTTCACTGCAGGGCTGACTGTAAGAATTTATAGCAGGTCAGGCCCTGACATATCTTTCCAGGATGTCTTTTGAAGGACCCAAGAAAGAAACAGTTACTGGCTTTTAGTTATTGTTTAGTTGATGGTATGCATAAGAACTAAATGGCTTACTTTCTTTACCAATGCTTATAAGAGATTTTGCCTTTTTGATGGAAAATTGACAATATTCTAGTAGAAGATGATGATCTAAGAACTTTCTATTTTGTTTTCTGCAATTATGAAAGGAAAAAAGGCTGACTCACTGGTTTTCAAATTTTGAAGATTTTTCCGCATCCATTTATTGCATATGAGAACTTCCTCTATTCATAGGAATCAACTTTCCAGAAGCTATTTTCTGTTACTTTCTTAGTCTGATTGTCATGCTATAATGAAATATAACAGACTAACTGATTTATAAAAAGAACAGACATGTATTTCTCATAATCTGGAATTTGCAAAGTCTAAAATCAGGGAACCAGAATTTTGTTAAGCCTTTTTGCTGCATCCTCATTTTAGCCTTAATCCACTAATGAGGGTGGAGCCTTCATGGCCTAATCCCCCCTTTCCTCCACATACACATCATCTTCTCAGTTTTGGGGATACTTTCAGATCACAGTTAATTTGTTACTATCTCCCAAGAATATATGATTTAGCAATTCTCTTATCTCTACCCCACCTTTTAAAAGTGACTAAATATAGAAAGTTGCAACCACATATTTCTGATTTTGGAGCTACAAAATCTAATTTTATATTTTCTATACAGTGATTGCTTGATTAAATATCTCAGTGGCAAAGAACATACCACTTCAGAAGCTCAGTTCCCTCATCCAAAGAAAACTTAGGGTCTAAAATTCCTAAAATTGAGCCAATACGGAACTGCCCTACTAGATAGACCAAGTAGTTAAAAAAAATAGCTTTAAAAACAGTTATTTATTATAGTGTAAACATCCAGGTATGGCATAATGAATAGGATTATCTTTGATACTTGGGCATTAAAATATTGTAGATCTTTTACGAGTCTTCCTGCTCACCTTAGAATTTTGTACCAACTCATCCTATATATCTCATATCTTTAATCTTCAATGATTTTCATGACAACTTCAATCTCCACTACCATACCCAAACTTTCTCTTGTGTCTTTCAAACATGGTTAGATTTTTCTATCTTGGAAAAATGTACCTTGGCCCAGAATAAATATATTGGACTTTCAAACCACACTCTACATACCCTTTGATTTTATTTTATCATTTAATCATACATGGAACTTATATTTAATCCCTGTGACCAATCTAAAACTATCAGGCTTACCTATGCCATCTCCAATAGCTTATTCCCAGCTCTTTCAGGTGAGATGGGAGACCAGAAGCTGCTCCTCTGAGACTTGGTGAAGACAGACTCAAGTGAATAAAAATAAACTATAATCCAAAGAGAAGAAGATGGGAAGATCTTCAGACATTCATAAAGGTAGACATAGGATACCTGGAAAGTACATAGGAAAAGATAGGCAACACAGAGGAGATATGAAAGCAAAGCCCAATACAGCTCTGCTTATGCAGCTCCCAGGCAGAAAGAGGAGAAGCGAAGCCTCCCCCAAAAGCTGCAGCAGTTCATTACTTCCTCTTTGAGTGCTACTGAGGATGGAGCCTTTAAAAGTAGGTTGTTCAGGGCTGGAGGAATGACTTAGTGGTTAAGGCATTTGCCTGCAAAGCCAAAGCACCCAGGTTCAATTCCCCAGGACCCATGTTAGCCAGATGCACAAGGGGGCGCATGTGTCTGGAGTTTATTTGCAGTGGCTGGAGGCCCTGGCGTGCCCATTCTCTCTCTCTCTCTTTCTTTCTTTCTCTCTCTCTCTCTCTCTCCCTCTTTCTCTGTCAAATAAATAGATAAGAATGAAAATATTTTAAAAGAAGTAGGTTGCTCAGTAAGAAGATCCCTAGATAAAACTAGAAGATATTCCAAACCACCAGACACTCAAAAGACAACACAGAAAATCAAGAGCATGAAAAAGCAAAGAAATAGGACTCCTTTGAAAGATCATAAATACTCAACTACTGGATTCAAAGATATGAAATGGGTACCACTCTGGCTAAAGATTTCAGAATTGCATAAGTAAACATGACAAATCATTTCAAGTAGGATACAAACACATAGGTAACTGCAATCTATAATCTGGTGGAGAAAGTCAGCAATGTGGATGAGAAAATCGGCAGCACGAATGAACAAGTTAGCAACATGGAGAAAAGCTTCAGCAAGGAAATGAAGGTCTCGAAAAATGTATAAATCTTAGGAGTGAAAAACCCCATGAACCCAATAAAAACCAGCAACCAAACAGAAATTGTAGAGTTCAAGAAGATAGTGCCTCAAAGAAGAAATTCCATGGAGAAAAATATATTTGACAATGTATATTTAGCAGCAGAATAAATAGTGAGCTTGAACACAGGTCATTTGAAGTTAACTTACAGGAATTAAAAGAATGAAAAAGATTGGAGACAAATTTAAAAGCATCAAAAGTAAAGAACTAGGTCCTGACAATAGAACTTTGTAAGACTGTCAGTAGGTTTTTTTTTTTTTTTCCCAGCAGAAGAGAGTTGTATAACACACTTGAAGTACTGGAAACAAAACAAAATAAAACAGCTAATCAAAAATGCTATACCTACTGGAAGTCCTTCAGAGATGAAAGAACAAATACTTTCCAAAACAGAAAAAGTTGTGGGAAGAGTGTCCTTACCACCAGACAAGCTTTGTAAGAAATCTTAGAGTTCTTCAAGCTGAAGAAAAATGATGATAAATAGTAACCTGAAAGCTTATAAGAGTATATGGCAAGTTGATTATCAAAGTAAACAGACAATCACATCTAAAATACCCCAATATGGTAACAGTGGTATATAAATCACATATCTTTATTTAGAAGATTGAAAGAAAAAAAAACTATTGAAAACACTAATAGCAATAAGGATTTGCTAAGTGATATAAGATATAAAAATAGGCAGATTATAACAATTAAAAAATAATTTTTAAAGCTGGAGTTAATTTATAATCAACTTAAATAGACTATTATAACTATGAAATGTTTTATTTAATCTTCATAATTAACCACAAAACAAAAACCCCATAGTATATATATATATGTATGACAAGTAGATTCAAGGCAAACTAGTAATGAAAATCGTCTGTTGCAAAAAAAGGAGAGTAAATAAGGAACAAATTATCTAAAAGTGACCAGAAAACAATTTCAGCAATAAGTACTCATATGTTAGTAATTAGCTTGAATATCAGTGTTTAAATTCTACAATAAACTACACAGGGAGACTGAATAAATTAAAAAAAACTCAACTATATGACACTTACAAAAGGCTAATTTTTCATTGAAGGAAACATACACTAAAAGTGAAGGGATAGAAAAAAGATAGTCCACATAAACATAAAACCTTCACTTTAAAAGCTGATATGTGCATATACATGTGTATACACTCACACACACACACACACACACACACACACACACACATATATATATATATATTTATATAATCTTCAGTATTAGAACATTATAGCAAATGTTAATAGGTCTCAAGGGAGAGCTGAATTACCACACAATAATATATCAATATTGTGATACTGTGGTGGTTTAAATTGGGTATAAACTCATGTGTTCTGAATGCTAGGTACTTCGCTGGTGGAAATTTGGGAATTGGAGCCCTTTGGAGGAGGTGTTGTGGTGGCAGGCATATGGGTGCTATAGCTAGCTTCTCCTTGTCAGTGTTTGGCACACTCTCCTGCTGCTGTTGTCCACCTGATGTTGGCTAGGAGGTGATGTTCAGCCTCTGCTCATGCAATGTTTTCTCCTGCCATAATGGAGTTTCCCCTCCATCTGTAAGACAAAATAAACCCTTTCCTCCCACAAGCTTCTTTTGGTTGAGTGTTTTGTGTCAGCAATGCAAAGGTAAGTGTAACAGAAAAAGTGGTACTGAGAAGTGGGGTCCTTGATGATAGAAACATGACTGTGGCTTTTGACCTGTTAGAAATGATTTGAGGGAGGAATGTGGAAGTATTTGAATCCTTGGTCTAAAAGATACCTTGCAGTGGTGGAGGCAGAGTTTTACGGACCATTCTGGTCAGAGCTGAAAAACCTGAATGCAGTAAGAATTATGGACTTTGAGGTTCGGCTTATGAGGGGAAGAAAAACTGTCCACATTGGTCTAGAAACAGTTTGTGGGAGAGACTTCCTGTAGTCTGTCTTTCTGTCTTTGTCCTTTTGTATAACTTTTGTAGGGTTGTGTTGCATAAAAATGTCCTGTTGTGAGCAGATGGATGTGGCACAGAAAGAAATGAAAGCTATGGGCTAAAGGTAATAGCTTGGTTCAGCTACAATTATTTGAGAGATTATAACCATTGAGATTGGGGCAGCAGAGCAAATGTGGCCTCTTTTGAAAGTAATAGGCATGAATGCTGAAGGAATGTCCTACTCTTCAAAGTTGTCTTTATTCCTCACCCCGCTCTGGGTTATCAGGTTGGTAGCCCATCTGGTACTATGGAGTGTAACAATTGAAGGAAAGAAAAGGTCATTAGATTTGAAGAATGGCTTTGCATTTTTGGGAACAGTCATGGGCAATGTGAAGCAGCATTGTTGAAAGTCTGTGTGGAGACCCAATAGGGCCATGAGAATGAACTTTGGACTGAAGTAGAGACCCTAGAACTTTTTAAATTCCAGGACTGTGAGATGGCCACTAAGGAGAGCTGCAAGCTTGCGATGAATTTTGTTCTCCAGGCTGTAAGCAGCCCAGATAATCCCAACAGAAAATTGATAAAGAAACATTGGTTTTCTACATTTTTGAGCAAATGGACATTACAGAAATAGAACATTTCACCCAGAGTAACTGACTACACATTCTTCTCAAGTGACCACAGAACATTCTCTAGCATAGATCCTGTCTTGGGTCATACAACAAGTCTGAACTTGAAGGAGATTGAAATAATACAAAACATATTTTCCTACCACAGAGTTATGAAGCAGACGTCAACAACTGAAGGAAAACTGAAACATTCACAAAAATTTGGAAAAATAACATGAATGACTAATAAGTCACTAATAGAGATTAAATGAAAAATTCAAAAGTAACTTGAGATAATTGAAAGTGGAATATAAACTTCGAGGATGCAAAAAAAAAAAAATCTAAGAAGGAAATTCACAAGAATAAACCACAAATGAAAGAGAGAGAGACAGACAGACAGAAAGAGACCTCAAGGAACTTAATGTTATAATCAAATAACCAGAAAAAGAACAAATCAAATCCATGGTTAGGAGAAGAAACTAATAAATACTATAGTAAAAATAAATGAAGTAGAACATTAAGAGCATATCAATATAGCAAGAGTAATTATTTTGAAAAGGTAAAAGTGAATATTTAGTCTTAGATAAAGGAAAGAAGTCTCAAAGAAATCAGAAATTAAAAAATAGATATTGTATAGGCATTGCTACAAAAATAGAAAGGATTATAAGAGGTTTCTATGAACAATTGTTAAGTTGAAAAATGCATAAGAAAGTCATAAATACTTGCAAACACAGAACTTACCAACTGTAGTAGACCACCTCAGGTTGTTGGAATGAACTTCCAAATCAGACACCATTTTGGAGGAAGGAATTTATTTGAAAATTACAGATTCAAGGGAAGTTCCATAATGGCAGAAGAATCTGGCATACTTTCACAGGTCCACACAGAAAGAAAACCCACAAGCCACCACCAACAGCATCAACAAACATACTTTAGGAACACAAAGCAGACCTCTAGACAAAGCTATAGCACTTTGTGTGTATTTAGACTTGAATTCCAAATCCACCCCTACACCTTAGGGCTGGACCTTATAATCTGCCCACAGTGACACTTCCTCCAGCCAGATGGCTGCAGATCTAAATTAGAAGGTTTAATAAACTCCTGAACCTATTGGAGGACATCCATTCAAACCCCCACACCAACATAAAACATAAAGAGAAAATATGAACAGTCTAATCACAAATAAAGATACTGTAACAACAATAAAATTATTTCATCAAAAAAACACCAGGGCATGATTTCATCACTGATAAAGTGTACCACTTAAATAACTAATGCCAGTAGTAAAAATTCTAAAAACCTCTAGAAGAGGAAATACTCAAACTAATTTTATGAGGTCAGCATTAGTTTATACTAAATTCAGGAAATTATCCTGTAAAAGAAAAGAAAATTATAAATACAAAAGTTAAAACAAAATATTAGCAAATTGAATTTAACATTACATTAAAAGGATCATTCACTATGCTTAGTTGATATAACCTATGGTGAAGCATTGAAAGCTCTCCTTCTAACATCAGAAAAAAGACAAAGAAAAAAATCTTGACTTTGCCACTTCTATACAGTATTGAAAGTACTTGCCCAAGCAATTTGGCAAAAGACACCAGCAATCATATGCAAATAAGAAAGGAATAGCTTGTAGAGACTATATGATACTTTTTAGGATTTTGCATGACCTATTTATCATTTGCTTTATTTATAACTTTTGATAATCAATGTCATATATGTATACAATACATTTTGATCTTCTTACTTTCACTTTCTCTTGCCCTCTCCACTCCTACTAAAACCTTTCCTACTTCATGCCTTGTTTATGCTATTTTATTTTATGTTTTTGATCTACTGATTTAAATTAGAGTCACTTGCATAATCATAGGTGGTTAATTATTTACTGGGGAATGGGAAATCCTCCACTGACCACTCCCCTGAAAAATATGACTTCCCCTCTCCTAGAAACCATCAGTTTTCAATATTTACTCTGGAAACTGTGGACACTCATGGGCCTCTCCCTCATCTATGATGAGATATGGACATGTTCAACTGTGTACAGGAAACCCCATCTGCTGAGAGTTCTTGAATGTAGAAGCCTTGTCATATCTAGAAAATAGCATCCTACAGTTACACTTCTCATCCTCCTGCTCTTTCTTTCTAACCCTTCTTCCTCAAGTTTCCCTGAATCTTGAAAGGTGTGGTTTAGATGTCATGTTTCAGAATGAATACAAACTAGCTGCTTACTCTTAGTAACTTTGTCATTTGTGCATCTCTATAATCACCTGTACTCTTTGCATGAAGAAAATTATGTTCACATGGGCCTCAAAAGGGCCTATACTCATTAATTTTTCTCTAAAATAATAATGGTTATCCCATCTATCTGGTGCTGACTTCACTCTCCGTTGGAGAATTTGCTTCTCTGTTTCAAATGGACGCAGATCCGGTTGAGAGAATCAGCCTCTTGCAGGTCAACAGGGCCCCAGTTGAAACCAAGAGTTATTGGGGAAGTGAGCAAGAGTTCTGCTTTCTTGGTGAACCTGGCACCAGCACAAGGGTGAAGGAGATAGGCACAGAGAACTCAACTTCTACCAAACCAGATATCAGGAGACACAGAGGCTCCCAAGACCTCATCACTGAAGCAGATCTAAAGCAAACTCAACATGGCTCAGGAAAAGGGAAATTTGCGGAAAAGGGGGTGGAAGAATGTTAGAATCACAAGTTAGGTCATTATGGACAGAGAGACATTGCCTCTTACCCATAACTGATGGCTACCCACAATGCACTACCCACATTCCCCAACAAGGAGAGTCCCTGCAGACAGGGGAGGACAGGGAGGAGGCTAATGATGGTACCAACATGACTGTATACACACTGTGTACCTAACTAATCAAAAAAGAGAAACTTATGTTCAATATTGTAAGCAGTACCAAATGGTGGGAACATATATAGATATTTAGAAAGTAGTTTGTCATGCTGTCTAATTAGCAATGCCAAAGTATTGTTGGCTCCTCCCTTGGGCCTAGAGCCTTCGTCACAGACTTTTGGCAAGATTGATAGTACCAGGCATGATTTCCCTCCTGCAGTGTGGACCTCAATTCTAACCAGGTAGAAACTGGTTATTCTAAAACTCTTATGTCACTGTTGCATCAGCGGACACATCTTGTCTTGTAGGTAGGTTGTGAAATATACAGGGTCCACAGGTGGGTAGGGTCATTCTTGCCTTTTCTCTTCCAGCAGCTTCCATAGTATAGTACCTGTTGGCATGCAGAAAACTAGCTGATAGAAAGTAAACTTCCAGCTCAGTCCCAGCTTTATTTCTTTATTTCCTATAACCAAAGCATGTGGTGTCTTCAGCAATAAGGACTTACCATTTGAGTGGGCAACCAAAAGCAATGGCAATAGCCAATATTGTTTTAGGGGCCTCTTTAGCCTCTCTGACAATCAACTCATAGGAAGGTGTCTCATCTCTGGAATTGGGGTTTTTGATTAATACCTTATGGCTTCTGGATTTTCCAATAACATGATATTATATACAGAAAATCTTAGACTACATTAAAACTGTTAGAGTTAGTAGATGAATTCAGTAAAACTACCAGATACAAAGTTAAATGTTAAAAATTAATAGCTTTTCTGTACACAGTGAACTATCTAAAAAGATTTTTTAAAAATCCCATTTGTAGTAGCACATAAAATAAAAAAATAGTTGGGAAAGAATTTTACCAAGGAGGAAAAAATATCTGCACATAGACAACTATAAAACACTGATGAAAAAATTGAAGGAGACAGAATTAAACAGAAACACATCCATGTTCATGGACAAGAATTAACATTGCTAAAATGTGTGCATCACATCAAAGTAATCTACAGATTCAATGCAGCCCCTATAGCATCATGACAATATTTTTCAAAGAAATAGAAAAAATCCTAAAGATCACAAGGAACTATAAAAACTACAATATGCCAAAACATATTGAGCAAAAAATAGCAAAGCTAGAGGCATCATATTACCTGATTTCAATTTATACAACCAAGTTGTAGTAATTGAAACAGCATGAAGTGGGTAAGCTATTAGACCAGTAGAAAAAGAAAGCCTAGACATAAATCCACACATTTCTGGTTTATTATCTTCAATAAAGATGCCATGAATACATAAATACAATGAGGAAATAAACATTGCTTTAATAAATGGTGTGGGGACATCTAAATACCTACATGTAGAAGTATGATAGTAGACCCTTACCTAATATCATATTAAAACATCAACTTAAAATGTATTAAAGATTTAAGTCATTTAAAAAATAACATGGGAACATACAATAGGAAAATATGGGAAGAAAATTCCGTAGCATTGTTTTGGGGTTTTGGGTAATGATTTATATTTCACTTATGCAGCAAAAATATGAGTAACAAAGGCAAAAAGTCAGATGGGATGATGTCATACCCAATAGCTATCAGTGAAAGAAATATTCAATAGAACAAAGTGACAAACTATGGAATTGGAGAAAATATTTACAGAAAATACTTCAATTGCCTCATATCTGTGAGGAAAAATATTATTAAGTAGATGAATAGTACTAGTTGGCAAGGGAATGAAGTAACTGAAGTCTTACATACTGTTGTTGGGAAGATGTATTGTACATGCACCCAAGCCCTATGGAAGTTTCTCAATTAATTAAAAATAGAATGAACACATCCCACTAATCAGCACATAGCAGCAACCTTCTCATTGCTAGAACAAAACACCCAACCAAACTCAGCTTATCTGGAAGAATGGCTCATTACAATTGATCGTCTTGAAGGGAGATTTCATCAAGGTGGGGAAAAGCATAGAATGAGCAGGAAGCCATCACATGTCTGATTGTCAGAAGTCAGAGTGAGCTGGACCCAGTAGTGCTGGACCAATAAGCTTCAAAGCCTGCCCCAGAGACACATTTTCTCCAGCAAGGCTCTACCAACTGGGGATTGAGGACAAAGCTTAATCATAAACATATAAGGCTGTGGTGGACATTTTATATCCAAACTGCTACACGGTATATATTCAAAAAACGAAACAAGTATACTGATGACACAACTACATTCCATATTTACTGCAGTATTATAATCCCAATAGTCTGAATCAGCCTAAATGTTCTCCAACAGCTGAGTGGATAAAAAAAAGGTGTACATATGTAGTAGACTACTAGTCTTAAAAAATAAAGGAAATCCTACTACTTGCAACATTATGGATTAACTTGAAGGAAATTATGCTAAGTGCAATAAGCCAGACATGATAATTATGAGTTTACTTATACATAGGATGTAAAAAATATTGTACTCATTGAAGTAGTAAGTAAAATAATGGCTACTAGGGGCGGATGAGGAGGTGTAAGAAGATGTTGGTAAAAGGCTACAAAATACCAGTTAGTGGGGTATAAGTTCAAGAAACTCCTATATCATAGAACATGGTCACCATGGTAGCCATTTATTATATAATTGAAAATTAATAAAACTAAAGATTTCAAATGCTATTACAACATATAACTCATAAGTATATGATGCTTTTAGAAAGAATGTAATTAACATCTATTCTGGTATCAAATAAAAGTGATTGAGTCATAGGAGCCTTGCCCTTAAAGTACATTCCAAATATATAGAAAGCATCATCTTTTATAATATCAAAATTTTTCATAAACAGACAAAAGAAAAATCTGTGCATAGTTTAAAGTTATTTTTCCATCAGTAAAACTGACTTAATAACAAAACTGGTTGTAGACTGAGAATTGAGCCACTTGTAATGGGAAAGTAATCTATCCAGGTGGCTATGTTGTCTGGAAAGAGCTTGTCTAAGTTTGTGCCAAGACTAAGAACATCAGCAATAAGTCGGAAATGGAGCTCCCACATAAAATTAAGGCATTCCCCCCTGGCATTAACATGAGCTCCTTTTAGAAACATCTGTTTCTGTTTCTGTTTTGTTTGAAGTCTGAATATTTCTTGGTCTTTTGAGTTTTAATGGCCCAAGCCTTCCATGACACAGCATCTGCTGTGGGACAATAAAGTCAGTTGGTTTATTAAGAGTAATTGCTCTGTGTATATTTTGTCTTTTTTCTTTGGAGCATTAAGAAAATTGATATTAAAATTTATTATTACTTTTCTCTGGGGGATGCAGAAGATATTATGTTTGAAAAGACCTCACTGAACATAGAAATGGCAAAAGATCCAGGAATGGTGGCACACACCTTCAATCCCAGCACTTGGGAGTCAGAGGTGGAAAGAAAGCTGTGAATTTGAGGCCTTGAGGCCAGCCTGAGACTACATAGTGAATTCCAGGTCATCTTGGGCCAGAGAAAGGCTCTACCTCCTCTACCTTGAAAAAAACAAAAAGGAAAACAGAACTTCAAGATGAGACACTTCACCTAAAACAATCCATCAACCATAATTTTATAAGTGGTTAGAACAATATGTCAACACAGGGATGAGGGACCATGCGTTTGTTCCAAAACAGCAGCTATATAAGCACAATTCCTGGTCCTAAAGAACTTTGCAGTTTGGATAAAGATATAGAAAGTACTTGAATTTTGATAAAATACAAAGTGAATATTGCTATATACGGATATTTAAACAGAGTAGAGATGAGTGATAGCCAGGAACTCCATGAGGGCAGTAGAGATGAGAGTGTAATCGGGTTGTGACTGGTAGCCGTGTTGCAGTTGGGAGGGTAGATGGTAAGCAAAAGGAGGCTTAGACTCTCCTCTGTTTGGAAAGTCAAAGGAAGCATCAGTGGTCTTTTGCTTTAGGAACTTCCTTTGCCACTGGTTTCACCGTTCTACATTTCTGTTATTTTCCTGGTAGACATGCCAATTGATCCAAGTATACTGTTGCTGGGTATGTGTCCTTTAAGTATTGGCAGAAGTTTAGACAAGATAAATTTATTGTAGTTGACTCAGATTAGTTATACATACTAAGTACTAAGTTTGCCTAAGTAAATAAATAAAAAGTAAATAAAGAAAGCTACAGTCATATTAGAGAGACATGCAAGTACTTGGTGGGTAGTGTCTCAGTGTTTACATGGTAGGCCTCTAGAGAAAGTCATTCACTTGTCAACTATATTCTGGTTACTTTTTCAGGGGGTATTTTTCTTAAAAAAATATGGAGGTATCTTGAGAACTTATTTGATGACACATTTTGTATGCTTATTTATTTATTTGAGAGAAAAGGAGAGAGAGAGAGAGAGAGAGAGAGAGAGAGAGAGAGAGAGAGAGAGAGAGAGAGACAGAGAATATGGGCATGTCAGGGCCCCCTGCAAAAGAACTTCAGACATATGCACCACTTTGTGCATCTGGCCCTTTGTGGGCACTGGGGAATTAAACCTGGGCCATCAGGCCCTTCAAGCAAGTGCCTTTAACCACTGGGTCATCTCTCCAGTCCAGAACACATTTTATTAATGAACTCTCCGATTTCCCATGTGGTTTGATAATGTTCATTGTTCTTTCTTTCCCATGGAAAATGAATTTCTTATTTTGATTGTTTATATTTGGGGAGGTAAACACAAATTTTATCCAAATATGCTCAGGTATTAAATAAGGTATCAAATTCTGTATTCACTGGGGGAGGTCTTTTTCTTAAATGTAACACAATTGTGCAACTTTATGAACTCTAATGTGAGTAAAGATCTGTAATTAGTTGTATCTTTTCATTTCCTTCCTTTAGCCCATCATATGAGGCAATGATAGAGCCTTTCATCGTAGGCATAACCATCTTCCACTTACTTGAGAAATGTCCTAAAATCTCCAGCCAAATTACCTTCTGTGACCAAAAGACCTAGCTATTATTTTGTAAAATATTTAATTATTTGGTAGAGAATCTAATCCTTATAAATTTAAAGAAAATTTCAACTTAAACTTAGAGTTTAATGGAACTGCCTTTAAACAGTGGGGTAAGCTCTTTCTCTTATTAGTATTGTAGAGAAAGTCTGGCTCAGAAAGCTTTCACTCC
This sequence comes from Dipus sagitta, assembly GCA_036346955.1. Taxonomy (NCBI): domain Eukaryota; kingdom Metazoa; phylum Chordata; class Mammalia; order Rodentia; family Dipodidae; genus Dipus; species Dipus sagitta. The sequence goes on along the minus strand of CM070770.1, from coordinate 298,953,973 downwards.
CTGTCCCATACTTCTCTCCCACCCCCACCCCATACCACCATCACCATTCATCACCAAGCAGGGTGTGAACAGGCTCAGCATGTAGTGAACAGGAACGGACACTGGTGTAGTAGTGCAGTCAGTCTCACTGGCCTCAGGCCCCAGCAGGAAGTTGCTTTTGTAGAGGTTTCACTAACTATGTTTCTACTGCAAGACAGTAAAATCAGCATTCAGTTTTACTATCATCCCCTCCCCACGCTGGACACAGAATTAGGTATTTCATAAGATTATGAGCTACTTTGTCCTAGAAACATTTCAGGACAATGGCTCAAAACTTTCTGGTTTCTTCCTCTTTTTCCTCTTTCATTTCCTTCCCTCCTTCTTTGTATCCCTGGTTCCTCCCTCCCTTATTTTTTTTTCTTTGTTTTGTAATACTGGAGGTGAACTTAGGGCCTCACACATACTAGGTAAGTGTTCTCCCACTGAGGTACACTCCTAGACTCTTTCCACTTATTGAATATCCATTATGAATCAACCACTCTGTTGCATTCTAGGATGCAAAGATGAAGACGGCATTTATGGCCCAGAGTCTTGTCCTAAGAAACCTCATTGTCCAATCAGAAATATATTGGAGGCAAAATAGGACAAAATCTATCTTCTAGTAGTTGGAGGGAAAAGAGCCAATGTAACTTTCCACTGGAAATGAGTATATTGAGTAAGATAATTTTCTTTGTCTCTCTCTTTTTTTTTTTTTTGAGGTAGGGTCTCACTCTAGTCCAGGCTGACCTGGAATTCACTATGGAGTCTCAGGGTGGCCTCGAACTCACGGCAGTCCTCCTACCTCTGCCTCCCAAGTGCTGGGATTAAAGGCGTGCGCCACCACTCCCGGCTCTTCTTTGTCTCTTTAACTGGGGATGTGTTGAAAGAGAACTAGAATTATAGTCAGAGGGGCTGAATGCTGACTTTACTATCCTGCAGTAGAAACAGTTGATGAAATCTCTTGAAAGCAACTCCTCACTGCGGCCTGAAGCCAGTGTGTATGACAGGGTGTCTGTTCTTGTTCACTATGTGCGCACGCCCTGCTTGGTGGAAATGAATGGTGATGGTGATATGGGATAGGGGGTGGGAGAGAAGTACCGGATGGTGAGAGCTTTCTGAGTCAAACTTTCAGTACAACACTGACAATGTGAAGGGAAACACAGCTTCTAGCACTTTCTGCTTCCCCTCTGGCTTCATGCTGCTCCTGGAACATCATTCCCATGACAAACCCAGAAGCCATAGAGTGTTACTAGAAAAATTTCAGTGCCAGGGATGGGATACCTTCCAGTGAGTTGTTGACCAGGGACGGTCCTTGATGCCCCCCAAAACATTACAGGCCATTGCCAAGGCTCTTGGTTCCCCCCAGAAGTAGATGATAAGACCCTACTGCTTGCTACTCCACATGCTTGGGCTGCAGATCACTGAGAGAGCAAGCTGGAGCTCAACTGAAAACCTCTCCCTGTGAACCAGCTGACAGAAAGCTGGAAAAAATTATGTTGCATGCAGCTCTATGGGAGAAAGCAGGTCATCAGTAGTGATAAACAATACTGGACATTGCAAGCCTTACGTTTGGCCAGCCAGGCCAAATGAGCCAATGGGTGCAATAGTGGCATGTCTGTTATGGGGGAACCCAATAACACTCTAATTGGACTAGAGACCTGCTCCCCATGGGAGGAAATACATGCCTGGTACTGAAAATCTAGTCAAGCACCTATGGTGGGAGAGGTCATGAGCCCTAGAGGAATAACACCTGCTATTGTCTGGCTAAATGCATATATTATTCTCACCACACTGCCATGGAAACACTTTTCTTAATATTCAAACCCATATATTAATGTTACTCACTTTTGGTTAGAGAAGCTTCTTTTTTTCAGATGGTGATGACCACTAGGATGACTCAAAAGCACCACAGTGCTGAGAAGTGATAGTGGAGTATTTAGCACTGAGACATCTCTATTACTCTTTTCAAGGCTCTGGGTCCATTGTGGAATAGGTAGCAGAAAGAATGTAAGAACCAAAGGAAGGGTATGACTCCTTACAACGTGCTCCTCCAGACACAAAATGGCCTGGATATCCATGACCTCACAGTGCCTAGTACTACCTACACAAGACCGTCATAATAGGAGGAAAACATGATGACATCAAAATAAAAGACAGACTGATTGAGAGTGGGAGGGGATGTAATGGAGGGCAGATTTGTGAGGAGGAAAGTAGGCAAGGGGAGAGAATTATCATGGTTTATTGTCTATCATTGTGGAAGTTGTCAATAAAAAAGTTAAATAAATGGCTCTTGGGATTCACAGATATTCTCCAATGTGTAGTAAAGAATGGCTAGACTCCAAGGAAGGGCAATTTGATTTTCTAATCCTTTGTCTTCATCAGTGTCACTCCCCCGCCCCCACGTGTTCTTTGCCCTTCCAAGGCTCAGATGAATTCCTCTTCCCTATTTTCCCTCCATCACCTGCTTAACAGACCCTTTCTGCATTCCCATCAGATGACTGCATTGCCTCATTGTTCTTTATTCACTTTGGATGTGTTCACTTTGTTTTCTAAATATCAGAGAAGGGGACCAAGTCACAGGATTCTTTTATATTCATGGTAGAGTGTACACAGTGCTGGTCCCGTAGATGTTTTTTGGACTGACTCTGGAGGGACTTGTAGAATTAGTCTAGAAAGGATGCAGGACCGAAGACTCAGGACTGAGTGAAAATGCAAACTAGGAAGATGGCACCTCAGAGGGCCACCTGCCAAGTATGAGTGCTGATCATAGCACGCTTATAGGTAACCTGTTGGAGGCCCATTTTGTGAAATTTTTAGAAATGTATTTTTATTTACTTATTTGAGAGAAAAGGGGTTGGGGAAGGATGGGCACCCCAGGGCCTCTAGCCACTGTACATGAACTTCAGATGCATGTGTTACCTAATGCATATGGCTTTACGTAGGTACTGGGGAATTGAACCTGGGTCCTTAGGCTTTGTAGGCAAGTGCCTTAACCACTGAGAAGTTAAGGGAAAAAATGTTCTACTCAGAGAGTTACAGGAATAAAAATGGATGATCTTCAGGTTGCTTCCCAGAGAGACCAGCTGGTTATAAAAACCTGCCGTCAGCACCACCCTGCTCAGTCCTTGCTCAGCTCATTTCTTCCTCGGCTGGCTATAATATCTATGATATCTGATAATAAGGGGTCAGTGTGTTTTATTCACATGGCTACTGACACACCTTGCAAAGGAATGCGACATGTTTTCTATCTTTAAAAGTCCACATGCAACTGTGACATTACCAGAATTCCCTGGACCCATCTGAGACAGGAAATTAGGGTTTGGCAGCTTTCTTGTATCACAAGGCTCTCTAGCCTCGAGGAAACTGCCCCCCAAGCAGGAGCTCACATCTGGAGAATCAGACTTGTTGCTACGATTTGTCTTGGAAGCTATCTCAAAGCGGAACGTGGACAAGTATCCCCTCCTTTAACAAGAAATCAATCTGTCTGTTGTAAAGTCAGGAGGACTTTTCACTAATCCTCTCATTTCCTGAGCCATCACAGGGAGTATAAGGGTCGTATGACTGGACACTGTACTCACCAGAGCATAGCCAGGCGTAACATTTCACAAGAAACTGTTACATGGTGTGGGGTTTTCTGCTGCAGAGTCTGCAAGCAGTTTCACTCAGCTAGACCCGACAAAATGCTAGTCTCTGGCAGGGTCTCCGAGAAAGAAGTCCCTTATAACAATTCAGTGATCAGTATGTGCTGGGGGCTGACCTTAACACATGCACATTCTAGTTCATTTAATCTTCACAGTGGAACTACAAGACTATGTGACTAGAATTTTGTAGATAAGTAAACAGAGAGATCAAGTGGCTAAGAGCCTTGCCTAACATAGGTTTTAGACTCCCTGATCAAATAAGAAAAATGTAGAAATAGGTCCCAAGCTTCTAGCCTTCAGAGGTGTTCAATCTTTTTTTTTTTTTTTTCAGTTTAACCTTTTGACATTGCAGCATGACATTGTTATCTGCAAATATGTTGGGAAACATTTAGAGCTATCCTGGGATATATGTGGCCTGGGCCTCAGCTTGGGCAGGCCTCTTACAGAATGAAATCTATGCCTCCTGTAACCACAAGACCTTGTAAAGTACTGGGCAGTATAAGAGACAGGTTTCATGGCTGGTTGACTAGATTAGTAAGCGGTACAGTGATCAGGAACCTTATCCTTCCAGGCGATAATTATTCTTATTTTATTTGTTTATTTGACAGAGAAAGAGGGAGGGAGAGAGAGAGAGAGACAGACAGACAGAGAGAGAGAGAGAGAGAGAGAGAGAGAGAGAGGATGGGTGCACCAGGCCTCCAGCTACTGCAAATGAACTCCAGACGTGTGTGCCGCCTTGTGCATCTGGCCAACATGGGTCTTGGGGAATTGAACCTGGGTCCTTTGGCTTTGCAGGCAAATGCCTTAACCACTAAGCAATCCCTCCTGCCCTTTTAAAACTTTACTTATTTATTTGACAGAGAAAGAGGGAGAGAGAGGATAATTATTCTTAGGATGAGATGCTCATGCCTTGAGGGTGATGGGTAGTTTTGTGGGAGCAGCAAGGCTATACCTATTTCCTCCCATATTCTTATTTCAGAAGTGTCTATGGGGAGTATAAACTATGCAGCTTCCAAATTACAGTCAGGTTCTCTGTTGTAAGGGCTTCATCTCCTCCCACTCCAATATTTATCTCTTGACAGAAATAAGATGAAAACCAAGCCAAACAGCAAAACAAAACAACAACAACAACCAAAAAAAAAAAAAAAAAAAAGCAAATAAAATCCCTCACAAAAATAAACTCCCTGTCCTAGTCAGCTTCATGTAGCTGGGATTAAGTTCTAAACCAGGCACAGCTTATAGGAGGAATAGAATTTATTTGAAGCTTACAGATGAAGGGGAAGTTCCATACTGACAGAAGAAGCTGGCCCCTTTGCACGGGTCCGTACACAGAGGGGAGAACAACCACGACAGCACAAGCAAGCACACCCCAGGAGCCCCAGGCAGAGCTCAAGCACTCTTTGGCTAGAATTAAGATCTGCCCCCAAAGACACCTTAGGGCTGGACCCTAGGATCCACACACAGTGACACCAAGTTACAAGCTTTAATGTAACCCCCCTATTGGGGGGGCATCCATTCAAACTACCTTATCCCCCAAAACCACCAAAAACCATTCAAACTAAAAATTATATATGCATGCAATAAAGTTAAGAATTATCCATGAGCCATTCCTTCCCCTCATACTTTTTACCCACTTGTCTCTGAAATGTTATTTATACCTATTTACCATTGCCTTAGTTCAAGCCTGTCTGGCCTGTTGTTGAGATTATTGTAGTAACTTTATAACTAACAACCCATCCCTTATACCTAGCTATTCTCTATACTATCATTAGCATATATTTTCTTTGCTTTTTTGATTGTGTGCATATATGTATGTAATGATTGTGCGGTATGTGTGTGTGAGAGAGATGCATGGTATGTATGTCATGTGTGGTGCATGCATGTATATGTGCTCTTGTGGCATCCATGCACTCACCTGAGGCATGATGGGGGAGGGTATTCACTAAGGGTAGCCAGAACCAAACATCTGGTGTCCCATTCCATCATTCTTCTACCCATTCTTATTTCAGCTCCAGTTTCTTACTGATACTGGAGCTGGCTGTTTATTACAAGTTTGGGTGATTCTCCATTTTCTTTTGCTCCACTTTGTGGGACTGGGGTTATAGGAACATGTGGCTACACCCACTTATTTATGTGGGATCTGGAGATTTGAACTTTAGCAATTAGAGGGCCCTGCAGTCCCTTATGTTTGTTTGTTCAGGAAGCACACTTAACCTAAGTACTGAGCTATTTCTTCAGACTCTCAGCATATGCTTTCTAAAAAACACATTGTTTTATTTCTTCACACTCCTTGAAGACTCATTCCTTTTCCAGATGATAAAGTCCAAAGTACATATCAAATTTAACTCACCTGAATTCTTTTGGTCATAGTAGTAGAAGTTCAGTTCCAAGTGATAGCATCCAGGGATAGATGACAAAATTCAGGTTTTGTGTTCAGATGATCTCACCAGGACTCAATCTATCCCCCTCTCATGCTCTTTCTCACACTATTTTGGATCTTACTTGCTTCTTTGTGTAGGCCTCAATTTGGAGAACAAGTTTTAGGCATCCAGGGCAGGTAAGTATATATACCTGAATGATCTATGCACTTCAAGATCTCACAAGATAAAGACAAGCACAGGCTAGGTAGTCAATAAATCATTACATTAATAAGCAGCAAATGGATTACTGAACTCTTTAGGGATATAGATAATTCTAAAGCTTTTAATTTTCCCTCAACACATCTTTTCATTTCTTCAATCTGTTCCTTGACACATGCACACATGGACCCATTTGTGCAAGGAGCCTCTGAGAAGGAAAAGGGAGAGCCACCTCTTAGGGATACCTCTTATGGCAAAGGAATTGTCTTTTCTGGTTTCTACACAGCCAGAAGGACACATTGACCTTTGAAATATGTTTTACCTTTTGGATAAGTGCAGGGATATGCAGAGACCAAAGGGTATCCGAAAGGAGGACAAAGAGACCCAGACAGAAAGGGTGGAGGGGAGTAATGTCACAGATAAAATAAACCTTGATCTGTTCACTTGTGCTTGTGCTTTGGTCAAGTATTTTGTTAATGATGAGAAGATGGCATATGAAATTCTTTCTACTGCTTGTGTTTTTAACAGTAGTACATAGGCTTTTCGTTGAGCCAATCTGGTTTTTCCTAACACAACTAATTTCCTCTTATAGATACCTATTTTTTTTGAAAAAGGATTAGTAAAACAAGAACACTCAGATTTTCCAAATAGAACTTGTGTGAGCTAGATCTTCAGTCACTAACCTCCCCCCAATTTCCTATAAAATGGAGAGCATTAATCCTGCTTTGGCATTCCTCTTTAAAGGGTTGAAAAAGTCCTCTAATGAGTTGTGTGAGAAAGTATTTTGTAACATGTCAAAAAGAGTACATGCATCAGTGAAACAGTGAGTCACTGATATTAGAGAATATTAATATTAGACTGGGAAGCTTGAGACATTAATTTAAGGTCTTCCATACAGTGATGTTAAGAAAAATGGTCATGTTTTGAAGTTTCATGATGTTTTTCTTTTTTCTTTTTTCTTTTTCTTTTTTTCCTTTACACTAATTTTCAGCAATTAGATTGTAAGGGTCAGTAATAAGTACATTTTAAAGGTTTTTTTTTTTCCTGTGGGACTTGTGAATTAGACAGAATGCTTTCTATGAGGAACTATGAAAATTTAAATAAAAACATTGACCTGAGTCAGGTGAGGTGGTACACACCTTTAATCCTAACACTCAGGGAGGCAGAGGTAGGAGGATCCTCATGCATTTGAGGCCACCCTAAGACTACATAGTGAATTCCAGGTCAGCCTGGGCTAGAGCAAGACCCTACCTCAAAAAACCAAAAACAAACAAACAAACAAACAGATCTGTTTTACCTAAGGAAAATAAATGCAAAAAGAAATACATGGAAAAGAAAAATGTAACAAAAATATATATATAATCAATTTTGTCAATGTGGACACACTTTCTAGAAGCACTACAGAATCTGATGATCTAAGATCACTGTCCACAGAAGCATGACCTAGTAGAGACAGGAGGTGAAGGGCTAGCTTCAAATTCCAAAACTGTTTCTCACTCGTGGAACTATGAAGATTAGTAGTAGGAAAAGAATAGTAAAAATAATTCCACATAACCATAAAATCAGATTGAATGGCTGAATGTTATACTACTGGCAAGATAGCAGTTTTTTTAAAAATTTTTGTTGTTGTTGTTGTTTATTTGAGAGTGACAGAGAGAGAAAGAGGCAGAGAGAGAGAGAGAATGGGCGCGCCAGGGCATCCAGCCACTGCAAACGAACTCCAGATGCGTGGGCCACCTTGTGCATCTGGCTGACGTGGGTCCTGGGGAATCGAGCCTCGAACCGGGGTCCTTAGGCTTCACAGGCAAGTGCTTAACTGCTAAGCCATCTCTCCAGCCCAAGATAGCAGTTTTTTATGTAGAATCGGGGAATACTCAATGTTTGCTGGTAAGTAGGTAAATGAATGTGGGAGTCAGAAATAGGGATTAAAGGGGGAAAGCATTATGTTGCCAAGTTTATTCTCTGGCTTTCCACCAGTGATTTTGAGCAAAGACAATTTTTTTTTTAATGCACAGAATTAATGAATATGGGGATTGGAAGCTCAACACAAGATAAAAGTAACATTACTGATGTGCTCTAAAGGTTTAGGTATCCTCCCAAATTCATGTGTTGATAGTATTATGATGAACGTCATGGAGGTAGTACTAGAGTTATGAGAGTAGAGCCTCAGTGACGAAATAAAGGCCTGTAGAAAAAGACTTTCATATAGTGTTAGGCCCTGTTTCCCTTCCACCACATGAGGATGTGATAACAAGCCATCGTTTGAAGCGGCAGGCACACCTCACCAGGCACTAGTGTTGGAACCTTTGCCACAGCAACACAAATGGACTAGAACACTCACCTTCTGTGTTCGGGCTCAGTGCTGCCTAACCTTTTAAGTGTCTTCTCTTTTCTAAAAATTTTTTTTGTTTATTTTTATTTATTTGAGAGTGACAGACAGAGAAACAAAGAGGCAGAGAGAGAGAGAGAGAGAGAGAGAGAGACAGAGAGAGAGAGAGGGGGGGGGGGAGAGAGAGAGAGAGAGAGAGAATGGGTGTGCCAGGACGTCCTGTCATGAACTCCAGACGCGTGTGCCCCTTTGTGCATCTAGCTAATGTGGGTCCTGGGGAATCGAGCCTCAAACCGGGGTCCTTAGGCTTCACAGGCAAGCACTTTTCTGTTAACCCATCTCTCCAGCCCTAAGCGGCTGCTCTTGATTGAAGCTCATTGGAATAAAGGGCTGTGAGAACGTTACAAGCACTATTTTTTAAACAAACATACATGTTTATTTTCCCTTTAATGACTAGCTTCCATATCCTCTACCCCATCTCTACTTCTCTCAGGTTCAGGGAACACCACAGACCATTGCAAGGAATGAGGCCGCGTTCTATCTACAGGAATAGCTGTTTGAGCAGGTATGGGTTATTGGCACTATTAGGTCCTTTGAGGATTGAGAAACTTATCCTGGACTGATTGCTTCAACCTGGCTGGCAATGACCTGAAGAAACTTTGCTCAGCCTTACTCCACCCTTTTATACTTCTGTGGTGTAAGTGGCATCACCTGTAGGGTAGGAGTGGAGAAGGGAGTGGGGACAAACATAAGCAGAGGGAAGTATCAGGTGGCATGGCCTCCCTGGGCTAAGCAGAGGCACTCCCAAACACTCCTCAACATGGATGTCAATCAGCATGCTTCCATCAGCTAGCTTCAGATTACCACACAGGACACTGAGCTCCCATTCACAAATGCTCCAGGGAAAGAGCATTTCCCTTTGTTTCCTCATGTGTAGGCTTCTAATCTGGGTAAACGTGGGATTTAGCACACCTTGCCATGGTCTTTTGGAGCTAGAACCCGAACGTTGAGCTTTATCTTCCCATCTGTTGGGATGTTAACTATCTTTAGGAGTCTTTCTGCTCTCTCAATATGAGAGGGGAGTCAGGAGAGTTATGCAAGTTGTATTTTGAGCATTATAAAAATAAGAACACTGGCAGACTGACATCACCAGAACTAGTGAGTAGTGTGGTATGCCCACCCATCTCCTGCTCTTTTTTTCTTTTTTCCCTTTTGTTTTAAAATTTTTTTTTATTGATGACACACACACACACACACACACACACACACAATACCATGATCGCTATCTCCTATTACTTTCTCTTGTCCCCTTCCTGAGTACCCCCTCTACCAAATCCCTTCTTCTATTTTTTTATATTTTGATGTCATAACTTTTCCCTTGCCATTATGCGGGTCTTATGTAGATAGTGTCAGCTGCTGTGAGGACATGAATAACTTGGCCACTTTGTGTATGGCAGACAGCATTGCAAAGCACTCTTCCCCTTCCCTTGGCTCTTACAGCATTTCTTATAGATGTCTCAGCTTTGACAGGAACATAGTCACGGGTCATGAGGCTTGAGAGATGACTTACTGTGTAAAGTACTTGTCACATAAGGATGAGCACCTTAATCTGGATTCCCAGCACCTGTAACAAGTAAATGTAACATGTAAAATGGTGGGCATGGTGGCATGCACGTGTAATCCTAGAGTTGGGGAAGTGAACACAGGGGATCTCCAGGACTTGGTGGCTAGCTAGTTCAGCTGAATTGGTGAGGTCTGGGCTCAGTGAGAGATCCTGTCTCAAAACATTAAGTGCCAAGCAACTGAAGAAGACAACCAGTGTCAACTTTTGGTCTTCACATGTACACACATCTTCATACACATGTACAAACACACATATATGCATGCATACCACATGCATAACAAAAAGCTACATACAAAAATCCTGGGTTGTGTGAGTACTAACTTAACAAACACTGGCTGCTGTTGATTCTCCTGATATATTACCTGGCTGGCAGCAAACCAAGGGACGAAATAATTTTAAGATGTCCCAAATCTTGATTTTGGCCTTGCTGCTGTGCCACTCTAAAATGCAGCTCAGCCAGGTAGTCCTTAGTTTACCTATGGAAAACCATGGAAGAGAAGAAAGGAAAATACAAGAAATGAAATGATTTTTTTCCTTTTGACCTCAGCTTTCTTTCAGTCATTCCATAAATTCTTTCCATTAGTCAAATTTACTAATGAATACTGAAAATGTTATTTTTATGAGTAAAAGTTGATCATATTCCTTCCTTTTTTGTTCTTCACTGCTTTAAAAACTACTCCAAACTCTCAACCTTCCAATAATTACAGAGTAGAAAAAAAAAAAAAAAGACTGCTATGGTGTCTGTAGCATCTGAGGGCATAATGGTAGAATTTCACATAGAATGTTACATTGTAGTATGTACCTTATCCCAGACAAAGCAACAGGAATAGGAGGTAGATTTGTAATGTGAGTTCAACTGTGAAGTGTTTGTGAGCATAATGCAAACATTTTCACTCTTTAAGTTGAAAGTGAAAATGTAAAATCTATCACCCAAAGATTATTTTTAAGTGATGTTTTAAGTGTATGCTAGGTACTATGGTAGGTGCTCAATTACAGAGCCAAATAATATAGTCTTTGATTTCATGGAGATAGATATGCACAGAGGTAGTTGTAACAGTTATGCAGCACAGTGATGGAGGTAGATAATGGCATAGACTAAGGTGTGAGGTTTCTTTTTCAAAAAATAGTTTTGCTTATTTTTAAACAGAGAAAGGAGAGAGAGAGAGAGAGAGAAGGAGGGAGAAAATGTGTGCCAGGACCTGTTGCCACTGAAGATGAATTCCAAATGCATGTGCCACTGTGTGCATCTGGCTTTATGTAGGTATTGAGGAATAGAACCTGGGCTGGCTGGTTTTGCAAGCAAGTATCTTTCACTGTTGAGCCATCTCCCCAGCCCAAGGTGATAAGTTTCTAAGAACATTTGCCAGTTGGGAAAATATTTGTATTAATTTGGGCCAAGATAAAAAGGGGTTCCCCCGGTGATCATACGGTAGAGAAACTGGGACATAGGTGAGAATATTCCAGGCTGAAGGAAGATTAAACATAAATTTTCCACAACCACAAAATACAGCAATTTATACACAAACAAGTTACTTCCGTTATGGTAACACAACTTGGTTATCATCTTGGAGACTAAACATAGCCAGACAGACTAAATTTCAACTAAATTCACAGAAAATTTTACTCTCAGTCAGGAACATCCTCAAGGTGCTGGGGTGTGTTCCAGGTTCATGTTGTGGTATGGTCCTGGTTCATACTTGATTTGGAGACAGATTGAGAACTCCCAGTAGAATATAATCTACTGTCCTGCTGAATATAAACTGCATCCATATTTCACATTTTGGATACTAAAGCAAAGGAAGCTGACTTTCAGTGGCTGAAAATCCTATAAATGGAACATAAGTTATTTCCCAGTGAATTTTACAAGCAAAGAACAGCTGCTTGTGTCCATAAATGACCAGACACGGATAGCCAAGCAGATGGATTGGCTTTTTTTGGGAAATGTCACAAGCAGGAAATACAAACACACTTCCCACATGAATTCCCCTTCCCTTTGGTATTTGTCTAATATCTTGATTAAAATTATGCTCAATGAAACGATATGCCTACATGGAAGAAATTGCAAAAATGTTAGAGACAGTCAATGAAACATAACGGCCCCTTTACCATCAGGGGGCTAGAATGAGCAGACCACAAGGACTTCCTATTTCCACTGAAGCAATTAGCACTTAGCAAAAACGTTTACTCTACAGCTGCCATTTGTCCATTCACAGTGTATCCAGGAGTGATTCATTCTTTAGACATTGTTCTCAGAACTGTAAACAAGACTAGCAAAGTCCCCAAAGGGATCACACAGGCAAGGCTGTGTGAGAAAGGTTATTAAGCTAATTTTATATAACAGTAAACAGGGAAAATGAGAGAAATGGGAGAAGAGAATGATAGAGGGAACATATGTTTGGATAGTGGTGAGTAAGTAGTCTAGCTGAACTTAGAGTAGACCTATGTGAGAGTTGGCATCTTATGTGGATCAGTATAATGAAAGGATGGGCTGATGGATGGGAAGAAGTGTTTCATGAAGGGAGAAGCAAGTGAATTGGGAAGGGGACTGCCATGTATGGAGAAAGATAAAGTCAGTGTGGCTGAACACTGAACAAAGAAAAAGTCTGAGTGTAAACACAGGGATCGTTATACAATACTTTCTCTGTGAGATGATCTAATTGACACTTTCAAAAATCATCCTGATTTCTGGGAGTGAGAATAAGATTAGGAACAAGAAGACAAATTAGAAGGCATTTATATTTATGGGAATATCATGGATAATCAAATTGTGGTTTAATTTATATATCTTGGGAGGACTAGAGAGGAGAGAAACCAGGGACAAATTGAAAATGAGATTTAGTATATCACATAGTTATGTGGAGGTGTCAAATAGGCAACTAAATGTAAGAGACTTGGTGGTGGCGGGGCTTTGATGATGCAGGTGCTAGAAAAATAGCTGTATCTGCCTGGGATCTTAGAAACTCTAAAATATGTCTGCGTTAGCCTGGAATCGTCATTGTCCAACTTAGTATGTGCTCAGTACACAGGGATATGTCTTCAGTGAATGCTTGTTGAGTGATGAACTAGAAGTTTCTTATATTGTGAGTTTCCATTCTTTCAAAACTCACAGAGTCATCTCCTTGGGCAAAGTGCTTACCAAGGCAATTTTTGCCTAGTGAAATGACTATAGCACTATTCTCTTGTAGGATTACTCTAAGAATAAAAATGAATACATGGGACATACCTGGTAGATGCATAGTAGGTATCAATGTGTACCTAATGATTACTATCTATCCAAACTGATGGAGAAATAAGGACATTCCACAACAAAAACAGGCTAAAGGAATTAATAACAACTAAACCAGCTCTACAGAAAATACTTGAAGGAATTCTTAATGTTGAAGAGAAAGCAACACACACACATGAGGAAATAGGAAAATATAAACCACAGTTAAAACAAATGAGTAAAGGGAAAACAGGAAACACTACAAAATAAGAAAAATGGCAAGAATTAATGCATATCTTTCAATAATAACTCTTAATATAAATGGGCTCAATGCACCATCCAAAAGACACAGGCTTACAGACTTGATTAAAAGGCAGGATCCTTCCATTTGTCACTAAAAAAGTTTTATTAAACCATGTAACTTGGATTTCCAGCCACCTGGCTGGAAGAGGTATAACTGTGAGTGGGTCCTGAGGTCCAGCCCTAAGGTGTTACTGGGGACTGATCTGACTTCCATCCTAAAGTTATGCAGAGTGCTTGAGCTTGGCCTGAGCTCCTGGTGTGTGCTTGCTTTTGTTGGTGCTGGTGGTGCTTGCTTTTCTCTCTGTGTGCACCTGTGAAAGGGAGCCAGCCTCTTTCACCATTATGGAACTTCCCCTGGATCTGTAAACCTGAAATAGATCCCTTCCTGCCATAAACAGTGTTATGTCTGGAGGTTCATCCCAGCAATGTGAAGTTGACTATGACAAATGCTATGTGTGAGATGTCTGATGTGTGTGGGTGATATGTGTTTGTATGTATGCATATCTGTGGTGTATGTGATGTATGGTGTGTTACTGTGTGGTGTGTTTAAGTTTGTAACTGTGGTATGTGTGGGTGTAGAGAGAGAGAAATTTTCGGGAATTATTTCAATGGGATTGTGGGAGTTGACAAACCAAATTCACCAGGGTAGTCCAACAATGGATAGAGGAATTTTTGTTGCAGCTCAAGTCCACGGTACTCTGGAGGCAGAATTTCTCCTTTTGCAATGATCTCAGAGTTTCTTCTTATGGCCTTAAATTGATTAAATGAGGCCTACCCACTCGATGAAAGGTTATCAAATTTATTGAAAATCTGCTCCTTTAAATATTAATCTAATCCAAAAGATGGCTTCACAGCTGGAGAGATGGTTTAGTGGTTAAGGCACTTACTTGCAAAGCCAAAGGACCCAGTTCGATTCCCCAGGACCTATGTAAGCTAGATGCGCAAGAGAGCACATGCATCTGGAGTTTGTTTGCAGCAGCTGGCAGTCCTGGTCCATTCTCTCCCACCTCTCCCTATCTCTCCAATAAATAAAAAAACAAAGTATTAAAAAAAGATCTAAAAATACAGATGGCTTATAGCAGCATTTAGACATGAATTTATTTAACAAAGATAGTACTGTTTATTCTACACAAAAGTATATACAAAAAGAAGAAAAAACAAAGCACCAGGAAACCCATATAAGAGAAGACTTCCACAACAGAACAGATTTTTCATTTTACCTTAGTTACTTCATTTTTTAAAAAAAATTTAATTTTTTTAAATTTATTTGAGAGAAAGAGAGATACAGAAATAGGGGGAGAGAGAGAGAGAGAGAGAGAGAGAGGGAGAGAGAATGGGTATGCCAGGGCCTCCAGCCACTGCAAACGAACTCCAGATATGTGTGCCCTCTTGTACATCTGGCTTACATGGGTCCTCGGTAGTCAAACCTGGGTCTTTTGGCTTTGCAGGCAAACGCCTTAACTGCTAAGCCATCTCTCCAGCCCCTCAGTTACTTCATTTTTAGCCAAGATAAAACTCTGTTACATAATTTAATTAATAATCCAACTTGCTTCCTACCTCATGCTCCATCAACTCTATTATCCAAGAATTCTGACAACAAATTCAGCTTGCTTTCAAAATCATATTCAGCTTGGAGAGGAAAGACTTCCATGTCACTTTATGCTCTTCTTGGTCTTCCAGAATTAGTTCTCTAGAGAGCCTTTGGAAAGCTGTAGGTGGCATCCAGTCAACACGGCACCTGGTTCTGAAAATGCCTTTGGGAGACCTAATTATAGCTCTGCCTCCCAGGTACCTGGGATCCCAAAAGAGTACTAAGTGCCACCAAATGTTCTGAGCACTCAGAACCATGTTCTTGACCTGGCATACATTTGTATCTTTCATCTACTCTCCACTCTCTTGGTCTACCTTAGGCCAAAGTCAAGAGCACTTTGGTCCGTCCTGTCCTTCTGCCTCACTCCCATACTCCTTGCCTTTCCCCCTCCTTCCCTTCCTTCCATCCCTTTTTTTTGACAAACAGTACTAAATTTGTTCACGTTGCCTTTTCCTTGTGCTAACTTTCAGTTTCAGTGTTCTGACCGCAGACACTGTAGCTTAGTTTATCAACTACTTCTTTTTTTAAATCATAAAATGTAGGGTTGAAGCTGGGTCACTATCTGGCTCCAGCTACAGTGTAGCTACTAACAGAATAGCTGCTGTGTTTGTTGGACTATTCTGATAGATCTAAAAGTAGTGTGATGTCAGTGTTGCTGTTTTCAGCTTATAGTTCAGTGTCAGCTGATTAGAAAATTACTTCAGATGCTTCCCTTTGAGAGACCCCTGATACTAGCAATAAAACACAAAGCCAGATGGTCTCCAGGATTTGATTCTTCTTCACTCATATTCACTCCACTTCTAAACTCAAAGGATCCTGTTTTTGAAACTTGAACTCTTGTAATGCAAGTCATATAAAGCCCAGAGTTTTCAGGTTCAAGGAAGACTGTATATGTTTTAGTAAAATTAAATATTTTTATGAGTGTTCCTCTAGTGAATCTTATCATTTTTCCCAATCATTCATTCATTAATTTATTTACTCAGAGCTTCACTGAATATTCTAATATAGAGACTATATTAAGAAGAGTAAAAAGCCAGGCGTGGTGGCACACATCTTTAATCCCAGCACTCGGGAGGCAGAGGTAAGAGGATCTCTGTGAGTTCAAAGCCACCCTGAGACTACATAGTGAATTCCAGGTCAGCTTCAGCTAGAGTAAGACCTTACCTTGGAAAAAAAAGAAGAGAAAAAAAACCACAAACTTCTGCCTTCATTGAGCTTATACCCCTTACACCAGAAGGGGAAGCGGGGAAACACAAATACATTGGCAAATTATATATGTTTAAATATAGTGATAATTAAAATAAAGCTAAAAGGAAGAAAGAGGTTGGAACCAGAATAAGGCATAGAGTTAAGTAATGACACTCATGTTATGATGCTGGGATATTAGGAAGGACTGGGTAAAATAATGGGAAGAGAGAGAGAGAAGGAGAAGAAGGAGGAAGGAAGGAATAAGGGCCATTGAGGTGGAAGAAAAACAAAAACCGTGTAGTTTGGAGGTCAAGATAATGAGAATTGAGAACTGATTTGAAGGTCATTTGTTACTGGGCCAGAGTGGTTTCACTAGGGTCGTGGTGGGTATGAAAGCTTAATTGGAATATCAGGAGAAGAGTACAGAAAAGTTCAGCATTGCTAGTTGAAAGTGCACATTGATACCATAATGAGATACCAACACACCTCACCAAACTGGAGTAAATTAAAACTCCAGTGGTGAAGTTTGGAGATTTACATTATTGGTGGCTCTGTAAATAGGCAAAAATCACACTGGAAAACTTTTTGATAGTATCTTCCAAAATTTATCATGATATCACAGCCTAATGATTCCATCTCTTGCTCCTCATGCTAGATAACCAATAGGAATGAGCACTGATGTGCATATTCACACTATCCTCCAAATTGGAAATAACTTATATATCTACTTATAGTGCCGAAGACCAATGAACAGAGGCATAGTTGTACAAAAGAAGATAGAAATGTAGAAGAATGAACTGGTGCTACACTCAACAACATGGCTGGGCCTCAGGGAGATAAAAAAGGAAGAAATTGCATGCAAGAATGTGGATGCAAAAGGGTATATACTGTATAGTTCCCTTAATGCGGAATTCAAAAGTCAGACAAAATCCATTATGATGCAGAAGATAGATATTTCCTTTGGGGAAATCATGACTGGGACGGCCACGAGGAAGCCTCTCCTGAGGACCAGTATTGTTCTAATCCTCAAAGCAGTGCTTACCTGTGTACACCTCAGGTCTATGTGCTTCATGTTATATAAACCACACATCTATAAAAGATTTGTGGGGGGCTGGGGAGATTGCTCACTGATTAAATTCACTTGCTTGCAAAGGCTTTCAGCCCAGGGTTCAATTTCTCGGCATCCATGCAAAGCCAGTTGTAAAAATTGGAGCATGCATCAGGCATTTGTTTGCAATGGCAAGAGATCATCCTGGTGTAATCATTCTCTCTCTCTTCCCCCTCTGTCTCTTTCTCTCTGTCACTATCTCTTACCCCCCTCTCTTACACATACACACACACACACACACACCTCACACATGAATAAATAAGAATTATTTTTATTTTTTGGTTTTTTGAGGTAGGGTCTCACTCTGGCTCAGGCTGACCTGGAATTCACTATGTAGTCTCAGGGTGGCCTTGAACTCACGGCAGTCCTCCTACCTCTGCCTCTTCAGGGCTTGGATTAAAGGCATGTGCCACCACGCCCAGTTTAAGAATATTTTTAAAAAGATTTTAGAAGTAGAATTTGGAGCAAGAAATATACACAACTTTTTCTTTTATTCCTCCAATCCTAAAATTTCTAAGCACATAAAAATATTAGAGTGGAAAAGGACTTAAAGGTGATCCTGTCCAAACCTTTCTTCACATCTTTCTGTGAGCCATGTTTGTTTCCTGTGGATGGAGTCTGGATATATGTGGATTTGAAGTACCTTGAGATCACCTTTTAAACTTTCTACAAATTTATTTCTTTTGACTTTTAATTATGATAACAATAACAAGACAGTTAAGAGACTACAGCAGAAAAGAAAAACAGATTTAGAGTGCCCTTAAGAATAATGATTCTTCTTGCCTGGCATGGTGGCGCACGCCTTTAATTCCAGCACTCGGGAGGCAGAGGTAGGAGGATCGCCGTGAGTTCGAGGCCACCCTGAGACTGCATAGTGAATTCCAGGTCAGCCTAGGCCAGAGTGAGACCTACCTCGAAAAAAAAAAAAAAAAAAAAAAGAATAATGATTCTTCTTCACCTCTCTGAGCTTGTTTATGTTCACTGTGATAGGAATAAAAAACATGCTTGCCTACAAATGATTGTATACAACAAGTAAAATTATTCATGTAAATGTCTTAAACATGTTCAGCACTTAAGTATTTAAATGTTTACCACTGTTTTTAATTACCTCTAATAATGGCATTTGATGATTTTGCTTAATACCTAAAATTGAGTACCGTGTCTGAATGATCATTTTCTGGCATATAATTATGGAGCACTGTTAATTAGATCTAATTCCCTTCGCACAGCTGTCATTGCTCCATTTGTATGTTGCATCTACTTCCATAGAAAAAAAAAGTAAATAACTCACGATTAACCAAAGAGTTCAGAATATTATTTCAGTCTCTGGAAGACCCATCAATTATAGAAGCCTAGAAAAGCAGTGAGCAGAGGAGAACAGCCTGTTCTAACACCAAGTTGCTGGGCTTGACAACTAGCAGCCTTCCTGATTCTGAGTTTTGGACAGTGTATTTAACAAAAAAAGAAAGACATGTATTTTTTCATGATAGCAAACTTGGGTGCAATTGACTTTTATTTTTTGCCCTTCTATAAGGAGCTAAGCTGCTGCCAGGGTGGGAAAGGATACATATATATATATATATATATATATATATATATATATATATATATATGATCAAGGTGTGTTGTTTGGCAAGGAAAAGTATAGCTGTGAAAGTTGGCTTGGCTTCAAGGGAGAGAAAGCTTGGCTTATGCTATGCTATGTCATTAGCTATTTCCAAATCAACTTAAAGAGAGAGAGGTGGGAAAGGATATGTGTGTGTGTGTGTGTGTGTGTGTGTGTGTGTGTGTGTGTGTACGTGTGTGTGTGTATGGTATTTCTGTGTTTCCCTAGGACCATGGACTTTTATAGGCATTGTTAGACCTCGTGGCATGCTTCTCCACCTCACTGTTTGGTTCTTGAACTTTTGTGTCCCCCCCCCCCGCTGCCATTCCCCCTTCTTTGGTATGTAGACTCTCTCTGACTTCTTCATACTTCTGAATAAAAAATATGATAATTTAAAAAAGAATAATGATTCTTTAGAATAAAAGACATTGAAACATGTGCTCCCCATGGAGATGGACAATAATAACCCCCTGACGTTTTACATAAAAGTGTACCATCTCTGGGCTGCGGAAGTGTGACTTCCGTCGAAGGCATGGGGTGGGAGATGGGGCAGGTGCCACTGTAAAAGGCAGACTATTCCAACCTGCAGTCTCTCCATAATGACAGAAAAAAAAAATACGCTTGGTCGTTTTTGAAACATTTTTAGGCATAAAGCTGATACATGTAAGAATGGCTCCAAGTGATGTCAAATACTATTCAAATTTGGCTGAGGCTGCATTTCGTCTTGTCTCAAAGAACAGCCTTCCCCTTTAAGTTGATTTGGAAATAGCTAATGACGTAGCGTAGCATAAGCCAAGCCCTCTCTCCCTTGAAGCCAAGCCAACTTTCACAGCTATACTTTTCCTTGCCAGACAACACACCCTAAGCCATGAACTTTTCTTGGATGACTTAGGATGTAGCAAGCAGCATTAATATGGATGGAAATGCTGGGATCTGACTCAACTAGAGGGATTCTTGCCCCTGTCTTCTGTCTTGAGCCATGCATGGAGAGAAACGTTGTTCTTTTTCCTGAAGCAGTTGTAAAATCAGAGAGGGCAGAGGCTGGCTGAGGGAGCTGCTGGCATAGCAAGGAAAAGACTGGTGCAGGGAGTGGAAAGGAGAGTCGGGGAAACCCTGCCCTGGATTGCATTCCACGATGCAGGAAATTATGCAACAGAAGTTTCATCAGCATTTTCATCAGTTATTAGTACAGGCACTGCTTTCCTCCTCCCTGGAGTCTTAAGATAAAAGATATAACATGATTTTATGGTTTGGAGACCCCTTACCATTGTTAATGTTATCCAGGTAATCTTAATGGGTAGTCACCATTAATATCAATGCATTAGGGGCAGTGATTCTTAAAGTGTGGTTCCCGTGTAAACATCATTGGAAATGTGAACTTTTTGAAAGATTGTTTTGCCTCTCATAACCCTACTTGGTAAGAAACTACAGAGGTGGAATCCAGGAACCTATGTTTTCTCAAGTTTTTCTGGTGATTTTGACAACAAATTTTGAGATGCTGCTACAGGAAGTCAGGTCCAGTGTCTTCAGTTTTTACCTGGTGAGTTTCAGAAAAACACTTCTCAGAGCTCACCTGCAGCTTGAGGTCAGCATCACTGCAAGCTTCTAAATTAAAAAAAAAAAAAAAAAAAAACGAAAATGAAAGGAAATTTTCTTTGTGCTGCTGGCACACGTAGGCAAACTGCTAATATTCCTAAAGCAGGCTAGATAGTCACCTTTTACCAAGCTTACTTTCCACTCAAGCACATGATTAACATGCTCCTAATCCCTGGAAATGTTTTGTGGCTGCTCACATTGATTGCCCTTTCCCACAATAATATCCTTCCACGTTATAGCCAAATGAAAATTTTCACAAGCAACAGTGACCGCACCACCTCTACACTCAAGCTTAAAAAAAAAAAACCTCAAGACTTTCCCATGCCCACAGAATGAAGATTAAAAAAAATCCCAGCAGAATGCCCCATGCATTCTGACCTATTTCTCCATCTGTGGGTCATTTCCTGATGACTCCTGTGCTCTGGCCACATTGGCTTTCTTTCTCTCCCATATACTCCTCATCATCCTTCCTGCTACACACTCCGTCACAGACAGTGCCCTCTGCCTAGAGCACACTTTCCTCCTTGCCTATTTAACTTCTGCTTATTATTCAAAATCAGTTCAGTCATTCCTTCAACAAGGCATCCTTCCTTGACCCCTTCCTTCACCCCAGCCAGGTTCTCATCCCTGCTCTATGACTGAATTGAGCACATCATTTTCTCCTAGGACCCCTCCCCCCCATGCATAGTCTTGTGTGGATGTATGAAGCAGGCCTGACTGATATCTCCGTCTTCTTCATCAATTCAATTGGCTTCATATAGAGCTTATCAACCTGGCATGCAGTCAGCAGAGGACTTGTTATATAGCAAGGGCCCATGAACAATTTAATGAACACATGCCCAGATGAATGGATGGATAGATAGCGGTTTAGGTACACTTAATAGAACTTCTTAAAACAATTCTTTCATAGTAATCAGTGACTTGCCTTACACCATCCTTACTCCTCTGTTAAGATCTCTCTAGTCTTATAGAATACAAAACTTTCTGAGCAATGGTTGTGTCTCTTGTGTGAGTCACCCCCGTCTAAAGCTTGAGAGTGGCTTGAAGGAGAAAACTGAAGTAGAACTTAAGTGTTGTTCTTGGCTGTGACTGTCGGTGTGTACATACGAGCTTTGCCACAGAGGATTGGCTGTGAGCCTTTGCTGCTCTCTGGCATCATATTAGCAACCCTACCCACCAGCTTCTCTCACTGAGCTTGTTCTGACAAGCTTACAATGTTCACATACCGAAAGTATAAGATAGTCAAAAAGCCAAAGTCACAAGAAGTACTTAAAAGTGTGTGGAAGGAATCATGTAAGAGTTAATCTTCAGTCAAAGTAGCCAATGACATGGGCTGTATTGAAAATGACATTTAGCTGACAGTGGGAGGCCTTAGATACATCCTGCATCAAGGGAAGAACATGAATTATTAAATAAGAGAAATATATCCAGAGCTTCCATAAGATATGAAGAAACAAGGGTGAGCAAATACATTTGCAGTTTATTTTCTTTTTAAAAAAAATCTCAAGCCAAGAAAAAAGGGCAAGAAAAAAGTTAATTTAGAACAAACATTGATACATGAATATGAAGAACAGCAGTGAAGTATTCTCAATGAAAAGATAAGAGTATTGATTCAGTGGGGAGATGGCTCAGTAGTTAATGACCCTGGTTTGCAAAGCCCGCTGGCCTTGATTCAGTTTCCCAGCACCCACACAAAGCCCGATGTAGAGTGGCACATGCACTTGTGATCCCTACGAGTGGGGAAACAGGTGGAGCCAGGAGAATCAGAGTTCACGGGCCAGCTAGTCTGACATTTGTTTGTTTGCTTTTAAAGTCTCACAGTTTATATGCAGTAGCAAGAGATGCTATCTCAAAGAAGGTGGAACACAGATACCTCAGAGCTATCCTCTGAGAACCTTCACATATCTAAAGTACAGTGCAAGTGCTATGACAAGCACGCCACACGCCCCACGATTTTATAAAACATATTGATATATCAAGCAATCAATAGGAGTATATGAACATCAACATGGTCCTCATAAGAAAAAGAAAGACTAACTTGTAAAATAGTAGGAATAAACTTTTCTTTCTCTTGGAAAGCAGAATAAAAAACTAGAGGGAGTTATGAAAAATAAATAAAGAGTAACTCTCCAAATTGCCCAAGATTAGTGCCCTGATAACTTGCCAAAGCCTGGGAAAGGCAGATTTAAAAGGCATTTTACTTTGGAGGTTCAACCTCCAGTGATCCCATCACCATTATTAGCCTAGTCCTTTCTGATCCTGGCAAAATGGAGCAGCCTTGACAGTGTTTGCTGTTTACATTCAGCCATTCTGCAACCCAATAAAGTGATTTGGAAAATAGGACTTTTGTTTACTTTGTCATTAGGCTGGAAGCCTGGAAATCTGTCTAACACTCAAATTTCAAATTAGGTAGCTGGTTGTCAGAAACAAATGGCCAGCCAGGCTTATCACCTTCCTAATCAGAGCAGTAAGTACACTAGACTCACAGTCTCTCTCTCCACAGACTGTTGCTTAGTTTATAGGAGTGAGTTAGTTGCAACATACAACAACCATAACTATCAATAAATTGAAAAATTCTAGACCAAAATAACCTTAACAACAACAAGAACAAAAATCCCAAATCCTAAAATCAAAAACAACAAAAGCTCTTGAGTCCTGGAAATGTTTATATTCAACTCTTCTGTATATACAGAATCCAAAACATTTGACCTTGATAACAAAATTGTAATTGAAGTATTTGCTTGATGGGAAGGAGATTTCTGGTGTGCATTACATTGTATAAGCGTAAGCTATTTTCTTGTACATTTCAGTTCCAAAGGACTGTATTGATGTTCCATTTTCTTAAAAAAATAACAAGGTCACATGAGACATTTTTGGCATTTTTGCTACAAGAAAATTTTCCTGATTGTTTCCAAATGGAGTGCCTGTCTTCTGGCTTGATCGAGCACTGACTGAGCCTGGCAGGACTAGAAAGCCTCAGGTCTTAGGATATGGCCCCTCTACAGTGAATCTGGTTGACTTCCATGGAACTGACTGGAGGTTCTAATAACCATTTTAGCCAAATAATTCCTAATGTAGAGGAACATTCTGGAGTGGGACATTTCCTAGAATCCAATGACAAGCAATACAAAGTTCGTAAAATCCTTCAGTTCTAGGACAAAGAATTGTAAATGTCTGGCAGCTTATATCATCATCCCACTAAAGAAATCCCCCCCCCAAAAATGAAAATTACAAACTAAAGGACACAGAAAAAGGATTTAGTGGTGTACTAATTTCTATCAAGTATATATAACAGGTTCTGGGGACATAGATTATGTAGCATTCAAAAATATTTATGTAACATCCAAGTTACCTCTTTTTGTTTGCAGAGAATATTGTTTAAGAGTATATTTTCCCTTATAATTTTTCTAGGAAATTCTGAATTTCAGAATAAGCATTCTTTCTCAAAGTTATACTTAAAAGATTAATTAATAAAGTACTCTATAACATATATATTCCACATACAGTTTGTGTGAAACCGTGCAAACTTAAGCTACAGAACCTATATACTGCTCCCAAAAGTTAGAACTGGGTATTTGAGTATCTCACAATTAAGCTCTATGAAATTATATATCACTTAATTACTTTACTTCTTACTAGAAAACCATTGTTTCTACTTACTTCCATAAGGATATCTAGAGACTTGAGCAGTGACTCTTGAATGACTGGACTCTAAAGCTCAATGGATTGTTGTGAGACTGTGTGTGGACCAACTACTTGTTTGCAACAATTAACAACTCTTCATTATTTCTGTTTAGCTTAGCCTTATCTTTAAAAAAAATTCATTGACAACTTCCATAAACATAAGCAATATACCATGATCACAATCTCCTCCTACCACCCTCACTGGAAGCCTCTCAATTCTCCCCTCCACTGATCCTTTCTTCTTTCCAACTACTATTTTCATGTCATCATTTTTCCCTCCTATTATGCAGGTCTTGTATATGCAGTGTCAGCCACTGTAAGGCCATGCCACTTAATTTCTGGAATAATTATGAAAAATGGTAAATATACAAAAAGATGAATGAGTAATTTAGTAAATGTTATTGGACAAGATAGCTATAACAATTGTTTATAGTTTTGAAATTCTGTTCTCTTTTCTTCTCCCTCTCACCACAATTAAAGATAAATTCCCTATGACACTTAATCTTACCTAATGTTGTGACATGCCCTAGAAAGTAAGAATAGTCTTCTACATAAATGCAGTATTAGGAACACATCCAAGAACAATGACATTATCTTCTTCAGGCTAATATTCAAGTTGACAGACTGTCTTAAAAACATCTTTTGATTTTAATTTAGAAAATAATTGATTTAGAATAGTCACATTCTGTTTGCCAGGGGGAGTGGGCTGCTCGTATGGCAACTGACTTTTGGACAGAGCTAGGCACGTTGCTCTGTAGGATGTCATACACTCTAAATTTTCCTGCAACGATGAAGATCACAGAGGCACTGGGATGTAAGACTTGTGCACTTTTCAAGGAAATTCCTTTCTTATAGCAAAGGTCCTTTACACAAGGAAGCTTGGCATTCAGTGCCATTCTCACTGTGTCAGGACTCTAGAAAGTGCTTTCGGTCATGAAAATACTTTTTAAAAATTTTTTTTATTTATTTACTTAAGAGGGAGAGAGGGATGAAGAGGGAGAGAGAGAAACAGAAAAAGAGAAAGAGAAAGAGAGAGAGAGAGAGAGAGAGAGAGAGAGGGAGAGATAAAGAAGGAGAGAGAAGGTACGGCAGGGCCTCTAGCCACTGCAAATAAGTTCCAGATGCACGTGCCACCTCATACATCTGGCTTACATGGGTATCAAAACCATGTTTGGTCTGGGTCCTTAGGCTTTGCAGGCAAGTGCCTTAACTGCTAAGCCATTTCTCCAGCCCCATGAAAATACTTTCACCAAAAGATTGACAGCTGGTCCAGAACGCACCCTTTGTATTAACTGAGAACACTTGAATTTAATTTTGTTAATGTTTTGACATAGGGTCTTGCTAAATCATAACAAAATGGCCTTGAAGTCCTGTTCCTAAGTGCTGGGATCCCAGTTGTGGGCTCCACATATGGCTTTGGATTGTTTTAAATTTTTTCTCTGAAAAAGAGAAGCAGATTCTCCAATGGAGAACATCTCTTGTTATGAAGAGTTTTCAATGCAATTATGAAACTATCATTGTCTCCATTTCCTTACTTCTTTGTGTCACTCCTCTTCCCTCTATATTCCATATGTGTACCCACATAGCCCAATTTCTTGAAGAATTTAGGGAATGCTGACTTTTGTTTGAATTTCTTAGGCAGTTGCAGAAAAGGTATATAAGGTTAACAGTGTGTGACTGTGTACTCTGTCTATGCCTTACTTTGAGACATGTGTGTGTGTGTGTGTGTGTGTGTATATATGCACATATATACATATATATATATATGCATGTGTGTGTATAGTCTTTCAGTGTATATGTATTATATATAAACATTTAATTTACATATGTGGTATTTCACTTTTATAGATAAGGAAATTCAGGCCTAAAGTGGTTACAAAGCTTGTCTGTGATCATAGAGCTAGTATATTTTTAGTCAAGATTTGATCACAGGGGCCCATTGCAGAGCACAAATGTTCAAGTCACTTCAGTGTTCTCATTTGGATACCGCTAAACCGCTAAGTTTTTTTTTTTTTGGGGGGGGGGTTTCAAGGTAGAGACTCACTCTAGCCCAGGCTGACCTGGAATTCACTGTGTAGTCTCAGGGTGGCCTCGAACTCACGGCGATCCTCCTACCTCTTCCTCCCAAGTGCTGGGATTAAAGGCATGAGCCACTACACCCAGCTTTAAACCAAGTTTTAGTTCTGTATTTGTAAGAAGTCAAAGTAAATCATGCCTTCCTATAATAATTGATATTATATCTGGTATTACTTTCCCATTTACTCCTTCTTTTTCCCTAAAGATAGAAAACTTAACAACAAACAATAAGTTGTTATCCAAGTAAGCTGATGACATGGTCACTAGTTAAACTCACTTTAAGTATGGAAGATATGTTACAGTCATGATTTGAACCCAGGGGAAAAGTACAGCTTCAATAAACACTAGGTTCCTACCTTTGAGAGTATTATAGATTATCAGGAACAAAACCTGTATATTCTTGTTTCACCAACCTTAATTCTGACTTACTCTAATTGCCTTTTATCAATTTCCTTCTTGACAATTTTTATACATGTATAGAATGCTTTGTAAATTATAATTCCCTCCTATTACCTTCTATTGACTCCCTTCTCTAACTTCTTCCCAATGAGCCCTTTTTCCCAATTAGACTGTCGTCTACTTTTATGCCTTTTTTTCTTTGTGTGGGTGCACTCACCAAGTTTAGTTAGTGTTGCCTATGAGCATGCACGGGGTTTATCTGCGAGAGCTCCCTCATGCAACCTACCAGTGACTACGTCAGTGCAGAAAACGTTGCCTGCTTCCTCAGCAGCCATCAACTGCCAGTGACTCCTCAGGAAGGGGTTGGGGCTTCATGCTCTCTTACATCATCCATTGTAGCATGTCAAGCCGCTTTTGACAAGCACTTACCAAGTGCTGGTGACCAAACCTGTGGACTCTGATATAACACACTTCACTTCTCTATGTTGTGCTAAATATAGTCTCATTTCACTGGCTCTTGCTTTCATATCTCAAAGAAATCTAAGACCTGGACAGAAAATGTTTGCTTGTTTGTTTTCTGCATTCTAAATCAAAAAGAAAAGAAAATAGTGAAGTAAAATGAAAGAGTGCTTTCCTTATGGGAGCAAAAACATGACTTTCCATAAACCTGGGCTTTGAATTCATGTGGGTTATACCCTAGTTAATATTTACATCCTGGAAAATTTTTCTTTCCAACTGATTACTGTGGTAAAATGACAACAGGGTAAAACTGAACATCATAAAATTCCTGAGTGATTCCTAATAATTGTTTATATATTAAATCAACATGTAAAGCAACTTACCTTTTCCAAGTATGTATCTTTTCTTAGCTTTATTGGATTAGGAGGGTCAGGAATTTGAGTAAGATATGCCTTAAATTCAAGAGGTCTCTGTTGATCCCAGAGGAAATAGTAGAAAATGTTTAGAGTAAGCTGTTTTTTTTTTTTTTTTTCTGGCTGTGTTACAGGGAATGTTTGACACCACACAGAAAGCAATTATCTAATGCTCTGTAATTCGCCTTTACCACAAAAATTCTCCAGGCTGCTTGGAGAATTGAAAGTCAAGGGCTTTGGCAGGGCTCACAGCTCTCTGGGGGTCTGGAAGGGAACCTGCCAGCATCTTGCAGCGCAGCAGTGCTGATGAGGGTCCCCGTCCTCAGCATCAGACACGACTGAGCGCACGTGGGAACAGTTCAATGGAACGGGAAGAACAAAAGCCTGGATGGACATTTCTATCAAAAACCATTTGTTTAGGGCTATTTATTTGGCAAGGAATTGTACCTTTTTCATTTCATGAAAAGTCACATTCCAAAGACCCAAAGGAAAGCATATTTTAGCTAGGAACCTCTGTGGAATAGTACCTGGATGCATGCTGCAGTAGGAATGGTTGGCTGCGCGGGAGGAGGGAAAGTGACAGGCTGCTGGGAGAGACACCGAGGATACCGCCTTGAGGGCAGTTATGGGGCAGGGAAGTTAAAGTAGGTTTATGTGTGCTTGGTTTGCTCAACAGTTCATTACCAGTGCGTTTCTTAGATTTGCCAGCTTGTATCCCAGGACCGGAGTAGAGACATCTTCACTCCAGGAAGAGGAAAGTAACTCTACCAAGTGCCCTTGCCTCATTTTCTGCTTCCATTTGGGCAGACTGACTTGATCTGAGTCCCACTGGGACTAATTGTCCTTAATGTGATGTCTAGTTATGCACACTGGTAGGGATTCCAAAATGAAAAGTACTTAGATGTTCTAGAAGAGCCACAGCATTGTTTTTCTCCGGGACTCTTCATATTTTAGTTCTGCATACTTTCTCAAATTTCATGTGGATGACTGTTCATATCTCCAAGTATGCATTTTTTGTTTGTGTCTCCTAATACCTAATGATTTATGCGCTTCCACTCAGGATTTCCCTATAAGAAAACTGCAGAGTGAATCTCAAAGCTGGAAAGACCTTGAAAGGCCTTTAATACCTTAGTTCTTGATTCAGGTCTGTTGCCAGACATGTCAACACTTAGCCCAAACTAAGAAGATGCGGCTTGACATGAGGGACGGGGAGCGTGGCCAGCTGGACTGCTTCCTTGCATACTTCACTGTCTGACCTCTGGAAGTGCTTTCCTCATTCTACTACTTATTCCTTCCTATTCTCCCTCAGGCCAACAAGATGGGAATCCTTCCCCAGGGTTTGAAATAACGTGTTCCTAAACAGCTCACTGGGCCCTGTCTTCACATTCTCCTCTTCCTCCCCCTACCCTTCCCCCCAGGCTCACAACTCTTCTATGGAAGGGCAAGTTTAAAATCAGATGTCCAACTCCTGGAAGATGGCAACCCCTCCTTTATGAGTTGATTTTTGACCTAGAAATGACTACTAATACTACTAATGTACTAAAGGCAGAATGAGTTTATAATATCCTAGAATTTTCCATTTGCTTTATGAAATTGTATGAATGTTTCCTGGCAAGATGGGAACAAAGATCTGTTCATCCAAAATGGGGCACCAATAACAGCAAAGTGATGATTCTACTTGAGCCTAGCTTAGAGAACCAGTGAGTTTATTGGGTTTAGCTATAGGGGTATGGATGAACTCCATATGACTATATCACAGAAAATTCTTAGTGCAGCATGAACAATGACTGCCCTATGGCTATATAGATAGAGTCTTCCCCTTCCCCTGACACCGTCAGTTACTTTTTCATCTTCTATATATACTAACACATCACAAGACCACATGCAGCTGGGGAAGAATTTGTCCCCATCCCTGATACCCCTTCCAATGAACCCCTTCTTCCTTCCAACTAGTCCCTCTTCAAGTTTGCTATCTTTTTCTTTTGACTCTTCTCCATTATCCATGACAACTTGTTGATGGGCCAAATATTGTGCAGGTAACAGCCACTGTGAGGTCATGAATACAACAGCCTCCTTGGGTGTGGAAGATAGCATTGCAAAGCACACCTCCCCATCCTCTTGCATTTTTTTTTCCAGCCTCCTCTCAATGGTCCTTGAGCCTTGGTGGATGTGAGGTATGCCTCACTTAGTGCTGAACAATCCACTGTCACTTGTTCCCAGCACTTCGACGAGTTTTGAGACTTCCTGGTAGTTACCAAATAGGGTTATTCCTGAGGGTCCCTTGTGGGTAGTGACAAGATCACTATCCACACACTGCTTGATGAAGATGGTAATGGCTGTTGTGCTTAGAGATCAGTGTTCTCCAAGTAGGAAGTACAACTTATTTAAGATTCTCTTCTTTGTATTTTAACTTCCATTATATTTTTCCTGCTTTGTTTTCATACAATAGCATACAGAAATAAATACTTTAGTGCTATGGCTTACATCACCATAAGATGGATCCAAAATGCTTCTATGTGGCCTAAAAGCAATTGACTTGTAAGTTCAGGTTAATAATAATTGACTGTAAGTTTGGGTTAATACCTCTGAATGTAGATAAGAGACAGGAAGTTCAGTGTTTCCTGGAATCCATCATAGCTTGGAAGCCACAGCCTGACAATAATTACAATGGTTTAGCACAAAACAAGTGGTGACACATTATTAAATTGATTTGGAAACAGCATTTACAAAAATGCTTAGAAACTCTGAGCCAGTAAAGTGGGAGTCAAGCTTTATTTTCTGCCTGCTATTATTCACATTTTTGTTATTCACCTCTCCCTGAGAGGACTCTAATAAGTATTTCCTCTAGATTATCCACATATTAAAAAGACTGTACCTAATTATGTGCTTATGAGGGCTTCTCTTCTATTTCTGCTTTCTGTAAATTCTACTTTCTAAATAATTCAGAAAAGTTGCATAGGATGGAGGGGTTTAAAGAACATATTCATTGAAAGTACAAGTTTGGAATTAGACAATTGCAAATACAGAATGCACTCTGCCATCTACTTTGTTACTTAAGATCTTTTTCTTGGGGATGGAAAGATTGCTTAGTGGTTAAGGAGCTTGCCTGCAAAGCCAAAGGACCCAGGTTCAACTCCCCAGGGCCCACATAAACCAGATGCACAAGGGGGTGCACACATCTGGAGTTCGTTTGCAGTGACTGGAGGCTCTGGCATAACCATTCTCTTTCTCTCTTTCTCTCTCTCTCTCTCTCCCTGCCTATTTCTGTATCTATCTCTCTCAAATAAATAAATAAAAATAAAATATTTAAAAGGAAGATATTTTTCTCTATAAGAATCAATCATCTTTAAACATGGAAATAATATCTAGTGTGGAGGCTTATTGTGAGAGCATAAATGAATTAAAATGCATACTTAAGCACTCAAGAAAGGTTAGTTTTATTGTGTTTCTTTTAGGATGATGAGAGGGAACAAGTAGGGTGAAATGGAGGGCAATAGAAACCAGTGCTAGTGACAGAAAGCACACCTCACCTTGGAGCAAATGCCATGGTCTGTTTCCAGTGCAGTGAAGCAGGCATCCCTTGGGTAACAGCTGCATGAGAAGAACCTCTTTCATTGCCTCAGGAAGGAAGCAGCGGAAATGATTCATGAAGTCTGGAGGAGGGTGAAGCTGGTGTGGGAAGGGAAACTGTGTAGGAAGCTCTCTAAGTTGCACCATGAATTTCCCTGTTTCATTGCTTTGGTGCAAGGCCTGCCCTGGAACTGTAACATCAATCTGTGGGGCTTTAAAAAAATTTTTTTTGTTTATTTTTATTTATTTATTTGAGAGCAACAGACAGAGAGAGAAAGAGGCAGACAGAGAGAGAGAGAGAGGGAGGGAGAGAGAGAATGGGTGTGCCAGGGCCTCCAGCCACTGCAAACGAACTCCAGATGCGTGCGCCCCCTTGTGCATCTGGCTAATGTGGGTCCTGGGGAATAGAGCCTCCAACTGGGGTCCTCAGGCTTCACAGGCAAGTGCTTATCCACTAAGCCATCTCTCCAGCCCTGTGGGGCTTTTCGCAAAGATCTTTGGGATGGTTATAAGGCTGTCCACATGACACCCAAAACTATGTCTCCTCAGTTCTAAGACTGTTCTATCCATCCGTCAAGTTCTACCTAACCCTGAGGAGAATGGGCAGGATATCAATAAGAGGCCCAGAAAGTGAAGGATTGAGTTCAAATCTTAGTATTTGACCAAATCTGACCCTTCAGATCGTGGAAGTTCATATTCTCTCTGATGGGCTTACAACAAGTCAGTGTTTCAATCCCAGCTAAGAAAGGTGTCAATATTATGAACCACATGTGTTCTCATTAACACAGAATATTATAGACTTCCAGATTAAAGGAGCAGCTTTATCAGTATCTTACCATGCCCTTCTCTGAGCAGTACTACCCAGAACATTAGAAATTCAGTATCTGTCCTTGGAGATGGGGTCCAGAAGAGTTTAGAAGATGTTCCTTAAATGACAGGGGGACATATATCACTGCAGTCTCTATGATTAATGTGATGAGTCTTACATTTTATTTGGTTTTCATAAATTTTACACTTTCCATTAAGTTGGAAAATTCAAAACAGTCTTGGATTACTTACTCACTTAGTCAAAAGTGATATCATAGTTTCTCTAATTTCTAGAAAGTAAGAAGGGAAAGAAGAAAGTAAAAGGCTCTGTCAATGCAGTTCTTATGAAAACAGGGCAAGTCCTGGGTTAATTTGGTCATTTGCAACAGTGGAAAGAATAACAGGTATTAACATGGACTGCTAGTGGTACCTGTACCTACAACATCCATGTATCCTCTACTGAAATTCACCATTGTTGCAGTCAGGTTCGCATTGCTGGTAGAAATCACCTGACCAAGAGCAGCTTGTGGGAAAAAAGAGATTTATTTTGGCTTACAGGCTTGAGGGGGAAGCTCAGTGATGGCAGGGGAAAACGATGGCATGAGCAGAGGGTGGACGTCACCCTCTGGCCAACATCAAGTGGACAACAGCAACAGGAGAGTGTGCCAAACACTGGCAAGGGGAAACTGGCCACGATACCCATAAGCCCACCCCCAACAATACTCTGCCTCCAGGAGACATTAATTCCCAAATCTCCATTAGCTGGGAACCTAGCATTCAGAACACCTATGTTTATGGGGGACACCTGACTCAAACCACCCGAACCATGTTGGCCAATTGAAAAATATTTTTACTTATTTATGAGAGAAAGAAACAGAGAAGGAGGGGCAAAATGGGCATGCCAAGGCCTTTGCCACTATGGACTCCAGAGGTGTGGGCCACTTTGTGTATCTGACTTTACATGGGTACTGGGGAGTTGAATCTAAGCCAACAGGCATTGCAAGCAAGCACCTTTAATTTCTGAGCTATCTCTCAAGCCCCCATCTTAAAATAAAAAAGAAACAAAACACTATGGTAAAGTTTAAATCTGTGAAGCTCACCACAATGGGAATCACAACAGTGAGACAGCTTTAAAGGGTATTGTTATTGCTATGGATTGTTTTCATTTATCAATAATAATAATAATCACAGAAACAACACACATTGCATCTACACTACTCTAAACACTTTTAATGGATTCACTCATGACCTGACCACCCTACAAGATAGGTATTACTGTCTTTACTACTTTAGTATTGGGAAAATAGGCTCATAATAAGGTCAAACAAGCTCAGAAATTTCTCCAAGATCCCACAATAAGTAGGAGAGCCATGACTTAGCACTATCCATCTATCTATGTAATATATATGCACATATATGTATATGTATATATAATGATGTTTTATGTTATTCAAGTAGTATATTATCATTCTGAATGCATTCTAGATCCTTTTATAACTTGCTTGATAACATATTTCTGAGATTTTTCCAAGCTAATGTTTAGAGTTCTCATTCACTCAATTTGTTACACAATATTATATTATATGGCTGTTCTCAATTATATTTATCTGTTCTTCTTTTAGTAGTCTTATGTATATTTTCTAAGTTTTTATTATCATAGAAAGTATTATCAAGGACAGTCATCTATGAGTGTGTGTATATATGCTTTAGTTTTCATATAGCCTCCAGGAATCATGCATTTGGAGCTCATTACCCAGCGCTAACACTGTAGGGGAGTTGTGACTGGTGGAAGGTAATTAGGCAATGAGGGCTCCACGTTCATGAATGCTGAGTGTTCTTAGTGGAGATTATCAAAGGAATGGAGGGTGTTTGTTCTTGTGCATGCTTTCTTATCCTGACACTTTTTGCCATCCCCAGATGAGGACTTCTAGACCTCTAGAACCATCAGCTAATTAATTTCTTTTCATTATAAATCACCATGACTCATGTTTTATTATTATATCATCACAAAACAGAGTAAGATAACATGGTTTTGTATTTATGCAAAATAGTTCTGTAGGGTACTATATTTTGAAGTGAAACTACTAAGCCATTGAGCATATTGTTAATTGGTTCTTCTGTATTCATTGGCAATACATGAAAATTATCACTCACTTGAGTTTTGTCAACATCTCATAGTGTCAGGTTTCCAAATTGTTTTTCTAATCTTACAGATGATATCTTGCTATGGTTTTAGGAGTATTTTCCTATTTTCTGATTAAATTAGGAAAATTGGGTGTCTTTTTTTTAAAGTAAGGTTTCACTGTAGCAAAGCCTGACCTGGAATTAACTATGTAGTCTTAGGGTGGCCTTAAGCTCACAGTGCTCCTCCTAACTGCCTCCCAAGTGCTGGGATTAAAGGCGTGCACCACCATGACCAATGCTTTCTTTTTTTAAAATTAAGTACAAATCGAGTGCCTTATGTTTACTGGCCATTGAGAAATTCCCTATCTAAATTGGTTTTTGTAGCCTCCATTTTTAAAAGTCAGTTTTTCCTTTGGAGTAATTTTTAAAAATTTTTTCAGACTGATTTATGGAATGCCTTTGCACAATCTGGATATTAATCTGTAGTCTGTGTAAAAATTTCATATCTAGTAGATAATGCTTGAAGGAAACTGAAATATTAAATACATATGCAAGTTTTTTGATCCTATAGGGTCTAATATAATTATTGTTTCTTTAATTTCTGTTAAGGAGCTTCTAGTGTAAACAATAAATTCCTATGTGGTATCCCTCATCCATCCCATATACTGCTGAATCTTTTTCTCCTATCCTTCACCAGTCCTTAAAACTTTTTTGCTATTATGCCCTTTGCAGTTAATGTTTAACACAGAACTCTTCTCTAGAAATCCCTCTCATCTTTTCGTTCTAAGAGAAATATGCTTCACCCCAAGTGGTCTAGATGTCTTGCCACCCTTGAAAGTGGTGGCTGACTTCTGACTGTAGTTTTCATACTATTGGGCAAGGAGGTGGGTTGATATGTCCTTTTACCTATATATTTCTACTTTCAGATCATTATTTTCCCTCTTTAGAATCATTCTTCATACCACCACCATCTCATGTTGTGATACTTTTAAAATATAGTTCCAAAAATTTTTGTTGTTTCTTGTATTGAGAGGTTGAGTCTATGCCCTTTCCATTGAATCTGACTTCTGAGACTGCTTTACCACCAAAATTTAGTAAATGTGATTCTGTGGCTATTTTTAGATTTAAGCTTCAGATAGTGGCTGCTTCTTATCTCTTGAGATTAAGGCTTTTGGAACCTAGCCACTACGTATCCCACAGATCAACCCAAATGAAAAAGACCCAAAATGCTCAAACCTAAGCCCAAGCTGAGCTCTCACCCAACAGCCAGTACCAACTTGCTGCTAAAGGAGCTATCCAAGGAAAAATCCTTCCCTAATCACATACACTTCACTTCTGACAACAGATGTGTGAGGGTTTCCTATATATTAAACAGTTTGCCAATTCTTTGTAGATACCTACTAGTTGCCTTAGAATTTAATGCATATATGATTCTATTTTACTTGAACTGGTTCAATCCCCCCCCGCCCAGGGTTGAAGACTCAATTCCACATGATTGCTCCCTCTTCATATACTAACTGTAAGTCTCAGGTTATTACCTAAATTTAAGTATAGTTCTCCAATATTTTCCTCATTAAAGTGCTTTTTTGTAGAGCATTCCCGATTGGATAAGTAACATTGAATAATACATCATTTCTTTCATATGAAATTAGATTTAGGCTGGAGCTATGTGAATTCCCTGGAATTTAGTTGAATGGACAATCTATCCAGACTTAATTTTTATTCACTAAATTGATTCATTTCAGAACTATCTAACACTTGTGCTTCACATTTTATGTAGTGTTTGAAAATAAGCAAACACATTCTTTTCTAATAGATCAAAAAATAGATAACACACACATAGTCACTTCTTCTTGAAGGGAGAGACAGCAGGCATATCACAAGAGAATACTTGTCTCCTTTCCCTTTGCCTCCTGTTCCCCAGAAACAAGCTGAGACAATCCCTTTCCTATACTAGGAATATGATGCATTTTAGCAGCTAAGTATAAGTGACTAGAATTTTGTCTTCAAGGTTGGAAGGAATTCGAATCAAGTGGGAGGACAGTGAAAGGAAGAGCTTGCCCATTGAAGAAAAATGCTTTAAACCAAGGAAGCAGAAACTGCAAGGTTACCATTATTATTCCTGACTTTAACAGATGAGAAAACTCAAGTTTAGATAGGTTGAGTCACTTAAGGATCTATAGCTTCTAAATTAGTACACTGGGAATTAAAGTCACTTGACTTCCAAAGCCCACATTTTTCCCCTGAGAGTCTTTTGTCTTACAAATTCACAATGTTGATAACTAGCATGTAAATAAAAGCCTGTGAATGAAAAGCTCTATTACTTTTCATTTTTATTTATTTAAAGTTCTTGTGTCAGGTCAGAAAAGAACATGAATTTGCTTTCTAGGGAAACATTTATTTCCCGAACTGATGTCACCAAATGAACTCACATAGGAGGGCTAACTCTCCCAAAGAAGGGACATGGTGCTGAACACATTCAAAGCATGAGCTGGCAGTACACAAAGGGTGGAAATGTCAAAGACAGAAACTAGAGGATAGAGATCTAGAAAGCTTCTTTGTTACAAAATATTCTGAAGGAAGTTGATAATTTTGTCCTTAGAAACAGTCCAGATTTTGGGAAATGAAAGGGAGGCTGTTAAAGGTAGCAGGAGCACAAGGGAGGATTTCCCCTTG
Organism: Dipus sagitta; assembly: GCA_036346955.1. Taxonomy (NCBI): domain Eukaryota; kingdom Metazoa; phylum Chordata; class Mammalia; order Rodentia; family Dipodidae; genus Dipus; species Dipus sagitta. The sequence continues at coordinate 298,916,977 of CM070770.1, read as the reverse complement.
CATAGAATCTGAGGCCCTGACAGAGAAATCTGGGTAGGATTTCTTAGGTTTATCTTTCTCTTTCCTCTCTCACTGCAGATGGGTTAAGATTCCTTTTGGTTCCCCATTGATCTTCCTGTTAAATAACTTGGACAAGATAGAACTTCAGAATCTCAAAAAGGACGGCATTAACCCTATTTTAAAAAATTATTTATTTATTTATTTATTTATTTATTATTTGAGGGAGAGACAGAGAAAGAATGTGTGCACCAGGGCCTCTAGCCACTGCAAAGAACTCCAGACGCATGCACCACTATGTGTGTCTGGCTTACATGGGTACTGGGGAATTAAACCTGGGTACCTAGGCTTTGCAGGGAAGTGCCTTAACCATTAAGAAATCTTCAGCCTGGCATTAATGTTCATTTCCACTCATGCCTGGTGTGAATGCCTTCTGGAAGATAATTAAGCCTGGTCCCTAGACGGGAACTCTTAATTATAATGCCATCATTCAGCTAGGCTTGGTAGGAAGGCTTGAAATAAGCTGAGGTTCACAATATACAACTCTTTTGCTATCTCTGAGCCCACTTAGAGCTAGTCCCAAGCTGTAGGCTGGACCCTCAGACGTCTCAATTTCTTGGCAGCAGAGACTAAGAAGTTTTAAGGTCCAGGGCTCAACTGTACCAAGATACTATAAAATATCTAAGACTGATTTTGTAAGGGAGGACTGGTGCATTAAATGGAGAGGAGATGAGACCTAGTATGTTCTGCCCACTCACTGGGACCCACAAGCAACTTGAGAAATTCTTGAGAGTCACAAGGTTTGTGGTGGAACTTGCAAGTAGAGAATTGCTCAAGGGGCGAAGGAGAGAAGATCAGGACTTGAAGGTCAGTCTGTTTCTAGGGAATGACTGCAACAGCCCTTTTTATTCTTGAGGCTAGCAAATTGGCTTTGGGACACAAATGGCTATATACATTCTAAGGGAAATGTCCGGCTTAAAATTACCTCCCTAAGATAACAGGTTGCCCTCCTATGAGCTCTTTTATAGAACAAAGAACATGCAGGGCTGGCTATGCAGCAGTCACCCTTAAAGAGAAAATTAAAAGTGAATCCCTTCTTTTAGGCAATAGTGCTTAGCGAGCAAAACTGGTGGGTCTTGCCAGGGCACTAGAACTAACCACAGATCAAATATTTACACTGACTCTAGACATGCCTTCATGGTCCTCTATGCTTATTCCACTATTTGGAAAAAAAAACATGTTATAGTCTTCTCTTCTTCTGAACTTACATTTTTTAATATTCCCAAGAGGAAAAAGAATGTGCCCTTTCACAGAAACGTGCATTAAGACCCACAGGGTGAGTCCAGACAGAAAAAAGAAAAGGAAGTTGCTCTTACCTGAGTCTAATCAATAGAAAAGGTCTTAAAACAGAGATATCAAGACTTCGTTCTACTTTATGCACTTTTATAACCAAAACTGTAGCCAGGTTTGTTGGTAAAATTGTCTCCTGGGATAGTAACATGTTTTGCCTATACTTATAGATGTTAAGTGAGATATATATGCTTTCTATTTCCAGATATGGCTTACCATGTCACCAGACTATGTAAGTTAAATGTTATAAAGTCATGTTAAGGTTTTAGACCTGTTTTGCTAAAGACAAAAGGTATTCAGACATTTCCCATGTCCACACATTTGTTCAAGACTGGCATAACTGTCTCTCTGTGTGTTCAAAAAACAAATGTAACAGCCAAAGTCAATAAGGATACCAGAGATATTTTAGTCCTGGCCTCCAAGTCAAGCAGGCCCCAGGAGATGATGGGACAGTTCCAAAAGATCCTACAGCTCTGGGAAGTCACCTGTACTCTAGATTAGAGAGGTTATGGAGATTGAGAGAGTGGATTCCAACTAGTGTACAGTATGCAAAAGAGAACTCATAGCAGGGAAAACTTCATCATGCTTCCAAAGCAAGCCACATGGCCAGCAAGGCACTTACTCATCCTAGAAGGTGACACAAATGCTAGCAGGGTCATAAATTTCCTCCCATATCCCTAAAATCCTCTCCTGAAGAGCTGCCACTGACATGAAAAAATAGAGTTAAATTTTGGCTCTCTCCTTGGTCTTGAGCACCCAGCAGAAAAGTCTATCCAAATAGTGAAGTATTCTTAGAAGCTTTTGGTGACACAACCCAGGAAATTTCTCTTCCAAATGTCTGATGATGAGTGACAATTGTATAAAACAGTTTGGTTTTGGATGTGCTCCTGGTGACTCTATGTGACCTGTACCATTATCAAGGTTAAATGCTGTGTAACTATTCCTGATAATTTTGCTAATGTCTCACCTGTTTTACAAGATCTACAAAAACAGATTAAGACCATGTCATTCCCTACTGTGTCATGTGGGAAATAGTTTTAGAAGCAGATTTCTGGATAGTCATGGGGATAGTAATTCTATTAATTTTTGAACCTCATATGCTAAGCTGCTGTCTTAATCTTATCTCTTCTCACTTCCAGTCAGTCCATACTCAGATGGTCCTGTGATAGTCTAACTTACATCTGCCTGGGTCCTCTCATTACCCTCCAAAACTCAAATGTCTACAAGAATGGGAACCCAATTTTCTTCATGCCAACTTCCACCTGTCTCCTGTTGTTTTATTCTTTCTACCCAAAATTTTAACTTAACACTGTCCTTTTGCACTATACCAATATACTTTTGGGATCCCTTAGAGAGACCCTCTGGAGAGATACCCCCAACTGCCACATCTGATGACTTCGTTCAGCTCTAAGAAGCTACATCAATCTTTGCACCAATTTCCTACCAGCAGTTAGGGTTACTTATTGAGGGAGGGGGGAATGAGATAGTGTAAGGCTAACAGAAGCCACAAAATGAATACCTTTCTCCTTGGCTAAACATAGCAAATGTCCTTTGGACTATAAGGGAGAACCTGTTTTTCCTTTACCTCTTTTCCCCCTAAAACCACACTAGAAGAGGTGAATGGATACCTGCAGCCTTATCTCTTCCTTTCCTGGGAAAGAAAGGAATGTAAAGGGATTAGTTCTTCCCTGAGAACCTGATGCCACCCAGACACCTGGTGTCATGACTAAACTGACCAGTTCAGTCCCCCAAACAGTGGGCCCCCTAAAAAGACCCTAACCGGGGTCTCTAGGTGAGCCTTCCCATTTTCTGTGAAACTCACTTCTGCCCATTTGGAGGGAGCTCTGTAGTTCTTCCTTATCTTAAACTCTAAGCTCTGTAATAAAACCTTTCTTAACTTTATCATCTGCTCTATGTGTTTCATTTGTTGACATTCATAAAACAAGAACCTGGAAGACCACTGACTCAGTGCAAGCTCTGCATGACCACTGGGCTTCCAGAACCCTAGCCTTTGATTTATTGCTCACCCAAGAGGTGAGATAAGGCTCCAGCACCCTCAAAGATATCCCCAATCCCCACATCAAACATTCCTGTCAAAAGTGGTTTAACATGGGTTATGGATGCAGATTAAGTTGGTAGAGTGCTTGTCTGACATGCACAAAGCTCTGGGTACAATATACTCTCATCGCCATATAAACCAATAGTGGTGGTGCACACCCGTATTCACAGAATTTGGGAGGTGAAGGCAAAGAATCATAAAGTTCAAGGAATCAGCCAGGTATCCATGAAAGAAGAAGTGGAGGAGGGGAAAAGGAGAAGGAGGAGGAGGGAGAGGAGGAGGACATCTTTAGTATGGGTGTGATTACCTGGGAAAATGTGCATAGGTACCCTAGTGGATGCTGTACAGAGCAAGAGAGTAACTCGTTATTTGGTTCTTCTGACATCTTTGATCTGAGGAAGGCAAAATTAGGTATACTTTCCCATTGATTCCCCCAAGCTCTGCCAGTTTCCATCAGAGCCCTTGTCACATTGCATTGTGCATGTCTGTGTACAGAGGTGCCATCTTCAATACACTGAATGTCTGGAAACAGTGACATTATCTTATCCTTTCTGGTATTTCTACTTTGTGAATGGTAAATGCCTATGAAATAAATGTTGAGTAGGAAGGTTGGTCTGTGGGCAAATCGATATCAAGAAAGTATCACATTCACTGTGGTTAAGCAACCCAAACATGGAGGTGGAGCATTTATTAACCTGGGGTGAATGGGAACTAGCACTCTCAAAATACTAAATTTCCATGAAGTGTCTTAAGGAAACTGGTTGAGAAATATGTTTTGGAAATTAAATGAGTAATCTACTGAAACAATAGGTTTCAGGGAAGTTGTTTCCAGGGAAGAGAGGTCACAAATGAGGATAGTTGTATCCTTTCATGTTTAATTCTAACAATGCTAGTGAGTGACATCTCAGAAAAGGCCAATGAGGATGAATATGTAGATAACTTGGTAAATCTTGCCTTTGATTGGTTCATTATTCAGACTGAAGTGAATTTCAAATACTGTGTCCTATGGCACACAATTGCCAATTTTTATGTTCTACAAGCCTGTGTTCTTTATGTTTTACAAGCCTCTCTCTCTTTCTTTTTCCCTCTTTTGTTTCTCTTTCTGTTTTTCTTTCTATTCCATATCACACCAACTCCTATCTCTATCCCTGTGCTCTTCTCAAGCACCTATTCTCCCTGTGTTTATTATTATTGTTATTACTATTATTATTATTATACCTGTGGAAGACTGTGGTCACAAGATTACAATGGAATTGAAAGATTCTTAGCATCTAGTGACATCTTAGCCTTCATAACATTTCAGCACAAAGCAATACTCATGCTTAAACATGTGATGGTATAAACAAAGCTACAGCACCAGTTCTATGCCACTGTATAAAGCATTTGTGTTTTAAGCTAATTATTAACATGAGAATAAAAAATTAAAAGGTTATAAAGTAAAATGTCATAATAAGCTAAGTTTGATTTATTAGTGAAGAACTATTTTATATTAATTTAGTATAGCACACTGTACAATGCTTATTGAGAGAATATAGTAGTGGACAGCAATGTCCTTCACACTCAGTACTCACTGACTCACCAAAGCAACTTTCATTCCTGTAAGCTCCAGTCAGAAAGACCTTCCCAGACAAGTGTACTGTTTTTAACCTTTTTAATCATATTTTACCACACATGTTCTATGGTTACATATGTTTATATTTACCAACATTTACCACTGTTTCCACAGTATTAAGTACAGTAACATCCTGGAGATATTACAAGGCCAGGGGGAATAGCCTACACTAGACAGAATAAGTGTGGAATAGGCTCTACCATCTAGGTATTTCCATCATTAAGCAACATGTGAGTACAATCTGTTGCTGTCTGAAGAAGGCAGGAGACTTCAACTCCAGCCTCACCACTCTATATCTGGACCCTGAATATCCCAGAACATCCTCTAACTTGCATCTTCCTCACCATCAGAAATTCTGTTTCTAATTGTGTTCTTTTGTGGACTTGCCACATGTATCCTTAGAAAAATATATAACAACCTCATTCAGGTCCAACAAATATATAATGCTACTTTACTCCTATTAATTATATAGTTTTCTTCCTCGTAGATTTTTATGGGAAATACCTTGCTTAAAAGATGAATTCTCATCTTTGAATCACATAAGAAAGATTTCCATGAAAGTCAGGCAAGGGACTCAGAAGTTTCTAAATTCATTAAAGAAAAGACTATTCTAAAATTGTCTCACCTAGACCATTAGCAAATAAATTTAGTCTATGATGAGTCCAATTAAAATTCTTCATTGACAAATATGTTCCTTGCTGACTAAAAGCTAGCCACTGCTTTATCATATTGGGAGGTGAGAGGCATTCTGGTACTGAGAACTGAAGAGTTAATAGTTTTCCCTGAAAACCAGAGGGAACTAAAGAGTTAATAACTATCCCTAAGACCAGAAGGCTGTAAAGGAACACCAGAAGCATTCAGACAAGCCTGACTCTCCCCTGAGTGATGTGCTCCACTGAGCTCAGGTGGCCTTGAAGGTACAGAAACCATCTGGGTATCCTCCCTTAGATAATCCTGGCTGAAGAAGCCTATTCTCAACAAGGACACAAACTACAAGTTCCTTATCTACTGCAACTGGTACAATCTGTTTTTCTTAGTATCTTTCTTAAAAGCTTGAACCCTAGCCTAGCTCAGTGCTTCATCCTTCATCCTGCAGAGAGGCTGCTTCCCCTTGCTGTACCTCTCAATGAACAGTCTGTAGAGATCAAGTCTGATGTTCTCTTTCACTTTTCTCTTACACGTTCCTTATGAGAAAAAAACAATAGGTTCCAATGGTATTATAATGCATTGGGTTATTTTCAGCTATTGGAAATTAGGGTAAGTTCCCATAAAGTTTTCCAAAATCTCATTTAAAACAATATTTTATTTATTTATTTACACACACACACACAGAGAGAGAGAGAGAGACATAGAAACAGAAAACTCAAGGTGTCATGATATGTATCTGGCTTTACATGTGTACTGGGGAATTAAATCTGAGTCGTTAGGCTTTGGATACAAGCACCTTAACCATTTAGCCATCTCTCCAGCCCACAAATCTTGTTTTCATTATTTTATTTATTTATTTATGTGAGGAGAAGGAGAGAGAGAATGGGCAAATCATGGCCTCTAGCCACTGCAAGCGTACTCCAGATACATGTATCACCTTGTGCATCTGGCTTATGTGGATGCTGAAAAGCAGACCCTAAGTCCTTAGCCTTTACAAGCACCTTAGCTGCCAAGCCAGCTCTCTAGCCCTGCAAATCTCATTCTTAAGCAACATTCTTTTAAATTATTTTTGAATTCGAAATCTAAAAACTTTTAAATATAAGATTTGCACATGAAGATTTAGAGCACTATAAAAGAAAACCAACAATTATAAGATACAATGATACCTTCAAACCTGGGAATGACCATCTTGTGAGGTAGATCATTAAAAAAACAATCACTATGTGGGGTGAGTAGGCCAGATCTCCCATTTCGTTCCCCACCTCCCAGTTCCTTAGCCCCAATACCCCTGCTGCTTTCATGAGGTGGCCTGGACCCTGTGTGCCTGCTGAGTAACAGGCTGTTTGCTCAGGCTTCCTGAGCTTTCTGATTGACCAACCACTGTACCCCCAACTAAGGGATCTCCTGTGCAGGAGAGAGCATGCATGGAATGAGTAGGCCAGAGCTCCTGGTTCATTCAGCACCTTCCAGTTCCCCAGGTATCCTTGTTTTACTGACAGCCTCCACAATCTGTGCATCTGGAGTTATAACCCCATCCTACTCCAATCAGGTTCCAATTTAAAACAGAACACTCGCTGAAGATCCTACAAGGACAAATACTTGCTTCCTCCTTAATAAAAAAATGAAAGTCAGAAAATTGAGAGATTTCCACCAAGGATGCCTAGTCCCACAATGGAAGCCTCCAATGAAAACATAGAGAAAGCAACAGAAATTGAATCACAAAATAAAAACACAACAACCTATGTGACCCTGACCAAGTGAATCGCTGAACTGGAAGCAAAATCATCAAAAAAAAACCAACAATCACATAAATAAAATTGAGCACACAGATTTTGTCACTAGGTTTAATTGAAGCAAACCAGATATGCTCCAAAAGAGAGATAAATGAAATGAATGTGAGTTAACAAATACAGGATCTTAATTACCCACTGATTAAGCTTAATGAAGACAAGATCAAATGAAGAAATGATTTTCAGGAAGCATTAAGAAAATTAGGCCTTGACCTAAAATAACACTTCAAAAAAGAGATAGACACAATGCAGAGAAAAACATCTGAAAACAAAACTCAAATAGAGCTTTTATAGTCTCTAGAAGCCATCACTAACACAGTCACTCATGTAGAGAACAGGACCTCTAACCTGGAAGACAAGACAGAAGAAATTGATTCAGTGTCCAAAAACTTCGCTAAGCTCAAAAAGCCATGCAAACAGAATCTGAGGAAATTGGGGTACTAAAAAAAAAAAAAAAGACCAAACATCTGAATAATGGGTACATCAGAAGGGGAAGAAATCCAAGCCAGACAACATATTCAACAAAATCATTGTAGAAAATTTCCCAATCTAGCAAAAGAGAGGCCCATCCAGATAAGAAGCCAACAGAACACCAAACAGACAGGACCAAAGAAGAAACTCTCCATGGCACATCATAGTTAAAACTACAACAATGAAAAAAAAAAAAAAAAGAGAGAGAGAGAGAGAGTGTGTGTGTTAAAAGCAGCAAGAGAGAAACAACTCATTACATACAAAGGCAATTCCATCAGAATTGCCTCAGATTTCTTAATGGAAACTCTGAAAGCCAGAAGGGCCTGGAATGGAGCACTTACTTCAAAGTCTAAAAAACTATGGCTTCCAACCCAAACTACTGTACTCACTGGAAGTATCCCCCATAAAAGATGGTAAAAGGAAAACTTTCTGTGATAAAAGTTGGCTCTATGATTATATGAATGCAAAACCAAATCTACACAATACTTCAGGGAATTCTCCACACAGAAGAGTCAAATAAGCAGTCTCAGAGCCTACAAGAAGAAGATCACAACAACCAAAACTGAAGCAAGCTCAAAAAGCTACAAAGTACAAGAAAGCACTAATCCCCATAAAGCACCTCAACATGGGAGGGACTAAATAAAACCTCACAGTTATAACCTTAAATATTAATGGTCTTAAATCAACCATCAAAAGACACAAGTTAACAGGGTAAACTAGAAAAATGGGCCCTTCAATCTGCTATCTTCAAGAAATTCACCTCACCACTAAAGACAAACATCTCCTCAGGATGAAAGGATGGAAAATGATATTCCAGGCAAATTGAAATAAGAAACAAGCAGGTATTGCTATATTAATATATGACAAAATAGACTTCAAACCAAAAGTAATCAAAAAAGACAAAGGCCACTTCTTACTCATCAGGGGAATGATCCAATATGAGGACATCACAATCATAAGTCTATGTGCACCAAACACAGGTGCACCACAGTTTATAAAACAAAATCTACTTGAAAACAAAACACAAATAAACAGCAACTGGTTAGGTTGGGGACTTAAATATTCCACTATCATCAATAAATCATCCAAGCAGAAAATCAACAGGGAAATAATAGAGCTCAACAACAATGGACATCTACAGAACTTTCCACCCCAATTCTACAGAATACAGATTCTTCTCAACAGCCCATGGAACCTTCTACAAAATAGATCATGCATTAGGTCATAAAGCATGCCTCCATAAATCCAGGAAACTTCATATAGCTTCCTGCATCATATTAGACTACAATGCTTTAGAGCTAGAAATTAAGAAGAGACACATCAGGAATTCCACCAGCTCTTGGAGACTGAACAACACACTTTTAAACAATGAATGGGTTGTGGAAGAAATAAGAAAAGAAACTGTAAAATTTCTAGAATTGAATGATAATGAAAACACAACTTACCAAAGGAAGTTTATATAGCATAATGAAGGTAGTCCTAAGGGGAAAATTCATTGCACTAACTGTCTCATATTAATTATCTCAATTTAATAACCTAACCATCCACCTAAAGGTATTGGAAAAACAAGAAGAATTCAACCCTAAGAACTCCAGATGGAAAGAAATAATCAAGATCAGAGCAGAAATTAATAAAATGGAAACTAAAAAAAAATAAGAAAATTGATGCAACGAGAGCGGGTTCTTTGAAAAAATAAACAAGATTGACAAACCCCTGGCCAATTTGCTCAAACAAACAAACAAACAAACAAACAAAAAAAAAAGGAGAAGTCTCAAATTAACAAAATCAGAAATGATTTTGGGATTCCTCAGCTTTCAGAGTTCTCATTTTCTCTCCGTGTCTCTCTGAGTGTCTCTGTTTCTCTCTCTGTGTGTCTCTCTCTCCCCCAGCCATACACATAACTTATATTGGCTCTGTAGTTCATCATCAAAATTAAATGCATTAAAAAAATCTATTTCAAACCTATTTACTTTTAGTAAGAGTGTTTGGGAAACAAAATTTCCATACCTTCTCTCCATCTCTAGCTTTGCTTTTGAAAAGACAATAAAACACACATAGAGGAAACATTTTCTTGCCAGCTTTTGGCATGGGTTGACTGCAGGATACAAAGGGAGCAATTATAATGATTTGGTTTCGAAAGACCAGAGACAATAACTATCAGGAACAGAGCTGTGAGACATCTTGATATATATCTCATTTTATTAAGATGCTGCTTAATGTCTTTAAGAGTCATACTTGAAGAAGTGTGAACATATGATTCATGTGACTTGTCCAGTAGAAATCGCCTTTAGCAGATAGGGGGTAGGGACCTTTCTTGAGAAAAATTTCCTCTGATTACAGGAAGAAAACAATGTTGACATTTCCCTCTAGTGGCTAAAAGAGATTAAATAAATAGAGGAGAACTAAGCAAAGTTAGAATGTTTCAGCAGAATAGAAAGCCTGTCTTCATGCCCTCTTCCCTTCCTTTCTCCTTCCTACCTGTCCATCTTTCCTCTGTCTTCCTGCATTTTTCCTTCCTTCACACTTTCCTTCTTTTAGATTATAACAATTGTCCATCATATACAAGATATGATGGTTATAATGCCATGTATCAAAGAATTGGTAGTTTCATTGGGAAAGGTCTGGACAAAAGAAGAATAAACTTGACCTGGAAATGTGGCCAGGAAAACAATGTTGATGTAGATTAAAAAATGTTTGAGATTCTGTTTTTCCATTACCTGGCCTTCAGCAAGGATTGAAAGAAAAATCTGCTTCTGTTTAGGTTCTACCTCCAAAACCCTTTTGGGTCTTGCTTCTTATTTCTTTCCTCTCCCATTGTTAACACAAAACATAATTCTTGTTACAAAGTAAATAGGAGCTAGTTTATTTTGGGCTCAATACAAGTGACTATGACATTCAGGTTACCCTAAATGACACATTCCACTGTGGAAAAGGTTGAAGGAACTTTTATAGTCACAGCAAAAAGGAAAGTCATAATCCATACATGTGCCAATTACATTGACATGAACATCAGGTAGGTGGCCTAGAGTAGATCTGGGAAATCTCTAGGTTTCATGTGTTGCCTCAATCTTAGCTTTAGAGTTGGCTGAAGCTAATAGTCTGCTAAGTTTAAAAATATATTCTAAAGTACCTAGTAGTTACAAGGATATCAGCTTTGTCATAAAGGTCTGTCAAAAATACCTATTAAAAAGACTATAACTAGCTCAAGATAATTTTGGCCTTCTATCCAATCCAGAACATTCCATTTCTCCACAATTATAAAGTTCTAGCAAATCAATCTGCAAGACCTTTACCACATACGTTGTTTTCTCAAGAAACTTCAATTCCCACCAGCAATATTTACTTTTCAGAAAAGGAGTGTCCTTTTCTCAGAAATCTATTTTACCCAGAATTCAGCCTATTGTACATAGATGTGTAAAATGTAAAAATATTTATAGGGGTGTAAAATATACCTAAAATTGACAAGTTCAGTAGAGGAAAAAGTAAAATTATAGATGACAAGAGTAAGTTTTCATGACCTTTGGTTAGACAGTAATTTCTTAGAAAAGGCATCAAAATCACAAGGGATAAAAGAAACAAGACAGAAAATTGACTATATGAAAATCGAAAGCTTTAGTGCTGCAACTATTATGTCAGGAGCTGAAAGGACAACCTCTTACACAATTAGGGTAAACATTTTAAAATAATACATATGATATGAATCCTGTAACTCATAACATACAGAGGGAACTAGAACTCAGCAAGAAGAGAGTAACCTAAGTTTTAAAAAGACAAATAACTTAAATAAAACTTCTTTTTAAAGATATGCAGGTAGTCAATATGCTCGAAAACATAACATTAAGGAAATAAAAATTAAAAGCACAATTAGTTGCTACTTCATAGTAAGGTTGCAATAATAAATAAGAAAGATAATAGCAAATATCAAGGATATATAGAACTTAGAATTCTCATACATTACTGGTAGAATGTAAGAGCACAGCCACTTTAGAAGGGATCATTTTAATTCTCAAAAATTTGAACATAGTTGTCATATGACTCAAACATTTTCCTTCTAGTATATGAAAGCAATCATCAAAACAAAAACATATACAAATGTTCATAATGATATTATTCATAATATAGTCAAAACTTAGAGAGAACTAAATGTCCATCAGCCAATGAAAGGATAAATAAAATGAGACATATGAATACAATGGAATATTACTTAGTCCAAAGAAAAGAATGAAGTACTGTACATGCTGCCACATGGATGTTCCTGGAAGACACTCTGCTAAAGTGAAAGAAGACATCACAAAATGCTACATATTATATGACTCCAATTAACTCACTTTCCACAATAGTCAAGCTCGTAAAGACAGAAAGTAGGTTAGTAATTAGTAGATTAGTTAGAGATTGGGGGATGGCAGAGAGGGAAATGACTGCTAACAACATGTTAGGGGGTTCTTTCTCAGATGATTAGAGTGGTGATATTTGCACAACTTTGGGGATAAATAGGTAGATGATTGATAGACAGTAAATGGTGATTTTATGTCATATTATTCTCTTTTTTAAAAAATGAAGAGTAAATTATCTAGTTTTTCCATCATAGAGCAATATATATAATAAATTGTCCATAAACACATACATACAATTGGAAGGTTCACAGCATGGTGATCTTTGGCTCTGATAATGCTCACCATATCCAGGCATCTTAAAATTACTCTTCTGTTGACCTCAGCATGTTCCTCCTCCTCATTTCTTCTCATATTTACCTTTGTCCTCTATAATACATATCATATATGCCACTCACTCCTACTGTAAATTTTTGTTCTACATTTCCATAATATAGAGATTAAGACTTTTGAACATATTCTATGATCAAGCCCAGAAAAATGATATCCAAAATAATGTTCTTCAAATTATATCAAAACTGCTCTGGCCATGAGTGATATGGCAGATGAAAACAAGAATAGAAAAAAAGACACCTATACCAAAAATAATGCAAAGAAGCCTCTTTCTGGATTCTCTAATATTGGAATCTGCCAGGTACATGTTGAAAGTGAAGGGAGTGAGTCATAAGCAAATTCTAGCAAGAAAATATAACAATTATAAACATACATGCACCAAATGGTAGTGCACCCAATTTTGTGAAATAAATACTACTAGACATAAATGGACACACGAGTCCAGATGCAATAATAATGAGTTACTTCAGTATTCCACTCTCATCTGTTACAGATTGATCATCCAGACCAAAACAAAACAAAAACAAAGAAAGCATTTCAGTTAAACTGAGCCTCAGGTCAAATGGACATAACAGATATCTATGCAATGTTCCATCCAACAGCTATGAAGTATATCCTTTTCAGAAAGCCATAGAACTTTCTCTAAAATAGATGACATTTTAGGCCATGAGGCAATTGTTTTTAAAAATATTTTCAAGTAGAGAGAGGGGACAGAGACAGAGTCAGAGAACAGGCATACATGGGCCTCTTGTCATTACAAATGAACTCCAGACCCATGTGTTTCTTTGTGTATCTGGCTTTACTTGGATATTGAAGAACTGAACACTGGCTATCATGCTTTGCAAGCAAGTACCTTTGTTTACTGAGCATCTCTCCATCCCACAGTTGATTTTTTTTAAATTTTTTGTTTATTTTTATTTATTTGAGAGCAACAGACAGAGAGAGAGAGAGAGAGAGAGAGAAGCAGATACAGAGAGAGAGAATGGGCGCGCCAGGGCCTCCAGCCACTGCAAACGAACTCCAGATGCGTGCGCCTCCTTGTGCATCTGGCTAACGTGGGTCCTGGAGAATCGAGCCTCGAACCGGGGTCCTCAGGCTTCACAGGCAAGCGCTTAACCGCTAAGCCATCTCTCCAGCCCCCACAGTTGATTTTTTTAAACATAGTTTATTTATTTATTTGCGAGAGAGAGAGAGAGAGAGAGAGAGAGAGAGAGAGAGAGAGAGAAATAGACAAAAAGAGTCAAAATGGCCACACCAGGGCCTCATGCTTAGGTGTTCTGAATGCTAGGTTCCCAGATGATGGAGATTTGGGAATTAACATCTCCTGGAGGCAGTGTATTGTATGGGTGTTATAGCCAGTTTCCCTATATCAGTGTTTGGCACACTCTCCTGTCCCTATTGTCTACCTTATATGGGCCAGGGGGTGATGTCCACCTTCTTCTCATGCCATTGTTTTCCCTGCCATAGTGATGCTTCCCTTTGAGTCTATAAGCCAAAATAAATCCTTTTTTCCCACAAGCTGCTCTTGGTTGGGTGATTTCTGCCAGCAATGCAAACCTGACTGAAACAATGGCTGAGCCATCTCTCCAGCCCCATGAAACAATTCTTAACAAATACATACAAAAATTGAATTTATTGAATTTTAACAGATCATATAATAATGGAATAAAACCAGGACTAAATAGTAAGAAAAACAACAGGAGCTATACAAATGAAATGAAATTAAATAGTAACAAACATTTTAATCATTGATGAGTTATTGAAAAAATTGGGAATTAAATTTAAAATGCCTAGCATCAAATTAAAATAAAAATATAAGTTATCAGAAAATTAGGGATACAGAAAAGGCAATTATGGGAGGAAAGTTTTACCTATGAGTACTTGCATTGATAAAAATGGAGTGATTTCAAATAAATTGCATAATAATGTACCTCAAGGTCTCAGAAAAACAAGAACAAACCAAACTCAAATCAAGTGGAGGGCTGGAGAAATGGCTTAGCAGTTAACGCACTTGCCTGTGAAGTACAAGGACCCATATTTGACTCCCCAGGTCCCACATAAGCCAGATGCACAAGGTAACATAAGCATGCAAGGTCGCATATGGGCACAAGGTGGGACCCACGTTTGGACTTCTATTGCGGTGACTGGTGTGCCAATTCTTTCTCTCTTTCTCTCACTCTCTCATAAATCCAAATGGACATTAATGAAATGGAAACTAAAATAACAATACAAAAGTGCAAGGAAATGAGCTGGCCTTTTAAAAACAAAGTAAATCAGCAACTCATTAGCCAAGCTAACCAAAAAAGAGATGAGATTCAAACTGATAAAATTACACATGGAGGAAGAGATAATATAAAAGATAATACTGTGCTAGAGAGATAGCTTAGTAGTTAAGGCATTTGTCTGCAAAAGCAAAGGACCTGGGTTTGATTTCCCAGGATCCACATAAGCCAGATGCACAAAGTGGCACATGCATCTGGAGTTCATTTTCAGTGGCTGGAGGCCCTGGCATGCCCATTCTCTCTCTCTCTCAAATAAATAAAAATGAAATATTTGAAAAAGAAAATACCACTAAAATCCAGGGGTTTAATTAGTTTAATTCATATTTAATTATATTCTAGTAAATTGGAAAATACAGAAGAAACTGATATAGTTCTAGAGAAGTTGTAATAATGAGGTTCCCAAGGAGAAAAAGCACAAGGCTGAAATTGTTCACTGTAGAATTTTACTAGACCATTAAAGAATTAATACCAATGCTCTAAACTATTCCATAAAATTGAAAAGGAAGGAACACTTCTAAATTTATTCTATGAACCCAGAATTACCTTGATATGATACCAAAACTTGATAAAGATTAATTTCCTTGATGAACATAGATGTAAAAATTCTCAATAAAATAGTTGCAAAACAAACTCAACAAAATCAAGGTGGTTTGGGGGATGCAAAAAGGTTTCAACATACACAAGTGAATAATTGCAATGCTGTTCAAAAGATCCTCAAAGTCAGAAATAACATAATTTTATCAATAGATCCAGAGAAGGTTTTAGACATAGACCAACATCCTTTAATAGTTAAAACTCTGAAGGAAGTAAAAATAGCAGTATCACATCTCAACATAGTAATGGGTATATACAACAAACGCATTGTCAACATTCTGAACAGGAAACAACTGAAAGCATTTCTTCTAAATACCTTCAGTAATTCTTCAGTAATTAGACAAGAGTATTTACTTTCACCACTCTTATTTGATATAGTGTTTGAACTTTTGGTCAGAACAATAAATCAAGAGAAATAAATAAAAATGATAAAAAAGAAAGAAGTCAAATTATCACTATTTGTAGACCATGACTGATCCTGTAAGACTCTACCAGAAAGTTGTTGGATGTGGTAAACACTTTCAATAAAGTAGCAGAATTTTTAAAAAGTCAACCAACAAGAATAAATAGCTTTTCTATATACCAATAACAACCATGGTAAGAAAAAGTTTAGAGAAAAACCCTATTCACAATAGCTTCAGAAATGAATAAATAAAATAGCCAGAAATACACCTAATCAAAGAGGTGAAAGAATTCCACCAAGGAATAATACTGACAAAAGAAATTGAAGACACTAGTATATGAGAAGACCTCTTATGATCATGGATTAATAGAGTTAAAGTGGGCACTTAGCCAAGAGTAATCTGCAGATTCAATGCACTGTTCTTTAAAATCACAATGGCATTCTTCACATAAATAGTAAAAACAATCATAAAATTTATATTGAAGCATTAAAAACTCCAACTAGCCAAGTATATCCTAAGAAGAAAGAATAATGCTGGAGGTATCACAATATTATATTCGAAATTATACCACATAGCATAGTAACAAAATATTATGATACCAGCACAAAAACAGACACATAGACCAATGGAATAGAATAGATAACCAAGAAATAAACCTACACAGCTGTAGCCATCTGATTCTTCACAAAGCTGCCAAAAACACGCATTGGGGGAAAGATTTCCTCTTCAACAAATGGTGCTAGAAAAACTAGATAGCCACAATTAGAAGAGAAAACTAAATCCTTATCTCTCACTCTATACAAAAATCAATTCCAAATGGATAAAAGACCTTAATGTAGACCTGAAACTTTTAAGATACTACAGGAAAATACTTTAACATCTAGGTGCAGAGTATAAATTTCTTTTTAAAAGTGTTCTTAAAGTTTTGTTAATTTTATACATGTATATGATGCATCTTGATCATATTAACTCCTAATTCCCTCTCTGAATCCCCTTACCATTCCTGCTAATCCCCTTCTTCCCAATGAATCACCAATCCCCCTTATACTTCCATGATTGTGTGTGTGTGTGTGTGTATGTGTGTAATCTACTGAGTTAAATTAGGATGGCTTGCATGAGCATGGGTGGGTGATTATTTATAGAACTATGGCTAACTCACCAGTGCCTGCATCACCAAAGAACATGACTCCCTCTCTCTCAGCAAGCAGTAACCTCCAATAGCTCCTCTGAGAGGAATGAGGTCTCATGATCCTTTCTCGTACCCATGATAGAATCTTGACTATCTCAATCTTGTGCAGGAAATCACAACTGTTGTGAGCTTATGAGTGGAATTGCCACATGGAATCCAGAAGATAGCATTCCATAGTTCTCTCTGTCTTCTGGCTCTTAAAATCTTTCCATCCCCTCTTCCTTTTTTTTTATGTACCCTGGGTCTTGGAGGGGATGACATAGATGTCCAGTTTAGGACTGAGTAGGCAATCATTTTCTGAAAAGGACTTCAGTAGTTTAGGAAACAAAGAGCAAGAATTAACAAACATGATTGAATAAAACAAAAAAGTTTCTGCACAGAAAAGAAAACAAGTGAAGAGACAATATAGAGAATGGGAGAGAAATCTTTTCCAGCTATCTATCTGATAGGAGATTAATATTCATATTATTTAAATAATTAAAAATTAAATACCAAAAGAATAAACGATCCAGTTTATTACCTGGCAAAGGACTGAAAAGATAGTTCTCAAGTGAAGTGCACAAAAAATGTGAAATAAATGTTCAACATCCATAGCTATTAGGGAAATACAAACCAAAACTTCATTGAGAACCTGTCTCAACCTAGTCAGAAAGACTATTATCAGGAAAATGAGCAACAAATACTGGCATGAATGCAGGAGGTAAAAGAACCTTTGTTCACCATTGGTGGGAATGTAAATTAGTGTGGGTACTATGTAAATTGGTTTGTGGGTTCCTCACAAAGCTAAGAATAGAATCACCATATGATCCTGCTCTACCACTCAGGA
Organism: Dipus sagitta; assembly: GCA_036346955.1. NCBI lineage: Eukaryota > Metazoa > Chordata > Mammalia > Rodentia > Dipodidae > Dipus > Dipus sagitta. The sequence continues at coordinate 298,899,031 of CM070770.1, read as the reverse complement.
TATGTGCCTGAAGGATTGCAAGTCAGTATACAGCAGAGATACCTGAACACCCATATTTACTGTGGTATTACTCACAGTAGCCAAGCTATAGAATCAGCGTAGGTGCCCATAGATGGAAGGATGGATAAAGGAAATGTTATAGACAGAACATTTTTCATCCAAAGCAAGAATATTGAAATTATGTCATTTGCAAGAAAATGGGTAAAATTAGAAATCATAACATTAAATGAAATAGGCTAGAATTGGAAAAACAAATATCGCATATTTCCTATCATACATAGGATCTAGATTTTTTTAAGACATGAAATAAGAAGTGGAACTACTTTAGAAGAGAATGAGGACCAGTGTGAATTAAGACGGAGACAAAAACAGAGTAATGGGTTGTAAGTATTATCAAAGTACATTATATGCATATGAAAATGTATAATGAAGCCCATTTTGTACAATTAATATATAGTAAAAAGGAAAAGAATCTATTGGAATTTTTAAAAAGACAGATTCCAGTGCTATATACTCTGAAGCAATGAATTTGCCTAGTCTATCAGCATTTCTGGAGATTCATAAGCCTCCCCAGTGGATGCTCTGGTACCCAAGAAGGTTCTGAAAGCAGTCTTTCCCACTCAAGCTACTCCATGTAGGAGGCCTGATACTTTTCTAAACTTTGGGATGAAGTTTCTTGTATCAAACTCACTCCTTGAGGCACACAGCCTTCCTTTCATGACCCTACAGCACATCTTTTTTCTGTACTCAGAACAGATTAATAGAGTTCTGACAAACTGCTCAGAAATATACCAGCTATGTGATCATTTGAAACAGAAATAAGTAAAATAAGAGGGAAAATATATATTTATTTACATCTTTCAGAGGTAAGCAGCAAATCCTTCTGTCAGTTATCTGAAGAACATGTCTTAGCATGGCTGTGAGTCAACCTCCATTCTCTGGTATATTTCTTGCATGTACTCATAGCCTGGGTGCAAGAAAGTTGCCAAGTCATTACAATTCCTCTTCTATCCCTACCCTTCATTTCTCAGGCAGACTGAGATCTGGCAAGTACAGGCTATAAAAATATGAATGTTCCAAATGAGTGGCTGGAAAAAGTGATGTCATAGGGGAATGAGAATTGAATGCATAGGCCAAGCCTGCTGCTTCCACTTCAATAAGATAAACCAAGTTCAAGCAAGGCCTCAAAATTCACAGAAGTTTGTTTTTGCTATTGCTATTATTATTTAAAAAATTTTATTATAACCTATGTCAGATCCAAGACCTAATGACTTTACAAAATAATTCTAGTTTTTTATTTTCATAATTGTTATTTCATGTTACATTTTTCATTTTAGTTTAGATATATTTTATAGATTAAGAAGGTGCAATCTGGAATATTTCTTTGAATTTATATGCTTCTCCTTTTTTAAAATTAGTTCTAAGTATATTTAAACCTCCCAAATGTAAAAATATCTTACTTTCTAGAAACACCTGGGAGCCTCTTCTGGTTCAACAGATTCACACAAGTTTTTTTTTTAACTTTTTAAATTTATTTATGTATAAGAGAAAGAGAGAGAGAAAGAAAGAGAGGGAGGGAGAGAATGTGCACACCAGGGCCTCTAGCCACTGCAAATGAACTCCAGATGCATGTGCCATCTTGTGTATCTGGCTTATGTGGGTACTGGAGAATTGAACCTGGGTCTCTGGACTTCACAAGCAAGTGAATTAACCTCTAAGCCATCTCTCCAGCTCCTTCACATTAGTTTTTTTCTTCTATTTTTTCCCGTTCTTAGGCTGATAGTGAATATACTAGGGGCCTGAATTCACCTTTGTCCCTTCTACTCAGCTCACTACCCCACATTTGGAACTGAAAATTGGCCCCAGGGTGAATAAAGTTAGTGACTACAAGCAAAATAGAGGCTGTGGTCATGGCTGCTCAATGGTCTGGGAAACACTCAAAGGACCCAATACCAAGACCACACCCTGGGTTACTAAATCCAAATTTCTGGGCAAGGAACACATGTTATTTCTAATAAACATCTAAATTTGAAACAACTGGATCATGATAAGAGAAATACGCTGACAACTGAAGAGAAATATGCTCTCAAAGTCACCTGAGAACCTCCACACTCCTGGTGCTGCCCCACCTCTAAGCAGAGCGGAACTTCCTTCTCTGAATTGGGTTCCCACAACTGCAATTCTTCATTTCTGTATATTCTCTAAGGTATCTCTGAAGTTTAAGCTAGGCTTATTTGAGTCTTTATATCACTACTTCACAAGTGCATCATGGAGATGCACTTGGACCATCAGCACCTCCTGCTCCATTTCTCACCTGTCACTGCATCTCTCTGGGTCAGTGATTTTCATTGCTTGGTTCCCTATATGTGCCTATATGGCATGTTCAGTAATTGCGAACGTATAGAAATCTAGGTTCTTGGGCTCCATCTACTAAATCTAAAATTCTGGGATAGGGTTCAACAATCTGTATCTAAAGTCCTTCATGTGCTTCTAATACATATGGTTTGGGAGCCCCTGCATTGGGTGTTGATGAGATATCAGTGTATACATTGTATTACAAAGCTCAGGGCTTCATAAAGAGGGAGAGGATCTGAAACTAATATAGGCCAGAACACAAAAACCACCTTTTAATTCAAATAGGTAGCATAAAGTAGTGAGGGGCTCAAAGCACCATAACTCTTGAGTCTCCTTGTGTGTTTCCTATCACCCTCTTCTGGTCTCTCAGTGTGATAATAAAGTTTTGAAATGTCTGTGTTCAATTATAGTCAAGTTACCTGTCTCCTAGCTTTCACTTAGTTCCAATGCACTTGCTAGATGAAGCCAAAAGATTCTTTCAAGGTTTTTTCTACTTCTGTCCTTAAAAATATCCAATAATTTCATATTGTACTTGGAATAAAATCCAAATTGGTTTCTATGGCACACAAGAATCTCCATGATCTGGCCTTACATCTGCTGCAATCTTCTCAACCCCCACTCCATTTTCATTCATGTTCACTAGCCTCAGGTTGTCATGGTTCCCTTTCTCTTCAACAGTGTTTCCTTCTTAACTACAGAGTCCCTGCTTGTAAGGATCATCTCCTATTTGTGCATGTCTGGTCCTTCTCTCATCATTCATATCTCAAATCAAACACTATCTTTTTCAGAAAATTTGAGAACCTGTTCTACATTAGTCAGTCTTCATTAGTTCTACATGGTCACTATCATATTTACTGTTACATAGCACTTGCAGACAGCTATAGTCATTTATCTATCTATTCACTGACTTTTGTGGTGGTGTCTGCATAGTACTTTCCTTCTTGGTTTGTCTCCACTTATTAAGGAGCTATGTTCTATGAAAGTTAGACATTTTCCTGACTATTAACGCATGTACTCCCAGATAGAGTGTGATAACAATATTGTCTGAATATGTAAATGAGTGGATATGTAGTATAGAACATTTGAAGACAGTTATATCTAAAATCTTTCTAAACAACAAATAGGTCATTTATAACATTTTTAAAAGATAGACCTGAATCCCTATATAGTGTCTTCTTACAAAATCTGAAGTACTGATAGAGAAGTAAGCATACGGTCTCGAAGAGCTTTAAAGTGCTGCAGTGCAAAGGGATATTTAAAAATTATGCTGTTTTGATGACAGCCATTCTGACTGGACCACATAGGAATCCAAGTCAGCACACATAGAGATACCTGCACAACCGTGCTAATGTGAAATCAATAGAAGTCATCAAAAGACTTGAATTAAGATGTGCTACGTTATATGATGGAGTCTTAGTCACAAAGAAGCATGAGACTATGCCTTTTGTAGGAACATGGATGGATCTGTAGGTCATCATGTTAGTTGAAAATTACATATGCTCATAGTTTGACGAATGGACAATGAGGATGTGGTACACAGACACAATGGAATTTTACTCAACACTAAGGAAAAGTGATATAATGAAATTTGAAGGAAAATAGATGGACTTGGAACAGATCATACGAAGCAAACACACAAGCGTAGAAAGACAAACACTGTATGTACTCCCTCATCTGCCATTCCTAAATTGGAACAGCTTGATTTGCAGGCATACCTGACAGACAACTCAGAGGACAGAGAAGAGGGACGGAAAGGTGTGGGGGTGAGAAATGAGAGAGAGGGGGGGTATATAAACAAACCCAAATCCAAAATGAATTGGTATCATAGAAACCTTCCTCCTGGATAGTGGACTAAAAGATGTAACCTTCAATAGAAGTATGGAGGGATTGTCTGGTAAGAAGAGACCTGGAGAGGGTGGGATGAAACCTAACCCTGACACATCTGGCAAAGGGAATTTCCAAGTGCCATTTTCTTTTTTTTTTTTTCAAAAAAATTATTTATTTATTTATTTATTTATTTATTTATTTATTTATTTATTTATGAGAGAGAGAGAGGAAGAGAGAGAATGGGCATTCCAGGGCCTGTAGCCACTGCAAACAAACTCCAGATGCATGTGCCCCCTTGTGCATCTGGCTTACATGGGTCCTGGAGAGTCGCACCTGGGTCCTTTGGCTTTTCAGGCAAGCGCCTTAACTGCTAAGCCATCTCTCCAGCCCCCAAGTGCCATTTTCACTTTCCAACTATATGCCAGAGTTAAGCAGTTTAAGAGAAAAGGCCCTAATTTTAGAACCATATAAAACAACCTAGTCCAAATTTCCAGCCACTGGAGATAGCTCATCCCTGTGACACCCACAGCAGCTTTTCTTTGCTAATTTTCACCCTATTATTTCGAAAGTGCCCATGCCATATTTGAAAAGCTTAATTATTTGATAATTCTTGTCAATAATTGGCATAAGCCTGCCCCTCTAAAACTGTGACTATATCGTCCCATAGATTAACATATCACAAGTCTATTCTTTCCTCCATATGATAGTCCTTTGAACATAGAATCACATAATTTCTTCCTTTATTTCTCTTGAGACCACCATGCTTCCTTGCAATATTGTTTCCAAGTCCATGATCATTCTGCTTATTTTCCATCTTACCTGCTCTAATTTATCTCTTAAAATGTAAGCCCCAGAGGTAAATACATCAGGGAACACGTTACTTGGTGCCATATGGCTACCGCTCTCTTTATCTTGGTACTGTGCCAACAGTGAGCGTTCTCACAACTTCATCACAACTGATTTATATTTAGAAGACATATGCCAGTATTCTCTGAAATTAGGGATGTCCCAATCTTCTGCCAGATTGTATATGAGGGTGTGCAATTACAAGGGGAGTATTAGTCTTGTTCAGTTTTGGATTTCCTAGGTTTCAGAATTTTTCAGTGTAGTTACTAGTGCACTACTTACTTGATGCACTTTCTGAGTAGATTTAAAGACTTTCAAATTCAAGCCTTATATTAGGTGTTTGGCTCTCTTTAATAGCTCTTTATCAGCAAATTTTGGTATGATGTTCTGGCTCTCAGAAAGAGACGTCCAGGAACAAACAGAAATAACCCAAAGAATAGTTTCTATCACTTCTGTTGCTTTCCAGATACCAACTCATGTCTCCCTGGTATGGATGCTAATTATTCTGCTATTCTCACTCTCCTTTCTAGGCAACATTCATGCTTTAACACAGGACACAGGATGCTCCAAATCCCAGAGCTGCTATCTGCTCCAGATAGCCACATGTATTTGCTGCCAAGACCTTGGGAATTCCCTTCTTCTCTTGTTCTAACAGGCACTGACTTTCTGACCTTCAAGGCATTCACTAACATTTGAGTTTGCTGATATTCATCCAAAACCATTATGTGACCTAATTAAGTCCTCCTTTTCTGATTTTAAAATTTGTCTTTGGCAAGTGAAATGGAAAATGATATGGAAACTAAGACTGAAACATCCCTGACTCAGGAATGCACTATGATTATCATACTTTCTGATATAAGTCATCAACCTTGATCATTTCTACATGTCTGTCGCAAGCTATCGTCCATCTACAGAAGATTCAATCATTATATATGTGCTCAGTGACTGAAGTGACTAGTGTGACAGGCCACCCTCTGGTCTCCCATGCATGTCTAGGTATACAGAGGGGATACTCAGTATCTGTCACTGACCAGATGAACTAATTCTCTGCTTTGCCCATAATGTAAGCTTTTCCCTGTGGCATTGGCCACCCTTGTTTCTGAGTCTGTACTTTTAGCTGTTCACAGCCATTGCTATAGCATGCCTCTCAGACCTCCACACTTGGCATTACTATCACTTCCTCAAAAAAAACCCATCTGTCTTAAGCTGCTTCTTCTCAACCCCACCTTACCCCCACCCCCACCAACATCAAATGTCTGTAAAACCAATGCAGGAAATCCAACAGTGTTTAGACACTGATAGCCTGTCAACATATGGGTTTTGCAGACAAAATGCCTGGATTTGAAGCTTAGCTCTCCTACCTATTAGTGAAACTAAAGGTAAGTTATTTAATGTGTCTATGCCATAGTTTTGTCATCTTTGGAATGAGGGTGCTATCTAACTCTATAGTGTTGTCAGTAGTACATGCCACAGCCTGAGGCTCATGGAGTTGGGGACATGGCAGTGTCTGGCGGCACGCAAGTTGGGGGCTCATCATGAAGCCAGGTTTCAGCCCCTGTGGGGGGTGGCCTTGGAGGCCGAGGGGGCTTTGGTGACCGAGGTGGTCGAGGTGGAGGTGGTGGAGGCTGAGGCAGAGGTGGAGGCTTCAGGGGCCAAGGTGGAGGAGTTAGAGGTGGAGGTGGAGGAGTTAAAGGTGGAGGTGGAGGTGGAGGAGTTAGAGGTGGAGGTGAAGGAGTTAGAGGAGGAGGTGGAGGTGGAGAAGTTAGGGGGGAGGTGGAGGTGGAGGAGTTAGAGGTAGAGGTGGAGGAGTTAGAGGTGGAGGTGGAGGAGTTAGGGGGGAGGTGGAGGAGTTGGAGGTGGAGGAGTTAGAGGAGGAGGTGGAGGAGTTAAAGGTGGAGGTAGAGGTGGAGGAGTTAGAGGTGGAGGTGAAGGAGTTAGAGGAGGAGGTGGAGGTGGAGGAGTTAAGGGGGAGGTGGAGGTGGAGGAGTTAGAGGTGGAGGTGGAGGAGTTAAAGGTGGAGGTGGAGGTGAAGGAGTTAGAGGTGGAGGTGAAGGAGTTAGAGGAGGAGGTGGAGGTGGAGGAGTTAGGGGGGAGGTGGAGGTGGAGGAGTTAGAGGTAGAGGTGGAGGTGGAGGAGTTAGAGGTGGAGGTGAAGGAGTTAGAGGTGGAGGTGGAGGAGTTAGGGGGAGGTGGAGGTGGAGGAGTTAGAGGTGGAGGTGGAGGAGTTAGGGGGGAGGTGGAGGTGGAGGAGTTAGAGGAGGAGGTGGAGGTGGAGGAGTTAGAGGTGGAGGTGGAGGAGTTAGAGGAGGAGGTGGAGGTGGAGGAGTTAGAGGTGGAGGTGAAGGAGTTAGAGGAGGAGGTGGAGGAGTTAGAGGTGGAGGTGGAGGAGTTAGAGGTGGAGGTGGAGGAGTTAGAGGAGGAGGTGGAGGTGGAGGAGTTAGAGGTGGAGGTGAAGGAGTTAGAGGAGGAGGTGGAGGTGGAGGAGTTAGGGGGGAGGTGGAGGTGGAGGTGGAGGAGTTAGTGGTAGAGGTGGAGGTGGAGGAGTTAGAGGTGGAGGTGAAGGAGTTAGAGGTGGAGGTGGAGGAGTTAGGGGGAGGTGGAGGTGGAGGAGTTAGAGGTGGAGGTGGAGGAGTTAGGGGGGAGGTGGAGGAGTTAAAGGTGGAGGTGGAGGTGGAGGAGTTAGAGGTGGAGGTGAAGGAGTTAGAGGAGGAGGTGGAGGTGGAGGAGTTAGAGGTAGAGGTGGAGGTGGAGGAGTTAGAGGTGGAGGTGAAGGAGTTAGAGGTGGAGGTGGAGGAGTTAGGGGGAGGTGGAGGTGGAGGAGTTAGAGGTGGAGGTGGAGGAGTTAGGGGGGAGGTGGAGGTGGAGGAGTTAGAGGAGGAGGTGGAGGTGGAGGAGTTAGAGGTGGAGGTGGAGGAGTTAGAGGAGGAGGTGGAGGTGGAGGAGTTAGAGGTGGAGGTGAAGGAGTTAGAGGAGGAGGTGGAGGAGTTAGAGGTGGAGGTGGAGGACTTAGAGGTGGAGGTGGAGGAGTTAGAGGAGGAGGTGGAGGTGGAGGAGTTAGAGGTGGAGGTGAAGGAGTTAGAGGTGGAGGTGGAGGAGTTAGAGGTGGAGGTGGAGGAGTTAGGGGGGAGGTGGAGGTGGAGGAGTTAGAGGAGGAGGTGGAGGTGGAGGAGTTAGGGGGAGGTGGAGGTGGAGGAGTTAGAGGTGGAGGTGGAGGAGTTAGAAGTGGAGGTGAAGGAATTAGAGGTGGAGGTGGAGGTGGAGGAGTTAGGGGGAGGTGGAGGTGGAGGAGTTAGGGGGGAGGTGGAGGTGGAGGAGTTAGGGGAGAGGTGGAGGTGGAGGAGTTAGAGGTGGAGGTGGAGGAGTTAGAGGTGGAGGTGAAGGAGTTAGAGGTGGAGGTGGAGGAGTTAGAGGTGGAGGTGAAGGAGTTAGAGGTGGAGGTGGAGGAGTTAGGGGGGAGGTGGAGGTGGAGGAATTAGAGGTGGAGGTGAAGGAGTTAGAGGTGGAGGTGGAGGAGTTAGAGGAGGAGGTGGAGGTGGAGGAGTTAGAGGTGGAGGTGAAGGAGTTAGAGGTGGAGGTGGAGGTGGAGGAGTTAGGGGGGAGGTGGAGGAGTTGGAGGTGGAGGAGTTAGAGGAGGAGGTGGAGGAGTTGGAGGTGGAGGAGTTAGAGGAGGAGGTGGAGGAGTTGGAGGTGGAAGTGGAGGAGTTAGAGGAGGAGGTGGAGGAGTTGGAGGTGGAGGTGGAGGAGTTAGAGGAGGAGGTGGAGGAGTTAGAGGTGGAGGTGAAGGAGTTAGAGGGGGAGGTGGAGGTGGAGGAGTTAGAGGTGGAGGTGGAGGAGTTAGAGGTGGAGGTGGAGGAGTTAGAGGTGGAGGTGGAGGTGGAGTAGTTAGAGTTGGAGGCTTCCAGCCTGGAGGCAATCATGGCCGAGGCCGGGGAGGCAGAAAAAGGAAACCAGTCTGGCAAGAATGTGATGGTGGAGCCCCATCAGCATGAGGGTGTCTTCATTTGTCGTGGAAAAGAAGATGCCCTTGTCACCAAGAATCTGGTCCCTGGAGAATCAGTGTATGGGGAGAAGAGAGTCTCTATCATGGAGGGAGGTGACAACACTGAGTGCCGAGCCCGGAACCCCGTCCGCTCCGAGTTGGCAGCAGCAATCCTGGGCAGCGAGGCCCAGATGCCCATCAAGCCAGGGCAGCCTCGGGCACCGCAGTCTCCCACACCTCTGACACTGTAGGCCAGGCTGGCCTGCTCTGTGATGTAGATACAGTTCTCCCGCCGCTCTGGCCTGGACATCATTAACCCGGCCAAGAGGAGGAGCAACATCATTCCCGTGCTTGGGGATGCCCAACACCCGCACAAATACCGCATGCTCATCGCAGTGGTGGATGTGACCTTTGCTGATGTGGCCCAGCCTGACCAAACCCGGGTTGGAGCTCTGAGTGCTCACACCCTTTTGTGTAACGGAGGACACTCTGTGATTTCCATCAAGGCCACCCACATTGACTGGACGGCCTCTGTGGACGTGAAGAAGATGCAGCAGAAGGACATGAGGAGCTCACCAATGTTTTGCGATGAGTAATGTAACAATTCCAGGGATGACTGCTTTGGTAGAAATATAGAATCCAGGAAAAATCCTGGGGCCCTTTGGGTCACATTAATCAGGCACTCAGCTATCACATCCCAGATAACCAAAGTAAAGGTATTAAACTAGTAATGTTCTAAGTATTGTATATATCCCAGTTGTATGAGAGGACTTTCTGTGACATATGCAGACATGGGTTGTGTTTTCTTGAGATAGTCACACAGTCCAGGCTGACCTCAGACTGGCTATGTACATCTTAGGCTGGCCTTGAACTTGGAATTCTTCTGCTTCAGCCCTTCTAGTGTTGGGATTAGAGATGTCCACCACCATTCTGGGCTTGTAGAGGAATTTAAGGGACTAAGTTTTCATATACTTAGCTGAGAAGATGCTTGCCATAAATCACAGATTAACTTTTCTCTCAGTTTGTAAAAGGAAGGGCCCTTCTCACTTGTCCTAAATTTGCTCCAGTGTATAAAAGTAACAGGTGAAAAACAAGGGAAAAGTTATCAATCTTGAACTTGGTGTTGAGAAGCAAAAGGCTCTGAACAATGGGGATTCACTGCACATCAGGTGGTTTCCAGCACTTTGATTTTGAAAATATTGAATGAAGACTTTAATCAACTTGTCAGTTTATGGATCATTAGATAAACATTTTGTTACTCAATCTTCTGGTGTAAACGCTGGCATTGAACATGAAAGAAGGATGACGGTTGAGTGACATTCCATTCCCACTTGTATCTAATTAGATGAACAAAACTTCTCTAGCAAAGTTGTTATGTGTAAAAATTAACAATGGGAATAAAATTGATCCTCAATTGTGCCTCATTCTAGTAATAAAACATATTCATCCATAGATTCCTGAAATATTAGAATGAGTCAAACAGTCCTTTTAACTTTTCTAAGTTTTAAATTTTATCCATTTACATTATATTTCATAAATTTTATGTTCATGTTCAATAAAATTTTAATAAGTTGTGTTGTAATGCAGTCTTGAGAAATTTTTAAATATTGAAATTTCAACTTATATACATACACTTATTTAAAAGAAAATTATAAAGTAATTAGCAAAAGATTTTCAAGGTTGAAGTCATTGTATTAGGATAAAATTTTGTGATAATATAAATATTAATTTAAAGATAATAATAAAACTTTCCAAGTTATATATGTGTATATATATATATATATATATATATATATATATATATATATATATATGGAGAGAGAGAGTTTATGTATTTTAATATGAAAGAAAATATCAAACCTCCATGGAATTTAGATTCCAAAGGATATGTTTTAAAATAATTTAAAATTTGATGATGATATTTATAATATGCTAAAAATAATATATCTTGCAATATACATGGGGTTAAAAATTTGTCTGGAAATGTTAAAATGTGGGAAGTACTGCATAGTTTTAGATCTTTTAGGGACTGTGTGAGTAAAGTGTTTTCAGATCACAACACTTATGTATCCTGTCTTTTGGTATATATAGTCACTCTAAGACAAGCATATTTCATTTTCAGACATGAAAAGTGGTCAGGATGTATAGTTTTAAGTTTCTTTGAAGAAACTCCATCACTTGTGTGTAGGGTCTGATGGCATGCTTAGTGGTCAATCTCTTCCCTGTGTCTTTTCTCTCAGCTATGCTTCCTAGGTCCTAACTCCTTGAAATTAGTAGTAATTCATGATGACCGGAAATCTGAAGAAATACCAGTTAAGTATACATCCCTTAAATCTTTGAGATTTCTACTGTGTCTTCTGTCAAATCTCAAATCCTCCTGTGTTATGGGAAAAGAGATTTAAAAAAATAATTATTTATTTGAGAAAGAGAGAATGGGTGCACCAGGGCCTTTAGCCATTGCAAATGAACTCCAGATGCATGTGTCCCTTTATGCATCTGGCTTACATGGGTCCTGTGGAATCGAACCAGGGTCCTTAGGGTTTTCAGGCAAACACTTTAACCACTAAGCCATTTTACCAGCCAGGAAAAGAGATTTGTGTGTGTGTGTGTGAAAGAGAGAGAGAGAGAGAGAGAGAGAGAGAGAGAGAGAGAGATTGAGAGATTGAGAGATTGAGAGAGAGGGAGACATTGCCTGAAAGCAAGAGCACAAACCAGGGCAAGGGTTGGATGATTTGATCCAGAAGAGATGGGAGAGGAGCCAAAGGCAATATGTGGAGTACTGTGGGAGGGGCAGGATAACCTGAGGTGAGCCCTGCGGACTCCTGGATGAAGGTACACAACAATTCAGCCTACAGTGCTTTCTTGCATTTAGCTCTTAGGCAGTTTGTACTGAGACAGGAAAGGCATATTGGCAAGAGTCCAGGGGACTTACTAGAAGCATGCTGGACTCTGGGAGCCTCCCTCCTATCCTGGTGCAGATGGGATAACAACGAGGTTTAAAGAAGCACATGGGGGCTTCTTTTCAATTGAGTACATGTTAAGTGATAATTGGTTTTATTCATGGATCAGTTGGTTTTGGAAATAGTATCATGTACAGGGCACTCTTCAAGACTCTGGGTAAACAAAAATGGCTTCTGTCCTGGACTTTACAGTTTAGTTGGAGACAGACAGTGAAAGCAGATGAACACACACAAAATTAACTCAGCCAATTGCTGTCAATACAGAGCATGGAGGGCAGTCTGGGACTACAGACTGAGTTTCAGATTAGCCTGGGCTACAGTGTGACCCTACCTTGAAAAAAAACTAAAAAAATAAAATGGAACAGGGACTAGTTGGAAAGAAGAAGTGATTCAGAGGAGGGGATTATAGCCATAGTGTATTATGAGTCATGGTATATTATGTATGCGTATGGAGGTTATCAGTAAAAAGTTTTTTTTTTTTAATGTCAGGTGTAGGTCCCCCACTGACTCAGACAGTAAAATTAAACTTGTAATTTGAATCTCCAGTCACCTGAGATGGATCCTGGAGTCCAGCCCTAAGGTGTCACTGGAAGCAGATCTGAATTCCACCCCCGAGGTACGCAGAGAGGTCAGAGCTCTGGTGGGTTGTGTTTGCTGCTTTTGGTGCTCGCTGGTGGTGCTTTTCCTCTCTGCTTGGGTGTATGGAAGCAGCTTCTTCTGCCTTCGATGGAACTTCCCTTTGAACCTGTAAGCTTGAAATAAACACCTTCCTCCATTAACCAAAACAAAACAAAACCAAGAGTAGGGTGCTATAAGACCACATTACAAGACACTTTATGTATTGAATGAGATTAAATTCTTCTGTGGCTTAGTCCCAAAAGATTTAAGAAGTAAAATGAGATATCTGTTAAGGTTTGATTATTTTCTGAATTAACTAAAGAGACTGATGGAGGCAAAGTAATAATCAAATTGATTCCCAAAATCCATTCATGAGATTACTCATTACATGATATCCATGTTCTCCATATGTACATCATGTTTTTGTATGTGAGTGGCGTTCTCTTGAATTAACTTTAAATCATAATTACCTGAGCCATCATTCATATGTGAGAAAATTTGTGGATACTACTTCAGAAGACAGATACCAGGTATGAATAAATGGGAAAAACCCAAGCCCATTTCTTTCTTTCTTTTTTTTTTTCTGTGTGGAAGTGGTGGAAAGTCGCCCATCATCAGATGCAACAGTGCCTGCTGCTGGAATGCGCCCTCAGTCCATTCAGTCACAGTGTGCTCCTCTTCGGTGATAAACCTTTCCCTTTGACTGTGTGTGGTTCCCATGACTCACTACTGGAACATGTTTGAAAGAATGTTGTACTCACAGAAGAAAAATGTGACTCCGTGAGGATGACACAGTTGACAGAGAGGGAGAGTGCTTGTCAATGAGAAACCACCCGGTTATATAATGCGGTTCAAGAGAAAGCGGCCCAGATGTGAAAGGGATGTTGCATACCCATCTCCTCACTGGGATGTGACGCTGCTCCCAGGAACTCACCTTTCTCAGAGACAGGAACACTTGTTACATTTCTTTAAGACCAGCGGTGGCAAGAGTGAGGTCTGGGTAAGCCTGAAAAATTTCCCAACCTTCCTACCAACTGAAAAAAAAGCTCAAAGCTCAGTTTCCAGAGCAAGAAAGTTCTTCCAGGGTAGGGAATTTTTTTGTCAGTATTTCTGAGAGTCTCTAAGTCAGGAGAAATTTTCAAAAGCTGTTTGTCCCTGGGTAAGATCCCTAACTTTGGTTTTGTAGCTCAGCTGGGGTCCTAGTGGGCTTCAGGGAAAAGCAGATGGCTCCGGAGCCTGCTGTAAAGACTTCAATGTCTACATCTACTCAATAAGCCTAGTGACGTGAGGCAGTGTGTGATGACATGGGTGAAAGGACACATAAAGGACTGGGGAGATAGCTCAGTTGGTGGAGCATGAGGACCCAAGTCCAGTCCCCAGCACTAGGAAGACAGAAACAGAAGGATCCCTGGGGCTCACTGGCCAGGTAATCTAGTCTAATCGATGAGCTCTAGGTGTAATGAGATTCCCTGTCTCTAAAAACGGTGGATGCCACTCCTAAGGAATAACATTGAACAGGGTTGTCCTCTGGCTTCCACACATAGACACCTGCTCACACAAACATGCTCACACACATTTCATAAAAGGATCCATAATTATCTAGGAGGGATACATTCAAAATGTCTATAGTGCCTATAGTTGATGATAATGTATTCTTGAAATAAATGTGAGGAGACAATATATGAAGTTATACATGTAGTCATTTCACCATTCCATAATGCACAGACAATAAATTTCTCAAACTACCACGCTGTGCATGTTAAATACAATTATATCTATGTAAAGGTAAATTTCTACAAAATTCAGCATGTGAGTAAAAGCAACTACTGCCATTTTATAACAAGACTAGGACCCATAATGTAGCCAATTTGAAAAAAAATATATTAAAAAATTCGAATAGTCAAGAGTAAAAGCATCTTGTTCATCCAGAAACCTCCAATCTTCATTTTAGATCCATCCACCCATTCATCCACCCATCCAATATTCACTTAGCAATTATTAACTATGCAGTTATTTAGTAGTTTCTTACTGAGGTTTACAGGCTCACAAGATGCAGCTCCTCTCCTCAAGTGGCTGTATGAAAGCCACAGCTCAGGTAATAAGAGGACTTGGGGTGGCTTAAGGACTGAGGGTGTCTATAAGGAAGTGCAATGCATGCTAATGTGAAGAAGAGTAAGTCAAAGGAGAGAGGAGAAGTCAGAATTTAGACGGAAAATAAGAAGGTGCTGTTCATTCTGGGGAAGTTCTACCACTGTTGGGCTTGTAGCTCAGCTGGAGTCCCAGGGGCCTCTGTAGGGAGCCAGGTGCCTCTTGAGCCTGTAAATGTCTACCTAAAGCAAAGAGAGAGAGAGAGAGAGAAGGGGCACACCAGGGCTTCCTGCCACTGCAAATGTACTCTGGATGCATGTGCCACTTTGTGCATCTGGCTGAATGTGGGTACTGGTGAATCAAACCCCAGCCATCAGGCTTTGCAATGAAGAGCCTAAGCCACTGAGACATCTCTCCAGCCTAGTAAAAATGTTTGTATTACTATATCTTACTATCTCCTACAAAACCTTTCTTCTCCCTTTAGGCTCAGTGCTATACAACCATTATTTTACCAATTTGATATTTGGAAAGTCTCATTTTAAGATTTTATGACTAAGATTTCATGACCAGAGATTCATTTATTAACTCATATTGAGGTAGGAAAAACAACAGGTGTGACAAAAATGTATGTCACTGGCTATGATGTGGTTTCTTGACTCAAACAGCATTGAGTTCCAAAATAGATTGTCAAGAATCTTTATCAGGGTCCTGGAACACAGGATATACTTGAAGACAGGTTTAAGAAGAGATACCTGAAAAAATAATAGGGAAATGACCAACAAATCAAACCGTGAAAGTCCTCTTAGTTCCCATCAACCTATCTGCAAATGTAGCGAGCATAAGAACAGGGTTTAGAGCAAGCCCTGATTCTCACTTCCTCAGTGGAACTAGAGAAATAGATGCTCCTCACATGGGAAATAAAATTTCTGAGAGGATTATCATATTTGGACTCAGGGGTCCTTATTCTGCCGCTGAAGATCTCAGTTTTCATTTGGGGATAAGAAACCATGATTAGATGGAAAGTCTGCCTTGTAGGAAGTCACCCCTTACTCCCCAGGAGGCTCTGTTCAGGATCAAACTCCAGGGAATGAATAGGTAATGAAGCTGTGGTACATTTACACAGTGGAATTCTACTCAGTAGTGAGAGAAAAAATGACACAATGAAATTTGTAGAAAAAATGAATTTGGAACAGATTCTACTCAGTGAAATTACACCATCATAGAATGACAAGCACTGCATGGTCTCATTCATCTGTGTTTCCTAACCTGGATCAGCTTGAGTTGCTGACCTGATAGGTAACTCAAGGCCTGGATAATAGGAATGGAAGGGCTTTGGGGTGGGAAAGGGTAAGGGGAGAAACACAAAACTGAACCAAAACTGAACTGGTACCATAGAAACCCTTATCCTCGAAGATAGACTAAAAGGTTGAACCCTCAACAGGAGCATGGGAGGAACACTTGAAAAGAAGGGCCCTGGAAAGGGTAAGATGAAGCCTAACCTTAAATTTTTATCTTCTATTTTATTATTTTATTTTATTTCATATTTTGGCTCTGGCCTATAACTCCCAGTACCAGAATGTGGTTACCCTCCACAATGAGCTGTTGATCAGAGATACCTACAAGGTCCCTAAAACAAGACAGGCTTCTGTCAAATCACTTGATTACCCACCTGAGGTAAAGGGTAAGACCCTACTGCTGAAGACACCATATGCTACCAGCACAGAACATGGAGAGACCTGGCTGGAATCTGGAAAAGAGCCAGTCCCCAGACAGCTCATCTAGTGCTGGAAGGCACTACATGGGCTGCTGGAGGAAAGTGGTCAACAACTGTTTAAGCAACCAGGGGTCTAAGCTACTCAAAAGCAAACACCCTGACGAGATGTACACACGAGCCCAGTAGTGTCACACAACCTTGGTGGGTATCTAGTGACTTTCTGATTGGCTAAGAGATCTGCTCAGTGGAAAAGAACCCATATGTGGAACTGGGCACCAGGTCAAAATCCTAAGGAGACAAAGGTTATGCTCTCCAATGTCAAGCTCCTATTAATCTTGGGCTAAAAGAGGGACTACATCCATCAAATTCTCTGTAATGATGCTTATCCTATTTAACCTGTGCTGACTTCATTTTCTGTTGGGGAATCCGCTTTACTTTTTCAGATGGTAGCAGGACCTGAGGAGATAAACTACCCCTTCTACTTCAGCCAAGCCCCAGCTGAAAGTACAGAGGAATCGAGAAGGTGAGCAAGCATGCAGCTTCCATAGTGAGTCTGACAACCAGTGCCAGGGTGAAGAAGACAGATGCTGAGGACACTCAACACCTACCAAAGCAGAGATCCAGTGGCTCCCAAGAGCTCATCACTGAAATAGACTTAAAACACACCCAAAGTTTGTAAGCACAAAGATTGTAAGAGCCACAGGTTGGAACATCATGCCCAGAGGCATTGCTTCTTCCCAATAACTGACTGTGGCTCCTACAACACATAACCCACAACCCCATGGGGAAACCTGCAACCCCACTGAGGAGGGCCCCCAGCAGGATGGGGCAGACACAAGGGAAAGGATGGTACCAACACATGATGTAGCCATACTTAGTATGTCCCTAATTAATAATAAAAGGAAAAAAAAAAAAAACCTCCAGAGAAGTGGAAAAAATTTTCTCTAAAATGAGCAGTTCAAAGTTGGGCTACATATCCAAACAAGTACATCTTCTCCAGTTCAACTCCTTAGTATTCCACATTTTTTTCCCAGCTATTTATCTTTTCTGTTCTGCCAGAAAGTTCTCCATCTGAAGAAGTACTGGAAGAAAATTAGTCTTTTTCCTGTTTTTATCAGGATATGACGATCCAAAAGCCAAAGTTGGCCATCTTCTGTAATTTTACCTTCATTATAGATCCTGATAAGAAAATAATCAAATTCCTAAATGGCCTCACAATTACATCTACTATTCTTTAGAATTCAGAAGTCACGACTGTAAATCTTATATTGATTTGATAAAGTAGCCCTTGATTTACAAGAGATTCATCACTGCGTTAAAGAAATCAATAAGAGGAACACTACATTTTAAGGCTATATTTCACCTCAGTGGGAAGCTTACAGCAGTAATATCTTAATGTGATCAGTATGATTTCTATATAAATAACCCATGGAAACCACCTCTTATATCTTTTTGGCATTCCCAGGAGGGAAGAAACATGAATAAGTATTTGAATGAAATTTCTCCATTCCATCAGAAAGATCTCAGTATTTCTGTCTATTTGATAAATTCCCTCCCCTCTGTTTCATAGCTAAGCCCTGAGAAGTGTGGCTGTGATCTGGGAGTATAAAGTGATGAAGCGCTTTATTTGTTAGAATTATGATGGGAACTCCTGCTTTTGAAAAAGGCACAGTATTTCTCAAGGATGGAGGGGAGTTTCTTTCCTCAGGGAACAGGCTGTTGGAAAAGAAAAGTAACAGAGGCACTCCTCAGGACTAACACAGTGAGGAATAGATAGATGCCTCAGAGGATTCTCAAGGGAAGGGGGGTAGAGAGAAGGACTGACCAAAGAAAGTTTCTGAGAGCTTGCTGTGGGAAGCACTGCATAGATGCCTCTACTACTGCCTTCCCGCCACCAGCAAGGGTTGACAAGATTTTCAAGGTTTTAGGAATTGGGCAATGATTATTTGTAGTTGATTCTTGCCATCACTTGGTTCCATGTCTGATCCAGTGAGTCCAGTTTTACATTGATTATAGAATAATTCCAGCTGAGTTATTTTAGATAAAGTTCAAGGAGGATAACCTGTTTGCAGCACCTGTAGTCAGCTGGTGGGAGTCTTAACTGCATGAGTCCATTCTGAGCCAGGTGAACTCTGGAGTTCTCTCTAATGCAGGCAGTAAACTGGAAAGCTTATGGACTGGCACTTCTTTTACAGTGTGTGACTATACAGTTTGAATCTTTACTGTTAGCATAAGTAAATGGGTAGGTAGTATTTTTCCTCTTTAGGTCTGCTTTCTTATCGTTCGGCAGACTTCTCTTTCCCACACCATGGTCACTGAGAAAGACAAAGGACATGAGAGACATATCAGACTCTTCTTCATCCAGGATTAAGTATTTCATAAAACCTAAAACAGGATTTAGGCAGTCACTTCCCTAAATTACTTGTGATGATGTCACTGAAATTATCACGAGATTTTAAAGGGGCAGTTGGGATTTTTTTTTTTAATGTGGCATGTTTCAGTTGCATGAGGACTTAAGATATGACCTAGTACTTGAGATATGTATGAAAATGTGGAGATTCAGAGAGGCTAAGTGCCTTGACCTAGTTTCAGAACTGGATAGTCAGAACACTGAGTATAGAGATACCAACAGACCCAGTTATTCCCTTACTGGGCATCTACCCTAAAACCTTCAAACCACAGGCTAGAGAGATTTGCTCAACCATGTTTGTAGAGGCTCAATTTGTAATAGCTAAGAGCTGGAATCAACCCAGATGTCCATCACTAGAAGAATGGATAACTAAGATGTGGTATATCTACACAATGGAATTCTATATAGCAGTAAGAAAAAATGACACAATGAAATTTGAGGACAAATGGTTGAACCTGGAACAGATCATTCTCAGTGAACTCACCCAATCACAGAAAAAAAATTGCCACATAGTCTCACTCATCTATAGCACCTAACCTGAATCTACCCAAGATACCTTACATATTCAGCTAGCATCTTGTGGACTAGATACTAGGATGGAAGGGGAGGGAGAGGAGGGCATCAAAGGTGTGGGAAACACAAATCTAGACCCAAACAGCAATGGTACCATAAAATTCTACTTACTAAAAGACAGACCAAAATGGCTGAACCTTCACCAGGCCCTTACAGGGAACACCTGAACCACAAGACACTGGAGAGGGTAGGATCAAGACTAACCTTAATCTTCTACATCTTCCCTCACTCCTTCTCCCTCTCCCTCTCCCTCTCTCTTCTCTCTAACTCTTGTATATTAGTTATCTTTTTCCTCATTTTCTTAGTGGGCACTGACCTGTAACTCCCAGTACCAGCATGGGGCTATCATCCACAATGAGCTTTTGATCAGAGAGACCTACAAGGTTTCCTAAAAGACAGACAGATTTCTGTCAGAGTACTTGATGACCCACCAAAGGTTAGTGGTAAGACCCTACTGCTGAAGACACCTTATGTGGTTGACAGGCAAAATAGAATGGCATGGCTGGAAGTTGGAAGAGAGTCAGTCCCCAGACGGTCAGCGCGTCTAGTGTCAGAAGGTGCTACATGGGTGACTGGGGGAAAATGACCAATATCTGTCTAAGCAACTCATGGTCTAACATACTTAGCAGCAAATAACTTGTTGTGATGCCCACACAAGTGCAATAGTGGCACACAGCCATGGTAGGGAACCAACTGCTCTTAATTTGGCTAACTGATCTCCTCAGTGGTACGGGACCCATAGCTGGAGCTGGGAAACAAGTCAGAACCATATCCAAACATAAGCCCGCTCACCAATATCAAGCTACCATCAATCATGGGCTACAAGAGGGCCTACACCTATTAAAGTCTCTATAAAAAAGCAAGGGTTATCTCATTTGTCCTGGTGCTAACTTACTCTCCGTTGGAGAATCTGCTTCTCTTTTTCAGATAGATGTAGATCCTAAGGAGAGAGCCACCCCATCATACCTCCAAAGGGCCCCGGCTGAAACTAAGAAAAATTGGCGAAACAAGCAAGGGTGCTGTTTTCCTGATGAACCAGATACCAGAAGAAGGGGGAAGGAGATCAACACAGAAGAAAATCAACTCCTACCAAATCAGAGAGCCAGAGCCTCAGAGGCCCCCAACACCTCATCACTGAAGCAGACCAAAAATGAACCCAACATGGCTCAGGGAAATGTTGCGGAAGAGGGGGCGGAAAGAATGTCAGAGCCACATGTTGGGTCATGATATGCAGAGACATTTATCTTACCCATAACTGTGGGCTAACTCCACAATGCATGACCCATATACCTCAACAAGGAGGGGCCAAGGGGAGGGGGTAGGTCATGGATGAGCCTAATAATGGTACCAAACTGACTGTATTTGCTGAATACAAATCTAACTAATAAAGAAAAAAAGAAAAGAAAAAAATTTAAAAAGAATCATTTATATTCCCTCTTATTATATACAGAGATAATTTTGAAATTCCTTTTCATGTGATAAAACTAACTTGAGCTCCCTAATATTTGATAAGTATCTTAGATAATATTTGAATGAAGTAATACATTGAACTGGTCATAGAACAATATTAATTTCTTTTTAAGAATACATCTCAAAATATGGCTTGCCTGAAATTTTTACATTTTGTTTGTTGATGAAGGGTCTCAGCTAACCCGGGCTGATCTAGAACTCCCTCTGTAACCCAGGCTCGCCTTGAGCTCACAGTGATCTTTCTCCCTCACCTTTCAAGTGCTGGGATTAAAAGTATGAGATACCACCCTTGGCTTAATTTTTACTTTTTATAAAACCTTTTTATTAATAATTTTATATATGTACAAAATGTATTTTGGTCATAGTCCCCTTGCATCTCTTTATCTTTTTCCCCACCCTCAAACTCCTTCTATTGGAAGGCTATTTTTAACAAGATAAATTAATTCTAAAATTTACTTCAACAGAAACCAAAAGAAGTGATCATCAAGAATAATATTGTACAGAAATGTAACAAAACACATATATATATAGCATTACTGATTTTTGAAATGAATTTACTAGGCTACTATTAAATCTCTCTGACACAAAACAAGGCCAATTACATAGTCGGTACTCAATCAATCTGTTGGATTAAGCCATAAAATAATTAATCTAAGCCAGAATAAGGAAAGCTACCTGGGTGCTGTTAGATATAGATAGATCTATAGAATATCACAAGGAAGATGGAGACAAATCCAAATTCAAGGAAATTAGAAAAAGATAAATATGTTATATGAGTCAATAGAGAAATGCGAATTATGTAGTAAGTGACATTTGAATAGTAGTTTGTACAAATAAAAAATAAAGCTGTTAGCCGGGCGTGGTGGCTCACGCCTTTAATCCCAGCACTCGGGAAGCAGAGGTAGGAGGATTGCCGTGAGTTCGAGGCCACCCTGAGACTCCATAGTGAATTCCAGGTCAGCCTGGGCTAGAGTGAAACCCTACCTCGAAAAACCAAAAAAAAAAAAAAAAAAAAAAAAAAAAACCACTGTACTGTTATTCCAGACAAAGAAGAAAATAGGTGATAATTTTGTCATAAATATGGAGCTTTGCAAACATGATCCAAAATCAGAAAGCCAAAGAGAAAGGATAAAGTTTAAACAGTTCTTCAAAATTGATATTGTTAAAAAAATCAGCAAGAAGTGGACAAATGAACAAACAAATGAAAACTCATGATAAGATAAAGAAAAGGTGGAGTTTCCTTGGAAGGTACATTGGGTTGGATGACTTTGTAATGGAGACAGAGATGGTTAGTTGGGGAACCAAGAAGGGCTAACATAGCTAGTGCCAGGAAAATGAATCAAAAGATCAAGATATGTGGCAAGAGTGAAGAAGTAAAAGGGCATGCCTCAGGAAACCAGTACAGAGTACCAGCCAGTAGTTGGGGTCACTTTTGTTTTAGCTGAGGAGCACAGAACCATATGTGCTTTTCCATAGAGAAATGGTTCCATGGCCCAACCTTTGGATGGAGTTAACTGTGAAGCACCAGAGGAGGGGTGTGTCTGGGTATGAATTGACAACATGTGGTCTCCATTAGGTTGGTAATTTAAACTTCATTTGAGTTACAACACCTACAAACAGCAGTAGGTGTGACAATGCATGAGCATTCTCCGTGGCAGCTGGCTTCTCCATGCATACTTCGACATCCGGTCTGATAACATGCTGGTTCAAGAAGTAGGAAGGGGGCTTTAAGGGTTGGCTCAGAAGTTAAAGTGCTTGCCTGCAAAGCCTAACAACTCTGGTGATTCTCCAGTACCCATATAAAGACAGATGCACGGGGGAGTTCATTTGCAGCAGCTAGAGGCCCTGGCATGCCCATTCTCCCTCAGTTTCATTCTCTCTCTCTCTCTCTTTCTCATCTTTCTACTTCTGCTTGCAAATAAATTATAAAAATATTTCAAAAACAGAAGTAGAAAGGCTCATTTATCTGCTGCCTGAGCACCATCTGGTGCTGAGTGCAATAGTGTGCCTCCCAATGTCTTTCTATGGAAGTGATAGTCTTGTCCTGGCTGCCTGGTCAGCTGAGCATGTCCTCACACCACATACAGCTCTGGAATAAACACTGTCTACGGTGAGACCTTAATCCAGCAAATATATAATGAGGAAACAATTCTGTATTCTAAACTCTTAAATCCTTCAACATAAACTAACTTGACTGGCAGTGGGTGGGTCACCAGAAATACTTGAGTTGTGGTTTTAATGTCTTTGAACAGATTATAATTAGATGGTAAGAGATTTGAATAAAATTTGATTTGCCATTATAAAGCCATTATTTGGGAAAATATATATTATTTTATCAGCAAAAGTATTCTATCCCTATACTTATTTTGGTTATGTAAAAGAATATGTCCAATATACATAACGCACTCTGCTGGGGTCTTGGAACTATTTGAATTTAGCAAATCACTGGTGAGAATTTAGTGAAGAAGGTACATTAAGAACTAGTCACATGTACAAAACATTGGTTAACCAGTACTGGTAGTGTCTGGACTAATTTTTGCAAAGATATAAGAGGGCATATAGCAAGAAACCATGCCCAAGCTGGGCGTAGTGGCACAGGTCTTTAATCCCAGCATTCAGGAGGCAGAAGTAGGAGGATCACCATGAGTTCGAGGCCAACCTGAGACTACATAAGGAATTCCAGGTCAGCCTGAGCTAGAGTGAGATCCTACCTCAAAAAGCCAAATAAATAAATGAATAAATAAAATAAAATAAAATAAAAATAAAAGAAACTATGCCCATACTGGAGAGTGATGGGCTGACATCTCCAAAGAAGGAGTTTATAAGTCAAATCTAAAGTATCAGTCGAAGCTAGATACTTGATACATGTCATTAGTCTTAGATACTTTGGAGTCAGGACTGCCTGAGGCCAGGAGTTCAACATGGCCTAAGCAACACAGAAAGACATCATCTTAAAAAAAAAAAGAAAAAAAGAGGGGGCTGGAGAGATTGCTTAGTGGTTAAGACACTTGCTTGCAA
This sequence comes from Dipus sagitta, assembly GCA_036346955.1. NCBI lineage: Eukaryota > Metazoa > Chordata > Mammalia > Rodentia > Dipodidae > Dipus > Dipus sagitta. The sequence continues at coordinate 298,875,174 of CM070770.1, read as the reverse complement.
AGCCAAAGGACCAAGGTTCAATTCCTTAGGGCCCACATAAGCCAGATGCAACAGGTGGCGCAAATGTCTGGCATTTGTTTGCAGTGGCTGGAAGCCCTGGTGTGCCTATTCTCTCTCTCTCTCTCTCTCTCTCTCTCTCTCTTTCTCTCTCCCCCTCATTTCTCTTGCTCAAATAAATAAATAAAAATAATTTTAAAAAGGAAAATAAAAGAAATGTTAGCCACAGTGACAAGCTACCTGATTAAAACAACTTGAGGGAAGAGAGGTTCATTTTGAATCATGGTTCAGGTAACACAGTCCACCATGGTGGAAAAGGCTTGGGGGTTGTAGCGGCTTTGTCCATAGCTGCAGGAGTGTGAGGCAGCAGCTCCTCACATATTGGCAGATCAGGAAACAGAGAGAAGAGCTGAAGGCTGAGCTGTGCTATGAACTTCAACGGTCGCTTAGTGACCTGTATCTTCCCACTAGACCTCATGTCCCGAAAGTTCCACGGGCTCCTAAAATAATGTCAGCAACTGTGGCCAAACATAGCCTATGGAGGACATTTCACTTTCAAATCCTAACAGTCCACTTCTGCTCCCCATAGGCTTATGGTAATCTCAGAATCAAAATGCATTCAGCCCAACTTCTAGAGTCTCCATTGTTTTAGTAGTCCAACATTGTTCAAACTTTTAGCTGTGAGCCCCAGTAAAATAAAAAAATAAGTTGCATACTTCCAATGCACAATGGCACAGAATAAACATTCCCAGTCCAGAAGGGAGGAATGGGAGCATAGCAAAGAAAACTGAGACTGAAGAAAGACCACAGCCCCGCAGGGCAAGCCTCACACACTGAAATAACATGCCTGGCATGGAGCTCACAGTGGTAAGACCTGGGCTCAAAGGAGCTTAGGTTACCCCGCCCCTATGGCTCTGGTGTCTTCAATACACACAGGCTCTCTCTTGCGCTGGTTTTCACTCAAGCCTACAGCTTTTCTTGGCAGATATCCTATGGTCCTTGCATCTCCAGCATCCTGGAGTATCCATTGAAACTTAGACTTAGCCTTCACACATTAATCCTTCAGGGATTCCAATCCTTATACATTGTCTTTCATCACTGACATTTTTCTGGAACCTTGGTGTAAGCCCCCATGACCTTATAGCTCTTACAATCTGCATACTTGTTAAACCAGCACCATGTGAACAATACCAAATTCTGCAGTCAGCTCAGGGCTTCCACTCCCGTTAACGTAGCTACCACAGCTCCTATGTTCCTACTCAGCTGAACCTGTCAAACTTTTTCCTAGTGGCCCTGTTTCAGCAAGACACCCATGTGGTGGCATTCTTTGCCCAGACAGTCTTATTTTAAATGAAAACTTTCCAAATTAGTGTGCATTATTATAACTTGAAACCTGTGATGGATGAGGTCTTACCCTCAAGGAACCTTTCCTATTATCCCAAGACAAAGTGTGAGGTTTATCTTTAATGGCACTAATCTCCTTAGCCTTTATAGCCATTTTGTTTGTGTCTACCTTGTCTGCAACTTTAACTGGGTTCACATTCCTTTCCTCGCCAAACTGACCATTTTTAATGTTTTCTGTTTTTTTTTTTTTTAATCTTAGAATGCTCACTATAAACCTGTCTAAAAGTCGTGGGGAAGAATCATGACAGCTTGAATGCCATGCAGCTCATTAGTTTGAATTCAATCTCACTTGAATTGTTAGAATATGGGAAAGTCATAGCCAGATTCTTTGACAGAATATAAAATGAATCACCTTTAGTACAATTCCCAATAAAAGCTTGTTATGTTCTGAAATCTATGAGTACAGTTTTTACCATCTATATCAGTATTCTGGGCTTCTAAATTCTCATGAAAATTATCCAGTAAGTTCCACTTATAGTATTCTAGGGATTCTGTAGCTACAGAGTTCTACAGCTCCAAACTCTTCCATGTTCTTCTTGCAAAACACTTTCAGAGGCCCTGAGGCCACGGGGTCATATTTATCACATCAGTGGCTCCACTTCTACAGTACTAATTTCTTATATGACTTCCTTATCATTGTGACAAAATGCTCGAAAGAAGCCATTTAAATGAGGAGCTGTATACTCATGGTCTAGGGGATTAGTTTCTTATGGTAGAGAAGGCACGGCGGCTGGGATGGCCTATGTATATTAGAGTGGCAGGAGCATGAGGCAGCAGCGTCTCACATCTTGGAGGACCAGAAAGAAAAGAAACGGTAGGCCAGAAGCCGAGGTGAGCCACACTTCTACTATCTCCCACCCCCCTGGTGACCTACATCCTCTAGCTATGCCTCACATCTCAAAGGTTCTGCAGCCTCACAAAATAGTACCACTATCTGGAGGATCACGAGCCTGTGGAAGCCATTTCATACTTAAACCATAACTCAACTTTTGTTAATCCTTAAAAATTCTAACTTTCTTAAAACATAACAATAAGCTTTTAGTTTTACATCTTGGCCCTTTATGCATTAGGCATGTGCAGTTCAGCCTATTTACATAAATGACCATGTATACATGTCATTAATTATTAACTTGTATGATTTTCTTACATTAGTTAGATACACTGCAATTAACAATTTAATTCAAAGGAGAAGAATCTAGCCCACCTGTGTTTCTGAGAAGAATGAAGTCAGGAATGCCCTGTATTGTTAGGTGGAGCTTTCAGCAGTGAAACTCTAAGGACAGGGAGAATATTATACTTAGCTTGGATCACAGTGGGAATTTACAAGAAAAGGAAACTACACTAGTTCAGGAAGTTTGAGTTACATGCTATTGTCTTATCATCTGCTTTTAGAAAGAGATGGAATAAATATGATTAGAGCTAACACAAGGGAAATATATCAGTGGCTCATTTAGAAAGAATATGGTTAGAATTTAACCAAAAGTAGACCAAGATGAGCAATGTGAATGTAGACATGTTATGGTAAAAAAAAATCTGAAGAACAATCACAGAATTAACATGGGTTACACGAGGTATGATTTGACTTGTCTAAAAAATTAATGGTGAATTTCCCTCTAGGTTTTTTTTTTTGTTGTTGTTGTTATTGTTTGAGGTAGGGTCTCACTCTAGCCCAGGCTGACCTGAAATTCACTAGGTAGTCTCAGGGTGGCCTTGAACTCATGGTGATCCTCCTACCTCTGCCTCCCGAGTGCTGTGATTAAAAGCATGCACCACCACACCTGGCTCATTTCAGTTTTAATACATAAATTTTCCCTACTAGAATTCAAACATAAATGATTATGGAAAGAAGATAATGATTCTTAAGTGTCTTTAAAAAAAAAGAAAGAAAGCTGTCCAAGCAATCTTGTGACACTCTCCATATATGGAATGATCTTTTCACTTAATAATGAGAAGACGTATTCCTCTTTAAGAAGAGGGTTGTATTCTGTGACCTAACCCTAACTCTTGCTTCACAGTAACATTTTTAGTCTTCTGAATAATTTTGAAAGTCATACAAAATGCTAAACGATGAAAATTTACTGTGCTATATGCTGGTATTAATACACTGAGTTTCACAAAAATTCTATGACTGCTCTATGTATCGCTTCATTACACATACAAAGACAGTGACTAATAGTGTCACTGGAAGGTATGTATTGATAGCAGTTTTAGTCATAGCATCTTAGATAAAGCTAACATACATTCTGAAACCCATGCGAAACAACAGAATTTTGTTTAAGTTTACCAAAGGGATATTATTTTCAAGGCTTCTGTGAGGTTAGTGTTGCATCATGCCATTTAATTTTAATGGAAGAGAAACTAAATGACATGATTTCAAGCTCAACATACTGCTAGTAGCTTGTATAATGTCCAAAAGTGACATCTTGCCATGTGTTGGGCACTTCCAATTTTCTAACTTGGGAAGAAATGAACACAGACAACTGGGGTATATAAAAGCTTTCCCACAGAGACAACTCAGAATAGTTAGTACTTGCTCATCTAGAGTATGGCTAGCATGACTCTCTGGATTATCCTTCTTTCTTTAAATGACTGGGGAAATTGTGATAGAAGAGAAGGAAGATGAATTAGAATTGAATGGTTTCAGAGTTTCATTCCCTCATCATTCCAAGGCATCATTATTTTACAATGAATAAATAACAAAGAATCCTTAGTGATTCCTCCACTCCTTCCAGAAGTCTAAAACCATTTGGAAAGATAATTTCCATACAATCAAATGTCACTTGTATTTTAGTAACTTACTTATTAACAGAAAATTGTGTCTTTTATTTGGTTGAAATTCTCTTCCATCATATAGTAATTGGGAATCATTTGGCTAATGCTATGGAAAGATATGCTTTGAGGGGGGGAGTAGGGACCTATAATGCAAAGTTAACCAAATTACAAAGGCCACCATAAGGCTGTGAAAAAGTCACATGGTTGACATGATGCTTTGATACAAGGTATGTGATAGAGATAGAGAGCTGTGGCATATGAAAAAGTGCTGTGGAGCTTCTAAGGAGCATGCTCAGAAATGAGAGGCATGAACCACATGATTTTGTAGGAGAAGTATTCATGATGACTCTTGAGCTTCTAACTTGGATGATGGAGGAAATGGGGGGGGGTAATAGAAAAAGAATGCAAAGAAATGATCGAGACTTTTTAGGTTTTGTTAGAGGTTGAAGTATGTGGAGAAAAATATAACAAAAAATAAGTTCTGAAATAGAAATAGGTTATCAAGGGAATAGTTAGAAATATAAGTCCATGTCTCAAGAAAATTCTAAAATAATAGAAAAAATACATCTCAGGACATTAGATGAGAAATGATAAGAAAGTTGACTTAAAATGGAGAAAGAACACGAAGAAAGAGGAGAACAGACTATCAGAAATATACCATCAATAGCTTCATCTATTACAGTTATCAATCATCATCTTAGAATATTACTACTTGCTATTTTAAGGATAGGCTGTTGAGCTGAACACATAGTCAGGATGGACTTTCAGGTGGGTAAAGAATGTAGGTAACCCCACTGCCCAGGTTCAAGAGAATGGGCCATGGTAGAATAGGGGCTTGGATTTGAGAGGCTTTCAAAGAGCCTGATGTCATTGAGAAAAGAGGTACCTAAAGAATCAACATAAAATGTAGACTATGTAGAAAAGACAAAACACAGGTTTCCTGAAAGCTTGTGCTTAGAAACAATATTAAGGCATGTTACAAAATTAGCCCTTCTGTGTAAATTAACAGAAGACTAGAAGATTAAAGTTTAATTAAAGATTAAAATAAAGTTTAAGAGCATGACATTTTCAAAATCTAGAGCATTATAGATAATCCAAAGTATTTGTGAAGATTTGTTTAATCTTTGAAATATAATGAGGCAACATCTTCCTCTGGTTCTATTACTTTTGGCTCACATTTTATTCATAAAAAACTTAATTGAGAATGGAGTTTATAACTGTAAATCCAAGTAAAGTCAATGGGATGTGAGGGGCATGTCTGCCCAGATAGTATTCAAACTAGTTTTATAAAAAATAAATATAAATATTTATTTAAAAGTTGAGGCCTTGAATGTATTTCAGAAACTATTATCAAAGCCAGGAAAGACTGAGGAGGAACAAGTCAACAGTGCTAGCCCTTTTGTGGTGGTTTGATTCACGTGTCCCCCATAAACTTAGGTGTTCTGAATGCTACGTGCCCAACTTGGAGATTTGGAATTGAAATCTCCGGGAGAGAGTATATTGTTGGGGGGGGGGAAGCTTATGGGTATAATATCCAGCTTCCTTTTGCCAGTGTTTGCCACACTCTCCTGTTGCTGCTGTCTATCTGATGTTGGCCAGGAGGTGATGTCCACCCTCTGCTCATGCCATCACTTTTCCCCTGCCATCATAGAGCTTCCCCTCAAGTCTGTAAGCCAAAATATACCCTTTCCCCAAGCTGCCCTTGATTGGGCAATTTCTACCAGCAATGTGAACCATACTGCAACACCTTGCCAACCGGTTTCAACTGGAACACTAGTGATTTCACATATTTTACATTTGGAGTTTGCACATTAAGATTACTTTTTCTTAGCACTTGTAACAGCTATCTTCTTGTTACTCAGGCAAAGCACCTGCCCATCATCAGCTTGTGTAAGGAAAAGATTTATTTCTTTCAGTGTCAAGTGGAAGTTCCTCCATGACAGGGAAAGCATCACAAGAGCAGACCACTGGACATCACATCTCCAGAGCACTGCAACACCTCTGGAGATCACATCTCCACTGCATTGCAAGACCACTGGTCATCACATCTCCAGAGCACTGCAACACCTCTGGAGATCACATCTCCACAGCATTGCAAGACCACTGGACATCACATCTCCAGAGCACTGCAACACCTCTGGAGATCACATCTCCACTGCATTGCAAGACCACTGGACATCACATCTCCAGAGCACTGCAACACCTCTGGAGATCACATCTCCACTGCATTGCAAGACCACTGGACATCACATCTCCAGAGCACTGCAACACCTCTGGAGATCACATCTCCACTGCATTGCAAAACCACTGGTCATTACTTCTCTACAGCATTGCAAGACTGCTGGTCATCACATCTCCACAGCATTGCATCACCTCTAGAGATCACATCTCCACAGCATTGCAAGACCACAGGACATCACATCTCCACAGCAGCAGAGAGGAAATAGGAAGAGTGAGCTAGGTTTGAAGACTCACACAAATTCTATACAACTGAGGTCAACCACAACTATTTTTGTTGAGTTTCATTTTGTGTTAGCACAGAAGATGGAAGAGGTAATTGGTTGAGGTTTCTGTCGAACATTTTAATCTAAGAGAGCTGAGGAGAATGGACAAGCTCTGAAATAGCGTTTGTTAGAAAGGCAAACTATAACTGATCAAATATTTGACAGATGGGTGGCAGAGAGGCCCCAGTTAGAGATGAAGGCCATGTTAAACAGGTTAGGCTTACATGACACTAAATTAGTGCTCAGCAGCCTAAGATCAGATGGAAGAGTTGGGCTGAAACAATATATATTTTAATAGTTTGAGTCTTAGCAGACTGGCATGGTAAACAGATGACACAACATCCATCTATATCTATCTGTCTATTTATCTATCTATCTATCTATCTACCTATCTATCTATCTATCTATCTTCTATGATCTCTATCATCATCCATCAATCATCTATCTGTATACCTGTCATCTATCTGTGTGCCATTCATCTATCTATCTAAATCTATCCACCTATCAATTATCTAATTATAATTTGTCATATTACCTAGCCATTATAGTGCTGGTCCCTAAGTATTTATATATGTGTAATATTTGGTCACTTTAATGATTTTTCAATGAAGTAGCTGGCTCATAAGTGTTGTTTCTAATGAGTTGATACTACTATAATTTTGAATATATCTTTAAAAATGATATAGTTTGTTCTAATACTTCCAAATATTTGTGAATAGGCCTTAATTGAGCCATTATTTTGTTTTATACCATTTATGCAAACAATATTTTTACATTAGTGATTAATATCCTACTCATAAATCTATTACTATTATTTCTACATTTATTGCTTATGTTAATAAAATAAAGGCATATTGTACCTCAAATTGCATGTAATATAATCCTAAAGAGCAGTGATGTTGTAATCCAGATCTGAAACATTCCCCAAAGACTCATATGTTAAAGAATTCCTCCCAGCTTGGTGCAGTTGGGAGGCGGTGGGAACCATCATAGGTATGGTGTAGTGGGAGATCTCCTCATCATTAAGAGTGTAACTTAAAGTGGATGATGGGGGTCCAGCCTTTTCTCTCGCTCTCTCTTTGTGTCCTGGCCACAATATGCTCTTTGTTTCTCTACATGCTCCAGACCATTATGTATCTTACCACAGGTCCAAAAGCAACGAGACCAACCAACCATTGACTAAAACTCCAAAACTGTGAGTTCAAAAAACCTTACCTCTTGCCAGGCATGGTGGTGCACATCTTTAATCCCAGCACTTGGGAGGCAGAGGTAGGAGGATCGCCGTGAGTTTGAGGCCACCCTGAGACTACATAGTGAATTCCAGGTCAGCCTAGGCTAGAGTGAGACTCTACCTTGGGAAAAAAAAAAAAAAAACTTACCTCTTTATAAATTGATTTATTCCAGGTATTTGTTATGGTAAGAAAAACTAACATGTGTAATAGTTTATATGAAAGATTATCAGTGTCAGGCTGACCAAGGTGGATATAGTCACTTTCAACAGTCAGATACTTCTGACATAAAGTTTATAAATGTTAAATTTCTAAGGCTATTCTCCTACATGGTCTCCAGAGAATAGAAAAACCAAGCAAATCATTTTAAAGCATTGGTTGAATAGAAGGAGAGTAGTGTGCAAAAGGATGAGAAATGAGAGTTATAATACCTTTGTCTTTTCAGAAATATTTTAAAGCTCTAAAAGGGCACAACACAAAGGAGGCCATGCATTCTTACAAAGTCCATTTCATAATGCTTGTCTTTTTGAAAATAAACCATATATTTACAAATACATTATAGAGATTATGGGGCTTATATTGTTTACAAATCTTGAGGTGCTTTAACACTGAAGGGAGGCCTAGTCCTGTAAAAACTAAACATCCCCTTTAGTCTTTCATAAGTTAGGAGGGCTTGTACTCATTACTGTGGATGTGACTGAACTCACATTGTGACCAGCTACAAAGGTATGTTTGCTATCTGTTGTAGGCAGCTGCATGTTGCTGGGATGAACATCCCAACCAGGCACAGTTTAGGGGAGGAAGGGATTTAATCAAGCTTATGGATGCAGGGGAAGTTCCCTCAGATGAAGGAAGAAGCTGCTTCCTTACATCTACACAGAGAGAACCCATCACCAGCCAGCTAACACTGAAAGCAAAAAGCACAAAACCAGCAGCAAGCAGCAGGGCACTGCAGCACGCAGGACCCCCACAGCTCAGACCTCTCTGCATAGGTTTGGGTTGGAATTCAGATTCACCCCCAAACATACCTTAGAGATGGACCTCAGGATCCACCTTCAGTGACACCTCTTCCAGCCAGGTGGCTGGAGACCAAGTTACAAGCTTTAACCAAACACCTGAACCTATGAGGAACATACAATCAAACTACTATACTCTTCCAATGGTACATTTATCCTATTTTTCAAGTCTCTGTGGTCTAAAAGAATTTATCCCTGCCAAGCTCGGATTCAATAGGTGGAGGGTAGACGCCACTTGATGAGATAAGCAGTATGGCATGGCCACATTTAATAAAGGAATGCCTCCAGGGATGAGAAGAATACTTTGCCATTTTTTTTCATTGAGAGAGGACAGCATGATACATGACAAATTGATAACATTATCCATTTCAGGGAGAGAATCAATATAGAAAACAATATTTTATTGGTTTGTATTTGCTTGATGTATACCAAGCATGTATTACCTTCACAAGTTATTTTCAGTAGAAAATGTTATTAAGTATAAAAGCTATGATGCTTACATTTTTATCTTCAAGAGCACATTAGTGATACCCTACTGAATTACCATTCAAAAAAATAGAAAACAGAAAGAAACACCCAAGTTGAGTAATTATATCAGTATCTTAAAACTATTGGAGAAGGGAACCTGATGGAGAAATGACTTTACTGAATGATTCACAAAATTGTTTTGCAGTTTCACAGATTACAGATTGTTTTTCACCGGATACACTTAGGCTTCTAAGGCCTAGTTTCACTTTCAAATGTCAAAGCCACCCTTCAGGAAGTGCACATCTTGCTTGGTCTGTTGCCTTTGGTTATAGAAAATCGATTGCCATTATAGTTAGTACTGGTGAATGAAAATGTATACTCTGATGTTTTCATGAGAGCTAGTGACATCAATCCTCCTGTGGACTCTAATTTGTAATTGTAAAATTTACAGTACTAGTCACAAGCTTTCCATGACTCAGAATTCATAAAGAAGTTGATCAAGTATCTTTTCTTTGGTGTTACTGAGCCTGTAGGAACTAATATTATAATGATCTATAAAAATCTAACATCACCATTGACTAATTTTGTTAGTTTTCTGTCTCTCTTATTAATATCTTTCACCCGTCTCCACAAAAGGAACTTGAAACACACAGTACAGGACATCATTTATGACATGCCCAGATCTGTTCTGCGGCATATTGGGTAGACACTACTTTTACACAAGCGTGCTTTATTATGAGTTACTTTTCTGCTCCCCTTCAGTAAACAAACCACAGACCACAGTACCAAAATACTGGGTCTCCTTTGCATTGTACATTCAGACTGGATAGAACTTTCTGCAGGAAATCATCCTGAAGATCTTGCCTTGGAGAATCCAGTCTCCATGACACAGTGACCCATCTTAGCCTTCTCTTCTCACTGGCCACATAGTCACATACTGATGCAGTGTAAAGCACCCTAAGCACCAGAGACATCCATGGCACATTTCCCCCAGACAAAGGCTTTCACCTGCCATCAATCAGTGCCAATACTTTTATTTCTAGATCTAAGTTATCTTGGAAATCATATACATGAAAGTCCTTTGATCTTGTCCTGACAATCTGGAAAGTAAAGGACTAACTTACACAGATTTTGTGACTAAATTCTAAATTTAAGTAAATCACTCAAATAAATATTGGCTAAAAATCACAAATTCTAAAAATAATCTTTCTAGCATTGGTTCTCTTTACATGTATAAATAATTTCTGGGTGTCGTGAATTTACTTCACAATGTCATGACTCATTGATGATCTTTTCTTCAGCAGGTATTTGGCTCAGGGATCATTTATTCCAAATTTAGGTTTTTAAACACTTTAATTTATATTTCAATCTTAAATCTTTTTAAATTCACTGATGATGTTTTCAGAAAGTTCCCATCTGGATTATTAAAAATAAAATGATAAGAGATGTTTACCCACTTTCATATATACTTTTAATATTTAAGCACCATGCAGTCATTTTAGTCTTTAAAGATATTTTAAGGCTATTTTGTTCATTTTCTATATTTAACTAGGCTTTCTTGATTTCTTTGTAAGTCAAGGAATTGCAGCAAACCATTCTCTTTTGTGTGTATGTATGTGTGGATGGTGTGCATGTGTGTGGAAGTGAGAGGTAAAGTCAGATATCTTTCTCAGTCACTCTACACCTTAACGTCATCTATTTTTAATTTATTCTTCATCATTTGAAGTGCTAAGACACTTCAGTGACATTCGAAGTCTCAAAGGAAATGGCTTCTTATATTGTTTGTGTCATCTTGCTACTTACTACATTAAAAAAATCATTGTTTTAGTAAAGAAGCTGAAATTGATGGTGATCTCATCGAATATTTCATCATGGAAGAATGGTTGTCTTTTTCTGTGGAATAGTCAAAGAGGTTATTTAGATAAGGGATATTTTGTGGGCTAACTCCACAATGCATGACCCGTATACCTCAACAAGGAGGGGCCAAGGGAAGGGGGTAGGTCACGGATGAGCCTAATAATGGTACCAAACTGACTGTATTTGCTGAATACAGAACTGACTAATTAAAAAAAAAAATCTGTAATTTGGATACAATCTCCTCTAATGATATTCTATTGTCTCTGCTCCCCTGCCTCCACATTCCACTGAACCTCCTTTTTCTGAGCAATCTTTCTACTATTTTGTTATCTCTTTATTTTTGCCCTGTTTCATCATCCATGTCAAAGTGTTGATGAGCTCAATATTCCAGGTCTTATGGAGGTAATGACATCCACTGTGAGGTCATAAACACACCAGTCGCTTCATATCTGGAAGACAGTGTCCCAAAGTCCTCCATACCACCCTCTGGCTCCTGCATTCATTCTTTTTGCTGTGTCACCTGCCATCTCATCTGCCATGTTCCCTGAGCCTTGGAGGGTGAGATAGAGATGTCTCATTTAGCACCAAGCTCTCAACAGCCTTTTATTCTCAGTACTTTTATGAGTTTTGAGTCCCCTTCACCACTGCCATGTGCAAAAAGAACCTTCTCTGGTCAACAGTGAGAGCAGCACATATATTCTTTCTACCACTTGTTCTTTCGTGTTCCCTTGAGCCCTGGTGGGTATGATAAAGAGATGTCTCATCCATTGCAGTTCACTCGACTGCCATTTCTTTTAGCACCTTCATGGGTCTGGAAATCTCCCCAGTACTCACCATCATCTTCAGACAGAAGCTTCTCTAATCACAAGTGAAAGCAACACTAACCTATAGGTGTAAACAGAAATATTTAAAGGACATTTCAAAGGTTACAGCATATCCATTTAGCCAAAGAACAGTAACAAGTCCAGTCACCTGCCTATGACCCTCCTATTCATAGCTTTTTATTTATTTATTTAACAGAGAAAGGACAGAGAGAGAGAGAGAGAGAGAGACTGGGCACGCCAGGGCCTCCAGCCACTGCAAACGAACTCCAGACGTGTGTGCCCCCTTGTGCATCTGGCTAACGTGGGTCCTGGGGAATCAAACCTGGGTCCTTTGGCTTGGTAGGCAAGCGCCTTAATGGTTAAGCCATCCCTCTGGGCCCTCATAGGCTTTTTATGACTAGGTTCTGACTAGGAATGACTTCCCTCTGAGGAGTGGGTCTCACATCCAATCAGAGAGCAGTTAGGAATAACTGGGGAGTAACCAACTATTATGCACCATTATTGCTCCAGTGGGCTCATCTTGTCTGATTGGCCACTTTTGTATGTCACAGGGCCCATTGCTGGCTCAGACAATTGGTGACTTTACTTTCCCAGCAGCCTGTAGATTAGGGCTTTTTAAACCTTTTCTATCTTGACACCTTTTTGATTGAGAAATTTTTACATGACATTGGGTATAAAACAGGTATACAAACCAAACATTTACTGATAACAAATCTGAAAGGTATTTATGTAAACCGGTTCTGTGGTACGCATGTAATTCTATCGTTTATTAGTAGTGCGATACTCTAATTAAATGACAGATTCATAAAACAAGAGGCAGTGGCCCAGCAGCTGAAGATCAGTCTGATTCTCTTTCATTCAGGGACAAACCTGAATGACAAGAATTCTGTTTTTGTTCGTAAAGCTCATGCATTCTCAGAGCAAAGATCTTTTTTTTAGTGCAGTCCCACATCTACGGTCTAGAAACCTGTCACTGTCCTCTAGATAAGCAGCTATTCTGGGTGGCCTTCATTACCTCACTCCTACAGTCATTCTGGAAATGACAGTTATTGGTGTCTCTTGCTTTGGGAATACCCTTGTTACCAGAATCAGCGCATGTGAACATGGGTGGCTTCCTCCTCTGCAGTCTACTGTCCAGAAGCCAGATGGGTTATCAGCCTTGGGAAGGAAAGGCCAGCCTGGTAGACTTGCCATACAAGATGGCCCCAGTGGATTTGATAATGAGACTTCTGAAACTTTGCTGACCAGGACTGGAAAGTCAAAATACTAGGAGCAAGTAGGGTAGCTTTTCAGTCAGTCAACTTCCAGTTCTAACCTTTCATTAAGTTCTATTATTTCCCCTGGATTGGTTCCCCTCTATATTCTTTTATTCTGCTTTCTTCTTGGTTACCAATGGTCTCATTGCATTATGCATGATGTCATCTTCTTGTGGGATTTTCCAAATGAAGAGCTTGAGACAAGGATCCATGTACCAAATGTTCACTGGGATGGTCAAGACAGGAAAGTCATGAATCAGGAAAGATAATGTAGCCAACAAATGTGTGATTACAGAAAAGACCAAGGATGACCAGCTCTGTGGGTTACTCTGGGAAATGGACTGGGAGGCATGCTTCAGAGAAATCTTTTGGCATGTCAAGCGAGTGACTGGGGGATTTATATACCAATTCCTTCAGTTCTGCTGCTCGGGGAGAGTTGTCTATGGGTATTTTGACATGTCTGATCTACCACAAACCTTGGCAAAGTATTTTTAAATTTTCACTCAAAATAGAATGCAATCTATGTTATTCTGGAAAACTTTCTAATGCTCATCTGATAGTGTGCACCTCTTTGGGTACAAATTTCAAAGATCGGAGCCACCAGGCAGCCCAGAGGCACCTTTAAAGTAGTATCTACTGAGGATGCTTTCTTCACAGATAAGATAAACATAACTTTTCTAGGTATCTGGTAATACCTTCCCATCATGAAGGATGTTTTTCAAATTCCCCTTTATTGTTTCTTGCATTTGTTTGATTATCTCAGCAGTGCTGGCTGAACAGAATTTCTTAGTCTGAATGAAGGAAATGGGATGACTTTGTACAAGCTTGGCTATTGAATTTCCTGTTTAAAACCCATGGATTTAAAAATATCACTATACTGAATCATGAATAAGTCATGATATTATTAAATAAAATAAAGCATCTTACTTGATGCTCTGATCGCTGAGACCTCTAATCCCTGCCAAATCTGTCTTCCCCATCTTTAGTTCCAGAAATCCAAATATTTGCAGGTACTAATAGAATGCCAGCTTCTTGAGTATAGGCTGAGCCTCTTCCCAGCCCTGACAGGAGAAATCACATTATTAATTTCACTAAGGCAACAGTAATAATTTCAATACCTTTGTTACTGAATGGGCATGCAATACAATTTTCACTTATGACAGCTGAAAGGGAGCTCTTCTAGAGATTTTGGGAGTTTCCTTTTTTTTTTCTTCCTTATCTTCCTTCCTTCCTTTCCTTCCCTCCCTCCCTCCCTCCCTCCCTCCCTCCTTCCTTCCTTCCTTCCTTCCTTCCTTCCTTCCTTCCTTCCTTCCTTCCTTCCTTCCTCTGTCTTGCCATGTAACTCCAGCTGGCCTCAAATTTATAATCCTCCTGCTTAACGTTTCAAGGGCAATTGCTGAAAGTACAGGTGTATGCCACCACACCTGATCTGTGTTTGTTGTTAAAGTCCTTTTGACATGACATAAGATTTATCTGAGGTATACACTCTAGCAAATTCACTTTCTCAACAATCTACTAAATCTTAGCAGAAACTATGGAAATATCTGCTACATTTGACCCAAACCACATTCTATTACCTTCTACCCTGCTGTTCTATGACAGAAGCTCTATTCTGGGCTGTGTGCAAAAAGCAGACCAGAGCACCTTCCATAGTTTCCAATACATGGCTATGGTTTCACCTTGGGAGGACAAACTGCCTATGTTTCTCATTCCCTTCTATCCCTTATTACAGAAACCCTCCTCCAAGCCTGCAAATCTCAGAGGACTAGGGCTCTCTTGCCCCACTTGTGTCTATTTATAGAATGGAAACTTTAATGTGGACGTAGCAGATCAAAAACATAGGGGCCTTCTTACCATTGCACGAACTCACTTGGAGGGGAAAGTTGACAAGACAAAGGGCTTCGACCCTCACTCTAGATGCCTGGTATAAAGCAAGCATGTCACCCAGGGAAGAGGGAAGGCACTCCCAGAAGCAGATCATTGACAGAGGCTCTGTCAATGAGGGGAGGCATGTTTTCATGCAAGAACTCCATATGTCTGCCTGGGGAGTTGATATTTGGAACAATGAGTGGAAAATTTTAAGGGCAATGTCAAAAACAATTTGAAGGGTTAGGGAGATGGGTCAGCAGTTAAAGACACTGTTTGTAAAGCCTTGTCCCAGGTTTAATTCCCCAGTAAAGTAAGATGCACAAAGTGGCATACACATCTGCAGTTTGGCTGCAGCAGCAAGACCCTGGCATGTCCAGCCTCTCTCTTTCTGTCTACTCTCAAATAAATAAATAAATAAATAAATAAATAAAATATTTTAAAAAACAATGCAGATCTGTTATGGAGAACCGTTGACTGGACGCTATATATCCATCATACCAGGGCAAGAAGCAAATTTACAGAACAACCAAAAATTTAACAAAATCATGGGAATATTAAACCAGGAAGGACCATCCTAGGATCATAGTCAACTCTCAAATTCAAAAGGTCTGAAAATTTGTGCACAATAAATAGGCTATACCCACTCAGCAACCATCAGAGCAGAACATGGAGCTGAGTGCAAAACAAGCTGCATCTAAGTGAACAAAGGGCAGATATCTTACTGGTACTGGGAAGCCTAAAACTTACTTCTGAACAAATACCAACTAGTAAGTGTGCTAACCCAGAGGTAACTCTTAGGCAATTCTCAGGAATCCAGACTTTAAAATAAAGTCATATACATTCCTGTTATTCTGGGAAACTATGAAATTCCAATGTGCCTAAGACAATGGAAGGCAGAGTTAGGAGAATCTGGAAGCTCAAGGGGCAACTAGTTTGGCCTTCTCAGTGACAAAGAGGAAAAAAGACCCTGTCACAAGCAAGGTGGAAGGAAAGGACCAACATCCTGAGGTTGTCCTCTGACCTCCACATGTGTGCAACCACGCACATCCCACACATCATACATACACACACATATAGGCAACTGAATTCGCTGCTAGCAGACCTCTATTATAAGAAATAATAAAAAGAACCTCACAGGGTGGAATAAAATATCAGAAGGTTAGGAACTCAAATCCACACCCGTGATTATCAATTTTAATTGAGACTGACCTGGGCTAGGGCTGCCCAGATTTCTAGTGAAACGGTGTATTTCTGGGTGTGTCTGTGAGTATATATCCAGAATAGATTAGCACTTAGACCAGTGGCCTGAGTAAAGACCATCACCACCACCAACATGACAGGGCCTTGCGCAATCCACTAGGGTCTGAATAGGACACAGAGGTAGAACAAGGGTGAGTTCACTTTCCCATCTCGAGCAGGGTATCATGTGCCCCTGCCTTCAGACATCAGAAATAGTGGTTTCTGGGCCACTGGAATCAGACTTTTGGAGAAACTTAACCTTGGGCTTCCAGAGCTCTCAGTTCTTCAAGCTTACAGTGGACCCCTCAAGCTTTCTTCAGCCTCCAACTTGCAGCAGATTGGAAGACTTCTACCTTCATGGTAAATATCTTACTGTATTCCTACTTAAATATCTTACTGGTTCTCTTCCTCTGAGAAATGTTGACTAAAACTCCATGAAATAACAGAAAGCTCTGATAAAGAGAATTCTGTAGGAAAAAACAAAAGGACACATACTAGTACATTTCTTTATCTTTATAATCTTAAATGATTTAAAAGTGAGCTGTATAAAACAAAGACACACATTTGTATCTGGGGACTTATAGGATACAGAAATGTAACATTTCACAGTAATAACACAAAAGTGTGAGGAGGAATAAGCAGGAAAATGACATCAGGTGGTAACTTGAATACACAGAAATAAATGAAAGCCAAACATAGTAAATGAAGTTAATATAATACAGTCCATTAATATATACTCCTTTCTTCTTTCAGCTTCTTTACTAGTAGCATAATTATAATTATATACTATTGTTATAGCATCTTTAACACACACATACACCATAGATATACAAAATCAATGCACTATACCTGGAAAATCTATAAAGATTTACACAGTGAGCTGTTGTCTCACAGCAGATCAGGAGGAGGGGTAGTGACCACTAGTGGATATGGATTACAAAACTCTCAGAATAGGGATGGAGAGATGGCTTAGTAGTTAAGGAGCTTGCCTGTGAAGCCCAAGGACCCAGGTTAGATTCCTCATATCCCACATAAGCCAGATGCATATGGCAGTGTAATGCATCTGGAGTTTGTTTGCAGTGGCAAGAGGCCCTGGTGTGCCCATTCTCTCATTCTCTCTCCCATTCATGCTGGAGAATGGAGTTGCAAAGGGGAAAGTGGGGGGAGGGAGGGAATTATCATGGATTATTGTCTATAATTATGGAAGTTGTCAAGAAAAAGTTAAAAATAAATAAATAAAAGTGAAATAAAATAAATCATCATTATAAAAAACCTCTCCGCATACACTAAAAAAATTTAGTTGTATATATTAAGGAATGAGCCTTTTAATATTCAAATTATATCATTTATAAACACGTCACAGGATAAAACAAATCATTGATTTGATCATAGGTAATATTAAAAGAATGAACATTCAAGCATTTACAATTTAGTTGTACACATTTTGTTTTGATCACAACTCTTGAAATCAAAAGACTGAAGTAAGGGTCCAAAAATTTCAACTTATTAACTGCTGATCAAGAGATCAAGGTCTTTTGAGTTTTAGTTTAAATAAATTCTCCAATTATATACTGAAATGTGTAATATATATATATATGCATATATATTTCTATACTATAATGTATATATATGTATGTATGTGTGTGTATATATACACCTCTAACTACACTGATAGATATGGAGGCAGATAAACACGTGAAGAAGTGCATAATACCTAGATTTAGATACATTTATCAGAACATCTACTCTGTTTTAAGGATATGAATCACTTCCTTTAAAAAATATTTATTTATGTATTTAAGAGAGAGAGATGGGCACAGAGACACAGGCATTAAGTAAATATGGATGAACCAGGTCTCCTATCACTACAAACAAACTCCGCTACTTTTTGTATCTGGCTTTATCTGGGTACTAGGTAATCAAACCCAGGACAGCAGGATCTGCAAGCAAGCACTTTTAACTGCTGAGACACCTCTATAGCCCAGAACATCTACTCTTAAACAATTATCATTTAAGACTTAAAGTACAAGTCATATGACAGAGCACCATGAGCTTTCTGGTTCACCAAATATTGGCATTCTGGATGAGCTATGCTGAACATTAACCATTCAGTAAAAGCATGTTTTATATACTGTTTTATTTTTTTTTAAAAGAAAAATAGATGAGTTAATATGAAATTTAACATATTAAATGTTTTAATATTTACTATTTTTAAATATTTTCTACTATTTAATACTGGGCATAGTGAGTTGTGTTGCAGTCAGGTTCGTATTGCTGGCAGAAAACACCCAACCAAGAGCAGCTTGTGGGAAAAAGGGTTTGTTTGGGCTTATAGACTCAAGGGGAAGCTCCATGCTGGCAGGGGATATCAATGGCATGAGCAGAGGGTGGACATCACCTCCTGGGCCATATCAGATAGACAACAGCAACAGGAGAGTGTGCCGAACACTGGCAAGGGGAAACTGGCTATAATACCCATAAGCCCAAACCTAATCATACAGTGCCTCTAGGAGACATTAATTCCCAAATATCCATCAGCTGGGAACTTAGCATTCAGACCATCTAAGTTTATGGGATACACCTAAGTCAAACCACCACATTCCACCTCTGGCCTCCATAAACTGATAACAATACATGATATAAGATGCAATGCATTCAGTCCAACTTTAAAAGTCCCCATGATTTTTTCAATTTCAATGATTTTCAAATATCCTCATAGTCCAAGGTCTTTTAACTGAGCCATAATACCAAAATATTGCCCCACAAACCCATAATGGCACAGAATAAACACTCACACTGCACAACATGACACTGGGCATAGCAAAGAAATATTCAAACAATACAAGATTTAAACAAGGCAAACATCAAATTCTGTAGATCCAAGTCCAACAACTCTAGTCAGTGACACGTCTCCAAATCTGATAGTTCTAAGCAGGAACAAGTCTCTGGAGTTCCAATTCTGCCCCTCTATCTAGGCTACTCACAGTTCTGGAAAACTTCATCTGGGGCTGGCAGCTTCCCTTAGCAGCCATCTTGTGGTCCTGGCATCTCAACTGGGTCTTCACTACAACCCATAGACCATTCTCATGGCTCCATCAGGTCTCCATGAAGGCAATACAGCAAACCTGCTTCAAACCGCCCATGGCCATTTCCAAAACACAAGACCTTGTTACAAATTCAATAACCCTCTCTTTCCTGCATCTCTCATACTCCACAATACCAGGTGGGGTGCCAATTTGTGAATCCAGGGGGGAATAAAGTAGATTTTGCAAAACAGGACACTCCTTGAGCAATCAGGCCCCTTCAAAAGAGTCTACATTTTTCCTATTATACCAATGCAGGTCAGCTGGCCCAATCTCAATGGTTGTAATCTCTCCAACAATTGTAGCTGAATGGCCACAATTTTTGGCCTAAAGATTTCATTTTGTCTGTGCCACATCCCTCTGCTCACACCAGTCCTTTTCTATGCAATGCAACCCTGCACAAGTTTTCATGACATGGACATAACATCAAGCATCTCACACAAACTGCTTCTAGCCCAGCCCAGGCAAAGCTCTTTCTCACCCTCATAGGCCAAACCTTGCAGTCCATAGTTCTTATTGCATTCAGGTCTTTTAACTCTGACCAACATGGTCCATCAAGCTGTGCTTACAGCACTACAAGGTGTCTCTTAGGCCACAATTTCAAATTCATCCACATTCCTCCTGCAAAGCAGTTCCAAAAGGCCAAAGTCACACAGTCAGGTTTCTAGAAGTAATGACTCCACTTCTTGGTACCAACTTTACTGTTGCAGTCAGGCCTGCATTGCTGGCAGAAATCACCCAGCCAAGAGCAGCTTGTGGGAAATGGGGGTTTATCTTGGCTTACAGACTCAAGGGAAAGCTCCATGATGACCGTGGGAAATGATGACATGAGCAGAGGGTGGACATCACCTCCTGGGCAACAACAGGTGGACAACAGCAACAGGAGAGTGTGCCAAACACTGGCAAGGGAAACTGGCTGTAATACCATAATCTTGCCCCCAACAATACACATCCTCCAGGAGGCATTAATTCACAAATCTCTATCAGCTGGGAACCTAGCATTCAGAACACCTAAATTTATGGGGTACATCTGAATCAAACCACCACATTTGGCGAGCTTCATAAAAGTTTTGAGCAAGTTTTGGTCCATTACAATTTTGACATTTGGAGTAATGATTCTAGTCATTAAAGCATATATGGATAGTAAATCACTATTATTAATAGGAAAGCTATGTTCATAATGGTAACTATTTAACATACTCACTGAATAATTTGGGCCTAATTCCTCTGATCCAAATTCCTTTATTCTTTCAAATATCTGCGACATCTGAATCCACTCTATATAAGAATTTAGCTTAGAGAATGTCACATAGAATACTGTGTATGACGTTATTTGCAGGCAAAGGGGAGCTCAAGGAGAATGTAGTGAGACTTTAAGACACTGGAAAGTTGTCTATACTCCATTAAATAGCCCCCAACTCATGCTCATGCAAATAACCCTAATTAAAGCCAGGGGATCACAAAAAAGACATGAAAGTAGAAGTGTGCTAGTTGGGAAGAAAGTCTTCAATGAGAGTAGGAGGGTGACAAGAGAGTGTAATGGAGGGGTAAATATGATCAACATATGCTAACACATGTATGAGAGTGTAAAAACATTAACATATGTTAAAATATATTTTAAAAATAACAATATTGGACTGGAGTGATGGCTTAGTGGTTAAGGTGCTTGCCTGTGAAGCCTAAGGACCTAGGTTTAATTCTCCAGAACCCATGAAAGCCAGATGCATATGGTAGTGTATGCATCTGGAGTTCATTTGCAGTGGCTAGAGGCCCTTGTGTGCCCATTGTCTCTTTCTCTCTCTCATAAATAAATATTATATATATATATATATATATATATATATATATATATATATACACACAGACACACCCACACACCCACACACAAAGCCAAGTGACTGTCAGCAAAGACAAGCAGAAATCCAGTAACATTATTCAGTAAGCAAGTTCAGCAGTCAAGAGATAAAGTTCTTACCTAGGATCTGTTGCATTGTCCCTGTGTGTTGAGTGAGTCATTGCAAATGTCCAGTCCTTCATTTTATCATCAGTAAATTAGAAAACTGAGCTGGAGAGATAGCTCAGTGGTTAAGTGTAACTCCTGAACAAGCATGAGAACATGAAGGGGCCTTAAACTATCCAAGTTCAAATCTCCAGAACCCACATAAAACAGCTGGGGATGGCCATACATCCCTGTAACCCCAGTCCCACAGGATAGTTGAGAACCAGGAATTTCCAGAATTCACAAAAAAAAAAAAAAAAAAAGAGAGAGAGAGAGAGAGAGAGAGAGAGAGAAGAAAGAAAGAAATTCAAGTTCTATGATTAGTAAGAGATTCCAACTCAAAACAAGAATGGGACAGTAAAGTGATATAGCCAGACGCGCAATGTTTAGCTCTTCAGTTTTGGCTATCATAGGCAAGAGCATGGGGCACTGCAAGGGCATATATACAAGCATATACCATTTGCAGTGGCAAGAAGCCCTAGTGTGCCCATCTCTCTCTCCTCACTCTCTCTTCCCCCTTACTTTTTCCCCCACAAATGAATAAAAGTATATATATATTTTTTGAGGTAGGGTTTCACTCTAGCCCCGGCTGACCTGGAATTCACTACGTAGTCTCAGGGTGGCCTTGAACCCACGGCGATCCTCATACCTCTGCCTCCCGAGTGCTGGGATGAAAGGCGTGTGCCACCACATCTGGCTAAAAGTATATTTTTAAAAACTCAAATGACAACAAATGTTGGCAAGATTGTGGGGAAAGCAGTACCTCCATTCACTGTAGGTGACAGCTTAAACTTGTACAGCCACTATGGAAGTAAGTATGGAGGTTCCTCAAAAATCTAAAGATATGGGCAGGAGAGATGTCTTAACACTTAAGGCACGTGCCTGTTAAGCCTAAGAACACAAGTTTGAATCTCCATGTCCCATGTAGCCACATGCACAGTGACACAACTGTGCAATGCTGCACATGCACACAAGGGGGTACACACACCTAGAGTTCGCTCACAGTGGCTGAAGGCCCTTTCATGCCCTTTCTCTCTCCCTCCCTTCCTCTTTCTTTCTGCCTCTTTCTCTCTCCCCCTCTCTCAAAATAAATAATATTTTTTTAAAAACTAGGGCTGGAGAGATGACTTAGCGGATAAGGCACTTACCTGCAAAGTCAAAGGACCCAGATTCAATTCCCCAGGATCCATGTAAGCCAGATGCACAAGGGGGCGCATGCATCTGCAGTTCGTTTGCAGTGGCTGGAGGCCTTGGTGCACCCATTTCTCCTCTCTCTCTTTTCTCTCTCAAATAAATAAATAAATAAAAATAAAATATAAAAACCCTAAAGATATACTTATTATTTGGCCTAGCTATGCCATTCCCAGGCATATACCCTAAAGTCTCTACCATTTACTATGGAGATGCATGCTCAGCCATGCTTGCTGCTACTCTATTCACAATAGCTAGGAAATGGAATCAGCCCAGATGCTCATCTGCTGAACAGATAATGAAGATGTGGTAAATATACACAATAGAGTTCTACTTATCAGTAAGAAAAATGAAATTATGAAATTTGTAGGAAAATGGATAAACCTTAAAAAAGTTATGCTAAATGAGGCAACACAGGCTCAGATAAGCACACCCCTCTCATATGAGAATCCTAATATGAAATAGCCTGGTTTGTTTATAAGTTGTAATAAGCATCAGTAGTACTGGTTAGGAAGTTAGAATGAGGCTTGGAGAGAGGAGGAGCAAAGAGGGTTAGAGAAGGGGCGAGTAGACAGGGAAGTGGAGGGACAAAATACATAGGTGGAAGGCTATAAGGGATCTAGCAGCAAGTGAAGGAAGGGAGGAGGAGAGATACACAAAACTAAAGATGACAGCAATTAGTACTATAGAAATCTACTTCATCATTACTAATTAAAAGGTATAAGTCCTGTCCCTTCCTCCCCCTTCTCCCTCCCAACCTACGCCCTAGTTAAATAATTACGTGGTTCACTGACATCTTTCAGATCAAGGTACTGCTTCCAGCAGTGTTGATATTTGTACATTAAGCTTCCCTTCTAATTTTGATTTAAAATATATCTCCCTACTCCCTAATGTCTAGTAGTCAAGAAGTGATCTGAGGTGAGTGGGCAGGGATGGGAAAGGAGGTCTCTCCCACACTCTAAAGATCCTGTGTGGAGTAGCTGGAGGCAATGGCTAGGGATGTTCTGCCCTATCAGGGCCTCACTGCTACTTATCTTTGCATCTGACTCTAATGATGGCCCTTTGAAAGTCTGTGTGGAGGAATCAATTTGATTCTATGTCAGAAAGGCAGAAGATGTTCCGATGTTAGCCTAATTCAAATTAGTTTAAGACTTGGGATGAAACTCTTTTCCCTTTTGAAAGCTGCCTTGAGGCTGGCTTTTCATAAGCACAGAAAGTTGGGTGTCCACTGCCAGCTCATTAGGGACACTTCCAGGAATGGTGAGATAATCACAGGAAGAGACACATTCCCCTTAGGAGCTGCTTGGTACCTCTTCCCTCAGCACCTACAGACTTCTTACAAAGTTGAAAGTACGGGGAGAGTGTTGGGAGTTCAAGCCCACACTGCTGCCTGCTGCCTTTGTTCAGCTCCTCTGGGCTGAGGGAGTGCCTTCTGTTCTTTGCAATCCTGATTTTCTTAGGCTTAAAGAAGTAATCACTAAAGACAATCTGCTTCATAGCGTAAAATTTATCAGTGGTGAGACAAGGTAACAGAACGGAGTCTCCATACTGTGGACAGACTCACTTTTCTGGGTTGAATATGCCTATTTTGACCTACAATGTCACTTTAGCAGTGCATTATAACAGACAGGTTCCATTTCCTTTCAGGGATCACCTCCCCGGGTCCATGGGGAGGGGAGAGCAACATGAAAGGATGTGCAGGCAACTTACACACTCTGGTCAAGCAGGGAAAGCAGGGAGCTGATGGCAAGAGGATGTGACTTGGTGCTCACCAAGGCAATTCTAAACACCCACTATTCATAGACACTTGCTGGGGTGGTGAGAATTTCACTCAGAGCAGGAGGGAGAAAGACTGGGGGCACAATGATTTTCTAGAGTGACAGTGAAGACCTCTTCCTGTGGCCCATGTGTGCCACCTCTCATGACCCTAACTCTCCTTGCCTGTTTTACCATGTCTATAGCACTTACCTCTCTATGGAGTGATATTTTTTTTGCGTCTCACCTTCCTCAACAAAGTGTGTTCAGAAAAGGCAGAAACCGCATCCATCTGACTCATCGGCACATCCCTAGTACCTGGGAAGGCGCCTGGTGCGCTAGAAGCTCAAGACCTTTGTGGAATGAATGAATTAATGAGAAAATGAGAGCCAGTGTAGATATAAACAAGGTTCAGAACCAAGGAGTCCATGACCACTTGGTTAGCTCCTTGATGGACATCGTCCCAACTTTGCATAAACACAATAGGTAGAAGGACATACATGAAATCATATCCCTCAGGTATGGGGATGGTGACGAGGCAGAGTCACTGACTTCACTATACCACATTGCCACATTCAGTTCCCTGGAATTCTAGCTTATCGGAGGTAAGCAATCAAAGTGCATTGCGGAGTTCATGGCCTGGCTATACAACAGGCTTAGGGGTGTGAGCTCTGGAAAATTATCCTCTCTGTGCTTTGGACACTTTACCTGCATAGTCAAAATTTGGTCATCTCTTTAATTGGTTGTTGTTAAGAATTAAATGAGTTTGCTTCATAATGATTAGTGTCCATTATGTCATAGCATCACATGGGTCTTTTCTATTATTGCTAGTATAATTCTCATTTCTTACACTGTGCTTTTAAGCCATGGGAATTTAATTTCTTGGTGTGCAAATTAAAATGACAATAAAAACAAATTATATTGAAACATATCAAAACATTTGAACCTGTCACATAGCAATATGACTTTGACAGTTACTTTTTCAATGCTGAGAACAAGTAACATGACCCTGAAGCAACTTATGGAAGGAAAGGGGTTGTATTTTGGCTTACAGTTTCAAGGGGAGGAATAATAGCCCGGAAAGCCATGGCTGCAGGAGCAGAGGCAGAACTGGTCATGTTTTCGGACAGGAAGCAGAGACCAAATAAGAAGTAGGATCAACCTTGAGTGATCCACTTCCATTTCAAAGGCTCCACTTTAGGAAGTGAAACTTGCTGGAGGAAAGAAGCATCCCAAACAGCACCACCAGCTGGGTACCCAGTGTTCAAATACATGAGCCCCTGAGGAATATTTTACAATCAAACCACAATATTCAATAATAAGACACTCTGTCTAAATTCATAATTACCGTAATTTTAAAGTAGTGACAGCATAAACATCATGTTTTTGAATTTGCCTAACAATAATGAAAATATTTGAGTTCTCCATTAGTGGAAAAGTCACAGCTACTGCTAACACTATGGTGGTTTGAGGTTATCAATAATTACAGGGAAAGATAAATTGTGGTTAAAAGTTAGAGAAAGTGAAGATAATTTTTCCCCCTATTGCAGTTCACAGACAATCACATGTATCATTTGTAAGTCCAGGTTAGGAACCCCTTTTAAAGACCTTATTTTTAGTTTTATTTATAACTATCTGGCTTGTTTGTCAAAATATGTTTAACGTGTGTGCGTGTGTTTGTGTATTTTAGAAGCAGAAGTAATTTGAATCCTGGGCGTATATTCAACAGAAATGCCCATGTTCTCCCCACAACAAATGTATACAAAAATATTCATTAGCACACTGTCTAAAATTGCCACAGGCCAAATACCTGTCAATAGGAGCTTTTGAAAATGCTTTCACTAATCCATGTATTATGAAATAAACTTGAGGTTTTATTGAGAATTTTAATATAAAAACATATTATAATTTGATAATAAGCCCCTTCAATTATCATCTTTTGTACCCCACTCCCACATTCCCATTCCACTGACTCTCTTCCTCTTTCCAAGTAGTCTTCCTTCTATTCTTATGTCTCACTGATTTTGTTCTCTTTCCTCACTGATGCCATGATACTAATGGGCTCAATGTCGTGCAAGTGTCTTGTGGAGGTAACAACATAAACTGTGAGGTCATAGATGAACTGGTCAGTTCATTTCTGGAGGATAGTGCCCCAGAACATTCCTTCCACTTATGACTCACATCCTTTTTGCCACTCTTCCACAATATTTCCTGAGCCTTTGGAGGATTTGATAGAGATGTCTCACATAGTGCTAAACTTTTAACAGCCTCTTATTTTCAGCAGTTTGAAGAGATTTGAGTCTCCTTAATATCCACAGCTATCGCCATAGAGGAGCTTCTCTGGCCAGTGGTGAGAGCAGGCCTAACAGTCTTTGTGCCATCGCCTCTTCAACTGATTTTTTTCCATTAGCAAGAAAAAAAAAAATGAAGGCTGAAAATCATCTCTGAATACTGGCATGAAAGACACAAAATTAGAAAGGGTCTATAGCACTCCTCCATCTTTGTTCACAGTGGTTATGAAGATAGTTATTTATAAGAAGCTTCTACTTTCTACCCATTTTGGTAAAACTTTTCTCAGGAAGGGTGCATGTCTTATTAGAAAAATATGTGATAAGAGTTATTTTGAAAGAATACAAACCCAGCCCCATGCCTCAGATTTCCTGGCATCCTGGTCTGTGTTTAAATGAATGTATAGAAACCAACCGTTTCTCTTGTTATTTACACATCTATAGGTAGTCTGTAAGAGATAACCTCTGGGGATTTTATCATAATCCCTCTATAAGAACAACACCTGTGTCCACACACCACAGTCTATTAGTTTTATTTCAGTCAGACCTGAAGTAGCATTTAATCTCAAAATCTTTTCAGCATTTTTGGTTTGCTTGGTCTAAGTCTACAAATATTTCTGATTGCTGGGTGCCACTCTCCACATTCTCAGCACTGCTCTACCTTGAGGCAAACCAACTGTTACAACAATGTTCACTTGTCCATTTTACATTCTTTCTCCCACATGTAGCACTCCTTTCTCAGGCTTAACCTGTGTCTATGGTTGGGTTTCCATCAGGCTCAAGTGCTCTAAGGCCACCCCCACCTGTGGCATAGAGAGGAGATCTGATTTCATTTCAGGGAATTATGTTGACATAGCAACTATACAGATATAAATATGCACTTTTAATTATAGCTATTTATTTATTTATTTATTTGAGAGAGAGAGAGAAAGAAAGAGGCAGAGAGAGGAAGAGAAAGAGAAAAGGATGGGTGTGCCAGGGCATCCAGCTACTGCAAACGAACTCCAGACACATGCACTGCCTTATGCATCTAGCTTATGTGGGTCCTGGGGAATCAAACCTGGGTCCTTTGGTTTTTACAGGCAAATGCCTTAACTGCTAAGCTATTTTTCCAGCCCTAAATATGCACTTTTAAAATAAAGATGTCTTTCATTTGCACATAGAATCACTTCTCTTCTTAGACATATGATTTCTGTCCCCACCTTGCTTCTCTTTAGTGTCCTACAAGCCCCATGAACATGTGTTACTCTCTTGTGTTCTCAGAATGTCTGATTCTGTTACTCACTGACAGCCATCCAGATTGCTCCTTCTTTACTTCTGAAACACCATGCTATGGATTTTATTCCTTCCTCTCTTTCACAGACCCTTTTACTCATCTCTTAAAGATCTATCCATGATTAGAAATCAATGGCCCATAAGTACCTATAAGCTCATCTCTTAAAAATCAGTATATAGTTATAAAGCTTTAGGCCACAAATTCCTCCAAACACAACATCTTAAACTCGGCATTTTTCTTCAAAACGTTCTTTGTTCTATAGCTTCCTTTTCATATCCCAATGCATGTCATTCTGATTTTCTATTTATTCTGAGCCAAACATTAAATATCCTGCTACAATCCTCCCTCTCATTGAACATTATATATTTAGCCTTTCTCTTGATTCTATAGCTTTTACCTCTTCACATCTTTTTAATTCATCCAGCTCATCCATTATTACTGTCATTCAGGGCTTCAATACATCTCACCTGGGCAACAACACTGTTCCAACCATTGCCTCTAGTTTCACTAACCTCTAGTTACAAACTTGTGAGTGATCTTACTCAAAACCAAACATGATTAAACAATCTCCTCTGTAAAATTTCTGTCATTGGTACTGACAGCTTTCAGTATAGAAGTATAATCATTATTAATCTGTGAACTAAAATTCTCAGAAAAGCACTGAATCTGCTGCACCTGCATCCAGCAAGGCTGAATGGACTGATACAGCTCCTGTTGTTCCAGAGATGGAATGTTGCAAGTCAGGGCCAAATTACCTTGGTCTACCCCTAACCCCTTAATAACCATATATTGTTCACCTCTGTGTCTGAATTAACGTCCTGGTGACTATCAGCTGATCAAGTGTAATCCTTTTTGAAATGCAAGATCAGACCACCAGCTTCCACCAACCCAAGTGCTAAGAATGTCATCAGATGGCATCTGAGGCCCATGGTGGAGATTTCCCAGCTTTGCTCTAACCCCACCCACCTGATGGTCAGCCAGTGTGTTAGAAAAGTGCTTTGATTTATGACTTTATTTTTCTCTGTAACTATAAAACTGCAACAGGGTGATAGGGGTCCAGGAAAGTTCTTGAACCTCAAACCTTAGGTTTGTTCTTAATTTTAATCTAAGAATTGAATTCAAAAAGGCTGAGAAGGATAATTATTAAATTATTATATTTATTGAAGGAAGAACAGAGCCAAAGAGAGGCACCCATGTGGCTAGAGATGGCACGTGGAGGGCCTGGGAAAACTGTGGAAAGAAAAGAGAGAAAAGAAAGTTCAAGGAGCTCCTGCCATGTGGGGAGCCAGGGGTCCAGCCACCCTAACTGCACCCCCTCTCAAAACCTTCATGAAATTATTAACATGTTGTAACATGGCATTTGGGGTAACCTCAATCTGTGTTCCTGGGTCATGGTCACTCATATTTGGCTCCAGAATAAACTATCTCTTACCCCCTTTGAGGTGAGAGCCATGGCTTTTGCATTGACACATCAAACAAGGCCCTTCATGGCTTATCTTCTACCTACTTTTCTTGTTTCTTAATTAATTTATTTACTTGAACCTGTGTGTGTGTGTTTGTGGGGAAGGAGGGCACCAGGGCCTGTTGCCCATGCAAATGAATGCCAGACACTTCACACTTTTTGTTTTCATTTTGTTGATGTTGCTGTTATTTTGAGGTAGGGTCCCACTCTAGCCCAGGTTGACCTGGAAATCACTGTGTAGTCTCAAGCTGGCCTCAAACTCATGGTGGTCCTCCTACCTCAGCCTCCTGAGTGCTGGGATTAAAGGTGTACACCACCATGCCCAACTGTTGTGTTGTTCATTTTATTCATTTGAGAGACAGAGAGAGAGAGAGAGAGAGAGAGAGTGCATGCCAGGGCCTTTAGCTACTACAAATCAACTCCAGATGCACATGCCACCTCGTGCATCTGGCTTATGTGGCTTCACAGGCTAGTGCCTTAACTCTTAAACCATCTCTCCATCCCAATGACATTTTTTTTTTTGAGTCTGGTTTATATGGTTGACTTGGGAATTGAACCTGGACCAGCAGGCTTTGAAAGCAAGTGTCTTTAACCACTGAGTCATCTTCCCAGTGCCTCCGTCTTGTTTTCTCAACTCATTTTCCTGTCATTCTGCTACATGCTGCTCAGGTCAGCCATGTGAAATGATTTGCTTATTGTTTCCTGGACATGTCGCTTGTCTATGAATTTATATACAAGAATCTCTCCACTTGAGTATCTAATTCCCACACACATTACCACCATTATTACACTTGTCCACATACACACACCTGATATGTCTAGATGATGTGTACTTATCTTCAAAACTCAACGAAAGTATCAAATCATTTTAATCCTCACCCCTGCCCACAAGTCTAAGTTAAATTTACCTTGTGCTTCTGCTGTTATGGCAAGGATTACATGGCACTATGTCCCTGATCAGGCCAGGAGGTTTTCAATGGTAGAAGCTATAGCTTATTAGATATATCACTACCAACTCTAGGAAGCTCAGCAAATGTTTGTGGGATAAATACATGGATAGACCTTAAGGAAATTCACTTTATGACACAAATCACTACCCACTCCACCACTCAGTACTCGAACTGATCACCAAAACATCTAACTCTTTCTCACATACCTGCTTTATGCTGCTAATGGAATAAAATCTGTGTTGAATATTCCTCACTATGACAAAATATCTGATAAAATCAACTTCACAATTAACAAAGGTTATACAAGGTTTCAGTGCATGGTCATTTGGTCCTGTTGCTTTGAGCCTCTTGTGGGACAGAACATCATGGCAGAAAAGCATTGTCATGAATAAATATTTGTTGAATTTAATGTACTTAGGTGCTAAATTTTACCTTATTTATTAAATGAGTTAAAAATTTTAAAACCCCAAAAGGAAAATTGTGTCTAAATCCATTGTTACATTCTAAAAATCCAAAATATGTAAAACACTCCTACAGCTCAATAGCCTAAAAAAGAAAGGAAAATCTGCTTCAACAGGGAGCAAAGAAACTGAATAAACTGTATCCAGAGAAGACATACAAATGGTCAAAAAGTGAAAGAATTGCCGTTCCATACCTCAATTCATCATGAAAATGTAAATCAGAACTATGATGAAAAATCATTTCACACTAGTTAGAATGACTATTATTTTGAAAATGATAACATATGCTGATGAGGTTGTGAAGAAAAGGTAACTGCATGCAGCCAGTAGAAATGTTAATCAGTACAGCCACTATGGAAGACAGTGCAGAAGTGCCTCAAAGATTTAAAAATAATATTATTCTATAATCCAGATATTTCACTTATGGGTGTATATCCACAGGAATCAAAATCAGGATCTTCAGTTGGAGAGAATGGCTCAGTGTGTGCTGCATAAGCATGGGGACCTGAATTCAGATCCCCGGAATCCATGTAAGACTGGATGCGTCTGCAAACCCAGCACTCCCACAGCAGGATGGATGGTGGCAACAGGAGAACACCCAGGAGCTAGTAGGCCAGATAGATTGGCGCAAGCATCAATGAACAACAAAGAGACCTTGTCTCAACAAGGTTGAAGGCAATGCCAGACACCCTAGGTTATCTTCAGACCTCTGTGTGCACATCATGACATGCAGTCAGGATCTGCACTCTTATGTTACTTATAGTCTAGAGCAACCCAGATGTCCACTTATGGATCAATAAATAATAAAACGTGATATATATGTGGTGTGTGTGTGCGCACGGGCACAGGTTATGCAGCCTTTAAAAAACTGGAAATATCCAGCACTTGGGAAGTGAAAGCAGGAGGATGAGGAGTTCAGGTCATTTTCAGTGGCATAGAGAGTTCAAGGCCAACCTGGTCTACATGAGACCCTGTGTCTAAAAAGGAAATGGGCAGGGGAGAGAAAGAGAGAAGGGGGAGATGCTCACATTGAGTCAACACTGGTAAACTGTAGTATATTATGCTAAAGGAAATAAGACATGTGCAGATGGACAAACACAAATAATTATACTTGTATAAGTAACCTGAAATAATCAAACTCATAGCTGCAGAGAGTATAATGGTGGTTGACAGGTGGTGAGAAGAGAGAGATACAGGGATGTGTCTACCAATGTATACAAACTTTCAATTAAGATGAGTAAGTTCTGGAGAACTTGTTTTGGGTTCAGTAATTGGACAATAGTTAACAATAGTACATTTTATATCTAAAAACTTTCTTATTTTTTAAAAAATATTTTATTTATTTGACAGAGAGAAATAGAGAGAGAGAGAGAATGGGCAAGCCAGAGCCTCCAGCCACTGCAAATGAACTCCAGATGCATGTGCCCCCTTGTGCATCTGGCCAACATGGGTCTTGGAGAACCCAATCTGGGTCCTTTGGCTTTGCAGGCAAACACCTCAACCACTAAGTTATCTCTCCAGCCCATAGCTCAGGCTGGCCTTAAACTCACAATCCTCCTTCTTCTACCCTCCAAGTGATTGAATTATAGGTGTGTACCATCACACTTGAATCTTACAAAGAGACCAGAGGGAGTGGGAGCAGGGTTAATCATATTTAAGATTTATGAATAAGCTTTATGAAGACCTACTTCTTCACTAGCTAATAATATATGTGTTATAAAAAGAGCATTTGGGCAGAAGTATCTTTTGGAGCTGTATAATGTAGTACTCAGAAGCCATAATTGGTATTAGAAAAATTTAAGTGTCAGGAACGGGATACCTTCCAGTGAGTTGTTGGTCAGGGAGGTTCCAAATGCCCCCCAAACATTATAGCTATTGCCAAGGCTCTTGTTTGCCCACTGGAACTGGTAAGACCCTATTGCTAGAGTCCACATGCTTGGGCTGCAGGTCACTGAGTAATCAAGCTGGGGCTGAGCTGGAAGCCTCCTCCCTGTTGACTAGCTGTCAAGATGCTGGAAAGAGCTATGCAGCCTGTTGGAGGTGGGGAAGTCATCAATGGTGTTAACTAGGAGTGGTTTCTGAAAGCCAGGCCAAATGTACCAAGTGGTACAATGGTGGCATACGTGTTATTGGGGAAACCAACTGCTCTCTGAATGGACTTTTAGTCTGCTAAGTGGACTTTTGGTCTGCTCTACACGAGGGAATTCCTACCTGGTACTGAAAAATCTATGGGTTGAGAGGTTGTAAGCCCCAAGAAGAAAACTGCTGCTATTATGGCAAATAGATATTTTATGCCCACCATACTGCCTTCTAAATATTTATGATTATGCCCATATATTAATGATACTTTCACTTTTCATTAGAGAAATTTCTATTTTTAGATGGTGGTGACCCCTGGGGTTACTCAGAACTCATCAAAGTCCTCAGAAGTGACACTGGAGTGTTTAGCGCTAAATGAGACATCTTTACCACATTGTCCAAGGCTCAGGGACAATTGCAAAAGAGGTGGCAGAAAGAATGTAAGAGCCAAAGGTGTGGTTACAATACTGTCTTTCAGACACAAAATGGCCTTGATATTCATGACCTCGCTGTGGTGGATGCTATCTACACAAAACCTGCATAATAGGAGGAAAAAATGATTACATCAAAGCAAAAAAGGAGGACTAGATGTAAGGAAGAGATTCAATGTTGGGGGCATTTTGGAAGGAGAAAAGGGAAGGTGTCAGGAGGAGATTGTGGTCATGGTATATTGTATATGGAAGTTGTCAATAAAAACAGTTTTAAAAATTGGGCGACTAAGTCACTTGCCTGCAAAGCCTAAGGACCCAGGTTTAATTCCTCAGGACCCACATAAGCCAGATGCACAAGGTGGCACATATGTCTAGAGTTTGTTTGAAGTGGCTAGAAGCCCTGGCATACCCATTCTCTCTCTTTTTGCCTCTCTCTCTCTCTCTCTCTCAATTAAGAAAATAAAATAAAATTAATTATAAAAATATTTATTGATTGATTGATTTGAGAGAAGGACCACAGAGAGAAATAGAGAGGTGTTAAAAAAAATCAAACAAAAAATGCTTTCAAAAAATTGTAAACCTGGAAAATACAAACATCATTTATTCAATGCAAAAAGTGTTATTAAATATCTTAACATTATTACCAACCAAAATGGAGGTATAATTTGATACATAAGAATAGACATGATGCAAGAGAATAATAATGTTACTGTCCTTTTAGGAAGACTATACTTTTTGTAAAGACAGCATCTCTTCTAATGAATTGACTATACATTACTTTTATTGATCTTAGAAGAAAGTAAATAAAATAATATATAAAATAAAATAAATATTGATCTTAGATACAAAAGTGTGCACATCACTATAACAAAGAACCTGAAGTAATTAACTTATAAAAAGAATAGGTTTTTTTTTTTTGGCTTACAACACTAGTGATTTTGTTAGTAGGATCACAGCATCTAGGGCTACCAATCATTTCCTTGCAGCCATTTATTTCCACAAAATCCAACCTAAACCAGCCACGTGGAGAGCTCCTGTACCAATGGTACTGATCACTCCTTAATACATTCTTCCCATAGTTATAGGCTGAAGAGAATAATCTCAGTACAAAAGATGCTTATTATGAATACTTAGGTATTGCTATGAAAGTTTAAGTATGCTGGTTAAATAAAACAATGATAACAATAATCATCATCATAATAGCAAACTCTACTGATGCCATATTATGCTCTACATACTATACATTATATTCTCTAATTCTAACAAACCTTTAGGCTATAAATATTATTCTCGTTTTACAGGGAAGAAAACTGACACTTGGGAAAGTTAAGTGAACTGCTTAAGTTATCTATAGCTAGTAAAAGAAGAACTTGAATTTTCTTTTGGGCAGATAAAATTTAGAGCTCCTATGCTTTCTTTTAATGTGTATGTATTGTGTGTGTAGGTGTGCATGTGTGTGGAGGCCAGAGGACAACCTTAGGTTGCCTTTAGATCATTTCTCTCAGGTGCAATTAACCTTTTTTTTTTTTTTTTTTTTTTTGAGACAAGTTCTCTCATTGGCCCAAAGCTTGTTAACTAGGTTAGACTGGCTGAGCAGCAAGTCCTTGGACGTACCTGTTTCGGCCTCCCCAGCATCGGGAGTACAAGCACATGTCATCACATCCAGCATTTTACCATGGGTTCTAGGGATCAACTCTCAGTCCATCATGCCTGCGAGGCTAGTGCTTTACCTGAGCCATCTCCCTAGCTCTTGGAGCTCTTATTGTTAGTCATTTTATTGGGTTTTTAAATGACATAATAGTAGGAAGGTCAATGTAATATCTAGTAGCAATAACTTTAAAAAATACTTCCTGAGATAACCCTTACTTTTTTTTATTTTTTTATTTTTTATTTTTATTAGTCATTTCTGTATTCAGCAAATACAGTCAGTTTGGTACCATTATTAGGCTCATCCGTGACCTACCCCCTCCCCTTGGCCCCTCCTTGTTGAGGTATATGGGTCATGCATTGTGGAGTTAGCCCACAGTTATGGGTAAGCTAAATGTCTCTGCATATCATGACCCAACATGTGACTCTGACATTCTTTCCGCCCCCTCTTCCGCAAAATTTCCCTGAGCCATGTTGGGTTCATTTTTGGTCTGCTTCAGTGATGAGGTGTTGAGGGCCTCTGAGGCTCTGGCTCTCTGATTTGGTAGGAGTTGATTTTTCTCTATGCTGATCTCCTTCCCCCTTGTGCTGGTGTCTGGTTCATCAGGAAAACAGCCCCCTTGCTTGTTTCTCCAAGTTTTCTTAGTTTCAGCCGGGGCCCTTTTGAGGTATGATGGGGTGGCTCTCTCCTTAGGGTCTACATCTATCTGAAAAAGAGAAGCAGATTCTCCAACGGAGAGTAAGTTAGCACCAGGACAAATGAGATAACCCTTACTTTTTTTTATATAGAGAATTTAATAGGTGTAGGCCCTCTTGTAGCCCACAATTGATGGTAGCTTGATATTGGAGAGTGGGCTTATCCTAGATTA
This sequence comes from Dipus sagitta, assembly GCA_036346955.1. NCBI lineage: Eukaryota > Metazoa > Chordata > Mammalia > Rodentia > Dipodidae > Dipus > Dipus sagitta. Next base: position 298,839,248 of record CM070770.1, on the reverse strand, counting down.
GACACTAGGATGGAAGGGGAGGGAGGGGAGGGCATCAAAGGGGTGGGAAACACAAATCTAGACCCAAACGGCAATGGTACCATAATCTTCTACTTACTAAAAGATAGACCAAATGGCTGATCCTTCACCAGGCCCTTACAGGGAACACCTGAACCACAAGACACGGGAGAGGGTAAGATTAAGACTAACCTTACTTTTTTTTTTAATAGAGAATTTAATAGGTGTAGGCCCTCTTGTAGCCCACAATTGATGGTAGCTTGATATTGGAGAGTGGGCTTATGTTTGGATATGGTTGTGACTTGTTATCTCATTTGTCCTGGTGCTAACTTACTCTCCGTTGGAGATTCTGCTTCTCTTTTTCAGATTGATGTAGATCCTAAGGAGAGAGCTACCCCATCATACCTCAAAAGGGCCCCGGCTGAAACTAAGAAAAATTGGAGAAACAAGCAAGGGGGCTGTTGTCTTGATGAACCGGATACCAGCACAAGGGGGAAGGAGATCAGCACAGAGAAAAATCAACTCCTACCAAATCAGAGAGCCAGAGCCTCAGAGGCCCCCAACACCTCATCACTGAAGCAGATCAAAAATGAACCCAACATGGCTCAGGGAAATTTTGCGGAAGAGGGGGCGGAAAGAATGTCAGAGCCACATGTTGGGTCATGATATGCAGAGACATTTAGCTTACCCATAGTTGTGGGCTAACTCCACAATGCATGACCCGTATACCTCACCAAGGAGGGGCCAAGGGGAGGGGGTAGGTCACGGATGAGCCTAATAATGGTACCAACCTACTGTATTTGCTGAATACAAAACTGACTAATAAAGAAAAAATAAATAAATAAATAAATAAAACTGAACAAAAAAAATTTTTTTAAAGTAAAAAAAAAAATACTTCCTGAGATTTTAAAAAACTTAATTCCAAAAAAAACGCTACATGTATTATGTTGCAACTTATGTTTATCAAAACTGGAAACTAACATTGGTTTAGCACTGGTAACTAAATTACAGATGTTATTCCCATTTCCCAATTTGTTTCCACCAAAATTTTCCCATTCTTTGATTCAATCCATTTAGCTGCAATAGTGTCTTGGACTTTTTTGTTCTTCATTGCCCTTACAGTTCAGAAGAGTATTGCTTAGATATTTTGCAGAATTTTTCATTTTCCTTTCATGCCATATAAGTAGAAACATACAATGTGCAGTTTTATTTTTCCTTAGAAAATAGTCGTTCATTCTTTGGATGTATCGCACTTTGCTGACCCATTCACTTGACAAAAAAAAAAATCTTAATTCCAATTTTCATGATAATTACGCACAAATAAGTGTCATACTCATGTGCACCCACACAAATACAAATATGCATTTGTACACTTACATACTTAAGTACAGACTATTATCATGTTTTAATTTACAAACATCCACTAACTAATGACATTATCTATTTTTCCCACGGTTAGTGGCAACCTACATATCTTCTTTGGTGAAGTATATGCTCAAATCTTGTATCAACTCTCTTTATTGATTGGTTCTTATGTATTTGAATTTTAAGAATTCTTATATAGTCTAGATGTAAAATGTCTACCAGATTCTTTTCTTAAAATGTTTATTTTTTATTGTAGTTTTTATTTGTCAGAGAAAGAGGAGAGAGAGAGAGAGAATGGGTGTGCCAGGGCCTCCAGCCACTTCAAACAAACTCCAGACGCATGCGCCCCCTTGTGCATCTGGCTAAAGTGGGTCCTGGAGAATGGAACCTGGGTCCTTTGGCTTTGCAGGCAAATGCCTTAACTGCTAAACAATTCCTCCAGCCCCCATTTATCAGATTCTTAATTTGAAAATATTGTGTCTTTAATCTAAAAGTTGTCTTTCATTTGCTTATTAGTGCTTTTTGAAAAGCAAAATTTTTTATTTTGTTTAAGTTTAAAACTTTTGTTGTACAAACTGTGTTTTGGTATCATATAAAAACAATAAATGAACAATCATATATTTTCTTTAAAATTTTGTAATTTTAATCATTTGATTTTGATCTACCATACACTGTAGGTAGGTAGGCATATGTGTTTCTTTTGATTAATACTCATGTCTTCATTACCATAGCTTCATAATCATGTAATTCTTAAAATCCAGTAGTAGGAATCCTACATTGATATTGTGCATGATATTGTTTGATATTAACTGTGACTTTAGAAAGTTGCTAACTGTTGATGTCTCTAAGAACTTCTACAAGGAATGTAAATTATGTCCTCTCAGATGAAAAAAAAAAAAAAAGGAAACAGGAAATTTTAGTTGTTTGTTTTTGTTTGTTTGGTCTCACAGAGGAAAGAGAGTAGTTGTCCCTCCTCTTCCTTCCTCCTTCTTCTTCAACAACTGGTAAAACCTTTTTGGCCTTGCAGTTTTTAAAGTTCAAGACCCAGTCAACATAGATAGGTTAAAGAATACTACACGAACTTCAGTCATTTTAGACAGTTGTTTAATGAGTGGTGAATTTTTGATTTTATGGAAAATAGCTCAGCAGAGTTCTAGAGCCCACTTATGCATTTGAACTAGCCCTCCCCCTACACACTACACACACAGTCAAGGCTGAATGTAAGGCCACAAGAATGATCCACATTAGGCATTATAGGTTCAGGCAGAACAGAGGACATACAGGAAGAACCAATGGATTTTTAAAATTAAAAATTATATTTTATGAAAAGTTATTAAAAATGTTCTGGAAGCCTTAATGTATATAAAATTATCATGAGGAAAATGAGTATGAGAAGGAAAATAAAAGCTAAATCTATATATCTGTTATTATTTTTAAATACTATCTGGAATTTTAGGAGCCATTTATTTTTTAAACTATTTATTTTTATTTATTTATTTGAAAGAGAAACAGAAATATATATATATATATATATATATATATATATATATATATATACATAGAGAGAGAGAGAGAGAGAGAGAGAGAAAGACTATGGAGATATGGAGACTAACTGAGCAACTCCAGAACACCTCAAAATAGCAAAGGTGACTACAACAAAAAATTGGTACCAGAGGAGTGGGTTTGTTACTGCTAGAAATCTGACTGTGGGTGTTTGTTCATTTGGAACTGATCTGCAGGAGAAATATGGAAGGATTTGGAACTTTGGGATAAGAGATGCCTTGCATAGCTGTAAGCAGAGCTTGATTGACCATTCTGGTAAGGTCTGAAAGCCATAAATACAGAAAAAACTATGTAATGTGAGGCTTGGTTTATGAGGAAAAAGTGAGTTTTGTCCAGACTGGACTAGAAGCAATTTGTGTGGCAGCAGGCTATTTGCATTCTGCCCACAGAGTTTTTCTGCTCTTCAATGTCAGCTTTATTCTCCCAGTATTAACAAATCTGCCAGCCCGCCTGGTATTATGGAAGTATAACAAATGCAGGAAAGAAAGGGTTATTGGATTTGAACCATGTTTATTCATTTTATTTTTTAAGATGGCCACTGGGCAATGTGAGGCATGGTTGTTGTTGTCCCTTTGTAGAGATCCTGACAGGCCATGACATGGATAAACCATAGCTGTTGTGGAGACCCAAGGAATTTGGAGATGCCAGGACTGCGGGAGGCTGCCAGGGAACGCTGTTTCTCTGGCTCAGGAGGATCTGACCAGAAAGCAAGCAGCTAAGGCTGGAGTGGTGGAATTTGAACACCAGAGATTGTTGCATGTTTCACACAGAATATAGGATTTAATTATTTGCCCAGCTTGATTTTATCTTACATCAGTAGTTTTTCCTTGTTATCCCTTCTTTTACAGTAGGAATGTTTACTCTATGCAATTATGTGTATGTAACTTGTGTTTTGATTTCATGGGCTCCCATTTAAGAGACTTTGGACTATGGAAATGTGTGAACAGTGTTGGAATGGGAAAAAATATGAGAACCTTTGAAGTTAGACTGCATTTTACATCATAAGATGTTTGTGAGTCTATTGTGTTCGGGGGTGGAATATGATGGTTTTAACCAGATATCCCCCATCAACACATGTATTTGGACTATATGATCCCAAGGTGGGACTTTGAGCTTCTACCCAGAAGATACAACTCTTTATCTATAAGTCTAAGAATATGTCTTTTATAAACAGAAAACCCAAGCAATGAAATACTTCAAGATGTGAAAATCTCAATACAGTAATAAAAAAACACAAAAAAAATCATGACAATTTAACTCCTCTAAAAATGATAAAGCCAAGGGCTATGACTAAAGATGCTGGAAAGTAGTCACCCCCATTAGAATTTTCTACATTTCAAACAGCAAGGAAGATATAAGCATTGTTCTTCCCATAATACAATGAGGGAAGCCCTGGGATATGGGAATGTCCCTAAGTTTTATGCCTATGCAACTAGTTAGCCCATAATCTCTTTACTTGAACAATAAGAAAATATAATATAGAAATCCCTGGAGGGTATTTTTCTTTTTATTTAATAATAGTCAGAGTTAAAGGCACTGACCTTTTAAAATAGTCCCTTGTGATAGCAAACACCAAAAAAATCAAATAAAAATAAATGCTGGTGAGGATGTGGAGAAGTAGGAACACTCATCCACTGTTGGTGGGAATGTAGAATGGTACAACCACTTTGGAAAGCAATATGGAGACTTCTGAAAAAGCTAAATACAGAGATAACAACAGACCCAGTTATTCCCTTACTGGGCATCTACCCTAAAACCTTCAAACCACAGGCTAGAGAGATTTGCTCAACCATGTTTATAGCAGCTCAATTTGTAATAGCTAAGAGCTGGAATCAACCCAGATGTCCATCACTAGAAGAATGGATAACTAAGATGTGGTATATCTACACAATGGAATTCTATACAGCAATGAGAAAAAATGACACAGTGAAATTTGAGGAAAAATGGTTGAACCTGGAACAGATCATTCTCAGTGAACTTACCCAATCACAGAAAAAAAAAAAAAATCGCCACATAGTCTCACTCATCTACAGCACCTAACCTGAATCTACCCAAGATACCTTACATATCCAGCAAGCATCTCGTGGACTAGACACTAGGATGGAAGGGGAGGGAGGGGAGGGCATCATGGAGGGGGTGGGAAACACAAATCTAGACCCAAATGGCAATGGTGCCATAAAATTCTACTTACTAAAAGACAGACCAAAATGGCTGAACCTTCACCAGGCCCTTACAGGGAACACCTGAACCACAAGACACTGGAGAGGGTAGGATCAAGACTAACCTTAATCTTCTACATCTTCCCTCCCTCCTTCTCCCTCTCCCTCTCTCTCTCTCTTCTCTCTAACTCTTGTATATTAGTTATCTTTTTCCTCATTTTCTTAGTGGGCACTGACCTGTAACTCCCAGTACCAGCATGGGGCTATCATCCACAATGAGCTTTTGATCAGAGAGACCTACAAGGTTTCCTCAAAGACAGACAGATTTCTGTCAGAGTACTTGATGACCCACCAAAGGTTAGTGGTAAGACCCTACCGCTGAAGACACCTTATGTGGTTGACAGGCAAAATAGAATGGCATGGCTGGAAGTTGGAAGAGAGTCAGACCCCAGATGGTCAGCGTGTCTAGTGCCAGAAGGTGCTACATGGGCGACTGGGGTAAAATGACCAATATCTGTCCAAGCAACTCATGGTCTAACATACTTAGCAGCAAATAACTTGTTGTGATGCCCACACAAGTGCAATAGTGGCACACAGCCATGGTAGGGAACCAACTGCTCTTAATTTGGCTAACTGATCTCCTCAGTGGTACGGGATCCATAGCTGGAGCTGGGAAACAAGTCAGAACCATATCCAAACATAAGCCCACTCACCCATATCAAGCTACCATCAATCATGGGCTACAAGAGGGCCTACACCTATTAAAGTCTCTATAAAAAAGCAAGGGTTATCTCATTTGTCCTGGTGCTAACTTACTCTCCATTGGAGAATCTGCTTCTCGTTTTCAGATAGATGTAGATCCTAAGGAAAGAGCCACCCCATCATACCTCCAAAGGGCCCCGGCTGAAACTAAGAAAAATTGGCGAAACAAGCAAGGGTGCTGTTTTCCTGATGAACAAGATACCAGCAGAAGGGGGAAGGAGATCAACACAGAAGAAAATCAACTCCTACCAAATCAGAGAGCCAGAGCCTCAGAGGCCCCCAACACCTCATCACTGAAGCAGACCAAAAATGAACCCAACATGGCTCAGGAAAATTTGTGGAAGAGGGGGCGGAAAGAATGTCAGAGCCACCTGTTGGGTCATGATATGCAGAGACATTTAGCTTACCCATAACTGTGGGCTAACTCCACAATGCATGACCCGTATACCTCACCAAGGAGGGGCCAAGGGGAGGGGGTAGGTCACAGATGAGCCTAATAGTGGTACCAAACTGACTGTATTTGCTGAATACAAAACTAATAAAGAAAAAAAGAAAAAGAAAAAAAATAGTCCCTTGTGTAATACCAAGATACACATTAATGTCTGGAGGTGACCAGCTTGTGTGGAGAGTACCCAGAATTTAGATATCAACTAATCTATGACAAAAGTAAGTACTTTTAATATGAACAAAATTGCTGATTGCTGACTATTTTCCAGTGGTGTTTTATAATTATATTAATAGAAAAACCATGAAAATGTCATTGTATAAAGCAAAATGTCATATTCTAATTATTAAAGGTTTTTTTTGAGACAGTCTTTCCAGATAGACCATATGGGCTTCAAACTCATGAGCCTATCACAGGCATGTGCTACCACACTCAGGTCAATTATAAAACATCTCTGCAATAGCCATTTTACTTTTGGGTGAAATCTATGCATGTTTATATATTTAAAATACATTTTATACTAGGTTATTTTCTTCAGTTCAGTAAACTTCCTTTTAACTAAAAATTATATAAATTTATAATAATTTCTGTTATGATGGCAAGGTTACCTAACTTGGGTGAAATCAAGAAAATTATATTGGCAATAGGCTTAGCAAATTGAAATTTTCCTGCTTTTTCCCCCTGTTCTTCTATTTTGTTGTATTCTCTTTAGGTAATTTTCTACAATATGAAAAAAAAAAACTTACATTAATCATCTAGGTTTATGGTTTCCTTTTAGTTTGGTCCTTTAATTTTTCATGGATCATAATTTGTCTGTTTTCTCCATTCTCACTCTTCCTACTTCCTGTGTGGAGTGGAGATTGGAGAATTTCTGGGGCTTGATGGTCAGCCAGTGTGACTGAAAACAGAGGCTTTGGTTCAGTAAGAGACTCTGTCTCAAGAATACAACATGGACGGGCAGTAGGGGAAGACACCTGACATTCTCCTCTGACTTCCACATATATGCAGACAGGGATCACACATTTGCCCACACATATGCATACATCATACATATACCACACCACACATATACACACACTTACACATATACATGCATACCTTATACACATCCCATACCACATATACATACATATATGCACACATATGCATAAAGATTAAACTAGTGTGCCTAGTAGTATATGCTTAGAGGATAAAACTGTAAACACTCATATATAGACAGATAGAGAGAAATGAAGGAAAAAGGACTGGATAGAAGCATTCTATTTCTTGACCTGGATATATACAATAAAAGCGAATTTTGAAAAAAGTGTTGGTCATGATATCTGAAAAAAAATGAAGCATCTATAGAAACAGAAAATAAGTTTAAAAAATTTCAAGACTAGGCTGACCTGGAACTCACTCTGTAGTCTCAGGCTGGCCTCAAACTCACAGTGATCTTCCTACTTCTGCCTCTGAAGTGCTGGGATTAAAATCATGTGCTGCCATGTCTGGTTAATATTTTTTAAGTACACAACTAAGTTGTGAACTTTTTTAACATTCAAAACAGTGCCTTAGAATTCTGTTTACAGATGATATATTAAGTATTATTTTATCTCTGTTGCTTTTGAAAATTTCATTAAAATAACAGGAAAGTATAGAAGTATATTGGAAAAGCAACTAGGCATCTTTTCCTCCCAAGTTTGGCTAAAGTGTAAATATATCCACTTCCCTTTACCAAAAAAGAAAAAAAGAGAGAAAGAAAAAAAAGAAAGAAAGAAAAGCACACCAAAAAAGCAAAGAGGGCCCGTTGTGGTGGCACATGCCTTTAATCCCAGCACTCAGGAGGCAGAGGTAGGAGGATTGCTATGAATTTGAGGCCATCCTGAGACTACATAGTGAATTCCAGGTCAGTCTGAGTTAGAGTGAGACTCTACCGGGGGGGCGGGGGGGGGGAGGGGGGAAGCAAAGAGGAAGAAGAAAACACAACAAAATCTTATAAACTGAGAATCAGATTAATGGGTATTAACATCTAGTAGACCAGAAGTTTAGCTTTAAACCAGCAGTGGACAAACTGGCTCAGGAATTGGTGACACTAGCTATCTATCCCTAAAACTGAAGAGCATGGAGAAGAAGAGACTAGGTGAAAGACCTGTTCAGTCATAGGTGTCATCAAGCATCACATACATGAGAACCTGCTCCTTGTCTACTCTATCAAAAGACTAGATGTTTTATAGCCATCCATTGTCTAAACAGAAGGACTCTGGACTGAGGAAAAACAGACATCACTGAAGATGAGGCTCTATGCTACCTGAAAGAGCCGAATAGAACTGTATATTGTGGGTGGTACCTACCTATTCTCCTTTGCCCCCTTAGTAATTGAAGGAACAGCAAGTTCAGCAGTTGATAGGATGGAACCCTTGAGGCTACAACAGCTGGTGGAAACTACTGGCTCTATAAGTCATGTGGTTAAAAAAATAGAGATGTAGTATGTTGAAAGGCAAGTGGTTTTGAGGTAGAGATTCTTTGCAGAGACGGGTATGAATTAAGGGGCTGAAAGGGAAACATGTAATGAAAATGCACACAGAAGTCAAAGGGTCTTGATGAATAAGCAAGCCCTCGGCAGAATCATGACGGATAGAATAGTCCTCTGTAGATGTTTAGTGTTGGAGAACACACACTTCTTCCTGAGACAGGAGAGAACTTTCAATTTGTTTGACTTGTTTTTTTTTCCAAGACAAGGTCTCAAAATATAGTCCAGGCTGTCCTTGAACTTGAAATGCTTCTGCTTATACCTGCTGATTACTGAGATTAAGGCATATATTTCCTGGCTGTCAGTTATTTTTTTTTTCTTTTCTTCAAACTTTGGTGATTGAAACCAAATGTCACAAATACTATGCAAATGTCCTAGTGAGCCATACTCCCAGCTCCTGTAGGTAAGTTTGTAGGGAAAAGAAAAATAAGTTTAGGAAGCCCTAGAATTTTCATCCAAATGTTCCAAAGACTGACTAATATAAGATGCTAAGTTAATAACAAATTTGCTCTAATATGTATTTTTATGAGCCTTGGAATGGCCGGAAATGCCTCCTGCATGGACTCCTCATTTCACATTTTTTTATCTTATATTCAAATTACTAGAATTCATCTCAGACACAAGATCTGAAGACTTAATCCATTACTGTAGCTAATAGTTTAATCTGCAGTTACTAATTCTAGCACTATGATGATAGAATCATTTCTTGTAAGACATTCCTTTACTGTAGGACTGGCAGCTATATGTGACAGAAAATTCATGTTTCCTTAATTTATTATGACATAAGGCCAGATTTCTTGCTGTAAATACACTTGACTATTACAATGGATTAAAACTTTAGGCAGGTTCACACTTTTAAAGTATGTATGTATGTGTGTGTGTGTGTGTGTGTGTGTGTATATATATATATATATATATATATATATATTTTTTTTTTTTTTTTTCCGGGTAGAATGGGACTTGTCTGTAATTCCAGCACATGAAAGGTTGAGGTACAAGGATTGCCATGAGTTCAAAGAAAACCTGGGCTACAGAGTGAGTTCAAAGTCAGCATTGGTTACTCTGAAACCCTGTATCAAAATAAAATAAAATAAAAACTAAAGGCCAGGTGTGGTGGTGCATGCCTTTAATCTCAGAACTCAGAAGAATGGGGTAGGATAGATGTGAGTTCAAGGCCAGTCTGGAACTACAAAGTGAGTTACATGTCACCGTGGGTTAGAGTGAGACTCTGCATCAAAAAAAAAAAAATAAAAACATAAAGCCAGGCCGGGTGTGGTGGCCCGTGCTTTTAATGGATCACTGTGAGTTCAAGGCCAGTCTGAGACTACATAGTGAATTCCAGGTCAACCTGGGCTAGAGTGAAAGCCTACCTCAAAGAAACAAAACATACACACACACAAAGAAAGAAAAAGAAAAAGAAAAAGAAAAAGAAAAAAAAAGAAAAGGAAAAAGAGAAATAACCACAGCTTAGGCACAAGTGAAGTTGGTGGAAAAACAAACATAAGCCCCCAACTCTCAGCAAGAGTGTCCACCTAGGAAATTCACCCAATGCCCATCCCTCCACACCTTGTCCAAAATATACAAGGGCATACCCATGCCCATCAAATGGCCAGGTGGGCATAGTGAGCAGAGGCCACCCAAATCAAGTGTCACATCTAGCAGGAAAGAAACACAAATCAATAGGAAGTGACCTTGGGGTTCTACAGGACACAGTGGACAATGGCCCCATAGATTGAGTAATGTCCTGGGCCAGTAAGTCTTGGTGTGTAATGCCACATCTTCCATGTAAACCACTATCCTCTCTGTCTTTCTCTCTCTCTCTCTCTCTGCCTCTTTCTCTCTCTGTCTGTTGCTCTCAAATAAATAAAAATAAACAAAAAAATTAATAAAAAAGAGAGTGTTTGAAAAGGAGAGACACCCTGAATAAAGATTTTTAAGGAATTATTTTGCAAGTGAATGTTTGTGAACATATATGAGTACATATATGCAATAGGTAAGGAGGATTGACAAGAGGTGTTTATACTTCTAGTGGGAAATAAAAGGACACAGGATTGGAGACATACCTTTTTATACTTTATAACCTTCTTGGGACTGAAGGTTTACATAGAATCCACCTCTTAGATCACAGAAATGAGACCAGTGAGTTTATACAACTTGATAAAAATAAGATCTGCAGCATATTCTCTGTTATTAACTCAGAACAAGTTAAATGATAATGTTTACTATCAGGGCATTTCTCAAAAGCACAGGACTTCCCTTCCTTACTTCTCTCCTTCCTGCTACCCACTAAATACCAACTATATGCATAGTAAGTGAACACAACTGACATGATCAATATCCTCAAGAAACTTCATGGTGAAAATCAGGAGAGGTGGGAATGAGCGGAAAGAGAGGAGCAAGTCTATTTAGGTCAAATTCAATAAGCTGAATTTGGTTCTTTAAAAAAAATAAGAAGAAGCTCAGCATTTTGTATTCAGCTTTCATCCTTATTTCCTGAATTTATTAGACAATATAAATATAAAATGGCTAAGTTTAACAAGAATTTAAAGAATGCAAGTAGTTTATAGGTTAGTAAACATTGACAGAAATTATAGGTAAGACTCAGACTCTGCAGTATTTAAAGTAATACAATTTATAACAGGCATGAGACACTATTGCATATTCATTAATTTATTTTAGAATACTCACTTTACATAGTTTTATGTAAAATAATTAAACCACTTTGGAGAGGCATCTGGCAATATATTATAATGGCCTTATGATTTTCGTATCTTGTGATTTAGTCCTCTCATTTGGTCCTATGTATCTCAATAAAAAACAAATAAAATCCTGGGTTAAAGTGAAACCCTACCTCAAAAACAAAACAAAACAAACTAATAAAAACAAACAAAAGTAGAAAAATCAAAAATCATATTATTTGCAAGAGCAAGGAGGAGAGACATTCCTCAGTCTTTTTCAGCATTCCCTAGAACTCTACCTAATAGTCAGTCTTCACGCTCATCCATCTTCTAGACAGAAGGAAAATTTTCTTACTAGAAATCCAATAAGTCAATGTACTCAAACATGGAAATTTTGTCAATAAAAATAAGAGCATGCCTTAAATGTTCTCTTTTTATAAATGAACCATTAGAGATTTATTCATTTGAGTGAAAAATTCCCTCTAGCATGTGCCCATCTGAGTTTTGGAATTACTTTATAGGAAGCCTGGGAAGAGTAAAAGGTCTACAGCACTGCCTATTAAAATGTGTCATCAAATACAAAAATAATCAAAGTCCATTTAAATTATTAAAACAAAAAATAAAGTAGGATTTGAAGTATCATCTACAATCATGATTTCCTTATCTAGTTAAGACATGAGCAGATCATGGTGAGAGTCACCAAGGGCTAGGCACATGGAATCCAAGGCAGACTAGAATTTATATTTTCATGATACATTTATATGCTTTAACTCTCACCCTAGGTTATAGAATCTGGTCTTTACAGATAAATTGTCAGATTGATTGACAGAAAATACACTAATGAATTGGTGGCAATGTGCTAGACTGACTCTTGTTTTTTGAAATGGAGCAGTATCTTAAAATTCGTCCCATCATTTAGATGTTTAAAGCCTGCTGTAATGGGAGTGACTGAAATATGAGTGAGCAGGCTATAAAGGGTGGATTTCCATAGGAATAACATATTATTTGCAAGAGCAAGGAGGAGAAACATTCCTCAGCCTTTTTCAGCATCCCCTAGAACTCTACCTAATATTCAGTCTTCACTCTCATCCATCTTCTAGACAGAAGATAATTGTAAGGCTGAGGTAGGAGGATCACCATGAGTTCAAAGCCAGCTCTAAGAGAGTGAGACACTGCCACACACATAAAAATGATTGAGATTTTAAAATGTTACAAGAGGTTTGAGTTCAGTTACTTGGAGTACTTGATTCTCATTGTAGTTGAAGATGAGAATTACTCAACTTTTCTTAAGTCTATAAGGATGTTGCTGCAGGATTCTTGAATGAGAGGCAGGACTCCATGACTTAGAGGGAGCAGTGTTTATTTGTACCTCCTGACATGGGCCAGGAGGATTCATATCCATAGGTTAAACACCCATCGCAGTGGGAATTTTAATTCTATTTTTGTTTATTTATTTGTTTGTTTTAGTTCAGTAGAAAATTTGTGAGGATACATCATATGTTGGTACCATCATGCCCCTCCTCCCTGTCCCCTTTCGACTGAGGGTCCATCTTGGTGGAATTGTTTATATTCACTGAGTTGTTTGGGGTTATGAATTGTAGGAGCAGTAGTCAGTCAATGGGGGAGTCAATGCCCCTGGACGTTGTCTCAAACCCTGTGGCTCTTCCACCTTCTCTCCCACAACCTTCCCTGAGCAGTGGTGGGTGTGTTTTAAGTCTACTGTACTGTTAATTTCTTAGCAGCTTCTAAATTTTTTGCTTTGGTACATTTTGCATGTCCTTAGTCTCTCCCCATCAAACTGGTGCAGGTTGTCAGACTCTCCCTAGAATAGCACTGTTGCTCATCTCATCAATTCCTCTGTGACTTCAACTGGGTCCTACGTAATGTGGGCATCTTGGCTCATCTTTTTATAAGAATTCGGGTATCTTTTCTTGTCTTGTTGATAGATTTTTTTTTTGTTGTCCTTGGTTCTCGTTGCCTTCTGTAAAAGATAGATGCTCAACTACGCTCTGCATTGGAGGATCTGTTTGTCTACTACAGAAGGCCATGGGATTTTATGAATATAGCCACTGTTATGTTTTCTGTACCTTTCCATCCCCCTATTGTGTCACCTACACACAACATATTACTGGGTTTCTACGTAAAAATTCCAAACTATAGTGCCTATTCCAGGCTAAGGTTACTACATACATAACTGTCTTTCCTTTGTTCTGGGAGGTGTTTTCGGAAGAAGTGGAAACAACTTCTGAGATGTATGAATTTCAGAGTTTATCCCTTCTAGTGTTGTAGCATAGTAAGTACCAGATAGCATCCTTTTTATCCATGTTGGAGGGTGTCATCGATGTGATATCATCATTTCAATTCATGAAACCACCCAGTTTTAGACTTTATTGTATAGAATTTTCATTCAAAAAAAAGAGATCCTTGTGGAAAGGCTTCGTAACAAATTCTGAATTTTACTTATGATTCAAAGTCATTGATAACAGTATGTGTCTGTCCTTAAGAGATATGGCTCATACAATTTTCCCCTAAAATTTAAAGAATATTTAATAGTTTTCAGAAGGAGATTATAGATGTTTTCCTAAAGTGTTTTATCATAGGTTCTTCTAAAACTAGTGGCAGTATTTAGGCTGTGGAAGGTGAAAGCTTCAGTCAGTTTTGACAATAGGTTTATTTTATTTTATTTATTTATTTTGGGTTTTCAAGGTAGGGTGTCACTCTAGCCCAGTCTGACCTGGAACTCACTGTGTAATCTCAGTCTGCCCTTAAATTTATAGCAAACCTCCTACTTCTGCCTCCCCCATGCTGAGATTAAAGGTGTGTGCCACCACACCAAGCTCAATGGGTTTATTAATAATCCTCCCTTGTGATGATTGAGAGTCACAGGTAAAATGAAAGTGCTGCATATAATAGGTAAAATTTTACAAATAGATTTAAACATTTGTAATATAACGGGGATGTTCTGATAGGAACAATTATTTGCAATTGGAATTCTCCCTGATGCTAATGCAAACATTATCTGGCAGGTAATGTGCTAGTCCAATGAAAAACATATTAAAAATCTTTCTAAAAAGTCTAATTAGTGTCTGAAATGATTTCTTCAATAAAAGGATAGAGCATGACTATCTTCCTCATTCTCTTCAATGTCAGATTGGGACTTTTAATCTTTTTGCAGATAAACTAATGTCACCACAAATTCTCATTTGATAATTGACCTTTTTCTCAGTACTTAGCATGTTTTCATTAGTAATTGTGAATGCCACTGTGTTACAATATATGGCATATTGGTGATTTTCCATTGCTTACTCTGCTTGTGGTGTTTCACCACACCTGCATCCACTATGGGGTCATGAAGGTTCCAGAGAGATTCTATGTAGGGGCACCATCCCTCAGGATACTCCTTCCCACCCTGAGGCTCGTAATGCTTTCTGCCCAGTCTTCAGAAATTTCCCCTGAGCTTGTTAGGTAAAAGGAATGTCTATTTTTGCATACAGGTATCCTCTGCTCTTATTTTCTGCTTTGGCAAGTTATGAGTCTCCTTGATGTCAACCACATCAGCATGAGGGTGGTCCTCAGGCAGGAAAGCAGCTCAACACTCATGTACTCTCAAGTCGTCTGTAAGGACTGAAGGTCCCTACCACACATGACAAGATGGCTCACATGCTTGTCGGGTGCCTCATTTTTCTATCCTGGTATTTGCTTTCAGGTGGAACTTGCAGATTCTTTAACCTAGGGTGAGACGTGTGTATGGTGGTATGGTGTGATTTGTGTGTGCACATACACACACGTGCGCATGTGTGTGCTTTGATGTATTTACGTGCATGTGCTGATGTGCTGGCCTGCGCACCTGCTTGTGGAGGCCAGAGGAGAATGTCGGATCTCTTCTCTCATCACTCATCTCCCCATTTTCCTTGATATGAAATTCTTACTCCACAGTTTGCTGTTTTTTCAAGAGCCCCAGAAATTATCTACTCTCTGCTCCCCACAGTCCTAGAATTCTACATGTGTGTTTCCATTCCTGGCTGTTTAATGGGTGCTGGGAGAATCTAACTCACAGTCTCAGCCCCACTCTGACCCCCATGTTTGTACAGGAAGCCCACCTAACTGCTGAGACATCTCTTCAGCTCCCTGTGCCCAGCCTGTATTTTCCTGAGGTTGTTTTGAAGATAGAAATTGCTGGGAAAAAATAGTAGGTATACTTTGCTTCTCAAAGAATTCAGAATCAAATTCGCTTTAGGAAAACTATGTGAGGATTTTGCTTTCCAAAGGGTCGAATTCCGTCTGTTTCAAAGATGGAACTTCAGTGAAGCAACTCTCAAGTTTGATAAAGGGATTTTAATTTTTAGAAACATCTGGAGGATTAACATGCTATATAACAAACTTAAAGATGCACTGAGTTTTTTAAAATCAATTTTGAAAGAAAATAATTCTTTAAACTTCAAAGAAAAGCTAATTGTATTATTATGCTTCATCTTCTGATTCTTCACAGTTTGCACAAATATTTCACATAATTGTAATCACTATATGCATGCTACTGCATGTTACTTCATACTTATTTTTACTTGACATTGTTATCTGTAATTTTCAACAAATAGCATGAAATTAACATTACCATTTTAAATATATACATATATACATATACACACATATGTTATATATATGTATATATATATATATATATATATATAGTTTATAAAATACCATGGACTCATAACTGTTCTCAATTCAATTCAACAAATATGTTATTATTGTTTAGAATTTTAGAATCTGGGTCTATCAACACTCCAAAACATTCTCAGGGACAAAATATATTTCCATTAGCAAGTGATTCATCTTGATAATTGTTCCAGAACCTTCCAGGTTGGTAGGGAGTGGAGGCAAGAAAGGTGTATTTGGAAGTCTCATAACTTACATGTGGTTTTCATTGGCTTGCCTCACTTCTGTCTACTTGAGCATCTCTGTCTTAAATTTTGTGTATATGACACAGTTAAAAGTTTCAAAAACTATTTTTTAATCATATACAGAAACACATACAAGAAACTACAAGTTAATGCTTGGTGTGAGGTCAAATAATGACATATACAAATAAAAGTTTCAAGATTCTCCATAGAGAAGAAGATATTTCTTAGAAATTCTGGAATCGGTTTTTAAAAAGGCATAGTCCTTGTTTTTTTTTTCTTTCTGTACCCCACAAGCTCAATTTGCCAAGTATTAGAGGTGCCACCACCTTCAAAACCTAACCACAGAGAAAATTATGTGTTTGCCATGTGCCATGGATTTTTAAGTGCTTCATAAGTATTAATTTACTTAGTCTTCACAATATCTCAAAGATAACTATCATTCACCTAATTTTGCAAATAGGGAAAGTAAGGCATAATGAATTTCTGAAAAGTATGGCATAAATAATTTCACTAAGCTTCTGTAGATTCCATCACTTCTAAGTATTCTAGCTCCAATGAGCCCAGGGAGTCTGATTCTAGCACCAGCATCTCCATCACTATGCCATTATTCTTTCTCTATCAAAACTCTCTATTGCTTTTTAAATGCATTTGCTTTATTCTGGATGAAGCCACCATCATCTTCTGCTTGAAGTTCTGCAGTAGTCCCTAACGTCATCTCCCTTCCATATCTTTTCTCTTGATTAATCCATTCTCCTTTTATCATCCTAAGGGATCTTTCTAAAATTCAAGTCAGTATGTAAACTACTTCCAACTCCCCTGCCTTACTAAGAGCAAAATTCAAACTTCCTATGAAGATAGAATGAGCAAAATCCTGCCTCAGCTGCACATTATGCAGACTTGCCTCTTCGTCTTACCCTAGACTTCAGACACTGATTTCCTTCTCTTTTCAGACCTTCCCTCCCTAAGGGAGTTGACATATTCCCACTCCAAAAGGGACTTCACATTCTCTATCTGGAATGCCATTCCCTTGCTTCTTCATGTGATGTTTCCATTATATGCACCAAACCTTAACATAATTTTTACAACTCAAGTAGGCCTTCCCTAACCTTTCTGTCTAAAGTGAATCTGTCTACTGTTCATTCATCCTCACAAAATCATATTTTTTCCTGTGACACTTAACCTTCTAAATGTTATTTGTTCATTGAAGTAAATTATCCCACTAACCCTAACCCTTGATGACAAGATCTGTCTAATTAATTCCCATTTCCCTAAAATCTAGCAAAGTTCCTGGATTATAGCTGGAGCTAAGTATTTTTTTAATTTTTATTATTTTAAATATTTTTTTTTTTTGAGGTAGGGTCTCACTCTAGCCCAGGCTGACCTGGAATTCACTATGTATGTATGATCGAACTCTCGGCGATCCTCCTACCTCCGCCTCCCGAGTGCTGGGATTAAAGGCGTGCGCCACCACGCCCGGCTCATTTTAAATATTTTATATTTATTTATTTGACAGAGAGAGATGGAGGGAGAGAGAGAGAGAATGGGCACACCAGGGCCTCCCGCCACTGCAAATGAACTCCAGATGTGTGTGCCCCTTGTGCATCTGGCTAACGTGGGTCCTGGGGAATCAAACCAGGGTCCTTTGGCTTTGCAGACAAACACCTGAACCTCTAAGCCATCCCTCCAGCCCCTGGAGCTAAGTATTTTTGAAGCTAAGTATTTCTTGGATAGCTTAGTGAATGAAGAGCAGAAATTCACAAGCAATATGTCAAATTGAAGTCTTGTGTATCCAAGTGGTTTGTAATTGCTGTGAGTTTAACATGACTGGGAAAAAAATGAAAACCCAGGAATTACTCAGGAAACAATGCCTTCTAGAATTTGTGTGCAGTATCATGGGAGAAGAAGAATGAACGTTGGAGATCTAGAGCTTTAGGATTTTCCCAATCATTGATTTATTTTAGAAGCTATGGGGAAAAAAGGAGAAAGAGGAGGAAGGAAAGAAAAGGAAAAGAGATAAGTGAAAGAAAGAAACATTGCCACTTATTAATCTGAGCTTCTTACAATAAAAGTTCAGGCCTCCACCAGACCAAAGAAGATGCCATTTACCTTGGAGCTAGGGCCAGATCTGGCTCACTGTCATCTGTACTTTATACAGTTCATCAAAGCAGCCACACCCTAGGCCAGATTCAACGGGAAAATATAAATAGCAATTCTTGATTAGAAAAGCGGCAAAGAACAAGCGTTGACCTTTAATCTGCCATATAATCCTGGAGACGAGGTACCAGCGTGAAAGTTAGTTTAGTCAGATGAGTCTGCCTTCAGTTCTTACTGGTGAGGTGATAGTTCATTCTTCTTAAACTGTGCTTTACAGAGTAAAGCAACAGATAAATATGGAGCAGCAATTGTGTACAATACCTTTGCTCGCCATTGTGAGAGGAATAATAAGGAACTAAAAACCTCATTTCTTGTTCTGTATGTGAAAGTTACTTGAAAACTTCAAATACATATTATCCAATTTGTTCTGAGAAACCCCTTGTAAGAAACATGAAATATAGCTTCAAGAGATAAAGGTGCTGAATGGTTGTGAGACCCTGGATAAGTAAGTCATTTTACCTTGCTGGGACTCTTCACCTATCAACTTAGAAATATACAATATGAATTCTAGGTTTCCTCCCGCAAGCCCTTGACACACAAGCTGCCTTTGTCCAATGGTGGCAGAGTAAATGTTCACAAGAGCACATGGCATCTTTTCTCACGGAACGTGCTCTGCACAAACTGCTTTCAGTGTCTTGCTTTCCTGCTTAGGAGTACAACATTGGAAAACCAAAATCGTCATCACAGGAAAACACCAAGCTTCCATTTTCCCAGCTAATCATCAAAACAAATGCCTATTCTTGCCTTAGGCGGTGAAGAACTTCCCTCATTTCCTGTTACTGGCTCTCAGTGGGCTGGGGTATGACATGCCTGCTCTCTTGCTCACAGCAAGAAAGGTAAAGGGTACAGAGAGAGGACAAAGACTCGTAAAATCATGACTCATTTTTGCATCTTTTGGGTTTTGATGAAATGCCAACAGAAGGCAAGAGTTGGGGCATGTGGAAACCAGTAACATTATGGGTGATTATTCAAGTTTCATTATTAATGTTCTTCTTCCTAAAATTACAAATAAATTTTAGTACAATAGGCAGAGAATTCAATCCTAAAAGTTCCTGGGAATAGACTGAACTTGCCTTTCCAGCAGTATTTTTCAGCTATACGTGTGATTTACTGACACATATGTGAGAAGTAAAGAAATAATAGTTCATCAAAAGAAACTTTGGGTTTCATACTGCCATGGCAAATAGGTATTATTTATATAAGAAAATATAAAATGAATTTCACTTTCAAAATGCATTGAGTTTTATTTTCTTAAACCTCAGAAAGAAGAAAATGCTTTCTAAAATCATCTATACTGAACACTTATGAAACATATCTAGAATACTGAATTAGAAAATATGGGACAGAATATTGTCCCACTTTTAAAATTCATTTATTTATTTTTGATACAGCATCTCATGTATGTCAGGATAACCTCAAACTCACTCTGCAGCCAAGGATAACCTTGAACTTCTGATCCTTCTGCTTCCATTACCCGTTTGTTGGAATCACAGGTGTGTACCACCACAACCAGCTAATGCTAGGATAGCACTCTGCCAAGCTTCCTCTGAAGCTCACTCCTCTTTTGACAGAAAATCAAGCTCTAGTCCAAAGACAAATGCCTGGCCCAAGACAACAGAGCAAATGAACAGTCATTCCCAAACCAATCAGAATCTCTTGAGGCCCGTCACAGAGCCCTGTCATCCAATGTAGCGTCCAGCGGCTCACCAACCATCCCAATACACTTTAGAACATTTTCATCACCTCAGGAACAAAACCCGCATGCCTTCATCACGGCTCTCACTTCCATTCCACCCTGCCCACTAACTTCTGGCAACTAATTTTCTGCTGTGTCTCTGTGGATTTACTTGTTCTGGACTTCTTAATATACGTGGATCCACAAATATCCATTTCTTTGCATCTATGCTCATGACATTTAACATGATGCTTCAAGAGTTATTCATGTATCTGTATCTTGCTCATTTTGTGACTAAATAACATTCTCTCGTACATATATAGCCTATTTTGCTTATGTGTTCATCAGCTTTGAACATTGGATCGTTTTTCCTTTCAGCTCTTATGGGTAATCTTAATATGAACATTCGTGTCATGAGCATGGTTTTGTGAAGATACAACTTTTCATGTATCTAGGAATGTAACTTTCAGGTGTTTCATGTGGAAATATTTGAGTTAGGAGAAAATTTGTTATAAATGGAAAGAAATGGACATATCAATTGAAACACGATCTGTCTTGTAGTAGATACTGTTACCAAGAAAGAAACTTATCAATCTTTATTGAGTCCAAGAATAGCATTTGCCATTGCCCTTTTGTAAAAATCCCCTGTTATTATAGACAACTATCTATTTATTCCTATTGTAGAAAGATATGCAGCTTCCTGATACACTGAATGCACAGAATGTTTGTAAAAATATATTCTTATTGTTGAGAACTTCATAAGGGCAATTATATAACATAAAACACACACACACACACATACATAACTTATACTCCTTAAACCAGTCCTTAAAGAGACTTGAGCCATCTGGATAATAATAAAGCCTTATATTCTAAAGTTTCAAATAAAAGTATTAATCATTATAATTAACAGAGTATGCATGAGGTCTGTTTATAAGACAGTGGAGTATGATTTTTGTGCTATACTTCATACTAAATTGAAATACCCTTCAGAGTCAATTTAAACTCTGTTTTTACCCATTATTTAAAATTTAATTAGTGGCATTTTTGCTCTGGAATTGTAATGGGATTTATAGTTTATGTATCCTCGCTTTCAAAAACCATCTAGTAAATGTTTGACTTAACTGGTATTCAGAGAGTAGAACAACTCTCAATGTATAGCATTGTCTGGCAACATGTGGCCTACTTCATAATGGCCTGCTGTATGACACAGATTCCAGGAACCCACAGTGGTGCTCGCTGGGGACTTTCTGTACCACTGTGTTGGATGTCACCTTTCCTGATCTCACCATCAGTTCTACTTGAAAATGACTTTCTCGATGTGTTATCAGGTTAGCACTGGCAGGAATGTGGTACAGGGACCTTGGGCATGACAGGCCAGACTCTCAAAGATCTATTTTACCAAAAAGTACCTGCTAGCATAAGACAGTGCTTTTTATATCTATTTTTCAGAAGAAAAATGCACAGTCTTTGTTAACTGTTATTTACCTAGCTGAATTAGTTTCCCTGGCTGCTATGACTAAAGCTCAATAATATAACTGAAAAGTTGGACACTTTCCTCATACTTGATGTGCTCCATTTCAGACTCTAGTTCATATCTGGCCTACACAGCTGATTCCCCAACTATTAGCTCAACCATCTTATTTGTCTTTATACTGATAACCCAGAGTTTCATCTGAATTACACACCTGTAAAATGTGACCAGTTCGCCTACATTAGCCATAATGGCCTGGATTATTAAGTTTAGAGGCCACGTGACACAGGGAATGAAGATGATTTTGGAATACCTGGATTCAAATCAAGCACTGGAGATAAGTGATGATCCACTAGAACCAGTCTTTTCTTTTTATAAATTGGAAATAATTTATAGTTTGGTGATAAATGGTTCAGCAAAACCCATCTTTTTTTTTTAATCTTCTTCAAGGATGACAAAAAAAACACTGATATTTTAATCCATCTTTGCTATGAGCTTGGGACTATGAGAACTGGCTATAGATAGGCTTTTATTTTATTTTATTTTATTTTATTTCATTTTATTTGTATGTGTGTGCATGTATCTGGGTATGATGTGTATGAGTGCATGTGGAGCTCAGAGGACAACTTCAGGATAGTTTTCCTCTCCTTCTACCTTTGTTTGAGATGGGGTCACTCTTCCTACTGCTACTGCTGCTTACAACCTTCTGGATTCTCCTGGCTCAGCCTCCCATTGTCGTAAATGCACGGGAATTACAGACACATGTACCCCATTCCAGCTTTATTTATGTGGGCACCAAGGAGAATCACACTCAGGCCACTAGCCATCTCCCCAGCCCCACCAGGCAGCTTTGAAAATTGTAAATTTCCTATGAGAAGCTTAGCTCTCTTTAGCCATGGTAAACACACAGGACATGTGTTCAGATGTGTTCCCTGTCTTGTGAGATTCTGTATATCTGTGGAATGTCCATTAGTCACAGCGCCAAACTAATAAACAAAGGTACCACTCTTCTTCCGTTCAGCGTGGAAGTCACATTACAGAGTAACCTGAGTCCCAGTCCCTCCTTTGTCTAACTTGTACATGTAAAGCCAATACCTCCCTTGCTCTGAATCACCAGGGCTAGGCACTAGCAACTAGAGACCATTCATTCCAAGACCCAACCTTACTCAAAGTAGTCAGTACTAAGCTGTTTCTGCCACCCTTTCCCTCAGAAAACATAATGGACACTTTGTCCTGTGTTTTCCTCCTACTCCTGCTTCTACCTGCTGCCTGACTTAGTGCTTTTTTTACGCGACCCTTGTGGGGCCATGCCTGCCACCTCTTGGAGACCTGCGAGCAACAACTAACATTTGGAAATGGCATTGTCTCCTCTGTATCATCATTGAAACAGCCAATTTTATAAAATGAGAGACCTGGACAGAAACTGAAATGATGGCTTTATAATATGAAGAATACTGGATGACTGGCAGTGAACAAGATGATGAACCTTGGTTTTGCTCCATCACTAAAATTCTGGGGGTACTTTGTAGTTAGTTGAGCCTGTCTTAACCAACTCAAAAATCTACACTTTTCAGATTTTTTAAGTGATTAGGGAAAAATCTTAATATATATATAAATTCATGAAACAAAGCAGGTACTCAAAGATAGTCATTGCCATTATAATTAAGATTCAATAACATCTTAAAATTATATAAATAAAGCAAATGTTACATGCCTATTTAAATCAGGTAAAAATAGGAATAGAGTTTTCATTGAATATTAATGATATGTTCAAGATAGTCTGACTTAAAACAGATGGTGTTGTACCAAAAAATATACTTGGAATTTTGCTTGAAGGTATAGGGAGTCACCCTCCCAAGAATCTACAAACAAAGACAAAACACTTTCTCGTTAAGAATGGCACTCTATACAAGACATAACAGAAAGTAACATAGTCTTAATTAAGGAGTCCATATTACCAGAAGAGCACAGATGCTCCAAATTACAGCTGTTGCTTTGATAACCAGTTTCTTCTCATAGACTGATCTATGCAGCCAGGAACTAGCAGGATTTATCCATTAGGAAGAGGTTCATAATACATAACAGGCCACTTGGTCTCTGTAACTCTTCATGGTTTACACACATTTACAAACATCCCAATAAGAGCCATATGAAGTAATCAGGGATGTTGTTTGATGATAACAGAGAAAAGCTAATTCCTTGTGTTTAATAACAATTCATTCTTCCTTCCTACCTCACTTTCTAGTCCTACTTCCCAATATTCTGCTCTCACAATCTAGAGAGTGTATTTTTTTCTCCAAGAGTAAAACCAGGAAAAAAAGTAAGCAATGAATGGCATTAAGATATACACAAGTAACCTATAAATTTGCTACTCACAATGCAAGCAGTGTTGCAGACATGTCTGAAGTTTAGAATATGAAATCTCAGGCCTGCTGAGTTATACTATATTTCATTAAGATATCCAGGTACTTCCTATACACACCAACATTTGAGAAGCAGTGCTCTACAAGATTATTTATAACTGGTGACAATTTTGGTTATCACTTGAATCAGGCCAAATGGCACCCAGACTGGAATATGAAACCTAAGGAACTTACCCACTTTAACTGATTCTCTCTAAAAGTAGAACCTATCAAGAGAAAGAGAAACAGACTACTTGGAGTCAGAAAAGAGAAGCCCCAAAGCACTGTTTTCCTCACCCTTTCCTCACTAAGACAGAGTACCAATCTATATGTTTATTCTTAAAGATGATAGGTACATTTAATCATCAAAGTTGGGAGCCCTGATTAATTTCTTCATAATTAAATTTTACATTTTCCACTGAAATTTTCTAATTATAATTTGATTTCCTATACCATTTACTATTTCTATGTGGGGAGAACAGACCAGTCAAACCAAAACTAGGTCTTTGTAACCTTCCATTATAATTTAATATGGTGACTGCCTAGTTATAACATGAATTGATTTTATGGACAAGACCACTTGTATAAACTATGAATACACAAATAGAATGTGTTGAGGTTTTTCTTTCTTGAGGTAGGGCCTCACTCTAGCCCAGGCTGACCTGGAACTTACTATGTAGTCTCAGGCTGGCCTTGAACTCACAACAATCCTACCTTTGCCTTTAAGTGCTGGGATTAAAGGCGTATGCCACTATACCTGGAGTGTTGAGGGTTTGTATTTTTTTTTTTTTGACACTGGACTATTTCTTAAACATCAGTGTTACAATATTGGAGTACATCAACATGTCATCATGGATGATGGAGGTGGGCAAAAAAGGACATCCAATAGAAGAGGATCCAGATAGAAAGAAGAATGGGTTCCATGGAAAGGGGACAAAAGAAAATACTGGGAGGGGATTATGCTCAAAATACATTATATACTTACATGAAAATTGTCAACAAAAGTGAAAAAATAAAGATAAAATATCAAAAAGAATTATTATGTATTGTGTTCTAACACTAGCCTTTTGTGTTTATAATTTTATTGTTAGTTATTTATCATTATTGTTACCATATTTGAAAGTAATAAAGTATGTTTTAAAGGAAAAGTGATGCAAAGAACTACAGTCATTGATGTAACCAAAGATAAACTCTCCAAGCTCCCATAAGTGACTTTTCCCTCCTAGATGGCTGAGGTTGCTTCCTGGGGTTTACAGATTAAATCACAGATATGCTGAGTCCCAAGGAAACATGTACTAGTTGACACCACACCATTGAGGCTTTTCAATTTTGTATTGTCAGCTAAAAATACCAGAGTTTTTTATTCTAAATTTCGAATTTCTACATAATAAAATTAAACAAGCTACCTAAGCCTTTAATTTAAATTACAGCACTAGAAAGTTTGCAAAAATTGCCAGGTATGGTGGTGTATGCCTTTAATCTCAGTACTCAGGAGGCAGACATAGGAGGATCACTATGAGTTCAATGCCAGCCTGAAACTACATAGTGAATTCCAGGTCAGTGTGGGCTAGAGCAAGACCCTATCTCAAAAAAACAAAAAAAAATTTGCAAAATTGAGTGTATTTATGACCATTTATTTACTTCAAGAAAACCATGCATGTTTTTGAACCATGCATGTTTTTAAAGGTTTAAGAGTTTAAGGAATTATAAAGGTGACTGAGGGAGGAGACTCTGAAAGAAATGTATATGAAGCAGAGGAGAGACTGGATAACATACCACATAAAAAGGGGACTCCACAACACAGGAGCTGAGGATTTTGAAGAAGGCATATGCAATTGTAAACGAAGAGTGTTAAATGCCACAGATTATATCAGTGGGACAACAATAAAATGCCCAGTGTGTAAGAACATAACATGATAATTAAGTTACAGTTATAACAATTTCAATGTGCAATATTTAGGGGAAATTTTAAGCACAATACTACACACATAATAATTTTGTAAATTTTAAGATCAATTCAAGGTTATACTTTATAAAACTAATAAGTAAAACTGAAACAAACACTTTTAGATTTAAATATTTGTACTAAGCAATTATTTTAAGATAACCTTCAAGAACTTACTGGACCAAAGTATTGAGTCAAATATAAATGTTGCCCAATTATTGTTATTATTATTATTATTTTGTTTTTCTTAAAGCATTTGAGTTTACTTTTTTTGTTTTATTTTGTTTTGTTTTTCAAGGTAGGGTCTCACTCTAGCCCAGGCTGACCTGGGATTCACTATATAGTCTCAGAGTGGCCTCGAACTCACAGTGATCCTCCCACCTCTGTCTCCTGAGTGCTCAGATTAAAGGCATGCACCACCAAGCCTGGTTTGAGTTTCTTTTCTACCACGCATTTGTCTCTCATGCCATTGTTTACTGAGTAATGTTTTTTTAATTAAAAAATTTCCAGTTTATTAAACAATAAATCATGCTATTTCAACTTGTCTTTTATTCCCAGTGAAACTGAGTATCTTTTGGTATGTTATATGATTATTAATTTTGTTACTGTTGTTTGTTTTTAGAAATTTTCTGCTTATGCTATCTGCTTATTTTTCCACTGTGATATTCATTTTTATTTTGTGACTTATAGAAACTTTCATGTATTCTAGCTGTTTTCACATCATGTATGTTAACACTTCTCACGATTGGAAATTTCTTTCTAAGTTGTGCAAGCAGCTCTGTTCTATTTGAGAGGCAAGCACCCGAGATACAGTCTTCTTAGGTTCAAAGCAATAGGATTGTATCTCACTAACTATGAATGGCTTTCTCCTTGTATCTTTCCTCCCTGAGAGTTCATGCATTCCCAGTATTCACAATTCTAAATGAATAATTTGTAAATATCACTGTCCATGATTCAGTCTACCCTATAAGCTGGCCTTGTGGTTTTGTTTTCCTGACAAAGCCACCAACTAGAACGCATCTAGTACTCTTCAGTGTAGCTGCTAAATATGAAGTCTCACCATCTCAGATTCAAAAATTCAAGCCAAAGTGATCAGCTATCCCATAAGTCATTCCTTTTTTAAAAAATGATTTTTTTTTTTTTTTTTTTTTTTTTTTGGTTTTTCGAGGTAGGGTCTTGCTCTAGCCAAGGCTCACCTGGAATTCACTATGTAGTCTCAGGGTGGCCTCGAACTCACTGTGATCCTCCAACCTCTGCCTCCCAAGTGCTGGGATTAAAGGTGTGTGCCACCACGCCTGGCAAAAATGTTGATTTTTTTAATAAAAAGATTGCACACATAGAGTGCCTCCCCCACCCTAATTCTACTGAGGGTCTTTGGTGGGGTTGGCTATTGGTATTCATTGTGGGGACCAAGAGGCCACAGTCAGTCTCTGCAGGGATGGATGGGGGAAACATGGTGTCTCAGGCTATTTTCACCCACCCTGAGGCTCATATAATCTTGCTGCCCCCTCTTCCATGATACTCCCTGAGCCGTGGTGGGCAAGATAGAGATCTGTTTTAGTGTTGCTCCCTCTGTGGACTCTGGATCCCTGTTTTTATGAAGTTTGAGTGACCACAGTGTCTCTCACCATTTCCCTAGTACTGGTTTTCAGGCTAGTTGCAGAAGCAGTATTTATGTCACTGCTTCCCCTATAATGACTTCCGGGCACTGGAAAGATGAAGTGGAGGTGACCCATTGGTATACAGTTGGCTCTCTCTGCTTGATATATTGATATATCCTTTTTCTTTCCCATATTCTCCTCCATTGCCTAGTAGAATTCCATTGTGTATATATACCACATCTTCATTAGCCATTCATTTGTTTATGAGCACCTGGCTGCTTCCAGTTCCTGGGCCACATGCTTACAGGGTCCCAGCCCCAACATGAACCCCCCAGGAACCACATAATTCATTCTCGTCATTGTAATTTGCCCTGTTGTAAAAATCAAACATCCAAACTTCTGTTGTATTAATTTACAATATCATGACTGTCTTCCTATGTTATCATCATACGCAATCACTATCATCTGTTAAATTTCCATATAGTGGATCAACTAGAATTAAAAAAGAAAAAAAACCCTATTTCTTTTTTCATCCATAGGTGTGATCCTGGTCTACAGTCTCACATCTCATCATCAGGTACCTGACCACCTACCATCACTGTTAGGTCAGGATGGGCTCCCAAGATGAAGTCACCAAAGACAGAATGGCACAGAGGCATGAGGAAGTAGATTATCCACATTCTTCAAGAAACACATAAATCATCTCTTCCTTGCCTAACAATTTCCCTAGGTCATGGTTTCCTGCCTCCTTATCTGTCACCTGGTCACTGTTCTGGTCTCACATGTTAGCTATTATAAATGGCGAATGTAATGATCTACCCTAAAGGAACATTCTTTTATTCAACTTAAAAAACAAGTTCTTTTCCCTTCCTCACCTTCCCCCAGGTGAAAAAGCCCTATAAAGCCCACTGCCTGAAAACTCAGGTTGGCTGTGCTCCTCTCTTGTGAGTCAGCCCTGGCAGCTTGTGCTTTTCCTGAATAAAAGCTTTCACCTTTGCCTCAAAATGGTTTGCGTGGTCTTGGTCACTCCCAAACCTGACATCTGGTGCCCTGACTTGGATAGGAGGCTTCCAGTTGCCTTCTTGGTTGGACAGACCTCCTTTCCCCTGATCAGACCACTGAGCTGCCACTGACCCTCTGAAGGCTATGGACCATCTCTGCCTCATACCAGCTTTCACACCCACCAAACCTCAGCCTTTCTCTTCTCCCCTTCTTTGTTTCCTTCCTTCTCGGTAAGTGTCCCTCTCATGTTGGCCTGCTCTCAGGTTTAATCCCTCTTCATGGAAGCTGTGCTGGTGCACCAGGATACACCCCTCACCTGCTTTTGAACCCCAACCCCAGGTCTGGAGAAAGATGCACTCTCAACACCTTGAGTCTGTCACTCTCTTGTGTACTGTACCCTAAGGGGCACCTTTCGGTGCAGTTCTACCATGTTGGGACACTCTTCCTCTCCCTCCTGAGGTCTCATCTTTCACTGCCAGCCACTTTCACCATCAGGAGCACAGATGCCCACCTTGCCCACCAACAGACTAAAAAGCTGACAGTTGTGACCTGCACTGCCTCTGCCCAGATGGGAGGTTCAGGCCCCATTCACCCTAATGGGCCAGGGGGTCATACTGGTATTCTGTGTAAACCCAGCTTAAGCCCTGGTTCCTTTCTCCCACCCTTCCTTTCTCTTTCCCTGTCTCCTTTAGAACTTAAAGCCTCTATGAGTCTTGAACAACATGAAACCACCTCGTCATCTGGTCTTTCTCTGCAACTCTGCCTGGCCACAATATAAGCTGGACAGTGGGTCCAAATGGCCTGAGAATGGTACTTTTAATTTCCAAATTCTCACTAATTAAAAAAAAATTCTGCCAGTGTACAGGCAGATGGTTCAAAATACCCTATATTCAAGCAGTTTTCACTCTGCGTGCACAGCCTTCTCTGTGCTCTACCTGCTCTTCTCACCAGGTCCTTCTAGCCAAGGCCTCAGGAATGTGCTCTAAGTCAACCCCTCCCCCATACTCATCCTCTCCCTTTGCTTTTGACCTGGGTGCCATAGATGACCTGGCCCCAATAGCTCCTCTGGCTCCTCCAGCTCCCTCAGACTCTCCTGACCCCCTGCCTGGTTACAAGGTTTGGATTTGGTCTCCAGAGTTGTAAATAGAATGAAAATTTAAAAAGGGAGTGCACAGCTTCTGAATGAATGAATGCGTGGAGGGGAAGTGGTTGTTTGCAGTCGGTATGAAAAGTGCACTTGAAATGAATGTGTGTGTGAGTATATACGTGGCTCACAGCCCTAATGCTGCAGAATAATTTCCGTTCTGAGCAGTGCCATTTCATTGTAGGGGATGTTCTCCACCAAGCCTACTGGACTAGATGGCATGGCCAACTTTTACTGTTGAGTGTCCCCCAGAAAGAACACTGAAAGTAATTGAGATCATAAACAAGAAGAAATGCAAGATTCTCCTACTCTTAAAGAGTTGTAAAATGGCAGGCTCAGAAAGCTGCCTTGTAGCCCTGAAGGAAGTCCAAAACTCCCTGAAATTTAGGAAGGAAAAAAAGGCTCTTTCTTAGCTTCCCTGCCTTGCAGAGGCAGGGGTCTGCAAGCACAGGGAATCTCAGGATCCTGGCCCCAGCATGATGACAGGAGAAAGCCAAGTCACTGTGAACAGATGGAGACTTCTTATAAGAAATTTATAACTGTTTTTATGGTAACTTTATCATTCTATGCTTCTATGGAACTACTAACAGACAACAGCCTCAAGATTTATGTTTAAATTTAGAAGTACTTGATACTGAGTTTGTAAGAAAATTTCTAAAATTTCTAATAATGGTAGAATCTGCTTTCATACTTTTTTTAAAAAAAGTGTTTCAGAAAATTTGTAAGAAACAAAGTTCCAAAATCAATAAATGATAAGATCTACGTTGATTCTGGGAAAATAGTATAAGTCAAATTGGGTCTACTCTTTTATAAAAAGGTTATTTCTAAAGGCCTTTTGAGGACAAAAAAAAAAAATACTTAAATGCTCACTAGAAGTCATATGGTAAAGACAATGAAAGTTTTTGTTGGTAGTTATAAGATGAACTGACTAAAGAAGTTAAACTGGGGAGGAAACTTTAAATGTTGAATGTTAAATGTTGAAAAAAGATTGGTATATAGATATCAAGGTGAAAGTATATAGATGAAGGTATGAGTAAATTATGTGGATGAAGTTATGAGTAAACTTAAACAGGAGGTTAGAAACAAAGTTGAATAACTAAGTCTTAAAGTACTTGATCATATTACAGACTTCTTGAGATACAAAATGACTATCAGCCTAGGGCTTACATCGGACTAACAAAGTATGGCCCTAGCTGGTAACAGGTATTCAGGTTGTAAACTTAAATCTTTAGCTCATTGATGTTAATCTGGTCATGATAATGGTCATAAAAGACTGACTTTAGAGTACCCAACCAAGTTAGCTAGGTTCCTCTATTTGTCAACCTTTTAACTAAATCTTAAAATTAAAATTGACTCATTAGTATTTAATTCTCTCATGTGGTTATTATATTTAAAACTCTGTCTCAAAAAAATTCTCACAGAAAAAATATTTACTTTTTTTCCCTATTTTATAAGGTTAATAGACCACATTTGGAGACACTGAACAGAATTTATCTGTCATACACTTGGAAACTTTTTACTGCATGGTGAGCAGTAAAAGAAAATTCTAAACAAAGTTATGTTGTGATTTAAGACGTAATTCCTTAAGTCCTCCAACAATCACAATCTTAATTACTTTAGATTTAACTGATGTCATTATTGAGCAAGTTTTACTAGAGTTCCACAGGCAGAACTATAGAGTTGATTAAGGTTTGAGTAATTATCGATTGTGTCATGAATTTTTGCATATGATTTGGAGGAGATTGAAAATATTTCTTTCTGGCTCACAGTTAAACATGCTTGAAGAACTTTAAAAACTATAAAAATTTTTCATGTCTTCATACTTAAGCCAAAAATATTACTACATAGCATAGATTTCTTGTTTATTTTGAATTCTGTTAGCAGACATTTTGTTCATAGCTTGCTCTCTGTAGCCTCGTGTGCCTTAATATGTAAACTCTACTTTTCATTAATATCAGACTTTTCCAGATATCAGAATATTGTAATTTGGTTTATACAAAGTCCATGATGTTTGGCTATCAATAAACACACATCACCATGCCTGGCTAAAACTCTGTAATTTTAAGATTGTTCTTGTATTGTTCATGCTGGTTTTGCTGGATCATTATCACTGAGGTTATAATCTAAATCTTATAAAAAGTGACTTATTGTGATTTCGTTCTTAGGAAAAATGAAAAAGCTCCCCATGTCTGATGGAAATCTACTGCATACAAACAATGTTAATATAGTTTGTCTAAGCTTCATATAACAGTCATAAGTATTTCTTTAGTTAAGCCTTAAAATTGTCCAGTAGTGAAAGGTACATAAGAAATTACTTTGAGCTGGGCGTAGTGGCACACGCCTTTAATTCCAGCACTTGGGAGGCACAGGTACATGGATCAACATGAGTTCGAGGCCACCCT
The DNA here is from genome assembly GCA_036346955.1 of Dipus sagitta. NCBI lineage: Eukaryota > Metazoa > Chordata > Mammalia > Rodentia > Dipodidae > Dipus > Dipus sagitta. Next base: position 298,807,070 of record CM070770.1, on the reverse strand, counting down.
GAGACTACGTAGTGAGTTCCAGGTCAGCCTGAGCTAGAGTGAGACCCTACCTCAAAAAACAAAAAAATATTACTTTGCATCTGTCATATTGTCTCTAATGCATGTTAAAATCGGGCTTGCTTAACTCAACAATGACCAGGTTTTATTTTATTCTTAAGTTATGTATAATCAGTCTCAGCTAAGGATTCACTTAGTTAATTGTCTCATTTCTGGTATCTTAAGTTCATTGCTTATAGCGATATTTATACTGAAGACATGTTTCCTGTCCTAGAAAAATAATCTTAAAATGCTGTTCTGCTTCCAGTTTGAAGGGCAATTGGTACTTGCATTGGTGTACAGACTAGCCAAATTTGTTTTCAAACACAGATGTCAAATTTTTATACTGTCTTGTCTTTTCCTGGCATATAATTTCTAGATTCAATCAATTGACTTAAAGTTATTGATAAATAATTGGTAAAATATTGTTTCCAGGGCTACTAAAATGTTCTGCTTATACTTATAACTGGCAGATACTTAAATGATAGAATGTGTATGCTTTCTATGTTCCAGATATAGCTTACACTGTCACCTGATAACTAAACTTAAATATCAATCAGAATGGTTTTAAACTACTGTGTCATTCTCTAACCAGATCTGCTTTGCTAACCAGATCTGCTCTGCACCCTTTTAAACTAATCTGTTTTGCTAATCAGATGTGTACAGCCTCTCTGAGTGATTAATAACCATATGTAGATGCCAAAATCAATTGGAAACATTGGAGGTAAATGATAACCAATATTTTGGTTCCTGCTCCCAGGTTCAGAAGACCACAGGAGATGATGGGACACTTATTAACTTCTAGCCTCTGGAAAATTACCTGTCTTATTGATCAGGGAGTATGTGGAGACACAGAGTCGAATTCCAAGTCGGTGTATCTGCAACAGGAGAGTCACATTGGAGGAAAATCACTCATCCAGGCTTCCCAAAAGAGGGAGGCCCACTTGGTCAGCACAGCCTTGAGTTATCCTAGCAGATGACAATGATGAGAGTCATAGAACTCCTCACAGGTCCCTAAAAGTCTCTCCTACAAAATATGCAGTTAATTCTGGCAGCCTACATGGTCTGAATCACCCAGTTAAAAAAAAAAAAAAACACACAGGGGTGGCTTAGCAGTTAAGGCATTTGCCTGCAAAGCCAAAAGACCCAGGTTCTATTCCCCAGGACCCACAATAGCCAGATGCACAAGGGGGTACACACATCTGGAGTTCATTTGCAGTGGCTGGAGGCCCTGGTGTGCCCATTCTCTCTCTCTCTCTCTGTCTCTGTCTCTCTCTCTTTCTGTCAAATAAATAAATAAGTAAAAATAAAAATATTTAAGATATATATAACTACAAAATATAACTACAACATAAACAAAGTTTCAAACTAATAGGCTCCCTGGTCTGATGCTGGCTTACAATACTAAACTCTAACATTAACTCATGCCCTCTGCCTCTGCCTGTGCCTGAGTAGTCAGCCACTACTGCTGCCTTTAAATAATAATAATAATAATAATAATAATAATAATAATAAAATCCAAACTTTGCCCTCCTGCCGAAGTCCCTTTATGACAAAGCTAAGGAAAACCCTCATAACCCCTGGACCCTAAGTCAGAGACAGACACTGCCTTCTCCCTCCTGCTCTTGGAAGTGGCAGCCCTTGAACTTCCAGACCTTCAGCTTTTTCTTCTTTATCTCACAGTAAAAGGGGTATATCATTGGGAGTTCTAGGCCAAATAAAGGGTCTATCCTTCGCCCCTGTAGCTTATCTTTCTAAACAACTAAAATACTCTGTCTGGGCTTGGCAACCGTGCCTGTGTGCTCTTGCTGCAGCTGCTCTTCTGGCCCATGAGACAAAAATTCATTTTGGGCAACAACTCACTGTCCTCTCTCCCCACAGGCTTAAAAAAAAACAAATTCTATTCTCAAAACACCTGTCTAAACTGACTTCTGAACTTCACCTATGCTAGCCCCAGCTCCTCCCATTTGCCTTAGCTAGAATCAGAGCTATTCCTTGGACCCCCTCCTTCCTTTGCTCTTACCCTACATCATCCAGGGATAAGTACACTGCCACCCCAATGGGCCTTCTCAAACTTACACTCACTAGTGTTCCTACTTTCCCCCGATCCCAAAATACTCCTCTTGAATACACTGATGCCCTCTGCCTCCTCTCCCTTGCCCCAAGCCCTCTGTCCCTCGCCTCTGAGTGCTCATCCCCCCCTTGCACCTGGCATTTTGATGTCGTAGCATTTGACAAGAATAGCAAGCTCCTTAATTCTTCCTTCTGTCCTCTCACAGGGTGTGCCGAGCCCATCTCCCTCACCTTCTCTATAACAGATGTCGCCAGTGACTGCCCTGAAGCCAGCTCAATACAGGAGTGATACAAGAGAGGTCTCTGTTTTGTTTAGGACGAAGTCATAACAGCATGCTACCCTGGCACTGACGAAGGGTGCTAACTCAATCTCACCACTCTGATACCTCTAGCCACCATGAAACTGCCTCCTCATCACCTCCCTATATTATCCAGCCTCTCCCATAAGAACTCATCGCCCCTATGGTCAGCATGAGGATATTACAGAAGAGAAATTAACCTTCGTCTCTTATCTTTAACAAAAGGCTGGAATGTTAGGGCAGGGTGGGCTCCCAAGAGTCACCAAGGACAGCAGAATGGCGACAGAGGCATGAGGAAGTGGGTTGTCCACATTCCTCAAGAAACTGCCCAGCCATTATAATTTCCTTGCCTAGCAATACCCCCAGGACATGGTTTTCTGGCCCTTTATCTGTCACCTGGTCACTGTTCTGGTCTCACACCCTAGCTATTTTATTTTTTTAATTTTTTAAAAATGTTTTTGTTCATTTATTTATTTGAGAGTAACAGACAGAGAGAGAAAGAGGCAGAGAGAGAGAGAGAGAGAGAGAGAGAATGGGTGCGCCAGGGCTTCCAGCCACTGCAAACGAACTCCAGACGCGTGCGCCACCTTGTGCATCTGGCTAACGTGGGTCCTGGGGAATCGAGCCTCGAACCGGGGTCCTTAGGCTTCACAGGCAAGCGCTTAACCACTAAGCCATCTCTCCAGCCCACCCTAGCTATTTTAAAGAGCTAATGTAATGATCTCCCCTAAAGGAACTTTTTTAATTCAACTTAACAAACATGTTCTTGTCCCTTCCTCACCTTCCCCAACTGAGAAAGCCCTATAAAGCCCACTACCAGCCAGGCGTGGTGGCGCACGCCTTTAATCCCAGCACTCGGGAGGCAGAGGTAGGAGGATCGCCGTGAGTTCGAGGCCACCCTGAGACTCCATAGTGAATTCCAGGTCAGCCTGGGCTAGAGTGAGAACCTACCTCGAAAAACCAAAAAAAAAAAAAAAAAAGCCCACTACCTGAAAACTCAGGTTGGCTGTGCTCCTCTCTTGTGAGTCAGCCCTGATAGCTTGTACTTTTCCTGAATAAAAGCCTTCATCTTTGCCTCAGAGTGGTTTGCGTGGTCTTGGTCACTGCCAAACCTTATAATCACTTCCTGCTGGCCTCAGTGATTCAGGTCTATTGTCTACTTCAGTTCACCTTGTACCCTGTTCTTATACAGTATGGTTCTGAAAAATGCCATTTCTCTGTTCAAGAATCTCTAGAGTTCCTTCTGCCTATAGAAACATACTCACATCTACCAGTCCTTCATGAGTTTCTACTGATTTGGACTGCATCCCAACTCATCCATCACTCTGCTCAGAAGCACTGTGCTTGTTTAGTGTTGTTTCTGTCCTCCACACAATTATTCACATAGTGTTCACTGTCCTCCACACAATTAATCACACATTTGCCTAATTTTTTTTCTGATTATATTTCTCCCTTCTTTCAATTAAACAAAGCTAACTCAAGCTGTCTCTCTTTTAGGATTTTGGCTAAAACCTCAGTTTAGTTTTCTTAGAACTGGTGTAGACTTCACAGAACACCTCAAGGATTCTGAGCCTCCAAAATGTTAAATTCTACCCAACCAAAAAAAAGGGGGGGCACTCACTATGCACTAAGCCCTGTGCTAGCAAAAGGGAATGTTAAAAAAAGAAAGAATAGCTAGGATCTCTGCTCTCAAGGAAGTCTTGCTGATTAAAGGAGACATAATAAGCATAACATAGGGAGTCCCAAGATGGACATAAGCAAAGGGAGAAAAGATAGCAGTTAGTATAGTAAAGGATTAAATAAAATTTAAGAGAGCCAGGCATGGTGGTGCATGTCTTTAATCCCAGCACTCGGGAGGCAGAGGTAGGAGGATCACCATGAGTTCGAGGCCACCCTGAGAAAACAGAGTGAATTCCAGGTCAGCCTGAACTAGAGTGAGACCCTACCTCGAAAAACAAAACAAATAACAACAACAACAAAAAAAAAAAAAAAAAAAAAAAAAAAGGTTAGAAGAAATACCATGTTATGAGAATGTTAACAAATGAGTTAAGAACTATCAAAATAGAGAAAGACTGGGGGGAAGCAAATGACTATAGCCAGAGACAGAAACAGTGGGAAAGGGGTGAGAGGCTAGAAACATCTGAGTACCACTGAACAATAATGCAAAAACTGGTGCGAGATGAGACAAGAAGTTTCTGTTCTCCTTGGAAGCCAGAAGCACATGAAAGCAGCTCCTTGCTTCCTTTGTCCAGGGATAATTCCGTTTTGGGCTGGAATCCTTTTGTTTCCAGCAGGCCGAGCACTACTTTCATGAGGTGTCACTGCACCACCATGTGGCCATTCTTGAGAACAGTATTCTTACAGCTGGCTCCTGGGTTATAGACAAGAAGACTTCTGCAGCTGACAGATTTTGGAAATTTTCTCCTTACTTTACAGATGAGGAGAACAGAAGTGACCTGTCCCATTTTCTGAAAGGTCTGTTTATTTTTAACTTTATCATGGACATTGTATGTATTGAACTCTATGTAAAAAAGGCAATGCAAAACACATACAAAATCTGCCAGTTTTCACTGAAACCCAAAGGTAGCATCCCTGTCACAACCCCTGTCTTAAATGCAACGTGTTGACAAAATACAACATTAGCTAAAATCACTGTTCCCAAGTTTAATCTTTAGCAACGACCATCCTGCTATGAGAGTAACATGTCTTGAATCATTTCAAAACAGTATTTTTATATGTATGCAAATTCAAATAGAATAGTGAAATAGGGAACTACCAAAGCATTCCAGGCTTAGCCCACTGAGGAACAGGTACATTAGTGTTGACACTGAGTGAAGTGGGGGAGGGGAAGTTGCCTAGTGCCTGCTCTCTATTAAGCCCTATGTGGATTAATCATACCCAAACAGTGTATGGCCACACCAGTTAGGAAGCCCAGTGTGAAGGGAATAGCTTAAATCCAGCTTCAGAAGCAAACCTTAGTTCCCATGGGATATCAGGGCTGAGTCAAGATCTGGGTGACCAATCACTGATGCCACAGTGGCAACAATACTTCTGTAGAGACTGAGGTGGACCTGTGGGACAGTGAGTGAACCAGAGGACATCATGGAGACCCCAGGGATTGCAGCCTGTGAAAGCCAGATGTAAACTGGGCCAGACACCAAGGTGCTGACAGGTTTTTCCCTGATAACCAACATCTGAGTCCCGATGAATATCAATGAGGCTACTGGAGGTGAAAGAAAGCCATGATTCTCTCAAAAGGAACAGGATAAAGAAATGCATTTCCTTCATGCCTGTTTTTCAATCCTTAAAACCAGAGTAACAGTAAAGGATGCTTTCCAAAGACAAATCCACCAGATTGATAAGGATAGAAGAAAAACCACAGCAACAGAAATTTGCAAGCTAAACCCAGCAGGGTGGCACACACCTTTAATCCCAGCACTTGAGAGGCAGAGGTAGGCGGATCGCCATGAGTTTGAGGCCACCATGAGATTAAATTCCAGGTCAGCCTGAGCTAGAGTGAAACCCTACCCGGAAAAACAAAAACAATAAAACAAAACAAAAACAAAAACAAAAATTTGGAAGCTAGAAACACATGGACAAGTTGTAAGTAGCTCAGCAGGATGGAGAGGGGCAAATCTCATTTTGACAGTGCCAAAAGCTAAGAAGAACCAACCCAGTTAATACCACAGAGTCTAAAGTTCTCAGGCACTAAAGGTGCTGGGGTCTCTGGAACTGCAGGTCAAAGGGCTGAGATAAGGGCTGAGTGGGCACTACTTCAAGACGCCTTCATCTTCTCCACCTTGGCAGAAGCCTGAAAGTTTGTTCTCTGGAAAGGATACCTCAGATAATTTCTGGATGATGTAAACAGCAGGTACAATGGTGGGACAACAACCTGGCCCACCACGAAGAGACTGTATTCAGAGAGTGAAAAAGGCATAAAACTCTCCATCGTTCCCCAGTCTGCTTCCAGAAAACAGGCAGATAGACCATGACCCTCCAAGAAGAGAGTCAGAATCTAACCAACCATGTTAGGTAGGAGAGCTATGATGAGAGGGACAGCTTTGGGGAGGAATGCTTTCCTAAGACCTTGCCTCAAGTGAGTCAGACTTCCTTTGTTGTCATTTTGTAGATTTTTTTCTCCTTTGCTTGCATTATTTTTTAAAATATTTTTTATTTATTTATGAGAGAGAAAGAGGCAGATAGAGAGAAAGAGAGAATGGGCACACCAGGGCCACCAGCCACTGCAAACGAAAGGGTGCATGGGGCCCTTTGTGCATCTGGTTTACGTGGGTCCTGGGGAATCGAACTGGGGTCCTTAGGCTTTGCAGGCAAACACCTTAACCCCTAAGCCAATTCCACAGCCCTACTTGCATTTTTTGAGACAGTCTCACTCTGGAGCCCAAGGTGCCATAAACAATGGTTTCATAATAGTAACTATCATTTTTTGAGTTTTGCCCAAATGCTGAGTATACTGCTAATTTTAAAAATATTGTTCTGTCAGGCCGGGCGTGGTGGCACACGCCTTTAATCTCAGCACTTGGGAGGCAGAGGTAGGAGGATCACCGTGAGTTCCAGGCCACCCTGAGACTCCATAGTGAATTCCAGGTCAGCCTGAGCTTGAGTGAGACCCTAACTCGAAAAACCAAAAAAAAAAAAATATTGTTATGTCTTTAAATCCTTACAAACAATACTATAAATTCAAACTGAGGTTGAGATACAGTAGTTGATTTGTTCAAGGAACACGCAGCTCCACAAAATTAGAAGCAGCAAAAACTTTGACCAGGTGTTTCTGAGCCTGGCACTTCTGCAAATGGAATATAGAATACCATTGTAGAATCTCTTTCTACTTTTTTGTTAAAAGATGAGGTCTGCTTCAACCTAGATAGCCCATCCCAAATTATATTCTTTGGCATCCCCAGACCAAGAGGCAGTACCCAATAAATATCATATTACAATAAGTGGGGGATGGAGGGATGGCTTAGTGGTTAAGGCATTTGCCTGCAAAGCCAAAGGACCCAGGTTTGATTCCCCAGGACCCATGTTAGCCAGATACACAAAGGGGCGTATGTGTCTGGAGTTTGTTTGCAGTGGCTGGAGGCCCTGGCGCACCCATTTTTTTCTCTCTTTCTTCTTTCTCTGTCAAATAAAAAATAAAATAAAATATTTAAAAAAATAAGTGGAAAGCCAGTGTTTGCAGAGATGTGAGAGAACCTAATCTGTCACCCCCACAGTGTTACTGGTTTTGAGTGCCACTGAGCCTCTCAAGCCAGTGACCCTACAACTCACAAAGAATTGACAAGTGTAGACTCAACAAAGGGGAAAGTAAATAAAGATTCATTTTAGAAAAGAAAGTAAAGCAGAAAAGTCCAGAGTTGGTACTGAGTCTGAAGAGTGACTTGGATCAGGGTTTCTTATAACTTTGGGGATACAAGTCAGACATCAAGTTGGGATAGGCTTTACTGGTTAAGTTTAAATGTATATGGAAGATTTTGATTGGTTGGTGGGTCAGGGAGAAGAATGGGGAAGGGGAAAGGAGACCCACGAAAATTTTCTAGAAGTAGGAAGAACCAGGAAGTAAAACAGAGGACTGTCCTGGATTATGATCTTGATGAATCAGCTTTAGGTCCAGCCTGGAATTCTTTTAGTCTGTCTAGGACAGGTTAAGATATGTGTTCTTGGACTGGAGAGGTGGCTTAATGGTTAAGGTGTTTGCTTGTGAAGCCTAAGGACTCAGGTTCAATTCCCCAGTACCCACTTAAGCCAGATGCACAAGGTAGCACATGTGTCTGGAGTTTGTTTGCAGTGGCTGAAGGCTCTGGTGTGCCCATTCTCTCTCTCTCTAGCTCACTCATAAATAAAAAAATAAAATAAAATAAAAATATCTATGTTCTTTTGGACCAATGTTCTTAGTTACTTACAAAAAAAGACTAATTGGCTACGTATCTTATTAACAGTGCCCAAGCAGCAATATGCAGGGAACACTGTGCAACCTTGTTCTTCCAGTTCTATTGTTATAAATGACCAAGAACCCTTTTGTTATCTGATGTTGCCTGCTGTAGGGAAAGTCTGTCATGAGGCCTGTCACTGTGTACATAGGGAGGAAGCATAATTCATGCACGGCCCCTCCAATCTAACCAAAGCATGTACCTAAAATTCAAGTTCAAATCAAATTGTTGAGAGAAAATCCTCCCGTGCAGTAAAATGCTAGGAGAGAGATATAAAGGCCATGGAACATGTGAAAACAAAACTGAGAAATTTCACCCCCATGCCTTGGTATCATGGGACAGTAGAAAGAAACCGAAACACATGTTCATGTTGACGAGTTTACCTTCTGAGACCCTAGAGCCTAGCAATATTTGAAAATATTTAGAATAAGAGATTTCCCATTTTTACTGCTGGGGGCAAAAACATGATACCTTCTCAAGGCAGCTGGCAGCCTGAAGGCCTCACATCAAGACAGACACACTGAAAATAAAGGCGAGATGAGGCCCAACACCTCCTCCCCCACTGTCTCAGAAGCTGTGAAGTCTGCTATATTTTGCATGAGAGACAAGGACTTGGCTTGCTCTAATGCATTTAAAAATGGAGGAAGTGACACTAAGTGACAATTCTCCCCAAGAGAGATGAGTAATAATGTCATAGGGGCATAGTCTCTCGCTCCTACAGACTTCGGAATGGCACCTCCTCCACCAAAAGGGTGAATCAGCAACAGTGACAAATGCCACAGAGAACAAATCTGTTACCATGGAGTCTCTCCTTAGCTGAGGTTTGGGAGGAAGGAGGACCGCTGAAAATACAAAGGTCATGAAAAGTTCCACCACCATGTGCACTCCTTCAGTACTCTGTACACACAGGCACCCAACTGCACACCCCTAGGTGACAAACTCTAAGCTGACTTTCCTTATTTGTTTATTTCAGAGAGACAGAGAAAGGGGCAGGCAGAGAGAAGAAGCTAAGAGTTTGGGATTAAAAAATCTAAGAATGTAGGCAATGGGCATTTAAGAATTATTATTACGCTCTTTCTATGTAAGAATTTAGAAGTCAAGCTTTATATAATTCAAGAAGGGCAGAAAGGAAAGCATAACTTAGAAGAGCAAACAAATATAATTATAGAAGGAGAAAAGTTTAGAAAAAAGACAGAAGGTAAGAAGAAGATAAAAAGAAAAAAAATGGCTGGATAGATGGCTAAGTGGTTAAAGGTGCTTGCTTGCAAAGCCTAATGGCCAGGTTTAGATTCCCCAGTAGCCACATAAACCCAGATACACAAAGTGGAACATGCACCTGGAGTTTGTTTGCAGTGGCTGGAAGCCCTGGTGTGCCCATACTCATGTACTCTCTGTCTGCTCAAAACCTATGAGTCTAAAAAGGCCTCTTTTGGGACTGTAGAGATGGCTCAGCACTTACAGTACTTGCCTGCAAAGCCTAATTGAGTGGGGGGTAGAGTTATGGTGACTGGACCCCTAAAAGTGAAAAGTGCAGGAAAGTTTGCACTTGCTAGAAATCAAAGATGATCTGACTTTTTATCTGTTGCTTAGTTCCCTAGAGACCTGTTTTTCCACAATTAGGATCCCTCATGGGAGGGAGGCCTTTCATAGGATTTAAACATTGTGGCTGGTCAAGGTCAGCCCCCAGAACTTGGTGCCAGAGCTAACATCTTCCTGAGACAGACCCTACCCCTAACCAACCAACTGGCTCTCTGGTTCACCTGAGGCAGAAGACAGCCTACCACCATAAGGTTATAAATACCTTTGCAAGGGGAGGGCAGGCTCTGTCTTATCACTTGGGAACTTCGACCTGTGGCTGAGTTTTTCCCTCTGCTGGGCCTGGGCTGGCTCGGCCAAGGCCCAGGCCCAGACCCAGGTTTAGCCAGGAGGTCCCTCTAGCTCTTACTCTCCACATCAGTTCTTTATGCCCAACAGCTCCCCACATGCCAGGAGCTCCTTAAACTTTCTTTTCTCTTTTCTTTCCAGGCCCCCCACGAGGGATCTCTAGCCAAGTGGGTATCTTTCCTTGGCTCTGCTTCCCTTAGTAAATATAATAATTTATTAATTATCATTCTCAGTTTTCTTTTTTATTCAATTCTCTGACTAAAATTAAAAACAAACCTAGGGTTTGGGGTGCAAGGACTTTCCTGGACCCTTAACACCCTGTTACATAATGACAGTGGTTAAATTACCTAGTACCCATCTAAAGCCAGATGCAGAAAGTGGCACATGCATCTGAAATTTGTTTGCAATGGCTAGAGGCCCTGGCATGCCCATATTCGTATTCATATTCATATTCTATCTCTCTTCTTGCAAGTAAATAAATAAAAATATATTTAAAATGCCTCTTTTGTTTATAAGTACTCATCTTCAAGTATTTTGTTATAGCAACAGAAAATAAAATAACGTAATTAAAAGCAAGATAATTTCCATTTTGTTATATATCTAGCAGAATGTGATATTTATCTAAGTGAAAAAAATTGAATATTATTTGATTTATAAAATTGCATTCAGGGGGCTGGAGAGATGGCTTAACAGTTAAGGCATTTGCCTGCAAAGCCAAAGGACCCAGGTTCCATTCCCCAGGACTCATGTAAGCCAGATGTACAAGGTGGAACATGTGTCTTTGAGTACATTTGCACTGGCTAGAGGCACTGGTGTGCCCATTCTCTTTCTGTCTCTCTCGAATAAATCAAAAACAAAAAATATTTTTAAAAAATTGTATGCAGCTTCATGGATCTTCTCATGTAGTAATTATTTTGGATATACTATATGTGTGACTAGTGTATGAATAATTTCTCATCATAAGAAATGGGGATAAACAGATGAAGGCAATTTTGTTTTCCTTCTCCATACCACTGCTTTGCTTATCTGACCACACCACTTAACTATACATAGTCTCTCTTCACTTGTTTTCTTGTCCCACCTTTGAAAATTTCTTGAGAAAAGAATCATGTATCATGTGGGATGAAGAAAAGAACTGAAACATATTAGGTATTTACTATGTTCTAGGCATTATATTACATGCTTTAACTCCTGTTGCTCTGAAAAAAATCTTGGGAAGTACACAGTACTGTTTTTCACTTTTAGGAATGAGGAACTTGAGTTATAGAAGATTTAAATATCATATTTCAGATAATAGTACCAAAACACATCATGGGAAAACAGAATCTCAGAAGAATGACTCTAATAATGCAGTCTTCCTTCTTGCATGAGACCTATCCTCATTTTAGGTATTTTGTAGGAATCCACAGAACACTTATCGGTTAACTTAACCATTAAGAAACCTTTATGATACCATTTTATCTATCTGCCCCCCCAAAATAAATAAATAAATAGAATTGGAAATTTAAAAAAAAAACAGACTGGAGAGATGGCTTAGTGGTTAAGATGCTTGCCTGCAAAGCCAAAGGAACCAGGTTTGATTCTCCAGTATCCACATAAAACCAGATGCACAAGGTGGCACATGCATCTGGAGTTCATTTGCAGTGGCTAGGGGCCCTGGCATGACAATTTCCTCTATCTGCCTCTCTCTTTCTTTCTTTCTTTCTTTCTTTCTTTCTTCCTTTCTTTCTTTCTTCCTTTCTTTCTCTCTTTCATAAATATATAAATAAATAAATAAATAATAAAATTGAAAGAAAAGGAAACCATTAAGATAGGCATAGTGACACATGACTAGCAGCACAGCACAGAAGGCAGAGGTAGGTGTGTCATGTGTAAATTCATGCCCACTTTGGCTGCATTGTGAGACCTTTCCTCAACTTAAACAAAGAAAACCAAACAATGCACTTTATTTTATGATAATAACAGTAAAGACAAGCCGAGTCTGCCCCATAGCTTCCCTTTACAACTGGTACCACTTGAAAACACAATCTGGTTCCTGACAGTTATACAGCTGACAGTATATGCACATGCATGTGGAAGCTGGTCTTTGTGGGGGGCTTTGCTTTGCCCATTGTACCCAGCAGGGTACTGTACACTCCATCATCATCTTCATCATTATCATGACCTTGATTGGGTGGTGCTTACACTCATGTATTCACATTGTGAAAATTTACCAATTTATTTTTCTTTCATCTAATAAAGAAGTTCTGCAAATTTTCCTCATGTCAAATTATGAAAAAACAGAAAATATGTTTGGATATTTCTGTTTCCAACTTAGAAATTGCTCGTGTATTATCACCAATTTAATACTTAAAAAGACTAAAGGGTTGGAAAAGATTATACTAAATGAGGTAACCCAGGCCCAGAAAGCCAAGCGTCACATGTTCTCTCTTATATGTGGATCCTAGCTACAGATGATTGGACTTCTATGTGAGTAGGAAGAAAACTCAGTAGCAAAGGCCAGTAAGCTAGAAAGGAGATATAAAAGGAAGGGAAAGGAAGGGATAGGGTACTTAATAGGATGGTATTGTATATAAGTAAGTAGAAGAATAGATTAATGGGGGTGAAAAGGCCCAAGTGAGGTCAGGGGAAGAGATTGAGTAAAGGAAAGGTGGAGGGAGGGCTAATCAAAATCTAAGAGGATATATGAGATATATATGAGGATATATAAATCATATGGAAACCTACTTCTTTTGGACAATGGAACATTCAGGAGCTGTAGATTGTTGCTAGAAAATTTTCAGTGCCAGGGATGGGATAACTTCCAGTGAGTTGTTGGCCAGGGAGGTCCCTGATGCCCCCAAAACATTATAGGCCATTGCCAAGGCCCGTGGTTTCCCACCAGGAATAGATGGTAAGACCCTATTGCTGAAGACTCCACATACTTGGGCTGCAAGGCCGCTGAGAAATCCTGCTGGGACTGAGCTGATAACCTCCTCCATGTAGACCAGCTGACAGAAAGCTGGAAGAAGCCATTCTGCATTCAGTTCAATGGGAGAGAGAGAAATTGCCAGTGAAGATACTCAGCAGCGGACACTGCAAGCCATGTGTTTGGCCAGCCAGGCCAAATGAGTCAACGGGTGCAATCGTGGCACATCTGTCATGGTGGATACCAACTGCCCTCTAATTGGACTGGAGGCCCACTCCATGGGAGGGAATACATCCCTGATACTGAAAACTTAAAACAGGGTATTCATGAGCCCTAGGGGTGTAACGTCTGCTGCTGTCTGGCTAAATGTATATACTATGCTTATCAAACTGCCCAGTAAGCATTTCTCTTAATGTTCATACCCTTATATTAATGCTACTCTCACTTTTGGTAGAGAATCTTCTCTTTTCAGATGGCAGTGACCTTGGGATGACTCAGAAGGCATCATCATGCTGTAAAGAAGTGACCGGAATGCTCAGTACTGCAATATCTCTATCACACCTTCCAAGGCCCAGGGTCTATTGCAGAAGAGGTGACAGAAAGAATGTAAGAGCCAAAGGAAGGGTAGGAATCCTTACAACAAGCTCCCCCCAGACACAAATGGCCTGTATATCCATGACCTCACAGTGCCTGACACTACCTACACAAGACCATCATAATAGGAGGAAAAGATCATGACATCAAAATAAAAGAGAGACTTATTGAGATGGGGAGGGGATATGATGGAGAATGGAGTTTCAAAGGGGAAAGTGGGGGAGGGAGGGTATTACCATGGGATATTGTTTACAATCATGGAAGTTGTTAATAAAAAAATTTGAAAAACAAAAGAATAATAAAAAAAAGACTAAAGGGAACTTTTAGCAATTTATCTTAGTGAGCTAACCAAAAATGAAGACAAAGATTTAACAGGTTCTTTAATGCAATTTTATAGCACTAAAACACTGTAAGTAACATAGCTTCTCTAGATGAGGAAATGGCATCATTGAAATATGTTTACTTAATAGAATATTGAGCTTTGAGATATTATAGACATGACAAAGTATTCATTATATATTAAGAAAAATATTTATCATATGACAGCAATTTATCCTTAAATATGCTCAGTCACATAAAATATGTGTGTATACATACGTGACTAAATTTAGGTGTGTTGTTATATGGTTAAATTCTTAGGGTAGCAAAAACTAATGCACATAAAAATGCACATGAATATATCACTGATATTTCTGGAGGTTACAATTATATTCTCACATTATTCTGCATTTTCTTTTTTAAAATTTTTCTTCTCTTTTTTCTTTCCTTCTCTCTTTTGCTCTGAGAGACGGAGAAAGAGGTAGATAGAGAGAGACAGAGGGTGAGAGAGAGAATGAGAATGAATAGGTATGCCAGGGCCTTCAGCCAGTGCAAAGGAATTCTAGGCTCATGTTCTACCTTGTGCACCTGACTTTACGTAGGTCCTTGAGAAATGAACCTGGGTTCTTTGGCTTTGCTGGCAAGCACCTTAACTGCTAAGCTATCTCTCCAGCCCTGTTCTGTATTTTCTAACATGAGCTCATTTCTGCCTCAACTTCACCTTCTCATGAGTCATTGAACACAGTATGACTCTTCTCCACAAACTTAACTTTTACTCTTCATACTACACGAGAATTATAGTCACAAAAATCTTAATAAATATAATGTAATGGAACAGAATAAAAACTCAAAGGAGTGATGCTTACATATACCTGATTTTACTTACTTCTGTTTATTTTTGATGCATTTTAAATGTTTTTTCTATTATCAGGAGAGTCAAAGCTTTCAGAAATTAAGAAAGAAGAAATAGAAACATTTCCCGAATGGCAGCATCAAATATTTTATTTTCTACAAAAGTAATGAGCATGGTGGAAACTATTATTAAAATCAACTTTTCCAGAACCATGAAAGTCAATGAAAGGCCTTCAATGACTTTAAGATTACTTTTTCCAAAGAAACATAGTAGAATATTAGTATTAAGGCCAACTATGTTTCATCACATCTGAACTTGCTCCATTTCCCTCCTCATCTTCTCAGCCCCACAATAACCTCAAACCCTATAATCATGAAACCAGGGAAGCTGTGAAATTAGAACCTGGCATCCCCCAAATGTTCTCTAATGCAACATAATTCCTCAACTTCATTAACAACCATGCCTTTGTGCAATCTGTTGGCAAATGAGTATGGACTTCAGTTTGCAGTTTACAAGGCACAAAGTTATGTCACTGTGTATATTCAAACTCTAGTTGTATTATTTAATTCTGTCTGTATTAAATCTCTCCAGATTCCAATCAATGTACTTTATGTATCTTACTACTTCTCTTGAGTCTTGAGTCATAATCTTTTTCTTTTCGATTCTTTTTTTTTTTTTTTTTTTTTTTGAGGAAGGTTCTTTTTATCTGAGGCTCACCTGAAACTAAACTCACAGCAATGCTCTTGCATCAGCTTCTCAAGTGCTGGAATTAACAAGCATAAGTTACCATACCCAGCTTTCAATAATGTTTGACTATAGTTCACAACAAATTATAATTTACCAGATTGCCATGTTAATATGAATAATTTCTTCTATTTGCTAGTCTGTACTTAAGCAAATTCTTTGTTTTTCCTCAAGTTGTTTTCCTCTTATTTAGACAAGTTTGGAGAGAAATAGCAAGAACAAGTGAGAAAGAAAGAGAGAGAGAGGGGAAGGAGAGAAAGTGGCAATGTGATTTGACCACTATTTAGGATTTAGGTGGACAATGAAAAAAGCACTTGGCATAAGGTAATTTATTTGGAAAGTGAACTCAGATATACAAGTGAGAAAATTTAGAGTAAGCAAAACAAGGACAAAAGTCAAAAAAGCATGTGTCAAAAGTAAGTGTGTGAGCCACCAGAGCCTAACTGCCTAACTTCCCTGGAGACCTCTTGAGAATCCCTCTGGAACATGCTCAGAGAGCCATATTCTCTCTCTCCCTCTCTCTCTCTCTCTCTCTCTCTCTCTCTCTCTCTCTCTCTCTCTCTCTCTCTCCTCTCTCTCTCTCTCTCTCTCTCTCTCTCTCTCTCTCACTCACACACACACACACACACACACACACATACACATACACACTTCAAGGCAGCACCTGTCTGCTTTGATAGTCAACCTCCATGCTAAGGAACAAGGCCTAGGTTACTGAGAATTTGCAGTGAGATTACAGCTTTGGTGTACCTAGCATACAAAAGAAATGTCAGCTCTTATGGAAAAAGATAACTAACAAAAAGCCTCAAAATAAAAGAAAATTTCTACCAGGAAGACAGAAAACTTTTCCCTTTCAGAATTAATCAGAGAATGGTTAAAAAAAAAAAAAAAGTAATCAGATGCTAACAAGTCATTGTATTCAGGTAATATTTACATTTAAAGAATTTTACCAGAGGGGCTAGAGATATGGCTTAGCAGTTAAGGCGCTTACCTGCAAAGTCAAAGGACCTCAGTTTGATTCCCCAGGACCCACTAAGCCAGATGCACAAGGTGGGGGGCGCATGCATCTGGAGTTCATTTGCAGTGGCTGGATGCCCTTGTGCTCCCATTCTCTCTCTCTCTCTCTCTCCCTCCCTCCCTCCCTCTTTCCCCCTTCTCAAATAAATAAATAAAAATAAAATATTAAAAAAGAATATATATATATATATATATATATATATATATATATAAAGAATTTTACCAGAGACTGGGGAGATGGCTCAGTTAGTAAAGTGCTTGCCACATGAGTGTGAGGATGTAAGTTTGGCTCCTCAACACTCATACAAAATGTCAGGTATGGGTCTGGAGAGATGGCTTAGCGGTTAAGTGCTTGCCTATGAAGCCTAAGGGTCCAGGTTAGAGGCTTGATTCCCCAGGACCCACGTAAGCCAGATGCACAAGGTGGTGCATGCATCTGGAGTTCATTTGCAGTGGCTGGAGGCCCTGGCACTCCCATTCTCTCCCTCCCTCCCTCCCTCCCTCTCTCTCTCTCTCTCTCCCCCCCTCTCTCTCTCTGTCTGTCACTCTCAAATAAATAAATAAAAGTAAACAAAAAAAGTCAGGCATGGTGGCAAGCACCTGTAATCCTAGCACTGGGGACGTGAAAGCAGGAAGATTTCTGGGGCTTGCTGACTAGCTAGTCTAGCTGAATGGGTGAGTTCCAGATATAGTAAGAGACCTTGTCTCAAAAAGTATCTTAGATGGGACTGAAAAAAATGTCACTGTCTTTAAAGGCACTTATTTTAAAAGTCTGCTGGCCTGGATACAAATGCCAAGTCCCTCATGTAACTGGATGCAAAAAGTGGTGAAAGAATCTGCTGCTTGTTTGAAGCAGGAAGAGGTTCTGGCATGCCTCGCCCAACATACACACACACACAAATAAGTAAATAGTTTAAAAGTAAGGTGGAAAGTGAGTGACTCAATGTTGACTTCTGGCCTCCACATACATGCGCACATGTGCACATGCACCTACACACCCCACATGCCTGTGCACACAAAGCATTTCAGGATAGTTTTTCATTACTTGATATGTCTCATTCTATTTCTATTATTTGCTATCAAGTCATCACTACATCTAATAAATTGTTAACATCCAGTGGTGTTCTCTATTAATAATAGCTTGATGGAGAATTTTTCACATATGGATAATTAAAGAATGGAACAATCTTGGAACAATCATGCAGGGAATGATCCTTAGTGAGAGTTGGCTACCTAATAATTACCAAGGAAGGTCATGTACACTCATCAGAGTGGAAAGTATTAATTAACAACAGATAAATTCAGTTCAATTCCACACTCATATGATTATGTAAATTTCATGTTGAATACTTCTTCACTTAGGAATTGGTAGCAGGGGCTGGACCAATGATTCAGTGGTCAAAGAGCTTTCTGGCAAAGCCTATGACCTGGCCCAATTCCCCAGTACCATGTAAAGCTGGATGCATAGGGTGGCACAGGCATTTGGAGTTTATTTTCAGGGCTAGAGGCCCTGGCATGTCTATTCTGTCTCTGTCTTTCTCTCTTTCTCTCTTTGCAAATAAATAAATAATAAAAATTTAAAAGAAGAATTAGTAACAGTTACTTCAGTCACATCACCTCCAAAATAAATTTGCTTTAAAAATCACAAAAGAAGTCTGGAGGTATGGCGCAGTGGTTAATAGCAAAGTGCTTTCTTGCAAAGCCTGACGGTCTGGTTTCAATTCCCCAGTACCCAGTTAAATTAAAGCCTGATGTGCAAAGTGGTGCATGACTTTGGAATTTGTTTGTAGCAGTGGGAGGCCCTGGCATGGCCATAATCAGTCCATCTCTCCCCCCTCTTTTCCTCTCAAATAAATAAATATAAAAATAAAAATCACAAAAGAATCACAGACCTAGTTACTTTCGAATAAATGGGGTATCTGAGAAGATCATAGAGCCTCCTTGAAGTAACAGGTCAAACTTACCTCCTTCTGATCATAATAATTCAGCTTATTATAAGGAAATGGAGGAGGTAAAGGGAAAGAAGGCAGCAACTCCACAATATCCTTACATGTGCTGCCTTACTACATATGAAATATTTCATCTCCCTCCCTCTTCTCCTCCCTGCCCCCCATCTTTCTGGCACACATAAATCCCTGTTGTAAAATGGCTACTGAGAGACAGCATGACCTCAGTCTATGATTGCTTTCGCTTCTGGCTTTGATCTCCATCCATATAGGATAGTGTTTCTGTTCTTGAGCTGGTCAATGCATAGGTGTCTTGTGACAGAAGCTAAATGTATGATAATAAAGACATGACAAGAAAATTCATAGTCCAAGACAAATCTCATTTCAAAGAGGAAACAAAGAATGAAGCCTTCAACATCTCACCTAAATCCTCTCTTCTTAGCTTCTCAAATAAAAATTACAGAGCCAAGAACTACTTATGGAATTCAACTCCTGGTTATGCAAAATCCATATCAGAAAAACAACAATGTACAGGAAACTCACCATTGAAGGAGTCAGTTCCATATGATCTGTTACTGCTGGAACCAGATGGTCCTGGATGTCAGGGGCTGTCTTCTGCTCTTCACAAGTAGAAAAGTATCTCTATTCCCTTGTAGGGACATTCTCTCTTCCTACTCTCCCCACCTCAGCCATCTTGTTTTTGTCTTTACTCTTTATCTTCTTCTTCTCAGCCTCCTCTGCTCCCCAGAGCAGCTTTTACACTCTTCTTTCTGTCAATGCCATAAACAAAGGTACAAAAACCAGAGGACACATAACATTCCATTTAGCTTTCATATTGATTGCCTGGTAACAAGCAAACAAAATATAAACAATGTGGTCATGTTCCATTCTAGAGAAATTAGGTCACTTATAATCTCCAGATAGATACAAGATATCCATTCATCCCCCAAAGAACTGCAATTACTTTAACTGAGAATACTAGAAAGAAAAAAAAACTGCACTGGCTAGTCTTACCTGAATGCAATGTCTCTTCAGTGTGATTTTGGCCCCTAAACAGGATCTTGAAGGCTAGGGGAAGAGAGTTGAGTTAGGGAATAATGATTTAGAGCCTCAGAGCTATCTGAAACTGCAGAGACCATCTGGTCTACTTGTTACTTACTTAATGTACAAATGGAGAAACAGAGAGCCATTGACTAAAATATTGCTCAAGATACCCTTGCTAGTTGGAAGATACCAAGAATTAATTGTTCAGTACACCCACACATTGGATGGTTTGGTTGTTTTGTTTTGTTTTTCTATTGCTTTGTTTTGTTTTGGTTTTGTTGCTTAGCTTTTAAAAGTTGCCTAGCTTTTGCAAAGCAGGAAGCAAACTGTGAATACTAAACCAACCATACACCATATTACCATACTCTACTTTGTCCCTAATAACTGGACCTCATTTTCACCTAATCTAATTCTGACCATTCTCTGTTTCCCATACATGTGACCTGAGAATATTTGCATTTTATTTTCTCAGTTTTGTAACTTCATAAGTGATTCCTAGTTCTGGCATTTTCCTTGGTATCCATTGGCTTTCTGCTCAATTCTTCAGCTCAATACGTGATGCCCCAACTCACTTCCTTTTTCCATTTCAACATTTTGTCTCCTTGCACTCCACAAGTCACCCAGAAATGAGCTGGGTATAATTTTATCTGTTCTGATGAATCTATCTTGAAGACAACCCCAGAATATAATAAAATGGATTCTTACACTGTTAACACCTACAATCCAGATCCTTTCCAAGAACCTCCATGTAGCCCCCCTAGTCCAAGATATAAGACCAACAGCTTTGACTTCAGAGCCGGTGCAGGGCAGATACATCCAGATCTGAGTTCCATATCCTCAACAACTAATAAAACCCTAAAATTCAATCTATTCGGGCTATGACTAAGTCTAGATGAACCCATGAGTCTCCATTCATAGCCGTATCTCCAGGAAAGCTGGAGCCAGAGGTTCTTTCAACACTGCAGCTCACCATGTGTCACCATCCTGATATCTAAACCCATCAATGCTTAGGTCTCTTCCGGACCTTTCTCATGGTCACTTCCTTGTGTTTCCTATTTTTTGTATGCCTTCTAACCATCTTTTCCACAGGACCACTCCTCATTTTAAGTCAGTTCCTAGACATGTACATAAGTATGTCCCCTAGAACAGTCTCTGGCATATTTACTTCTTCTTTATCTGCTTCCTTCTCTAGTATGTAAGCCTCACAAGGACCTTTTTGTTTATTGTGTTTACATCTTCAGTGCCAAAAGACCACAGTAAATGCCTTACAAATGTGTTGAGAACCTGAACCTCCTTGGGCTTCTTTTTGGCAATTGATGACTGAGGAAAAGTTGATAGAGAATGATATGTTGAAGTGATTGGATTTTGGAAAATTAAAGGAGAGACAAATATTGGGAAGGGAGAAACATCAAGTTTAAATGTGTACATTAAATAATTAAGAATGTTAAATAATATAAAAATACTTGGTGATTAAAAAAGATAAGGTAGGTTACATTTAAAGGGAAATGTGATGGATAAAAATGTGGAAAGAGCAGGAACTAAAACTGTACCTAGATAGCTAAGAAATACAAAACTCTTCAACACTGGTGAGGTTGACTCTTGATTAAAAGTTGAAGCTATTGATCATAAAAGTCCCATTTTACAAAGTTTTAATTATATCTTATACTCTAATAAATTCTTTACTCATAGAAATACAAAGACAACACACTTTCAGACAACCAAGTAGAGCAACTGCAGATGAAACCAACTGAGTTAAGCATGGAGGATATGAAAGAGATGAAATCAGATAGGGAAAAATGTTGATGAAAGACGTGCTACTAAGTGTGTACAGAATAGATTTGTATAACTGTACCCTGGGAATGGGCTCCTTCAAGCTACCATGAATTTAACATATTTAGTTCACTTCTCAGCCCCATTCTTAGTTTCCCCTAACAACTTGTAGACCTTGTTCTACTGTTGGTCACTTGGAATATGTGAGAGAATATCTTCAGAAACCCCTGAAAGTACCAAATATATTCAGATACTTAGGTACTCTATATAAAAGGACATACTATTTCCATATAGCCCATGCACATCCCCCTAGATACAGCATTCTATCTCTGGATTATTGTAGTACCTGTTATAATGTGCATACTTTGTAAACTGTTGTCATGCTGTCATGTTTAAGAAAAGAAATGAGTTTTTGAGCTTGTGAGCTCTTCTCCCTGTGTCCTGTAAGGGTCACTGTATTCTGTATGAATGCATGGCATGAGACAACTAAGTTAAGAATCTCTTATAAACAAAGTTTGCATTAACTAAAAAAAAAAAAAAAGAAAAGAAATAATGTAAAGATAGAAAGGCCCACATGTGTTCATTCATTGTTTTACTAAATATTTTTGCTACGTGGTGGTTTGTATCTTTGGCTGTAGAATCTATATATCTGGAGGCTGACTTCTTTAGCTCCTCCTGCTGCTATTTGCTAATCCATTGTATATCCACTTAGTCATACCTTTGTCATCTAAAGAAGTAGTTATCTGAACTTACACAGCCATCTACACAAGGTACTCCTACATATCTTTACATCTGTATATCTTTGAAGTCAAGCTTATAGAAGGGGCAGATTCATCCTACTGCATTAGTTGTCAGACCTTGTTCATATTTCACAGTCTACACAACAAAAGCCATTCAGACAAGGCCAATGAAATCTCTGACTTATGTTAAATGCAAAAGAATTTTCAACATTGTCTAAATAACTATGTTATAGCATTGTTTCCCAGTAGTAATAATACTATTATTAATAGTGGTTATGCAGAGGGAAAATGAAGATAGTAATGCCCAAATAAGCTTTGGAAACTAATTTGTAAATTAAAATACATAGATTTCTTTATAAAGCAACACTTCTTAGAGGCTAATTAGAATGCTAATTTCTGTATGATTCTGCAAGAGAAGGGTGTATCATCAGAAATTTGTGTACTTAGTTGACCACAGAATCTATTTTCAGAGTATTTTATGGGAGGATTATTCTTTAAAACAGTCTTTAAGAAACACTTTTCCAGCCGGGTGTGGTGGCACACACCTTTAATCCCAGCATTCAGGAGGCAGAGGTAGGAGGATCACTGTGAGTTCCAGGCCACCCTGAGACTACATAGTGAATTCCAGGTTAGCCTGGGATAGAGTGAGATCTACCTTGAAAAACCAAAAAAAAAAAAAAAAAAAAAAAGAAAAGAAAAAAAGAAACACTTTTCTTTATCCTCTCATGCATGAAACCATTAATAGTTACGCCCTTTGATTTGATACCTGAATTCTTATTTTTTATAACCTCATACCGCTTCTCAAGCTGCTGTCTTCCCTCAATAATTTTCCTTGCTTCTGTTTTAGGCAGGCTCTTTTTGAATTATCTCATCTGTCATCCATGTTTACTAGGTTGGACATGCTAGATCAAGATCTTTCCACTACATTGCAGGTATGGCAATAGCTAAAAAGCCTTCATAAATTTTCCACTTACCATATTCCAAGTATCTCACATTCAATATGTCTTTTCTCAAAGCCTTTGATTGTGTATCTTATCATGTTTTGGGGCACACAAATATCTCTTTGTCAAAGAAACTTGAGAATCATCCAAGACTTTTCTTGGCCTTGCTATTGTCACTGAGAGAAACTCTAAATAAATTTTCTAGTTTTACTTGCTCTTAGTTGAATAAATTTTTAGTTGAAATCTTAGTTGAAATTTTTGAATAAATTAAATGATTTTGGAAGTCACACAACTGGGCAATGCATTATTCATCTCCCACTAGCTTTACTATAATAACTTCTCTGTCATGTGGATTATGATGATAGCTGGTATGTAAGTTATTTTTCAAGGATTTGGAGACAGCTCTTGTCAAAAACACTGACTCTTAATTTGAGAATACAGATGTCCAATGGGTGACAGAAATAGATGAAAAGGCTTGGCATCTCTGTCTTCTTATAATATCTGACTCCTTTTCTGTCACATTTCTACACAGCTCTGTGCACAGACATCCTGATCATTTGAGAAGTGTTTTGTCAAGGGTTACAATACAGTTTATAGACTGGCTGAGACTTGTTCAGTTTCTGCCCTCCTCCTTGAAGGCCAAACTTATGTCTACCAGCCAACAGAACAAGAAATACCAGACTATGAATAGGGTGGAAAGAGGGGTGGCCCTTGAGTTCCTGGAAGATCTCAACTTACTCCACCAAAACATGTGCATAATTCTCTTCCTGCATTAGCCTCTCTCCCTTTATCTCTCCCTCTCTCTGTCTCTCTTCCACATGACTCTCACCCTGTTTGTGTAGCTTCTCAATGCCCTGTGGCCGAAAAGCTGACTTGTGAGTGACACTCCTACTTCTGCATCCTTTGGTCACTGAAGCAACTTATGCTGTCAACCTTCAGTGTTCATTTTCACTTTGTTGGCTTTGTGATGCCAAATAAGAAAAAAAAAACTCGACTTTGGGGACCTTCTCTACCCAAGGGGAGCCAACAAACCATTGCTAACACTTTTATGTTATCAACCACCAAGTCCTATGCACATTTCCACTATCCATATTTACTAATTTACTGAGAAAGCATGTATTACTAACTGTATATCTGGTAGCAATCTAAGTGCTTTGAATATAATATCAGGTAAAATAGATAAGGTCTCTTACATCATGAAACTTATGTTTTGGTAGAGAGAAAATAAATAATAGACATGTACTATGTACTGAATTGTGTTCTTCCATATACGTTGAAGTTCTAACCCCTGGCAACTCATAATATAGCTACATTTGAAGATACAGGGTTTTACAGAAATAATTAAGGTAAAGTCGTTAGGGTAGGCCCTAATCCAACATTACTAATGTCCTTATAAAGAAAGAAATTGTGAAGCCAGGTATGGTGGCACATACCTTCAATCCCAGCACTTGGGAGGCAGAGGTAGAAGGATTGCCATGAGTTCTAGGCCACCCTCCATAGTGAATTCCAGGTCAGCCTGGGCTAGAGTGAGACCCTACCTTGAAAAAAAAAAGAAAGAAAGAAAGAAAGAAAGAAAGAAAGAAAGAAAGAAAGAAAGAAAGAAAGAAAGAAATTTTGACTTAAGAACAGAAGGAAGCTGGGCATGGTGGCACATACCTTTAATCCCAGCACTTGGGAGGCAGAGGTAGGAGGATCACCATAAATTCAAGGCCACCCTGAGACTACCGAGTGAATTCCAGGTCAGCCTAAGCTAGAGGGAGTCCCTACCTTAAAAAAACAAAATACAAACAAACAACAACAACAAAAAACAGAAAGGAAACAATATGGAGGCATCCAGGGCTAAGTTAGCCATCTATATTTTAAGGACAATACACATCAATACTAGAGCTTTAATTCCCAAAGTACTAAAATATAAATTTCTCTTGTTTAAGTTACCAAATCTGTAGTACTTAGGCAAGCTAATATACTTTAAACTTTTGAAAAGTATAGTTAGTAAAAATAACTATACTAGAAATAAAACAGGGATATGCAGACATGTGATAGCAAGGACAAAAGCTCACAGACAGGGGCAGCCTAGCATGATATAGGGAAGCAGAAGGGATCTGTGAAGGAAGACTCTTAGAAGGGAAATGTGACAGCTGACGAAATTAGGAGGCAAGCAAGGCCAGATTCCAAAAGGCTTCATGACAGAGTTTTTCAACCTCAGCATTATTAACACTTTTTATCAGAGAATGTGAAGGGCTATCCCATGAATTGTAGGATTTTTGTATTACCCCTGAATTATACACAGGAAATACTAGTAGCAGGCTCAACTTTTCCAAGCCTTCCTGCTGTAACAACAGTGGTTTCCAAGTGCTGACAAATGTCACCTGGAGGTAGAGCGCCTGTACCTGGGGATCAGGGCTCCATATGGAGCAGATAGCCATTGCAATTATAGCAGGCAATAAAATTACTCACTTCAGGTTCTCTGAAAATTATTGTGACAAAATGGATTGGACTGGAGAGAATAAGGAGAGAACTGAAGCAATGTATTAAGTAGTTAAGATAAGGAATTAGGCTAGTTGCAGAAAAGGGAAAAGAAGACATAGATTCAAGAAAAATAGATGATAGAACTTGATGGCACATTACACACAGGGGCATAGAACAGGAAAGAATTACAGATATTCTTTTCTTTTTTAATCTTTTTATTTTTTTATTAACAACTTCCATGATCGTAAAAAATACCCCATGGTAATACCATCCCTCGCCCCACTTACCCCTTTGAAACTCCACTCTCCATCATGCCCCCTCCCCATCTCAATCAGTCTCTCTTTTACTTTTGATGTCTTGATCTTAACAGGTATTCTTTATGTTTTAAACAAGTGGATGACTGCTAGCGTAGAGAATCAGGTTTAAGGGGTGTTGGGTAATCAACAGTCCTTGTTTAGACATGTAAAGTTTGAAAACAACTGTTCCCCATATCAGAGGAAATATTACTGAGAAGTGTACATATAAATCTGATGAAGTAAGGAAATGCTATAACTTGAGATAAATATCTGAGAGTCATTAGTCTATGGATGGTGCTCAAAGCTACAAGATCAGATAGCATTGTCTAGAGTTAGCATGGAAATACTAAAAATAAGGGAGCATTTTTTCACCTGCTTTTTCTTTACTGAATTAGCAACATATATACTTTGATTACTTCTCTATTTGACATTTTCTAAGTTTTTGTCCTCTGGAGGGTTTTTATCCTATGAATACTAACAGTCTAGCCATTATCATAGAAAAGCCATATTTTCCTCCATGGTTTCTGAATCCTTCTAAAATATCTTTTACCCCCAAACTATAGACATGCCATAGTCTTTACTGTCTTTTTTTTCCTATGGGTTTTGAATCAGTCAATACGTTTCTAAAAGGTCTTTTACCCCCAAACTATAGAGGTAACATAGTTTGTACTAGGATGGGCCTGAGTACTATCCCTAATTCTTCTCTGAGAAAACCACAGTGAGAACCAAATGGGAACTAAACATATGTTAGTGAAGGCTCAGCAATTCTTTTTTAATATTTATTTATTTGAGCAGGAAAGAGAGGGGAGAAGGAGGCAGAAAGAGAGAGAGAGAATGGGCATGCCAGGGCCTCTAGCCATAGCAAATGAACTCCAGTTCCATGTGCTACCTTGTGCATCTGGCTTACATGAGTACTGAGGAATCAAAGCTGAGTCTTTAGGCCTTGCAGATGAGTGCCTTAACCACTAAGCCCTCTCTCCAGCCCAAGACTCAGAAATTCTTACAGTGCTTAGCACCCTCATCAAACACTCACCTGAGGCCAAAGGGGGCTTTCATAAGTCCAGAGCTTTGGAACAGTAGGCTTGCCAAGAAGATGACAGGAATTCACACATAGCCAGTTGTTTCCACAGATCCACCAAAAGGAAGACAGAGAGACTAGGACCTCTGGGCTTGGCTCCATAAGACAAGCTCCACCCTACCCCAGCTGCAACTCTTGTATAAAGGGACCTGGAAAAATAGCTTAGCTGTTTATGCACTTGCCTATAGAGCCAAAGGACCCATATTCAATTCTTCATGACCCACATAAGCCAGATGCACAAGGTAGCCCATGCATCTGGAGATTTTTTGCAGTGACTAAAGGCCCTGGCACACCCATTTTCACTCTCTACCTGCCTCTTTCTCGCCTCTCTCTCTTTATCAAAAATAAATATAAAAAAAATTTCTGGGTGTTGTGGTGCACACCTTTAATCCTAGCACTTGGGAGGCAGAGATAGGAGGATCACTATGAGTTTGAGGCCATCCTGAGACTACATAGTGAATTCCAGGTCAGCCTGGGCTAGTTTGAGACTCTACCTTGAACCTCCCCCCCATTTTTTTTTAAATATATAAAAGGAAGAAGAGGAGAGAGTACTCTCTTTACTTATCCATGTCAAGTTCAGTGTAGGAGACAAATCCTGACTTCTGGTCTTGCTTTTCATTTACTTGTTTGTTTATTTGCAGTGTTGGGAATTAATCCAGGCTCTCTCACAGATTAGGCAAAGGCTCTCCTACTAAACTCCAACCTTAGCCTATTTTTGCTTTGAATGATCACCCTACCCTCTAAGAACAGAGCCCAGCCCAGAGAATAAATGACTTTTTTTTCTTTGTTTACTTTTATTTATTTATTTATTTGAGAGCAACAGACAGACAGAGAGAGAGAGAGAGAGAGAGAGAGAGAGAGAATGGGCACACCAGGGCCTCCAGCCACTGCAAACAAACTCCAGACACATGGGCCACCATTGCATCTGGCTTATGTGGGACCTGGAGAATCAAACCTGGGTCCTTAGGCTTCACAGGCAAGCACTTAACCACTAAGCCATCTCTTCAGCTCCAAGAATAACTGACTCTTTAAGTACAGATTAATTTCTAATCCTTTAGAGAGAGGTATGCAAGAGGGGAAGAAATAAGAAAATGTCCCATAGGTGCTTCTTAGAAAGGATGGAAGTATAGGTGGGTCTTCCCTTTTATGTGAGGGCAAAGAGAGCTTACCCACCAGAATCCACATATATTTTCTGTATCAGTTTCCAAAATCATCCCACTTTCAGACTTGTTAGTATCTAGTAGCATACAAACATCTTCACCCCATTCTGTTGAAAGGCTAATGTTCTGTGACAAGCTGAGGATGATGGACAGGAATAGGTTTTAAATCACCTTTAAATGGAAATTTCTCTGAACTAGATGAAACTGGCTATTTATTGGGCACTTTTTCACATGATACAAGCTCTCAGAATTCACTCAAATTAGGCTGAGGGCATCCAACAGCACCATCAGAAAACATATCTGGACTATGGCCTGCGTGCAGATAACTGTGAAAGGTGTTGGGGAAAAGGAATAAAGTTCTGCCCCTATTCAAGAACTAGCCAGGGAAATCAATATGATACTTGTCAACCCAGTATTTAAAGGGGGTATCTTTTGAAAGTTTTATAGATAGTATGACTATTCTTTTAACAATCCCAATTCCCTTTGTGTGATGTGCTTCCCTTCAGGAAGATTTTATGTCACTCTCCATGACAACAGCAATATGACTTGATTTAATCTATCATGGAAGCAGAAATGATATGACACTTAGAAACATGAGTTTAAAGAGGCAGTATGTGATCTCTGAGCTGTTTCACCCATGAGCCTAGAAATGCCCCAGTTAGAAGCTGTCTCATCGTTCTGAATCCCAAAGTGAAGACATGGAGCAAAGGCTCATCTGAACCACGGTAGACATGCAACTTGAGTAAGAAGCCATCACTGGAGTTTAAGCCAAGTATATTTTGGAGATCATTCATTACCAAAATATAGCTTAGCCAAGCTGACTGATACAGGTGTAGTACTAACAGTGACAATCTCTGTAATAACTAAGAGTGGTAAGCAAGTCCGTCTGCAGCAAACCTCTTAGGAGGCTCTGCTAGGAAATGCCAAAAGCACTTGAAGGACATTATTTAGGGATGGGAAATTTCCTTGAGTAATAATGAATTGGTCAATGAAGAATAGACAATGTTATAATAATGGATGGGTTCACAGATCTCAGAAATTCACAAAATAAAGGACCATTTTTCATGCACACAGAACTAAGGAAGGTTGATCTCTCCTGGACTGAACAATGGCTCAGGGCTTGGACTGGTCTTAATTTGTGATGCATCTATTTTGCGATCCTTCACTTTCAGCTACAGAAAGAACATATGGAAGATCTCACAGAGAGGGTTTTGTGTCAAGATCTGGGAAAAGTAAGGCATATGGGCCCACATTCCCAATGCTTATCTCATCACAGTTGGACCTAGATGCAAGTAGGGCTGGAGAATGACTTCTTTCTTTAACCAACCAGAAGTAGTGATTACTCACATATAATTATATTTTAGCTTTCATAATAAGGCAGTATTTTCTAGGAAAAGATTATTGTAGATATGGTAAAGTATGGGAATCTTGAAAAAGATTATGTTGCAACTTACGATTAATGATCACCAGGTATAAACAGAAAACATTAACTCTAGCTTTTGAGATAGATCCAAGTTGTTGGAATACAAACAAGCCTGTGTTGGTTAGTTTGTACCACTGGATGTATCAATATATGGGAACCATATGAACTTCCTGCTAGAGATGTAGAGACCAACAATAGCAAAGAGCAACTTCAGAAAGCAGAGAGATCTAGATCACCAAGAGAACAACTGTGATAGTAGACAGGTACTGCTGGAGACACATGCAGGACTGGTCTTCAGGTGTAAACCCAAGTGGTGGTGGATGCAAACAAACTCCAGTTGTCTCTATATTTAACACTGAAAAAGGAGTAAGTCCTTCTCTATGCTGTATAAACCATGGAATTCTGGAGAAGTTTAAGTGAGAAATCTTCAAAAGAAAATATATAGCAGCTTAAAAAGTAAGTAAGAAACCAACAAGATATCTCATATTTGAATATCATGTTTGTTGAGTAATTCATTCTGATAAACTGAAGAGGAATATCATACGGACAAAAGAGAGGAAGGAGAGAATAAAAAAAGTTGATGTGAAAAAATCAGGAGTTCATTTTTAGTAATTACTTAAATAAAAAAATTTTAATCACTAACCCCAGCCCTGCAGCAATACAAGCCAAGTCACCTGGGCCACACAGCAGAACCCACTGAGAGGTAGACAGTTGAAAATAAAATGAGCTCACTTTAGAACTTCAAAGTTTAGAAAAGCAAGCAATATTCTTGTTCTCAGTATTAAGACATGGGTGGAGGCAAGAGGATACCCTTCCAGGATGTAATTAAAGCACTTGTGTGACTGTGGGTGTCTGATCAAACGTCTTACATAAACAGGATCTACATGTGAGAAAACTTTCAGAAGTTGAATGTGGAACTTTGATAAAGACAGAGCACAATGTGGGCATCCCGCCAGCCAATCACACAGGACCGAAACCAATGCTCTGAAGCCCATTGGGCTCTTCATAACCTTCTCCATTAGTTTAGCCTACTCAAATAAACTCAAGTGAGATGCTTCTCACCTATGGGTTGCCCCTACGCAAAACCCAAGTGCCCCTCTGATCTCATCTGAAAAGACACTACCTCTTTCAAACATACCTCTTTCATGGGAAAAAAAAAAAAAAAAAGGCTTCTCTGCCCCAAAACATTTTCTCTTGGGAACACAGGGATTATTTTCTCTCATTAAAAGGGACGAAGCATGGGCTGGTTAAGAAATCTGACTGCTCATCAAATCAATTGACCCAAGATATCTATAATTATTACAAGGACATAGCTGGAACCTGGCTCCCTGGCCCCTGCTGAGCAGCAACCATGTTGTTGACCTCCTCAGTCCCTGAACAGTGCAGAAATGGGCTCCACATCCCCTAAGCCTGTTTCCTAGTAACCCAGGATCTTTTGCTCTATTTAATGGATGCTGACCTCTTTCACTATGAGCTCTATCCTTTGACTTATTGTTTCTCAACACAACTACAACCACTTAGCTGTAAGTTCCTGCCAGACCCAGGAGACATTGCATGGTAGCTGCAAACCTCCCCCATTATAATGGATGCTTCTCCACCCTTGCTGTGATAGGTTTACTGCCCCTGCAAGAACAAGACCAGAACCCCACTTTTATTATTTATATACAATTAAAGCTTTGAAAATAATCAAGGGTCAACTTGATATTAAAACCTTTCATGAATCTTCCTTTATCCTCTCAACTTCTTAAGATATAGGAAATCTTATGGCATCATACTATGTTTCCTAACACTGGACTATTAGAGTCATCACACCACAGTCAATCCAACAGTGATTCTCCTGATTATGAGCTATCATTCTAGTCACAGCTGTACTCTACTTCAGTGACATTCCTTCCTATCCTCAAGGACATTGTCCTTCCTACCTCCTGTACATTGTGGTTCCATTTGTCTGAACTCTTTGATCAAGAATAGTAGTTCTAGGGGCTTGCAAGATGGCTTAGTGGTTAAGGCATTTGCCTGCAAAGCCAAAGGACCCTGGTTCGATTTCCCAGGACCCACATAAGCCAGATGCACAAGGAAGGACATGCACCTGGAGTGCATTTGCAGTGGCTGGAGGCCCTGGTGCACTCATTCTCTCTCTCTCTCTCTCTCTCTCTCTCTCTCTCTCTCTCTCTCTCTCTCCCGTAAATGAATAATTTTTTAAAAAGGAAGAGTAGTTCCAGGGTACTTATTTCCAGTTATCCCTGGAGATGCTGATGCAAACAGCACTAATGGTCTGCCCTAGAAGAACAGTGTTTTCCAAGGCAGTGGAGAAATTAAGTTCTTGGGCATTGCATTAGTTTTCCTTCACACTGACCTGGCTCTGGGAAGAACATCCTCAGTCTTCATGGGGTTCAGTAGTTATCAGTCGGACAACCCAGTGAGCAACATGGTGTTGTGGTGCTCTAGATTACAGCTTCAAGTACGTACTAGCATACTAGCAATTCTTGTTAAACAACATAGTTGGAAAGCACCAAGGAATTCCCTAGCTGGATTCAGGGGCAGCACCCTTTGAAGCCTTACAGTGGATTCAGTGAAGTAGGAACACACTGAGCTTAAAGGAAAGGGAGAAACAGATGTTTCACTTGGGGATTTGGTTTTCCCTTCTGACAAATTGCCAGAATCATTAGTTTCATGAATAAATTCCTGCTTTAAGCCAATTGTGTTATTGGTATGGCTCTTTAGTGACTAATCTAACTGAAAAGCAAGAATTTCCATGAAAACAAATCAAAGAAGAGCTGAAATAATTGCATTATGTCAGCATGCAAGCAAAGCATATGGAATAATAAACTATAATATTTGGAAGAAATGAGGATAGAGTGAGATAATATTTTAATAAAGCTTAAAATCATTTAGGTTTTTAATGCCAAAATGTCCTTTATTAAACACACACACACACACACACACACACACGGTTCTTCAGAAATTGCCCAAGGTCAACTATAGAACCTAGAAGAGAAATCTGCTTCTTACGTGCACATTTTAAACCTGTTAAATAATACAAGTGGAACTTGGTATTACAACCTTTCATATCATATTCTTCCTTCACTCTTCCTAGCTTCTTACAATATAGGAAATCTTATGGAAATTAGCATGCTTAGGAGAGTGTGGCTATGTATAGACTTGAGAAACCCTGTCTTTTTTCTGCAAATATCTAAAGATGTAGCTATTTCCTAAACTGGTAGAATGGAACCCAACGAAGTTTCTCAATGTAGCTAGGAGAAGAAAAGATGGTGTGATCAAGGCTGGTAAGACAAATCAGATTTCTCAAGCTTAGGGAATGTCCCTGGAATGATGGTCTCTGAAATTCAGCCATATTACCATATTGTACCGTTCGAAGCTTTTGATTTCCCCTAGCCATTATGAGGACTCTTTTAGATCATAGCTCAGCTCCCCCAATAACAGTTGTTCTACTCCTTTACCACATAATTCTTCCATTTAATATAGAACAACCTACCTTCTACTATAAGATAAAGGTCAGAGTTAAAAGCCATAGTTTCACAAAAACAATAACCACCTTGTTCCCCACAATTTCTCTCTACCCTATAACCTCCTCAAAGGGGAAACAAATGCAAGAAGGGATCGTGGTTTGAATAGAAGTTGATTAAACTTTTTTTTCCAGTTTCAGCATTAGTTTTTCTAAACTCTTGGTTTCTAGTGACCTTTCAATTACAGAATATTTATAAGCAGATGTTACAATAATTTAAAAAATCTAAATTTAAGTCTGGCATGGTGGTGCATACTATTAATCCCAGCACTCGGGAGGCAGAGGTGGGAGGATCACCGTGAGTTAGCGGCCACCTTGAGACAACATAGTGAATTCCTGGTCAGCCTGGGCTAGAGTGAGACCCTACCTTGAAAAAGAAAATCTAAGTTTAAAAGCCATACAACAATTTTGGCAATTCCTATTTATAGATATTTGTGACTGAAATCCCAGATAGTCCTTGCCCCTCTGAGCACTGCCAGGCCTCACCAGGGATACGGATGCACTTTAAGTGCTAAAATAAAATGACTCACAATTCAGAAATTTCTCATAATAATTTTGTTTTGTGCTTAGAAAATAAGGAAAGTTTAGGTGATGTGTGCAGCTATAGGTACTATTATCTATAGTTGAAATAGGTTAGATATGCACAAGAGGCTCTTAATTTCTTTAAAAAAAATAGATGATAGAAGCTGAAGAGATAGCTTAGTAGATAAAGGTGCTTGCTTGTCAAACCTGACAGCCCAGGTTCAATTGCCCAGTCCCCACATTAAGCCAGTTGCACAAAGTACATCTCTCTCTCTCATCAGTATGAATAAATAAAAAAAGATAGATAGATGATTTAAAGAATATATGTGCACATATATACACAATCAGATTCTGCTGCCTGGATATCCCTAAACACTCCATTCTTGGTATATAAACATTTTTAACTACTCAAATAAAATGATACAATGTTCCAAACCATAACTACAAACTGAGGGAATTCATTGCCCATAGGACCAAGAGAATCATGTCTATCCCCACCCCAACCCATCAACACATTGTTTTTCTCATTTTCTGTGACTATGTAGCTTCAGCTCTTGGGCCCTGACTTCCACTTATAGTACTGCCTTTCCTACTCTGAATCCCCACCTTCCTCTTGTTCCATAAAACACCCTGGCAAACAGCTGTTATACATAGTGGAATTGCAATGAAAGTTTAGGATGGAGAATGCAGAGCTGAGAGTCTTGTGGAAATATTAGTTAGTGTTGTTCTCAAGCTTTCTGATCAACCTTCAGTTCAAATAATGTCCCCTTGTGTTCCTCCTGGTGCCCCTACACTTATGTTTTCCCACCTTTCCTTTTCCTGATCTTTTCTCAGGAGACATTATCTATGTAGCTCCATCACTCACTTGTGTCCATGTGTTCTGCTTTTTCACCAGACCACTCACCAAAACACTTTATTTCCAAGCTAAATACTGTTTGCTTGTTATAGATTCATACAACACCATTGGAAGACAGAAATAACCAAAGATGTTTTTATTTTACAAGCACTCCTTTTTTAACTAAAGAGACAGAGATACAGTAAGGGAGAGAAAGACCAAGAGAGAATTAAGAAAAGGCCCAGGGTCTGGAAGAATATATATTATTTATTTTTAATTTTTTATTAGAGAGTGGGGGGAGGAGACAGATATAGAGAATGGGCACTCCGGGGCCTCTCACCACTGAAAATAAACTCCAGATGCATGCACCACTTTGTGCATCTGGCTTACATGGGTACTGGGGAATTGAACCTGGGTCCTTAGGCTTCGCAGGAACATCTTAATTGCTAAGCCATCTCTCCAGCCCTGTATGTTAAATTATTAATGAGACTATTCCTGGCATGTGGAATTTAGCATTGAGCTTTTCATGTATGTGTTTGAGAGTTTTGGGTGAAAGAAGAGCCATAAGATTGTTCTCAACAATTAGGTCTTACTTAACATTTGAAAATAAAAGAAAGATTGCTAATGAATAGAAATTTGGAGGTTCTCCTTGACATCATTTTTTTTTGCATCCTCTCTGTCTGCAAGTTCTATTTCAGAATGCCATATCACATCCACTTCTCCTTCTGTACTATGACAACCCTTATTTAGTGCCTACCATTTCTAACTTGGGTTCTACATTGCCTGCCAATGTGCTTACATATTTTCATTCTTATACTCATTCATCATATAGCAGAGTGATGTCAAAATCATGATGCAACCTTCTCTGCTTAAGATTCTTTAGAGACTTCAGTAACACCCAAGCCCTTTTCCAGGACCCTGCAGGATCTGGCCCTGGCCTTCCTCTCTGACCTCACCTCTTGTTCTTAGCTCTCCTGCTCACAATGCTTGACCTCCACTAATCTGGAGCACATTAAACTTACCCTACCTCATGAGCATAGCACTTACTTATCACTCTTCATGGGCAAGTTCTCTCTTATTTTTCCTGTCTTAGGTCCTACTACATCTCCTTAGAAGGCCCTATGAACACACTATCTGAAATTGATTCCAAAGTTACTCTCTAGCACTATGGAAATAACAACCTATAAATGCTCAGGTATGCATTTACCGGTCCCTTTAATGGAATGTGAGCTCTACTTCTGGATCCACTTCATGAGCCCACCCTTACTTTCCACTGTCTTGTTGCTTGATGAATGGTTGCTCTTCTCTTACATCCGCTTGCAACCTGATGAATTCTAGAAATCTTATAAGCAATTGTGTTCACTTTTCTCATCACTGCATATAAAGACACATGATAATACACAAACTCACAAGTTTAGTAAACTCTATAGCAAGAATTTTGTGTTCTAATTCCATTCCTGGATCCATCTCATGTGTCTATAACTTTATTTTCCATTGTCTTGTTTTTCCTATTCATTTAGTTTTTTTCTTTAAGTTTTTTTAAATATTATATTTATTTACTTATTTATTTTAGAGAGAGAAAGAGCCAGAGAGAGAGAGAGAGAGAAAGAGAATGCACATCAGGCCTCTAGCCATTGCAAATGAACTCCAGATGTATTTGCCACCTTGTGAATCTGTGGGTCTTTAGGCTTTGCAGCAAGTTCCTTAAGCACTACCCATCTCTCCAGCCCTTTTAAGTTTTGTAAGGTTTTCTATTTATGTTTTGAAACAAAGAGGGTTTATAAAATTCTGAATTACAAGTTATATAGTTAAAAATCCTGTGAAATACTGTTCTCACTAGACATATATCCATGGCCATGAAACTAGAAGTGAGTTGACAGAAAGAAAGAAGGAGGTGAAAGGAGAGAGCTCCTGTTCTTGGAGCCTATGTCTCATGTTCAGTCTCTCCCCCACCTCCAGAGCAACTTCCTTCAGTAATCTTCCAACAATCAGTAGCTTCCCCCTCACAATTCCACTCCCACACTGAAGCATTCTCTTCCCTGTCTCACCCCTACCATATACCTCATGTTCATTTCCCGGAATTCTTTTTAGCTAGGATATATCCTTCTCAGTCAAAGCCTGGGGCTCAAGCCTGAGCAGTGATCATTCCAGTGAATACCATGAAACCACCAGCTCACATTCTGACTATATCTGACCTTTAACCACATTCTGCCTAGTGTTGAAGTCTGTGTTAAGTATATCTTGTTTCTCTAAGTAAATGGTCAGTTTGATGCTAATATTCATGTAATTTACTCTTTCTGAGCACCTTGAACATGTCACAATGATAAGGACACAGCATTATTATTAAGTGCTTACTAATATCACATATCCCTGATTTCAGTGCCTCTAAAATGGATAAAAGTTAGAAATATCAAAAATTAAAGGATAAGCCAGGTGTGGTGGCACATGCCTTTAATCTCAGCACTTGGGAGGCAGAGGTAGGAGGATCGCAGTGAGTTTGAGGCCACCTTGAGACTACATAGTGAATTCCAGGTCAGAACTTGAGCTAGGTGAAACCTTACATTGAAATAAAAATTAAAGGAGAAATGGAAGGCACAGGTTCAAGACATAACTTCAGTTGTGTCTGTGAGGAAGCTACATTATGAGACCAGAAAAGATCATAGTGAGACTAACCACAGGACACTTAAGGGAGAGGAATCTAGGAAGGGGAAGAAAGTGCTACCAGGAGAAATATTTAGCCTCAGACAAGGAAAAGAGGTGGTTAAAAAGCAACAACAAAGGCAATATGCTATATAGGAGAGGAGGGGCTGGAGAGATGGCTTAGTGGTTAAGATACTTGCCTACAAAGCCAAAGGAACCAAGTTCAATTCCCTAGAAGTACAGTGAGGTACAAGATAGAATATCAGGTTGAAAGATCATGAGCACAGGACACATTCTTTGGCCTATTACGGTGGGATATATATATCTTAAAAGTTGGGCCCCGGCTGAAACTAAGAAAAATTGGAGAAACAAGCAAGGGGGCTGTTTTCCTGATGAACCAGACACCAGCACAAGGGGGAAGGAGATCAGCACAGAGAAAAATCAACTCCCACCAAATCAGAGAGCCAGAGCCTCAGAGGCCCCCAACACCTCATCACTGAAGCAGACCAAAAATGAACCCAACATGGCTCAGGGAAATTTTGCGGAAGAGGGGGTGGAAAGAATGTCAGAGTCACATGTTGGGTCATGATATGCAGAGACATTTATCTTACCCATAACTGTGGGCTAACTCCACAATGCATGATCCATATACCTCAACAAGGAGGGGCCAAGGGGAGGGGGTAGGTCACGGATGAGCCTAATAATGGTACCAAACTGACTGTATTTGCTGAATACAGAACTGACTAATAAAAAAAAAAAGTTATGAAGTACTTCCATGATAGTCTTTTTATCCCACAAAACTTAACAATTCAGATAATCTTTATCCTAGTTCCTGAAATAATTTACTTTGAATCCTCATAATTAAGAGGGTATAATTTTTTTAAGTAGCCTTGTCTTCTTATTTATAATATTATCATTAGGCATTCCTAAGAAAGAAGAAAATCATTTTTTTGCAAAACATATCTCATTTTTAAAAGATGATCCATTTGTCTTTGTCCTTTGCAGCTAAGTTTTACAAAATATACCTAAAAGCTACTCATCATTTGAAAATGTTTAAGATGAATGCATCTTTTTTCAAGTATAGTGAGCCTCATAAAAACTTTTTGGTAGTTCCAAGTTAGAGCAAATTCAATTTTAGTAATGCAAGCATTTTAAGGATACAGTCATAAGGACAAAAGATTGTACCTTTCTAAAGATGTTTTAAAATTTCCTCTTTTGAAAGTATTTATTTCCTTGAACTATCTTTGTTGTACCAATATCCAAAATAGACTAAAAAAAATCAGTAGCAATTACATAGGTATAACTAGAAATGCAGTTAATTTGAGTCAAATGCCTCATTACTTCAACCCAGTCACACAAAAGAAAATACTTGTATTGTCCATGCTGAAGTAATATCTTTTGCTTATTATGACTTCATGTGGTTTCATAAAAGGAGAGGAATAGTCATTGTGTTATAATGTTTATAAAAACAGGAAAGAAAGAAGAGGAAGCAATAGAACTCCTGGAGAGCTATACAGCGAGTGCAGAGTGAAGCCGGTGGGGCCTGGGACACTGGGGAAATTCTTTCAAGTCTGAAAAGCAAACAACCATGATGGCACCAGATTTCAGTATATTCAAATTGAATGTTCAAATAGAAACAGAAAGGAGAGCTGTTACAGGGACAAAGCCATTGAGTTCAAGAGTCTTCTTTGTGACTGTCTCACTCTTGGAGTTTCTGATTCATGGTGGTGCTCTTGCTTGTATGTTGAAAATGATGAAGACAGAAGTTGCACTTCAGTATTCCAATATGGAATTGGGACTGCCAATTCCTTCCATAATTCTAAACCAGATCAGGAGGCAGGGAGATCAGTTCTTCTCTGAAAACAAGAGGCCAACTACGCATAGCAAGAGCCTAACCCCTCAAAACTCAATGTCCAGGCACTGGTAAGCATCTCCTCTGGGTTCCGGGTTCATTTTGAAATAAGTAGGTATGAAGTGATAGAAAAAATAGAAGGTACTCAGTGAATATTAAGCAGCAAATTGGAGTGGAGAAAAATAAAAACACAAAAGAATTATAAGTAAAATCTAAATAGATAGTTCTCAAAATACAAAATCATCAGAATCTCTTATAAGTACCATTATGCTTAGCATGATTATGTCCAGATAGCATTCCAGACCTGATGAATAACATTGGCAAAGAGAGAAAGAACAGTGTAATTTTTTTTTAAGTTCCACAAATGCCCAGACATGGTGGCACATGCCTTTAATCCCAGCACTTGGGAGGCAGAGGTAGAAGGATCACCATGGGTTCAAGGCTACTCTGAGACTACCAAGTGAATTCCAGGTCAGCCTGGGTTACAGCGAGACCCTACCTTAAGAAAAAAAAATTTTCACGTGTTTTGGAAGATTCCCAACTCTGTCTAAAATATACATAGAATTTTTGTAATTGAGCCAGAAAATTTGTATTTGTGACTGTTTTCTTTGTGTTCACTTTGTAACAATGAGGTAAACAGTGGTAAAAGGAAATAAAGTTAGTCAGTGTATAGTAAGCAATGAATTGAGATTAAATTTAAAATTAAATATAATTACTGTTTATTTTTATCTAATAAACTTTCTTTTTAGACCTGCAATAGTGCTTCTAAAACTCTCACATGAGTTAAATAAATAAAACATTTGAGAATACATGAAATTTTATTGGAAGAAATCAATGAATCCAAACAAACACAGAAAAGAAATTTAAAGATAACTTAATGATTAACCTACAGTGCTCTCCTTTTGGTTTAATTATTAGTGATATAATAGCTAATGGTCTACCTAATCATTGATCTGATTTAATCAGAAGCACAAAACAAATCAACAGTTATTTTTTAGACCATTAATAAGATCCACCATAATCACATATATGGAACATAGATGCAGAAATAGAAATCTGGGAAGGCTGAACTGAATTGGTGTTGCTCCTCTGGAAGTTTTATCATCAATTTGACTTTTTCTCCTAAAAGTAAAATTTCTTCAAAAATTAATCAATATATATATTTAGTTTTATGGTTATAAATGTGCATTCACCACAAGTGAACTTTAGAAGAAAGCCACTATACATATGTGAGAAGTGCACGTATGTTACATTGACACAAGGTCTTTAACGCACCATTTAACATTTTGAAAATCCCATAAGGTTGTGAGCCTCCTATACCATGTGATACTGGCGAAAAGTGCATTTACTGGCATCACCCAACCAAAAAAGAAAAGGGAGAGGTGCAGAGTCTGTGTGGGAGTAAAGTAATGAACAAGCATGACTAGAGTCTTGGGGTGGGGGGATTGAACAGTGAAAATTGTGGTTTAACAAACAATTTCAGTTTTGAGTTTTTGGAAGCCCCAGAAAGAACTAGAAACGTGATGTTTATTTGGTGGTGTTTTGATATTTTCCACGTTTGTTATCTAATTATATAGATTCTGCTCTGACAATGAAGATTTGGCCCTATTAAGAACAGTTGTAGACACTGGGTCGAAAAAACTCCCAGCAGTTTTCTCAAATCACACAGAAGAGAAAATGCTCTGGTAGAAAGAAGATTTGGCACCTCCTAGTCTCAGTCTCTAGTCATTTTCAAATAGGCTATGTTATAGAGCTGTACAGACTGGGTTTCCCTATCATTTTCTTTTTCTCAGCCTAAGTTTTCTTTTCCCCAAGTCTCACTAAGCTAATATAAAAACAGATTCATCTATATGACATCTGTCATTTATTTCTTGGGGAACACAGAACTTTTAAATTATAAATATGAATATACAATCCACCTATCAAATGTTTTCATATTCCCCAAGACCCTGTTCAGACTGCCTACCATATTTAGCCACTCTTTTTTTTTTGAAAGCGACGGACACAGAGAGAGAAAGAGGCAGAGAGAGAGAGAGAGAGAATGGGCGCGCCAGGGCCTCCAGCCACTGCAAACGAACTCCAGACTCTTGCGCCCCCTTGTGCATCTGGCTAACGTGGGTCCTGGGGAATCGAGCCTCGAACCAGGGTCCTTAGGCTTCACAGGCAAGCACTTAACTGCTAAGCCATCTCTCCAGCCCCTAGCCACTCTTAAATGCATGCAGTACCTAAGCACTCATGCTTTTCACTGACGTTGAAGTTTATGGATATGTTCACTACAGTGAAACAGATTATATTGTAAGCTATGTCCCTTGGGCAAAAGACAAGTTTTATTCATATTATATTTCTGTTCTTTGATTATAATGATCTAAACAACCTTCTTGGTTAAATAAAACAATAAGAGAAAGAGGAGAAACAAAAGGAAAATGAAAAGTAAAAGGAAATTAAATCTTTGTGTTATACTCAAACAATTATTTATAAAAGACAAGAGTTCAGTTCATCTTGTGCTCTCATCATTACTGGAATGAATCAAGTATGCACTTTCAAAGGATGTAGGAGAAAATTTTTCTCCCAATGAGGCCATATCTCAGAAGTAATTTATGTAACAGAAGTGTCTCAGATAGCTATATTTAAGAATAATATAATTCCCTCCCTAGAAAAACAGACCAGCTTAAAGGCATAAAGATTAGTCAGAGATGTATATCTCATTCTTCTAATTTAATAGAACCATAAGAAGAAAGAAATAATCTGTGTGAAAAGTATATTTTCACTTGGAGGAAACAGGGCTATCCCAAGTACTGTAGAATGAGTAAAGAGACCAAGTTCAGGCTCGGCTTACCTAGGTAGAAGTGAAAGCTAGTGCTTGTTCTAAGAAATAAATAAATCAACAGTGAAATAAAAGCAGGTTTAGAAACACTTTAAAAAATGAGACGGAGACTTCAGAGGAGTGATCTGAAAAGTTTACTCTGGATTCTGGCCTGCTCTTTGAAAATGAGAAAAGTTCAACAGCTCAGTACTCTTATTCTTTGCTAATAATCAATAAACACATGACTTCAACCAAGTCCGATCAGTTTTCTTTTCTTTTCTTCTTCTTCTTCTTCTTCTTCTTTTTTTTTTTTTTTTGCCAGCCTGTAAGTTCATTTAATTTCATTAAAGGGGGTTTCTATAAGCAGACTTTTATTGTGATCAAATGCATGACATACTTCGAAATAACAAAAACAATATAAGCCTTTGCTTTCAGCTTGCTCTACCTGGCATATCTTACCCATCTCCCTTCTATCTCTCCTCCCCCACTGGCCTGGTAAAGTACTCTTACAAGATTCAGCATCACTGTTTTATTTTCTGACCTCATGTAAGTAGGACTAAGTATACCACCTACCAGGCCTCCACTCTATCCTGCAATTTTTTTTTACAGATACTTTAAGTACATTATTATTCTTTATGGGTTTTATTCACTCTGCTTCTTTTCTTTTTTAAAATTTATTTATTTGAGAGAAAGAGCGAGGCATATATATGAGAGAGAGAGAGAGAGAATGGGCTTGCCAGGGCCTCTAGCCCCTGCAAATGAACTCCAGACGCATGCCACCTTGTGCATCTGGCTAATGTGGGTACTGTGGAATCAAACGTGGGTCTTTAGGTTTTGTAGGCAAGCACCTTAACTGCTTAACTACATCTCCAGTCCTTCACTTTACTTTCTAAGACAGGGTTTCTCACTAAATCCAGAGCTTACCAACTAGGCTATATAAGTTAGCCAGTAAATCCTGGGGAATCCTCCTGTCTCTGCTTTCCCAGAAATGGGATTACGGGCACCAGCATTTTATGTGGGTGCTGGGGATCAGCACTCAGTTCCTCATGCTCTTTCCCTACTAAGCCATTTTCCCAGCTCAACTTCTTTATATATATTATACACATTAACCACCTCATTTAATTAAATTCAACATTTCCCCAGGTTTCCCTTATATTCTTTAACATAGCAACATTTGAAACTTTTGAGCACTTAAACTTAGTTTTGTTAATGCATTTACTGCCTTCCATTTGTTATATATAGCCTTTAAGACATGTCGATTTGAGTTTGCATATGGGTTTATGTTGAAGGTATACATATAAGTATTTAGTTACTAGCAAGGCTTGAGCCCTAGTTTAGCTTAATTATGTTAGGATAAACTTCTCTATTATGTAATATTACATAGCTTGTTTAGCTCTCCATGAATTAACACCTTTAGGTGTGTTTGGCAACATGGGATGGATGAAACTCTCAACATTAAGAATATTGACTATTGGGCTGGAGAGATGGCTTAGCAGTTAAGGCATTTGCCTGCAAAACCAGAGGATCCCGGTCCAACTCTTCAGGACCCACGTAAGCCAGATGCACAAGGGAGCGCATGTGTCTGGAGTTCGTTTACAATGGCTGGAGGCCCTGTTGTGCCCATTTTTTCTGCCCCCCCCTCCGTGTCTGTTTCTTTCTCCCTCGTAAATAAATAAATAAATATACTTTTAAAAAAGAATTGTGACTATTGAGCTAGGTGTGGTGGTGCGTGTCTTTAGTCCCAGCACTCAGGAGGCAGAGGTAGGAGGATCACCGTGAGTAAGGCCATCCTGAGACTACATAGTACATTTCAGGTCAGCCTGGGCAGCAGCAAGACCCTACCTCAAAAACAAACAAACAAAAAAAAGTGACTATTTCTTTAGGAATCTTTGTGGGCTCTTATTCTGCTGTCACCTTTATAATTAAATTAAAAGAATGCATTTGATTTGCTTTGAGGGAAAAAAAGATTCAACATAATCACATAAATGGCAGCTCTAAATATAGCTATTGTCAATATGTCAGGCTCATCCATAATCACTGAAAGAACAAAGAGAAAACAGAATATGTATGTTATTAAGAGTTAAATAAATTATCAAATATCTCTTTAGGACCCAAAAAAGAGCTGCTATAACTCATTACTCATATATTTGTGAAACTCTCAAAATTTCACAAGGGAAAAGTCCTTTATTCAAAAACAAACTTTAGAGTTTGACTATACAAGCAAACAGTGTGTAAAAAGTATGTGCTACCCTGTAAGAAAGAAAATCACTGTTAGCAGAATATTGATAAAAAGACAGGAAGTGACAGCAGTGAATGTGGGACCAAATCAATTACCTTCCTGGTGGGCAGGGCTATATCTTCTGTATCTTACAACTAAACCACAATGGAGGAGGCAGAAGAAAGCTTATTAATTGCCTAACTACTTTTGTATATTTAATGCCAAGCCTGTTTCCCACATTTATTATATTACTTTTTTGTTGTTGTTTTGTTTTGTTTTTCAAGGTAGGGTTG
Organism: Dipus sagitta; assembly: GCA_036346955.1. NCBI lineage: Eukaryota > Metazoa > Chordata > Mammalia > Rodentia > Dipodidae > Dipus > Dipus sagitta. The sequence continues at coordinate 298,762,843 of CM070770.1, read as the reverse complement.
CACTCTAGCCCAGGCTGACCTGGAATTCACTATGGAGTCTCAGGGTGGCCTCAAACTCACAGTGATCCTCCTACCTCTACCTCCAAGTGCTGGGATTAAAGGCGTGCACCACCATGCCCGGCTTATATTACTTATTTTTAAAAATGCATTGATTCTACAGTTGTAGCAGCAGCTATACAGTGCCTGTTGAAAAACACAATAAAAAAAATCAGTACTTATCACAAAGGGATTGCTAAATACAATGTGAAAGGGAATTGTAAAGGTGAAAAAATGTCCCCTTTACATAGCATGAAGATCTAGTACCTCAGGATCCCAGTCTTAAAATGTACTCATGACACTCTTGCTAAGTCCCTTTAGGGCACCATTACTTTTTTCATCTATAAACTGAGTGATTTTATTAAATTGACTTCAGTACCATTTCTAGCTACATAATGAAAGAAATGAAGCTGGCATAAATTGGGATTATGTTCATAGATTTACATAGTGCAACTTTCTTAGGGGAATATTATATAATGGTCCCTGTACAGTATGTTGTAATGAAAATAATCTTCAGGAAATGTGACAGGCTCTTAACTTCACTCTCTCAACTATAATTTTACACACTTTTGGTAAGGCTAGTATTCAAACTTTCTGAGGTGTGTTCTCTCTACCTCCAATCATCTAGCAAAATTTCTGCTCAGGTCACAAACTAAAATATCAAATCCAGAAAAGTACATCTATAAATGCTGGCTAGGATTTATTCCAGTTCTTAAGGAGAGGTAGATTGGAATTTATGATGAGAAAGAGAAGGTAGTAAGGTGGGAGAGAAAAGTAAGGACTTCACCTGTATCAAATGTCTGAGGCAGTTCAATCTCCTTATCTCTTTAAGATGGGAAATAATTATTGATATGACTCAGGGCTATGATTCTAGAGAGATAACACGATCAAGTTCCCAATAAGTTTCCCCAGGTTCTCTAACATCAGTTCTTACTACCTAGACAGTCAAAAAGGAAAGACTGTATAATAAATGGAATGAAGAATAACACAATAATTGTTGACTTAATTTTCTGAGTTAGCAGAAAATTATTAAGGAAAAAGCTTTCATCAATGACATTAGACGGAATATCCATATCTTCAACGCTCATGTCAATGCAGAAAGTTCCTGGTATTGACACTGTTTTTAAATGGTGTGTATTTTGACAAGCTTTCCCCTAGATGTGTTTTGATATTATATGTTGTATTTTACTACTTTCTGTATTTCAAAACTCAGTGAAGATGCCAGGAAGGAGTTATCAAATAAATGTTCTATCTGATAAGTCACTTCCATTCTCATTTTCTCCAGATTATAAAATTACTAAACTGTGAAGTAGGACATTTGGGGTAAAAAGCATCTTAATCTTCAAGGGTCCACGTAAGTACCAGATAGTAAGGTAATAAAAAAAATGATCAACATGTCATCAAAACTCCCTCAATGCTTTCATGATAAACCTTTAGTGAACGCTCATTAAATACAATTTGCTCAGTTCAAAGGTGGCAAGATTGTAAGTCAAGAAGTAATAAGCAGCCAGAAGACTGAAGAGTTGAAGATGAACAAATGGAGGAAATTAAAAAAAAAAAAAAAAACTCTAGTAAAGCAAGAATCGGGAGAGAAGTCTGAGAATAGTTATCTCCACCTGCAAAGGAGTTACCTTCCCTTCCTCAGAGAGATCTAGGTGACAATTGCAACCATAAAACCTGTGTCTTTCCAGCAAACATTAGAAGGATGACTGTCCCTGGAGTCCACACAGTCCAGGAAAGCAGCTGAGTCCTGAGGTCAGCCCCAAGATTACTGTTTCATAGCATTTCACTAGTGTGACTAGGGGGAGGAGGAAAGGATAAAATCTACAGAATGAGGTGAAGGAGTTTTTCCATACATAGGTAACCCAAGAGTCATCAGTACTGAATGGTGCTCTAAACAGAACTTGGGATCTGTTGACTCATATTTCATAAACTTCCATAAATGCTTAGAGAAAAGTAAGTATGTAACTTATTAATAGTCAAAGAACCTAAATGCCCAGAATATATGTGGAACTTACATGAATGGGGATAAAATGAACTCAAGTCTGAAAAGGGGACAAATCCTACCTTCAAGATCTTCATGTCCAAAACAGGGGTTCTAAACCTAAAGTATACAAATGGAACTCATGAGAACCCATGAAACAAGTCAAAAGTGCATCAGTATTTTCACTAATTATTACCTAAAATTTAAAATGTGTTTCAATTATGGACATAGGTAATAAACTAATGTCAATAGTATTAGACACAGTTATATCACTGATTGAAATTAAAATTGATATTTTAATTTCTTGAAAACAATGTAGGCTACCAAGATTGTGGATATCCAAGATCCATTTTTGCTCATCATCACTGAAATTACATAAAAATTAGACACACCAGCTAATGTCAGTTAACACTTAACACACATATCTATTGCTATAGTATATACTTAAGATATTTTGGAAACTTTTTCAATATAATTGATTTCTTTGTAAGTTTATGTATGTTGTTTTATACATACTAAAATACTGTTCTGAGAAAAAGTCCATACACTTCACCTTATAGTCAAAGTGGTTCATCTCAAGAGAATTAACCCTATTTTAAAAAGAAGTCAAACAAGGAAACAGCTCTTAACCAGCATGACATGGATTTAGCAACTGTGTTTTGGCAGACATCTTGTTTGATGGCTTCTCATAGTGACTCTGGTAAGTTCTTTTTCTGCTAATGTAATCTAGAGTGCATATCTATTGGTTATAACCAAGACTCTCAGATAAAGCAATTCTTAACTGATACTTACATATTATGACTTCAACAGTTTGTAGAAAATCAGTCATAGGTACTATCACATGCTAAATTTCATGGATAGTGGTAATTAGATAAGTCTCCCTGCTGGATCCATTAGACTTTAATAGATGCAACCACCCCCTTCATAGCAACTACCAATGGCAGGCCTAGTACCTAAAAAGTTGAATGGTTACTTGCTTTGAAAATTCAGCAAGTAACAATGGTCTTTATAGCCTTAGAAAGTACAGAGTGTCTTAAATAATTGAATTATTATTTAATGTACCTTTCTCCATTACTGGGCTGTTCTTATTCTCTTTCTCTTACCTATGACTTAGCAAGGTATAGCAGCAACAATGAAACGGGATGTAAAATTTAAAAATACTTTTATTTGCTCTTTCTTAGATGCAGAAGGATTTAATAAATTAAAGAAAGAATGGCTGTCCCCCCCCCCCCACATCCAATGTGGTCCTCACATGACTTGAAAACCCAGGAGCAAAGTTAAATTGAAATTCTAGTGTAGACATGTAAATAGGCTTCCTCTCATGTGCTTCGTGTGATCTGATTGTAGTGACTGCCTCTCAGAGCACAGTCATAAGTATCTTGAGGCTAGCATAAAAAAGCATGAAATTCATTGACAATCCCTTTCAAAACTGCAGAAATAATGACATGAGTCCATCTTGCTTCTGCATATTTTCATGAAAAAATTGGGAAAGGGATCATGAAGGTGAGTTAGACTTTAAGAAACACCTCCTCCTAACTACTAGCTAATTCTTTCTGGATCAATTTTTAACTCTCAATGGGCTGACTGAGATTTCTTAGTGCTTCAATGCATGGTGCAATATCATGAGCTTGTTAATAGACATGGGAATTAAAGACATAATAGCAAACCACCCTCTTGGGAATTTCCCCATCACTATAAGCTGATCAAATGAAAATTTGAGTACATTCCTGGATTCTGAGCTCTTTATCCTGGGTGCAAATAAAGAAGAACTTCCAAATAATCCAACAGTTCACCTTGCTTAAAGAAGTGATTCCCAGAAATTAGTGACTGCCTACATTGAGAAGCATTCCAGTACTAGTGCCCTCTGTCTCTCCTTTCTAGTCACATCGTCTTTTTGAACAAGGGTCACTCTTACTGCTCAGAGGAAAGTCAACATGACTCACTTGCAGAAACTGAAAGGATAGCATGTCCGCATGAGCAGTGCTGCTTACTGCAAAACCACAAAACCACATCAGAAGAAGTAAGCTGCTCAGGAAGAAGAGGCGGTGGGCTGAACAGATGTGTCCTCATTCCACACTGCCCACCTTCGGGACTCACAGGTTCTTTGCTAAGCACAGTCTGGGAACAAAGGACAAATATCAGCAGCAAGGACAAGCAATGTCACTGAAAATCCGAGGCAGTGACATTTTGACTTCATTGTCTCTTCCCTTTTCTTCTCATTTCCTTCCACAAGTGTTCAAGCTATGTCTAAACGCACAAGTTTCTCTCTTAAGTCTTAAGTGAGTTGGGAAAAGATTTAACGAAGTGGGGCTTATCCAGAGATTGGATAGATTCAGGGTTTTATGATACAGTGTCAATAATTCTATCCTATCAATATCAATAAATTCTCAATAATCCTATCCTAAAATATGTGAAGAACAAGCTAAGACTAGAGCTTTCATTGGTGAAGCAGCACTAATAACATTAAAGGATAAAGGGCTGCTTGGTCATTTGCCATCACTTTCTAGACAATATTCTTGGCTTTGCTTGTGTTCAGATTATGAAGTGGAGATCTCTCCTCCTTTTCCTTTTTTGCCTTCTCCCTCTCCTTCTCTTCCTTCTTATTCTCTCTGTGTGTATATGTGTGTTTGTGGGTGTAGCATTTTTTTTTCTTTCTCCATCATAATCCTAAAGTAGTCTTGTCAGATGTTGATTTTCGGCTCTACAGTTTCTATCCAAGTCCTAGCCATGAGTGTAGGGCTGGCCCCAGCAATACCAACATCTAACAGGTAACCAACTCAATGATGATTTTTCATGTTACCCCCCATTGTGGGTTTCTCCCAGCTGGTCATATCTTCATACAAGATTATCTTCTCATTCAAATGACCAGTCTCAATTTGCTTGATCTTATATGGACATGCTATTACTGAATTAATAGTGGAGTTTGACTTGCTAATCCTAAAGAGTTATTTGCAAAGTGATGAGGAGGATTTTGATGAATTCACCTTTTTTTTTTCTTTCCACTGCTTGGAGCCTGCGTTTAAGTTCTTGTGACTTCTCCTCAAATACTCTACTGCCACCTGGTGATAATTCACAACCTACCAGGACACTAGAGTTGCCATTGGCTTTCAACTTCTTCCTACTTTGACAAGAATCAGACAACAGTCCTGCAAGCACTGGGTATTCCTCGAGAGGTCTAGCAGCTGGGATTTACAGGATAACCCTTACTCCCTTCCCTCTGCTGCACCCCTGGTATTTACTACAGGAAGGAGACTGCTGACTGAGAGGAATCCAGTTCTTCCCTAAGCACCTCCATTGAGATGGAAAAAGAAATTAGAATAGACAGAGTGAGAAGCTGGGGATTTAGCTCAGTGGATGAGCACTTGCCTGGCGCAAGACCCTGAGTTCAGTCCCCAGCACCTGGAAAAATAAAATGAGTCTGGACCTCTGAGAGAGCCATGGTCATCTTTGCAGTGTAGGTAAAGCTGAAATTTGTGAGTCATATGTTGAGTTCATAATCTTGTCTATAGTTGGTCTTAATAAATGAAGGTAAACTTAGACATGGTGGTGAACAACTATGATCCCATCACTGAGGAGGCTGAGGTAAGAGGATTGTGAGTCTGAAGATATTCTGGGCTACAGACCAAGACTCTGTCTATGGTGATTAAACAAGATTTTCAACTTGACAGGATTTAGAATCACTGGCAGTAGTTCTCTGGTCATGTCTGTGAGGGATTATCTAAAGTAGGTTAGTTGATGTGGAAATAGCCACCCTAAATGTGAGTAGAACTCCATGGGCAGGAGTTCTAGGCTGTATAAAAAGGAGAAAGCTAGCTGAGCACCAGTATTCACCTCTCTCTGCTTTGTGACTATGGACTGAATATGACTCGCTTCTTGTCACCATGCCTTCCTTACCATGATGGACCGTATGCCCTCAAACTGTAAGCTGAAACAAATCCTTCCTCCTTAACTTGCTTTTGTCAGGTATTTTCTCACAGCAAAGAGAAATATAACTAATATATTGTCTCAAAAAAAAGAATGTAAAGCCAACATTAATATCAAAGAAATAGGAAAGAAATAGTGGGCTGGGGAGATGTCTTAGCAGTTAAGACGCTTGCCTGCAAAGCCAAAGGACTTCAGTTCATTTCCCCATGACCCACATAAGACAGATGCACAAGGTGGTACATGTGTCTGGAGTTCATTTGCAGTGGCTGGAAGCCCTGGTGCACCCATTCTCTCTCTCTCTCTCTCTCTCTCTCTCTCTCTCTCTCAAATAAATAAATAAATAAAAATTTAAAAAAGAAAGAAATAGCTATCTGCTTGCCTTCTGCTTATGTAATGATAATCTTATGTATTGTATATAATCTTCAAAATAGTTCTATTTATGTATGAGCAGATACATGCTCTTGAGTATATGTGTAGTTGTGTATATTATTTATGGGAGATAGTGTAATGTTTTAACCAATGTATGTATTTTGGAAATATTCAATCAAGCTAACTAGAAATCTATCACCTTGCCAACTTATTTTTGTATGGTAAAAGCTATAAAATGGATTCTTTCAGAAATTTTGAAATAAATGATATATTTTTATTAACTTCAATCACTATGATACAGTATACAAGTAAAACTTGCTCCCAAGACTAACTGGAACTTTATAGTATTGGACCAACATCTTCTTTTACCCCATTCCACTCTGAGTTAATATATATGGTTATCCCTATTTCACAAAGGGGAGATTAAGACATTGTTGATTGGGACAAGAATTGAGGTTGGGGAGAAACAGTCCTCTTAATGGCTTTGATTTTCTGACTCTCCTTATGCCATCTGAATACCAATTTCTGGGAAAGGGAGAAAGGGAGGAAGAGAAACTTGCCTGCACCCTGGTCCTCTGTGGATCACACTTCCAGGAACCATAGTGCCCTCAGACCAGCTTCTCAGCTTCCATGGTCTCAAAACACCCCTTTTCTTTAATCAGGATAGCTATAATAATGAATCAGCCATAGGGAGGAAAAATCCAAATTCTGTTCCATTTCTAACCATTAAAAAATATATAATTATTAAAATCTGCAAGTAGGCATGCAAGCAAAATAACTATATTGTTACTTAATCTAAAATACTAAAGACACCTTTAAATAAACTTGAAAAGGAATTTTTTTATTTTTAAAAAAGTAATTTTTGAATGAAATTATTGGGCACTAGCAAACATGCAGGATTATAAGAAGCTCATGTTGATGTATCAAAGAGGTAAGATGGAGCTAGGAATGGAGGGCTCATAGCCAAGCATCTGCCCTGGCTGGCCAGCTGGAAGGTTCTTCCTGGAGGACACGGGAGGCCTCAATTAGCCAGGACTAGGAAGTATCACTCACAGAGACTCTAGAAGAACTTTTGTGCATGCAGAAGGAATTAGAAAAGAAGAGACTCAGGTTGGAGAGATGACTTAGCTGTTAAGTCGCTTGTCTGAGAAGCCTAAAGACTCATCTTCAACTCTCCAGGTCCCATATAAGCCAGATGCAAAGTGACACAAGTGTGCAAGGTCATATATGTGCACAAGGTGATGCATGTGTCTGGAGTTTGATTGCAGTTGGTGGAGGCCCTAGTGCACCAACTCTCCCTCTCTCTCCCTCTCCCTCCAGCAGCACTACTGTAATCTGATCAATACTGTGGTTAGTCTATTCTCATTGACTTATAAACTGTTCAAACTCAGGAATTTCCTCTCATTTATCCTTATACTTTTCTACCTTTGTCCCAACTTCAACTCAGATTGATTATTATTTTTTTTATTTTACTTCATACATACAATCAGAGGTTTAATTGTGATTTAAAATTTTACCACAAGCTATTATTGCTATTTTTCTCCACTAAACATAATTCACATGCATGAGTTCAAAATGATCAATACATGTCTTAGACAGCAATACATTATCTTTTGTTTTTCACAAAGTAATAAAAAGAAATTCACTAACATGCTGGACACTACTGCAGACAGAAACCGTGCCTAAAGAAGACAATAATACATGCTGAATTTATTTTTAAAGGATTACTGAGTAGGCATTGGTTTCTACTGTCATCTATAGGCCAGAAAGTAGAATTACACCTAAGGGCAGCCATCTGTACATGCCAGAAACATTCCAAATCAATTATCCATGCATTCTTTTTTTCAGCTTCTTTTTTTCTTCCATTACTTTTTATTTTGTTATTTTTCTTTGTTTATACATTTATCTTTTCACTCAATTACAAATGTTTAATCTCTTTCTAGGTGCGTTTCAATTATAATGATTGAGGCCCTAGGCCCTTTTCTTCAGTATTCCCTTCCGCTTGCTTTACATTTCATTTGCTCTTCATTTCCTCATTTCTTTTTTATAGTCTGATGTATGTGGTGTAAAACTTATAGAAACAACACAGTGGTTATAAGGGTATATGTAGGGAAACTAACTAGCACCAAATGGAACAAGGAATTTGGGTGGCTCTGGAGCAATTCTGTCTTGACTGTGGTGGTTACTATATGACTGCATGCAGTTGTCAAAAGTCAGAACTATCCAGGCATGATGGCACACGCCATTAATCCCAGCACTCAGGCAGGAGGATCGCTGTGAGTTTGAGACCAGCCTGAGACTACAGAGTGAACTCCAGGTCATCCTGGGCTAGAGTAAGACCCTACCTCAAAAAAAAAAAAAAAAAAGTCAGAACTTTGCTTGTATTAATTAGTTCCTCACTGCTGCAAATACCTGACAACAGCGATTTAAGGAAGGGAAAGATTTACTTCAGATCACAGTTTGAGGGAATACAGGCCATCGTGGCAGGAGAGGCATGGGATCAGATGTATTAAGCAGTTGGTCACATTGAATCCACAGTCTTACAGAGAACTATAAAGTGAATTCAAATGCATGCAAATAAGATTCAGAAGAAATGAATATACATAATTCTATCTAAGCTTTTCAAGTGTTAGAAACTATATTCAGGGATTTGAACATTCTTTATGAAATAAAATGAGCTGGTTTGAATACATGCCCTCCCTCCAAGTTCAATTCTGCTTGAAAATACAATTATTTCATGAAATATAGTTTTTAGTTATATAGGAACCCTCATATGGGAAGATATATCAAATAGGCCCATGATTTTATCTTTCCAAATAATGGTGATAATGAAGATATGCTCCCTTTGGGATAAAATAAATACAGCAACACATCTTAATAGAGCTAAGTCTTTGTTGTTCAGAGCAGAATTTATACATTCAAGTGTCAAATGTGAAAAAATAACAAAATACTCATCCAAATGTTTTGTTGTTTCTGCAGAATCTTCCCAATAAGTATTTAAGGATCTCCTTCTTTTATCTGAGTAAATTTTTCAAAGGCTTGACTTCTCTTTCTAATGGTCATTATGTGAATCAAAGACTAGTATATATTTTGAAATATTTATATAGGATAAATCATACCAATACATGTAACTTTTGCACAATTCTTGACAAAGCATAATTTCATTAAGAATCCAGCAAAGGGCTGGAGAGATGGCTTAGTGGTTAAGGTGTTTACCTGCAAAGCCAAAGGATCCTGGTTTGATTCTCCAGGATCCACGTAAGCCAGATACACAAGGGGGCACATGCATCTGGAGTTCATTTGCAGTGGCTGGAGGCCCTGGCGTGCCCATTTTCTCCTTCTCTATTTCTCTCTCTCTCTCTCTCTCTCTCTGCCTCTTTCTCTCAAACAAATAAATACAATATATTTTTTTTAAAAAAGAATCCAGCAAAAAGCTAGGATGAGGAAGGAAGCAGTTCAGTGGACATGGAAAGAGGACAAGAAGGTAGTGGGGAGTTAGTATAATCAAAATACATCATATACATGTATGAAATTGTCAAAACTAAACAAATTTTTAAATAATCCAACATAAAGTGCAAGCTTTAATCTATGTGCAGTCACAAATCACTTGATAACATATTTATGCCATTTTGGTGTTAGGGTTCAGCAGATATACAGAGGAATACAGAGGAATTCCCAGAAATAAATTTCATCATGTGAGCTATGAACATAGAAGAACACCCAGGATATCACTGACCTGAGGCAGACCATCATGATCATAAGTTTCAGGTGCTTCAATGTAAAATCAGAAATCTACAGCCCCAAGAAAAGAAAACTTACTGGCTTATCAAGGTTACATGACTTACACATTGGAGAGAAGCCAGAACTTTAGAAATCAAGTCAAACTAAGAAGCAGTTTCAAGTGCTAGTGATTCACATTGAAGTCTCAGGACAGCTTCAATTAAATTAATCAAAGTATTTAAAAGATGTTAATTGTTTAGTTGTAAAACCTGATCACAAATAATATTTAAAAATATAAATCAGGGCTTGGGGAGATGGCTCAGTGGATAAAGCACTTGCCATACCAAGTGTGAGTACCTGAGTTCAAATTCCCAGGACTCTACATAAAAGCTGGAAGCTGCGATGGCTTATGTAATCACACCATGATGAGATGCAGACACAGGAGAATTTCCCCAAAGCTCACAGATCAGCTAGCTGCTGAATATAGTGGTGAACAATAAGAGATGGGAGACAAGGAACACACCTGAAAACACACACACACACACACACACACACACACACACACACAACCATATACACATTAGACAAAATATCTCAGAACTTAAATAAACACTAAGTTGATCAAAAATAAAATATCTTTTTTTTACCCATCTTTCATTACCCATCTTTCACTTTACCTTGTTATTACACAGGTATCTGGTACCACATGGGAAGGAAGAGTTGCCTGATCTGTACTGGACACTTAATTGGGTGACATGCATTCATTTCCACTTGTCCATTTTATACCAGTATACATTCTTGGGATGAAATTCAAAGCAAAGTTACAGAGTTCCTTACAATTCACCTGAGGAGCTCGCATAAATGCCTGTGATGGCAAAAGCAAAATTATTTTACAAAAGAATTTTTAGGATTTTTTTAGATGCTTAAAATACATTGCAAAAATTAATTTAGTCAAATTTTTATGGAATCCAGAAAAGAAAAAAACCTTCACTGAACTCTTCTTTGAGATATTTTTCAAAGCTCAGTAACGCACAAAGAATTGGTTGTGAATGCAAGTAGCTTGAGTTTCAAGGCCCAGCCTTCTTTCACACCAGTTCTCAGGCCCAGAGGACTTAGAACCCTCCTAGTGGCCATGCATTTCCTTCTCACAGGAGGTTCTGAGGTGGCTCCCAGGAGAGGAAGTCTTCTCCGTTTACCGCTATGCCTTTGGACTGGTGAGCTCTGCTTCTAAGGAATGACACTGCCACCAGTATTAAAGTGTCAACTAGACACTGGACATTCAGGTGAGGACATGGGCTCAGGGCCAGGGGCCTGGCTGCAGACCACTTTGCTTTCCATGTACTCACCAGGTGCTGAGCACAAGTGCTTCCAATTCTCTGTGCCGCTTCACATGATAGGGACAATTTCTGTTGAGGTCACAGAATAATAGCCTCGGTTGTTTTTGTCCTGAAGGTCAGTCCTGTCTGAATACATCTAGAGAATCCACAAAGTACCCCTCTAATACAGAGGACATTATTCATAAGCAGAAAGAGTGCACTGACCTTGGTCTGTGAGCAGGCCTGTGGTGAAAGACACTATGTCTTGTTGTCAAGTGACAAGTCCCACGTATCATTCCAAAGTCTTTGAGAGGAGGACTGTAATGAAAATAGAGGTAAGAAATGAATAATTTACTTAAGTCTCTGCTACTAGATGAAGAGCACAAAGGAGTACGACTTGGGGCAAAGCAGAAGTGAGGGAAGTTGTATAGATTTTCTTAACTGAGAAGTGCCTGGTAAAGTCAAAGTGCTCTGTCATTTTATCGTATGAATATTATATAAGTAACAAAAAGTTTCCTTTCCTTTTGAGTCTGCCTTGTTCCCTATTCATCTAGAGCTCATCTCCTAGTTAACACTTCATTATGTAATTTTAGAGACCTTATTTGTGTTTATACATATCTATACATGTTTTTACATATTTTATGTACATTTATATATTCTCATTCAAATGTGAATTCTATAAATATTGAACTGAAACAGATAAAACATGTCATAGTCATGTTTGTAGGTCAACATTTTTTAATGTTTTTTTTTTTTTTTTAGAGAGAGAGAGAGAATTGGTGCACCAGGGCCTCAGCCATTGCAATTGAACTCAAACACTTGTGCCACCTAGTGGGCATATGTGACCTTGAGCTTGCCTCACCTTTGTGTGTCTGGCTTACGTGGGATCTGGGGAGTCAAACATGGGTCCTTAGGCTTCTCAGGCAAGCGCCTTAACTGCTAAGCCATCTCTCCAGCCCTAGGTCAGCATTTTTATGTTTTGTTTATTCATTTGTTATTTATTTATTGCTATGCTGAGGAAGAAATGAAGGGCCTTGTGCCTGCTATGCAAGCATTTTACAATTGAGGTAGGCACACCCTCTTGAGTCAGTATTTAGTTTTCACTAGCCCCTAGTACTTATAGTTTACTCAACTATTTTTCATGAATAGACACGCAGCTCCATTTCACTTTTCTAACTAGGGTTTCTAGCAAAAGAAGAGAAACTTCACATCCTCATGAGTTTCTAGGAGGCAGAGAGAAGGATGCTCCTTTATGAAAGCACTTATTTAAAAGTGTATGTGAAATATCCATACTTGTACATTGAATGTCTGAAAGTAAAAGTTTGAAAGGAGTTAAACTTAACGAAGTTTAATTGAGCAAATAAAGGTTATATAACCGGACAGAATTCCCCATTGAAGATTGTTCACAATAACCCCCTACCTACAATGTGGTAATATTTATGACCAGGAAAATATCAAACCATGAAGGAAAATAAAACCATCTTTAACATGCACACTTACCTGCTGCACAGCAGATAAGTACTTTTTTGAGGGTTCAGCTTTTCTGATTGGCTGAGATTCAGTTGCTTGGTCATAAGGATATATTGATAGTTTTGATTACAGTTTGCTTGCACATCAAGTTAGGTTACAGCTTACTATGTTCAGAGGAAATCCTAGGTCAGACTTAACCCAAGAGAAGAGGGAGGTGATAGAAGCTTGAGTCAATTTAACATTAGTATGTTTAAGGAACGTAAGATAGGCTGAAATGCTAACAAAACCTGAGCTAAATCTATCAATCATGGATTGTTCAATCAGTCATTGTGGACAATAAATTTCATATGCAAAGTCTCTAGAACAGTGTTTGGCCAAATTGAAAGTTCAATTATGTCAGTTTCCTTCCTAGTTTCTTCTTTTTGGTCACTAGTTATTATAGATAAGTAAACAGAACAACCTAAGTACTTTCCTGGGTCTCAGCTGAAGGCATTTAAGTACCTATTGTACAAACACAACCACATCTTACCAATGGGTAAAATGTTCTAGAAGATATGACTTCTTCCAACACAGCCCCGGCTGATTTTCCTGTGGGGAGAAGTACCCCATCATCGCAACAGACAAAGACAGTCTTGGGTTCAACTCTCTTATTGAACATTTGACACTTAAGGCCTCAGAAACTAGTGTCTTTTTTTGTTACCCGATTCCTAGGAGCTTTAGCTATTATTTCAAAATTGTGAAAATGATTATTGCTGCTCATATGAGAAGATTTTCAGATAGAGTTACAATCTGTATCTCTACAAATGTTTCCCCAAAGCACATGTGCTACTTAACTCATCACATGCCATATTTCAGTACAGTTGCCAGTTACCTGTTTCCTTCTGGGAACTGTGATGTTCTTACTGAAAAAGTCCTTCCATACTCTTCAGCTTAGACTCACAGAGGCTACCTGGGACCAACCAGTGTATTTTAAAGAACATGGGAGGGCTGGGGCAATGGCTCAGTCAGTAAAGTGCTTGCCATGCAAGCACAAGGACCTGAGTTCAGATCCTCAGAGAGCATGTAAAAATAAATAAATAGAATAAAAAGACAGTGGAACACAGGGAGCAGGGGTTATATCTGATTTTATTATTTTATTCTGGCAATAGCTTGGACTTGATCTTGGAGAAATGAAGGCATGTAAGCAGAGCCATTTTCCCTGGGAGGGGCGTAACCATTGCCATCATGGAGCAGAGATCCTTGTGGTGACTTCCAGAATAATTCAGCTCTCTGTCATGGCAATGGGGTAAGAACAACACAGTGATCGCTAGGTCTACAGTGATGGTGAGCAGTCAGCATTACACTGCAGAAGGAGGAGAGGGTCAGTGACCACTCCCTTACCACCCTTAGCTGCACATGTACTTTGGGGTGTTACAGAATACAGGTAGGATGATTGGGAATGGGGACTCTTCAGGTGGCTCTTCTTTGGGTAGGCAAGTGGACACTCGTGTTGGGGTGATAATTCTCCATCATGCAGGCGTCCTTTCAGTTGTCTGTGCTCCTGTAAGGGACTGCAATAAACTGATCGGTCCACAAAGCTAGACTTGAATGGAATTGTTTCTTTGGTTTGTTGACGCTCTGTCTGAGGTCAATAGGTTCCTCTCTACATATCCACAGCAAAACTCACATGGCACAGTGCTTGTCCGGATCTCAGTTCCTCCCTTTTAGAATATCCTTACAGAAAGGATAAGGAAGGACTAGATGCTCTTTCAAACTCAGACAGGACACATATTAATGCTATCTGCAACCTGGAATACTCCCTGTCCAAATATTCTTTTGCCTGTCATTAAAATGTTGCTATATTTGGGGGCTGGAGAGATGGCTCAGCAGTTAAAAGGTACTTGCTTGCAAAGCATGATGACCCAGAGAGTTCGATTCCCAGGTTCCCACATAAAGCCAGATACACCAAGTGGCACATGCATCTAGAGCTCATTTGCGGTGATAAGAGGTCCTGGTATGCCTGTTCCTTCTCTCCCTCTCTCTGCTTGCGAAGAAATAAAGAAAAAATAGTGCTATATCTTAATCCGTTAAAATAAGTTAACATTTAATTTGAACTTGGATATTTCTTAAATATTCAGCGAACACAGTGATAAATTACTCCTTAGACTACTTTTCACAGATGACTTAATGAAGGACACAATTCTCAGTTGATTATTATTACCTGAAGTTCCCAGAAAAAAAAAAAAAGCCACACCTACGTTAAGAACACCCTACAAGGCTGATTGGGTGGTGAGGAAATGTCTGTGATTATGGAGGGTTGAGATGTTGAAGGTCCACAACCCAGTTATTTTCAGACTATCTTCAGCATCTAAATAACTATTACACATCTCATGTGACTTGACATCCTCGTGATAATTAGGTGAACACTTTCAGAATATACAAACAGACTGCAAGCTTTCACCAGCCCAAAGGCTAATGACATCATCAGACAGCATCTGAGGCCTATACAGAGATTTGCCCAATTTGCCGTCACCTGCCTACTTGATGTTTCCACCTACATATTTGAAAAATGTCTTAACTTAGATTTTCTTTGTTCTGTTACTATAAAATCTTCATAAGGCAGTGAAAACACTGAAACATGGAATTTTGTCTAATCTGGATCTAGGTTTATTTATATTTGGTTACAGAATAAGCTATCTCTTAGTCCCCTTAAATTGAGAGCTATGATTTTTATAAGCAAGTGCGTCACTATGCCAGCTCCCCAGCCTGAAAGATGTAATTTTTGCACAGACATCTGTGGTAGTTTGAATATATGGCCCCCCCCCAATATATTCAGTGTTTTGTTAGCTTGTAGTTTGGATCTGCAGTCACCTGGCTGGAGGCGGTGTCTCTGGGAGAATCTTAAGGTGTGGTGGTCGGTTTGAGATTTCAGTCTAAAGATATGCACAGTGTGCCTAGCTGGAGTTCCTGAGTGTGCTGTGCTGTGTGGCTTTTTAGGCTTGTGCTTCTCTCTCTCTGCTTGGACCTGTGAAAGCAGGCCAGCTTCTTCTGCCATTATGGAACTTCCCCTGGATCTGTAAGCTTCAGTAAATATCCCTTCCTCCATAACTGTGCCTCGTTTGGAATTCATCTCAGCGAACCTGAAGCTGTCTGATGAGACATTTTATTGTTTTCTTTTTCAACTTTTTTTTTCTTTGTTTGCAAGCAGAGAGAGAAGAGAGACAGACAGAGAGAGAGTTGGCACATCAGGGCCTGTAGCCACTGCAAACGAACTTCAGATGCATGTGCCCCTTGTTCATCTGGCTTACATGGGTCCTGGGGAATCGAACCTGGGTCCTTTGGCTAAGCAGGCAAATGCCTTAACTGCTAAACCATCTCTCCAGTCCTCCTTTTCAACTTTTCCCTTTAACTTTTAGTTACATTTTTATATACATATATACATATGTATAATATATTTTGACTTAACTCCCTCTCATTACCTTCTCTTGTTCCCTCTCCTTGTCCCCTTCTGAGCCCCTTCTTTTCCCAACTAGTCTCTCTTCTACTTTGATGTCTCTTTTTCTTGTGTATTTGTGTGTCACATTAGAATTACTTGCATTTACCATGCACATGCAGCTTACCAGTGGTTATGCCACTAAAGAAACTGCCAGTTTTCTTGATTCAGCACTCTATTTCACAGATTTCTTTATACTGACTGGAGAATTATTCTGTAATCACTTTTACTAAGATTACTGCTGATAATGCATTTAGTCAAAGACTAAAAATAACAAATAATTATATGCCTCAAAGCTGATCGTTCACATCTATCTCAACTCAAAATAACCATTAGATACAATAAGTAATATCATCTAAGTAAATGTACACGGATGCCCAATGTATGATTCTTAATTGTGCACCCTAATAATTTTAAGCTATGGAAATTAGATAACTTACCAAAGATTAGAAAGCTCATTTCAGGACACCTTACAGAAAATCCCATGCTTTTTGTGCAGCAACATAAAAAAAGTCACTCCATTATTAATAGCAGTTAAATGGGGTTGGATTTCCAAACAGTTACCGAACCCAAAATGACAAAGCTTCAGCAAAGGACACTGTGTCGAGATGGCGTGAATGTAAAGACATACGTCACAGCCAAAGGCTGTCTTCAGTGTAACAGAGTAGATGGAAACTGTTATTTTTGATATACCCTCTGTAGTCACAGGAGCACTGGTGATAAGCCAAAGGCTCAGGGGTAAAAGTGTTTACCAGCCCCAGACAGATTTGATAAAGATTGATTTAAAAAAAAAATACTATGAGGAAAGACAGATGTAGTGAGTGAATTTTCAGACAGAGAGAATTGCCTCTGAATGGAAGTTCTTTTATAAGAGGTAGGAGAACTTACTGAGTCTTCTCTCTTATGCCATATCTGTGGGGATCACATCTGGATAGATAAACAGGCACCTCAATATTTGTTAAGTAGTAAATTTTACAGCACCAATGTCTGTCCTTGATGTTGAGATGGGTCTGAGATAAGACCCAAGTGTCACTAGGAGTTAGGACTGTAGGTTTTTGTACAAAACCTCACCTACAAGTCACTGGGGTTAGGATCTTAGGATCCAAGTAGTTAGGGTCTAATTGTCAAAATCTGGGCATATCTGCTTGTTTTTTTTCTCTACACCTCTCTAATACTTTCCCTAATCTCTTAACAACCCATCTCTTTCAGGTAGTATTTTAAATTCCAAAAAGAGGTCTCTGTGATCTCTTCTCCTATCCTCAGCTCATTTGAATTGGCTTTCAGAAAAGTCTGAAAAGAAAATGCAGGCCCAGGAGTTTGAGGTTCTAAATCCAGATTAAAGAAGAGGAGAAGGAGGCTGTATCCTAGAAAGAAAGCTTACAGTCAGTAAGGATTTTCTTCCCGTAGCTTCACTCTATTCATCTGTACCTCATAAAAGCTCTTTGTACCCTTAAGAACTCAAAGATGGAGATTTGAGACATAAATACCTCTTTTCTTTCCTCAAGACCAGCTTTGAATAAATCTGTATTCTTCCACAAATTTCTGTCTCTGAGATTCTCCACAAATCTGTGAGGGATACAACCATAGATTCCTGTAACAAAAGTTAGAGTGTACTGGGTCCTGTTGTCTTCCCCTGCAAGGGCTGTAGCCAGATGTACTTTTTCCAAAGTACATGCATGAAACAACTAGGAACCAAAAATCCCAACAGGAAATTTCAACAGAATTTTATTTTTTTTGTTTATTATTTATTTATTTATTTATTTGAGAGCAACAGACACAGAGAGAAAGAGGCAGAGAGAAAGAGAGAGAGGGAGAGAATGGGCGCGCCAGGCCCTTTAGGCACTGCAAACAAACTCTAGACACATGTGCCTCCTTGTGCATCTGTCTCACACGGGTCCTGGGGAATAAAGCCTAGAACTGGGGTCCTTGGGCTTCACAGGCAAGCGCTTAACTGCCAAGCCATCTCTCCAGCCCTCAACAGAATTTTTTATACATTTTGCCCATACATATTCCTGCTATGTCGCCAGCTCAAAAACAAAGGTCTCTCTAATTTCAAGTCTCACAAATCATCAATCTCACTGCTATCAAATACAGGTAAGCAAATAGATACTGCCCTAAAATTCTAGTTTTACAATCCTAATAATCAGTAGGCATCAGATTTCCAGTAGGAAACTGCCCTAGAAGAATTTTTAGCAGAGCAATTGGACTGATTCCAGGCCTGTAGGAATGAAGTCTTATGACACACCTTCCTCCATTGGTTCTACAGAGCAAGGAAGTGATGGATTGGAAACCAGAGGCACCTTGCATTCTAGCGTTCCCATTACTGAAGTGCTTATATGTATCAAAGTATTGTCCCTGCCCCTGAAGTGGCAGGCATAAACAAATGATCTCAACGTCTTTGAAAGTTGTGATGCATCATTAAAGGTTCACTTTACAGCAGAGAGAGCACTGCATGCTTCTGTAGACGCCTGGTTTGCATCTGAGGATCTGATCAATGGTGCGTACTCCACAAGCTGAGGACGGGTCACATGTGTCGGTCATCTCATCCACCTACTCAATAATCCCTGGTCTCCATCCCTGCCCCCTGGACTTTCAGACTCATTTCAATCAGCTCATCTTAGCTAAGGTAAGAATTGCTACATTATCACAAAAATTTCAACCCCAGGAATGTGGTTTTTCTCATTAGGATTCCAAGTGGCAGGGAAATTCAACCACTCATTTATCAGTTCAGGCTTCTCTTTTTGAGTGTTTCACTCTCCCCTGAGGCTTTGCTGTTGAGATAAGGCAAGAGCTCAACTTCAAAGATTGTTTCATTCAGTGTCAGATATCAGAATTGTTTCAAGACTGCTATTGAACCGAAGTAATACCTACAATTGTCACTAGGCGGTAGCAGTGAACCAAAGGGAAAACAGGAGCAGAAGGAAAGGAGCATAAATTCCTATTCATCCTGTTCTTCATAACATCCACCTGTTCCATGTAACAGTCCTGCATATGGCCTGCATGCCCAGCCTGTGGGAAGGGATAACAGGATCCCTTTGATTCCACATTATGACAGGTCCACACGTGTCCTCCTACTTTAACTTTCCAGTGTCTCAGTATCCCTAAGGGGTACAACATAGAGTCATCAAACAAATAATCAGGCACTGAACATGAAAAGGAGATGGAACCATCTACATACATTGCTGAGTAGAAGTCCCCGCTTCATCTGTTCTTCCACTGTACGCATTTCAACTTGTGCCTCATTCCATCTCTACTTGTTCATTTAAGTCACCCTAGAAAATTACTTATTATTTACCACCGTTGAGGAGCATTTCGATGTCCCCACAATCATAACACCAGAAGATCTGAGATTCAACTCCAAACATTCATGGCTTCAAAGCCTGTTGTTATTAAATTAAACCATAAACTAGACAGAGTCCTTAAATCAAGACCAATTTTATGTGAAGCTTTCTGGGAAACCAAAAGAGACTATTTCAGGAAAGGTACATTACATTGCATTACATTACATTAGCTTCCTTTCCATCTTAACTTTTCTTGTAATGGGCACGAAGAAAGCAACTTGACTGAGACCATCTGGCATCTCGGCACAAGGCTGAGACTGGAACCCAGTTCTGCAGACTTGGTAAAGAGGAGAGAAAGGCATGGCAGGTGAGAGATAAAGGAAAGGTGATGAGTGAAGTCCACCCTGGGTCACGGAAAGAAAATAATCATTGGATATGTTTCTGTTTGTTTGGCCAGGTGCTTTGGTAAGCCTTTTACAGTGAACCTATGGGCATTCGTGTTAATTACCAGATACCATTCTTCCCCTAGAACAACAAACTTGTTTGCCTTCGAGGAATTGCCTTTCCTACACCTTCAGCAGGGTGATTGGTATGGATTTGACTCACCCTTAGATCTAAGACTTGAAAGACAAAGAGATATCTGCTGAGGGTTTCTTAGAAACAAAATGGTTCTCTTTTCCATGTGTGCCACCAGAAGAGAAATTCCCTTATCTGTCAGGATATAAAGTCTAGAACCACTGCTACTGCCAAGGCAAGGCAGCCCGAGCTAGAACGAGAAGAGAGGCATACCCAAGAGAACTGTAGAGAAATTGAGCTGGAGGATTTAGTATATTGTCAACTTCTAGACCTACCTCAGAACGTAACAAATTTCCATTAAGATAGCTTGAATTGTTTCCTGTTACTCAGAACAAAGGCATATTTAGCTGTTACATAAAAGTATTTGCACTTCGCCTGTTTTATGGATAGAAAAAAGTCAAGACTCAGAAAACTACACAACGTCACAGCACTTGTAAGAGCGAGATTTGATCCCCAGCTGTCTGGCCCCCAAACCTTATTTTTATTTTTATTTTATTTTATTTTTAAATTTTTTTGTTTGTTTTTATTTATTTATTTGAGAGCGACAGACAGAGAGAGAAAGAGGGAGAAAGAGAGAATGGGCGCACCAGGGCCTCCAGCCACTGTAAACGAACTCCAGACGCATGCGCCCTCTTGTGCATCTGGCTTAAATGGGTCCTGGGGAATCGAGTCTCGAACCGAGGTCCTTAGGCTTCACAGGCAAGCGTTTAACCGTTAAGCCATCTCTCCAGCCCCTTATTTTTATTTTTGAGACACAGTTTCATGTATTCCAGATTAGCCTTAAATTTGCTCCATAACCAAAAACAACCTTGAATTCCTGATTTTCCTTCCTCTACCTGCTAAGTGCTAGGAGTATAAATGTGCACCAGAACTGATTACCTTGGTACTGTATTTCCAAAAGAGAGAAACTTCTTTTTCCCTGTCTTTAGCTAAGAGCTGCTGCTGAGTTTTTCCAGGGGAACTCCGTGTTTTCCATGGGACCTCTCTTCACACCGTCACCGCATCACAGGCCCTCAAGACTATTCTGGTGTTTCTAAACTAATGATTGGAGCTCTTAGGAGGTAGAAATGAATGGTTCTATTTCATTTCCTACCTGAGATAGTAGGATCATTCCTGGCCCAGGAATTGATCCCGTGACTTCGGTGTCTGTTTCCTGTGCTTAGAGGCAATCATTCCTGGAAGGCTGGTGACGTCACAGAAAATGCGTCTGCTCATTGACGTGACCTGGCAAAAGGAGAGTCAAAACCAACACTGTGACAATGCGGGCCTTGTAAGCTAACACTTAACAGCACTTCTGCCAAGAGGGTGGGAGATGGAGGACACAACCACAGCATCACCCAAAAGCCCCTGCATGGTGCCCGTGTAGAGCGAGCCCATCTCCCCAGAGACGTCGTGTGGAAGAGAGACCCACGTGCCACCCCACACTGAGCTTCAATTGCTCTTCGTCTGCGTTTACTCAGCCAAACCCACAAAATGACTGTTTTCCAAGGTGGAACGACTGCAAGATCTAAAGATAGAGTCAAGAGAGGGAGGGACCAGAAGTGGGGGAAATCTCATCAAACATTTCTCAATTTAATCCACCAGAAAGACCTAGCAAAAACATCTGCTTTCAAAGTAAGATGACAGTGAGAAGTCCTTCACGCGTCTTGAAAGCTGAGCTCTGTAGCCACTGTTACAGCCACATTCCCACTCCTTCAAACTTGTTCAAGCGACATTTTTTTATTATTATTATTATCACTCTGACCTTTTGTCTTTCTTCAAAGCCGCCTCCACTCCTTGGTCCCCTCCGTGTATGTGGCCTCTGTAGTTAATGGAATTTGAAAGGTGTACCCCAACAGCTGGGCTTTTGATGTGGCTTGTGCTATGTGGCTTTTTTTTTTTTTTAATTGACTTTTCAAGCCAATTTCAACTGTTTTTCAGTCATTATATTTGGTTTTGTGTTTATAGGTTAGGTCTCCCCAGAGAGTGGCAAAACAAGACTAGTCTCCCCTGCATTCTTCCATCACGTGACACAAAGTGTCAGAGAGGAGGGGGCAGGGATAGGAAACCCTGCCTTCCAGAGGAGGGAGGCACAGATGAGGAAGATGAAAGGTAAAGTTCTCAGTGGCATCACCACAGCTTGTACCAAGAGAGAAATCATGCCTTTTCTGGGCTTTAGATAGGGCCCTGGGGGAGAAGTCCAATGGTCTACCCTGTGAAGAAAGGCTGTTACAGTATATTAAGAACTTCACCGCCAGGTGTGGTGGCGCATGCCTTTAATGCCAGCACTCGGGAGGCAGAGGTAGGAGAATCGCCATGAGTTCGAGGCCACCCTGAGACTCCATAGTGAATTCCAGGTCAGCCTGGGCTAGAGTGAGACCCTACCTCGCAAAACCAAAAAAAAAAAAAAAAAAAAAAAGAACTTCACCTCCTGAATTATGAGCAAGTCAGCTGCCCTGAAGAGCAGCTTCTGTGACAGACACTGGACCCGTCCCTCTGCCAGAAGACCTTCTAGACCATCCTGATGCCACTTCTCTCCGCAGCCCTCCTCGGCTGAAGTCAGAAGTGTTTTACATTTCAGCTATAGCTCAGGCACTTAAGCTTTCCCCTGCTATTTCTTGCTTACTTTTTTAGTCAACTCGGGCAAAATTTCTATAAGCTGTGTTATAGGATTGGGTTTTCTCAGGCAGAATCACAAGGTTTGGAACAGAAATATAAAGGTCAATCCATCAAGGCTGTCTTTCTGGAATCACCTCTAAAACATACATCTTCATTGCTGTCTTACTGATGCTTGAGTATTCTCAGTAATAAGGAATTTACCACCTTCCAAAGCAAAATGTTCAGTACACAGAGAATTTGATTTTGTTTTTAAAAAAGATCTTCATTATATTTGAGATAAACGTGGCTGTCTTCAACTTCCATCCAGGGAGCTTAGTTTGGCTTCTGAGATCACATGGTAGCAAAACTAACCTCTCTCCTATCACAGTCCTTTAGTTGTTTGTATTTGCGGCAATAACTTCTATTATTCTCATCTGCTCCAGGTCACCACCTCAGTTTTTAATACATGCCACCTAAAGACTGAAATTACCGTTCTGCGTCCTGATTACACTGGACATGTTAAGTTTGTCCAGGGTATTCCTATGCAGAGCTCACTAACCTAGACACAGAACTCCAAGTAGAAGTCAAACCAGTATGAAAAAAGGAAGATCACTCCCTTTGCTCTAGTCAACAGAGGCCCTTGCACCCATTAGATCAGCCATACATAACTACATAATCTATTTTTCTGATACTCCTCCATAGCTTTCTCCCCTCATAAAGGCTAATATTCATAAATATCATATCCCACAGGACAGATATCCAGGTGTCACTGGAAATAGACTTATTCTAGACCAACCAAATCCAGACAGGACAAGCAGTGGTACAGTGTATACAGAGACCACAGAGAGAAGTAGAAGGTAGCCACTAATTGGGCAAGACACACTCACATCAATGCTAAAAGTCACTCCTCTTAGGCATTTGATAAACTAATTTCTTGCTGGGCATGGTGGCGCATGCCTTTAATCCCAGCACTTGGGAGGCAGAGGTAGGAGGATTGCTATGAGTTCAAGGCCACCCTGAGACTACATGGTGAATTCCAGGTCAGCCTGAACTACAGTGAGACCCTACCTCAAAAAAAAAAAAAAAAAAATTAAGTAATTTCTTAAAGGAAGTTTGAATATACAAAGAAAAATACAAATCAGGACAAATGGTTAGTAACCACTTGGGAGTTAGGAAACTATGAACAGATACCAATCTTTGCAGTACCATTTGAGCAATATATGTGTATATATTCATATATATATGTATATGTATATATATTTTTTCAAAGTCTCTTTCAGCATGGTTAAAACCATTAATCCTATAAACCAAGACTTACTAGACTCTGTTCATCGAAGTGATACCATATCTATCATGAAACATAAAACACATCAAAAGGGTAGCAGAATGGTGGAGACGAACTAATTCTTAATGTAGAGTCTATCCTGAAAAAAATACAAAAAAAGACCATGATGGCAGATCATCAGATGAAAGAAAGAAATCACCATCATTCTGAAACAGACTATCCTCCCAGGATATCAATCACAATGGTTCTGAGAAAACCAAGGAAGTAGTGGCTGTCTGAGTGCCATGCTTTCTAGCCAACTCTGAGCTTATGTCACTGAGCATGCTTCTCATGGGCAGATCCACGGCGTCGCATTTCATAATAGCATAGATTGTTCACAGAGAAGTTAGCCCCATGTCATTTCAAATGCTCCTTTTATAAGTGAAAAAAGGAGGCCAGAGAAACATTCTGCAACTGTCATTTAACTCAGCTTTAGAAAGACAGCAAAGAATTCGAAGACTAGGGTTATCTTTTTAGACTGTATTCTGCTCGGTATTATAAGGAGATTGATAATTTACTTCTCTGCTAAAATACTGTTTGTTTAACTTGTGCCATTCTTGACTAGTTTTGTTTTACTTTAATATTTGTACTTAAGGAAGATTTGTTTCTAGTCTTGGGGTGTGGACTGTGGATAGAGAGATGACTGGATAGAGACGGAGAGACCTTTTAACATTGAAGGTATTTTTTGGAGATTTAAAGAAACATCATAAACTAAAAATAGCATGGAAAAGTACTTGCGGACATTTCTACAGGGGATATAGCCATGGCAGACTGCTAAGATTAACCTTCATGGTGCATCCTCCCTGCTGAAAACAAAACAAAATGAGTACACAGACTATGCTTGTAAAGCCTGTATGCAATTTGATGGATTGTCGTTATAGCTCATTTTCTCTAGAGAATAATCTAATTATATTTCCATACGTAGATCCCTGCCTCTGAGGCCTGTTGTCCAAGAGTGACTGACTGGCAAAATAAAATCACTTGCACAGTCAAGGTCCACAAGAGAGCATGTTTCTGTTTCTTACTTTTATTTTATTTATTATTGTTAGTATTGGTTCTTTTAAGGTAGTCTCAGTATGTAGCTAAGGCTGGCCTGAAAATTGCTCTGTGGTTTGGGCTAGCCTGTCACTTGCAACCTACTGCTTAAGACTCTTCAGTACTAGGAATACATGTCTGTGTCACCAGAACTGACCCAACCATTCTTTTTCTCTAGGAGCTGAGGAGGAGAACACATAGCCCTATAAGTCAACCCTGCCATTTCCCTAGCTCATAACTGGCTGCCATAAACAGCTGGATGCTGGCTCATATATCCAAATTCCTGAGTGCCTGTGCTGTGTGGGTCTGTGAGTGGAGGAGCTTGTTTTCTTCCCTGTAAATGCAGAGAAGGACATTGGGTAGATAGATATACTGTGACTCAGCTGGAATCAACCAAGGTTTTCCTTCTCAAGGTCAGGGTTTGCCATGAATCCTGGAGCTACTTGGAAAGCATGATCTTGGGTTCCATGGGGATTTTCTTTCAGGAGTTGAGAGAGATGCCTGCCCAGGAAATGACAATTGAAACAAGCACTAAAAATCATCCTCAGCCCACATTACAACATATTACATTTCAGAAATCCCACCTCCCACAATGGACATAAAATAGGCCATACAATCTATGTGAACAACAGCTCTTTCTGCGAATAACCTATATGAGTGATGGTGTGACAGCAAATTAGCACAAATGAAGATTCCTTTCCTTTTCTTCTCTCCCATTCCTTGTCTCACTATTGCTTTTTTTTTTTTTTTTTTTTTTTTTTTTTTTTTTTTTTTTGGTTTTTCGAGGTAGGGTCTCACTCTAGCTCAGGCTGACCTGGAACTCACTATGCAGTCTCAGGGCAGCCTCGAACTCACGGTGATTCTCCTACCTCTGCCTCCCAAGTGTGGGGATTAAAGGTGCGCCACCACACCCGGCTTGTCTTACTATTTCTTGTCCTCTCCTCATTATCCTTTCTGTATTCCCCATTTTCCACTGTTTCTTTCTCCTCTGTCTTTTCATTTTCAGCTATAAATTATGGGGAAGGAAAACAAGAGCAAGAAAACAGGTCTCACTTGTCCTACCTTTCTGAGAACCAGCTTGCCATGTGTTGGTGTCCTTTTGACATTTAAGACTTTTCCATGACTCTAGTACCAATGAGATAAAAATGTTATCATGGGGTGGAGAAATGGCTTAATGGCTAAGGCACTTGCCTGCAAAGCCTAAGGACCTAGGTTCGATTCCCCAGTATCCATGTGATGCACAAGATGGCACATGTCTGGAGTTTGTTGCAGTGACTAGAGGCCCTGATGCACCCATTCTTTCTCTCTCTCTCTCTCTCTCTCTCTCGTTCTTTCTCCCTCTTTCTCAAATAAGTAAATAACTACAATATTTTTTAAAAAATATATTCAAAAAATGTTATCATATAAATTCCTGCCTTTTTTTTTGACTTTTCCATTGCTAAAATTGGAGTCTGCTGAATCAAATAGATTGGAGAAGCAGGAGGAAAGAAAGAAGAACCTAATAGCTCACACAAAAAAAGGCGTATGGGGCTAGAGGGATGGCGTAGTGGTTAAGGCACTTACCTGCAAAGCTAAAGGACCCAGGTTCGATTCCCCAGGACCCACATAAGCCAGATGCACAAGGGAGAACATGCGTCTGGAGTTCGTTTGCAGTGGCTAGAGGCCCTGACATGCCCATTCTCTCTCTCTCTCTCTCTCTCCCTCTTTCTCTGTCAAATAAATAAAAATAAAATATTTTAAAAGGCCTATGGGAAGAACTGAAACGAAAATATAGTACCAAGAACAAATTCATTCACTTGTATTATTTATTCAATATGAATCACGACATTTTAATCTTTTGTCAGGACATGAGTCAAAAATAAAACAGATATCATTGCTATTAAAGAGTTGTTCATAGGGCAGGAGAGATTGCTCAGTGGTTAAGGTGCATACCTGTGAAGTGTTGTTCAAGGGCTAGAGCAATACCCTATTTCAAAAACCAGAAAAAGAAAAAGAGTTGTTCAAGAAATAATTAAAAATCAAGGAAACAAAAGTACATAGAAGCCGGACATGGTGGCGCACACCTTTAATCCCAGCACTTGGGAGGCAGAGGTAGAAGGATCACCGTGAGTTTGAGGCCACCCTGAGATTACATAGTAAATTGCAGGTCAGCCTGAGCTAGACTAAAACCCTACCTCGGAAAACTAAAAAAAAAAAAAGTACATAGACTGAAATTTATTCATAATGTAGTATCATGTTTACTTGTTATCTACATCTGATAGGTTTCTATTCATTTATAGGAAAGTTTTGCTTAAGTCAATCAATATAGATGGCCATGACTTAAAATGGCTCAATTTAAGGTTTTTCTGTTTAAGGGTGGTGCCAAAATAACATTTAATTGTTGGAAGTCATTCTCCAAATTTTGAAGTTGATCATTTTGAAGGCTAGCGATACATGATCAAATATCCTCACAAAACGCTGGACAGTGGTTGCAAACAGCTCCCCTTCAGCCAAGCCATCCTAAGGATGAACAAATGGAGCCCCACAATGTAAATGTTACCAAATTCTGCTGTTAGGTGAGCCAGATGCACTGTGTGTGTTGGGATGTGTAGGCGCACATGTGTATGTGCATATGGAGGCCAGAGGTCAATGTTGGATTGTCTTTCCTATATTTAGGATAAGTGTTGGGAGAGAAATCCATTTTATTGTTTTTGAGACAGGGTCTCTCTATGAATGTGGAGCTCAAACATCCAGCTAGACTGCGTAGAAAGCCCTAGGGATGGTCTTGTCTCTGCCTCCCAGCACTGAGACTGCAGACACACACTTCTATACTTAGCTTTTACATGGGTGTTGGGGATCTGAACTCAGATCTTTACACATATCCAGCAATTGCTTTACCAACTGAGATGTCTCCCCAGCTGCTGGATTCATTTTTTACTTCAATAGTTTCATCTTGAAATAGAGTGTTTTAAGATAAGAATGTGTATTGGGTTGAATCCTACAAGCTCTTGACAGAAACAAATGAAGGTGGATTATCTTACCTATCGTTATTCCTTTATGCAACTGTTTATGAACTGATGTCCATAGATCCCCAGGAGCCCAAGGATAGAACTCAGGAGTCCATAACTTAAGTTGGGGGAAATTAGTCATTACTTTCATTAGTATGAATGTGTTGTATTTCTTCATTCATGAATATGGGGTATTATTTTTATTATTTTAAAGAGAGTGCAAGAAAGTCACACACTCCATCCACAAGTTCCCAAAACTTGAATGCTTCATCAAAATTCGATAATTTCTAAATAAAAACCCATTAGCTTAGCTCCCTTCAGAATTCATTCAGTGAGAACAACTTAGTACTACATGCCCTTGGACTTTAAGTGATCGTACTATAAGAGATATCTACCAGAAGGACATCTTTTCAGACTTGGCCATTTCTTTATTCCTGTCCCTTCTATGGAAATCCACTAAATTAATTCATCTTAGAGATTCAATGCCAAAGAAGTATACTTCAAATGGATTTTTTTATAGATCTCTTTACCAAATAGCAAGAACCTTGTCTCATTGTATATGTTTTTCAGTTGCTAGAGTTGGTTTGCTAAGGTTCCAGGAAGACCAGAGCTAAATGTAGCCCCTGATGGTGCTAACTGTGTCACTCCTGTTTGGCGTAAAACTCTCCCTTCCCTACACTTTCTGTTATATTACCTTAGCTGCCATGCACTATACTTTCTTAAAAACTGTAGCTTTTAAACATTTCTTTAAAAATAGGAAGGGTGGGAATTATGAAAAATATATTTAATGGTTTTACACAGTATCATAAGTCCTTCTATAACCTCCACATAGTCCAAATTCTCCTCTATCTTGGGAAAGAAAACCAAAGGGTCTCTCCTTCCTCCATCTAACTTCTAGTAGCTTCTGAGTCGTCAGTGTCTTGCGCACTACAGCTTTAAGTAGGTGCTAGAAAGTAAGGAACTTCTACACCCAAACACCACAGCACATCTGTTACAGGGCCCAGGCAGGCCATGCCCACTGCAAGATTGCACCAGCCTAATAGAAACAATCAGCCCCCATGACACTCCAGTGATTCAGTTCTACCAGGCATTATTTGGCAGTTATGCAAATATTCAAGAGCCACAGACGGACTTCGCCTTTTAAGGAGTTACTCATGAAACTAGCATCTGATTTTTTAAAAGCTCAACGTGATTGCTACGCACACACAATGTTCTTCCTCCCTTTCTCCTCCCCATTCCCGTTTCCCCAGCACCCAGGTTCACTCACCTAATGGGACCCACAGAGGCTTCTTGAAGAGTTCCCAGGAAAGGCAAAGGAATAACTAGTATAACAGAAAACTGCAAATCCATATGGATCATTTCAAACCAGGAAGGAGAAAAAGTGTTCACCCTCTAGGAAGTACTCACTGTCTCCGCCCACCAAGAGTTGATTTGGGCTTGACTCGCTGGTGCTGAGAAGAAGTGATATGTTTTCATAGTTCTTAATTATGAATGAGAGCTGAGTGGTTGATATAACTGTAGCTCTGCCCATGACCTTCTGGAAGATCTAAAGCATATTTTACTTATTGGTTTCCCATAGGGTGCTACATGATTAGCACTTTGCATAAAGAACTTTAATCTCTTGGAAATAAACCTTATAACTATAACTCGCAGAGGGCTCAACTTACAGTTCCAAAAGGAAGGAAAGGGTTTTCTACTTACAGAATAGCAGTCACTGAAAAAGATAGAGGAGGAGGAAAAGGAGGAACAGAGAAAAAAGAAACAAGAAAAGGCTAAAACAAAACAAAATGCTGATGCCAAGGGCTAATTAAAAAAAAAAAATAACCTTGTATATTTTAGCCAAAGTCTGTTTATCATAATAAAGAGATGAGTTTTACCTTAGAGTCATAGTTTCTCCCCACAAATGAAAGTTCAATCTTTCAATAATTTACAGGCATCTCTTAGAAACCAAAGCACTGAAAACAACATTGAATAATTCAACAGAAATGGCAAATAACCATGTATTAGGCCTTATAATAGAAAATTAATATGTTTCATGAATATAACAAACACAAACAACTTTTCAGCCAGTTTTTTAAAAGTAAAAGTTACATATACATGTACCCTTTGACTTGACAAGTCCATCTATAGATGTTTGCTCAAGAGAAATGAACACATATGTACACAGATATACAAAGATGTTTACAATATCTTGATTCATAATCACCAAAATCTTGAAACAGCTCAAATGTCATAGCCAAGGAACATTGGAATGTTTTTTGACACATTCATATACTGGAAGAAAAAGGAATGAACTTCTGATATACTTATCAACACAGATGACTCTCACAGATATGTTGCTAGAAAGAAGCCAAGAACAGATAAAAATAATGTATGTTGTTGTAAGTTTCTAAGGGTCATCCCAGGTGAAGAATTAGATGGAGAGGAATGTGAGGAATATTCACAGATGTGATGGAAAAACTCATTTCTTGTGAATGATGGCTTCTAAACAGTTAAACTCTTCCTTACTGTGTATAAATTATGTCAAAATGTAGAGATAGGGAAGAAAAAATAATGATAGTTCTTGTTGGCCAATAAGAGAAAGACTGGCAATAAGCAAGCAAATAAATTAATGACCAAAAGTTATTGATAAATGCATTAAGTACAGAACAAGGTATCATAATAGAGAATTACAGGAAGTTCTTACTAGCACAGTATAGAAGGTCTTTCTGAGAAGACGGCCTGAGAGCCAAAGGGTGGGAAGAAATAAGCCACAGAAAGAGCACACAAGGGCTAGAGAGATGGTTTAGCGGTTAAGGTGTGTGCCTGCAAAGCCTAAGGACCCAGGTTGGATCCCCCACGTAAGCCAGATGCATATGGTGATGTGCGTGTGGAGTTCGTTTGCAGTGGCTAGAGGCCCTGGCATGCCCATTCTCTCTCTGTGTGTGTGTGTCTCTCTCATAATAAATAAATGAAAATAAATCTAGGTCAGCCTGGGCTAGAGTGAGACCCTACCTCAAAAAAAAAAAACCAAAAAAAAAAAAAAAAAAGAAAAGAAATCTTTATTAAAAAATAAAGAAAGCACACACAAATGAAAAGATGCATTCCAGGAGAAAGAAACAAGATGTGCAAAGACTCTGAGGTTAGAGTATGGTGGTGTGGCTAGAAGACAATAAGTAAGTGGTGGGTAAGATGACATGTGATTAGGCTGGGGAGGCAGGCAGGGCCAGACAATACAAAACAAGTCAGTCATGGTTGAGAGTTAGGGTTTATCCTTAGAGTTAGAGGAAGGTGTTAAGGATTTAATTCAGGGGAATGGTATGACCATATTTGTTTTCTAAAGATTGTTCTGGCTTCTGGGGCAATATAGATTCGAGGGTCTCATTTGTTTTTTGAAGTGGCTTCTCATTTCAAAGCTATAAATTGGGCTGGAAAGATGGTTTAGTGGTTAAGGTGCTTGTCTGCGAAGCCTTAGGTTCAATTCCCTGGTACCCACATAAGCCAGATGCACAAGGTGGCACATGTGTCTGGAGTTTGCAGTGGCTAGAGGCCCTGGTGTGCCCATTCTCTCTATCTTATCTTTCATCTATCAATCTATCTATCATATATCTATCATTTATCTATCTGCCTCTTTCTCTCAAATAAATTTTATTTTTTATTTTATTTAATTTTTTTGTTTCTATGAGGTAGGGCCTTCACTCTAGCCCAGGCTGACCTAGAATTCACTATGTAATCTCAGGGTGGTCTTGAACTCATGGCAATCCTCCTACCTCAGCCTGCCACATGCTGGGATTAAAGGTGTGAGCCACCATGCCCAGCACTCAATTTTTTTTTTAGCTATTAACCTGTTTCAAACTGAATTTCCATTTCCAACAGTACATAGAAGTCTTATTCATTATTCAGTGTTATAGCCTTGAGTGGGCAGTATAAAGCTACAATAGTTCTCTACTCACTGAAATGGGTTTGCCTTTTACTACTCTTTTTTTTTTTTAATTCTTTATCATGAAGAGAGAATTGCTCAAATAGTCCTGAGTACAGCTTGGATATTAATAAAATACAGCCTTGATGGTTGAGATGAAAGCTTCTACAGGGTCATTCAAGGAACAAAGGTTACCAGGCATGTTGCACACCTTTAATCCCAGCACTAGGGGAGGCAGAGGTAGGAGGATTGATGTGAGTTCGAGTCTAGCCTGAGACTACATAGTGAATTCTAGGTCAGCCTAGGCTAGAGTGAGACCCTACCTCGAAAAAGAAACAAACAGAAAAAAGGCACAAGGGTGGAAAAGTAGTCACCTTAACCAGCTCACCCTTAGTTCCCTCCAGAGTCAGGTGTTGAGGATGGGGGAGGCTCCGGTTCATACTCTAAAGTCAGCTTGCTCCTTAGGTATTCTGCAAGTATCTTAAACCTCAAATGCTAAGCTTAGCAGAAAAGTAAAACACAGCTTTTTCATATATCCTCCCCCACATGTCATGTCCCCGACCTCACAAAGGGGACACACTCAGCCTGCCAAGCTCACCTGGAAAACACTCCTCATGACTGCAGCTGAGAATCCAGATACCTGACTGTTTCATGCACCAAGGATGACAAACCCCCTGCAATTGTCAAAATTGTGCACTAACTGGAACAATGCATGGGATTCCACCCCCATGGGGTTGCCTGATTCAAGAAAAAGTAAAAGTTGACAAGTAGAGGGAAACAGTGACATCTTATATCTGCAGTGGAAATCAGCGCTCAGCAAACCTGAGGCGGGGAAATACCGCACAATGGGACAGATCAAAAGAAATGGCTTCAGCTGTTTAGTCTGTTTCAACCTGTCAGCTGAAGCAGGTGTCCTGTCACTCGGCAACGTAGAGGGAATACCCACGGTGGCGGGGCCTCCCTACCTCCCACTCAGGGAGGAGAATTTTACCCGAGAAGAAGCGGATTCCCCCGGCCCCGTTTTAACAACAAATAAATAAATAAAAGTAAGAAACAACAACAATGTGGCTTAATAAAGTTATAAGTGGGAAAATAAAAATAGAGCTTTCAGGGAGAAGGAATTCTAATTACAGATACACTGGGGGCTGA
Organism: Dipus sagitta; assembly: GCA_036346955.1. NCBI lineage: Eukaryota > Metazoa > Chordata > Mammalia > Rodentia > Dipodidae > Dipus > Dipus sagitta. The sequence continues at coordinate 298,729,725 of CM070770.1, read as the reverse complement.
TTCTGATTGGGTGTGTTGTCCCAGCAATGAGAACATAACTGCTAAAGGCCAATTTTGTGGCCAGGACTTAATTCACATAGGATGAAGGACTTTTTGACAATGACAGATTTGAATAAAGGAACACCTAATTACAGGAAAGCTTTTTTTTTTTTTTCTCTCAGAAGCTACCAACTCCAGGGCCTTCCTTTAGGAAGGCATGACCAGCAGTAGTTTATAGAAGGAAAGGGCTTATTTCCAGTTTGCACTGTCAAGGGGAAGCTTCATCATGGTAGAGAAAGCATGACAAGAGTAGACAGCTGGGCAACACATCTCCACAGCAGCAGGGAGGAAGTAGAGAGAGGTATGAACGCCCAGTGGGACGAGCAGGGCTGAACTAATGAACCCCAAGGCCAGCTCCACTGATGCCTCTCCACCAGAAAGGTTCCAAAAGCTCAACCAACAGAACCAAAAGGTGGAGGTTAAGCATGAGGCTTAATCTCTAAACACATGAAGGTATGGGTGACATTTTACATTCAAACCACCACAAGGCCCCATTTTTTTTTGTTGTTGTTTTTGTGTTTTGTTTTGTTTTTTTTTTACAATTAGAGTCAACTCTTGACTCATTTATTTTTCTCTTCTCCATTTCTTCTCTCTTTTTGTCATATGTAATTTAAAATTAACTTAAATTTTTTTTTATTTTTTTGTTTATTGTTATTTATTTATTTGAGAGCGACAGACAGAGAGAGAAAGAGGCAGAGAGAGAGAGAGAGAGAATGGGCGCGCCAGAGCCTCCAGCCACTGCAAACGAACTCCAGACACATGCACCCCCTTGTGCATCTGGCTAACGTGGGTCCTGGGGAATTCAGCCTTGAGCTGGGGTCCTTAGGCTTCACAGGCAAGCACTTAACTGCTAAGCCATCTCTCCCGCCCTAAATTAAATGTTTTCAAAGACAATAATCTTAAGTTTTGATATTGGTTCCAAAGAATGTAAAAAACTGGAAAATTAAATTCTGATTCTCTTTAATTAAGCCACACGATTTAAAGTCAGTATTTAAATTCAGACCTACTAGATAAAGGCAGAAAGAGATGCTAAGTGCTGATTATTTATAATCAAACTAAACATCTCTATTATTACAAATGAAAATGAAGGAATTTTATTTTATTTCTGGTGGTTGTTTGGGATATTTTGTCTTTTATTTTTTCTTGAGGCAGAGTCATGCAATATGTCCTTTAGTAGGTAGCCCAGGCTTGCCTCAAACTTGTGTTCCTCCTGCTTCATGAGTGTCCTTTTGCTGGAATTAAAGATATGATCCACCAAGCCCAGAAAAAAATGATGGGACTTGGAAAGTCATTGAAGCACCAAAGCTTCAGGATGCCTTCCTTCCTATTTCAGAAAAGGGATATAAGCCAGCTTTAGCTCTCATAGAAAGGAAAGATTACTCATGAGAATTTAAATTGTAGCTTGGAAAGTTCCTGAGAAAGCAGGACAATCTGAAGGGCAATTTTGCTATAACCATCATTTTACTTCACTGTCTTTAGTTCCTTTGCTAGAGATGCCTCAGATGAACTGATAACACATAATGGCTAATTTTTTATTCATGAGCTCTTGACTAGGAGCTAAACATTGGTTTTCATGGGATCTTTGAGACCACTGGGTAGTTAGCAGTATCAGCAGGCAGGATGTGTGTTGTTAGATCCTCAGAGCTCTGTCAGTTTTGGATGCCCTGATGCTAGGTTCCTGATAAGTATGTGTCCATGGTTTCTTACTGCTAGCCTGACAACCAACTCCAGAGTGATGGCAACAGACACAGTGATCAATCAAAAGCTATCAGAGGTATAGAGGCTACAGAGAACTCAACACTAAATCAGACTGCCAAGAGTCCTGCAATGGCTTAGGGAACATTGTGGAAGAGGGGGTGGAAAAATTGTAAGAGCCACAGTGTGGGTAGGAATACCCTGAGGCATGGTCCTCCCTCCCCTGCTATCCCACAGGGACTGACTGCGGCCTTTATGACCCACAGTGAATACCATAACCCCACTGAGGAGGCCAGTAGGGTACTAGGAGTAAGGGTGAGGGGATAAAAGAGTACAACCTGGTTATATATATATATATATATATATTTTTAGTATGTTTTGGGGTATCTCTCTGTGTCAGACATAGCAGTAGGTACTAGGGACATTGAATTCTCCACTGCAGTCAAATGAGGAAGACACACATTAAATACTTAAATGTTAATAATGAAAAATTTCTAGTGGGCAAAAAGTATAACAACATAGCCAACACTTAGGACCATGGATATGTATAAAAAGAGTACCCAATGGAGTGATTATGGCTGGGGGATGCTCTCAAGGAATTTACTTATTTATTTATTTATTTATTTATTTTGTTTTTTCGAGGTAGGGTCTCACTCTAGCCCAGGCTAACCTTGAATTTACTCCGTAGTCTCAGGGTGGCTTTGAACTCATGGCGATCCTCCTACTTCTGCCTCCCAAGTGCTGGGATTAAAAGTGTTCACCACCACCCAACTCAGGGAATATATTTCTGAAGGAGGTGATAATAGATGGGTATTGAATGGAAGCTATTTAAGCATAGATATAGTACATACGTGTGACTAGGGGCAGGGTGTGTAGGTAATTGTGGCAGCAGGAGGCTTTCCTCTTAGAGAAACTGAGAACCATGGTGCTGCTGGAGCAGAGAGAAGGGAGGCAAATGAAGCTGCAGGGGTACTAGAGTCATTGTAGCTGCCTGCAGATAAGCCATATTAAGAATGTGAGCTACGGCTGGAAAGATGGCCCAGTGGTGCAAGGTGCTTACTTGTAATGCCTGACAGCCCAGGTTCGATTCCCTAGTACTCATGTTAAGCCATATGCACAAGGTGGCACATGCATCTGGAATTTGTTTGCATTAGCAGGAGGCACAAACATTTTTTTACCTCTCTCTCTATCTCTGTCTTTCTCTCAGATTTATACAGGCTCAGAAATCTGGGTACCTCATTTATAACATTGATTTGGAGCATTTGAAATAGTTATACACCCTAAGCCCACAAGCCACACACAGTGAACCTTGTGGTAAAATTCCATTTAGGATGGGGACCCATGGAATATTCCACTTAGCTCTTCTGAAGGTCACCAAAATGATCATAATGCAGGAACTTTGGACTGCTGAGATGATCAGATGATCTTCAGCGAGGTCCAAAAATAAAACTAAACATGAAAATGTGTTCAGTCCCAGTGCCTGAACTTTTCCATGTTCAATACAGGTTATCTTTCTCCATGAAAGTCAGGCTGTTCATGTACAATCATTGCCTATTTTAGTCTAAAAAGATACCATAGGCATTTTAGTACAGAGACATTTCACTAGTCCTAGAATTCGGGTTTATACAGAATGGAACAAACACCGAAAAGAATGTGTATACTTCACATTTGGAGGAAGGTGTGTTCACTAGCAGTATTAACATATTTGAGCTGGGTATGATATAACTCTCTTGTAATCCTAGCCACTATGAATACTGAGGCAAGTAGATCATGAATTGGAGTCCAGCCTGGGTGAATTAGCATGTCCTTGCCTCAAAACAGAAATAAAAAAAAAAAAGGCCTGGGCTGTAGTTCCATGGATGAGCACTTGTCCAGCATGCAAGAGACCCTGTGTTTAGTAGCTCAAAATAAAACAGTGCAAAGCAAACACAGAAAATATGTTCATGTTAGTATGGAAAAACTATTTCATATTCACTACTAACTATATTTAACACCTATTAATGACTACATATAAGGTATAAGCAAATATTTGTATTATACTCCCCTTGAGAAGGAAAAGATGCAACACAACCATCAATGGTGTGAAAGTATTTCAGGGTTGCAGGGAGTGACTACATACAACACACATGGTTTGGAATCTGATTGATTTTTTTAATGTTGTATTGTTGGGATAGGGGATGGAGTCTTTTTTTTTTTTCTTTTTTAAATGGATGAGGGACACAAAATAAGTAGCTGTGTGGTAAAAAGAAATCTATCAAACTACAAAAAATTAAAATTTCCTATTTAAAAAAATGTTTTTATTGACAACAATAGTAGACTTATTGTATATAACACACAAAGTTTTGAGTACATATATGGTGGGATAGCTAAATAAAACCAGTCTTTTTGCCAAACGGAAAACCAAGGTGTAATGAGGACTGTATATCAGTTTGAGTTCTCCTAGCTGCTTTCCTTTTTTTGTGTATAGTAGCTTGTCAAATGGCAGCAGAGCATGTTGAAATGAATCATCTATCCCTCTGACATCTGTTTACTGGAAATAATTCTGGTCTAAATCTCACCTCCTTATAGCCCTTGTTCATTATGAGAATTCTTTAAACCTCAACCAAAGTCTACCTTCAGATAAGACCACAGCACATTGCTGGGAAATGTCTCTTCACAAGAGGGGCTCACATGACAACTACTGCTGTCTTTCTTTTGTTCAGGGAGCAAAGAACATGTGGCCGTAGAATGAATGCTCAGAAAGGCAGTTTAGGGTGGGGATGAAAGTTCAGGACCTAGAGAGCCATTTTTGGCATGTTGGGTAAGCAGTGGATGTTTTCCTGATGTGAAATCTTAGAAGGGAACCTAGAGTATACTAGAAAGGGTCAGGGTCAGGGCCAGGGACAGAAAGGGATCATTTAAGAAAGTGCTATGGAGTCTGTGCAAGCGCTCATGGGAAAGGGAACACCAAAACCCTCTCTTCGCATCTTTTCATTCTTCACATTGTGCCCATGTTCCTCTCCTTCAGCCACACACAAGTTTGTCCCTCAGAGAATAAGCGTTTCACCTAGGAATTCCCGGGGGCGGGTCTGAGCTGGGCACTCCAGCAAGTTTCTCTCATGTTCCTTCTCTTCATATTAGGTACAAAGGTTATGGAAGTTGAAAGCAACTGCAATATTGTAAGGGAAGAATTTATACATTTGGTTCACATACAAAAATTCTTTTTTTTTTTTTTCTGTACCCAAGTTAAGCTAATAAGACACAGTCCAGAACCAAGGGGCAGTCTCTTAAAAATCCAGCCAGCGAGCAGCCTTCTAATGCCTTTGACCCATTTGTCTAAGGAGTGCAGCACACTGGTTTCCTCTTATGTCCATCACCTTGACCTCTTATATCCTCCTTGTAAGCACCACCCACAGGACCAAAGAGGTGAGGATAGCTAGCTTTAAGAGGATGAACAGTTCTTAATTTTGTTTCTTCTTAGCGACTCAACATTAGGGATTCATTGAGGTGGGAGATCATAACTATTGGATAAAATGAGACTTCAAAAGGATTTGTAGCTCTTACTTTAAACTTATTTCTTAACCTTCCCTAGATATAAAATACCTGCTGAACTTTAGGGACAGATCAGCATTTGGTATTCTTTGCCTTTGTTCAAATCTCCCTGGTGAGTCTATCTGTCCATTTCTCAAGTGATGTGGGTCCAGATCTTGATCCTTCTATAATCCAGACCAGGGCTAATTTGGAACTTTCACTTGGCATTTTCCTTGATTTCTAAAAGAAATGTGCTTTGCCCAAGGTGACAGTATTGATCAGAACTTAACCTTAAGACTTGGCGTCATACAAACCCATCTCTTGAAACTCTTGGTTGAATTTCTTCTTTCTTTCTTCTCTTCCTCTTCTTATTTTTTGAGGCAAGCCCAACAGACTGACTTTTTTATGAGAAAGAAAGAGAGAGAGACAGAGAGAGAGGGAATTGGCATGCCAGGGTCTCCAGCCACTGTAATCAAACTCTAGATGGATACACCACCTTGTATGCATATATGACCTTGCACATGTGTCACCTGTGCATCTGACTTATGTGGGATCTGAGAAGTCAAACCTGGGTTCTTACACTTCTCAGGCAAGTGCCTTAACCACTAAGCCATCTCTTCATCGCCCCTTTTCTATTATTTTTTATTTTAGAGAGAGAGACAATTGGCATGCCAGGGCCTCAGCCACTGAAATTGAACTCCAAATGTTTATGCCACCTAGTGGGCATGTGTGACCTTGTGCTTGCCTCACCTTGTGTGTCTGGCTTTATGTGGGGTCTGGAGAGTCAAACAAGGGTCCTTAGGTTTTTCAGGCAAGTGCCTTAACAGCTAAACCATCTCTCCAGCCCCTTCCTTTTCTACTCTTGAAAGAACAACAATCCTAGAATACAGATACAAAGAAATCTAGGATTTAACCTAATTAGAATCCCAGATTTGTAGAAGACAACATGAGCTGACCATGAACTCTGAATAAACTTGGGAAAGGGTAGGTACCATCATTTTGAATAGTCAGGAGAGTTAAAGGAAAGGGGCCTGAAATGAGGCTCAAATGTATCTTCTATCAGTCAAAGGTAGCCATCTTGGTTTTTCTGTGTCCTGCCTATTTTTACTTGTGTACAATGAAAGTAATGACTTTTGTCTACTACTTTTTAAAAGCCATTGTTAGTTAAGTGTGACCATTTAAGGGTACTTTAAATCCTTAGAGGTACTCAGAAATGTGAAGTATAGGAAAAGAATTTTGGTTATGCTGTTTGGAATTTCATAATAAAAGCTCAGTAAAATGATACAAATATTGCTTATGATTCCTACCAGTTTTCTGATGATAAATTCATAATCTCCTTGAATCTTTAATTTGCCTAATTTGTTTGAAGTATTTTTTAATCTAAATTTGCTCCCAGTGTTCTTTGATAATATACTGTATTTTAATACAGAAGTTCTGAATTGAATCTATATTGTACCTCCAGTTTTTCCTTTTTTATTCTTTGTAAAGCTCTTTCCTATTTGTCCTCATAACTCCACCATACTTGCTCTTACCAAGGCCACTAGTGACGCTCATTTTATTGGCTTCTTTGATCAAGTCTCAGCAGTTCTCAACTCTCACCACTCTTGAAATATGACATAGTAGGTCACTCCCTACTCCTTTACTGTCTTGCCCACCAATTCTATAATCACAATACAAATCCATAGAATCTCTTAAAGATGTGACTCAAATCAGAATACTCATGTGAACAACTCTTCAAAGGTTTCATTCTTATACAGATTAAAAGTCCAAATCCTTAAAGTACCCAGCAAGAACCCACATGAATGGCTCTTCCTTATCCCTTAAATCCCTAGCATTGCTCCCTGTGATGACCATTGGTCACCCATGTCAGATATACTTGCCTTCTCGTTGTCCCTGAAACATTCTATAACTCTCTGGCATTGGGATTTGTATGCCACTTGTTGCTTCTACCAGCACAACACTCATCACATTCTCAGTAGGTCTCCTTCTAATTTCCCATTTCATGTTACAATCATTGTTCACCTCAGACTCTCACACTTACCCTACCTTGCTCTACTTCTCTTTTATTAGCCCTTACCACATTATAGAACATATGTGTTCATTTATTTTGTCTCTATTATCTGCAATAAAAGCTTTGTCTGCCAACGTATCTCCAGTTTCTAGAATGATACTTTCACGGGTATGCTGGGTAATTGAATATATGCATTCAGAACCCTATGTAATTTCAGAGCAATAAAGAAATGTCTATGGCGTGTGGCCCTAAAGTAAAAGGGACAAGCTCAAGAAGGACTCAACTGTTTGTTTGTTTGTTTGTTTGTTTGTTTGTTTATTTGAGAGAGAGAATATGGGCATGCTAGGTCCACTTGCTGCTGCAAATAAACTCCAAACACTGTGCTTCTGGCTTTACATGGGAACTGGGAATTAAACAGGGTAATCAAAACTGGGTCATCAGGCTCTGCAAGCAAATGCCTTTAAAGGCTGAGCCATCTCAGCCAGATTTGGCTATTAATCATACTAGAAGTTAATTCTTTTTTGTTTTTAATTTGGGGTGTGTGTGTGTGTGTGTGTGTGTGTGTGTATTTGTGCATGTGGAGACCAGAAGTTGATGTCAAGTGTTTTCCTCGATTACTTTTCTGTATGTTTTACTGAGACATAGTCTCTCAGGGCTTGCTGATTCAGCTAGTCCAGCTAGCCAACTTGCCCTGGGGAACCCCCTGTCTCTGGTTCTTGAGTTCTGGGATTAAAGGCGGGCCACCACACCCACCTGACATTTACATGGGTGCTGGGGATCGGAGCTCTGCTCTTCACGCTTGTATGGCAAGTGCTTTCCTGACTTAACCATCTCCCCAGCCCCAAAAGTTAAAATCTTGAGATTTCATTTCCTCTCTCATGTTCCACATATGCCTTGCCTATCATGCTCAGCAAACAACTGTTGAAGAATTTCACCTGCGTGGTGTGGATCCCACCCTGACCCCAGATCTGAGAAGGAGTGGTAGAGTAAGGCCATGTATTCTTGTCTACTTTTCTAAGTAATCCTGATACATTCTATTTATTCTTTAAGTCTGATTCTGTGCCAGAAATATGAAGCATTCTATGAACAAGATGGGAAAAGATCCTCATCTCATGAAAATTGAATTCTAGTGCAGATGCATATGCCAATGCTCAGTCTTTGCTAAGGTTTGTCTCCAGATGGTTAGTTACTAAGGTTTTACTTCTTCTGTTGGGAATAGAAGGAAAAGCCCAGGTTCTATATTGCATTTTCTCTTATAACCATGCTGCGCAAAGTTGGATCATCAATTAGCACCCTCGGCTTCACCTGGGAAATTGCTAGAAATGCAGAATTTCAAGCCCTTTCAAAGGTCTCCTAAGTCAGAAAACACTTTTTAAAGACATATCCAGGTGATTCTTATAAACTGAAATGTCTGAGATGCACTGCCTTGGAACTCCCTGCTGAATGCACGCCCACTGCTACCATTAAATGTGTACAAGCAAAATTTGACAAGTATAAAAGCAATAGTTAACTTTACACTTCCCTTTGCTAAACAACAAGATAGCTCACTTAATATCATAGGTAATCACAGGAAATGTGGTCAAAACAAAATTCTAGATCAATGTTCCAGATCACTTAAATTCAGACACATAAGACTTATCTGAAAGAAATACATGATTGTTCCATAACTTCATTTTTCTTTACCACTAGTAGAACTCCATTGTGTAATTATGCCACATCTTCATTATCCACTCATCAGTTGAGGGACAAAAAAAAAGGAAGAAAGAAATACATGATTGTTGGCTAATGCTTCATGCAATCATACAAATTCAAAGAGCAGTACTTAATATTCAGATGTTTAAGAGAATAGATTCTAAGATCAAACTCTGTGATTTCTAAGCTTGTCCTTGTATTACTAGCTCTGTCTCCTGTACTAATTTACCTATATTCTCTTATGTTTTAGTTTCCTCTGAAATAAAAGAGAAGAAGGAATAACAACAGAACTTACTTTATAAGTTTGTATGAAGACTAAATGAGTTAAGGTTCACTAAGAAATTAGCATAGTGCCAAGCATACAGCAAACATTCAGAAAATGTTTTTCATTTAACTAGCATTCAATTTATGCAACAAATATTTCAGCAACAGGAGACAATAACAAAGAAAATTGGGATTGAGCATGAAGAGGCTACCTAAATGATCTGGTCATTGCAGACTTCTCTGAGGAAAGGACATTTGTTCAGAAGCCTGGAAAGCTAGTCACGGGGACAAACGGCAGGGTTAAGTGATGAAAAGGAAAGCAGCTCATTGAGTAAGTATCATGCAAGCCTTCATAGTCCAGAACAGGAGGATGGGCTCTGTTTACTCATATTCATAATCAGTGGAAAGGTACTGAATCCTTTCAGACAAGGGAGTGGGTTAAAGAGAAATGTTGGCTGGTGGCTCAAATAAGGAAAAGTCCCTGGGACACATGAAGGAGAATCCACCATAAAAATTATCATTCAAGGCTGGAGGGATTGCTTAGTGGTTAAGGTGTTTGCCCGCAAAGCCAAAGGACCCAGGTTCAATTCCCCAGGACCCACATTAGCCAGATGCACAAGGGGGCACATGCATCTGGAATTTGTTTGCGGTGGCTGGAGGCCCTGGTGCATCCATTCTCTCTCTCTCTCCCTTTCTCTGTCAAATAAATAAATAAATGAAATGAAATATTTAAAAAATTATCATTTAAACACTCTGACTTGTAGGGCTAGAGAGATGGCTTAGCAGTTAAGGAACTTGCCTGCAAAGCCTAAGGACCCAGGTTTGATTCCCCAGAACCCATGTAAGCCAGCTGCACATAGTGGCACATGTGTCTGTAGTTCATTTCCAGTGGCTGGAGACCCTGGTGTGCCCGTTCATATTCTCTCTCTCTCTCTCTCTCAAGTAAATAAATAAAAATAAATTAAATACTCTGACTTGTGGTTTCCTGCCAGAGTAGAAAAATTCTCCTTCCATGTTCTCTCACCCCTCATTCTGCCTCCTGAGCATCTCCTCGGTCAACACTTCTAAAACCTACTGTGTACGTCACTTTTTATGGCTTCTTGTGTCCCCTGCTTTCACAGCTTGTTTGTTTAATCTTGCAGAGCACCTGACATCTGCCCCCCAGACAGAAACTCTCCACCTCATGCCATCGTAATTAGGTGTAATCCTCTGTCTTACTTCTTTGACGCTAAATCTACCTTTTCTAGCTTTATAATCTAAGCACCTATCTAAGTACCCAATAGATATTGCTTTAATGAAAGAGCTAATATTTGTTTACCACTGTTTACAAACAACGTGTTTCTAATTCAATCTCTGTGCGTCAATGATAAATGAAAGACTTGGAAATTTTCTTCTGAGTTTTATTCAGGAAATTATTTCTTTCGGTGACAATCCTTTGACTGAAAAAAAAAGGAAAACATTTTATTTGCAAAAGAACAAGAGTGGGCTGTAGAGATGGGTTATCAGTTAAGGAACTTGTCTGCAAAATCTAATGAGCCAGGTTCAGTTCCCTAGTACTAGATGCACAAAGTGGTGCATACATCTGGAGTTGATTTGCAGTGGCTAGAGGCCCTGGTGTGCTCATTCATTCTCACTCTCTCTGTTTTGGGGCTTTTCTTACTTAATAGTTTTGTATTTGTTTGGTTGGTTTGACTTTAAAAAAAAAAACACAACTTTAGTCCAGAATTAATACCATAAAAATCATAGGAGATTACATATATATATATTATGTATGTACATATGTATGTATGTATATGGTCACATGCATACATACAAGTGTTTGGAGACTGTTTTACTTAGTTTTTGGTTCCCAGGGCTCTTTGTAAGTTTCTCATCTTAAATAGGGGAAACTAAAGCACAGGAAAAACCAGCCACATGACGAGATGAGTCAGTGATGATAGGAAGCTTCCTGTGAGTGATGTCTCTGGAGGCATCTCCGAGGCAGCCACACCCATCCCTCACATCACCCACACCTTTCTTTTTTTTAAATTTTTTTTTGTTCATTTTTTATTTATTTATTTGAAAGTGACAGAGAGAGAGGCAGATAGAGAGAGAGAGAGAGAATGGGCAAGCCAGGGCTTCCAGCCCCTGCAAACGAACTCCAGATGCGTGTGCCCCCTTGTGCATCTTGCTAACGTGGGTCCTGGGGAATTGAGCCTTGAACCGTGGTCCTTAGGCTTCACAGGCAAGCGCTTAACCGCTAAGCCATCTCTCCAGCCCCACCCACACCTTTCTACACTTCCCCCTGTGTATCTGCCCAGGTACAGCTTTACTTCTTCTCTTGTCCTTTCAGCTGACCCTGTGTTCTAGACCAACTGTGAAAAACCAAAGAACCCCACCCCAGGCCCTGTACCTGAGTCAAACCTCCTAAGCTGCCCCCTTCCTAATGTTCCATCAGAGGCACTGATTTCTCTCCCCGACTGTCACTTTCTTTCTCTGCTCTTCCACCCCACCTTGTCTACCCATAGAAGCCTGTGAAGTCCTGCTCTTTGAATTGGATGTGGAGCCTCAAGTTGACAATCCAGTCATCTAATTCAGTTGAGATACCTTCTAAAGTAGTAGTAGAGGCTGGAGAGATTGCTCAGTGAAGGGTGCTTGCTGGTTCACTTCCCCTGTACTGACATAAAACCAGGTGCACAAACTGACACATGCATCTGGAGTTCATCTGCAGAGGCTAGAGGCCCTCCTACACCCATTCCCTCTCTCATTTCTTTCTCACTCTCTCTTTCTCTGCTTACAAATAAAGATAGTTAAAGTAATAGTAGCAAATTTCACTTACTAATTTGTGCTAAATGGGATGTAAAGAGAAGAAAGAAGAAAGAAGGGCTTTAACTGAGAAGAGCCAAAATTCAAGGTAAGCTGCCTGATGCATCAGCTTACCCAGGCCCACCATGCTGACATGTTCATTGGAAGAGTTTTAACTAATTCCTACCAAGAGCCTTCTTAGATGTGCGAAGATGGAAAGAAAGAAATTCTGCTGCTGCTGAATCATTTGAACATGAATTTCTACTGGGAAGAATCCAGGTTTGAGTAGCTTCAAGTTTAAACAATTTAGGTAGATCCTTTAGAAAAAAAAAAAAAAGAATACAGAATTATGCATTTAAAATTGTGTATGACAGCAAGCATTTATTTAGAGTGCAACAGTAATTATAACAAATTATACTTTAAAAATATAAAAGCTGGGGCTGGAGAGATTGCTTAGTGGTTAAGTGCTTGCCTGTGAAGCCTAAGGACCCCCATTTGAAGCTCAATTCCCCAGGACCCATGTAAGCCAGATGTACAAGGGGGCACATGCATCTGGAATTCATTTGCAGTGCCTGAAGGCCCTTGTGTACCCATTCTCTATCTGCCTCTTTCTCTCTCTGTCTGTCTGTTGCTCTCAAATAAATAAATAAATAAATTATATATATATATATGCATATATACATATATATATGTATATGTATGTATGTATGTATATATATATATATATATATATATATATATATATATGCTGATAGTTTTCATAAATATCACAAATACAAGAGCCATGAGCAACCTAAAGCTTCTTTCCCCAGCACACAGTGACTAATTTATGAAGAGTACTTTTCTTCCTTCATTTCCTTCCTACATTTTTTGTTTTTCAAGGTAAGGTCACACTCTAGCCCAGGGTGGCCTGGAATTCACTATGTAGGCTCAGGGTGGCCTCGAACACATTGCGATCCTCTTACCTCTGTCTCTCGAGTGCTGGGAGCCCACCACCACGCCTGGCTCCACCCTACATTTTTGAAAAGTTATCTGTCCTCACCTGTTTCCTCACCTCAGGATCACTTCATAATTGTAAGCGTCTAGTTCCTACCCAAACCACTCCACTAAGACTATCATTTCAGATGTCCCTGTGGCTCTGGTCACCAAAATCAGATGGCTTTTGCTCAGTGCTCATGATGATAACCTCTCTTAAACCACAGACACTTCTAACCACACCTTCCTTCTCAGAATTCTAACTACTTTTTCATGTAGGAGTCTATGTTGTCACATTTCCCCTACTGCATATACTAACCTTTTTCTTCTTACTCCTTCCATCTGCCAGACCTGGTATAATCCAAGGCTCAATCCTCAACCTCCTGTTTTTGTTTTGTTCATTCCACACTCTCCTCTATCAGCTCTCAAAACCTCAAAATACTCAGGTATCCCTAAATATATGTATAAATGGCTCTGACATCTCTCCCTGGTGTCAGTCCTGTCAAGCAGACACCCTCCCCAATGTCCCCTGGACCTCAAACCCACTGTACTCCCAGCCAAATTAATTACATTAATTCCAAAATTAATTGACCTCACTAGTTGCTTAGACTTAGGATTTCTAAAATTAAATATTAAATCTTGCCCCATAATATACCAAGATGCTCCCCCTTTTTGCTAAAGGTTTGACCAAGTCACAATGTCAGCACAGGAAATGACACTGCCTTTCTTCTGTCTGCCTTTTCTGCATACAGTAATTAATTTCGGTGCGTTCTTTTAGAGAAGAGAAAGTTGTTCTGAAGGGCTGACTGACAAGAAGAGCAAATGCAAAGGTTGGCTTCCAGTTCAGTTCCGTGTCTGTACCAGGCCGTAGACCAGGCCTTGTCGGAAACAAAGCAGTTCCGTGTCTGTACCAGGCCGTAGACCAGGCCTTGTCAGGAACAAAGCAGTTCCATGGCTTATGATGTGAATGACTATGGTTCTGACACCAAACAGGAACTGTGGCATTTAAAAAGGAAGTGAACTAGGAATGGAAGAATGGAATGAAGGAAGGAAGGAAGGGAGGGAGGGAGGAAGGAAGAAAGGGAAGGAAGGAAGGGTAGAGAAAAAAAAAGCCTTTTACTATTATGGAGCTGAGACACAAGAAAACAGAAGAATAGAGAGTGAAGAGGAATACAGAAAACATTAATATAAAATCAGAACCTCCAGCCTTCTCAGAACAAAACTGCCTTTTCAGTATCTTAAAGGAAAAACAACATATTATTTCAATTGAATAAGAAAAGATGGATACAGGGGCTGGGGAGATTGCCCAGTAGTTAAAAATGCTTACTTGCAAAGGCTACTGGCCTAGGTTTGATTTCCCAGTATCCACATAAGGCCAGATACACAAAGTGATGCATGTGTCTGGAATTTGTCTGCAGTAGTTAAAAACAAAACAAACAAACAAAAAACTGGTGTGACCATTTTCTTCTCTCTCTCTCTTAGAAAATATTTTTAAAATGGTAGTAACTGATTATCTCTAAAATTGGGTTGTAAAATGAGGGACATAAATTGAGGCATAGAACTTAAAAAACTCTTAAGTCTAGAGAGATTTTTTTTGTAGAGACAGAACTTAGATAAGCAAAGAAGCTAGGCTGTAAAATTAAGAGAAGAAATAGCCATCTTTCTTCAAAATCAAAGTAGAAAAACCTACTTTGGAAACAAAAAAGTGTCTTAATTGGAAAATAATGCAAGTTGACGTTTTATCATGTTTAGATGAAACATAGTTCATGTGAGTATTGCAGCTTTAATTGATTCAGTGTCATACACAGAGAATTCTTATAGTAGTCCATACCCTGATTTACATTTTTGGCATATAATACTTATCACAGAAAAAAAATCTTCAATAATCAGAATTGAGATGACTTAGAGGTTAAAAGCACTTGCTTGAACAACCTGTGGCCTGGGTTCAATTCCCTAGTACCCACGTAAAGTCAGATCCTCAAAGTGTCACATGAGTTTGTAGTTCACCCTTTGTCTCTCTCAAATAAATAAATAAATATTTTTTGGATCAGGCATAGTAGTACGTGTTAATCCCAGCACTTGAGAGGCAGAGGTAGAAGGATTGTTGTAAATTCAAGGCAGCCTGGGACAGAGTGAGTTCTAGGTCAGCCTGGGCTAGAGTGAGACCCTACCTTGAACACCCACCTCCAAGAAAAAAAAAAAAAATAATTGAGCACTGATGGTCAGAATGCCATTGTTGTCTGTGGTCCTGCCTCTAGTCCTCCTTTTATTGATTCACTTTCACTTTACAATTACCTACTTTTGAGACTTGAATATATAATTCTCCACTATGGATATTCATGTATATGTCCCTCAGCTTTAAATTTCCCCATCCTATTGACATGTAACAAACTTCCTCAAAAATCAGTGTGGGAAACATTGACTCTCATGCTCATAATCCTGAAGGCTGGTTCCAATTCAGCTACCCAAGCTGGGCTTGCCTGGGCAACCCTACTTTGACTATGGGTGAAGCTCAGATCTCTCTACCTGCGTTTTCTGTGAGACCCAGACTGAAGGGATAAATTCTTCTTATGGTGAAAGCTGAGCTCCTTCTCTAGAATAAATTCACAGTGTCTCTTATGATAGCCTAAGCTTGAAGATACACGGGCATTTTCACCGATATCCCCATAGGCAAAGCAAGTCATCCAAGAGCCATATCAAAGGCTCAAGGAAGTAATTCTCATGGAGGGGAATATTTGCTGAGTGATAATTTAATCTACAATAGTTCTTAAATTCAAGGTCTTCACATCTCTTTTCCTTCCCATTATTCTCTTTTATTGAGTGACTACTCACCAGTAAGAGATCTTAATGTCATCCTTACTTCTTGCTACCCTTAGCCAAGTCTTATTCCTAAAACTGAATTATGGGCTGGAGATATGGCTCAGAAGTTAAAGTATTTGCCTGCGAAGCCTAAGGACCCAGGTTTTATTAGCCTGTACTCATGTAAAGGCAGCTGCACAAGGTAGCACATGCTTCTGGAATTCATTTGCAGTGACTAGAGGCCCTGGCCCATATTTTTTTCTCTCTCTCCCCTTCTCTCTCCCACTCTCAAATAAATAAATATTTTAAAAAACAACTGAATCATCTGTGCCTTACTTCTACAAAGTTTCATTTTCTGACTCTTCTTCCCACCACCTCAATCTACTGCTATTATTCTATTATCCTATGTTCTATTATCTTGCCTAAGGGTAAAATCAAAGGCCCAGCCCTACACAGGGCTCTCCTACCTCGCCTTTGCAGCTTCTATGATCACTATAATTAGTAACTGACCCTTAAGGACTTCATAAAGTTTTAAGTGTATGCTAACTGAGTGAAAAGAACTAAATCACCTGAGAAGTTAGACATTAGTCTAACACTTTTTGCAAAGTTAATTTCTTTGCTTTTTTCTTTGAGGCAAACCCAACAGACTGGCCTCTTTTATGAGAGAGAGAGAGAAAGAAAGAGAGAGAGAGAGATGCAATTGGTGCTCCAGGGCCTCTAGCCACTGCAAACTCCAGACGTGTGTACCCCTTTGTGCACATGTGCAACCTTGCATGCTTGTGTCACTTTGTGTGTCTGGCTTATATGGTACCTAAAGAGTCTAAAATGAGTCCTTAGGCTTTGTAGGCAAGCACCTTAACTGCTAAGCCATCTCTCCAGCCTCAGAATTAATTTCTAGCCCATCTCTTTGCCTCACATCAAGTGACAGTGTCAAACACAAGAAGGGTGAGTTTGAATGAAAGTCATGGATCTTCCTGTGTGATGTCACTCAAGGTAGGTGTCCAAAGAAGAGAAGAATCCTTAAAGTAGAAAGAGATCACCAGCGATAAATGTTTCTCATTTAATTGTCTAGTCTGTTCATGCATATGCATGTACATGTTTGCGAATATGCATGTGGAGGCCTGAGGACAACTTCAGTTGTTGTACCTCAGGAATGCCACCTGCCATTTTTGAGATACCCATTAGGCTGGTCAGTGAGGTCAGGGGACTCTCCTGTCTTAGCCACCCCAGCACTAGGATTTCAAGCATGTACCACTACGACTGGCATTTTTATGTAGGTACTTGAGATCAAATTCAGGTCCCCATGCTTGTGAGGCAAGCACTTCACCCGTGGAGACATCTCCATATTACCATGAATGAGTGTAAACATCCAAGGTCTACTTCCATCTAACTCTAAATATTTATTTAAAAAGTTGAGCCACAAACCTCATGAAAACAGAGATCCAGAATCTACAGAGAAAGCAACACTAAATCAGATCTCTATCTTGCCCACCAAGGCTCAGGGAGTAACGAGGAAGAAGGGTTGAAAAGATTGTAAGAGCCTCAGGTTGGGTGAGAATAGCCTGAGACACCATGTTTCCAGCCCTGCAGAGGCTGACTGAGGTCTCTCGGTCCCCACAATGAAGATGAATAACCCCACCAAAGTCCCTTAGCAGAATTGAAGTAGGAGATAGGGGGGCCTAGGAAGGTCTATATATGCAACCTTTTTATTAAAACATCAATGAACTTAAAAGAAGTTGAATCAAATATTAGTGAATAATGTTCCTTAAAAACACCTAGCTAGGACTGGAGAGAGCTTATCACTTAAGGAGCTTGCCTGCGAAGCCTAAGGACCCAGGTTCAATTCTCCAGGTCCCACGTAAACCAGATGCACAATGGTGGCACAAGCATCTGAAGTTCGTTTGAAGTTGCTAGCGGCCCTGGCATGCCCATTCTCTCTCTCCCTCTCTCAGTCTCTAATAAATAAATAAATAAAAATAAAATCTTTTAAAAAAATCACCAAACTACCCACCACTAATCAAATGAAAGGTTAGACCAAATGTCATAGGCAGAATTAAGGTTTGTCAGGCCACACAACAACATTTCCCATTGCAACATAAAAAGCCAACTCTGGACCTTGGAAGTGGTTTGTGTGGAGAAAAGGACAGGCGGACTGAGGAAAAGTTGCATGTGTGTAGTTATGCTTTTCGGGGTTTATCTTTGGATTTTCAGATGCACAATTGTTTAATGATTGGAGCTACTTTGAAACCAGAAAGACCATGGCTTGGGCCCTTACAGAGCAGTATTACCCTGTGACTGTGTGTTTCATTTCCTCAACTATCAAACAGAACCAGTGGTTTCCACATTCCATTGCTAAGAAGTACCTGAAAGCAAACCATTCTGTGCCACTGTCACAATGACTAAAACAGCAGGAATTAAATATTAAATCCTTAAAGTGAACTTCGCTCAGAGAACCTTCAACTAAGGAAGTTGGAGGGAAATCTGCCTTCCTCAAGCCATCTCTCAGTAGCACATTTTATAGAGAACCAGAACAAGGCAATAAATCAACCCAAAGTTTAGCCTTGTCCCTCTGACCAGCTTGTCAGCCTCGAATCTGAGATTCTGTTTTTCCTTCATGATCCTCTAGGTGCAGAGGGACTGGATTTGCATACACCAAGACCAGTGAGTCTTTCGTTCCTCCTGAACCTTCCTTAGGATGACATCCAGAGGGAAGGTTAACCCAGAACAATCCAACCACTAGCAGTGTGTACATGCTGGGCTGCTTATGGAGTGTACGTGTAGATTCCTTCCTACAGAATGAAGTATAAGTGTGCACTTACCGATTATTAAGCACCCATTTGTCCCCTATGATACCTACAATGGCCTCTGTTATCAACTACGTGTGAAATTATTGTTTCTCTCTTTTTTTTTTTAAAGGAAGGGAGGAGGGCATTTTTTTTTTAATTTTTTTGTTTATTATTTTTTTTTATTTGTCAATTTGAGAGTGACAGACAGAGAGAAAGAGGCAGAGAGAGAGAGAGAGAGAATGGGCGCGCCAGGGCATCCAGCCACTGCAAACGAACTCCAGATGCGTGCGCCCCCTTGTGCATCTGGCTAACGTGGGTCCTGGGGAATCGAGCCTCGAACCGGGGTCCTTAGGCTTCACAGGCAAGCGCTTAACCGCTAAGCCGCCTCTCCAGCCCCTGTTGTTTCTCTTTTATTCCTCTCTAGTAACTTCCTTCCTTGCCTCTGTCTTTCCATCTCTACAGTCTCAGCCCCTGATCTCTCCTGTCTGAAACTCTTCCATGACACACCTACCTGCACCATATACTTTGAAGACTTTTGTAAAAGCCATCCTACTTCTCTTTGAAGCCAGTGAACTTTTTAAACAATATGTACCCATTAGGGGTGAACCAGACAAAAAAAAAAAAAAAAAGGCCTACTCTAAGTGTTCAAAATAACACATTTACACAAGTGACCAGAGAGCAGAGAAGGTAATGGAAGATGGTAGGGCACTGGTCACAGTGCCCAGAGTGACAAACAATGGTGGTGTTCTAACTGACTCTCAGGGGCCACTGGCAGAAACTGGAGCCCTGGCTGGTCTGTCAGACAGTAGTGAGTCCTGGAGAAGATGCTGTTGCCTTTGGTGCTGATGAGTCAGGAAGGAAAAGATAGAAGCTGACTCCTTTTCTCTGCCTTCCTACCACCCACCAGCACTTCTGGGAACTGGGACACACAGCCTGAGGGGGACTGGACATAGCAGAGAGATGAAAGGACTGGATCTGAAGGCAAAGGGAGTAAGACATCGTTGTGGACAGCTCCACGTTGCTGAGAAGAACATCCAAACCAGGCTCAGTTTATGGGGGAAGGGGTTTATTACAAGCTGACAGATCCAGGGGAAACTCTGTCAGTGGCAGAAGAAGCTGCTTCCATACATCCGAGCAGAGAGAAATGATCAAATAGCCTGTGAAAACCAAAAGCAACAAGCACAAAAGATCTGCAAGCAGCAAGGACCATGCCTGTCACAGCTCAGACAATTCTGCATTGCTTTGAGCTAGAAATTAGATCCACCCCCAAACAAACCTTAGGGCTGAACCCCAGGATCTGCTCCCAGAGGCACCTCCTCCAGCCAGGTAGCTGGAGATCCAAGTTCCAAGCTTTAATGAAACACCTGAGCCTATGGGGGCCACACATTCAAACTAATACAGACATGAACTGCCATGAAGTCACTTCCCTCTTGTCAGCCAGCACCTCACCTAATAGCTAATATTTTATTACACATTTGTAACAATAACTATCTGAAAGCAGATCTCTTGACTCAGCAGTATTGGATGATTTGGAGTGTCAGACATGGAAGCCATCAGTAGATAAGAGTAGAAAGAGAACTTCAAGCATTTTAAGTCCAGCATATTTATGATAAGAGGTTCCAAACAAAGTGGCCAAACACAAAATTATAAAATATACAGGAAAAGTATTAAGCAATGGACAAATGCTATGTGAAAACAAGACTTTTCTGAAGGAATAGAACTCAGTTTAAATAAATGCTGTCCCATGCCATGTTCTCCTTGAAAGGTAGACTTCACAATGCAAAGCAGTCAGATTTCTTTCAAATTATGTTATAATAGATTCTACCCAATTTTAATCGATAGTCCAATAGCATTTGGCAAGGAAATGAGGATAAGAAAGGGATATGTGGGAAGTTGACTGTAAAGTCTACAGAAAGTAAATATTCAAAAATTTTCAGTGACACTTTGAAAAACATTCCTAGATACAGCTATTAGAGTCATTAGTCCAGTCTTAAAGAGATCAAAAGAACAGAAGAACCAAATGTCAGCATAAAAATAAGCTTAGCCTAAGACAATGCTGTCATGTCAAACCAATGAAAATTTCAAAGATGCTGCTGCTATGTTATCACTAAAAACTGGTTTCTGATCCAGGGAAAGAGCTCAGTCAGTAAAGTTCTTGCCTCATAAATAAGAGAGTCTGAGTTCGATACCCAGAACCCACATAAAGGAGCCAAGAATGGTATAGCGTGCTTATAATCTCAGCAGTGGGGAGGCAGAGGTAGGATGATCTCCAGGGATCACTGACCTGCCATTTTAGTCTAATTGGTAAGCTCCAGACCAACGTTTCAAAGGAGGTGGATGGCATTTCTGAGGAATAATATTAAAGGCTGTCATCTGGCCTCCACACAGATGGGCAAACATGTACATACACAGCTGGATGCACACGTACCTCCCTACATTCACACATACTTATACACACACAGATTTGGGTTCCTTACTACCTCACGTGATCTCAAAATAGATTTTTTAAAAAAAAAACTATTATGTAGGTAAAGCATAGTTTGGAAAATTATACTGGTAGAAAAAAAAGAAGAACATATTTGGATGAGGTAAGTGTAAGAATGACAAGAAGCTATAAAGCAAGCAATAGATGTGTTTTTAAAAGTTAAACAGTTCTGCATGGAAAAAATTAACAGACAGATGACATACTTGGAGGAAATATTTGCAACAAATGTGAGAAATAGCTATACTAATAACATAAAGACTTTCCATGAGCCACTAAAAAAAGACAATAGCTTAAATTTTAAAAAGTCAACTATATCAGATAATTCAATAATGATAATTTTAACTTCACAAATATTTTTAAATAAAAATTATAACAAGGGACCCTTTCACCTATTATAAAACTTTTTAATAATGATAATATTGAATGGCAAGAAAACGGTCTCAGGTGGTATAAGAATGTGAATTGATAGAACTTAATAGAAAAAAAATGACAATATATATCAAAAAGTAACAGTAGACAGTATATGCCTAGCCCTTCCAACTCTGCTTTTCTATACTACGGAAAGAGTAGTAGAAATATATGGGCATGTATATAAACACCACCACTGCAATAGCTCTGTGTGTGTGTGTGTGTGTGTGTGTGTGTGTGTGTGTGTGTGTGTGTGGATGTTGTATATGAAGCAGATGCATGTATTTGTGTCCATGAAGTACTCCATGCACTCCCCTGCTTTGGCCAAGGGGCATTTCAGGTATCCCCTCCATTGTTCTTTCACTCACTTTTACTTGAACCTGAATCTCTTACTGATCCCAAAGCTTGTGGGTTTTTTGGATTCTCTCGGCTCTGCTCCCGACAGGACTGTGAAGACATGTGTGGCCACATCCAGTTGTTCGTATAAGTCCTGGGAATCAAACTCCAGTGTTCCTCAGGCCCTCATGCTTTCACAGGAAGTGAACTTAACCACTCCACCCTATCTCCAGCTCCACAGTAGCTCTTTTTAAGTGAGCAAAAGTTTGAGGACCTAAGTGCCCTCTGCAGCTCAATGGCAGATGGTGTGATGGCCTGTGCTTGCAGCCACTTTATAGAAAGGGAAAGCTGTTTGTTTCAGAGGGAGAGGAGAGGTCCAAAATGTTCTGTGCAACCATTAATGTGACACACTGAATTTGAGCACTAGCTAGCAGGAAGTAGACATGGATCTAATAGGAGGAACAGAAAACTAGAAAAGAAGTCTAGGAAACAATTATGGCAGATGCTACAAAGGAAACAGAAAGCAAGTAGGCGTAATCCTTGGTTCATCTCTTTCCCATGCACCCAGAACCCCATCAGCAGACCTGAAAACTCTGCTACCTAAAAATATATCAACATTTTCCACTTCTCTTCAGCTCTTCTACAATGCCTTCCAGCAGCTTCCCTCAGGACTGACAATAAATCTAAACTCCTCTCCCCACCTTTCGAAGCTCTGCCTGCTGTGCTTCTCCAGCACCTTTACCTTACTTTGAGTTTTGCCACAAAGCTCTTAATTCTGTCCCTGCTACATACGAAGCTCATTCTTATTTTAGATTCATCTTGTGTTTTTCAGCAAGGGAAGAGGAGGTCATGCCCAGAAGGGAGTCTGGAAGTGAACACAGGGTGAATGTTTGTCACAGAGACATCCTATCCTCTAAACAATGCTTGGTTCTTAGTAAGCACTTAATAAAAGTAGTTTTTGTTGAGTAATTAAAGAATATTGGCATGATAAGGGGGCAGTATGATCAAATGATATTTGAATACTATTCCTTAGCTATGACAAACCTGAACTTTAATTCTAGCTCTGCTATTCTGTGGCCACTGGAAAATTATTAAACGTCCCTGAACCTCCACCAACTTGCTCAGATAATGAAGTTAGGAATAGTTGAAGTAAAAGGTTGATTTGAAGATCAGTAGAACTATACATAGTGTGATTCATTTAACCCTTACCAAAAGGGAGTCAATAAATTATGTGTTACTATAATTCACATACTTTATACTTTGATTCCTATAATAAACGTTCTATTATTTTTAAATAAAGAGCTGATCTAACTACTCATCTAGTGAGCCATAAATGTAGATTTGGGTATAAGGCAAAGAAAGCACACCATAGTCGTCAGGGAATCAGGTACTTGCTTACCTCCTCCAATGACCACACTCCCTTCTAGAAAACACACGATCTTCATTTTCACTGGAAACAAAAGAAGAACCCATCACCCCGCCCCCAGTTCAGTGACACCGTGATCTCTAGAGCACAGCACTAAAGGATGTCTGAGTCTTGTCAGTATCCTGCTGGTTTCTGCTCTTTACCACCCCTCCCAGACCACTGACAGAGCCTTCAGAGTTTCTTAGAAGCCAAAATACAACCACCCAAATGATGCATAAAGGATGCTGAGGTTAAGATAAATCTTCCCTTGCAACTCACATTTCAGAGTTCTGTTTAACACCTTTTGAGTCTCTTTCCCACCATCTAGTCAAGGCTGTTGTCTCTACTCAACGAAGCTAAGGTGAGGAGAATGAACATATTTCATGTTACTAAAATCCCCAACCTCTTTGGTCTGAAAAGACTCTAATCACAGTTTTAAAGGTCCAGAATCTTATATTATTTATTCAAGATAGGAGAAATTTTTCCTTATAGCTCCTTGAACATTTCATTAAACTTCTCTTTCAACCATGGACAAACTAGAAAACTCTCCCTTCCAGAGGATGTGTGCAAGTTCCCTTCCACATACTAGTCATGGTGCAAGAGTGGTGTTATTCTGGGGTAGAATGGAGTGTGAGCTCCAGAGCAAATGAATCTGAAAGATTTATTGTGCCCTCAGAGACTTTGGTGTGGTGGTTTGATTCAGGTGTCCCCCCAAAATTTAGATGTTCTGAATGCTAAGTTCCCAGCTGATGGAGATTTGGAAATTAATGTCTCCTGGAGGCAGTGTATTGCTGGGGGCAGGCTTATGGGTATTATAGCCAGTGTTCCCTTGCCAGTGTTTGGCACACTCTCCTGTTGCTGTGGTCCACCTGATGTTGGTGAGGAGGTGATGTCCACCCTCTGCTCATGTCATAATTTTCCCCTGCCATCGTGGAGCTTCCCCTTGAGTCTGTAAGCCAAAATAAACCTTTTTTTCACACAAGCTGCTCTTGGTTGGGTGATTTCTGCCAGTAATGAAAACCTGACTGCAACAATTAATGATTCCAACAGATGCCTGGGAAACTCTCTACACCCATTTGCAGTGGTTCTTGTCCTCCGTATAATGTCTGTACACTTTTAAAAAGTTGACAACATCAAGGGGATACTTAAACCCACATTATCTTTAAGTGGCTCGCCCACAGAAAGCAGGGCTGCAGCATGTGAATATAAAGCTTCCATCTCTTCTCTAGCCAGCTGTGCTGGATGAAGGGGACTCCCTAGGTAGCTCTCAGCTCCTGAAATGACCCCGTGATCAATGAAGCAGGTAGTGACAAAGAAGGACAGCACTAAATTTCTCTTACCCTAGTTAAAGGTTTAGATATCACCTTATCTAATAGTATTTCAGGAATGAAAAAAGGCATCAAAATAGCTAATGGTATTTTCAGGAAAAATGGATGAAAGTGAAGATCATTATGCTAAGCAAAATCAGCCAGACTCGGAAAGATAGACTCAGATTACATGTTGTTTTCTCATATGTGGAGCATAGATTTAAATCTGTAGGTAGGCATCTATGACATGAAAGTAGAGGGGGAACTACTTGCAAGGAGGAAGGGGACCAACAGGAAAGGGCAAAGGCACAAGATTGGGTAACTGGATAAAAATGAGCAAGTATATGATATCTATGTGTAAAAATTTCGTAAGACCCATTATTTTGTATTCTAATTAAAACATGGCTAATCATACTAGGCTTTAGAATATTGAACACAGGGCTGGAGAGATGGCTTAGTGATTAAGTGCTTGCCTGTGAAGCCTAAGGACCCCAGTTTGAGGCTCAATTCCCCAGGACCCACGTTAGCCAGACGCACAAGGGGGCGCACGCATCTGGAGTTCGTTTGCAGTGGCTGGAGGCCCTGGCATGCCCATGCCCATTCTCTCTCTCTCTCTCTCTCTCTCTCTCTCTCTCTCTCTCTCTCTCTCTCCCTCTTTCTCTCTGTCTGTCGCTCTCAAGTAAATGAATAATTAAAATAAATAAACAACAACACAAAAGAATATTGAACACAGAATATATTCAATATCTCTCTAGCATTTTAAACAGTTTGATGCAAGTCAACTCCTTATATGTGAATGCCGTATTACAAAACATAAAGATAAATTGAGCCCTTTGATGTTCAGAGTTATAGCTGTGAGGTGTGATTAATCCCTGGTGAGTTGAGGGCTTTGTGGAGTTTGGTGTTTTTCTCATATTTGTATGTTCTCATGTCTGTTCTAGTTTTAATTGTTACTCTTCCCCTCCTGTAGCCTCTTGAGTACAGTTATTCATCTCTTCAGTATGGAGCCTTCTCTGTAGGATTGGCTTACTGCTCATATAATTAGAAATTTCACTTTCATCATAGAAAGTTTTTCTTTTGCCTTTTTTATGAAGGATAATTTTGGTGGGTGTAGTAATTTGGGTTGGCAGCCATGGTCTTTTAGAATTTTAAAAACTTTATTTCAAGCTCTTCTGGCTTTTAGTTTCAATTGGAAATCCTTTGTAATGTAGTGAGATTTCCCTTGCAGCTTTT
Source organism: Dipus sagitta (assembly GCA_036346955.1). Taxonomy (NCBI): domain Eukaryota; kingdom Metazoa; phylum Chordata; class Mammalia; order Rodentia; family Dipodidae; genus Dipus; species Dipus sagitta. The sequence goes on along the minus strand of CM070770.1, from coordinate 298,703,996 downwards.
AGGACTATTTTCAGTGTTGAGAGGTTTTTAAAAAAATATTTTATTTTTATTTATTTATTTGAGAGAGAAAGTGGCAGAGAGAATGGGTATGCCAGAACCTCCAGTTGCTGCAAATAAAATCCAGACACATGTGCCACCTTGTGCCTCTGGCTTACATGGATCCTGGGGAATCAAACCTGTGTCCTTTGGCTTTGCAGGCAAGTACCTTATGTGTAATATGATGCAGGGAATTTCTTCCTTGGTCCTGTCTGATTGGTGTTCTGTGCACCTCTTGTACTTTGATGGGCTGCTCCCTCTTTTGTAAGGTTAGGGAAATTTTCTTCAACAATTTTGTTGAAGATGTATTTTATGACTTTGGACTATATTTTTTTCCCTTATTGTATTCCCATTATCCAAATATTCTGTCTTTTTAAGGTATCCCATATTTCCCTCATATTCTGCTCATTCATTTTTTTGAACTTGTCAATGTTTTTGGAGTACCAGTCTATTTCCTCTGTCTTGTCCTCAAGTTCTGGTAATCTATCCTCTGCATGGTTTACTCTGTTGGTGAGGCTTTCTTGGGAGCCTTTTAAGAGTTGTTTCTTTGTTGTTGTCCATAATGTTGCTTTTCAGCATCTCCCTCTTTGATGAATTCCAATTGCTTGATTTGACTCACTTGTTATTTCTTGAAAGTTGTTCCTACATTTGATTATGTCCTTATTGAGTGTACTCCTCTGACCATTGAGTTCATTTTTTTTTTTTTTTTGTCTATTCTACTCCATTTCATTTATTTGTCGATCCAGCTCTTTTTAATTCTCCTCGATTTTATTGAGGCATGTATCAAACTCTTTTTGTTGATTTGCTTCAATTTCCTTCAGTCATGTTTTGAGTTCATCTTTGAATTCTCTTTGTTGGTTTTCTTTATTTAGCTATGCTTTAAATTCTTCTGTGAGTTGTTCTTGTCAATTCTCTTCTATTTCATCCAGTCAGTTGTCCGAGACCACATTAAAATTATTTAGTATGCTTATCATGGGTTCATTTTGGGATGCTATGGCTGGAACTTCCTCTAAGATTGCAATGGAGGCTTTCATTTCAAAATTAAAAATGGATTTCATTTTGGGACTACACATTCGTGGTAGGGATTTCTTGGCTTGGTGTGTTGTGTTGTTTTGTAGTGTGGTTTGCCCATCCTAAGGTACTTCTCTGGTTTTGCTAAGAATGTAGCAGTCTTAGCTCTTATGGAAGCTGCATGGAGTGCCCTGGTCAGCCTTGATCAAGATGAGAGTGGGATGGTGGTTAGTGATGGGTGCATTTGAGTCAGATCAGGGTCTTCCTTATATGTGCAGTCTCTTGGGTATTTGGGGTAAGACCCTGGGAGATCTGGCCAATCAGTGATCAAGAAGGGCCCTGTTGTCCCAGTGCTACTAACTTCCTGGTCCTCGGTGGTGGATTAGCTATAACTGCTGATGGCAGGTAAACCAGGGGAGGGGAGGTCCCACTATTGGGGATGGGCCTTAATCACTATGGTTGTGGGGCCCACCCATCAGTCAGTTGTGAGGCTGGCAGAGAGCACTTCAGGTAGGGGATCCAGAAGGGTGGGACCCACCTGGATTTTGCAGTTGTGGTGCTGGCTCAGGTGCATTGAGGAATTAGCCTCCTCACTTTGCAAAAGACACAGCTGTATCTCACAATGTTCATGGAACTTACCTGAGGTCACATACATAGTTAGTCAAGTAGGACAGGCTGGACTCAAACCCTGGCCTTTTGACTCCAATTTCTATCTCTATCTCTTCCTTCTTGCCTCCTGACAGGATGGATGCCATTGGTAGCAGAGGAGTAATGGGGGCAATTTAGATGAACAAAGGTGGAAGGAAAGTAGAAAAAGATATAAAGCAAGAGACACAGAGACGGCTAAGTAGAGGAAATTAGAGAAAAGAATCTAAGAGCAACTTTGCTAAGACATAGTATCACAGAACTTGGTAATTGATAAGGTAAAGAATATGACTCTGAAAGCTGGGAAGTCCAGGGACACAGTGATGGTGTCAGGTAAGAGTCAGTGTACTGTCTAATGACTTGGCAAAAGACGAAAGGGCCGAAAAGAAAGAACAAGGGAGGGATTTGCTCTTACAGTGACTGCTTTTGCAATAATTAGCCCAACCCTGCAAAGACGCTTATACCCATGAAAGAGCTCTGTTTGTGTGACCTAATCATCTCTCATGAGGTGCCACTTTCTTAAAGGATCACATCAAGGATTCAGTTTCCAACATTTGAATGAGGAGAACATGTACAAACCATAGGAGGAGTCACGATAATATCTACATGCATGTACACTATATACTCATGCATAGTATTTCATTATTATGTACATATTTTTACATGTTTGCATAAAGCAAAGAATGGAACTGAAATTGAAATGCAAAGAGATGACCATAAACTAAGAAAATTCATCAGCCTCACTATGAATGCCATCATATGAGATCTAGTCCTAAGAAGTGTTTTCTTTTTCTTTTTCTTTTCTTTTCTTTTCTTTTTTTTTTTTTTTGTGTGTAGAGATCGGAAACATAAACTTTAAGGTCAAGTAGCTAGCATTAAGTCGCAATATTTATTATCTGAGTCACTGTGAATGAGGACCATCATTGTTCTGTGTTTCTGTTGTTTCCATGACTGCAGTGAGGACAGCAAGCTACATTGCAGCACTGTAATGAGATCTGAACAAGGCATGTAAGATAGCTCCATGAGTTTTAAAATATGGAGGAGTAGCAAGCACCAAAACACTATGACTACTGGGCAAATCACAAGACAGAGAATTTCAATTAAATACAAGAAAGCACTTACTCAAAGAGAAAAATATTCCAGTGCAGAAATAGGGCTCCTTACAGCTCAGTGAGCCCCTGGCAGGGTGATCTGACCAGAGGCTGTGAGGTAAAGCGGACATCTGCTCAGAAGGAAAGGCACATCATGCCTTTTCATGTTTTTATTTTTACTTATTTATTTGACAGAGAAAGCGGTGGGGAGAGAGAGAAAAAGACAGAAAGAGAATGGGCACGCCAGGGCCTCCAGCCACTGCAAACAAACCCCAGACACACGTGCCACCTCATGCATCTGGCTTATGTGGGTCCTGGAGAATCAAACTGACGTCCTTTGGCTTTGTAGGCAAATGGCTTAACCACAAAGCCATCTCTCCAGCTCCATCATGTTATTTTTGATGTTACTGCTGAGACCAGGGTCTGTGCTCAATATTTGGCTTTAGGATGGCTTTGTGGGTATATGTGGCAATCTCAACACACAATATTTTCCTTCCCCCTCCCCTTAAGATTGCTATAAAGAGTTTATGCCCACGAGCAGGCCTCATGTAAACCCAAAGATCTAGTTACCAAGAGACATAGGCACAAGTGAGCAAGACATCATGGAGGTGACCCTTTCCTGTCTTCTAGGGGAACATAAAGAGCAGGATAGCTGTTTATCTGCCTCTATTGCCAAGGTTGGTTGGTTTCTAGGTGAATTCTAAAAAGGGCCCTGGCACTATCGGTGGCTACAGTATTTCTGAATTGGGTTCACTGCTGAGTCCAAAGACCCCAAGGAATGAGATTCTGCTCCCCATTTCCTAGAATCTGCATGATGAAACACATTGAGAAAGAAAAAGAAAATCCAGAAAGTAAAAATTCTTCCCTTCTCCTTTACTGAAGGCATAGCTTCTGTAGTTCTTCAGATGAGGACCAGGGAATATCTAGGCCTTAACCAATGAAGAAGAACATCTGATATGGATCCAATGGACCAGGCTTCTCCCTAGGTTTCTCTTTTCTGATAAACTTACCTAAAATGAGTTCTTTTCACAATGATGGCCACAGTAGAGCTCTTTCCTGTTAGTTGTGGTAAGTCAAAACCTACTTCAAAGAATATAGTCTCACCACCCTGAGGGGCTTAAAAAAGACATGGGTATTGTGTGTGTGTTTAGATGTTTGAAAATGAAAAAAGAAAGAAAACCTCAAATTACTGAACTAGAAGTAATCGTTTTGTGTGGATCTATATTCTACTTGGGTTTAGTCTTTCGTAAAGAAACAATGGACAATTCCATTTTCAATATACACATTTTTACATCCGTTATGCATTAAGTGAAAAAAACTTGAAATGCCAAAATAATTGTTATATCTCGTCCTTAGAATCAGTACTAAAAGCTGGTAAACTACAATCCAATTTTCATAAAACCCCAAGGCACCCTAGTAGAGCACCTTGGACTTAGATGAATGTGCAAGTCGTTTCACGAATAGCTGATAGTATCAGGTCATCTCAGAATGTCCCAGCTCCTTTCCTGCTTCCTCTTTGCTTTGTACAATTATCTAAAATGGTAACTGACAAGGAGAAAAAAAATTATCTAACAATCTTCCCATGATCCTAGGAACAAGCACACTTGATGGTTGAGGACAAAATAGGAGGAAAAGAATGAGAGGGATGTTACTATAATGGCTGGAAACACAGATCTGCACTCAAAAGAAGGGTGAATCTCTCTCTCACTTTCTCTCTCTCTCTTTCTCTCTTTTTCTCCATGAAGTCCTTGGCCAGGAACTAAACCATCCGATACAGAGGCTGCACAGAAGAGTTTTAGGAAGAGCCAATGATACATTCCAGCCTGGAACTTTTGGTTTTGTCCATTCATTTATTCAACAAATATTTGTTGATGCTTCCAAGTGAATTGTTAGTTCACCTTTTCAATGCCCTCTCCTAACTAATTCCTGGAAAAAATATATATATGTATAAACATATATGATGTCTTGTTATCCAGTTCTATGAGTTAGGACAAAGAAAAGAGTGAAGGTGAAAAGGGAGCTAAGGAATATATAAGCAAATTATTATTAATTAGAGGTAGCAATATTAACCTATTCTAAATATTGGAATAATTGAACTGGAATAATAGGAGATTCTCTTGCAAAAATATGACATATAAGGTGAACCTCCAAAAAGGTACTATAAATTGTCATGAGAAGAAGCCCACAGGAAGGCCATGACTGTGAGTAGTTGGACAGAATAGCAAAAGGTCCTTGTGTGTGCCAAGTGTGAGAATGCAAGAAACCAGGTGCTTAGGTGAATTCCACAGACCAACGGTTTCTTCTGGGGAGTGACATGCTTTTGAAAGTGGTTTATTAGTAATGATAGGCCAACTGTTTTCTGTGCATAAAAGTTCAAGTGATCTGCCCAGAGACCGCAAAGTTAAAAAGATTCAACTCCAAGTTTTTACTCCAGAGTCTGGGCCCTTTCCACTATGCCACCGCTCTACCTCAGGGAAAGACAAACTTCCATGAAACATGGAAATGAAGTCAGCAAGGAAAACTCTGGATAATGGGAAGTATGGTGGAAGGAGAGTGGGGAATGAAAGAGGAGAAACTGGCAAAGAGGGGAGGCTTTGCTACATACCTCTACTCACCTCCATAAATTCTTCTTAAAATGCCCCCAAATCATTATGAATTAAGAAATCATGAAGGAAAGAAATGATAAGCAAAAATCCACATCTTATTGACTTCCAAAAACTACATTCATTGTATATTTTGTGTTCTAAAATATAACTTTCGTTACACATGTCTTCTTTCAAAATCTACAAAACATATAAATAGTGGTTTTATTAAGGGAAAACAGCTTCAGTAGCTGGGAATCAAATGGTTTTGAAGACTGTTAGAGTTAATTGCCAAGAAACATTCATATATCCACCATCAAATGTAGAACACATATTCCTAATACGCACTTCACAGTCTACACATTCTAGTTATGTGACTCGAGATTCCCCTTCTCTGATACACACACACACACACACACACACACACACACACTTGCACACGCGCCTCACATAATTGCACTGGAAATACACAGTAATACTACACAGTGTAGTAAATGGACTGTCCCCCAAGATCCTTCTTGCCTCCCTTTTAGTATCACCTGATGGCTCAGCAAAAGCATTTTACAGTAAAGATGTTGTCAATGGGGCACTGCCCTCTCTCAGTCTCTAGCTTATCAGGCAAACCTAGCTCTTTTCTCCAACCCTTATATATATTCATATCACAACCATGTATCTCCTTTGAGGTAGCAAGTACACCCACCCTGGAGGTGAGTTAAAAAGGAGTCCTGTTCCTTGGCTAAAACGTTCTTGACCACTTAACATGAGTCTACAGCACACACCTGCAGCTTTTCTGTGCTTTGGCTCCTTCACATGGCAGCCCTAGCTGCATGTCCTTCCGTCATAGTGTTCCTCCTATATGGCTCATACTGGAGCCATTAAGGACCATGCTGTGTACCTTAGGTAAGATTAACAGCAGAACTGTGGGACCTTGTGATCTCGAGGTTTTTGGGTTCAAGAGATCCCAACTGACTTCAAATATTTCATTTAAGATAATATTCCTGGTGTCTATGATAAGAAACCATATAGAAAAGCTAAAGTACTTTTCTTAAAGATTATATAAGCCAAAAAATGTTTTAGATTCCTCAAAATTAACTAGAGAAATGTGAGATATGTTGACATATAAATGGTCATCACTGGTGAGATTGAACACTGCCCCCAGGTAGCTGCTGCGGGCCCACATCTGGCCAGTGGTGCAGTAGTTCATCATCTTCCCTTCCATCAGCACCAGGTCCTTGGGATACTTAGAGGTCCTCATGTAGACTTTGTGGGTTAGGGGCTGGTTGTTGCAAGACTGACCCCGGAAGTACACTTTGGAATACACAAAGTACAACCCAGTGTCATTGATCACTAGGCCTCCCTTATTATACTTCACTCCAGAGATTATAGCAATTCCATAGGTGTCTTCCCATTGCAGAGGCATGGACCTTGAGTTGGGCTTGCCTGAAATAAACCAGACAAGAACTTTCAGCCATAAAATCTTATGCATCTGACAAGGTAAGTTTCCAAGGCAAAACTATGGACACCCCCGCCCCCCCGCCGGCCCTTAACAAATGTTTTATCTAGAATTACATAGCTGTCACAGGCTTGGCTGAGGGGTGAGAACTTGATCCATCATTTGGTTCCTTCCACATCTTTGTCAAGCCATCTGCCTCAATTTTATCATCCACATAAATTGGACAATAATTGTGTACCTCCACTGAATCTTAGGAAAGTTACAAGGTAGCTTCAGCTCTCTGGAACTGTTTTATGTTCTTCTGTGCCAGCACTGCTTGTTCCAGAGATCCCTCCATGAGGGAGACATCCAATCCAAGGAATTCTAAAGGTCTAAAGCTCGGCCAAATCACTGGATTTTCTGCCCCTACTTTTCAGTTATACCATGGGTTCCTCAGCCCCTGAATTGGAGCTAAAAATTCTCTTTCTTTTTTATCTATCTGCACAGCATTATGTCTATACACGTACCAAATATGGCTGAACATTTTCTACAGTCTGTGCCTATGTAATTACAGGAGTCATGGGACATCTTTTCTGGAGCTGCTTATTTACTTTGCAGATATCTACATTTCATAATGGACATGCCCATGCCATGTCATACTAAACCACTTCACTCTTCAATTGTAGACCACAAAGACAGGGCTGAGTGTGTCCTTTTACTCAGAATAACTCATCATTCACCTTCTTGGGTCTCCTCTGAGACCTGTGTTGCAAGTTCCCTAAGGGTATTTGGAAACATTAAAAAGAGTGAACCCTTTAAGGGCAAGGTCAGGCCATATACAGCTCTCTAACTCCAATTTAGAATTTGCACGGGGGGTGGGGGAGGTGGATGGGGAGTAATAGCTCATACCTCTTGCTAGAAAGATATAAGTGTTCTAAGCTTTAAAATAAAAGTCCTCAGAAAGTAACACCTCCCTTGGAGCATGAAATGAAAACCAGTCACTCCACCTTTCCCAAAGCTTTTTGTCCCCAACTATACCTTCCAGAAACAGACCTGTTAAATGGGCCACCTTCCTTGGTGACTTTTTTTCAGAAGGTGGAGCAGGGTGGCCTGTATCATAGAGAGATAAAAGACATGTGAAAACAATCATTATAGATACCAACTATTATTTTGGTGGGGTTCTAAATTCTACCATTTAAATAAAAGATTTTTAAAAGCATACATGGTAATATTCTAGTATATACTCATCAAACAAGCCCAAACTGTAAGACTTACGGGAGTCTATTTCAAAAATGGGTTAAGAAAAGATAACTGAAAATATGTGTTTAAATGTTACAATAAAAATAATATGGTTACAGTAAAAATAATATCATTCCAGTTGGTTTGTTTAGAACTTGCCTCAACCTTTTCAGGTAGAGATTATGCACTAGTTATAGATGTCAAAATGAGATGAGAAGTTAGATGATTTATGTCAGGGATGGAATGGACCCCCCACCCCAGTTTCCTAACTTTAAATCCAGGGTCTGTTCACTCTGGCTCTGCTGCCCAACAGAGTATGAAGCCTGCTGATTAGTCTCCTGGCTACCAGGTCTTTCTCCAGTGGTATTTTACATTAATTATTCTAAGGCCTCAAAGACTTCCTATCAATGAGGCCTCAAACCCTTTCGATGGCTCCTCAGGGAAAATATAGTTAGAGGTAAATTTACTCTGTCACGTGACCCCAGCCTCATTTCCTCTACTCACACCAAACACTGGCAGGCAACAGGAGTTCTATGACCTTAACATGGCCCTTCTCCCTACCCCTGCCCTTTGGATGCTCTACCTTCTACAAGGAATGCCCTCCCAGTGAGAGCTCTGTGGAAAATCCCAACCAGTCCTCTAAGGACCTCCTGAAACTGCTTTTTCTTTGTGAAACTCTTCCAAGCCTTTTTGTCAAAGGCAATTTTCCATTTTTGAAACCTAAGATCCTTCTGTCTTCACCTCTCTTGATAGTTCCAACTCTCCTGTTCTGAGATAACTGTAAATATTATCTTATTTCCCAACCACCAGAGCAAATGCCAAATTTCTTACTACATTTGAACTCCTGAGAGTATGTAGCCCCATTTCTCACACACAGCATGTCATCAGGATGTGCGTTTCAAATAAGTTGAAGGTGTTAAAATTGACAATATTTCTCAAAATAGACACTATTTCTATAACTTCACCTAAGATAGAAAGCTATTACTTAGTTCATGAACTCAGCTATGTCATTAAAGAGGGTTATAGGAACATGCTTGTCCAGCTCAGACTTGTGATTAGCTTGTGAAACACTCATAGCATATGAAAATAACCCAGTGTGCTAAGAGTATATCTTGCAATCTTGTCCTCTCCAGCCACCCAAGACAGCCCACCTCGAAGGAAGAGTGAGTGAACAGGAAAGGTAAAGCTGAGTCTCCTCTACATTCCTACACCACAAACCACCTGAGCAGCTGACCTGGCGTTCCGCCAGGTGCCAACAGGAAGTGAAACAGAGAACCTCATGCATCTTTATAACCCTTACAGAACCTCATATAATGTTATTCTCATAAAGCTACTCTTATAAATTTCTGCTGGACAAACACTAGAGTTATCCTAGACACTGCAAATGATTTTTTTTTCCTGTTCAAAGATCACTGCATGTGCCATTTCCAGTGTGGCATGCTCTCTGTAACTTATATACACAACTCTTCATCTGGGGGCTCCTGGTCTCTCAAGGCGCCAGCATGAAAAAGCCTTAGAAGGGACTTCCCGGACAACTTCACTCTCGGTTACCCTACACACAACCTGGAATGACATTGTCTTGTTTTGTGTCCCTCCTTCACTGTCCTAAAGCTCCAGAGCATACCTCTGTCTCTCATTCTCAGCCACTGCCCAACATCCAGCCTTAGTGATGGCACTGTCTTAAGAATATTTGTAGATAAACAAAATTAGCTAACTGTGCAAAATTGAAGTGAAAAAAAGAAGTAAATAATCTATGATAGTATCTCCCTGATGAGAGGAGAATCACTATTATATGTGTATATAAAATATTTTAGTTACTTTCTAAGAACAAAAAATTATGCATATATATGTCATAGTCGGTATTAAAGTAAATGGGGTCTTTGGTAGCTTGTCTTTTTATGTAATGGCATCGAGGGAACAATCCCCCTGACACAAAATGTCTTTGAACATGGTATTCAGTGGCTGCACATTATGCTTCCTTTGTCTATGCTACAGAGTATTAAACTCATCTTTTTTTGAGGCATTGAGATTTCTTCTGAATTGTTGTGAATGGCTTTATAAGAAAGTGATGTATATCACTTTACTGTTTAGTGATGGGATTATAAGAAAAACTAACAAATTCAAACCCTTTACCTATATTGTTTGATTGTCCAGAACAGTTACAGCAGTTCCCACTCATACTGGCTGAAACTGATGCCTAAACTGGTCTTTTGCTCTTGCATTATTGGCAATTTTTATGTTTTAAGTCATTTTGAACTTGAAGGGTGAAAGTAGGCATCATCTTTTTTTTACACTGGCACCCTTCATACTAAGGCTGCTATTTGGATTCACATATGATAAATCTCTGGCTCATCTGGGATGATCTAGAGAAGATGAGTACATAGTAGGGTAGGGAGACCTGACTCATTTGTTCATTTGACTTGTAATCACCAAAAAAGGCTCCATGCAGTGGGAGAAAGATGAGTAATTGGACACCTGCTTCAATGGCCATACTTTATTGATTTTTCAAGATGATTTTTACCTGAGAAGTCCTAAGATGTTTCATTTTTCTAACAAATTCTTCTACCCTGTATGAGTTCTCTCACAGTGACTTGGACTCAGAGCTGAGGTCCAGAGTCCCCCCCACCCACCCACCCAAGTGATGGATCCTGATACAGCCTCTGTTCCCAGGCAGAAGCTGACCTGGCTACTTGCTGAGGTGGGAACCAGCTTCCCCTAACAGATGGCCACTGCTACCTATTGCCTTCTGCTTTCTTCCAAGTTTGTAAGGTTAAGATTTGCCTACCCTGCTTTGCATATTTCTCATTTCATTGCATGGTCAGCACAGAGAGATGGGAGTTTATTTCACGGGGCACCAACCATGCACTGCAAAGCGCTGTCGATGACAAGCCATCAGGAGACTTCTCTAGTCCTAAGTGCACACCTAGTGAGCTTTGGGCACTGCAACTAATTTGTCTGGTATTTTATATCTCGTCTGAAAACTGAGGTGGCAGCACCAGATAAGCTACAGGCTCCTTTCCAACTCAAATCAAAAATTTAATGAATCTGACTTCAAAACTAATAAAAAATATTCTAAGCTCAATATGTTCACAGCATCTAAAACTATGACCTGAAGTCTAACTTGTTCATTTTCCTTCTGTCCTGTATTTAGTATATAGGCCTGTTTTATTTGTCATCAAAGGCAGCTCAAGTCCTCTACAGATGAATCTTTGAGGAATGGCTGACGTCTTCCTCAAGCTTCCCAATAGTTTCAGAAGAAATATACTACTGTGGACAATGGGTTACCCACTTCTTAAAAGCTTAGTTTTATCCTACAAAAATATTTTAAAAACAAATGTTAACTCTTTAAATTCCTAAGTAATCACTTTGGGAGAGTTTAAAAAAGGAGAGGACTTTGCCCAGAATTTTCGTATCTGCCTTCACTCTCCTTGTGTCCCTAGAAGTAACAGCACTCTGTGTGGTATATGTGTATGAGGACAAGGCCAGGCTTGGAGCCTGCTGCCTGAAGTCAGGGCTGTACCTGTGTCTATTTCCAAAATCAAGGGGAAAGTCATGGGAATTATAAGCAGTGCTCAACTACAGTGGTACTGAATAATTCATGTCACTTAATATTTGAAAGCAGGGTGTGGGATCATATCAATTAGAGAAAGATTTAAAGCTACTCCGGATTTCTTGTGTAGTAGTTCTAAACCCATGAATGGGACAGATTTTCAAACATCCCACCCACTTCCTTCCATGCAGAGGATTAGCTCTGGGAAATCAATGCACACTATGGAACCACTTACCTATTAGCTTCGCCACCGATGAAGAATGCTCTTGACTGGTGGACTAGCGAAAGAAAAATAGTTATATAATAAATGTGGACTTATGCAAAAGAGGCATACATGTCAAATAAACTGACCCCTGGAAAGAGAATTCAAATGCCTTAAATCCTTGCCTAACTTAGACTTTAGCCACACAATTGTGATTTGGAATAATAACAATTTAAAGTGTTTTCAAGGAGATTGAGTTTAACTATTTGAATAAATACACTTCAAAGCAAGACTCTTTTCATTCCTTAAGTCACTAGATAGAAGGCAGGAAGGAGCTCAACAAACTGACTTGACCACTGAGAAAGGAAGGACTGTTTGCTTCTGATATGCTACAAGATGAAAAATATCCTTTTTACTCGTTTATTTTTCTGCTTCCTTTTCTCTGTCTTTAGAATGGTGTGACTAGAACAACTTACTTCTAAGATAGGTGAGGGAAAAGGTCTGAAAAGATCTTTGCGAGCAAGGCAGCGGTCCACATGGGCCACAGCAGTCCCCAATCCCTCTGCAACAGAGCCATCCTGCACCAGTGACTCCAGAGTCCTGCGGTGCATCTGCCAGACTTACCTCACGGAGTTCTGCCAACTCCTTCTGCAGGTGGAAGAGCTGATACATTCCCAGTCCCAATCCAGCCAGAGCCGCCAGAACCATGAAAAATGTCATCAAGAGCCATAGGTCTGAGTTGCAGTCCCTTCTCTTCTTTAGAGGGAGTGGTGGCAGTGACAGTAGTGGTGGTAGTGGAGGAGGTGGCATGGGTGGGGGTGGGGGTGGCCTTCTTTGACCAGGCCCAGCAGGCTCCAAAGATGAACAGGGGAAAACTGGCCTTGGAGGGTCCCAAGGGGAAGTGGCATTGCGGTCCACCCAGTAGACTTGGGGACATGGGCAATTCAAGGGCTGCTGCATGGCAACCAGTAGTTGACTGGGGACAGCCCCAGGAAAGGGCTTTTGCTTCTTTCAATTCGGTAGAGGCTAGAGCGTCAAGGACCTGATGCCTGTTGCTGACTGCTCCGGAGAAGGGAAGCCACAGCTGCCTTTATAGAGTTTCCACAGCCAAGGGAACCACCTCTGTCTTGTGCTCTCTCTTCTTGCTTCTCAGCGAGACACCCACTCACTTAACATCTAAAGCTGTAAAGCCTGAAGAAACTCACAAGCAACCCCCTGGAAGTTTCCGCCCACAAACTTCTGATGAAAAGCCTTCGAAGCTCCAGTGGTTGTTGCTATGCACCCTGAGAAGGCTAGCACTGCTAAGGCTGGGCTCACCGGCCTGAAGCCCTGCACAACAGGCCAGTGTTGGATAAAGCCCTGAGGGCATTGCCTATGTTTTCAGCTTCAGAGAGTAATCAGTGGGATATGTTCATGTTCAGGCACCATAGGGTGAGACGGCAGAGTCACCCTCAAAGAAGCCCCTTCCACATCTTAGCTTGTGAGGAACGTATCTCTTGATGGGAGGACAATTTTTATTTTGGTTTATAGTCTTGCTCTTTTTCATGATCAAATACAAGTTGCCTTGATCTTGAAAATCGCCATGATTTCATAACTTATGGGCTGGAATCCTGCCTCATGCAGTCTAGAGATGTGGTCAGTTGTCCCCCATAAGTACATGCGTGCTGAATGCCTAGTCTTCAGCACTGGAGATGGCAATTGGGAGGTGGAGCGTTGCTGAAGGAGTTGTGTTATTGGGGGTGGGCTTAGGAGTATGACAGCCAGCTTTCTCTTGATGTAGTTCAGCTCACTCTCCTGCTACTGTTTTCCACCTGCTGTGGCAGAGGTGATGTCCAGCCTCTGTTCACATTACCTTTTCATGCGCCATCACAAAGCTTTCCCTGAGACTATAAGCCAAAATAAAAACTTTCCTCCCATCACCTGCTTTTTTTTTACTTTATTTATTTATTTATTTATTTTTCTTTATTAGTTAGCTTTGTATTCAGCAAATACAGTCAGTTTGGTACCATTATTAGGCTCATCCGTGACCTACTCCCTCCCCTTGGCCCCTCCTTGTTGAGGTATACGGGTCATGCATTGTGGAGTTAGCCCACAGTTATGGGTAAGATAAATGTCTCTGCATATCATGACCCAAACCTGCTTTTGATTGGATGCTTTGTCCCAGCAGCAAGAAGGTAACTTGTGAGATTACGTTAGAAGTTGCGAATCACTGGGCCATATGCCTTGTAGAACTCACAAACTTCTTTGTTTGCACCACATCATGTTTTACTTTTGTTGCCATCTCTTAAAATTGAACTAGAAGCTGGAGCGATGGCTTAGCAGCAACGCCAAAGGACCCAAATTCAATTCCCAGTACTCACAAAAAGCCAGATGCACAAGGTGCTGCATGAATCTGAAGTTTGTTTAAAGTGGCTAGAAGCTTGCCCATTCTCTCTCTCTCTCTCTCTCTTTCTCAAATAAATAAATCAATAAAATATTTAAAATTAAAATTGAAATAGTGTACATTAAAATTAAATGCTTGTGTTCTGTTTGGAAGCATTGGAACATTGGAAAGCCCTCCAAACCAGCCATCTTTCCCCACAAATGAGAGGCAAGTGTTCCAGGCTCTGAGCCTGACCCCAGCAGCATGTCTCACACTCCATCTCCCCTGGGAAGGGGCCTTCCTGGTCCCCACAGGCATTTCTGCTTGCAGTCCCTGTCATGGTCACCAGATGAAACTCAAGATGAAGACCAATTATGCTGAGTTTTGCATAAACAATAAATATTTTAGAATAAATATATACTAAATATTGCACACTACACACTAAGAATTATTTGTTGTGGATTCAAATTTAACTGTGTATCTTATCTCTCTGTTTCTCACTACAGCTGTCTAGTTTTTCTTAACTTCACCCTTCACTCTGGCCGCACATAACATTTACATCCTCTAACTTCCAAGAACCCAGCTTCAATACCCATCATTCTCCCATATAAACCTCAATATGTTCCTGTTTTCTGCTTTACTGAAGAGCTCTGCTTTTCAAACTTTACTGGTTTTTATATTATCCTCTGATATTTCAGAACCCATCATCCTACCTGTTACCTGTCCCAAAACACCACCAAATGTGTTGTGTCTTGGCCACTGCCTGCCCTCCCCACTCCCATTGCCAGCACCTTGTGCTCCTCTTGAGAACTCTCTCTGATGACAACCTCGCCTCCGCTCGGCTCTCCTTCTCTGCCCTGGTACTTCAGTGCTCATCTAGCACAGATTTCACCAAAGACATGTTTCTTATCCTCCCCTCTCCACCCCACAGCTATCATCCCCATTCCAGATTATTACTAGCCCCTCTCTGCTTTTCTGTCTCACTCCTATAGACACGGCTTTCTTCAATAACAATCACTCTATATTTCCTCAACTCTCTCTACCCTGCTTCCTTTGTTTTATTCTGTGGTAAAGAAAACAGAAGACCACGCGCACCCCAACCCACACTGTCTTCCAGTCACAGGGAGAGTCTCTGCTGAAAGAAACAGGATAGCAACTGTTGGGCACCAGCATTAAGTTTGGTAATGCCACCTGGCATCACGCATTGGCAAAATCAAGGACAAATAAACATCTCCATAAGAAATCACATTGGGAGTGACAAAACCTTATCGATTAAGAGAAGTGATTGTTCAAAGTAGATCTCAGCTCTGTGACAACTAAAGAAAGAAAATAATGAAAGATCCAAAAGTCTGGCAGCCCCCACATGTGGCAAGCTCATGCTGAGTTCTCTCAGTCTCTTTCTAACCTTCTGATCTGTACTGGGATCTCTGACTCTGGCCAGTGGGGTTCTTGAAGAAGGGAAGTCAGGGTAAGGATCTATAGGGTCTAGGATCTCTTTTAGGACAAGGGGGAGACTTGCCAGTTGTAGAGATTTATAGGAGCATGTTGAGATTTGAGAACAAACTTAAGTGCAGAGAGGCAATTAGAGAACACTCCCTGATATCATCAGCAATAGCATGAGCACCTTCATATCCCATATTTTCATCTCTACTTCATATATATCCCC
This sequence comes from Dipus sagitta, assembly GCA_036346955.1. Lineage (NCBI taxonomy): Eukaryota > Metazoa > Chordata > Mammalia > Rodentia > Dipodidae > Dipus > Dipus sagitta. The sequence goes on along the minus strand of CM070770.1, from coordinate 298,688,180 downwards.
CTTTCTAAGTTTTGTTAAGCATTATGCCTATGAAGTCATTTCTCATTGCCAACTAATTTTCTTCTAATTTCTTGTGAATTTGAACAACTTGTCATATACTTGTTGGGAATTCGATTTTTGTACATACTTTCTGGTCATATACCATGGTCATTTAAAATTGTATTTCTTATCTCCATCATACTGAATTTCAGGACCTTCTTATTTTTCATATTCTAGATGTAAACCCATACTGCCTTTAGATATTGCAAAAATTTTCCCAAATTAATGTGGATTTCATATTTGGGCTTTAATCCATCTGTAGTTCACTTTGTTTATAAGATGAGTCCCTCTATACATTTTTCTATGTATTAGTCACATTTGTGTCACTGTGATAAAATAACAGAAATCATTTTTTAAAATATTTTATTCATTTTTATTTATTTATTTGAAAGCGACAGAGAGAGAGAGAGAGAGAGAGAGGGAAATAGAGAGAAGGAGAGAGAATGGGAGCGCCAGGGCTTCCAGCCACTGCAAATGAACTCCAGATGCGTGCGCACTCTTGTGCATCTGGCTAACATGAGTCCTGGGGAGTCAAGCCTCTAACCAGGGTCCTGAGGCTTCATAGGCAAGCGGTTAACCGCTAAGCCATCTCTCCAGCCCACAGAAATCATTTTTAAAGGTGGTGTATTAGCTACTTTCTCAATGCTATTAATAAATACCTGATCAAAAGCAACTCTTGGAAGAAGAGTTTATTTTGTCCTACAATTCCAAAGAATAGTGACAAATTGTGCTGGGAATTGACTGACTAGAGCAAGGAGCTAATGTCACATTGCCTCAGCAATCAGAAAGCAAAAAGACAGACTAGCACATGTGACTGGATCATAAAATCACACAGCCCCAATCCAATGACGTACTTCCTCCAACATGGCTCTACCTCTTAAGGGTTCCACAGCCTTCTGGAATAGCACCATCATCTGGAAATAACTATTCAAACACATTGTTGTAGGTTTTGAGAGTAATGGAGCCTTTATGGTAGATGGAATTAATTTAGGGATTAAACATACCAAACACTCAATGCTCACTAAAACTCCCCAAGCTCATTATCTTGTGACCTGCAAAGAATGATGAGCAGACACAGCAGAAGGGCAGGTTTGGCAAGGGTTTATTAGAAAAGAAAGTGAAAGTAAAGTAGAAAAGCTTTTGAGTGAGGAAGGGTTCCAAGCAGGTAGCCACATAGTTATCAGGATGGGGGGTTATATTTTGGGGGATGTAAATTAGGATTCAAGTCTGGGTGGATTTGTTTGGTTACTTTGCATTATGTGGGGAGGTTCTGTTGAGCTGATGATTATACCACTGGGATGTAAATTAGACATCAAATTGGGGTGGGCTAGACTAGTTACTTTGAATGTATGTAAGAAATCCCTGATAAACTGAGGCAATTTTTGTGAGTCCGCTTCTATGTTGGGAGACACTTTTTGGAGATGTAGCTCTTTGACTTCTTCCTGTTCTTCTAAGTAACCCTCACCTGTACTCCTGTACATAATCTAAATAAACTTACTAATTCGCTAAACTAGCCTTGGGTGGAATCATGTCGTTGGTCTATCGTCCATGTCCTGTCTGTGTTGAAAATACATTTGTTCATGTCTCAGCAGGAAATGTTCACACAACACTTAGCTTCCCAAGTTCACAGATTACAGGTGTGTACCTCCATCCTCAGTGACTTTGTAGATGTCTCTAATGTTCTAAGAGATAATTGGACAAAACCCCCTCCTCTTTACTTTTAAAAAAATTAATGGCTATTTGAGCATACTGAATCTGTTATATGTGGTAGGACAAAGATAAAACTATCATAAAATATTCTAATAGACTGGTATCTGCAATTGTAATAATTTGAAAGAAGTACTATATTTAATATCATTACCATTATTAATAATATGCATAATGGGGCTGGAGAGATGGCTTAGCAGTTAAGGTGTTTGCCTGCAAAGCCAAAGGACCCAGGTTCAATTCCCCAGGACCCACATTAGCCAGATGCACAAGGTGGTGCATGCGTCTGGAGTTTGTTTGTGGTAGCTGGAGGCCCTGGTGTGCCCATTCTCTCCCTCTCTCCCTCTTTCTCACTGTCAAATAAATAAAAATAAAATTTAAAAATATGCATAATGATCCTACAGAAATGAGCTTATTATCATCTTCATGAATGAGTAATTAGAGAAACAAAATAATATCAGTAATGGTTGGATCCAGAGTTCATTCATACCTATTGTGTCATTTCCACACACTGTGTGCTCTTTCCATTACTGTTTTTTGTGTGGCCCCTCTCCAAGCCACAAGATCTGATTGGCTCAGGAAAATTTACTAGACATTGAATACTGTTTATTGCAATACATTGGATAGATGTTACTACTTGCCTCTACCTTCAGTTTCATAATTTTAGTCTTCATGGAAAGGTGGGGGGTGATGTCTGTTTCTAACGTGAAAGACAAGAGGGGCTGAACTATCAAGTATAGTGTTTGTCATCACACCTGGCCTTGGAGGGAAAGTTAAGGGACTGTGATGATAGTATGAATGGGGTTAAAAATTATCCTTTAACCCTCACACTAAAGACAACTGCATCATTGTGATCTCAGGACTATTGTTTTACTTCTCTAGCCTGGGTCCATTATTCAGTGGCTGGTCAGGAAAACAGAAGCGAGTCTAAATGTGTATGGCAAGGAAATTTTTAATATGAGAATGAAATATTAGATAAAGGTTGGAGATGGCTTAGTGGTTAAGGCACTTGCCTACAAAGCCAAAGGACTCAGGTTCAATTACCCTGGATCCATGTAAGACAGATGCACAAGGTGCCACATGTATCTAAAGTTAGTTTGCAGCAGCTGGAGGTTCTGGTGTGCCCATTCTCTCTCTCTCACTCTCACCCTCTCTCTCTCTCTCTCTCCTTTCTCTCTTTACCTCAAATAAATCATAAAATGTTTTTAAAAAGGAAATACTAGATTAGAAAAAGTCATGAAGGACTCTTTTAAAAAAAACCTTTAAAGTAGAGCACTCATGTTACAACCAACAATCCCAGTTTCCAAAAGAAATGAAATAGGTAATGTTTAGGAGGATAGCCAAGGACTATGGGAAAGCCTCACATGGCCTCTGTTGCCTTCCAGTAATCCTATGAATAACAATGGCTTCTCCTTCTTCCCACCTGCTAAACCTCGTGCACTTCCCTCTTGTTGATGGACTCTAAATAGGATCCTACCTGTAATGGAGAATAGGAATGAGAATCATAATTTCTAGGCTTTATGCTCCTGGGGATAGGGGAAGAAGCAGAAGGATGGGGATGGTACTGAGTATTAATGAATTATATGTGGCACATGGAATATATTTATTCATCATCATAAATGCATGCTGATTAATGGGCACAAACAAGAGGACCCTGGGTCAGGAACGGAGTTTCTCAGTGAGAACTGAGATTCTTCCACAGCCTCACTCAGTTATGCTATGTACTTCATCTCCAGAAGGCACTCCGCAGCTGCTAGTAGACTGCTGGTGGCTTTATCATAGAAACATGAAAACACTGTATTTTCCCACCTTCCTCTAAGGTGGCTCATGCCACTCCTATAGTTTGAAACTGTGAATCTGATTTTGTCACTGTACCATTTTAAATAGCATGCCAGTGGCTTCCCTTTGACATTAGAATATAATTTGAACTCTTTTCTAGAACTTCCATGACTCGGAAGTATATGGGATTTCCCTACTCTCCACCTTATTGCCCTCTATGCTCTTCCCCCCTCAACCCCTCACGTCCATAATGGCCTTTCAGATTGTCAAACTCTTTCCTACCTCAGAACCTTGCATTGAGATGCTACCTGGAATATTCTTTGCTCTACTTCTGCTCCATTTTTATAGGATCAGTTCTTACAACCATTGGTCCTAAGATAAACACTACTTTCTTAAAGAGAACTCCACTATTCACTTCATCTGAAAGAAATGATTCCTGTTAGTACTCTTAAATTATTCTGGGGGATTTTCTTCTTTCTATTGGCACTTATCACAATTTCCTATCACATATACGCACACTTTACAAAGCATATCTACCCTGTAATGTAAACTCCATGAGTATAAGCAGAATGTGTAACCTACTTAACATAGTGTCTAACAACTAATATGCACTCAATATATAACAATTTAAACAACCCTTCCCAGACCTTACAAGTAGTGCTTTTATAACACCTTTAAGTTACAACTTATTGACTTTATCAATTTATCAAATTTTGGTTCACAAACCCTGAACAAATTAGAAGACAGTCAAAAGGAACTATACAGGTATGGTAGTTTGATTCAGGTTTCCTCCATAAACTTAGGTGTCCTGAATGCTAGGTTCCCAGCTGATGGAGATTTGGGAATTAATGCCTCCTGGAGGTGGTGTATTGTTGGGGACCGGCTTATGGGTGATATAGCCAGTTTCCCCATGCCAGTGTTTGGCACACTCTACTGTTCCTGTTGTCTACCTTATGTGGGTCAGGGGGTGATGTCCACCCTCTACTTGTGACATCATTTTCCCTGCCATCGCGGAGCTTCTCCTTGAGCCTGTAAGCCAAAATAAACCTCTCTTTTCCCACAATCTGCTCTTGGTTGGGTGATTTCTACCAGAAATGCCAACCTCACTGCAACAGTAAAGTGGTACTGAGGAGTCGAATGGCTGCTAGACACCTGACTGTGTGGCTTTGGCCTTTTGGAATTGATTTTCAAGAGGAATGTGAAAGGATTTGAAACCTTGGCCTAAGAGACACCTTGCAGTGCTGTAAGTATAGTTTGATGGACTATTCTGTTCAGAGTTGAAAGACCTGAATGCAGTAAGAACTGTGGACTGTGAGGTTTGGCTTATGAAGGTGAGAAAGAGCTTTGCTTGGACTCAGCTAACAGTTTGTGTGAGAAGCTTACTGTTATACCTATGTCCTGAGAAGTTTTGCAGGGTTGCTTTGCCTAGAAATGAACTGGTTTGAGCAGAGGGATATGGAACAGAAAAAAAAAATCTTAAAAATTCAGCTGCAATTGAGAGATTACCGCCTTTGAGATTGGGCCAGCTGACCTGCACTGGGGCAACAGGAAGAATATAGACTTTTTTGAAGGGGCCTGAGTGCTTAAGGAGTGTCCTGTTCTTCAAAGTCTGCTTTGTTCCCTCCTAGATTAACAAATTGGCACCCTACCTGCTATTGTGGAAATGCTGGAAAGAGAGGGTCATTGAGTTTGCAACACGGTCTTGTGTTTTGGAAATGGCCATGGGAAGTATGAAGCAGGTTTGCTGGATGCCTGCATGGAGACCCCATGGAGCCATGAGGATGAACCGTGGATTGCAGTGGGGACTCAGTAGAGATGCCAGGACCATGAGATGGCTGCTAAGGAAAGCTGCTGGCCCTGATGAAATTTTCCAGGACTGTGAGTAGCCTAGACCGTGGAATTGGAATACCAGAGACTTGTTGCTGGTTAGAATTATCAGACTTGGATATTTGTCATTGACTAGAGTTGTTGGACTTGAAGATAGTTTGCTGTTTTCCCTGGTTGTTTTAAATCATGTATCGCTTGAATAATTCTTTGCTATGACCAATGCCATCTTTTTCAGTGTGAATGGTTATTCTGTGCCATTATGGGTTTTTTTAGGTTATTTTTTGATATTATGGCTCAGTATTATACCTTGGATTATGGGGATGTATAAACATCATTGGAATTGATAAAAACTATAGGGACTTTTATTGGATAAATGCATTGTATTTTATATCATGTATGGATATCAGTTTATGGAGGCCAGGGCGGAATGTGATAGTTTGATTCAGGTGTCCCCCATAAACTTAGGTGTTCTGAATGCTAGGTTCCCAGCTGATAGTAATTTGGGAATCAAACTCTCCTGGAGACAGTGTATTGTGGGGGCTGGCTTATGGGTGTTATAGCCAGTGTTTGGCACATTCTCCTGTTCCTGTTGTCCACCTTATGTGGGCCAGGGGGTGATGTCCACCCTCTGCTCATGCCATCATTTTCCCCTCCATCGTGGAGCCTCCCCTCAAGCCTGTAAGCCAAAATAAACCTCTTTTTCCCACAAGCTGGGGTGATTTCTACCAGCAATGTGAACCCGACTGCAGCACCAGGCTTACTGTCAAAGCATCTTTTCTTACTAATAATCCAAGGGGAGGCCAGGAATGGTAGCACACACCTTTAATCCCAGCACTTGGGAGGCAGAGGTAGGAGGATCACTGTGAGTTTGAGGCCACCCTGAGAATACATTGTGAATTCCAGGTCAACCTGAGCTACAATGAGACCCTACCTCAAAACAACAACAAAACAAAACAAAACAAAAAGTACAAGGGGATCCCAGGACAATCTTCAGACTCTTCTGCCTCCAGATGATCTTGCCATTCAAAGCTCATCTCAGGACACCTCTGATGTCCTGGATTCAAAGTTGTCATTCCCTTCATGCATAGACTCTTTCTCCAAGGAGGACCATCAAGTCTGTTTCAGTGAGATGTCTAGTGGCCAATCTGGGCATGCTAAAGCTCTGCAGGAGCTATGCAAGCTGGTTGGCTTTCACCCTCAGCCCTCACATGAAAGCACACACATTGTACAAAGATGAAACAGTATTGGAGTCCATGCAGTGGTTACTACATCTTATCAGTAGCTAATTTTTGAATGTCTCAAAAAGAAATGATTAACCACAAGTTAAGAGGGTGTTGATCAATGTTGATCAGATGAATAACATGAGAAAACTAAGTAACTTGGCTGAGGTCAGACCACCTGTGGATATTTGAGCCAATTTTTTTAACTTTTTTATTAACAACATCCATAATTATAGATAATAAATCATGATTATTGCCTCCGCTCCTCTACTTTCCCCTTCACAAGCCCGCTCTCCATCATATCCACTCCCACCCTCAATTAGTCTCTCTTTTATTTTGATTTATCATCTTTTCCTCCTGTTATGAGGGTATTATGAAGGTAGTGCTAAGCACTGTGTCCCTTTTATGTGTGTCTCTTGCCTTATTGCTATAGCTAATACTTTTAGCACTATGATAGATAAAAAAAAAAATGGGGACAGTGGACACCCTTGTCTCATTCCTGATTTTAGTGGAAAAGCTTCAAGCTTTTCCCCATTTAGTATTATGTTGGCTGTAGGTTTGTCATAAATAGCCTTTATTATGTTGAGACATGTTCCTTCTATTTCCAGTCTTTGTAGGACTTTTATCATGAAGGGATGTTGGATTTTGTCAAATGCCTTTTTTTGCATCTATTGAGATGATCATGAGATTTTTTTGTCCTTATATCTGTTTACATATTGTATTACATTTATCAATTTGTATATGTTACACTATCTCTGCATCTCTGAGATAAAGCCTACTTGCTGTTGAGAATTTTTAAAGCTATGTTCATGTGGAAGACTGGTCTCTAATTTTCTTGTTTTGTTCTGTCTTTGACTGGTTTTGGAATCAGAGCAATACTGGCTTTGTAGAAGGAGTTTGTTAGGATTCCTACCTTTTCTGTTTTATGGACTAGTTGGAGAAGCACTGTTGTAACTTCTTCCATGAAAGTCTGGTAAAACTCACCAATGAATCCATCTGGATCTGGACTTTTTTAGTTGGGAGATTCTTTAATAACTGCTTGGATCTCTGTACTTGTTATAGGTCTATTTAAATGTCTTATCTCATATTGATTTAATGTTGGTAGGTCACATAAATCTAGGAAATCATCCATTTCTCTCAGATTTTCTAACTTAGAATATATGTTCATAAAGGATATCCTTATGATTTTTCTGAATTTCTCTGGTATCTGTTGTGATGCTGCCTTTTTCATCTAATTTTACTAATTTGTGTCTCTTCTCTCTTTCTTTTGGTCAGTTTTGCTAAAGGTTTATCCATTTCATTTATCCATTCAAAGCATTTGTTTCATTGATTCTTTGTATTTTTTGCTTCTAGTTCATTAATTTCTGGCCCTAATATTTATTATTTCTTCCAATCTACTGATTTTTGGTTTAACATCTTCTTCTTTTTTCAAGACCTTAAGGTGAAGCATTAAATTTTTACTTGCAACCTTTATAATTTCTTAATATAGGCACTTAAAGCTATAAATTTCCTTCTTAGGATTGCCTTCATTGTGTCCCAAGGGTTTGTGTAATCATTATCATTTGTTTCTATGAATTTTTATTTCCTTTTTGATTTATTCAATGACATATTCATCATTTAGTGGTGTACTGTTTAGTTTCCATGATTTTGTATATGCTCTATAGCTTTTCTTGTTGCTGATTTGTAGATTAATCCCATTATGATCAGATAAAGTACAAGGAGTTATTTCAATTTTTTTGTATTTGTTAAGATTTGTGTCCTAATATATGGTCTATCTTAGAGAATGTTCCCTGTACTATTGAGAACAATGTGTATTCTGTAACATTAGGGTGGAATGTTCTGTAAATATCTGTTAGGTCCATTTGTTCCATGATATCATTTGATCCAGATGTCTTTCTGTTTATTTTTTGCCAGGATGACCTGCCAATTGATAAGAGTGGAGTATTGAAGTCAACACCTACAATTGTCCTTGGTTTTATCTGTGACCTTAAGTCTGAGAGTATTTGTTTGATGAAATTGGGACCCGTGTTAGGTGCATATATGTTTAGAATTGTAATATCTTCCTCTTGAATTGTTCCTTTTACCAATATAAAATGACCTTCTTTATCTTTCTGCACTAATGTTGGATTGAAGTCTATCCTCCAGATATTAGGATAGCAACACCTGCTTTTTTCCTCAGCCCATTTGCTTGAGATGTTATTTTCTATCCTTTTACCCTAAGATAGTGTCTGCATTTTATGCAGAGATGACTTTTTTGGAGGCAAGAAACAGGAGGATCTTGCCTTTTAATCCAATCTGCAAGCTTCTTTCTTTTGGTTGGGGCATTGAGGCCATTGATATTAAAAGTTACTATTGAAAGGTATGTATTTGTTCTTGCCACTATTCTTGTTTTGTAGTGCTTCCTATTTTCCCTTTACTTTATTGTATTAACTATCATTTGAGTATGGTTTATTTTTTTTCCTGTTTCCTCATGTGTATGCTTTCCTTTCTCTCCAGTGTGAAGGCTCCCTTCAAGTATTCTCTGTAGAGCTGGTTTAGTGATCATATATTTCTTTAGCCTGTTTTTCTGTGTGTGGAACAGCCTTATTTCTCCATCAATTTTGATGGATAGTTTTGCTGGAGAAAGTAATCTTGGTTGACAGTTGTTATCTTTCAGAACTTGGCTTTTAAATTTTTAATTTTTTAAAAAATTTTGTGTTGAGTAATCTGCTGTTATCCTGATGGGCTTGCCTTTATAAGTGACTTGCTTTTTCTCTCTAACTGCTTTCAATATATTTTCTTTGGTTTGTGTGTTTAGTAGTTTAATTACACCATGGTGAGGAGTGGTTCTTTCCTGGTTTTGTCAGCTTGCTGTTTTAAAGGCTTCCTGTATCTGTATTAGCATCTGTTTCCAAGTGTGGGGGAAATTTTCTTCTATGAAAACACCTACTATGCCTTTGGAGTGAAATTTTCCTTCTACTATATCCTGAATTCTTATGTTTGATATTTTCATAGTGTTCCAAATGCCTTGAAATTACCATTCATACCTTTCTATTCTCTTGTCTTTCTCTTTGTTGGACCATGTTAGATCTGCCACTTGGTCTTATAATTTAGATATTCTGTTCTCTCCTTCATCCATTATATTGGTGAGACTTTCTACAGAGTTTTTTATTTGAGTTACTGTGTTTTTCATTTCATTTCATTCTAGTATTTCTGATTGGTTTTTCTTCAGTATTTCTCTTTCCTTACTCATGTCATGTATTGAAATCTTTATTTCTTAAAGTTGATTTCCTGTGTTATCCTTTAGGATTTTTTTCTTCTTTGATTCCTTTCATTTAATTTCTTCTTTGACTTTTTTGAACATAGTTATAATTATTTTTTAAAAAAATTTTGTCAGGGGCTGGAGAGATGGCTCAGCAGTTAAGTGCTTGCCTGTGAAGCCTAAAGACCCTGGTTCGAGGCTCGATTGCCCAGGACCCACGTTAGCCAGATGCACAAGGGGGTGCACGCATCTGGAGTTCCGTTTGCAGTGGTTGGAAGCCCTGGCGTGCCCATTCCCTCTCTTTCTCTCTATCTGCCCTTTCTCTGTGTCTGTCACTCTCAAATAAATAAATAAATAATGAAGAAAAATTTTAAAAATTTTGTCAGGAATTTCATCTAAATCAGTCTCACTGGAGGTCAGTTCTGATAGATTTGTAATTTTTGATGTGATTATATTGTCTTTATTTTTTGTGTTTCTTGTATTATAATATAGATTTTTTTGGTCTTGGGTTAATTTGATACTTGGGTTTTCTAATTATCTGTAGTATTCTTAAAGATGTAAATCTTATATATCTTCAGAGTAGGAGCTTAAGGTGCCAGGTGTGACTCTTATAAGACTCCCAGAGTAACAGCAGAAGTGACCATAGGTGTTAAAGTTTGCCTGCCATGCAAGTATTCTATTAGGCGGATGGAGCAAATTACTGGCAAATTCTAAAATTCAACTGAACAATATACACATTCAATCAAAACCAACACTGAGTATTTATGCAAGATTGGGTATTAAAACAAATAGATCATCTAACAAAGTCAAGGTCCCTAATGGTGTGTGTTGCCTCACACCCTTAGTCCTATCAACTAGGAGGCTGAGATTTCTGGTCTGTAAAGGGTTCCAGGTCAGCCTGGGGCCAAGTGAGACCCTGCCCTCAAGAATCATAGAAGAAGAAGACAAAGGCACTATAAATCAGGCAGCAACAAAGGACAACCCCAAAATACAGCTTATTTAAGAATGACAATGCCAACCATCAATCCAATCTAACACATAACCTTCCCTGACATACAAAGTGCGATTAGCACTTCCAATGTAGAACTATATACTAGGCTTTGTGACAAATACTAACCTGGTGTCAGTGGGCCCTGTTGCCTTTTGGGATGACTTTGGCCTAGTTATGTTGTGTGCCTGCTTGGGCCCCTCTTTATTGCACTGTGGGCTCAGCTAGGTTGGCTGGATCAGTGAGTCTGCTGCTCTGATTGCCTGTGCTGGGTGCTATGTATCTGAGTTCCCTTCCCCAGGTCTACAGTGGTTTCCTGAGCTGGCAGTTGGAGAGGGGAGGCTGTGAAGGGTGCCTGAAGTTATATAGGGGCTGCATAGCTGGTCCCCATGATCCTCTTTCTCATGAGCTACTCAACTGGTCCCTGCTGTCTTCTCCTCTGGGTTTCTTGACTTTGCAAGGAGGCTGGTATGAGTGTAAAATCCCTTCACCTGATTTCTCCTGTGGCTCACACAGAACTGGGTGGCCGCATGGACCAGTGACATGGGAGGAGCTAATTCTACCTGCTTCTGGTTGCAAGAAGCTCTGGGTCTCTCCTGTTTCTCTGCTTAGGTTAATAATTCCTTATATGCCTTCACTTTTTAGTAGAAGAGTATGTTTTGCTGTTTTTCTCCTTATTTCCCCCCTAGGCTGCTTTGGCATGGCTACTAAGCCATCATCTTATCTGGAAGTCTTGAGCCAACATTTTAATTCAAAGGGGACTGATGTAAGAATGATAGCAAAATAAAGATGCTCAAGACTGGCCCATAAGCACTGCCACCAATAAGTAGATCTGAAGAGTTCAGTGCCTCAGGGTAGTGAGGAGGTGGGACAGAGTAGTGAAGTGGTTCACGGTAGTAAGGAGATGGCCCATCCCACACAACATCCCTTCAGTCTGAAAGGCATGTGTCTTATGGGCTCTTGTTTGTTGTTCAGGCTTATCTCAGATTTACTCTGTCACCAAGGATGACCTTGAACTCCTGATTCTCCTGTCACCACCACCCAAGTACTGGGATTATAGGCCTATGCCACCATGCCTGGCTACCTTGTGGGCGCTTTTATGAGACCCTTTTTGATATTTGAACTGCTTTACCACAAAAGCACATGTCATGTTGGGTTAGTGGGAAAGAAGTGTCACCAAAGGCTGACTAAAATGTCAAGGTCGTTGCTTTTGTCACCCACTCTTTCCTCTGAGTCCCAGCAGATGCTGGCCAGTGTGCATCCAGGCTGCCTTGTAAGCATCCTAACCTTGGAACACTGAGTCTGAGCTGTGATTTGCTGTCTGTCATGGACCTTGGGACAAAAGAATTTACAGTCTCAGCCCAGTGAGTGAAAAGAGCCAAACAGTTCTTGAAGTAGTTGGTCATTTTACAAACCAGCTTCCTCCTAGGAGTCTTATTTGCAAACTAGCTGCAATGCTCCTTCCTCTGCTCACACTGTCTTTGTAGCAGAAACTGGGTGTTCTAAGGCTGAAAGTCCAACAGCAGAGTGCAAGCAGAGACAGCTCTTACTAAGAAGCCTCTTCCTGCTTTAAGAGGGCTGCTTTTTAGCTGCTGTTCCTATGACAGTTTCCTCTCTCTGTCTCTCTCTCTCTCTCTTTTTCTCTCTCCTCTCTCTCTGTTAATAAAGCCACTAGCACTGTTGGGTTCAGATCTCACCCTTATTATTTCACTCAGCCTTAATTTCCTCCTAAAAGCTCCTTTTCTAAATACTTTCCTAAAAGCTCCTTTACAAAATGCAGTCAAATAAATAGCTACTGCCTCAGCACATAAATTTGGGAGAGGAGCAGCATTCAGTTCACAGCTAATGTCTTTCCAATCTGAAACCCTACATGACTTCAGAATCTACACACTAAGATGGAGATCACTGAGCTTCATAGACAGGAAAGTTCTCCCAACATCCCATAGTCAGTGAGTGGAAGAAAATGTGGCTAGTGTTCTTCATATTCTACATGTCTGGAAATGCAAAACCACAAGTATTTGTCTCTGGTCAAGTCTATTCACATGTGTCTTTAACACCTAATGAGCTCAAGGCACCATGGAGAATACAAGGATAGGACAATGTTCACAGCCCAGAACTTTAAAATGTTCACAGTGGGTCATGTTCCTAGGGTTATCTTCACATCCCCCAATTTCAATTGGATTTTTCTGGCTCTTGTGGATAAGGATAATTAACTTTTTATTTAGTATTTACTGTATTCCAGATAGTACATTAGTGGTGTCTTGAGGTAAGTATTATTATTCTTGTTTTACAGCTGATTCAAAGCAGTTAAAAGGAGCTTGTGAAATAGTAGAACTTAATATGAATTCAGGTCTTTTCATCAGACCACACTTTCACCAGTTGGTTTTGTCTTCTCACATCAGTCCTCTCCTCCACGCAAATTTTCACATTTCCTCAGAATGCATTCAACAAATAAGATCCCCCTTCTGCAGCTGGCTTTTCTTGCTGCTATGACCAAATCCCTGTTAAGAAGTAACTTAGCCAGGTGTGGTGGCGCATGCCTTTAATCCCAGCACTTGGGAGGCAGAGGTAGGAGGATCACCATGAGCTCGAGGCCACCCTGAGACTTTCAGTTCGAAGGAATACAGTCCATCATGGGGACAGATGGCATGGTGGCAGCTTGAGATCTGCAGTCAGGAAGCAGAAAATGGACAGGAAGTAGGGGCAGGCTATACAACTTCAAGAACCTGTTCTAGTGATCCACTTCCTACACCTCCTAAAGATTCTATAACCTTCCAAAATAGCACCACCAGCTGAGACCAAGTGTTCAAACACATGAGCTTGCTTCACATTCGAATCACAGCACCTGCCAATCCATAATGAGTCAGAAACCTCTGTTGTCTGGAGGATTCAGATTCCAAGCTTGAGTGTCTGCTTCACTTTAAACTCACCAGCTTCTATCTCAAGCATGTGCCCCACATCTCCAAAGCCACACTCTCTATCACTAGCTATAGTTTCCTTGTTAAAGGTACTATATTTTAAGTGTTCAGCTAACTCAGGCTTAACTACTTCTATCCTCTCCCCATCAAAAAGCATGGTGAGATGCCTTAGCAGTTAAGGCACTTGCCTATGAAGCCTAAGGACCTAGGTTCAATTCCTCAGAACCCCTGTAAACCAGATGCACAAGGTAGTACATGTGTCTGGAGTTTGTTTGCAGTGGCTACAAGCCCTGGTGTGCCCATTCTCTCTCTCTCTCTCTCTCTCATAAATAAATTAAATAAAATAAACATTTAATAAAAGCAAAGTATGGGCATCCCAGAAGCCATCAATTCCTCTGTTTACAGAAGAGGAAATGGGACCTAGCAACTCTCTATCCAACCATTATTGCTGGACAAGCTCACCCTCCTCCTAGAGGCTCTTGCTCCAGAATCCACTGCACCTTCCTGAAAGTTTGATTTCTATGCCATGTTATTCTTTCATTCCCTACAGATCTTCTATTGTTAAAAGCCATTCTTCATCCCTTCATTTTTAATTAATATTATTGCATTTTACACTAGAGTTTGTCCCTTTATCTCCATGTTGTGTCTAAGAATGTTCCAAAAAGTCCTTTTTTCTTTCTAGTGACCTCTTTCAAAATCAGCTCAGGTTTCACTTCTCCCAGTACAGCTTTCCCAGAAAGAGAGAATGTCTCCTTCTAAGCACCTATATCCTGTTCACGATGTTGCTTCACACACAAAGACTCTGAAATCTCCATTTCCTAAGCTTAAATATCTTAATGGGGGAAATTTCTTGTTAACTTTGGAATCTGTCTTCTCTATCCAGAGACAGATATGTAGGGAGTGAACAACAAGAACTTACTGAGAATTGCTTGTCTACATAGATTTAACTGGGCAGAGCTAGAACCAAACCTCCACTATAGGGATGAGAAGAAAGGCATTTTCTATGGATTCTCATGGTCATAACTGTCACGGCACCATGCACACAGAATGAGTAATAGTCAGTTCCTAGTTCCAGACATGTCAAGTACCAGATACATGAAGAGGTCTGCACTAGAAGTCACTTATGTCCCTCCCAGCTTCAAAGGTTCCAAGATGAGCGAGAGTTAGGTAAAGTATGAAAAGACAGATGGGAAAAGTGGAGGATCAGAGAGAGTGAGAAGTAAGGAGGTATGGTGGTTTGCTTCAGGTGTCCCCATAAACTTAGGTGTTCTGAATGCTAGGTTCTCAGCTGATAGTAATTTGGGAATTAAACCCTCCTGGAGGCAGTGTAATGGGGGGGGGGCAGGCTTATGGGTATTATAGCCAGTTTCTCCTTGCCAGTGTTTGGCATACTCTGCTGTTACTGTTGTCCATCTGATGTTGGCCAGGAGGTGATTCCATCTGCTGCTCATGGTTTCATATTCCCCGGCCACCATGGAGTGTCCCCTTGAGTCCGAAAGCCAAAATAAACCTTTTTTCCCCACAAGTTGCTTTTGGTCAAGTGATTTCTGCCAGCAATGTGAACCGGACTGCAACAGTATAGTTGGTACCAGAGGAGTGGGATTGCTGCTAGACACTTGTGTGGCTTTGGCCTTTTGGAGCTGATTTTTAGTAAGAATGTTGAAGGATTTTAAACCTTAGCCTAAGAAACACCTTGCAGTGCTGTAAGTATAGCTTGATAGACTATTCTGGTTAGAGTTAAAAGACCTGAATACAGTAAGATCTATGGTCTATGAGGTTTGGCTTTAGAGGGTGAGAAAGAGATTTGCCTGGAGTAGACTAGAAGCAGTTTGTGTGAGAAGCTTGCTGTTATACCCATGTCCTGAGAATGTGTGCAGGGTTGCTTTGCATAGAAATGGACTGGTGTGTGCAGAGGTATGTGTCACAGAAATGAAATCTTTGGGCTAAAACTTCTGCCCATTCAGCTGCAAATGTATGAGAGATTACAACCTTTGAGACTGGGGCAATAGGAAGAATGAATGTAGACACTTATAAAGGGGTCTGCAAGCTGAAGGAGTGTCCTATTCTTCAAAGTCTGCTGTATCCCCCCCCCCCAGACTAACAAATTGGCACCCCACCTGGTATTATGGAGTATAAGAAATACAGGAAAGATAGGGTCATTGAATTTGCAGCATGGTCTTATGTTTTGGAAATGGCCATGGGAAGTGTGAAGCAGGTTTGCTAGGTTGCCTGCATGGAGACCGCATGGAGCCATGAAGATGGACTGTGGGTTGCAGTGGAGACCCAGTGGAGAGTCCAGGACTGCAACATAGTTGCCAAGGTCAGCTACCAGCCCCGATGAAGTTTTCCAGGACTGTGAGTACCCTAGCTGGAGGGGTGGAATTGAAACTCCAGACACTTGTTGCTGGTTAGAATTATCAGACTTGGAGACTTGTCACTGACTAGAGTTATTGGACTTGGAGCTACAGAGTTTGATGTTTGCCCTGGATGTTTTAAATCTTGTATTGGTTGAATAGCTCTTTGCTATGCCAATGCCATCTTTTGCAGTGTGAATGTGTATCCTCTGCCATTATGGTTTGGGGGGGATTTTTTGGTATTATGGATCAGTTAAAAGACCTTACAATATGGGGATGTTTGAACATTATTAGGATTGATAAAAACTATGGGGACTTTTAAAGTTGGAATGAATGGACTGTATTTCATATCATGTGTGCTTATCAGTTTATGGGGCCCAGGGGCAGAACGTGGTAGTTTGATTCAGGTATCCCCCATAAACTTAGGTGTTCTGAATGCTAGGTTCCCAGATGATAGTAATTTAGGAATTAAACTCTCCTGGAGGCAGTGTATTGTAGGGGTGGGCTTATGAGCATTATGGCCAGTTTCCCTTTGCCGGTGTTTGGCACACTCTCCTGTCACTGTTGTCTACCCGATGTTGGTCAAGAGGTGATGTCCACCTTCTGATCAGGTATTGTTTTCCCCTGCCATCATGGAGCTTACCCTTGAGTCTGTAAGCCAAAATAAACCATTTTTCTCACAATCTGCTCTTGGTTGGGTGATTTCTGCCAGCAATGCAAACCTGACTTCAACAAAAGGCATAAGAAGGGCAACAAACAGATTGGTCAGTGAGGAAAAGGGATTTGAAAGCAAGAAAAAGAGGTGGGGCTGGAGAGATGGCTTAGCAGTTAAGGCACTTGCCTGCAAAGCCAAAGGACCCAGGTTCAATGCCCCAGGACCATGTAAGCCAGATGAACAAGGGGGTGCAAGCGGCTGGAGTTCGTTTGCAGTGGCTGGAGGCCCTGGAACACCCATTCTCTCTCTCTCTGTCTCTCTCTCTTTCTCCCTCCCTCCCTGCCTATTTCTGTATCTCTCTCTCAAATAACTAAATAAATAAACAATATATATATATTTTTTAAAAAAGCAGTGGCTGGAGGACCTGGAAGAAAGTGGGAAAGACAATGGGAAGGCAGAGGGAAAATGTGCCCCACTGCTTCCTTACCCCAGAAAGGTCCTTTACTGGCATGTACAGATTCTGGAATTCTTCCTAATCCATGGCACCAAGTCACAGAAATGAAGCTGGAATCTGCAAGATGCTGTTACTGGATGGACATCAGGGTTAAACAGATTCAATCCCTCCCAAACAGGAATCATTCTCTATGGAAAATCAGCTGCAATTGACAGATCCAAGCCCCACAGGAATAGGACAAAAGCTTGTATGGCCCTGCCTGAACTGGCCCTTCTTATGTGTCCTGGTCAGATCAGCCATAGGTGAACATTCCAGAAGGATCAGACCCCAAATAACAAAACTTGGTGACGTTGGGGTGGCAACCCACCCCAGCTGTGGTGACCCATGGGCTGCATAACCCAGCTATGTCTTTTCCCAAAACTTACCACATGTTACATGTGACACCACTGTAGACTCAGGCAGTCCTCCACTGGAAGACCAGACTAACTTCTAGGGAGGGAAAGAGGAGTCTGCAGGCAGATCACCTTGTTGCCAATTGTGGTACAATTTCATACCCAGGTTTTACCAGTAAGCCACCATCTGGCTCCTCCAAGAATGTTAACCTGGTTCTTGAGAGTGCTAGGTACTGAACCCCATCCTCTATCGAGGATGTCACATGGTTGGCTCTTCCAAGTAACCCAGTGAAGTATGTGCTATTGATAACACCCCTGGCAAAAGAAGAAACCAGCTCAATGAAGTGCAGTTACATAAACTACTATTCAGTTGCGAAGCCTGGATTTAAACCCAGGCTGCCCAGCACCAGACCCTACCACACGCCATCCAGGAGAAGACTCTTGTTCTCCTGTTTCTCCAGATCCCCTCCCCAGTTCTCTCCTCTGAGTCCAGGGCCTAACCTTCCACTGAAATCTTCTCAATGCTGCTCTCCTGCCCTACATGCTTTTGCATCAGTCTCTCCTTTCTGTGCCATCCTACCACCTACTGCCTGGGTTTCCTGAGGCAGCCAGCGGGGAGATGCCCTACCACCCTCCCCCGCCCCCCTCCAGGCAACTCCATGCTGTCTTCTGGGTCCACTGCTAGAGACCAGCCTGACTGCACTTTTACTGTCAGTGTTAGAAACCCATTTTCTTTGTCACTACAGAGATGAACCTTTGAAACTCACAGTTCACTTCTGGTCCATCCCTTAACTTAGGTTGAGACACCTGAATTCATTTCCAGGATTTGTGACAACTGGATGAGTCAGTTGCTTCCTCACAGATAACCAGCCCTTGAAACCACCAATCCAACATTTCCTCCTTCCCTTTCATCTCTCAGATACCAGGAGATACATGAGACAGAAGACCTCAACCCTGGGTCTCCAGCACTACTTTAAAGGCCATCCTCTAAGGGGTGGGGGTTCATCAGAGGGAACAAAGGTTCTGGAGGTTCCTTTAGTTCTGAATTAATTCCCTCACAGCTCTGAACATTCTTTATTCCCACAATGCTAGCACTTCTCACACATCTATGTCCTGGCATGCACAATTGTGTCCTGATGCACACATCTGGTCATTCCCTGTGCTCGGGTTAACTAGCACCACACGGACAAATGGACTGGAGAGGATCAGGAGGCAGTGAACACATACGCAGGAAAGACCAGGCTTCATGGTTTCATTTTCCCAACCCTCCTTTGGATGATTCTGTGTCAGTTCCAGCTCCACAGAGTGAAACAGGGGCATCCAGAAGGGCAGGGGCATACTGAGGAAGTGGTCAGAGAGGTGACAACAGACACTTCCTTTCACAGAAGGTTCTGGGGGCAGAAGCTGTTTAAAAGTCTCTTCTGTACCACACTCTACTTCATAGACACCTATTTTTCTGTTCTCTGTTTTTTGCTCAACTTCTTCCACCTATGCTCAACTTTCCTATCTGTGTTCTGGATATGATCTCAGCATTCAGTCATGTGTTCATTCACTTACACATTTACTGTGCATCTATCATGTTCCATTGCGCCAGGTGTGGGCCCTGCTCATGGATGTCAACAGAGTGATCATCCACTATAACCTTCTCATTGTCCAAGTGGAAATATAAAATGAAATGACCTTCTCAAACTGTAGCTAGCATCATGGCTAGAAGCCTTTTATCTCTAATAGTGAAATGCCTCAGAACAAACAGGCAGAAATTAAAAATTAAATATATTGTATTTATGGGTGTTTATGCTCAGATCTCTCTCTTGCCCCATTTCCTGTCCTCCAAGCCTGAGGACAATCAGTGCATATTGAACCATGGTTATTGGGCAGGTTCATATCACTAGGGCAATAGATACTGATAGTTAGTTTACAGTCCTCAGAAATTAAGTATGATTATCATGGGATCTGAAGCTATCCATGTCTGTTGAAGTCAGGTTCACATTGCTGGCAGAAATCACACAACCAAGAGCAGCTTGTGGGAAAAAGAGGTTTATTTTGGCTTACAGGCTTGAGGTGAAGCTCCACAATGGCAGGGAAAAATGATAGCATGAACAGAGGGTGGACATCATCCCCTGGCCCACATAAGGTGGACCATAGCAACAGGAAAGTGTGCCTAACACTGGCAAGGGGAAGCTGGTTATAACACCCATAAGCCCATCCCCAACAACACACTAAGCTTCCCTATCTATGAATATGGAGGAGGTAAGTATGGATGCAACCTGAATGAGTATGGATTTTCAATGTCAACTAAAATTCTGAACTGTTTAGAAAGGAAATGAACTATTCTAGAGAGTCAAAAACAGTACTCTAGATGAGAAAACTGGGACCCAGGATAAAGTGAATGACTCAGACTCACCAAGTGTGTAGAAGAGAATCCAAGCTTCCAACCCCCCCCCATCAGTCAAAGCTATGCATTTAGTCCATAGAAGCTATAAAAATCCTGCATGGTTTGGAGACAGGGATCAAACTACATGCAATTTTGCTTCCATTCAGACAAGTAGATGATGTTATTTTGTCCCTAGATAACTGGGTTCAGAAACTTAGAGTTTATCCTCAGTTGAAGGGAGAGACTGTGCTTCTTAGTACTCTTGGCTAGAAGAAAATTGAATAGGATGTTGTATTGATGATTGGCCTCCTCAGGAACATACCCAGATTAAAAAAATAACATAAACTTGGGGCTCTGGAGATTGCTCAGTGGCTAAAGGTGCTTGCTTGCAAAGCCTTCTGTCCTAGGTTCAATTCCCCATCCACCCACATAAAGCTAGATGGACATTTGTTTGCACTGATCCAAGAGACCCTGGAACCTCCTGCCACACACACACACATACAAATAAGACTTCTTCTGATTGATTTTTAAAAATTAATAGCATACTTCTATATGGCACAGGGAAGAAGAGACCCAACTTTAGTAACCCAGCCCTTAATGCTCAGATGCAGAGAGAAGAGTTTCTGTAGTAACACTCATATGCTTATGCATGGAATCCTTATAGAGTGGCTACACTACTGGTTCATTGTAATATAAATTTTCCCTGAAACCATCATCCATCTTTGGTAACAACAAGTCCAATTTTTTTGAAGAGCAACCCATCTTCCCTTTCTGTCCATGTAGTTTAGGTTCAACTGATCCACCTGAGCTACAAACTACTCCAGCTAAGGCACAGAAGCCATCCTAGACCATTGATGCCATGAAGTACTAGCCCCAGTGATTGGATTGTAGATGGCTATGTACCTGGGGCTAGGCCATTACAAAGTAGTCAGGGATTTATCCTGGAGCTACCAAGAAAGAACAAAAATCTACCTTGTGCTACTGGGCTTGGAAATAGATGGGAAACTTGAAGTTGCTGATTGTAGGAGTATCTAAATAGAGACAAGGATAGTGGATCTGTGGTCATTTGATTCAGCTGTCCCCCATAAACTCATGAGTTCTGAATGCTAGGCCCCCAGATGGTGACATTTTAGGAATTGGATCCTCCTGGAGGTGGTACACTATGGGTGGGCTTATGGGTATTATAACCACCTTCCTCTTGCCAGTGTTTGGCACACTCTCCAGCTGGTGTTGTCTGTCTGATGTTGGTCAGGAGGTGATATTCACCCTTTGTTCATGCCATCATGTTCCCCTGCCATAATGGAGCTTTCCCCCACATTTGTAAGCTAAAATCAACCCTTTCCTCCCACAAACTGCTCTTGGCAATATGTTTTCTGCCATAAATGTGAAGCTGACTAGGACAGTATATTGGTGCCGAGAAGTGGCGTCATTAAGATTAGAAACCCGCCTGTGGCATTTGGCCTTTTGGAACTGATTTTTCAGGAGGAAAATGGAAGTATTTGAAACCTGAACCTAAGAAATGCCTTTCAGTGTTGTAAGTACAGCTTGATAGATCACTCTTGTCAGAGTTGAAAGACCTAAGTGCAGTAATAACTATGGACTGTGAAGATTGACTTATGAGAGTGAGAAAGAAGTTTGCCTAGACTGGGCTAGAAGAAGTTTGTGTGAGATGCTTGATGTTATGCCCATGTCCTGAGAATTTTTGCAGGGTTGCATTGCGTGAAAATGGAGTGGTGTAAACAGAGGAATATAACACAGAAAAAAAATGAAATCTGTGGGCCCAAACTGCTGCAATGATCTGAGAGATTACAATCATTGAGACTAGGCCATCTGATGTGCATTGAGTCAACAAGAAGAATGTAGACTCTTTTGAAGGGGTCTGAATGCTAAAGGAGTGTCTTGTTCTTCAAAGTCTGCTTTATTCCTACCTGGATTAACAAGTTGGCAGCCCACCTGGTATTAAGGAGTATAACAAATGCAGGAGAGCGCCATTGAATTTGCAACACAGTTTTGCTTTTTGTAAATAGTCATGGGCAGTGCGAAGCAGACTTGTTGGATTACCTGTGTGGAGACCACATGTAGCCATGAGGATGAACCATGTGTTGCAATGGAGACTAAAGGATATCTGCCAAGGAGAGCTGCTAAAACCAGATGAAGTTTTCAGAACTGTGAGTAGCTTAGCTGGAGGGGCAGAATTGGAACTCCAGAGACTCTTTACTGGTTAGAATTATCAGACTTGGAGACTTGTCACTGGCTAGATTTGTCAGACTTGGAGCTATGGAGTTTGATGTTTGTTTTTAACCTTGTATTGGCCAGGTGTAATGGTGAATGCCTTTAATCCCAGCACTTGGGAAGCAGAGGTAGGAGGATCACCATGAGTTTGAGGCCATCCTGAGACTACATAGTGAATTCCAGGTCAGCCTGGGCTAGATTGAGACCCTACCTCAAAATAACAAAAACAAAACTCTTGTATTGGTTGACTAAGTCTTTGTTATTCCCAATGACATCTTCTATAGTGTAAATGTTTATTTTATGCTGTCATTTTATTTATTCATTTTTTTGGTATTATAGCTCAGTTAAAAGACATTGGACTATGAGGATTTTGGACATCACTGGGATTGATTAAAAAAAAAAAACTATAGGGACTTTTAAAGTTGGACTGAGTGCATTGCATTTTACATCATGGATGGTTATCAGTTTATGGGGTCAGGGACAGAATGTGGTAGTTTTATTCAGATAAACTTATGGTTCTGAATGCTAGGTCCTCAGCTGGTGGCAGTTTGGGAACTGGATCCTCCTGGAGGTGGTATATTATTGGGGGCAGGCTTATGGAAGTTATCACCAGCTTCCCTTTGCCAGTGTTGGGCACATTGTCCTGCTGCTGTTGTCTACCTGATGTTGGTCAGGTGGTAATGTCCAACCTCTGCCATCATAGAGCTCCCCCTAACATTTGTAAGCCAAAATTAACCCTTTTGTCCCACCAGCTGCTCTTGGTCGGCTGTTTTCTGCCAGCAACGTGAAGCTGACTGCAACAGCATCTCATCTGGATCTGAGCCTTCATTTGAGAAATCTACTCCTGAATTTTTTAAATTGTGGATGTCCTACAGGAATTTATTTTTCTCAGTATAAGCCAATTTGAGTTGAGTTTCTGCCACTTGCAATCAAAAGAGATCCCACACACAGCTACCAGGACCCTGAATGTATGCTTGAAGAGAACAGAGTTCCAAAAACATGGCAGTGACAACATTCTGGGCAGCTGGCATGAGCCCTTCTGCCTCCTCATAAGAAGAAAGCTCACCCCACCCAAAAGGGAGGCCTGAGCCTAAGCAGAGGACTCTAGAGGCAAAACAGAGCTTCCCAAGAGAGGAGGGAGGAGTCATCCCAGAGTGACACCAACCCTCCCCACCCACCTAACATTCCAGTGGGCTTCAGTGTGACAATCTGAAACTGATCTTGATGAGGTTTCACCTTTCTGACTCCCACAATGCTTTCCAGGTCCCCAGAATCTAACTTGTAATTTAGTGGCACCTCAAAATGACAAAACCTGAGTTTCCTTCATTTGTGAAAGACATCCTGGTCTCAAGTCCCTCTTTTCTGCTGACCGTCTCCCTCCCTGTGTTCACTTCAGCATAAGCATGGCAAACTTCAGTATTGGAGCTCTGTGATTTACTGGGAACCCTACATTTGAGTGGATACTTTAATCCTATGTTACCTTTCCTGGGAGATTTCTGCTGTGTTAGTTACTTTCCTTATTGTTGTGAAAAAACACTGAACAAGAAGTAATTTAAGGGAGGAGGGGCTTATTTCATCTTACAGTTTAAGGTTTCAGGGGATGCAGCCAATCATAGCAGAGAAGGCAGGGTAGGAGGAGCAGCTGGGCACATTGCAAGTGTGTTCAGGAAGCACAGATACAGAGCAATGAATGCTAATGCTCAGCTATCTTTCTCCTTTTCATCCATGCCAGGACCGCAGCCTATAAGGTGGTGCGACCCAAAATTGGGGTGACTTTTCTTACTTCAATTACTCTAATCTAGAAAATCCCCCACAGACTTATCTTCTAGGTGATTGTAGATCCAATCAAGTTGACAATAGAGATTAAACACCACACCTGCTAATCATCAGTTCTTCACTCCAACCAGCACTGAGGATGGCTGGCAAAAGTTATAGACCAAGAAACCCCTGCAAATCCAGATTACTGGGTGATTGGCTATTTCCCAACCATTCCTGAACACCGGAGACCATTGTGGGAATATAAAGGAATGCAAGATGCCCCACCCTCAAGGAATTTTACAGAAAACCATCACTGGAAACTTGATTTTTAGGGGTTTGTTTTGGTTATATAATCGCTGTAAGGATTATGGGAAGTCAAGACATAATACATGCCTGAGATGCATGCCATACTGTGTGCTCTACAAACCTGCCTTAACCTCTTTGAAAGGTGATAAGAAGATCCTTCTGGCATCCCCTTTTCCAGCATGTGTCCCTGGAAGGAAGTGGTAAGATGCTAAGAACCAGTGGTTTTCCTAGCTAAGCTCTACATTAATCACTGCAGGAAGTCAAGAGGAGTGAGTCCTTGAACCAGAACTGGTTACTCAAATTTGGAAAAATATCATTTAAGTCGAGAAATCACTTATGACAGCAACTACAAAACCAGTTGTAGAAAACACTGAGAAGCCTCAAAATTAGTATTAAAGAGACAGAAAATATATTTGGACTGAAGTTGGAGAACTGGACGGGGGTGGGAGCTGAGGAAATATTTCATGGAGGACTCTATTTAACTTTAGGTCTAAACAAGCAAAGCAACAAAAACAAAACAATCAAACAAAAAAAAAAAAAAAACGTGACTTGTTTCATTGAAAAGCTCACTGGAAGAAAATAAACAACTCAAAGGTAATTGCAAACTCAGAATCGCTGGGCCTTGCTGCAGCCTAGTGTGGTCTGCTCACTTGGCTGTCCTGCCCCAGGCACAGCTCTCCTCTTCCAAGGAAAGGCGCACACAAGCAACTCCTGCTGGCCATCATTTTTCCTCCACCACTCTTCCAGGGCACAGACTTTCCCAGCAGTTTGCTGCCTGTTGCCTGAGTTGGTTGCTGTTCTTGAACAAGGTTCAGCTTTGGTCACTTTCTTTTGGGGAGATTCTGACACATCTTGAAAGTCAAGGTTTCCAGAGGCGACACTGATCAGAGGCCGATCAGCCCCCAGCACTCTGTGGTCTGGTTCAAAAGCTCAAGCGTTCCGGCACACAGTGGAACATGTGCTGCGCCATAGAGCAATAGAAACTCGGCCTCATCTTGTTCCATGGGGACGCGCAGGACCACGGAGCCCCAGCCCTGGGCCTTCTAGAAAACCTAGCCTGCTTCCAGGTGTTTCAGAACTCTAGACAAAGAAGCTCTAAGTGCTGGAAACTCAGGCAACCAGAGCCAGACAGAACCACAGTGCGCAGAGTGAGATGGCGAGCAGAGATAGGGCCATGAAGGGAAAAGCTTTGTTTCATGCCCGCCGGATGCATTCTGTATACATGAGTGTGTAAGCGCACAGTTACAGCCCCACATGCCAATGTAAAAGGGATACTGTTTCACATGTTTATGTGCTGGATATATGTGTGAATGTACATGGGGGGCGGTTGCTGCTAAGATGGTTCAGTGGATAAAAGCTCTTGCTTGTAAAGTCTGCTGGCCCAGATTCAATTTCCAAGCCACCCATATAAGCTGGACGCAAAAAGTGGCGCAAGCATCTGGTGCTCATACGCAGTGGCAAGAGGCTTTGGAGTGCCATATGCCGTTGCGGTTGCCATTGCACACACATATAAGTGAGCACACACACACACACACACACACACACACACACACATATGGTTTAAGTGAGCACACACACACACACACACACACACGGTTTGTTTTTGTTTTGTTTTCCGAGGTAGGGCTTCACTCTAGCTCAGGCTGACCTGGAATTCACTATGTAGTCTCAGGGCGACCTCGAACTCCCACGCCCAGCTAAATAAACAATTTTTACCCTAGCTGTTCTGCGTTACCCACATAAGGGTCCACACAGCATTGCTCCTGATTCCTGTTCTAACTTAAAAGGGAAGTTAACAGTGTCAGGAGTCTCCCACGTCCTTCAGATGATGGAAGAGGATATCCTCAAATTCCTTGCAGCAGGAACCCACTTTGGTGGCACCCACATTGATTTCCGGACGGCATCTACATCGTAAGTCTGGAGAGACCATGGGAAAAGCTTCTGCTGGCAGCTTGTGCCATTGTTGCCATGGAGAACCTTGATGATGTCAGCATCACCTCCTCCAGGAACACAGGCCAGCGTGCTGTGTCACAGGAGCCACTCTCATCACTGACCACTTCACCCCTGGGACCTTCACTAACCAGATTCAGGCAGCCTTCTTCTGGTTCTGACTGACCCCGGGGCTGACCACCAGCCTCTTACAGAGGCATCCAATATCAACCTGCCTGCAACTGCTCTATTTAACACAGACTCCCCTCTACACTGCACGGATATTGCCATCTTATGCAACAACAAGGGAGCTCTCTCAGTGGGTCTGATGTGATGGATGCTGTCCAGGGAAGTCCTACCATGCACAGCACCATCTCCATGAGCACTCCTGGTAAATTATGCCTGATCTCTGCTTCTACAGAGAGCCGGAGGAGATCCAGAAGAAGGAGCAGGCCACTGCTGAGAAGGCTGTGACCAAGGAGGGAGAATGAACTGTGCCCACTCCTGAGTTCACTGCTGCTCAGCCTGAGGTGGTCCAAAGGTGTGCAGGTGCCCTCTGTGCCTATCCGGCAGTTCTGAACAGAACAGTAGAGTGCCCAGCCCGCCTCTGAGTAGCGGTCTGCAGCTCCCACTGGAGTGGGTGGAGATACCCCTGAATGGTCCTGAGCCATTCTGCAGCCTCAGGAAAGGTGGAAATAAATAGTCCCTGAAAGTTGGGAGAAAAAAAAAAGAGTATTATCTAGAATAAATATCTCACAACATGAAGGTAGCCC
Source organism: Dipus sagitta (assembly GCA_036346955.1). Taxonomy (NCBI): domain Eukaryota; kingdom Metazoa; phylum Chordata; class Mammalia; order Rodentia; family Dipodidae; genus Dipus; species Dipus sagitta. The sequence goes on along the minus strand of CM070770.1, from coordinate 298,661,234 downwards.
AGGGCTCCACTGATACATTGAAAAAATAAGACTATATTTCACCCTGGCTAAGAACTTGCCCTAAAATGATGGACACACACAATGGCCATATAGTTGGTTTGCCAAATGGCGATGTGCACAGTTCTGTATCTGAAAAATAGGGAAGACTTAGAAAAACTTTGAGGTTACTACCCAGCCAAATATTACTAAGGTGTAAACATTAACTTAAGAATGTTATGTCAACATGCTGAGAGTAGGCATAAGTATTTGGAAAAGAAGACAGAATGGTTACCACCTATATGTCCCCCAATAGACTCAGGTGTTTTTATTTAAAAGCTTGTCTCCAGCCCACTGGCTGGCAGAGGAGTCACTGGGGCAGATCCTGGGATCTAGCCCTAAGATGTCACCAGGGGTGGATCTGACTTCTAAGACATAAAAAGTGCTTGAGCTCTGCCTAGGGTCCTTGCTGTTTTGGCTGCTGGGTTTGGCTCTTGCTTTTGGTGGTGCTGGCGGTGGTCTTTCTTCTCTCTATATGGATCTGTGAAAGGGGGCCGGCCTCTTTTACCATTATGGAACTTCTTCTGGATTTGTAAGCCTGAAATAAATCCCATTTCTCCCATAAACTGTCTAGTTTGGAGGTTCATCCCAGAAGCATGGAGCTAACTGCAACATCACCTGAGACAAATACCTGGAACCATCACCTGCAAAAAGCATTTATATACTGAGAAGTGGATTCCACATATTTCCAAAGACACACTACTCAAGAATAATTCCCTAGATTTTTTTTTTCATTGATTTGAAACATTTTGTAAGTGAAAGTCATTATGGAAATTTCAGAATTGATCTTGACCTTGGCTTTTTTGTGGTTTTGTTTTTGATGGGGTCTCTTCAGGCTGTTCTCAAACTCCCAATCCTCCTACTTCTTGCCTTCCAAATGCTCTTGTTGTAGGTGTGTACCACCACACTAGACACTTGATCTCAACATCGGCATTCAGTTTCCCTGGTCATTTGTGACTTTAGTTTGCTTTTTAAAAGTAAGTTATTGGGCTGGGGAGATTACTCAGTGGTTAAGGCACTACCCAAAACATAGATGTGATTAAAACAAAGGTGCTCACTTGCAAAGCCTGCCAACCTGGGCTTGCTTCTCCAGCACATGTAAATCAAAATGCACCAAGTGACACATGACTCTGGAGTTCGTTTGCAACCCAGGTACAACTATGCTCTCTCTCTCTCTCTCTTCTCAAATAAATAAGTGGCATCATTTTTTTTTTTAAATAGAAAGCACCATAAATACCCAGTTTTATATATTTGAAAATGATGTAATTAGGGAGACAACAATGTGTACAGCCAGCCTGGCTACCTACTGCAGCATGGCCTTGGGTATCTAGAAGCTTTTCATCTTACTTGGCCTAGAGCAGAGATACACAGACAGGGTCCAGTGCAACTGAGGTAGGACTCACTGGATACATGCAAGCAGCATCTGCAGACTCTGTGGGTGGGGGGACGAAGCAGAGACTCTTGGGTGAAAGGAGAGTCACAGCTTCCGTTCTCTGCTGTGCTGGCAGATGTTATTCAAGTACAGCTTCTTTGATCTGCGTGTGTTAGCATCTCATATTCCCTCAAGCCAATATTCTTTTTTATGTGGGGATTTTGAGTCATTTTGGTACTTCCTCTTTTAAAGTTCCATAAACCCCACTAAATAAGAATTCTGATTTCTTTACTGCTGATAGATACACTGTTCATTTCTTCTGATTTTTCAGTTAGAATTTGACAGTATGGACTTCCTGACCCCTGGTGAGTAAGAGATGTGACAGACACAACCTAAATCAACTGTGATCATCATTTACCTCATTGAACAAAATACATCTTACCTCATGAATAAAAGTTATACATGGGGATGGCTTAGTGGTCAAGGTGCTTGTCTACAAAGCCAAAGGACCAAGGTTTTTGATTCCCCAGGACCCATATAAAGACAGATGCACAAGACGGTGCATGTGTCTGGGGTTCGTTTGCAGTAGCTGAAGGCCCTGGGCCATCTATGCTCTCTTTCTGTCTCTTTCTCTCTCTCTCTCTCTCAAGTAAATAAATAATAAAATATTTTTACAAAGTTATACAAAAGTTTGGTACTTTTTCTAAGTTAGATGTTTCCTCTTAAATAACTTTTCTCACATTTCACAACACTAAATTAATGTGGGGTTTTTTTTTTGTTTGTTTGTTTGCTTGCTTGCATTTTACAAATATTTCCACTATGAAGATTTGGTGCCCAATTTTCTATTCAAAGAAATTGATGTAACTTTCTCTAAAGCACTACTAGAAAATATAATTTGAATAATTTAAAATCTTTTCTTCCTTCCCTGCCTTTTCTTTCTTTTTCTTGCTTGCTTTCCCTTTCTACATGCTGTTGATGGAACTCTAGAGTTTCACACATGCTATTCAAACACGCGACTACTGAAGTGCAATCCTGATATTTTTCTGAATTTTCATTTGTGTGTGTGTGTGTGTGTGTGTGTGTGTGTGTGTGTGAGAGAGAGAGAGAGAGAGAGAGAGAGAGAGAGGGAGGGAGAGAGGGAGAGAGGGAGAAAGGTAAGCCTAGGCTTACCTGAAACTCCCACTCCCTCAATCTCCACCTCCAGAGTGGTGGGATTATAGACCTGTGCCATTATGCCAGGATGTGATAAATGATTTTTGTAATAACACTCAGAAGACAGCTACTGAGGGTAACAGTCTGTCCGAACTAAGTATTGTGTATAATATTAGTGCGTTTCTGAGTCTGCCTCATCAGGCTGTGACTAGAAAATACTTTATGGGACAAGTTCTACTAGCCTAATGCTAGGAATTGGTGTGTCTAGAAATGGTCCTTTGGCACCCCAAGGTACTCAGGAATGTAGCAGACTATGATCTGAACACTGCCCAGAAAATGTGCAAGCTACAAGGTTTGCTTTTATGATAATGAAAACAGAGTTTGCTATTGTGCTGACAGAATTCAAAGACTTTGTGAGTCAAGGATACACATTTTATGGAAACAGAATATAAATGCCCACACGAGTGCATCTGCATAGGAGTTGGGTTGAGCCATCTCCAATAGGGCTGTCTAAGGAGTAGACAAGGCTCAAAGAGAGAGGCTGAGGACAGTGCTGGGTTCTTGGAGCAGGAACAGAAAAGGTGATTGATTAGTCAAAGACTTTCTATCTTCCTTATCTTGTGAAACAAAAATGAAGAAAAAGATGAACGGTGAGCACTTCTTCCAAAAATTTTAACATTGTACATGAGAGAGAAAGTCATCTTTAATTGTCAATGAGCCTGAAAGCCATCTTGCCACCGCATCAGCCAAGTTAGAATTTTCTTGTTCCTGTTACCTCCTTCCCCCCTACTCTGACCTTGACATATCTGTAACTTCATTAAGCAAGTCAGGGACAAACAGGTGAATGAAGGAGTGAGAGAGGCCGCCAGTGCTCCCCGCCACCCAGGTTCAGCACTGCCTAAGAAGCGAGTAGCTCAATGGGAGGAAATGGGGTTTTGACTATCACCTGGGGACTGGGTATTCTAGATGGCCATTTGAAACTTTCATACCTCACAGTAATGAGGTGTGCACTAGTTCTAATCTAAAGGGGAAGAACTAGTTCCACTGAGGGTCTCTTTTGGTTACATTTTTAGTCTTGTTAGTTGTACTACCTTAATCTCATAATCATTTACAACTTTCCTAAGAAATGGCAGTTAAGACCTCTTCTACAGGACCACCCTTTCTTCAGATCCTTTAAAGAGAGCAGCTCAGCAGTAAATTCTTGGAAAACCCTAAGCTGTATTTTTTGTGACTGATGGGCTATAATTTCTTAAGTTCTGAAAACTAGAATAGCAAGATGGCTAAGTGGTTAAGAGCACTTGCCAGTTAAGCATGAGGGCCTCTCAGCTTGAGACTGCCAAGTCTGACTGCCCAGAACCCAAGTAACACGTTAGGCATGTACCAGTCCATGGGAGGCAGAGAAAGGGAAAAAATGGGACTCAGTGACGCAACACCACCTCTGGATTGAAGGAGAGACCCCATCTAAGAGGACACCCAACATTCTCCTCTGGCCTCTGGAGACACATGCATGGGGCCTGTGCATCTGCACACATATGTGTAAAAAACACACATCACACACACACAGCAACATGCACACAGAGTTATGAAGTCAAGTGTCCTCTGATAGCCTCAGATGTAGCATTTCAAAAATTTTTACTACACTATTAACTACAGGCTAAGTATTCCTGTGTTTTGGGTCTGAAATGTCCTCCAGACTCATGTGTTTAAACATCTGGTTGTAGAGCCTCTAGGTAGATCATGGCTGGTGGAGGTGGATCACTGGGGATGGGCCTTTGAAGCTTATAGCCTGGCCCTGCCTCTGGTTCTACTCTGATTTCTGGTATGTAGCTATATTCCCTGTTCCACAGAATAGTTCTGCTATATGGCACAGAACTACTCTACTATGCCTTTCCTTCCATGCTGAACAGAAATGAAACTGTGGGCCCACATAAACCCTTTCTCCCTTAAACTGTTTCTCTTGGGTATTTTGTCACAGCAATATGTCTGATAGTCTGTCATTCATCTATCTATCTATCATCTATCTATCTATCTATCTATCTATCTATCTATCTATCTATCTATCTATCATCTATTTGCCTACCTACCTATCTATCTATCATCTATCTGGGAATCATTAAACAAATATTATATAAAGGAAAGAAAATAAGTAAAATATATCATATAACTCATTCATTTTTATGCTTTAGGGCTCAGAGAGTACACTCATCAGGATAGTCAATTTTGTAGTGATATGCCAACCTTATTTCTACATCCAGTAACAACAGATAATATTTCAGAAAGTGACTAGCCCTGAAGCACATGATTTATTGTTTCATGGAAAGGAGAGCTCCTACAATTAATATAGATAAAAGCAGACATAGGAAAAGGCTATATACAATGAATAACAAAATAAAAAAAAACAACCTTAGGTACAGCACTGGTTTGGAGTAATCAGTTAACAGAGGCAATTAAATAAAGCAAGACACTACTAGTTCAGAAAAAAAAAAAATACACACCACTAGACAAAAGACTACTGGCAAGAAAATTAAACACTAAAAAGAAATGCCTAATACAATATAAACATTTAAAATGTCACAAGTACTGGTTTTGAATGTGTCTTCTTTCTTATAAGACTGACATGAGACGTGTCTAAGGCTGCACAGAATAGTAAGAAAAGACAATAATAAAGAACATATCTGGGAAAATTAGGAAATTGACACAGATATTGGCATCTACAGAAGCCTTCCATTGAAATGGAAAGATGAATAACAGTGAATTTCAGAGAATCTGTGGTAGAAACAGTGACATATGTTTGCCATACTCCCTCCTCCTAGGCTGTAGGAAGACTATTTCCCAGATTCTCTTGTACTTGGATTGGGACAATGTCTCCAACTTGTGCATTGAAATGTGAGCATAAAAAATGTGTCACTTCCTATCTGAGGTAGTTCAGCAACAAATAACAAGCCCAAAATATAGCTTATTTAAGAATGGCAAATCTGACCATCCATCAGATTTAACACATAATTTATCCTGATATGGAAGGTGCAATTAGCACTTCTGGTTCAGGCCTATATAGCAGGTTTATTAGGCAGATACTGACCTAGTGTAATCCCAGTTACCTTTGGGGATGATTTTGGTCTCAGTTATGCTGTGCTCCTGCTTCAGTCCCGCTATAGGTTCAAGTAGGCGTGGCCGGGTCGCTGGACCGCTGCTCTGTTCGCTGGAGCCAGGCACTGGCAGTGGGGGAGGGGAGGCTGCCGATGCTGCTCTAGTTCTCTCACTGGTCCACGTGTTCTTCTGCCTTGTGATCTGCTCCTCCGTTGTTCACTGCCGTTCTCCCTTCACGTTTCTTGAGTTTGCGGAGAGCTCCGGTGTGAGTGGAAAATCCCCTCACCTGGCTTTTCCTGCGGCTCAAGCCGAGCCTGGCGGCTGGCTGGCACACTGCGGTCCGCAGACCTGCCGGAGCCGCTTCTGCAGGCCTGTGTGGGCTCTGGATGCTCTGGATCTCTCCTACTTCTCCGCTGCCATTTTAATTTCCTATACACCTCACTTTTTAGTAAAAGTGTGTATTTTGCTAGGGTTTTTTTTGGCTCCCCCCCCCCCCACAGGCTGCTTTGGCGTGGTACCTACACCGCCAACTTAACTGGAAGAAAAAAAACCAAAGCAGTTTCTTAATGTCTATTCATATGTAGACTAGCACAGTTTTTTTAAATATTTTTAAAATTTTTTGTTTATTTTTATTTATTTATTTGAGGACGACAGAGAGAAAGAGGCACAGAGAGAGAGAAAGAGAGGGGGTGCACCAGGGCTTCTAGCCACTGCAAATGAACTCTAGACGCGAGCGCCCCCTTAATGCATCTGGCTAATGTGGGTCCTGGGGAATTGAGCCTGGAACTGGGATCCTTCGGCTTCACGGGCAAGCGCCATCTCTCCAGCCCTTAAAATTTTTTTTAATATTTTATTTATCTATTTGAGAGAGAGAGAGAGAGAGAGAGAGGAAGAGGCAGATAGAAAGAGAGAATGGACATGCCAGGGCCTCTAGCCACTACCAACGAACTCCAGATGCATGCGCCCCCTTGTGCATCTGGCTTACATGGGTCCTGGGGAATCAAACCAGGGTCCTTAGGCTTCACAGGCAAACACCTTAACAACTAACACAGTTTTTGAGATATAATTACACATAATCATTAAAATAGTCAACACTAGAGAGTGAATTATGGGTAACATGGTGAACTAGAAGTTTGTAAGATTGGATGGAAAAAAATAAAGATACCCACCAAAAAAAAAAAAAAAAAAAGTCTATTGCTAGAAGAGACAGAGCTAAACAAAACAAAGCTTATGTGTTTATTTATTATTTTTGCAAAGAAGCCACGCTGGCATTCTAAGCTACATCCTGCTGGTCATGCTGTGGGCAGGGACTAGCTGTAGCCACCAGAGAAGTACATTCATGAACACAATGAGCACCACAGAAACACAGTTGAGGCTAGAGGGATCCAGAACAGAGGCTGGACATAGCATGATAAGGCAGAGGCCAGAGTCCAGCAGGCTGTGGAGGTAGAGGTGTGGCAGAAGTCCAAAGTGAAACTTTTTATTTCTTGGCCGGGGGTGGTGGGGTGGGGGGTGGGAGAGGGGAGTGGTCAGGCTGGAAAAGCTACATGGCACTGTAGGAAGTGCAGGAGGAGACCTGGTACATTATCTTGATGTTCATGATAAAAAAAAAAAAAAGATAAATACAGATGGGTTGGCCTTCCTCATCCCTCAGAACCTCAGCCACAGAAAGCCTTGGAAAAAATTAACCCCAAATCCCAGAGACAAAATTTGTAATTTAAGCCAGGAGTGGTGGTGCACACCTTTAATCCCAGCAATCCCAGCATTTGGGAGGCAGAGGTAGGAGGATCACTGTGAGTCTGAGGCCACCCTGAGACTATATAGTGAATTCCAGGTCAGCCTGGGCTAGAGTGAGACCCTACCTCAAAAACAAACAAACAAACAACAACAAAAAAAAAAACTTGTAATTTATAGACTAAGGAACTCTGGCAGACAATGGACTTTTCTGGACTGAGAAATCCTTCTCACTTGGAAAGACAGTGACTTATTAACTTGTTTGAATTATCGAGACTAGTAGCTTTCTTTTCCACTCATCTATAAAGATCAATACAAAGGAAGTCCTGGGGAAGAGAGTAGCTGTATCTTGCCAACTAGGAAGAACAATGAAGTTTATTTCTTTTCAATGATTATTATTTAGCATTTATACCTTTGTACTTTGTTTTATTTTAACTTGTATCTCACTGGAAAAGGCTGTGGCTGTCTTTACTCTACAATGATGATACATTATTTTCTCTACCACTTCTCCTAACTCTAGCCTATATACTTTCCCTTCCCAATTCCTTCATTTCATTAAATATCGATACTCTTAGTTATAATCTATACATTAAATTTTCCTCAACCAGTATCCTATGCTGGTGTCACTGAACCTTACTGGGGATACAAGTGAAGTGTAAAAGTGTTTTCTATTATAAGTTAACACTGGGGCCACTGTCAAATCATCTTTACTGTAGTTGGCTTCCTCACTATGTAGCAGTAAGGAACATAAATTCAACATAACAGGAGGGCTGACATAAAATAAACAAGCCAGACATGGTGGTGCACACCTTTCAGTCCCAGCACTTGGGAGGCTTGGTAGAGGGATCATTGAGTTCAAGGCCAGCCTGAGACTGCACAGTGAATTCCAGGTCAGCCTGGGCTAGAGTGAGACCCTACCTTGAAAGACCAAAATAAATAAATGAATAATAATGCAAAAAAAAAAATGGAGAAAAGTCTTCCTCCCAACAGATGCACAAAAAAGAACATTAAAAAATTATGTATGAGACAATAACCTACTATGATACCTCCATGAGCTCACAGCTTAATATGGAAACCAAAGATAATGAACAGCTGGAATGCAAAAAAAAAAAAAAGATTTCAGTGTCCTATTTTTTAAAGTAATTTATTTCCAAGTTGGGGTTGGGGGGGAAATATGGGCACTTCAGGGTTTCTAGCTACTGCCAACTCCAGATGCATGTATGCACGCATCTGGCTTTACAAGGGTACTGGGAAAACAAACCTGGGTCATTAGGCATTGCAAACAAGCATTTTAACTAAGTCACCTCTCCAGGCCACAAAGTCCTATTTTTAAAAAGTTATCAATAACCATAAGCAGCTGGATGAAGGGAGGAAATAAACTTAGGGCCTAGACAAGAACATCATGAAAGTGGATAAAATGGTCAGTAACTTAGAGGCAAAACTGAAAACCATGGAGGAGAAATTCAGCACAGAATTGAGATTCTGAAAAAGAGCCAAAATAGAAATTGTGAAAATGAAAGGACCAGGTGAAAAGTGCAAATTAAACCTACTTTGAAATCCCATCTTATCCCAGCAAGAATGGCTAACATCAAAAAAAATAAATGAGGGCTGGAGGGATGGTTCAGTGGTTAAGGCACTTACTTGCCAAGCCAAAGAACCCAGGTTTGATTCCCCAGGACCCATGTAAAGCCAAACGGACAAAGTGGCACATGCATCTGGAGTTAGTTTGCAGTGGCTGGAAGTCTTGGCATGCTCATTCTCTCTCAACTAAATAAAAACAATTTTTAAAAATAAGTAAATGAGGGCTGGAGAGAAGGCTTACTGGTAGTTGCCTGCAAATCCAAAGGACCCAGGTTCGACTCTCCAGGTTCCATGTAAGTCAGATGCACAAGGTGGCACATACATCTGGAGTTCATTTCCAGTGGCTGGATATCCTAGAGCATCCATTATGTTTCTGCCTCTTTCTCTCTCAAATAAAATAAAAATAAAAAATAAAAAAGATGACAACAAATGTTGATGAGGATGTAGAGAAAGAGGAAAACTTATTCACTGTTGGTGAAAGTATAAACTTGTGTGGCCACTATGGTAGAGGTTTATTAAAAAGGGGGGGTTGCTGGAGAGATGGCTTAGCAGTTAAGGTGCTTGCCTACAAAGCCTAAGGACCCATGTTTGACTCTCCAGATCCCACCTTAGCCAGGTGGACACAGGTGAGGCAAGCACAAGTTCACACATGCCCACTAGGTGGAGCAAGCATCTGGAGTTTGACTGCAGTGCCTGAGGTGAGGTCCTAGTGGCCAATTCTCTCTCTCTCTCTCTCTCTCTCACACACACACACACACAACAAAAAAACCTAGAGCAGGATGTGGTGGCACACAATTTTAATCCAAGCACTTGGGAAGCAGAGGTAGGAGGACTGCAGTGAATTCAAGACCCTGAGACTACATAGTGAATTCTATGTCAGTCAGGGCTAGAGTGAAACCCTCAAAAAAAAAAAAAAAAAAAAGACATAATTCAATATTCTACATGAACCAGTTATACCATTTCTTGTTATGTGTACAAAGATTTCTAGAAGTCCCATCACAGAGATATCTGCACATCCACGTTTATTGTTGTACTACTCCTAATAAGCTGAGAAGGGCTGGAGAGATGGCTTAGTGGTTAAGCGCTTGCCTCTGAAGCCTAAGGACCCTGGTTCAAGGCTCGATTCCCCAGGACCCACATTAGCCAGATGCACAAGGGGCCGCATGCATCTGGAGTTCACTTGCAGTGGCCAGAAGCCCTGGCGCACCCATTCTCTCTCTCTCCCTCTCTCTCTGTCTGTCACTCTCAAATAAATAAATAAAAATAAAAATATTAAAAAAATAAGCTGAGAAATGGAAACAGCCTATTTGTCCATCAACAGATAAAGGATAAGGAAAACATGGCACGCATACACAATGAATTTTATTCAGTCATAAGGAAAAGTAAAATCATGGTATGTGTAGGAAAATGAATGGAGCTGGAAATTCTATTAAGTGAAATAATCCAGGCCCAGATACGGAAACAACTTACATGTGAATCATAGATTTTACTTTATTATGTATGCGTGTTTGTGTGGGTATAGGTCATGAAACCAGAAAGGAGACCACAAGGAAGAAAAGGTCTTTAAGGGAGGGAGGGGAAAAAGGATGGGGAAAAGCACAAACCAAACAAAGGTCTATGAAAATGCCATAATGAAGCACATTACTTTGTATGGTAATTATAAAAACGTGTATTTTGTTTTTAAACCAAAACAGTGAGCACTGGCTCAGAAAGAGACACAAAGAACAGTGGAAAAGGTGAAATAATGACTACAAAGGGAACAAAATGTTTATGTGAAATAGTTTGTAGTTTGTGGAAAATGATCAACATTTAAAGGGACATTTCTTTAGTGAGCTTTACACACGGCAGAAAGTTTAGTCTATGATCAAAGGTTAGTAATGAATTTTTAATTTTTAAAGGACAGAAGAGCCAATAACTAAAAGACAAGTCTTCAGATTTATTTGGAAATTCACAGTTTCTAATGGCACTACAGCTCCGTAGTTACATATTTAAAATTCTCTTTCCACGACACATAAATGGTGTGACTTCCCACTCTGTCTCTGTTCTCAAGGGCCTTCTATACAATCAGGCCTTATTGCTTTGAATGGCTAACTGTGCAGACTGGAAAGAAAAAAAAAATTCATCTCCTACTGTTAACCTAAAGCAGCAACGTAAACAACAAAGAAAGCTTTAAATAAGTCACATTACACATAATACCTCAAGAAAGGTATTAGACAAGTTTCAAAACAACAAAAGTGCTCAATAAGTTAAACCTTATAACACAAAATGGTGAATTCTCTCTTGCATAAAGAAACAGGTTTCACTTTCACTCATTACTGCACAATCACACATTCAAGCATTTTACTCAGTCACTTCCAATTACTTCTGAATGGAAAAAATAAATCTCTGCACACTGTAGCCAATACAAAGCAAACATCAAGGAATAATAACCCCTTTAGACTTAACCAACAAGATTAGGATTAGAAACTCACTGGCTGGTTCTGTGGGTATATGTGTATGCAGGCAGTGATTGTATTATGTGAAACCTGGTCTCAGTGATGTGAAAGTTTCGAGGACTAGTGTTAATGTAAATGTTTAAATGTAATATAAAGAAAATTTCACAAACAGTCACATGTTTGAAGGTAAACTTATAATAAATTTGTTTGCAAATACTAATAATTTCTAAGAAAAAATCTACCTTTTTGATCCTCATTGAGTTAGTAACTAAGGAAAAAAAAATCCAGTCAAATAAATTAAATGAAACTAACAGTGAAAGCATCATTGTTTACCTAAAAGGACAGATTTTAGAAGTCCCTGCAAGTGTTTATTTTCCAGTGAGTTTGCTAAGCAGAAACCTATGTTGGCAAGTCTCTAGGATCTTCACACTGTCTGACCTGCATTGCTGAGCTTCAGGAACAGACCACCTTAAAGCCTTGTAGTGTTTGCAGCTTCAAAACCTAATAGTTACAAAACAAATCAAATGACAGAAAACATTCCCCCTCCTCTTCCAGTGGCATTATAAATAGACAAAAGGCACATAAATATGGGAAGGTGCAAGAAATAGGAACAAAGCTAAAAGAAGAGGTTTAGGCTTTCATTCCTATCACAGGAACGGGGCTTCCAAATTACTTTTGTCCCAGTAATTAATCTGTGAAAAAACATCTTTATAAAATGTTTATCAATGTCCTTGTAGGAAGTGATCAGCCTTGTAAACCTGCAGCTCATTAACCAAGATTGACACGATCCTGTCTACTTTATAAAAGGGCATAATTTCTGAATATTTTCCCCAATATTTTCTCCCTCTCCCAAACCCTTCGAATACCATAGACTGTTTTTCAATGAAAAACAAAAAGTCTCCAGTATGAAAAGTTCAACTAATTTTAAATATGTCCCGAGACTGTCGTAACACCAAATGTTCCCACGGTGATCTCTTTGTTTCCTCTGATTATGTCATGCAGGCTCGGCAATGATCCCGACTTAGTTTGTATTAAAGTTTTTATTAATTTTCCTTGGTCCTGGACTTTAGACCGCCTTCGTTTTAAAGCCCTCTTCTCAGTTTTTGTCTTTTGGGACTGTCCGTTGCACAGACTTGTGCAAGCTGAAATGCCACAAAAATAAGATTCTTCTGACTGTGATGAAGTTTCTGAGCTTCCCTCAGATGGAGGGCCCTTGTAGGAAGAGTGATAAACTTCTCCCATATTAGAAAAGTCTCTCTGGTTCGTAAAGGGCTTTCTTCCTTTTATGTCTCCATTGGCTATAGGATGCAATGGATCTGCAGGCTTTATGGTCTCAATTTGTTCAGTTTTATACTTGCAACGTTTCTTCTATAACAAAAATAAAGTATATGAATTACATCTTAATAGACAAGAGAGCTGAATTAAGAGAGAAATGTACCACCACCTACTGAATGGTCAAACAATATTACAAACACACACAACCCCCCACACACCCTGTTATTCTGTGAGTAGATAGTATCATTACTTTCTCATCTTCTAAATACTACTTGTGATGGTTTGAGTTAGATGTTCCCAATAAACCCAAGTGTTCTGAATGATTGGTTCTCAGCTGATGGCTATTTAGGAAGTGGAGCTTTGCTGGAGGAGGTGTGTTGTTGGGGGTGGGCTTAGGGGTGTTACAGCTAGCTCTTCTTTGCCAGAATTTAGCTTACTATCTACTACTGTTTTCTGCCTGCTGTACCAGACTGTGATGTCCAGCCTCTGCTCATGCCACCTTTTCCCTTGCCATCATAAAGCTTCCCCTCAAGAATGTAAGCCAAATACCCACAAAGTATAGAAGGGAAATCAGAAGATGTAAACGGTTATCCTTGGCCGCATAGTAAGTTTGAGACCAATTTGGAATACATTAAGACCTTGTCTAAAATGAAACAAACAGAGCAAAACAAAACAGCAAAAAACAAAACAAAACAAAACAAAACAAAAAAACAAAAAAGGGAAAGGAACATTATGGCAAGACATGATAGTTAATTCCAGCACTTGTAAGGCAGAGAATTCCAGTGAGAGTGAGACTGAGACAGCCTAGGCTACAGTGTGAAACTCTGTCTTAACAAACAAAACTACAAAAAAAAAAAAAAAAAATAACTAAAACCCACCACCACCAACAACAAAAAAACCTCCAAAGGGGGATACAAAACTAAAGTAAGACATTATCCTACAGACTACTTAAAGATCATAGTAAACCTTTAAACCTATTATTCATTTACCAACATATAACATACTAATAAATGTCAAAGGAAAGACACTATTACCTTTTTTTCTGGAGAGAACTTGAGGGGTTCTACGATGTATAAATCATTTGGATCTACTATAAGGAGAAAAAGGCAGATGTCACATGAAAGTAGATCATGCTACATTTAGACAGGAAAAACATAACTTAGTGATTATGCTATTCATAGAATTTATATTTAAACAGAGATTAACTATGTATTTATACATTTAAAATTAATAAGCCAAAATAAGCTTACTAATTACTACTAGTTATTAATAATTACATCCTTATTTTAGACTTGGTCAAAGTTATCTGAAAGTTGGTTATCAGTCTTAAAGACAACCAACCTTCAAGTATATATTTCCTTATTATTTTTAATTAATAATTATCAATCAATACAGGGAAAGTCCTTCTTTGGGGCCAGTCCCACAATCTTACCTGATAAGAAAAATAGCATTACTGGGTAAACCAGTATCACACCTACAGGTAATGTGAGTATAATCCTGAAGGACTAAACTTCACACTGCATCACAAAAATGGATTAAAGATGTGTGCCCAAGCAGATGGAACCATGCATAGGGCCAGCCAGTTAAGAGAAATATGCACACAAAAGAGATCTAAGATTTTATCTATGATTAAAACTATGAACTCTGAAATATAAAAATAGCTGGAACATGCAATACAAGTTAGTAAGGAATAATGAATATTCTGGCATGAACATATCAGTTATATAAGTTTATCTCAAAGTCTCTAAAATGTCATTTCTCAAAGCACATTCAGGACACTTTTAACTCCCCCCCCCCCCACACACACACAATGACAAGACAAACACACATACACAAGAAGGGCTATGGGACTTTAACAATTCAAATTGTTAGAAACAATTTAAGATTAGACTGAGACAGACCTAATTTAGTAAGTGGAAAGTTTGTTATAAACACATACCAGAAAATCAGTAACATGATTTAACCAATTATAGCTTCTTATATCTTCCCTCCAAAAATTTCTTGAGAAAGTCACCAAATATATTAAAGTATCCAAATATTCCTTTAAATGGTTATTCTAGATCATTAATCTCAAGCTACTTAAAAAAAAAAAAAAACTATGATGTCTTCTTTTTTCAGGAGTGGCTGTTAATTATTAAGATCAACCTCTCCCCTGGAAGCAACTAAATACAATTGGGGAAGTAAAAGAGAAAAAGAAAAATACTCAAGCACTGGATAGCTGCCAAGAGAGTCAAGTAATCCCTGCATCAAAAGAAAGGAAAGACAGGAATCAGAATCCAGTGGAACATAAGTCATTTTTGTCCCAAGTGCACTTGCAAACAAATGAATACATGGACTTCAGTTCTTATGGCATCATACAAGAATGGATCAGAAACTAGATCCATGGACCAGCAATAAGATAGATACCTTCTCTCTCTGATAAGTAAAGTAGGAATCCAAAGGAAGCTTTCCTTGGGCAAAGAATAAATTTATAGTCCAAATACCCAATATCTGGTTCCCAACAAACATCCGGTCAACATTTTATGCATAAATTCCTTCTGAAAGCTGGGGTACAGGTAAAGTTAAACAATATTCTCTTTTTTTTTTTCAAGGTAGGATTTTGTTCTAGCCCAGGCTGACCTGGAATTCACTATGTAGTCTCAGGGTGGCCTCAAACTCACAGCAATCCTCCTATCTCTGCCTCCCAAGTGCTAGAATTAAAGGCATGTGCCACCACACCTGACTACACAATACTTCTATAAGTTTTGTCCCCTGAAATCCACCATGAAGAGGCTGTACATAACTCAGTGCCCACAAATAACTAGGGGCAATTTTGAAGTCTTAAAAAGAACAACAACAACAAAAAAGGCTTTAATCCCAGCACTTGGGAGACAGAGGTAGGAGGATTACAGTTAAGTTTGAGGCCACTCTGAGACTACATAGTGAATTCAGTTCAGCCTGGGCTAGACAGAGAACCTACTTGAAAAAAAAAAAAAAAAACTGAAATATACCAGAGTACTCCATACTTCTTATAAGGTCTACTCTCAGAATAAAGTATTTTATGAGAGCTTAATCTGGTAGGGTTTTATGAGTCCTATCAGCCTGGAGGAGGGAAATACCCTCAGCTCCCTCTAGCCAACATGCCCCATATAAAGGGGAGGGGATTAAAAGGGAAGACTGAAAACTACTGGAGAAGTTCCAGTATAAGGGGACAGAATAACCAAAAGAATAAAAATAAAGCCTAACTCTAGAACTGCAGAACACTTCCTGCTACCCCAACCTTACTAGTACATTGAGATTATTTATCTTGTAAGTATATCATGTCTACCTTGCAACAAAAAATTATAACGTGGGGCTGGAGGGATGGCTTAGCAGTTAAGGCGTTTGCCTGCAAAGCCAAAGGATCACAGTTTGATTCCCCAGGACCCATGTTAGCCAGATCCACAAGGGGGCATACGCATCTGGAATTTGTTTGCAGTGGCTGGAAGCCCTGGCATGCCCATTCTCTCTCCCTCTCTCCCTCTCTCTCTCTCTCTCTCTCTCTCTCTCCCCCTCTTTCTCTGTCAAATAAATAAATAAATAAAAATATTTTAAAAAATTACAAGGTGTCCTAAAAGACAAATAACCAACCAACCTACCCACCACCCAGTGTGAAGAGCCTGAAGCAACATTTCAACTACAGTCAGATATGGCAGGCAAGAATCCCGGAATTATCAGGCTTGGACTTAAAAATTACTATTAACTAAGGACCAAATGAAAAAAGTTGACAGCATAGAAGAATAGATAAATAATGTAAGCAGAGAGGAAAGCTGTGATAAACAATCAGAAAGAAATTCCAGAGACTGGCAAAAGTAACAGTAAAGACTGCCCTTGACAGATGTACAAATAGACTGAACATGCTAAAGAGCACTCACTCTAAGGATATGACAACAGAATCTTCCAAGATTAAAAATTAAAAAAAAAACAAAACAGGTATTCATCAACTATGGGACAGCTAAGAAGGTTAGGTTATAAATTAAACTTAATGTAAGAACCAGGATAAAATAGAAAAAAAAAAAAAAAAAAAACAAAAAAACAGAAGCAACATTTGGAAAGATTCAGGATTTCCTGGAATTCTGGTTTTTGAGGGAGAATCATATGTAATTCCTTTTTTATACATTCTTCAAGAGAGGAAGAAATATTTTCATATACAAGTAAAAAATTTAGGGAATTTCTTGTCTGAAGACCTACCTTGCAAGCTGTCTTGTAAGAAATGTTGCAAGAATGTTGTATTCAAATTGCCTTGAGATATGGTATTATTTCCAAGTATGTAATGATTAGTTATAAATCTACACAACAAACTTTAGAGAAACCATTAAAATAAGTTAAAAAAGAATAACATATAGTAAGAAAGAGAGAAAGGAATCAGATATAAAATGCTCAATGGTAATCACTAAGGGCAGAAGTAATGCAGGAAACAAAGAACAGGGTAATGAAACAGTAACAGATGGAAAAAAATGGTATTGGTCCAATTATGTCAGTAATATTTTAAAAATCAGTAGTCTAAATAAACCAGTTGAAAGAGTGAATCAATACATAAGATTTATCATTTGAAACACAGAAGAGCTATATTCATTGAGACACAGCAGACTTTAGACTTTGATGAAGGGTAATAAATAATGATTAAGAGGTCAATACTTCAAGAAGACATAATAATTCTTAACATGTATGCATTTAATGAGTCATTATAACATGTGAGGCTAAAACTAATAAAAATGCAAAGAGAAGAGATAATTCCACTATTATAGTTGGAGATATTAGCACTCCACTGAGAACATATCTAGCAAGCAGAGGTTTGTAAGGTCACAGGTGAAACTTAATTATAACAAAACCTATTTTATTTCTATATACTAGCAATACACACACTACAACAAAGATACACCATATTCTTTCAAAACTAATTTACAGTCAAAGCAATAACAACCAAAACCCTAGTACATTGTTTTTTACGAAATCTTTAGTATTGTGGCTTAAAATTACATGTAAATGCAAAGAGGCAGCAATGACCAAGACAAGTACCTAATTGATACCATGTAAATTTTATATTGACAATCCTATTGCAATCATTTGGAGGATCTTAAATGTCCTGCAAAAGCTCATGTGTTCAAGGTGATGATGGTGGTATTAGATCTGCTTTCTTTCTCTCCCTTTGCTTTTTAGCCATCATAAAGTGAGCAACTTTGTTTTATCATGTTTGCAACCATGATGTCCTGCCATACCCCAGAAACAATGAGGTCAACTGACTATGAACTAAAATCTCAAATCAAGAATGAAAATAAAACTTTCTTCCTCTATTGCTCTCTTGCTGCTGTGACAAAATACTTGGCAAGGAAAGGGAAGGTTTTATTTGGCTCAGAGTTCATGGGTACAGTCCACCGTGGCAGCAGGAGATGCATGCAGGGGGTCACACAGTCAGGGAGTACAGAGTGATGAATACTGGTACTCAGCTCACTTCCTCATTTTCTCAATTTAGGAACCCAACTCATGGACAATGTCACCTACAGTTAGAGTGGGCCTTCTCACCTGAAACCACTGGAGAAACTCCCTCACAAGTCCAGAGATTTATCTTAGTGAATCTAGATCTAATCATGTTGATAATCATTATTAACTATCAGACCCCACCCATTTAAAAGTTGTCAGCTATTTTGTCAGAGATGTAAGTCTGACTATACCTAACACCATAAAATACACCCCAGAAAACCAATTCAAAGTGGATTAAAGATCTAAAAATTAAAGAAAAAAATAGTTGGAAAGAAATACAAGAGAATCATCTATAAAAAAGAAATAAAAAATTTCTGGAGGACTTCTGGTAAGATGGCAGCATAGGAGCCACACCAAACCACTCCAGAGAGGGATTTAAGCAAAACCACAGTAAAATACACTCTTCTTTCAAAAAGTGAAGGTGTATAGGTTATTATCAGCCACAGCAGAGAAGAAGAAAAGACCAAGGTCTACCAGAAAGGAGGAAAGCAGCTCCACGTGCCCGCCTGGCCCAGCACTGAGCTGCAGGAGCAGAGACCAAACAATAGGATTTTCCAACTGCATCAGCCTCCTTGCAAAGTCAAGAAACCTGAAGGGGAGACATCAGAGACCAGCTGGGGAGCTTCTAAAGGGGATACAGGTGGGACCAGTTAAGCATTTCCATAAAACTCCAGGCTTCCTGCACTCTACCATCCCGCAACCATCAGAACTGTGAACCTTGGGAGAATGCATTCAGCCCCCAGCAGCAGGGCATCCAGCACAGCTGATCAGAACACCAGATCCACAGCACAACACGGAGGGACCAAGGTGGGCACTCAGCATTGGTGAGATTTGAAGCCACCCCAAAAGGTAACAAGGCCGACTGACAAAAAATAAGGAGGTACATAGGCCTGTACTGGAAGTGCTAATCTCTCTTTCCATGTCAGGGCAGGTTATGGGTTATATACTCTTGGCTGGCTTTGCTGTTCACAATTAAGCTATATTTGGGGGTTGAGTATTGTTGTCTTTGATGCTTTCAGATTTATAGGGCCTTTGTCTTTTTCTTCTGTCATTATTGGGGGCAGGGTCTGATTCAGACTCAGGCTGACCTGGAACAGATTTCAGAACAGAATTCTCAACCTCCCAGATGACAGTATTAAGGGTGTAGAGCAACACACACCCGTAGGGATTTTGGCTTTATAAGGTTATCTGTTTGTTTTAATCCCCACACTTGCATACTCTGTGCTGGATTTTATTGAATATGTATACTACTCAGTTGTATTTTAGAACTTACCAGTAAATTGTTCCATCCAGCCTACTAGAATACTTGAATAGCAGACAAACTCAACATCTAGAATCACTTCTGCGGTTTGATAGGAGTACCAGAGCTACATGTGGTACCTTAAACTCTTACCCTGAAGGTATATAAAGTTGGATTCCCACATCTAAGAACACTACAGATAATTAGAAAATACAAGCATCAAATCAACTCAGGATGGAAAAAATGCTACATCCAAGAAACACAAAGAATCAAGACAACACAACCCCACCAAAAGTTATAAATCCATCAGAAATGACCCCCAATGAGACTGTTTTAGATGAAATGCCTGACAAAGATTTCAAAAAAATGATTTTATCCATACTCAAAGAAAGTAAAGAAGAAATCAAAGGAATCAAAGAAGAAAATAAACTCCTGAAAGAGAAGACAGGAAACCAGCTTAATGAAAGGAGGTCATTACAAAACATGAGTAAGGAAATAGAAATACTGAAGAAAAAGTAGGCAGAAATTCTAGCACTGAAAAACACAGTTAATGAAATAAAAAACTGTGGAAAGTCTCACCAGTAGAACAGATGAAGGAGAGAACAGAACATCTCAACAAGACCAGGTGGCAGATCTAATACAGTCCAACAAGGAGAAAGACAAGCTAATAGGAAGGTATAGATGGGAATTTCAATATATTCGCAACACTATGAAAAGATCAAACATAAGAATTCAGGGTATGGTAAAAGGAGAATTTCACTTCAAAGGCATAGTAGATGTTTTCAACAAAATCATAGAAGAAAAATTTCCCCAAATTGGGAAAGAGAAGCCAATAAAAAGTCTCCCAACTAAAAAAAGTTCAGGCCCAGATGGACTCACTGGTGACTTTTATCAGACCTTCATGGGAGAATTAACACCACTGTTTCTCAAACTTTTCCATAGAACAGAAAAGGAAGGAATTCTACCGAACTCCTTCTATAAAGCCAGCATCACCCCGATACCAAAACCAAAGACAGAACAAAAAAAGAAAATTACAGACCAATCTCCCACATGAACATATATGCAAAATTCACAAGAAAATACTGGCAAACAGAATACAAGAATATATCAAAAAGATCATTCACCCCAACCAAGTAGGCTACATCAAGGAGATGCAGGAATAGTTCAACATACGCAAATCAACAAATGTAATACACTACATATATGAGCTGAAGAGCAAAAACCACATAATCATCTCCATAGATGCAGAAAAGGCATCTGACAAAATCCAACATCTCTTCATGTTAAAAGTATTACATAAACTGGGAATAGAAGGAACATATCTCAACATAATAAAGGCTATTTATGACAAACCTACAGCCAACATAATACTAAATGGGGAAAAACTTGAAGTTTTCCACCAGGGTGTCCACTGTCCCCACTCTTATTTAATATAGTCCTAGAAGTCTAGCAATAAGGCAAGAAGCACTCATAAAAGGAATACAAATTGCAAAGGAAGAGATCAAATTATCATTATTTGCAGATGATATGATTCTATACATAAAGAACCCTAAAGACTCTATCAGCAAACTGTTAGAGCTGATAAACAATTTTAGCAATGTAGTGGGATACAAAATAAATACACAGAAATCAGTAGCTTTATTATATACTAACAACAAACACACAGAGGATGAAATCAGAGAATCACTCGCATTCACCACTGCTTCAAAAAATAAATAAATAAATAAAGTAGCCAGGCATGGTGGGGCATGACTTTAATCCCAGCACTCAGGAGGTAGAGGTAGGAGGATCGCCAAGAGATCGAAGCCAGCCTGATAATACAGTGTGAATTCTATATCAACCTGGCCTAGAGTGAGACCCTACCTCCAAAAGCCAAAAATAAATAAATAAATAAAGTACCTTGGAATGAATCTAACCAAGGAAGTGAAGCACCTCTACAATGGAAACTTTAAAACACTCAAATGAGAAATTGCAGAAGACACTAGAATATGGAATGACAGCCCATGTTCTTGGATTAGAAGAATATGTGAAAATGTCAATCTTTTTTAGTATTTATTTTTATTCATTTATTTATTAGAAATAGAAAGAAGGAATGGGTGTGCCAGGGCTGCCAGCTACTGCAAATCAACTCCAGATGCATGTGCCACCTTGTGCATCTGGCTTATGTGAGACCTGGAACCTTAGGCTTCACAGGCAAGCGCCTTAACCACTAAGCCATCTCTCCAGCCAGAAAATGTCAATCTCACGAAAGGCAATTTACACATTTAATGCAATCCCCATTAAATTCCAATGGCATTCTTCACAGAAATAGAAAAAGCAATTCTAAAATTCATTTGGAAGCACAAAAAAACTTGAATAGCCAAAATAATTTTGAGCAACAAAAATAAGACTAGTAGCATCACCATATCCGATTTTAAGCTATACTACAAAGCCATACGAACAAAACCCAGCATGGTACTAGCACACAGACACGTAGATCAATGGAACAGAATAGAGGACCCAGATGTTAATCCAGGCAGCTACAGCCATCTGATTTTTGACATAAGCAGCAAAAAATTCATTGGCGAAAAGACAGCTTCTTCAACAAGTGGTGCTAGGAAAACTGGATATCTATATGTAGAAGGATGAAACTAGATCCTTGTCTCTCTTCATGAACAAGAATCAAGTCCAAATGGATAAGGGACCTTAATATCAGACCTGAAACACTGAAACTGCTAGAGGAAAAAGTAGGGGGGAGACCCTTCAACATATTGGCATAGGCAATGACTTTCTGTATACAACCCCAGTTGCTCAGGACATAAAACCACTAATCAACCACTGGAATCTCATGAAATTACAAACCTTTTGTACAGCAAAGAACACTGAATAGAGCAAAGAGACAACCTACAGCATGGGAGAAAAGTCTTTGCCAGCTATATATCTGACAGATAATTAATATCCAGAATAAACAAAGAATTCAAAAAACTAAACAGTAAGAAATCAAGCAACCCAACTAAAAAATGGGCTATGGAAGCTGGGCATGGTAGTGCACGCCTTTAATCCTAGCACTTGGGAAGCAGACGTAGGAGGATCACCATGAGTTTGAGGCCACCCTGAGACAACACAGTGAATTCCAGGTCAGCCTGAGCTAGAGTGAGACCCAACCTCAAAACAACAACAACAACAACAAAAAACAGGGTTATGGAACTAAATAGAGAGTTTGCAAAAGAAGAAATACAGATGGCATATACACATCTAAAAAAATGTTCTACATCCTTAGCCATCAGGGAAATACAAATTAAAACTTCCATCTCATTCATGTAAGAATGGCTATCATCAAGTAAACAAGTAACAATAAATGTTGTGGAGGATGCAGAAAAAGGGGATCCCTTCTACACTGTTGGTGGGAATATAGTCTGGTACAGCCATTGTGGTAATCAGCGTGTAGGTTCCCAAGACAGCTAAAAATAGATTTACCATATGATCCAGCTATAGCATTCCTAGGCATATATCCTAAGGACTCTTCTCACTACCTTAAGAGATACTTGCACAACAATGTTTATTGCTGCTCTATTCACAATAGCTAGGAAATGGAACCAGCCTAGATGTCCCTCAACAAATGAATGGATAATAAACATGTGGTACATTTACATAATGGAGTTCTATTTAGTGGTAAAGAAAAATGAAATTATGAAATTTGCAGGGAAATAGATGGCTCTGGAAAGGACAATACTAAGAAAAGTAACAAAGGCCCAGAAAGCCAAATGTCACATGTTCTGTCATATGTGGATACTAGTTACAAATGTTCGGACTTGTGTGTGAGTTGGAGTAAAAACTGGTAGCAGAGGCCAGTAGGCTAGAAAGGGGCTATAAGGGAGGGAGGAGACAGGTGGACTTAAAGGGATGGTATTGTATTTATATAAGTAGATGGACAGATTACTGCAGGTGGAATGGCCTACGTGAGGGGAGGGGAAGAGACTGAATAAAAGCAGTGTGGGGGGAGAGGGATAATCAAAATTCAGGATATTGTAAATAAGCCACATGATAACCTACTTTTTTGGATAATGGCACACCCAGAAGCCACAGTCTATTTCTACAAAAACAAGTGAGTTGTTGGCCAGGGATGTCCCTGATGCCCCCAAAACATTACAGGCTATTGTCAAGGCTCTTGGTTTCCCACCAGGAATAGATGATAAGACCCTACTGCTGAAGACTCCACATGCCTGGCCTGCAAGGTTAGTTACCGAGAAATCAAACTGGGGATGAGCTGAAAACCTTCTCCTGGTAGACCAGCTGACAAAAAGTAGAAAAAGCTGCACTGCATGCAGCCTTATGGGAGACAGAAGCCATCAGTGGTAAAAACAGTGGACACTGGAAGTCTCAAGTTTCACCAGACAGGACAAATACTCCCATGGGTGCAATAGTGACATGTCTGTTATGGGGAAAACCAACTGCTCTCTAATTGGACTGGAGACTCTCTCTATGGGAGAGATTACATGATGCCTGGTAGTGTAAGCCTAATCAAAAGCCTATGGTGGGGTCATGAGTATTAGGAGTGTAATGCCTGTTTTTGTCTGGCTAAATGCATGTATTATGCTCACCAAGTGCCCTGTAAGCATTTTACTTAATGTTCATACCCATATATTAATGGTACTCCCACTTTTGGTTAGAGAAGCTTCTGTTTTCAGAGGGCAATGGCCCAAAAGGAACCATAGCGCTGAGAACACATGACGGAGGAATGTTCAGCACTGAAACATCTCTATCACAACTTCTAAGGCTCAGGATCCATTGTGGAAGAGGTGGCAGAAAGAACGTAAGAGCTGAAGGAAGGGTAGAACTGCTTACAATGCAATCAACCAGACAGAAACTGGCCTTGGTATCCATGACCTTGCAGTGCCCAGCACTATCTTCACATAATAATAGGAGAAAAAGATGATGACATCAAAATAAAAGAGAGACTAATGGAGAGAGAGAGACAGAGAGAGAGAGAGAGGATATGATGGAGTATAGATTTGTGAAGGGAAAAGTGGAGGAGGGGAGAGAATTATCATGGTTTATTGTAAGCATGGAAGCTGTCAATAAAAAAAAGAAAAAACTCTGCTTGAACAAGATATAAAGAAGCACTATCACAATGGGAAAATTTCATTGTTTAAAGGTAGAACTAATTCTATTACCAGGTACAAAGCCTACTACTCTACTTGACCTCAAAGAGTGAGTTAAGAAAAAAAAAATGACTAGAAATGATGCACTCCCAATCCCACGCCTGTTGGTAGATGAATACACACATTAACTAAGATATGTTATACCCTCAATTTGAGAACATTTCAAAGGTAAATAAATAACATACAGCTTATTTGTATAACTGAGTACTTTACTGTAATTAGAATAAACACACAGAACTATTCTCATTATCAGTGAATCTCACATTATTTAGAAGTTAAACTACTATCTACCCTGGGAGGGAAACAGCACAAAGTAGTTTTTGAGGTGCTGGACAATATTCTGATTTTCAGTCAGGATGTGGTTTACACAGACCCACTGAGCTTAGAAAAATTCATTAAGTTTACATTTGATACTTCCTTGCATTAAATGCCTCCACTAAAAACTTCATTATAAAAAGGGGTATTGGGCTGCAGAGATGGCTTAGCAGTTCAGGTGCTTGCCTGTAAAGCCTGGGGACTCAGGTTCAATTCTCCAGGACCCATGGTAAGATAGATGCACAAGGTGATACGTGCATCTGGAGTTTGTTTGCAGTGGCTGGAGGCCCTGGTCTGCACATTCTCTCTCAAATAAATAAGTAAAATAAAAATCTTTTTTTTAAAAAAAGGTATCACTAGAAACAAAAGAGTAAGAAGGATAAAGTGATCTGTGAGCCCTAAGTACACATGACATAGGCTAAGTCTGGAAAGTTGGGTGGTAGTTATAGACTAGTGAAGCTTCAGAATGATTATTTGATGATTTAATTAACATAATCATGCAGCCCAGCTACCAAAAACTTAAATAAAGGGAGAACAGCCAGGGATTATTAAGACAGTGTGCTACAGTGAAATATAGAATAAACTGGTTATTTTAATATTGCTATGAATATACAAATTTCTAAACTCTAAGTGTCTTAATAAGCACTAATTATAAAGATACTGAAAGAGGAAACTTATCAGTTGGTACAAACATCTATTCGCTTAAATGTAAGCATTTACTGAATGCTAGCCAATGGGACCCAGTTAAACACTCTGGGGTTATAAAAGAAAGATCAGATTTTTGTTTAGAGAGTGCCTCACAGTCCTAAACTAGAGACAAAAAGGGTCCTACCTGAACAGGAAGAGGAGGCAGAAAAGCACAGGATGCTATGGGAGCACATTCAGGTTTTCCATATCTGTTGAACTGTCTCAAACATCCCTTTCTAAAAAGAAATACTTCTAAACAGGAGCATGTGCAAACAGAACTATCCATTGCTAATTAAATAAACTAAGACCCCCCCTCCCCACCCTTTGGGTTTTTAAAGGAATAAAGAGGCTTAAAATGTGAAAATGATACAGTGGCTTTGATTTAGCAAATGCACAAATGAAACTTGTATTCATTTTCTGTGGCAGATGGTCACAAACACATACATAATACTTATGCCAGAAGTAAGCTAATTTCATGTTTAGAAATATACATCACATATCCACAAAAATTTACCTTCTTTGCCAGCGAACTGTAGAGATTTGGATCTGATGAGTGGAAATGAAGTTCTTCTTTTCAAATTCATATCATCATAAGAAGAGAAACATCTAGCATATTAAGAAAACATTGCACACAATGAGTATATGACATTTTGGTTAAACAGAAGATATTAAGAAATAGGTATATCAAATGGGGCTTAGTCTAAATAAATGGGTAAAACAAATATTCTTATCTAAAGGTACTATGTTAACCCATAATCTGATCTACCTGTGAACAGCTTTATCAACCAAAAATACCCAGTATTTCAAAGGTGTTAGAAATTTATTATGTTTTTCCCCATTATTATAAATCAACACAGCTATCACCTCTAGGCCTAAGACCATCTTACCACAATAGTGTTGTTTTCAACATTGTGGTTTCAAGACAGAAATTACCTCAGTGTGCCTTTGCTTGCTCAAAGTTTCTCAAAAATATAAAAACCACAGTGAAAGTTGGGCATGCTGACTCATGCCTTTAATCCCAGTATTTGGGAGGCTGAGGTAAGAGTTCACCGTGAGTTCAAGGCCAGCATGAGCTAAACTGACCCTGCTTCCAAAAAACAAGCAAACACTAGAAAAAGTAAACTATTCAATCCAATCCTGGCATTACCTCCTAGGGCTTGGATATTGATTACTTTTAGGGAGCTTTGAAATATAATCTCCACCAAATTGAGATGTGTTCCGGCAACGCTGCATACAAAGCATCAGTCCCAAGACAACACAGAGAACCAAAGATATGACAAGATAGCTCTGACGATCTGAAACCTGTGCCAAAAGTTAATAATTATTATAATAAATCATTTTATAGGCAAAAAACCTAAACAGTAATCATTATAATAAATCATACAATGAAATGCAGTGAAACCTAAAATTCAAAGAACTAATCATTTTAAACATCTTTATTCAATGTATTTCAAAAACCAAATTCTTTGGAAATGAAATAATTAAAGAATCTTTTAAAATGCTTTTCCTGCTTTCTAATTCTTTGAAAAAAATGTTAAACCTATGGAAAAGTTGTAAAAACAGTACAATAAACATATTTATCTTTCACCTATACCTACCAATTGTTAACGTTTTTCCATTTGCGCTATTTCTTCCTCAGGGATTAAAACATGCATCTTCCTATGGTCTTTCTCACTATGTTAAAATTGAATCACTCCTTATTCATTCACTTATAGAAGGCCAAAGCCAAGAGGTCATCCTTATTTCCTCCTCCTCACATACCCTAAGGTTTCCTCAAGGTTAATTTTTCTACCTTTTAAATGTATCTGAATTCAATTAACTTTGTACCATTTTCCACTTCTAAAATCCTAATCCAAATCAATTTTACTCAAGTTATTGCAGCTGCCCAGTAAGTACCTTTCTATTTCTGCTCCTGCTACCCTTAAATAGCAATTCTCAATAGGGAATTCCACAACATGGTAAACATTACTGATAAGTCAATAACATTTCTTTAGTACTTTCCAATGCTCAAAATAAAATTAAAATTAGGGCTGGAGAGATGACTTAGCAGTTAAGG